>JAUPFR010000030.1:1286381-2586913 GCA_036925125.1 Oreortyx pictus
GGAGGAGCATTTGGGGTTTGCGCCCCGCTGTTTCCGTCCCCCCTCTCGCAGTGACCCCTCTGGTGGTGTCCGCGCTCTTCCCCCAAATCTCTGCGATAAAACCTGGCGCTCGTGGAGGACCGTCCGTCCCACGCGGGCACCGACTCGGTCTGTGCCCCATATCTGGCAGCCCCACAGCGCTGCCCGGCGTGGTCCCCCTGCCAGGAGCACAGGGCTGGCAGTGGGGTGGCAGTGGGGTGGCTGTGGGGCTGGCAGTGGGGTGGCAGTGGGGCTGGCAGTGGGTGGCAGTGGGGCTGGCAGTGGGGTGGCAGTGGGGTGGCTGTAGGGTGGCTGTGGGGCTGGCAGGGGGATGGCTGTGGGGCTGGCTGTGGGGGGGCTGTGGGGCTGGCAGTGGGGTGGCAGTGGGGCTGACAGTGGGGTGGCAGTGGGGTGGCAGTGGGGCGGCAGTGGGGCGGCAGTGGGGCTGGCAGTGGGGTGACTGTGGGGTGGCTGTAGGGTGGCTGTGGGGCTGGCAGTGGGGTGGCAGTGGGGTGGCAGTGGGGCTGGCAGGGGGATGGCTGTGGGGCTGGCTGTGGGGCTGGCAGTGAGGTGGCAGTGGGGTGGCAGTGGGGCGGCAGTGGGGCTGGCAGTGGGGTGGCTGTGGGGTGGCTGTGGGGGTGGCTGTGGGGTGGCAGTGGGGTGGCTGTAGGGTGGCTGTGGGGCTGGCAGTGGGGCGGCAGTGGGGCTGGCAGTGGGGTGGCAGTGGGGTGGCAATGGGGCTGGCAGTGGGGTGGCAGTGGGGTGGCAGTGGGGTGGCAGTGGGGTGGCAGTGGGGTCCGTGCAGCGTGGCGTGGGACGGTGTGTCCCCATGGGGTCACCGGCGCAGCCCCTCGTGGCCCCACAGATCGGGGTACACGGACTCTGCGCTCTGAGGTCGGTTCCGAACACCTCCGGGGGGTTTTGGGGTTCAGCAGCGTGGCGGGAGGGGCAGCGGGACCCGAACGGTGTGTGGGGCACCGAGCGCTCGGAGGTCCGTGGTGCTAAGGGGCGGTGCTGTGGGGCGGTGCTATGGGGCGGTGCTGTGGGGCGGTGCTGTGGGGCGGTGCTATGGGGCGGTGCTGTGGGCGGTGCTGTATGGGGTGCTGCTATGGGGTGCTGCTATGCGGCCGTGCTGTGGGGCGGTGCTATGGGGCAGTTCCGTGGGGCGGTGCTGTGGGGCAGTGCCGTGGGGCGGTGCTGTGGGGCGGTGCCGTGAGGCCGTGCCGTGGGGCGGTGCCGTGGGGCGGTGCTGTGGGGCGGTGCTGTGGGGCAGTGCTGTGGGGCGGTGCTGTGGGGCGGTGCTATGGGGCGGTGCTGTATGGGGCGGTGCCGTGGGGCAGTTCCGTGGGGCAGTTCCGTGGGGCGGTGCCGTGGGGCAGTGCTGTGGGGCGGTGCTGTGGGGCAGTTCTGTGGGGCGGTGCTGTATGGGGTGCTGCCGTGGGGCGGTGCCGTGGGGCAGTTCCGTGGGGCGGTGCCGTGGGGCGGTGCCGTGGGGCAGTTCCGTGGGGCGGTGCCGTGGGGCGGTTCCGTGGGGCGGTGCCGTGGGGCGGTGCCGTGGGGCGGTGCCGTGGGGCGGTGCCGTGGGGCGGTTCCGTGGGGCGGTGCCGTGGGGCGGTGCCGTGGGGCGGTGCCGTGGGGCGGTGCCGTGGGGCAGTGCCGTGGGGCGGTGCCGTGGGGCGGTGCCGTGGGGCGGTGCCGTGGGGCGGTGCCGTGGGGCGGTCCGGCGAGTGCCGCCGCTTCACTCCTCCCCCGGGTGTTCCCCCACCGTCCACTTCGCCTTCACGTCGCGGAAAGGAGTGATGTCCTCGTACGTGGCCATGTGCTCCACCTCGAGGCCCTGCAGCGGGACGGGGGGGGGGGGGGGGGTCGCGGCGCGGACCCCCGACTCCAGAGCGTTCCCCCCCAGAGAAGAGGGGGACACCTTCTGGGGTGGGGGGAGGTGGCGCTGGGGGGCAGCGTGCCCCGTGTGCCCCATAGGGGCGGGGGGTGGGCGCGCAGGGGTCGTTTCGTGGGGCTGTTTCTGCCCCCCCCCGAGCGGCGTTACCTCATAGGTGTGGTCCTCCTCAGGGCTCTCCTTTCTGTCACCCTACGGAGGACAAAGCCCAGGACGTGGGACCCCGAAAACCGCTCCCACTCAGCGACCCCGAACCCACCGTGCCCCCCCCTTGCCCTGCCCCAGGATGTGGGGCGCAGGGAGCGGCGCTGGCCCCACTCCCGGCCCCACTGCCGGCGCTCACCTTGTCCAGGAAGAGCAGCGTGGGGACGCTGATGAAGACGAGCAGCAGGACGGACTGGATGATGATGATGGTGTCCTTCAGCGTGCTCCTGCTCTGCATCTGCTGGACGCTGCTGCCACCTGCAAGCGGGGGAGACCCCGAGTGTCCCCTCCACGCGGGGATCCCGCTGTGTGGGGCCGCAGGGGGGACGGGATCGGGGTTCCGTCCCTTTGGGGCTGACATCGGGGAGCTGCTCCGCTATGGGGCGGCTGCGCAAGACCGGAGAAGGTGGTGTGTGTTGTGGGGAGCTCCGGCCCCGCGACGGAGCTATGGGGTGGGCAGACTGCGCGTGGGGACGGCTGTGTCTGAAACCGCGTGGGTGGACCCACAGAGGACGGACCCACAGAGGACGGACCCACAGAGGATGGACCCACAGAGGACAGACCCACAGAGGATGGACCCACGGAAGATGGACCCACAGAGGACGGACCCACAGAGGATGGACCCACGGAGGACGGACCCACAGAGGATGGACCCACAGAGGATGGACCCACAGAGGACGGACCCACAGAGGATGGACCCACGGAGGATGGACCCACAGAGGACGGACCCACAGAGGATGGACCCATGTGGACAAACCCATGTAGGCCATCCCAGATCCCATGGAAAGATCAGGATCGCAATGTGGGGTGCACAGGATCCTGGTGTGGGGTGCACAGGGTTGCAATGTGGGGTGCACAGGATCCTGGTGTTAGGTGCACAGGATCGTGATGTGGGGTGCACAGGGTTGTGATGTGGGGTGCCAGGATCCTGATGTGGGGTGCACAGGATCACAATGTGGGTGCACAGGGTCGTGAGTGATGTGGGGTGCCAGGATCACGATGTAGGGTGCACAGGATCCTGATGTGGGGTGCACAGGGTCGTGATGTGGGGTGCACAGGTTCACGATGTGGGGTGCACAGGATCGCAATGTGGGGTGCACAGGATCACCATGTGGGTGCACAGGATCGCGATGTGGGGCGCACAGGATCGCAATGTGGGGCGCACAGGATCGCGATGTGGGGCGCACAGGATCGCAATGTGGGGCGCACAGGATCGCAATGTGGGGTGCACAGGATCGCAATGTGGGGTGCCAGGATCACCATGTGGGTGCACAGGATCGCAATGTGGGGTGCCAGGATCGTAATGTGGGGTGCCAGGATCGCGATGTGGGGTGCCAGGATCGCAACGTGGGGCGCACAGGATCACGATGTGGGGCGCACAGGATCGCAATGTGGGGCGCACAGGATCGCGATGTGGGGCGCACAGGGGGGATGGGCCCCACTCACTCATGACCCGGAGCTCGGTCCCGCACAGCAGCGGCTGCCTGCCCTCCTCCGCGAGGGTCGTGCTGTCGCACACGTAGACGCCGTTGTCCTGGGGGCCGACGCTGAGGATGGTGAGGTTGACGCTGCTGTTCGTGGTCTCGATGCGGAAGCGCTCGGAGCTGCGGTTCAGAGCGTGGAATTCCGCGCCGTCCTCCGCCGCTCGGTACCACTGCATGGCCGCGGGACGCCGCGTGTGGCACACGAAGTGCACGGGGCTGTTCCTCCGCGCGGCCACGTAGCGTGGGTGCTGCCGCGCCGGGGAGCACGCGCTGCCTGCGGGGGACACGGGTGGGATTTTGGGGGGGGGGGGGGGGGGGGAGGGCTCCCGGCTTTCCACGGGAAGGATTTCAATGGGGCGGATCTTTGGGGCTCCCAAATCGCAGCCCGGTTATGGGGAGAGGTCTGAAGATGTGGGGCTGGGGCGGTGCCACGGAGGAGGGCAGGGGTCAGGGGACGGCTTCGGGGCACCCGAGGGGCAGCCCCACAGATGGCAAAGGGGGGAGCCCGGCGGGTTCGGGGTGTTACCTGTGCTGTTACCTGTGCTGTTACTGGTGCTGTTCCCGTCTGATGGGATCCCACCTGCGGGACAGGGAAACGGGACTGAGTAGGACAAACACATTTAGGACAAAATCATGTAGGACAAACCCGTGTAGGACAAACACGTTTAGGACAAATTCATGTAGGATAAACCTGTATAGGACGAACACATTTAGGACAAACCCGTGTGGACAAACCCGTGTAGGACAAACACGTTTAGGACAAATTCATGCGGGACAAACCCATGTAGGACAAATTTATGTAGGACAAATTCATGTAGGATAGACCCATGTAGGAAACTCATGTAGGATAGATCCTTGTAGGACAAACTCGTGCGGACAAGCCCTAGTAGTACAGACCTGTGCAGGATGACCCTGTGTAGGATGGGTCCATGTGGGGAAAAACATGTCCAAACCCACTCAGGGCAAGTCCTTGTGGGACAAACCCATGTAGGACTAATTCATGTAGGGCAAGTCCACGTGGACAAGAACTTGTAGGGCAAAATCATGTAGGACAGACCCATGTAGGACAAACACAGCTAGGACAAGTCCTTGTGGGACAAACCCACTTAGGACAAAGTCATGTAGGAGAAATCCATGTGGACAAGAACTTGTGGGACAAAATCATGTAGGGCAAATCCAGGTGGAGGAGCCTACGTAGTACAAAGACTTGTAGGGCAGACCCATGTAGGACAAATTCATGTAGGACAAGTCCAGATGGGCCAAACCCATATAGGGCAAACCCAGATGGAGGAGTCTACAAAGAAATGAGACTTGTAGGACAAACCAAATTCATGAAGGACAAACTCATGTGGACAAGAACTTGTAGGACCAAATCAAGTAGGGCAAACCCATATAGGACTAATTCATGTTGGACAAGAACTTGTAGGACAAAATCATACAGGACAGACCCATGTGGAGGAGCATACATAGTACAGAGACTTGTGGGACAGACCCATGTAGGACAAACCCATATAGGACAAGTCCTTGTGGGACAAACCCATGTAGAACAAATTCATGTAGGAGAAATCCGTGTGGACAAGAACTTGTAGGACCAAATCAAGTAGGGCAAACCCACTTAGGACAAGTCCTTATAGGACAAACCCATATAGGACAAACCCATGTGGACAAGACTTTGTAGGACAAATTCATGTAGGGCAAACCCAGGTGGAGGAGCCTACATAGTACGAAGACTTGTAGGACAGACCCATGTAGGACAAATTCATGTAGGACAAGTCCATGTGGGACAAACCCATATAGGGCAAACCCACGTGGAGGAGCGTACGCTACAGAGTCTAGTAGGACAAACCAAATCCACGTAGGACAAACCCACTTAGGACAAGACCTTGTAGGACATGCCCATATAGGACTAATTCATGTTGGACAAGAACCTGTAGGACAAAATCACATAAGGCAAACCCATGTAGGACGATCCCACGTGGAGGAGCCTACACAGGACGAAGACTTGTAGGACAGACCCATGTAGGACAAACCCATGTGGACAAGAACTTGTAGGACAGACCCATGTAGGACAGACCCATGTAGGACAGACCCATGTAGGACAAACCCATGTGGACAAGAACTTGTAGGACAAAATCATGTAGGACAGACCCATGTAGGACAAACCCATGTGGACAAGAACTTGTAGGACAAAATCATGTAGGACAGACCCATGTAGGACAAACACAGTTAGGAGAAGACCTTGTAGGACAGACCCATATAGGACAAACCCACATAGGACGAGCCCATGTGTGACAAACCCGTGTGGATGAACACACGTAAAAACCCCACTCGGGACGCCGCGTACCGTGCATGCCCACCCCACACGGGATGCTCGGGAGTGTCAGCCGGGACATGTGGGTACAAACCCTTCCTGTTCTGCCCCACGCCCCGAATTTCTGCTTCCAGAAGTGGGGTCCCTGTCCCCCTGGGGCGCCCCGCTTCCTCTCGGTGCAGCTGGGCAGGAAGCGCAGCTCTGTTTACCGCGTCGCTTCAGTGCCTGGTCCCACCTGCCCGCTGCGTTCCCCAGGCCCCACTGATCCCGTGTCACCCACAGAGCCCTCAGAGCTGAAGTCCCCGTGGCAGCGGTCCCCCCAAAGCTGCCCCAAGAGCCGCAGCGAGACCCGCTGACCCACAACAACCCATGTGGGGCTCAGGTGGGGGTGCAGCAGGGGACCTCTGGGGGAAAGACCCCCAGGGAACGACCCTCATTCTGAAGATGGGGTGCGAGCTGCTGCAGGGTTTGGGGGCTCCCTGCGCTGAGCGAGAGGGACAGGAGCCGCATCCCGACTTGGAACGCGGATTCTGCGGGGAGGGGAACCCCAAATGGTTCCAACCCCCGAAGCCGTTTTGCTCCGTATCTCGGGGCAGAGGGAGCTGACGTGGCCGCGTTCTCAGCGCTGCGCTGCTCCGATCCCCTCCGACCTCCGAAGGCCATCAGCGCCGAGAAAAAACCCTTTCCTCTGAAGGCTCCGCTGCTCCCACCGGCCCCCCCAGGCTCCCACTCCCACCCCTCCGTGGGCACCTTCACGAGGGTTGAGACAGATGCGTTTGGACGTGGTGGGCTGGGTGGGGGAGCGTGGCACACAGAGCGTGGCACCGTGCGCGCGTTCCTCCTCGCGGCCGCGACGCTCTGCACCGCGGAGCCCACCCCGCTGCCTACCTGCAGCCACGACCACCAGCCAGAGCCCGGCCTGCAGCGCCCGCAGCCTCGCGCAGAAGCCCCCCATGTGCTCAGTGCGGCGTCCAGCTGCCCACCTCTGCACCGCGGCGCTCCGAGCTCCGCACCCGAAAATGGCGCAGTGCTGAGCAGCCTTTCCTGCTCATGTAAATGGGCGCCGGGGGGGACTTCCCTGGGGGTGGTTTTGATGTGACGCGGGTGCTGCGCTGGACGTCCCCGTGCTTGGCAGAGCCAAACCAAAGCTGGGCGGGGACAGTGCCAGCGCTGTGCCCACGGAGGGAGGCAGGATTTGGGATCAGGATGACCAGGGAGGTGGGGGTGTCCATGGAGGTGCTCCTGAACCGTGGGGATGTGGCACTGTGGGACATGGTGGGGTTGGGGTGGGGTTGAACTTAGAGGTCTTGGAGGTCTTCTCGAGCCCAAATGATTCTACGTGGACACGGTGGGGTCAGGCTGGGGTTACAGTTGGAGATCTTGGAGGTCTTCTCCAGTTGGAATGATCCTACACGTGGCCATGGTGGGGTCGGGGTGGGGTTGGATTTGGATCTTCTCCATCCTGAATGGTTCTACACGTGGGCATGGTAGGCTGGGGTTGGACTTGGAGGTCTTGGAGGTCTTCTCCAGCCCAAATGATTCTACGCATGGGCATGGTGGGGTTGGGTTGGGGTTGGACTTGGTGACCTTGGTCTTCTCCAGTTGGAATGATCCTACACGTGGACATGGTGGGGTTGAGTTGGTGTTGGTCTTGGAGGTCTTCTCCAGTCCAAATGATCCTACGTGGACATGGTGGGGTTGGGATGGGATGGCAGTTGGAGATCATGGAGGTCTTCTCCAGCCCAAATTATTCTACACGTGGCCATGGCGGAGCTTGGGTGGGGCTGGTCTTGGTGATCTTGGAGGTCTTCTCCAGCCTGAATGATCCCACACGTGGCCACGGTGGGGTTGGGGTGGGGTTGATCTTGGAGATCTTGGAGGTCTTTTCCAACCTCAACAATTCCACAATGAGCGCGGTGGGATGGGTGCATCTCCAAGATCATTCCACCCCAACCCATCCCCACCATGGACTCATTCCGAGTGGAAGAGCCCTCTGAGATCATCAGATCCAACCTTGAATGGCTCTGTGGGTGGGCACAGGGGGGATGGGCTGAGGTTGCACTCGGGGGTCTTGGGGGTCTCTCCCAACCTCCACAATGGCGGGGCGGTATTTAGGGGTGCGGTGGTGGGGATGGGTCGGTGCGTGGTGATATCAGGAGTCCTTTCCAGCCCTAATGGTGCTGTGATGCGTTCTATGGGTGCACGCAGTGGGGGGGGGCTGGGTGGGCTCGGAGGTCCTTTCCGACTGTGGTGGTTCCACCACTGCCCCCCAGGGCTGTGCCCCACCCCTTGGCTCTGACTCAGCCCCACGGTTCCCCATTGCTGTATCTCCGTGGGTGAGCGCTGGGCCGTAACTCCCTACGAAAAACACCTCGGGGTACTTCTGCCAACAAGGCTGTCCCCAGAGCCCCGCTCTGCCTCCTGGGCCCCCCCAAACCCCCACCTCCTGCGGATCGCTTCCTTTCTGCTGTTTCTGAGCATCCGGAGCTGCTGGGAGGGGGGCAGAAACGAAGGTCTCCTGAGAAGCCGGCCCCAGGAGGGAAGGAGGTGATGGCAGAGGTGCCTTCTCAAAACGGAGCAGCAGAGCTGTGCCGTTCACCATGGGCTGCTGAACCAAAAGCCGGGTAGGCCACCGTGTCCCAGCGGGACAGACGGTGTCCCAGCAGGACAGACGGTGTTCCAGCAGGACAGATGGTGTCCCAGCAGGACAGACGGTGTCCCAACGGGACAGACGGTGTCCCAGCACGACAGAAAGTGTCCCAGCAGGACAGACGGTGTCCCAACAGGACAGACGGTGTCCCAGCAGGACAGATGGTGTCCCAGCGGGACAGACGGTGTCCCAACAGGACAGACAGTGTCCCAACGGGACAGACGGTGTCCCAGCAGGACAGAAAGTGTCCCAGCAGGACAGACGGTGTCCCAGCAGGACAGACTGTGTCCCAACGGGACAGACAGTGTCCCAATGGAACAGACGGTGTCCCAGCAGGACAGATGGTGTCCCAACGGGACAGACGGTGTCCCAGCACGACAGATGGCATCCCAGTGGGACTGACGGCATCCCAGCGGGACTGACGGTGTCCCAGCGGGACAGCTGTGGCGGAGATGCCCCCAGGGTGGGACGAGCTGTGCTGTGAGTGGGGCGGAGCTGCTTCCCAGCAGCTGCACCCTTTCCCATCCCATTCCTCTTCATGGTGGCGTGGGTTTCAACGCTGTCCTCCCCGTCAGCGCAGGGGGACAGTGTGAGAGGCAGAAACTGTTTCTTCTGTTGTCTCCAAGCTCGCTTCACGAGGCCTTTCTGGCTCTAAGACTCCAACTGACAGCTGCAGATCATCCCGATGTTTGTCGCGGCGCCTCAGTTTCTGCTGATGGTTGTAAGGATAAGCAGAAATAGGGGCAAGGAGTCTCTTTTTCGGGGTACGGCTCGGAGAAGCTGAGCATCGCAAAGGATGATGATACTCATGCATGGTAACGGTCTCCCTGCTGATTTATCTGTCAGGCCAGATGTGTTACACAAACAGAGAGCAAAACTTAGAAATGGGGGTGGGCACAAATCAAACTAATGCCAGAACGTGGAGGCAGCTAAAACAAAACCCCACAGGAATGGCAAGGAGCTCTCCCCCCTTCAGGGTTTGAAAATTTACAGCAAAACCGACCCTTAGGTTTAATCCCCTCGATAACCGGAGTTTGGAATGTGATGGATATGCATGAGCTATACCTATAAATAGGTATTTGTTTCTGTCTTTGGTGCACGTTTGGTGGAGCGATCCCCCATGTACCCAGAGCTGTAATGGGGGAATGGCTGCTTGACGTAACTCGTGGATGTGTCGAGTTGCTCGGTTGCTTTTCTCGGCACCACCAAACCAAAGACTTTGAAGAAGAGACTTTCCTGAGGGAGAAACCTCTTTGGAAGAACCTCTCCACACGGTGCCTGCTTGCTGCGAAGCTTCCCAGCTTTCTTCCATCCCCCGCGGTGACCAGACGAGTTCCCGAGATCAATGGACTACGGACCTTGCCGGATCCACAGTGGTGATGCTCTCTCTCTCTCTCGCTTTCTGCCAAGTCTCCTTGCTTTTCCTCTCTTTTCTGTCGCCCACCTTCCCTTCCCCACGTCCCTAAGCAACTAGTAATTGTAATAAACTGGTTGGGCTAACGTGCGACCCACTGTGTCTTGATCTCGCCATCGGGTACACACATACATATGAAGAACCTCCTCTCCCTCCTTTATGTTGGAGCGTGGCAGACAGGGATGCTGGCTCGTGCCACCGCTCCCTCTGCCTGCGTGGGGCCCCCGCTTGGATTACACGGACCCCCGAGCTGTTCCAGCCAGCAGAAAGCAGCGCTGAGGATGTGCCATGGCCTCATGGCCAGCAGCTCCTGGAGGTGGCTCAGCGTTCGTCCTCAGCATAGGGATATCCTTCACCCCCTCCCTGTGATGCCGTGCAGGCACTGGGGCAGGCTTGGCCCCCCCACTGATCCCAGGACAGAGCGGCTCAAGGCGGTCTCCATCTCCCCTTCTTGTCTGGACCCACGGCAGCACATCCTGCAGCTCCTGTAGGGCTGGGAGGGGGCACCCAGCAGAACCACGGTCCGGTCCATGAGCTGCTCTGGGGTGCTGGGGGGGTTCAGCCCAGAGGTGTTGGACAGTGCCCTATTGGGGTCCAGGCATGTCCTGAGGGTCCCCAAATACCCCTTCTCGTTGGCTGGACCCACAGCTGCATCTCCTATAGCACCTATAGGGCTGGCTGAAGGCACCCAGCAGCCCATGGTTCCATCAGCTCTGGGGTTGCTGGGGGGGGTTCAGCCCAGAGCTTCAGCACAGCACCTATTGGGGTCCAGACCCACCCAAGGAGGTCCCTGGAGCCCCGGCAGAGGGAGGGGCATTTATGGTGGGGGCGGTGATTTCCCCCTCCCAGCGTTACGGTAAACCCTCCCTCCCCTAATGCGCACCAATGCACTCAGGATCGTAATAAGAGACCATTCATGGCTGTTTATTTTAAGAAATGTACAAAGGAAAATGGCTGCAGCTCACACAGACTCTGCCCTTCGGCATTTCCCCGTCACCGACACCGTGCACGGACAAGCAGCATTCACTGTGAACCTCAACCCGGGCTGGAAAGCGCCCGGCCGAATGTGCGGGGACCCACCGAGCGCTATGGGGTGCCACAGGGCACCCGCAACGGCCGGGAGCCGAAACCAGCCCGAGGAAGAGGAAAGAACAATGACAATTATTAATAATTAATAATAAAAAACAGAAAAGAAAAAAAGGAAAACAGACAGACCCTTTGGCTCCACGCAGCAGCCCTTTGTTTGAAGTGGAAGAGGTTTTGGTTCGTGGTGGTTTTGATCTTAAGATTTATGGGGCCCCATTGGAGCAGCGCAAACGCCGTTTCCTGGAGCGCGGGGACGCTCTCGTTAACTAACGCTAATTTCTGCTCGCTCCGGGGCTCAGAGGGGTTTTGGTACAGGGAATTCCCAGAGGAGAACACCTCTGCCCACATTCCATCCAAGAGCTCTGGATGGAACGGGAAGAACAAGAGGAGTACGGACAGAAGTGGAGCTCTGTCCGTGCAGACCGGAGCGATTCAGATCTCGATGCGCATTCTGAGACCTTCAACGCACGGAGTTCAACCCTGAGATGGATCTGCGGACGCTTCGTTCGGGCGATGCAAACAAATGCTTAAGACGTCATTGCACTTTGTGTGTAATAAAACAAATCCGTAGAGCTTATGAAGACCCCAAAGAGCGGTGCTTTAAGACTTCGGTGATATTTTCCTGTTTGCACGAACCTCTCTGTCATCGTCCTCGACGTGATTTCATGCGGCTCGTCCTTCACCCGCTGCCCTCTGGGGGAGGAACACGAGGAACTGCGAAATGATGCTAATGAACAATTACCTGAAGTGAGAGGACGGCCGTGCTCATTTGTTAACGTCTGAAAAACGTCGTCACCACGATTTGATCGCTTCAGAACTGAAATGTGTTCTCTTTCTCCACCAATAGAGAGATTTTGCTTTTCAGTCAGAAGAGCGTCCAGCTCTCTGCGAGTGCAGTGAGCTACAAAAAAAAAAAAAAAGGATCAGGAGGAGATCCCGCTCAGAAGGCGTCCGAAATCAGCTCAATGTAAGGCATCAATAGTGATGTGGACGTGGGAGGTTTCTGGAAGAGGAGGTTCAAACTGAGTCTTCCCAGGTGCCAGGAAACGGAGCCGCTCTGTTACACCAAGGACTCCTTCACCACGCGCTGCCCGCCCGGTGGCTGGGCTTCACCGGGGGCACTTTGAGTCTCTGAGCTCGGCACGGCTGCGAGATCAATCGCGGCGTCCATCCCCGCAGCGCTCCCACTGTTCCCATAGATCTCGTGCATTTTGGTTGCGATCAGACCTTCCTTCTCGGGGGCGTCCCCGAGCAGCGCCTCCTCGTCCTTGCTGTGCCGGTACATGTAGGATGCCTGCTTGACCGAGCGCCTCAGTAGGTACCTCCGGAACGCACGCTGGATTTTCGTTGCGCACACCTCCTCGTGTTTCCTCTTCAGAGTGGTGGTGATGGGTTCGTAGGAGACCTTCGAGGGGTTGGCGGCCATGAACTTCTCCTCCATGGTGTCCTTCAAGGCGTCCATCTCTCCGGAGTCCCCCAGCACTTCCTTGGTCAGGGCGAAGAGGATGTCCAGGCAGTGGATTTTGTCCCCAGCCACCATCGGTAAATCCATGGTGATCAGCTTGATCTTGTTCGGCTTGGGAATTCTGAGCGGCTCCTGGAGGGTGTCCACGAAGTCAGACAAAGTGCTGTACGCGATGAACTGTGTGGCATCCGGGTCAAACTTCTCCCAGATTTCGTAGAACATCTCGAAATCGTCTTCGCAGAGGGGCTCGCTGCTCTCTTCCGTGGCCACATTGAAGTTCTCCAGGATGATGGCGATGTACATGTTGACCACGATGAGGAAGGAGATGATGATGTAGCTGCAGAAGAAGAAGATGCCGATGGATGGATTGCCGCAGTTGCCCTTTATGGAGCTGCCGGGGTTCTCCAGCTCGGGGTCGCAGTCGGGGGGACCGCTGTTTAGGATCGGGCTGAGCAGCCCATCCCACCCGGCAGACGTGGTGATCTGGAAGAGGCAGATGATGCTGTTCCCGAAAGTCTCAAAGTTGAAGATGTCGTCGATCCCCGCCTCCTTCTTCACGTAGGCGAAGTTGGACATCCCAAAGATGGAGTAGATGAACATGACGAGGAAGAGCAGGAGGCCGATGTTGAACAGGGCGGGGAGGGACATCATGAGAGCAAAGAGCAGCGTGCGGATGCCTTTGGCTCCACGGATCAGCCGAAGGACACGGCCGATTCTCGCCAGCCTGATGACCCTGAAGAGCGTGGGAGACACAAAGTACTTCTCTATGATGTCTGAGAGGACGATACCTGTGGAAGGATGGGAAAGAGGTGAGTTTGGCGTGCCCATGAGGCAGGGAGGTGAGGCCGTGCAGGTGACCTCGCATCCTTAGATTCATAGATTCATAGATACATGAGGTTGGAAAGGACCTACAAGATCATCTAGTCCAACCATCCTCCCACCACCATCCCTACCCACCAAGCTACTGAATCAAATCCTTTAGCACCTCATCTAAACGCTTCTTGAACAGCGCTAGGGACGGTGCCTCAACCACCTCCCTAGGCGGGCCATTCCAGTGCCTGACCACTCTTTCAGAGAAAAAATTTTTCCTCAAATCTAATCTAAATATTCCCCGGTGCAACTTGTGGCCATTCCCTCTTGTCCTGTCATTAGTTATCTGGGAGAAGAGGTCGACCCCCTCCTCACCACAGCCTCCCTTCAGGAAGTGGTAGAGTGCGATGAGGTCTCCTCTGAGCCTCCTTTTCTCCAGACTAAACAATCCCAGCTCCCTCAGCCGCTCCTCGTAAGACTTGTGCTCCAGACCCCTCCCCAGTTTTGTTGCCCTTCTCTGAACACGCTCCAGGGCCTCAATGTCTCTCTTGTAGTGAGGGGTGCAAAACTGAACACAGTACTCGAGGTGCGGCCGCACCAGAGCTGAGTACAGGGGGATGATCACCTCCCTGCTCCTGCTGGCCACACTATTCCTAATACGGGCCAGGATGCCATTGGCCTTCTTGGCCACACTTCTGGCTCATGTTGAGCCGAACATCAACCAACACCCCCAGGTCCTTTTCCTCTATACATTCCTCAAGCCATTCTGCCCCAAGCCTATAGCATTGCATGGGGTTATTGTGGCCAAAGTGCAGGACCCGGCACTTGGCCTTATTGAACCTCATCCCATTGCCCTCAGCCCAGCTGTTCAGCCTATCCAGATCCCGCTGAAGGGCCTCCCCACCCTCAGGCAGATCGACACATCCTCCCAACTTGGTGTCATCCGCAAACTTACTGAGGGTACACTCAATCCCCTCATCCAGGTCATCAATAAAGATATTAAACAAGATGTCTGGGACCTTCTTGTCCCAGGTCTCACTGGCTCTCCCTGCCCACACCACTTCTGTTCTCCATCATCCAACGATTACCTGCGATGGAGAGGATGACAACCACGAAGTCAAAGATGTTCCAGCCAACGGTGAAGTAGTAGTAGCGCAAGGCGAACATCTTTAGCACACACTCCCCAGTGAAGATGACGATGAAGACCAGGTTGATTTTGTAGAGGATGTCTGTTTTGACCTCGCTTTGGTCATCTGTTTCGACCATCATGGTCACCATGTTAAGACAAATCAGGATCATGATGGTTATGTCAAACACTTGCTTGGTAACAAAGTCAAATACCATCCCTTGAAACTTGTTCTGCCGCGGGGGTGGTGGTGGAGAGCCAGACGTGAGGTGGGAGCACAGGACGCACACACACAAAACAAAGACACAACAGAAAGAGAAGGAACCAGATTTAGGAGTGTGCAGGAAGCTGTGGGAGGAGGTACCCAGCACCTGGAGCCATTGTGGGCAGGAGGGGTGGGCATAGGAGGTAGCTCCTATAGAAAAGACCTCACTTGAGTGGGGAAAGCCCAGATCACGACTGTGTGTGTACTGGGTGGACCAGTTTCCCTTCTAGAAGCAATGGGAGCTGAGATTTCCCTGAGTCTGACTCCTCTTGGAGAGAGGAGATAGGAGAAAATCCTCAGCCCCTACAAAAGCGATCCCCCCTCGCCCTGCAGATCCAGGGCTGAGGAACAGACCCCAGTGACACTGCCAGATGCGAACGTCTCCTGATCCTCACCTCTCAGCGAGGTCGAGGAGCACAGAAATGCCTCTTTGTGCTGGAAGAGCTCATCCCCAAACCCTCCCTGCTCACGCTGGGTCACCTGGAGGCACCGCGTGCCACAGGGGTTACCCCGACGTACCGAGGGCCTGGGGATGGGCTTCTGGGGTTTCTTAGAGCCGAGCTTCTTCATGGCATTATAGTATTTCTTCTGCTCTTCCGTCATGAAGATGTCTTTGCCTCCAAAGTATAAAGGGAATCGCCACAGTTAGCCTTAGGAACTCACCTCTTCTTCCCGAACAATGCACCGCATCTCACACCCTCCACCCATCCATTTGCCCCATGCCCTTTCCTTCTTTGTTCCATCTTTCCCTGGTGCGTGGAAGAAGGACGAAGAGGGGTCACAGTGGGAAAAAGAAAGGTCATGCTGCTCCCCTCTGTCCAGGAGCAGACACAGAAAATACTTATCTTTTTCTTCTGCTGGTTGAAGTTGTCGATGATGACGCCGATGAAGAGGTTGAGGGTGAAGAAGGCTCCGAAGATGATGAAGATGACGAAGTAGATGTACATGTAGAGGTTGATCTCGTACATGGGCTGCTCTTCAATCTGGGTTGGGAGAGATGGGAAATGCGTCCCCAGGTGTCCAGGTGTGTCCGCGAGCCCCCAGACAAGGGGTCCCCGTACCCAGACAAAGCTGGGCTGAGTGATACAAAACTTTGGGCAGACGTGGGGTGGGTTGAGAGGTCCCTGTGGGAGCAGGGCCCACGTGGGCAGTGGGACAGGGGTGCCCACAGCCTGCACTGTGCTTCTGTGACTCTATGCTCACAGGGCTTGGGAATAGTGAGATGCCCGAGGCATCGTTTAATTCTGCTCCATTATTTCAGCTGGAGCATCCCAAGGTGTCACAGTTCCCAGTTTTGAGGGAAGCTCTTGGCTGGGGAGAGCACTTTTTCTCCCCTTTCTGCCCGGGTGCTCAGCAGACAGGGAGAGCAGAACAGCTGCTTCTGAAGCTAAAAGAAGGGCAACAGAAGCAATGAGATCAGGGTGTGTGGGGCCGACCCCCAGTGGGGCACGGGAAAATCTGTGCTCATGTAGAGGGGGAAGAGCCTTCACCCCGTGGCCATGGTCTGATACAGGGACGTATTTTGGGATGGATCTGCTGGGTGGAACCAGGCTGGTGCTTGGGATGTCCCTCACCTCACGTGAGTCCACAGCGGCGTACATGATGTCCATCCAACCCTTGAAGGTCGCCTGTGGGGTTGGGAGAGAAGAGGAAACTTAACAGGAGACATGCAGGGCTGCGAAGGGAGTGGAAGGCAATGGGGACACGTTTAAGGTTTAGGCTGAGGTTCAGACAGCGGGGGGAAATTTTTCATGGAGAGGATAATGAGGCGCCGGAACGTCCAGGGGAGTGGTGAGTGCCCCATCCCTGGAGGTGTTCAGGGACAGGTTGGACAATCTGGGCAGTCTGATCTGGCAACCCAACTTGAGGCAGTGGGGTTGGAACCAGATGACCTTTGAGGTCCCTCCAAGCCCAACCATACTCCCTCTCAACACAGCCATTCTGCCTTCCAACGCAGTCATCTTCCTCCCAACCCAGTCATCTTCCTCCCAGGCTAGTCATCTTCCTCCCAACGCAGTCATCTTCCTCCCAATGCAGTCATCTTCCTCCAACCCAGTCATCTTCCTCCCAACCCAGTCATCTTCCTCCCAGCTTAGTCATCTTCCTCCGAGCCTGGTCATCCTCCTCCCAGCCATCTTCCTCCCAGGCCAGTCATGTTCCTCCCAACCCAGTCATCCTCCTCCCAGCCCAGTTGTTCTATGGTTCTATGATTCTGTCCCACTGAGGTGTGGGTGTATTGTGTCTTTTTTGGGCTCCTGCAGCTGATTTGTTAAGCAAAAACCCCAAACATCCTATTTCCTGAGTCTGAGGAAACAACAAGCCCTGAAGAGGAAGCTGAGTTTATAGCTGGTTGAGCAGTTCGGGTTTTGCTTTGGTTCTGCAACAGCTGGTTGCCCTGGATCCAGTGGAATAACCCCACCACAAAGCCCACACCTGTACTTTGATGAACGCCGTGGTGAGCAGTTCCCCTTCTGCTCGCCTTGCTCAGCTGTGCTGAGTTCGATGGAAGCACAGCGGCATTCACCATGGCCAACCCTCGCGTGCTCTTTTTTCCACTCATCATCTTCCCCACGCCAAACTCCTGCAGCCTATGGCTGCAGCAGTCCCCACTCGAGCAGGAACATCTCCATGCAGCGAGGCTGCAAAGTGGGGGTGGAAGTCTGGATTTTGGGAAGACTGAGAGACAGGTCGAGCAAATGGGAATCCCAACAGCTCTATGCCCCGGTCGTGGCAGATTTTGTTTCCAGACTGCGGTGCTTAGAACTCTTTCTCCCTCTTGCTCCTGCGTGCTGTGCTGTGGAGGACTTCCTACAGCTCCAGCCTTGGTGCTCTGTGTGCTCATCCACAGCAGTTCCCTCACGGCACTTAATTCTCCCCTCCCATCTTCTATCTTGCCCCTTTCCTCCTTGAGCCTGCAGAGTTTTGGGGTTCAGTTAAATCTTGGAGCTACGCAGCAGCCAAGAACTGTGGTCTGGGCTTCAGCGGTGCGCATCATTTTAGCCTTGATGCTGTTCATCCTACGCTATGATGATGACAATGGATGACCCTACACTATGATGATGATGATGGATAACCCTATTCTATGATGATGGATGACCCTACACTATGATGATGATGATGGATGACTGTATGCTATGATGATGGATGACCCTATGTTACGACGATGATGATGGATAACCCTGTTCTATGGTGATGGATGACCCTACACTATGATGATGACAATGGATGACCCCATTCTATGACGATGATGATGGATGACCCCATTCTATGACGATGATGATGGATGACCCTACTCTATGATGATGATGATGATGGATGACCGTACGCTATGATGATGGATGACCCTATGCTACGATGATGGATAACCCTATTCTATGATGATAGATGACCCCATTCTATGACGATGATGATGGATGACCCTATTCTATGATGGACAGCCCTACACTATGATGATGATGATGGACAACCCTATGCTATGTTGATGATGATGATGACGCCATTCTATGATGATGGATGATCCCATTCTATGATGATAGACGACCCTACGCTATGACGATGATGATGGATGACCCTGTGCTATGATGATGGATGACCCTACACTATGACGATGATGATGGATGACCCTATTCTACGATGGACAGCCCTACGCTATGACGATGACGATGGGTGACCCTATTCTATGACGATGATGATGGATGACCCCATTCTATGATGATGATGATGGAGGACCCTATGTTATGATGATGACGATGGGTGACCCCATTCTATGATGATGATGACCCTACGCTACAACGACGCGCTGTGATCAGTACGTACCACCTGCAGCAAGGACAGGTATCCCAAGCCCACATTGTCGAAGTTGACTTTGACGTTGACCCATCTGACCTCGTTGGTGTGGAGGAGGGCCATGCAGTCGCTCTTATTGTTCACCACACTGGTGTCGAAGAGTTCCCCTGTGGTGGTGTTGACGCATCGGTAGTACTTCCCTGCGAAGAGGTTCACCCCCATGATGCTGAATATCAGCCAGAAGATAAGGCAGACCAGCAGGACGTTCATGATGGAGGGGATGGCACCCAGCAAGGCATTCACCACCACCTGCAAGGAGAGGCAGCCATGGAATCACAAAAAATCCCAAACTGGGTCATCGAGCCTGAGTCCTGGCTCCACACCACACCACTCAAACCCAAACGCTTTCCTCGGCCAAGTTCAATCCTACTGATCTGAGGTCCCAGAAAACCACACGGGAGGGGCTCCCAGTGGGGGTGGCCATCTCTGCACCTACCCTCATGCCTTCAAATCTGGACAGGGCTCGCAGAGGTCTCAGCGCTCTCAGTGTCCGCAGAGATTTGATGGCTCCCAGCTCGGAGTATCCCAACCAGTTGGCTGTCAGGCTGACAAGGGAGACCTGCAAGGAGCAGCCCGAGGATTAGCAGCATCTCAGGTGGGAGAAACAGAAGGTCCGAGCCACATCCTGGCACCTCCTGCCCTCCTGTCCTCCTTGCATGTGGTGCTGTGTTGTTGTGGGAGGCAGGGACTGGCTTTGAGTCTTTGGGTCTCTGGTGACTGGGCTGCCTCTGGGGCGCCCCTTTCTTTTTGGGTAGGAGGGTGGAAAGGATGCGAAACACAGAAATACTGTGCAGGTCACACCTCTGCTGGGGCCTAGTGCAGCACGGAGAGCTCGGTGCATGCATGAAGCACCAAAAGCATGGAAAAGGAGTGGCCCTTTGTCCCTTCCTCCCAACCACTGTGAGTTTAAACCACTGCCTAAGCCCTCACCCCCATACAAGCAAGGGGTGGTCAGCCACGACGGACTACGAGCCCCAAAATCTCAAAGGATGACTCCGTAGGCGCTCACTCAGCACCACTCACATCAACGATGAGGAAGTCCAGCCAGCACCACGCGTTGGTGAAGTACACCTTGAAGCCGTAGGCCACCCACTTGAGCAACATCTCAAGGACGAAGATGTAGGAGAAGACCTTATCGGCGTACTCCAGGATGGTGCGGATCACCTTCCGCTGTTCTATGTAGATGTCCTCGAAAGCCTGGAAGAGGCGCGGAGCTACGTGGCAGTCATTCTACGGGACCCCACGCGTGGCTTGGTGCACCACCGTGGCTGCAGCATCCCTACTTTTTTGGGGCAGCTTGAAAAGCAGAGACTGGGGAGGGTTGTACGAAGCCCTACCGAAGCAGGGATCGGGCAGGCGCAGCCTGAGAGATGTTTTGACTAAAACATCTGTCCTGCCACTGCTGAAGAGCAAAGGGGATGGGGAAAACGGAGGGACGGGACTTACCAGTGCCCCGCTGCTGAGGAGGATCATGAAGACGATAAAGGTCTCGAACCAGTCGTGCTCCACGATGCGGAAGCAGGTTTTCCGGATGTTCCACCAGATCTTCCCTCTGCCGCTGGTGATGTCCACACGGAGACAGGGGAACCGCTTGACGCAGCCTGGGGGTGGGGACGGAGAGCCTGGGTTACCCCCCACCACTGTGCGCGCTTTGTTGGCCTTGGAACCCCACTTGGGAATGTCCACTCCTGGGAACCGTCTCCGTGGGAATGGGAGGATTGGGGGTTTCAGGACACCCCACCCCAGGGTGCTCACGGCTCTCACCTTCGGTGAAGCACTCCTCAGGCTCGTTGCTCTCCTCGGCTTCTTCGGCCACCTCCTCCTCCTTGGGCAGCGGTGGTTTGTAGTCCACGGTGCTGCACAGGGATGAGGCGTTGTCGCTGGAAAGGGGGTTCTGCAACAGGAGAGTGGGATTCAGGATGGTGGCAGTACAGGGCTGCGGGATGCTCGGAATTAGGGACGAACTTTTTGTAGGGGATGGCCACGTATGGCTTCGCCCTTTCCTCCCAAAGGAGCGAACCCCACGGAGAGGCCCCATCATGACCCTCTCAGTGGAAAGAACAGACCTAATGGATCCTCCGGCGTGGGAACAACCACGCCGTGCCCTGTGTTGGCCACTGGAGTTTTTGTTTTCTAACTACCTCCAGCCATCGCACTGTGCTGGCAGTGCAGGCAGCAGCCCTTCTCCTGGTGGGGGCAAAACACACAAGAAATCAGAAAGCTGAGGGAATGCAGGATGCCTTTAAGGAGATACCGCCAGCAGTTCATCCTCGGGTGTCTCTGACGCCATTTCTACACATCCTATCATGGCAATCTCCCTAAAGTTTTACAGCTCTTGGCTGGTTCCCAAAGCCACGCGTCCCTGCTTGCACTAGATTTAAATCCACCATAAAGAGGAAGGAGTTATCTGACGTTGGGGTCTAATGGGAGTAGGATGGAGCCGCCATCTGATGTCGGGGTTTAATGGGAGTAGGATAGAGCTGTCATCTGACATTGGGGTTTTATGATGGGCTGATTCACCCAAGTGCCGGTGCGATGGTAGGAGCCCTGCGCAAAGGGTTGGGAGCCCTTCGCTTTGAATCTCTTTCCTATGAAAACAGCCCCCAGAAAAGCTGTTGGATAATGAGGGCTGCAAACCTCGGGGCATCACCGACACATGGAGCTGGACAATCTTAGCTTTACGTCTGGGTTCAGAGGAGCTATTGCCCCCATCTTTCCTCTTACCCCATCATCGCCCATGCTGGGCTGCTCTCCACCTCCACGTGCCCTTCCGATCACCCCGTGGGGTAATCAGACCCACAGAAGCCCGGTTGCCCACTGTGGCACTCAGCTGGCTCGCAGGGCTCGTAGTCTGAGGTTCACCCGAGTTCAAAACCCGCGTCCCAAATAGCTCTCCCTGCATCGCTCAGCTTGGCTGCCTTCCCAGACACCACTCAGCGAGGCTGGAGGGGCTGATAACGAGAGAAAGCCCTGGCACGCCCCAGGGACTGCTTTACCTCTTTATAATTATTATTTTTTTCCTGGCTTTTTGAGAAGGGGGAGGAAACCTCCAGACCCGCCCATCCCAACTGAGAGCAACCAGGAGATCTTGGACGGTGTTCTCACAGAGGAGAATGAATGCAGGACGGTGTCAGCTTGTGTGGAAGGAGGTCGTCCTGCCCTGAGGTTGGGGATGAATAAAGGAGGTGCCCCGTCCTCCTGCAGGACCCCCAGGATGGCAGTGGGGTCATATGAGGTAACGTCACCGCCTACGACCCCGCGGACGGCAGCACATCATTGTGTGAAGGCACTGCCTTGGGGGCAGCTCCCTGCGGGGTCCCTGGGAGGGGAGGAGGGGCAGGGGGATTAGGAGGGCTCAGCTGGGAGCCAGGCGAGCTGTGACCCCACGGAAGGACGGATGGAAACCACCTGCCTCCAGGACACACAGCGGGCAGAACCGCCTGGAAGCCGGGGAACGGCACTGCAAACCAGGACCCCCACGGCACCCGGTGCCCAGGGCAGGTTTGGTTGTGTGGTCTCTGCTGCTGTTAAAGGGAAGAGATTTTGTCAGCGTTTTGTGCGCAGCCCGTTGGAAGAACTGCCCCAGCCTGTCCTCGTCATCGTGCTCCCAGCGCGAGACTTTGGCTCCATCTGGAGCTGACCGACGGCATGCGAACTCAGCATGCGAACTTCTCAGAGCTGCTATCAATTAGCACCTCGTTTCTAATTACCAGGCAGGCAGCTCATGCCATGCCATGCCAGCCCGTGCCGTCCTGCTGGGAGGATGCTCCTCCGTGCGTTGGCATGCACCTTGGCCATCGTTCAATGGGATCTCTCCACTCAGTCCGGCACAGACAATGGGGTAAGCAAGGAACTGAGGTCCTCAGGACCGCATGGACGCGTCGTCCCATGGCGGCTGGGTGGGTGTTAGCATCACCTCCCCTCTGCCCTCCTGAATATACGCATCCCCACAGCCCCACATTTCTCTTGGTGGTCCGTGGTGCAACCCCTGGCAGCACTGTCCCATCACACCACCATCCTCCTTAGTGTACCTGCTGTTATTTTTCTGTTTCTCCTCTCCCTTCCGTTCTTGCAGATCAGTGTCCCCCACACCCTGAACTGATGCAGCGGAACATCAGCTGTCTCGTCAGCTTTGGGTCCGCAATGCATCGCTTCATGTTTGCTCGTGCTAAGCCCCTCCATCTGGTTCCCCTCCCTCCCTGGTGCTTTGGGAGGCATTAGCAGCGGATCCGATGTTAGTGCCATCAGCAGATTTCCTGGCGTCAGGTTCCTCTGGGACGTCTTTAACCCCAAAAGGAGCGCCCTGCAGGCATTAGCAATAACCCCACATCCAGATCCAAACCTCTGCTTGGACCCCAATCTCATGCTGAGAAACAGCCATTTTTTTGTTTTGCCGAAACACCCCAAGTTTGGTCCACCATGCGGAAAAGCAAAAAGAAATGGCACAACGCAGGGCTGAAGCCCCGCCACCCACCTTGGCGTCCTCGGTGTCAGACTGAGTGCTCGTCTCCTCGTAGAGGTCGGACTCCTCCGAGGCGATGGGGACCTGCACAGTCAGGTTGGGGTTGTTGATGAAATTCATGTGGTCCAGCTCGTCCATCAGCAAATACTCCTTCCCCGCCACTCCGTCCACGTAATCGGGCTTGGGATCGGGGCCGCTCTCCACGTGGTTCAGCACGGAATTGTCCCCCTTGCTGGGCTCCTGCTCTTCCTCCGGGGCCACTTTCTTGCCCTTCCACAGCCTTCGGAGCAGCATGAGGACAGAAGACTTCACGAAGTCGATGCCCCTGGTGATGCGGCCGATGGCGATCTGCAGGTTGTTCATCTCGCCGTCGTCGTCAGAGGCCGCCAGGCTGTCAGCGCTGAAGGAGCTCAGCAGCAAAGCCAAGAACAGATTGAGCACCTGGAGGGGACAAGGCAGACACCGATGGGGACATCCACCCCTGTAGCCATGGAGAAATCCCTTCACTGCCGCAACCAGAACTCTTGAGAATTTCCTGTTATTTCAATGCAGTGGGAAGTAACCACCCCACAGGACATTCTCAAGCCATGCCCGGAGGTTTTGCCCCTCCACCCATCTGGCTCTGCAGTGCCCATTGAACTTGAGTGCCATAACCTTAAATATCCCCAAACAAAACCTGTCAGCCCGTGGCATCCCCAGCTCGGCGCTGTGTCCTGCTTCCCACCCTGAACCAGCAGGGTTTGCTGATATCTGGGTTCCCTCTGCCCAGCCAGGGCCTGGCCCCACTCCTTCTGCCCCTCCCCTGCGGCCCCAACATGGCCACGGGGGGAGATAAGAACGCCGTGAGCTCTGGGGTTTACCCATCCCCGCACAGCGCAGTTTGCAGCTGCTTGTGGGATCCACGTGGCTGAGCAGCCAGCGCCGAGCTCTGCTCTTCCCCAAACCCCACTTCTGGCCCCACTGCGGCAGCCGCCCCACCCTGCACCCCCAGATGGGGTGAAGTGAGCGAGGGCCGGAGCCAGCTCCTGGGTTGTCAGCAGGTTTTGGGGTGCAGGCAGCGAGGAAGGGGTCCTGCAGGGTTGTGTTGTTGGGTTGTGCCAGGTTGCATTGTGTTGTGTTGTGCTGTTGTGTTGTGTTGTGTTGGGTTGCGTTGTGTTATGTTGAGCTGCATTGTGTTGTGTTGTGTCGAGCTGTGTTGCGTAGTTTTGTGTTGTGCTGTGTTGGGTTGTCGTGTGCTGTATTGTGTTGTGTTGTGCTGTGATGGTTTATGTTGTGCTGTGTCATGTTGTGTCATTTCATGTTGTGTTGTTTCATGTTGTGTTTTGTCATGTCATGTTGTGTTGTGTCACATTGAGTAGGGTTGTAGTGTGCTGTGTTGTGTTGTGTTGTGCTGTGATGTGATGTGATGGTTTGTGTTGTGTTGTGTCATGTTGTATTGTTTCATGTTGTGTTTTGTCACATTGAGTTGGGTTGTATCATGCTGTGTTGTGTCACCTTGGTTTGGGCTGTGTGTCGTGCTGTGTTGTGTTGTGTCATACTGTGTTGTGTCATGTTCTGTTTCATGTTGTGTTGTGTCACACTGGGTTGTGCTGTTTTGTGTCGTGTCATGCTGTGTTGTGTCACCCTAAGTTGGATTGTGTCATGCTGTGTTGTGTTGTGTCACGCTGTGCTGTTTCACACTGTGTTGTGTTGTGCTGTGTTGTGTCACCTTGGTTTGGGCTGTGTGTCATGCTGTGTTGTGTTGTGTTGTGTTGTGTTGCTTCACACTGGGTTGTGTTGGGTTGTGTCACGTGGTGTCACGCTGAGCTGTTTCACACTGTGTCGTGTTGTGTTGTGTCGTGTGGTGTTGTGTTGTTTCACACTGTATTGTGTTGTGTCATGTTGTGTTGTGCTGTTTCGCACTGTGTCATGTCGTGTTGTGTTGTGTGGTGTTGTGCTGCTTCACACTGTGTCGTGTTGTGTTGTGTCGTTTCACACTGTGTCGTGTTGTGTTGTGTCGTGTTGTGTCGTGCTGTTTCACACTGTGTCGTGTTGTGTTGTGTCGTGTTGTTTCACACTGTGTCGTGTTGTGTTGTGTCATATTGTGTCACGCTGTGCTGTTTCGCACTGTGTCGCGTTGCGTCGTCGTGTCGTTGTGTCGTTGCGCCGTGCCGTGCCCCGTGGTGCTCAGCTCCGTCCCGCAGTCTCCAGGTGCGGGTTCCCTCCACCCGCAGCGCGGATTCCTCGCAGCTCCACCCGCGGGCAGAGCTCTGCTCGCTGCTGTGGGCGCAGCTCGCTGCTGTGCCGCGGATCCGCGCTGCAGGGATGGATGCCCCTGGTGTTCCGCGCTCGGCCGAGCAGCGCTGAGTGCAGGAGCTGCTCGCGCTGCTGCAGGTCGCCGCTCCCCTCGGACCTCACCGCTCCCTCCGCGCCCCGCGGAGCAGAAAATCGCTTCTGCAGACCTCATCTCCTCTCTCGCGTTCCGTCTGTGCCGTGCCCAAAACGCTCCGTGCACCCCGCGGCATCCCGGACCCGGGTGCGGGGTGCGGGGATGGGGGAGGGGCGCGGGGCTCCGGCGGGACCCGGGCACGCCGTGCGGGGCCGAGCCCACAGCTGTCGGTGTTTGTGCCTTCGTGTGCCAGCAGTGCGTCTGAGAAGGGACTTAGCTGCTATCCAAGGTCACCGCTGTTTTCGCACGGCTCATGCCATCCGACTGAAACCGCATCTCTAAATAAATCCCCGCTCTCCCCGCAGCGCAGCGCTCGCGTTCGGGACCGGTCGCAGCCGCTGGGACGGGGCTCCACCCCCACGAGGATTCCTCCCTTCTCCCCTAACGACTCCGAAGGAAATGCTCAAAGTGTCGTTAACGTTACGGGGCGAGCGGCGCGGCCTCCTCGCCCCAGAGGGGAAAAAGACCCCCCAGAAGTGACCGCGACACCCCAACCCCAACTTTCCATCGCCAAACCGGGGATGCTCCGTGCTGCCCCTAGCCCCGGGGCGGTCTGCGTTCTGCCTTCCCCGTCCGGAGCAGCCATGCGCCGTGCGGGGTGACGCGTCAGCAGCTCCCGGAGCCAGATAGATTTTCAAAGCAAATTCCAAAGGGCTTACACAACCCCGGCAAGGAATAGGAGCGACCCGGCGAGCTGCCGCGCTTCCCTCCCCTGCCCTGCTCCTCAAGAAGGGAGAGCGGGGCCCAGGCAGCCGGGAAAACAAGCCCCGGAGCCGCCCGCAGCGGGTTACCAAGTTTAGAAAGGATTCCGAGCCCGCCTGGAACTCGCAGGCAGTGGTGAGCGGCTCAGGTTAGCGGGGGGCAAATGGGGCCCACCGGTTCCTGTGCCTCAGTTTCCCCTTCTGCTTCTGATCTGGGTTCGGCTGAAGGTCCCTCAGATAGAAATCTGATATGATCCTACTTTGGTAAGAGCTGAGCACAGAGGTACCGAGGAGGGGTACCCTGTGCGGCTCCAATAAGACCAACCCTACGAGGGTCGGCCTGTAGGCGAGCTGAGAGGCACAGCATCCACCAGAGCATAGCGGGTGGGGGTGGGGAGATGCCCACCCCATGACATCCACCACCCACAGGACCAAACCTCCAGGGTTCTACAGGCGAGCTGAGCTTCACCACACCAACCCGAGCACAACGGGTCGGGGCGGGGGACGCGCCCACCCCCCTCCTTCATCCCACCGCCACTCACCACCAGGTTCCCAATGACCATGACCATCATGAAGACGATGAGGCACATGGTCTGCCCGGCCACCTCCATGCAGTCCCACATGGTCTCGATCCACTCCCCGCAGAGGATACGGAAGACGATGAGGAAGGAGTGGAAGAAGTCATGCATGTGCCAGCGGGGCAGCGTGCAGTCGAGGGAGATCTTGCAGACGCACTCCATGTAGCTCTTCCCAAAGAGCTGCATCCCCACCACGGCGAAGATGAAGACGATGATGGCCAGCACCAGCGTCAGGTTCCCCAGCGCGCCCACGGAGTTGCCGATGATCTTGATGAGCATGTTGAGGGTGGGCCATGACTTGGCCAGTTTGAAGACCCTCAGCTGTAGGAGCAAAGAGACAAGGTGTGGTTTGCTGTGAGCCCTCACTGCCGCACTAGGGGTTGGGGTCGGACCTTCGCGAGGGTTTTAGGATGGATTGGACACCCAACACTTTGCAAAGAGACGCCTTCCTCTAAACCTGGCTCAGTTGGCGGTGTGATCTTTGAGGTCGGCGCCCGATGACCTCTGAGGTCCCTTCCAACCCATTGTATGATTTAATCAGGGACAAGCTGGTGGCGGCCATCAGTGCCCTTGACTGAGCCGTCCCCCACCCCACTGGTGATCCCAGACCCACAGATTTCAGCCCCGTGCCACGTACCAAGCGGAAGGAGCGCAGCACGGAGAGCCCCTGCACGTTGGCCAGCCCTAGCTCCACCAGGCTCAGCGTGACAATGATGCTGTCGAAGATGTTCCAGCCCTGCTGGAAGTACTCGTAGGGGTCCAGAGCAATGAGCTTCAGCACCATCTCTGCCGTGAAGATCCCTGTGAAGACCTGCGGGGAACATCGCGGTCTTGTGAGCCGAGCTTCTGCGTGGGGTGGGAGGCAGCTCGTTTTGGGGGAAATACACAAATTGAAATGAGCAAATGGAGCATTTTGTCCCATTGGGTTCAGCGCTTGTTGGGAACCATCTCCCAGTCCGGACTGCGGGGAGCAGTGGTGTCTGCTTCTGGATTAAAACCAAGAAGTCTCATTGGCAAAGGAATGAATCCCCTTCTGCTGCGGGATTTCCCAGCACCGGCAACTGGATCCATCCAGGGCTGTGAAAAAGCTGAGCCCGCTCCCACATACCGCTTTCCCCAGGACTACCGCAGCTCTGAGCATTATCGCATTACTCCAGGGCGGGATCGGCAATGTGACAATTGGTGTCCTCGACTGCATTGGACACGGGGCAAATCTCACCCTGCCCGTGGGTCACGGGGCGGACTCTGCCACCAGCATCCCAGAGGCAGCTCCCCATTGCGTCCCATTGTGTGCATCGGTGCTGCTTGTCCCACCCCCAGCCCCATTGCATCCCCCAGCCCCGCTGGCTCTGTACACATCCAGAAATCACCGCTGTCCCCAGGGAGAAGCTGGAGCTGTGTGGTTTTTTTTTTTTTCCTTTGCAGTGTGACCGTGCTTCAAGCCGGTTAATCCCCTTTTATTTCCTGAATGAAACCAGAGACAAAGCAGCTATGTGCTGAGCATGTGTCACCAGCGTGCCTGCGTGCGGAGAGGGCCCAGCAGGTGCTGGAGCAAGGCAAGGTGGTGGGAGGAAGGATGTGGCCCCCCCCTCCACCCTTCCCCAGCCCCTGGGTGGGTTTGCCAAATGTGTCAGGCAGCTCCTGGAGCTGTCCCACCCGCAGATCGCATGAAGCTGAAGGCATGGTGGTGGTGTGGGGGCTGTGGCTCAAAGCAAGGAAGGACGGGGTGGTGGTCTCTGCCTACCAGGTTCCCCACGCTCAGCACGTTCTCAAACTCCTCTGTCATGGGGTAGTGCTCCATGGCCATGAAGAGTGTGTTGAGCACGATGCAGATGGTGATGCCCAGGTCCACGAAGGGATCCATCACCACCAGCTTGACAAACTCCTTCAGCTTCAGCCACGGGAAGCAGCAGTCCCACACCAGGAACGTGTGGGCAAATTTGTACCACCAGGATGGGCACTTCTGGTGCGCTTCCTCCAGCTCTGAGGGCAGGAAGGAAAACTGACATCAGCGTGGGCTTCCCCCATCCTCCCCTGCTTGGGAAAACACATTCCTGGGAGCTCCCACCCCTGGAGGTGTTCAGCTTGGACCCCAGCTCAAGGCAGGGGGTGGGACTTGGGGGGCTTTGAGGTCTCCTCCAACCCAACTGTGCTGTGATTCCATGGTTCTACAATCTTTAATATCCCCTCCAACCCAACTGTGCTGTGATTCCATGGTTCTACAGTCTTTAAGGACCCTTCCAACACAACTGTGCTGTGGTTTTGTGGTTCTAGAGTCTTTAATATCCCCTCCAACCCAACCACGCTCCGATTTCGTGGTTCTACAGTCCTTAAGGTCTCTTCCAACCCACGCCCACAGTACAGTCAGGCCATACCTTCCATGGTGTTGGAGATGACGCTGATGGCACTCCCCACCCTCTTCTCAAGCCCTGGGCCATCTTGGTTGCCCACGGTGAGGTGGTTGGAGTCCGATTTCTCCGGCTCGTTGGCTGGGTTGAACTAGAAGGAGAGGAGACCACATGGGTGAGCACAAATTGAACGCACTTAGAGGTCGAGAAGACAAAAGGGTTTTGGTCTAGAGACCTCGGGTACAACGTAGAGCTGCAGTAAGATTGGTAGGACCAGCAGGTCCTTGTAAGGTATGTGGGGGTTGTGTGGGGTTGCTGGAGGGGCAGAGCACGTACTTCAATCACCGTGGCGGAGCGCTGCAGCACGACCCTGGGGACCACCTGCCCGTTGCAGTCCTTCGCCTTGTCCTGCTCACTGTTCAGATCCGAGTCGCTCTTCTTCCCGGCCGCACTGCTGTGCAGGGAACTGCTGCTGGACTGCCTGTCCTGCAACTGCAGCGACCACATCTCCAGCACTGCCGCCTGAACTCCCCCAAACCCCACGCGATCCAACGTGGCCGGGGCCAGTGATTCATGAGGGCGTAACCGTGTGTTAGTGGGCACGGCGGCGGTGGGGCAGCGCTTGGAGTTGGTGGTCTTAGCGGTCATTTCCGACCTTAATGACCCTATGAGTGGGCATGGTGGAGATGTGTGGAGTTGGAAATGATGATCCTCGAGGACTTTTCCAACCGTAATGATTATGAAATTCTATGATTCAGTGCTAAACCTCCGATTCCTGTCTTGTGGGGAACTTTCATCTTTGGGATATGCTTTCATTCCAAATGAGAAAGAGAAGCTCGCGTCATATGCCCCAACTCTTACAAGGGCAGATGCTGGAGCTTTCTGTCCCCAGTGTTGGCCAAAAGCAAAGGGTTTGCTAACCCATTTCACTTTGCTGCCACCGCCCTTTCTCCCTCGCGTATTCTTTCCCACCCTGATAGCAATCTGCCCGTGCAGGAGCTCTGCCGGGTTTTCTGCTCTCGATGTGCAGTGCTGGCTGCCTTGCTCCTCACCTCCTCCTTCCGATCTGATCTGCACGCTGCCTGCTGCCTCTCAGTGCTCCCTGCCTCGGTCTTTAGATGTGGAAGTCAGATCTTTTCAGCCCATCTTTCCCATGTGTATATCAACTTTTTGGATTCAGCTGGTGACCCCAAACAGTGACTCATTCCCATTTTCACCCGGTTAGAGCATGCAGGACTCACTCCTGGATTTTACACAATCAGGAATATCCCTACGGGTGCCTCTGCCTCTGCCTTTCTCCTCTCATTCTTACTGCCCCTCACTGCGGCCTCCCTCCATCCCACCAACCTGCTTCTCCTGCTCCTCCTGGTGCTTCTTCAGCTGCTCCATGAGCTGCTGGAACTCCTCCTCCTTCTGCTGTGCCTCCAGCATCGTGGCGTCATTCTGCTCTGCGTAGGCCATGGCCACCACGGCCAGGATGAGGTTGATGAGGTAGAAGGAACCCAGGAATATGACCACCACGAAGAAGATCATGTACGTTTTCCCTGCTGCACGCAACGTCTGTGGGGAGAGGAAGCACGACCCGTCACACCCCCCTGGCACAGTGTGATGCTTCCAACAAAACGCCTCGCAGTGTTGGTCAAGTTTTGCACTGTCATCCTACCGGTCATGGGAGGAAGACGAGATTTTGCTCCCATCTCATTGCCCAAGGGACCTTCTTGCAGCTCATGGCTTTGGGTTTGGATGGGGGAAGTGGGACAAGACCTTGTCCAACCCAAGCGCGCTGCTCGGTGCCAGCGGGCAGCCCAAGGTGGGAGCGGTTACTCATTATGACCTTGCACTGCTGTGTCTCAGGATCCACCCCTGGGGCACATTCTTTAACTCTGGATTAGGGAATAATCATCTCCAGAGTTGAGAGCCTTCAGAACTGCTTTTCTGACCTAACCGGCCCTGGGCCCACAGGTTGCACCCTTTGACCGAGGAAAACGGAGATTTCATGCAACTTCTGCCTGCAGGATGCCTTGGTCCAGTGGGGCAGATTTCCCCCTTTCCCTCTCAGCCATCTCAAGACAGAGCTGCCCTAAATAATGCTGTAATTCCCCAGTTCCCCTAGGACACCACGCTGCAGAGCTGGCTGAGAGTGTGCCCCATCCACGCCTCGTCCCTCAGCCGCGGGTCAGAGCCCGGCGAGTTTCCAATCCAATGACTTTGTACAAGGCCACGGGCAGCGGTGGAACTCTCACGCGAATTGTGAACACACAAAAGAAAAAAAATAAATGAAATCAAAGTCACAGCCAATCCATGAGGGACTGAGCCAGGCACCCACCCGCCGCGGCCCCACCTGCACCCACCAGCTGGAAGAGGTTCTCCCAGAAGTCCTGCGTCATGAGGCGGAACAGGGAGAGGAAAGCCCAGCTGAAGGTGTCGTAGCTGGTGTACCCGTAGTTGGGGTTCCTCCCCGCCTTCATGCACTCGTACCCCTCCGGGCACTTCCTGTCAAAGGGCAGAGGGCATCAGTGCCCGTCACAGCAGCGCACGGAACGGTTGGGGTGGGGAGGAACCCTGAAAGCTCCGCTTTCTTTCAGCAGATCCTATCGCACGGAGACCCTTCCCACCCAACGTCGGATGCCTCTGCACTCACCCCGCGTCGCTGCTGTTCCCGCAGAGCAGGGCGTCGAGCGCTCCCTCCAGGAAGTAGAAATTCGCTTCGCGGGTGCGGAAAGAGCAAAACACGGGGAAAAATAAATAAACACAGATGTAGATTTTAAAGCTCTCGGCAGTTCTTGCTGTCACCGTGACCGTCCCACGTCCCATAGTTGGGACATCTCTTCCCTGTTGGCTTTGTTCTCTGCACTGCACTGCTTGTCTCCAGCTCGTGGCATTGCTCCACCTGCCCAGCTGGGTGGCTGCAAGCCCACCGGGGGCTGTGAATGGCCAAGTGGGTCAGAGCTCCTGGGAAGGGCTTTCCTAGGAGCGCAGAGACTATAGGGGTCCAAAAACACGGGGGAAGGGCCCATGGCCATCATCTTCCTCCTGCTGCTCGGGTGGTACATGTTTACCCCGGCCCCACGAGCTGCCAGCCCAACCTTACGGCCGCAGCATGCCGTTGCTATTTGCGCAGTGCTCATTAGATCCCAATTTGCACCGCTGCTATGGAGCCTTCCTGTAACTGATGCTCACTTCCCCAGCGGGGCCAAGCAGCTCAGCCCAGATGTAACCCGACCTTCTCCTGAGCTCTGAGTGACCAAAATGGGACATGAGACATCTCCTTAGGGACCGTCCCCAGAGTGCAACTTCGATCCGTGACCCTGAATGGATTTTTCCGACACAATATTGCTTTGGGATGCTGTCTCCTGCTCTGTGTTTGGGTCTGGCTGGTGGTTGTATTGATTGCATGAGGTGGGAAGTTCAAAGGCAGAGACTGTGTCTGGGGCTGAGCTTTCCTCGGGGTTGTGGGCCAAGAGGGTGTAGATGGAAGAAAAAAAAATAACGCCACATTACTCAGAAATCCTTAAGAAAACATCAATTAAAGGCAAACGGGTGCCTCTCTGGGAGGTTTAACACCATCTTTACAATTCCATGTGTGTGGTGGTAAAAAAAGAAGAGTGAAACAAGAAAAAACTAAGACGCCTATTTGGTCTTTTTCCCTGTCATTTTTCCATCTGCCCATCCTTTGAGTGTGCACATCCCCTCCTTCCCCCGCTAGCTGTGTCCTCTTACAAAACACAAATCCTGTTGAAGCACCGCAACAGGAAGACCCGTGGGAAGCAACCAGCGCAGTCAGAGCTCGTTGGAACAAACTGTCAAACACCGAGGAAGGATGGAGGAAGTGGGAAACCATGGTGATGTGTCTGTGGAGAAGGGGAGCACCGTCCTTACCTTCGTCGTTGATGTAGGCTTCGAAGTCGAAGGTGCCGTTGCCGGTGAAGTTGCCGTCGATGCCATCAGTGACGTTGCCATAGAGCGTTGCGTTGGTCAACGTGATGTTGTCCATCCCGAAGTCCCCCATCAGAGTGTCGTTGAGGGGCGGCCAGCGCACGCACTTGTGCCGGAGGTTCCCCATGAAGAGCTGGAGGCCGATGAGGGCGAAGACACTCAGGCAGAAGACGGTGAGGATCATGACGTCGGAGAGCTTCTTCACCGACTGGATCAGCGCTCCGACGATCGTCTTCAGCCCTGGGAGGGAGTCAGTGCTACCGAGCTAACTGCTCATCCGCTGATCCTACAGCACACACTACGGTGCTCCCCAAAGTCTCTGGAGTTAATAGGGTCGCGGGTACCCCCATTTTCACCCCATGGAGCCAGACCTCACATATCAGTGGGCAGTGCTCCCTTTTGCAAGCGTCTCCGTGCCTCGCCCAGGGCACCACAGCTCAGAGTCCGTTCCTGCTGGCAGCCAGCCATCCCTTCTGTCTTTCTGTTTTACCCAAACACCACAACAGGGCTTTTTTTTTCAGCCCCAAACCGCCGAACGGATTTACTTAACACAGCACACGGGGGGGAGTGATTCAGCAACCCGAGCGGACGGTGCTGTGCACTGCTCTCGGCTTCGGCTGCGCAGAAACCCCCATGACCCCACACCCCGACATGTGCTGCCCTACCAGCAGCCGGGAGCCAGCTGGTCCCTTGCAGAGAAACCCTCCGGCATCCGAGCAGAGGGGATGGAAGTGACAGTTTGCATTAAGCACCGGGATTAACTCGCTTCCTCTGCAGACGGCGGTGGACTTTTGACAAGGAATTGTCTGCATGGGTGATGGGTGACTCCGGGACATCCTGACACCGAGCTCCAGGCAGCTCGGAGCAGTGAGCACATCCCGAGAAGACACGAGATTCTTAGCCCCTTATTGGTCCCGTTCCACGTCTCCCCAAACTATTTAGGTAAAATCCTGTTCTCCTGGGGCTTGTCTAAGTGATTAGGGCTGCCCTTCAGAACCAGCTTATTTTTGCAGCTGCTATTTCTGCAGAGCCTCCTGGGGGGGGAAGCCGTGCCAGAAATAAGAGCCCTGGGACTGAGAAGGAAGCGCGCTTTTTCCAAAGTGCGATTTTTAGCTTGGAGGAAATAAAAAGGTTCTTCAGATAGGAAACCTGAAGATCTGGAAGTTACAGGGGCAGAGAGTGGAGCAGGATGACAAATTACCGCTGCAGTTTTATCTCGTACTCCTTCAGGAGTCTGACTGCTGTTTCTGTGTCTACATGGGGTCATGAAATGGTGTCAGACTTGGGAAGCATCCATCAGAGCTATTTGTTAATGTGCACGATGGATATTCGGGGTTGACGTTAAACGCACTGAGAGCCATTAAATATCCCAATCCCGACAGCAGAGCACTCAGCAGTGGGGAGGAAGCTGCATTTATGGCTCCAGGGGCTGAGCAAACTGAGTAAGGATTGTGTTAATTGGGGTCACAAAACCAAGGATTCATCCCCAAGAAGCCCCAAAAACACGTCTGGGTGGAGCGAGCACAGCTCGTTGCCCCACCTGGTATCACTGTGATGGTCTTCAAGGCACGGAGGACGCGGAAGGTTCTGAGAGCAGAAATGTTCCCCAGATCCACAAACTCAGTGATGTAGCTGCAGGATGGGAGAGGGGAGGGTGTGAAGGTCACCCCACACCATCCCCAGGGTCCCCAGGGTCCCCAGGGTCCCGCTGCACTCACGCCATGGAGATGACCATGAAGTCCAGCCAGTTCCACGGGTCGCGCAGGAATGTGAAGTCATCGATGCAGAAACCCCGTGACAGTATCTTGATGAGGGACTCGAAGGTGTATATTCCTGTGAAGGCGTATCTGAAACAGGAACGGTGACTCAGGGGATGCTTCATGGGGGAGGCTCTCCCATCCTCAGCTCGTGGAGTGAGCTGGGACACCTCACCCCCTACGGTAACAATCCTGCAGCGCCTCTGACTGCTGCTGATGTATTACCAGCACTGTTTTCTCTTTAAACCCCACTGAGCCCCACTGTGCAGAACTGCAGCAAAAAAAAAATTATGGATGTGTGTTTCCCTTTCCCTTCAGATTTTGGGACACTCTGAAGCGCTTCGCTCTGCCATGCCTGAGGCAGAGCGTGGATGTCCCTTCTTAAATGGGGGCAATTTGGGAGGGAGAGGGCCACCACCACCCCCCAGGGACATCCCTCCTCCTCTGGAGGGTGCCTGGATCCCAACAGCCCTGTCCCCGCCTTGGTCCCATCCCCTCCCGGCTGGGATGTCCCCTCCATGGCCAGCAGGGACTTACTCCACATTCTTGGACCACGCCGGGGGGTTGCTCATCGTCATGAACACACAGTTGGTTAAAATGGTGATCATGATGAACATGCTGAATAATTTACAGCTTGGTCAAGGAGAACTGTGGTGGCTGTTGCCTCAACTGCCCCTTCTCATGGGTAGGAAGCCAAGAGCCCCTTGGCTTGGAAGGCTTGGAGCTCATCTTAGGAAGCTCCACTGTGTGTAGGTGTCCTCCTTGTTTGAACCCAAATGACGCTAGGACAGCTCTTGGTGATTGCCACCAAGAGCACCCCAAACCTTCGGGCACCCACTCCTTGGGAAGGGACAAAAGCTCTAGCTCTGCATCCTGGTCACGGTAGGGAACAACCCAATGAGAGTCGTTCATGACACCACCGACCAGAAACCCCCCCCAGCCTTCTCCCTCCCCCCTTCCAGCATCAAGACTGCAGAAGGATATGAATGGATGAGCACTTTGATGGCTCCTCGCCGGATGGGGTGGAAGGGCCCCAGCAGGTAGAGCGCCGGAGTTGCCGAGAAGCGGAAGATGGACTTCCCTTTGTTGAGGACTATGAAAGTCTGCAGAGGAAAGAAAGGTGGGACATGGATTGGCACAACCCCATGGATAAAGAGATGCCTTTGGAAGTGTGTATTTTGAACCTCCAAAGGCTGGAGAATGGTCAAAGAAGGGATGCTCTGCTTTGGAGGAGAAGGAACCAGAGCAACGCGGGGATGTGTCTCACCAAGGAGGGCTCAGGTGGGACTCAGAGGCATGGCTGGAAGAAGGAGATGTCCATGCTCTGGGCTTTTTGGGGTCTTGCACCCAACGCATCCCTCTGTCCCTCACCTTTTTATCCTTGTAGAAAGGGTCCAGGTCCTCCAGGGGCGTCCCGATGAGCTCCAAGGGGGGATCTCCGTAGATGAGGGGCAGGTTCTTGCCAGCCTCCAGGTCACTGCTGGGCTTGAGCTCCTCTTCCTCGGGCAGCTCCACCTGCTGCTTCTTTAGCTTGAGCGCCTCTGCCTCGGCGATGCGCTGCTCGATGGCAGCCAGCGAGGCGGGGGTGAAGGGGCGCAGGTTTTCGGGGCCCGGGATGTACGGCAGGCCGGCCATGCTCTCATTCTGCTTGCGGGACGCCTGCGCCCGACCTGCTGGGGAGAAACGGGGCTCAGGAAGCGGGGCTGGATGGGAACAATGGGGGCATTAACGAGGATGAGTTTTGAACGTGGGTGGTACCCAACGGGGACAATGAGGGTATTTGTGAGCTTGGCGATGGCAAGTTCTTGGTTGGCTCTTGCAGCTGGCTTTCTTCCAGACGGCGTCTTCAGAACCATTGAAATGCATGGGTCAGACGGGGATATTGCACGCGGACAGACATGTATGGGTTGCACGCACCCTGCCTCCTCCTCCCCCTCCCAAACCTGACCAAAAATCACCGTCTCCCTGCCTTCCTCCCGGGCGCTGCACCGGCTAGCTTGTTAGACGTGTAATTGCACAACCAAAGTTGCTCAACACCTTCAGCGCCGGTGGCACCGCCCCAGCTCTTTGCAGCACAGCGCAACCGATCCGAGCTTTCCTCTCACGTGCAAGCAGAGAGGGTCCTGGGACAGAAGACCTCGGTCCTGGTGGTCACCACCATGGTGGTGGTGGGAACGTGAGTGCCCCGCAGTGCTGCACGGCTCTGCTCTGGACAGGGAGGAGACGAAGTCGCACTTTGAGCCAAAATAAGCACTTCCTTACAGAAATCGGGACGGTTCTCCAGCCCACAGCTGGATGGGATGCCTGGGAGAGGGCAGGGTGGCCCCACCGAAAAGCTGAGCGACAAAAAGAGAAGCAGAGAGCAGGTGGCAGCGGCACCCAGGTAAAAAAAACCCAATGCCATGGAAAGCCCAACCCAAATCATCATTGTTCTGTGAAATAGGAAAAATCAGACTGAGTGAGCAGCGCAGCCCGGAGCAGAGCCCGGGTGTTTTGGGGACGGGGAGGTGAGGATGTGTCCCCTCCCCATGGTGAGCACCCCACCGACCAGCAGCGCCCTGAGCATCGCCGCCTCTGCGCTCCGGTGCTTTATGCAGTGCCACTGACCCTGAAAGAGCTTTAGGATCAATACTCCTCACACCCCAACTTCAAACCGCCCTGCGGGACGCTGAGAGCCGCAAACGCTTTGTAATTGAGGAGAACATTTACAGGTCCGCTGGGAGCAGACCCTTGGTGTGTTCCGACAGTGACTGTAAAACCCAGCGATAAAAGCAAAGATGAAGGGAGGCATCGATTTCACGCCGCTGGGGATGGCTGAATTTTTAGGGCTGAGCTCCCTTGCTGCCGCTGAGCTGCATCTCACGCTGCAAAATGGATTTTCTTCTGCCAGCGGCTGCTGATCCCCGCAGCGGTGGCTCTCTGTGCTCAGCCCCAATCTGGTGGGGTTATGGCACAGCTGCTGGTAAAGGGATGGACCTAGAGCGACCCTAGAGCAAACCCTACAAGCACACAGGGTCCTGCCCCACAGAACCCACAGCACAGTGCCGGCGGAGGCGGCCGATCCTCCAGCTGCCGCCGGCCATCACATTTGGGGTCAGGTTTCTGTAGCCCTATGACTCTGCTCATTCCTCCGGCACGGAGGGGTGCGCGGCCTCAGCTTCGACCCCGTGTCTGCTCTGTGTGGGGCTGAAACCACTGCACGGCCACAACGTCGCAAAGGGAGATGCTGGGGCGGGGCGGGCGGTCCTCCAAGGGGATGCTGCTGTGTCCGTTTGGGGTACGCTCCTCTGCAGGACCACCATCCCAGAAGTGCAAGGCTTGAGCCGTGTCCCGGATCTGAAGCTCCTGCACTGCTGCCATCAGTCGGACTTCGTGATCCTGATGCGATTTGGAGTCGTCAATCTCTGCTCCCCAAAAGAGGAGGGGTGGAATGCAGACCGGAGCTCCTGTCCCAATGAAGCCATGTCCCACAGTGGTGTGGGGCGGGCAGAGGGGTCCCACCTGCGTGACTCTGGGGCCAAACCCACCGCCTTGGGGTCAGAGGAGGATGCTCCACACGACTTCTCCGGAGACAGAGAATTTTGGGTTTGATGGGACCCCAACGCCTCTGCGACAGCTCCTACAGCGCTCCCGCAGCAATAAAACCACCGCAGTGAGGGGCCGCGGTGTGCACAGCTCATCCTACAGAGCCACGGGCCCGAGGGGAGCGGCAACCTGCAGCAGCGCGAGCAGCTCCTGCACTCAGCGCTGCTCGGCCGAGCGCGGAACACCAGGGGCATCCATCCCTGCAGCGCGGATCCGCGGCACAGCAGCGAGCTGCGCCCACAGCAGCGAGCAGAGCTCTGCCCGCGGGTGGAGCTGCGAGGAATCCGCGCTGCGGGTGGAGGGAACCCGCACCTGGAGACTGCGGGACGGAGCTGAGCACCACGGGGCACGGCACGGCGCAACGACACAACGACACGACGACGCAACGCGACACAGTGCGAAACAGCACAGTGTGACACAACACGACACAACACAACACGACACAGTGTGAAACAGCACAACACAACACGACACAACACAACATGACACAGTGTGAAACAGCACAACACAACACGACACAACACAACATGACACAGTGTGAAATGACACAACACGACACAACACAACACAGTGTGAAACAACACAACACCACACGACACAACACAACATGACACAGTGTGAAATGACACAACACAACATGACACAACACAACACAGTGTGAAACAACACAACACCACACGACACAACACAACATGACACAGTGTGAAACGACACAACACAACACGACACAACGCAACACAGTGTGAAACAACACAACACCACACGATACAACACGACACAGTGTGAAACGACACAACACAACATGACACAACACAGTGTGAAACAACACAACACCACACGACACAACACAACATGACACAGTGTGAAACAGCACAACACAACACGACACAACACAACATGACACAGTGTGAAACAACACAACACCACACGACACAACACAACATGACACAGTGTGAAACAGCTCAGCGTGACACCATGTGACACAACCCAACATACCCAGTGTGAAGCAACACAACACAACACAACACAACACAACACAACACAGCATGACACACAGCCCAAACCAAGGTGACACAACACAGCACAACACAACACAGTGTGAAGCAGCACAGCGTGACACAACACAACACAGCATGACACAATCCAACTTAGGGTGACACAACACAGCATGACACGACACAAAACAGCACAACCCAGTGTGACACAACACAACATGAAACAGAACATGACACAACTCAGCATGACACAACACAACACAGCATGACACACAGCCCAAACCAAGGTGACACAACACAGCATGATACAACCCAACTCAATGTGACAAAACACAACATGAAACAATACAACATGACACAACACAACACAAACCATCACATCACATCACAGCACAACACAACACAACACAACACAACACAGCGCACTACAACCCTACTCAATGTGACACAACACAACATGACATGACAAAACACAACATGAAACAACACAACATGAAATGACACAACATGACACAGCACAACATAAACCATCACAGCACAACACAACACAATACAGCACACGACAACCCAACACAGCACAACACAGTACACAACAACACAACACAACATGAAACAACACAAAACTACGCAACACAGCTCGACACAACACAACACAATGCAGCTCAACATAACACAACGCAACCCAACCCAACACAACACAACACAGCACAACACAACACAATGCAACCTGGCACAACCCAACAACACAACCCTGCAGGACCCCTTCCTCGCTGCCTGCACCCCAAAACCCGCTGACAACCCAGGAGCTGGCTCCGGCCCTCGCTCACTTCACCCCATCTGGGGGTGCAGGGTGGGGCGGCTGCCGCAGTGGGGCCAGAAGTGGGGTTTGGGGAAGAGCAGAGCTCGGCGCTGGCTGCTCAGCCACGTGGATCCCACAAGCAGCTGCAAACTGCGCTGTGCGGGGATGGGTAAACCCCAGAGCTCACGGCGTTCTTATCTCCCCCCGTGGCCATGTGGGGCCGCAGGGGAGGGGCAGAAGGAGTGGGGCCAGGCCCTGGCTGGGCAGAGGGAACCCAGATATCAGCAAACCCTGCTGGTTCAGGGTGGGAAGCAGGACACAGCGCCGAGCTGGGGATGCCACGGGCTGACAGGTTTTGTTTGGGGATATTTAAGGTTATGACGGTGCTCGAATGCATGGGGTGGCACTGTCTTTGCTGATGGCTGAGGGAAATTTAACCCCATTGGGATTGTTTTAAGGATGTCATGGCTGGAGAAAGTCCCGTGGGGTGTGTTTTTGGAAAAAAATAAAAGGTAAAATTGAGAATAATCCCACATGTAGTGTTTTATTTCTGCTCCCCCAGGGAGCGGGCAGCTCTGCTTGGAACTGTGGTGATTTAACACTGCACAGAGCGCAGCCCGGAGCTCTGCGAGTGTTTGTGGGATTCCACGAGTTTCCAGCAGCAACTGGGACAAACACGGCCGCTCTGCCAGGCGGAATGAGCACATCTGTAAACAACTTTATGTCCCTTTCGGTAAGACGATAACGTGCTGTTTCAGAGCCTGATGTTTGCTACCCCCAGATCTACGTGCCTTAATGCATTACAGAGGTGATCTGGGATGATCGCGGAATTCCAAAGTCATTTTCTTGCACACAGATGTCTCTCCTGACCCCAGGGGGATGCTGCCTCCAGTTCCCGATGCTCTGGCTGTAGGCTGCCCTGCTTTAAGGGCAGCTTTCTGCCAGCATTTAGCTGTGCTTTATGGTTATATTTTTTGGTGTCTGGAAGTCCCCACGGGTGCTGCTGCCCCAGCGCTGCCCTCCCAGCGGTGGTTTGGTGCATTCCGGAATGCAGGAATGCAGGATGTTTCCAGGCTGCATCTGTCACGCTGGGAGCGGTGCAGCAAAACGGGAGAGCTGCCTTTGGGAAAACAATGCCACGCTCCTCGGTGTCACCGCAGTCCCTCCGCTCACTGGGGACCAACCGAGGTCACACAGCAGCCCCCTCACCACGAGGACGGCTGTGTGTCCTGGTACAAAAGAGCTCATTGTTTTTTTGGTTTTTTTTTTTTTTTGGGGGGTGGGATTTTTGCTTCCTTGGGGTTGAGGTTGGGGCTGTTCCTGCTGTGGAGCTCTGAGGAATGGGTTCCAATGGGAACCCCAGTTCCATGTGAAGGGTCCCTATGCTTCCCAGCTTGCTCTGCACTGCCCACCAGAGTCCCTCTGCCCTTCCCCGTTTGGGACTCACACACATCACTGATCCCCCAAATCCACATATTGCTGCCTAGGGGGAATCCTCTTCCCCTCGTGCATCCCACAGCACACCACGCTTCTGCTTTCTGCTTCGCTCAGAGAAACACACAGCCCTTCTCCCCCCCACCTGCCCCCTATCCATGAGCCATGTAAATTCATTTCTTGATATCCCCCGATTGCTGCTGTCCTGTATGGGACACGGGCGCTTTAATGCCCCCACGGTACCTCGGTGTACTCGGAGCTGGGGGTGGTACACATAGGCTGCAAGCTGCGAAGTCCTGGGATGCTCTCCTTCCCGCAGATGGAAATAGGACGTTGCAACATCTCCCAGCAACTGGCACTAACCCCGTCCTGCCCAGGCCAGAAGCGGGGTGTCACCTCATCCCGGGGGGGTGGCAACGGATGCACAGTGCTGGGAGCGGGTCCTCAGCACGGTGGTCACGCAGGGTTTGTGGTACTGTGGTCCCCGCAGCATCTCATCCTGCAGGACACTGATTTCCCCCCACTGGACGCAAATTGGACCCTCATTGGACCGCTGTGCCCCGATTTCTGGCGTTATTCCTCCAGCATCACTCACCCCAAAGCACCTTCTGCTTCATGCTGGGCGCTGCCTCTCCCCTTCCTGCCCCAACTCCAGCAGAGTTCCCACAGGAGAACACAACCACCGCACAGGGACCCTTTGCCCCGGGCGTGGAAAATGCTCTCCAAATATTAGCACAGCTGAATCCTGGCAGGACTCAGCGTTCCTCACCCAATTCCCATTAAAGCGTACGTTATTCCATCGGGGATTTTCCGGGAACAGACCGGAGCATCGTTCCCCCACCCACGCTTTGTAGGGTCTGCATACAACCGAGGACACGCGTCCAGCCGTGCGCTGGTGTGATGCGCGTGATGCTCAGTGATGCTGTGCTCCCCCATTTCGCAACACATCACCGAATTTTGGCCACGTCTCCATGTGTCGGTTGGGGCAGAGGACAAAATGTTTGTGCCCCGTGGCGCAGCGGCTGTCACCGGGGATGGGGGGACCCCAGAACGGCCCTGGGGATGCCCCATGCACCAGAAATGGGGGTTTCCACCTCGAATCGGAGCTGAATCCCGCCCTGTTCTTCTGTTCTGTACGGATCGGGGATGTGGAGGTACGTCCCTGCGGGGACAGCGCCTTCGGAAAGGGGACACTGCGCAGCACCGCAGACCTTTCCTGCAACCTTGGCTTGGCCCAGGCCGGGTTTATATTTAGATCCCCTTATATTTAGGAAGAGAAGCCAGGAGAAAGGCGACTTGGGACTTTTCAGCCACCCCCCAACCCTCAAAGCCACCAGACCGCCGGTGTCACCACTGTCACCATGTCCCAGTGCCCTTCTGGGAACCGCCACCCCCTGTCCCCTTCTGTTTTTGGCACGGGTGGGGGCCCCAAAGCGAAAAACCCCACAGCACCGACCTCCTGCAGTGTTGCCCCATGGCACAACCCCAAGAAGAAAGAGGAACCCAGGGCTGAGCGAGCCCCTTCCCAGCAGCCTGGTGCTGTCCCAGTGCTGGACGCGGCGCTTACCGTTGGGTGGAAAAAGCGAAATCCCAAGGAGAGACCTTTCGGGGCCAGAATTTCCCTCTCCTTCGGCTCCTTTGGCTCCGCGAGCGCCTGTTGGCAGCGCAGCTGCTGCTGCTGTCAGATGGTCATGAGTGAAACCTGAGGACACGCGGATCCTTCAGGTACCCTCGGCCGTCTCAGCTGTGGCATTCGTCCCCCGCGGCGCCAATCAAGGGGGTGGCAGCGCCCGGCCCCGTTAACGCAGACCCCGGGCTCCATCCGCACCGGTGTGCCCCAGAAAGGGTCCTGGGATCACGTCCCTGTGTGGTGCGATGCTGCACTCGTCCTGCTGCAGCACCTTGTGTCCCCATGTCCCGTGCTGTGCCAGACCCCGAAGTCGTGCCTAGCTCGGGGATGGTGTGAGAGGCGTCCTGCAGTGTGTTCTGCCTTTCCCAGTGGGGCTTGTGGGTGCTGTTCGCATCTTTTGGGGTGTACAGCAGGCGAGGAGGGTGCAGAAGGGCCATGCCCATCTCTTAGGGTTGTCCCCTTCTGGGGTGCAGCAACCCCTGAAAGCTCCATGCCATCCTACTGCAGCCTCCCTGGCCCCAAACACCCCACAGCGATCTTCCCCAAGCCAGTGAGCACCCAGCACCAAGGGAAGAACCCCAACTTTGCCACGAGGGGTGCAAGGAGCAGTCCCAGTGCACCTGCAGGTGTAGGGCAGGGATGGGGACTCCTCCTGTTGTGGCTGTGGGAACTTTCCCCTCGGCAATCCCAGCCCTATCACTCCGGGGAAGCCTTTATAATTTGGGATTTCGCTTCGCTCATAGCCTGGAGCAAACCCTATGGGGAGCATGCAAGGGTGGGAGCACTGGGAAGTGCCCCTGGGAGCTGTGGGCACCCGGGGGGGGCACAGAATGGGGGTTTGGGGAACATGGGGGTACCCGCGATGCTGAATTAGTGCAGAATCCAGCAGCGAAAGTGCCTTTTGGGGTGGCAGGATGGGATTCGGTGCCAAGCGCTGCCCATGGGATCTGTGCGAGGCACACCCCAGAGCGGGGCTGGAGGTGGGGCTGAAGCTCTGGGGGCACCCAGCAGTGGGCGGAGAACCCCTTACCTTCCTCTCGTGGTGCCGGGGGGGCACAGTCCCTTGGTGCCGGCAGCGCTGGGACAGCTGTGGGGCGGCTGCGGCTTTGGGGCTGTCCCACGGATCCTCTATCACCGCCCGCAGCATAGGGCCGCAGTGCCACCCACCGGCCCCAAGAAAAACACCCCCCCCCCCCCCCCTCATCCCAAGGCAAAACATCCTCCGGGCTGCATCCCCAGGGAACGGGGAACGGTGGCTTCAACGCTATAGGGCAGACCCGGCCCCGTTGTGCCACCCCATATAGGCAGCGGTTGAGCATGGTGCAAAAAGCAAAGCATGGTGTAAAAAGGATCGTGTGCGTCCGCCCCCCCCCCCCCCTTCCCCCCCCCCTTCCCCCCCCCCCATTGCCCACCACGAGCTCCTGCCTCGCAAGCACTGGGGGGAACACCATGGATCCAACGCCCAGCAAACCCTATAAGGTTTACCACTCCCCTCCCGCCAGCAGAAAATAAATGCAAACCCAAAGCTTTGCGGAGCTTTATGGCCACGGTGCCGTTCCCGTCCCCCGTGCGCTTTGTGGCCTGCTCTCCCTGCCTGCATCGCCCTCGCTGAGCGGAGGGATGTTTGTTCACCCATGCGATGCCCCACGGAGCATCCTCCAGCTCAACCCACAGCGGCTGCGGGGTCTGCTGCTCTCCCGCCGCCCCTTAATGAGACCAGGGGGGATCTCAGGAGGTCTGGTCTCCTGGGGTGAGGCCAAGCTGTGGGGTTTTTGTAAGGAAGGACGCTTTGGCCGCTCAGGGAAATGACAGCACGGAAAGCTGGAGAAGCGCTGCTGAGATCGGGTGGCTCAGCAAAGCCAGGGGAGGTTTGGAAAGTGGCATCCGAGGCCTTTGTGACTGCTGGGACAGCGCTGAGCAGAGCAGGAGGTGGGGTGGTGTGAGCAGAGTGGGCTGCGTTCTGCGTGGGGTGGCTTCTCCCCCCCAGGACGGCTGCTGGGGGTGGTGTGTAGGCATCTTCCCAGAAGGGAGAGTATTTCCTAAGGGAAAGGGGGAAAATACAAACAGTGGTGGATCCCTCCAGTGTTGAGGCCACATCAGTTGTCACTCTAATGCCAAATGATAAATGCCAGCTGTCCTTCAAGCTCATCCTCAGCTCTTACCTGGTGCGGATATGGGGAAATGGGAAGCTGAAACCTCAGGATATGCATCCCATCCCATCCCATCTCCCTTCCTTCACAGCCCATCCCATCCCATCCCATCCCATCCCATCCCATCCCATCCCATCCCATCCCATCCTATCCTGTCCCTGTCTCTATTCCATCCCGTCCCCATCCCCATCCCCATCCCCATCCCCATCCCCGTCCCCGTCCCCATCCCCATCCCCGTCCCCCTTCCCTTCCCTTCCCTTCCCTTCCCTTCCCTTCCCTTCCCTTCCCTTCCCTTCCCTTCCCTTCCCTTCCCTTCCCTTCCCTTCCCTTCCCTTCCCTTCCCTTCCCTTCCCTTCCCTTCCCTTCCCTTCCCTTCCCTTCCCTTCCCTTCCCTTCCCTTCCCTTCCCTTCCCTTCCCTTCCCTTCCCTTCCCTTCCCTTCCCTTCCCTTCCCTTCCCTTCCCTTCCCTTCCCATCCCATCCCATCCCAAACCCTCACACCGTAGGTGCAGAGCCTTTCCCAACGGTTGTTCACATGCACTGAGGGTGCAGGATCCAGAACCTACAAATTCCCTTTGGTTTAGGGCCGCCATCCTCAGGGAGGAACATCCCCCGCCCCGTCATCACGCTGTGAAGTCCTGGGTTGCCATATTGAAGACGTTGCTCTCCATGGACGACTGCCACTTGCCCCAGTTCCTCTTGATCTCAGCCTGGACCTGAAGCAACACCGGGATTGGGGGCTGGCAGCCCATGGGGTGGGAGCTGCTCCTCTCCCTTGGATGCCAGCGAGGGGGATCCCGTATTTGTTCGATGCCCACCTCCCCGTTCAGGAAGCAATACAGCAGAGCCACCAGGAACCCCTGAAAAGCACAGAAACAGCAAATTTCACCCAAAGAAAGAGGGCTCTGTGCACCCTACTCTGTGGGGTGGGGTACGGATGGAGAAGGGGACGGGATGGAACACGTTAGGAGGAGGTGGGATGAGATAGGAATGAGAGTGGAGGGGGTGGAATGGAGGTGGGAAGGGATAGGAAGGGACGGAGATGGTATCGGAAGGAATAGGGATGGGAATGGGAATGGGAATGGGGATGGGGATGTGAAGGGGGGGGATAAGGATGAGAATAAGATGGAGTGGATTAGGAAGGGATGGGGATGGGGTAGGAAAGGATGGGGTAGGGTGGGATGGAATGGGGTGGGGTAGGATAAGAAGTGATGGGATGGGATAGAAGGGATGGGGAGGGATGGGGAGGGGGATGGGGAGGGGTGGGGATGGGAAGGGGTGGGGATGGGAAGGCATATAATGGGATGGGGTGGGATTTTAGCTGCCCACCTCCCCATGTCCGCACCTGGTAGGAACCGAGGACCAGCTCGAAGTACAGCCGGGCGTCCACCCCGATGTGCTCAGGGAAGAGCGCAAACACCACGTAGTGCACCCCAAAGAGGGGGATGAGGAGCAGCGTGGACTTGGTCAGCCTCCTGCGGAGAGGACAACGTGAGCAGGGCTGAACTTGGAGGATTTTGGGGATCCTGGTGGCCCTGGGTCCTCCTCCAAGGAGTCCTGTATCCCACAGACAACCCAGGCGTGGGGAGCTGCCCTCACATGTACTGCTGCTTGTAGTTTTTGCTGATGTCCGGGGATCGGATCTTTTGTGCCAGCATCCTGGTGACGTTGAGAAAGATGAGGAAGTTCACCTGCCATGGGAGCTTGTCTCAGAGCCCTGGATGCTTGGGTCCTGTGCCCATTGGATGCTTGGGGCGGGGACATACTCACAAATATGGCCAGGAGGATGGGAGCCTTGATTACCCACCAGTAGGGACTGCTGTAGTCATCCCAGCACCTGTGGGAGAGGAGAACAAACCCATTTTTACCCCAGGCCCTATTCTCCTGCCCCATTTGCATGGGGGTCTTCAGGCCCCACCAGAAAATAGATACGGCATTAAAATAAATCAATGCCCCATTCCTTCCATCCTGAGCCCCCCAAGCAAGAGCGCTGTCCCCTTGGCTCGCACAGGGGCCAAGAGGAGGAGGAGAGGTGGCTGCCCTTACCCGTGGTCGTCGTACTGCAGCCTGGTGACCACCCACACGCACACCGTCAGCATGGGGACACCTGCGGGGTCACAGTGTCACCCCACAGCTCTGGCACCTCCCTCCACCCCTTGCCTACAGTCTCACATCCCGCGAGCCTGGAGGTGTCGGCAGGGTGACAGTTTTTCCAGGGCTTAGAAGGGGACAATGGCCACTGATGACAGTGCGTGTCACCTCTGTCTGCTCCTACGTCTAAACCAGCTCCTGGGATGGACTCTGGGAGCCCCTAGAGGGGTTGGGGTTGCAGGGCTCACCCCATCCGATAAGGATGTACCACCAGATGTAGCTCCGGTCAGAGGTGAAGGTGAGCAGCAGCAGGGTCTGCAGGTACATGCCCTCCACCAGCAGCCAGTAGAAGTTGGCCAACACCGAGTACTGTACGAAGACAATGGATGCTTTGCACTTCACCTGTGAGGATGAGGAAGGGGAAAGGTTCGGTGGTGCTGAGACCCAATCAGAGAGCGATCTGAGGGCAAGAACACAAGCCCCATGAAGAGAGGAGCTGTTGTGAACCTCCTGAGGTCCACCCAAGACTGTTTTGGAGATATTTTTGAAGACAATTCTTGATCTAGTGGTTGGCTACCCTGCCCGTGACAGAGGGGTTGGAATGAGATGATCACTGAGGTCCCTTCCAACTAAACCATTCTGTGATTCTGTATCCACTTCCTCTACGTTTCTTGTTTTTGGGGTGCTCTGGACCAGCAGACCCTCACCGTTGACATGGTGCAGTGGTCAGCAGAGTCGTCAGAGAAGAGGATGGCATCCTTGATGAGCACAGCGGCCCCACGTAGGATGAAGGAGGTGAAGAAGTGGATGTGGATGGAGTTCCTGGTGCAGTGCAGCTTCCTACGGGAAAGCAAGATGTGCTGTGCCCATGGGGAATAAGGAAATTTGGGGGGTTTTAAGTCATCTGTGGGGCATCTCCAGGAGGGAGGATATAGACAGCTCCCAACCCTGCTCGTAGCTTGTCCTCCAGTCCTACCTGAAGCAGGAGAAAATGGCAACAGCCAGCAACAGGGCCACCAGGGACGTGGAGTAGCCGCAGGTGTAGAGCACCTTCATGGTGATGAAGTAGCCTTTCTGGAAGTACAAACACCAGCGAAAGGAGGTGGTGTGTTTTGGGAGCTCCGTCTGCGTTGGGTCGCACTAGGTTCGTGCAACCACCCAGCCAAGCTCTGGATCCACTAAGCAACAAGGGCGAGGCCCCCGACGGACCCAAAGTTCCCCACTTGCCTTGGCCTCGGTGTTGTTGTTCCCAACAGCCTCCAGCTCACAGGCGCTGTAGTAGGGTGGGCTGGGGGGACTCCATCCCACCTCAGTGCAGTTCCTGTAGATCAGCACTGCAGGAAGAAGAGGGAATTTGAGCTGTGTGCTGGTCTCGTTAGCATCCCATCCCCACAATCATCGTGATGGTCCCCAAATGGTGGCACCCATCCAGGAACGTGGGGGGAACCATCCAGGAGTGTGGGGGGCACCATGGGGGTGAAGGAACACCCTGTCCCTGTGTGCTCTGCCAATCAGAGTGGCGGTCGGGTCTGCAGTTGGAGAAAGGGCGTTGGGGATTGCCACCCAATTGGGGAAGGTGCCATCGAGCACCGTGCCCACGAGGGAGAGCATCCTCTGGGTGAGGAGGGGGCTTGGGGACGCTCCTGATGGGCCTCACCCTATCTGCCCAACCCTTGGGCTGTGGTGTGCCGTGAGGCTTTGGGGAAGATTGAGCAGTGGGACTAAGGGGTCCAGGTTGGGACGCCGTAGGATGAGCACTTGCGTTCACAGCTCTGCACCTTCGGACTTCTTGAAGATGTGGGGGACATCGGGACAGGCGACAGTGTGGGACTGACCCACGGGCATGGCCGGCCAGCAGCTCACCCCGTCCCACGCTGTCTGGCAGCCTACAGAGGGAGAGGATGGGGTGGTCTGAGGATGTGGCCACCAAAGTGCCACCCCCGCGAGTCCTGTCCTGATGGAAGGGAGGAGCCAGCTTCATGTCTATGTGGGAGGACCTTGGGCATCATCCACTGAGCAGGAGCAGAGACACTCCACCCAAGAACCCCCCAGGGTGACACAGGAGGGGACAAAGCAGAGGGAGGGGAGGATGGGGACATGCAAAGAGCGAACACAGCTTTGGGACATCACCCTGAAGGAAGGAAGCAGGAAGCACCACCAGGCTTTTGCTGGGGAGCAGTTAGCCACGCTTTGCTCCTCTCTCCAGCCCCACATCGGTGTTTCAATGACTCCCAAATTTCCTTGGAAATGAGCAGGTGAGACCCAGGCGTTGCACTTCCAGGACAGCTCTCCTTGCACGCGGATGTGATTAACCTTGCGGGTGTACGTTATTAACCCGGAGCCGCTTCTATTCCCAGCGTGGGCTCAGACACATCTAATGAGTTTCCTCTGAATTCTGCCCGGTATCTGGGCAGGGCGGGGAGGTCTGCAGGGCTGGCCTCGCCGCGCTGAGGTATGCCAGCATTTCTGCAGGAGAACGGAGCGTGGGTTTTGGGATTGTTGCTGCAAGGGGTTGCTTTATTCGGTGGGAGCGTCAGGATTCGTCTATGGGACATCCTGCAAACGCATTGCGTGTGCGGCCAGACAGGAGCTCTACGGGGAATCCCTTGGGATTTGGGGATCCCTCTTCCCACTCCATTTCCCTCTCCTGAGCTGCTGCAGCTCCAAACCTCACAGTGCTAATCGCCGTGCGAAACGGGAGCGACCTTCCCAGGGAGAAGAGGTGAAGTGGGAAGGAGCATTTCCCACTCTCTGATGGGACGCTCCTGCTCACGGCTTTGCCATCGGTGGAGGTTTCCTGTGGGTCCCAGCCCCACTCCTGTCTCCTCCCCGTGACCACTGGTCGCCTCCATGCAAACAGCTCAGGGCAGAGTGTGCCGGAGCAGAAAACTCGGGGTGAAACACTGCCTTCCTCTGTGCCCCTGGTTGATCCTCCCAAAGCGATTCCTTCCTCCACTGCTCCTGTGCTGAGCGGGACGGTGCGCTTTGTCCAGTCGGCGCACTCATGCACTGAGGCACTGTCTGCGTTCGGATGACCTGAGGACCATGGGGTGATGCATTTCTTATTCTCGGGGTGATAATTTGTACCCAGAATTTGAGGTGAGCCGTGCTGGGGGACGGAGATGGAATGCAGTTCAAGGAAACGTCCGAAAGCAGCGCTTTAAGAACGGTTCATTTATTAGTAGCGCTTCCTCGTTTTATTCTTATTTTCTTTTTCCAGTTCCAATTAGTTGATCTGCTGAGGAGTCCCGGGTGTGTGCAAACTGAGTTGCTCGAAGCATGTTCTGCACCAAAACCGACTGAATTATGGGGGGGAGGGGGCGGTGAGAGCTGTGCAATGCTCGTGGCAGAGAGCAGGGGGTAGATGGGGGCACCGCGCCCCACAGAGCAGGGGTAGGGTAGGGGTAGGGATTAGGGTTAGGGAAGGGGATAGGGGTAGGGGTTAGGATTAGGGGTAGGGGTAGGGTTAGAGGTTAGGGGTTAGGAGTAGGGGTTAGGATTAGGGGAAAGGGTTAGGGGTAGGGGTAGGGATAGGGTTAGGGTTAGGGATTGGGGTAGAGGTAGGGTTAGGAGTTAGGAGTTAGGGTTAGGGTCATGGGTAGGGATAGGAATAGGAGTGCGGATAGATGCAGGGGCAGGTTTAGGGGTTAGGGTTATTTATAGGGTTAGGGATAGGGTTAGGGGTAGGTTTAGGGTTAGGGGTTGGGGTAGGGATAGGGGAAGGGTTAGGGTTAGGGGTTAGGGGTAGGGTTCGGAGTTAGGAGTTAGGGTTAGGGTCATGGGTAGGGATAGGGTTAGGGGGAGGGGTAGATGCAGGGGTAGGGTTAGGGGTTAGGTTTAGTTATAGGGATAGTGATAGGGGTAGGGTTAGGGATTAGGTTTAGGGTTGGGGGGGTAAGGTTAGGGGTAGGGGTAGGGTTAGGGATAGGGGAAGGGGTAGGGTTAGAGTGGGTAAAGGTTAGGGGTAAGGGTAAGAATAGGGTTAGGGGCTGTTGTAGGGGTAGTTGTACGGATGGGGAAGGTGTAGGGTTGGGGGGGGTAAGGTTAGGATTAGGGTTAACGTTAGGATCATGTGCCATGACGACGGGGTTCTCATCCCCATGACTGTTTGTCTCAGCCCCCCCTCTCCCTTCTCTCTGGGGCTCTCCAAGGATACTGTCCCCCCTCCCCCCGCCCAACCCCCGCAGCAAACCCTTTTCCCTCACAGGTGGGGGGCTCTCACCTTGCCGTCCATTGGGGGAAGAAGTTCGGCTCTCGCTCCTGATGGTGTCCAGGCACTCATCCTCTCGCTCTTGGAAGTAGAGGATGATGGAGCAGTCGGGATGTGTCGCTGGCACCTGGCGGGGGTGAGGGGGACACGCTGACCCCGGCAGAACCCTGACATCTCCCCGGCTTTCAGCTTTTTGCATCAAGAACTGCAATTAGCTCTAATTCCCTCCTAAAAGCTTCAGGGCAGCGCTCGGACATAAAAGCAGAGGGGCCGGCCCCACCTGCAGGGCAGAAGCGCCATGAGATGAAGAGGCACAGCCTGTCCGCCCCCACCAAACCCACTCAGCTTTAGGGTCTGGGAGCAGAAATGGTGAGCGCACCTCGTACCCCAACACATCTCTGGGGCCGCTCCACTGCTCTGCCTCAGTTTCCCCATTTGGGAAAGGGGCAATACTGTCACCCTCCTTACAAAGCTGTGAAGTACCCACAGCTCAATCCTTATTTATTTTTTCTTTTTCTTTTTCTTTTTCTTTTTCTTTTTCTTTTTCTTTTTCTTTTTCTTTTTCTTTTTCTTTTTCTTTTTCTTTTTCTTTTTCTTTTTCTTTTTCTTTTTCTTTTTCTTTTTCTTTTTCTTTTTCTTTTTCTTTTTCTTTTCCTTCCTTCCTTCCTTCCTTCCTTCCTTCCTTCCTTCCTTCCTTCCTTCCTTCCTTCCTTCCTTCCTTCCTTCCTTCCTTCCTTCCTTCCTTCCTTCCTTCCTTCCTTCCTTCCTTCCTTCCTTCCTTCCTTCCTTCCTTCCTTCCTTCCTTCCTTCCGTCCTTCCTTCCTTCCTTCCTGCCTCCCTCCCTCCCTCCCTTCCTTCCGTCCTTCCTCCCTCCCTTCCTCCCTTCCTCCCTCCCTCCCTTCCTTCCTTCCGTCCTTCCTCCCTCCCTTCCTCCCTTCCTCCCTTCCTCCCTTCCTCCCTTCCTCCCTTCCTCCCTCCCTTCCTTCCTCCCTTCCTCCCTCCCTTCCTTCCTCCCTCCCTTCCTTCCTCCCTTCCTTCCTCTCTTTCCTTCCTTCCTCTCTTTCCTTCCTTCCTCTCTTTCCTTTCTCTCTTTCTCTCTCTCTTCCTCCCTCCCTCCCTCCCTCCCTCCTTCTGTCCCTCCCTCCTTCTCTCCCTCCCTGATCCCCTCTCCTGAGCCCCCACGCCACCCAAAGCACATAGGGATCGGCACTGGGACCATGCTGTGTCCCCCCATAGTGTTTTCCTCCTCCGCTCCCCAAGGACACCTGGAGCACCTTATCCCACACAGAGCAGCTGTCACAGCCCCGGGGTGGGATGGGGACAGGGACAGGGACACGCAGGGGACACCTGACCCCATGGGGTCACCCCACTGGGACTCTGAGTGCTACAGTCCCCACGGTGCCACAGGGAGGGGACCACCACCCCCCTACCCCCCTGAAATGTCCCCCCCGGGGACACACTTACCCGCAGCATCGGCAGCGCAAGCAGCAGCAGAACGCAGGAGCTGGGGTTCAGCCACGAGCACCCCATGGTGGGATCCAGACCTTTGCCACCCCACTCAGTCCCCAAGGGTCCGGGGACGGCCCCACTCCTCCCACATGACCCTGGGCATGGGGTCCTGGCTCCAGGAGCGACCCTGCTCCCCTCCCCCCTTTCCCTGCTCTGTCCCAACCCAATCCTTCCCCCAGATCCCTCCAAACCACTTTCCCGCAGCAGAAGCTCCGTCCCTTATCGTGTCCCCGTCCCCCTCCCCATGCCCGCCCCGCTGTCCCCGCGCTGCCCACAGCTCCGTCTCTCCTCCAGACTGAATGTCACAGCTCTGGCGATGTGCAGGCTCCACCCTCCGCTCCCCCTCCCCACGCGTGGGGCTGAAGGCACAGATCACCCCACCCTGGCACTGCCCCACCACCCCATTATCTGGACCCGTTGGGGTCCGGGCCCCCCATGCGGGTGTGCTCAGTGGGGCTGCAGAGTGATCTTGCTTGCAGCTTCAATGCTGCTGAGCTGGAAACCTGAAGTCTAAAGGGTTTGGGAAGCAGGGTGCAGGCAGGGATCATGCGTTGGGGTGCAGAGGGGGTAAGGAAGGTGGGGATCCCAAAGGGGACGCTGTGATGCTGGGGTGGTGTGCACAAAGGGGGGGTCCTGCATGTCCCTGTCATGTGGGGACACCCCAAAACCCCTTCCCAAATGCACCCGCTGCCCCAGGCGGGGTGCTGGCAGGCAGCTCTGCAGGACGACCCACACTCCGCCCCATCCACGCACGACCAAAGCCCCCGGGTGGGCTGCCCCGTGCTTCAGAAATCCCAGAGAAATGCAGCGGGGCACAGAAATCTCAGCTGCCGACACTGAGCACTGCGAGCTCGGTGCAAAACCAGAGCAGAATGCATTGTGCAACGCTCCCGACACGGTTCTCCTCGTCCTTCAAAGTGCATATAACACAAATACGGCTCAAAATGCAAAGGGACGAACCGGGCCCTGAATATTTAAAGCCATTTGCAGGGGTTATTAGGAGTGAGCGATGCTGCTCTCGCGGGCACGGCTCTGATCCCGCACTTCTATTGACACAAAGAGCCTCCGGGACCCGGACGGCCTCATTACCATCCCATAGTTTCAGGCGAAATGCAAACACCCCGTTTCAATCATCTGATTTTCCAGCAGCGCAGAAACAAGCAATGAGAGGGGGCCTGACCGGGGATGGCCGCGAGCAAGGGGAAGGATCCTGGGTGTAAATGCTGTGATGGCAGAGCGGGGTGGTTGTGGGGGGAGCTGGTGGGGGTGGGGCTGGGACACCCATGTGTCCCCACAGTGCCAGGTGTGGCTGTGGGACCACCACAGGACCACCATAGGACTGCTGTGGGATCACCATAGGACCACCATGGGTCTGCCATGGGACCACCATGGGATTGCCACGGGACAACCATGGGACTGCCATGGGACCACCACAGGACCACCACAGGATCACCATGGGATTGCAGTGGGACCACCGTGGGACCACTGTGGGACCGCCATGGGACCACCACAGGACCACCATGAGACCACTATGGGACTGCCATGGGACCACCATTTGGCAACCATGGGACCACCACGGGATTGCCATGGGACCATCATGGGACCACCACAGGACTACCATGAGACTGCCATGGGACCACTGTGGGACCGCCACAAGACTGCCATGGGACCACCACAGGATGTGACGAGGGATGTTGTGGAGCCCACGAAGGACTGTGGCCCAAAGCAGAGATGTGGATGGAGCCCACTGTAAGCCAGAGATGGGGCTAGATGTAGGGTGAAGATTTGGGTTTCCAGAGCAAGAAATCCCATACATTCCTCAAGAAATGCCCAGAGCTGCGCCCCAGCTTCTGCCTCGTGTTGGGGTGCACCAGGGCAGGGGTTGCACGGGGCCCACAATAGGGACTGGCTCAGTAACACCCTAAAGGGGATTGGGATGGGTCTTAGGGATCCCGCCGCGTCCCCTTGTTGTCCTGCCACGGCAAAAAGTCTTCTGCAGCAGTGCTCGAATCCTTCTTGCAGACGAGAACAAGATGAGCACAGGCGCGGCGGGCACGCCGCCCTCTGAGCACGCCGGGCTCTGCCAGAAGCGGGGGGTAATCAGCGCAGTAATCAAATGTGCAAATAATGGGAATTTGGGAGCTGTAACAAAAGGCAGCGAAACGATCCAGAGGGGCCTGGAGTAATTAGGAACATGGAGTAAAGTGTAATCAAGCAGAAAATTGCCCCTGTAGAGCCGAGGGATGGAGTCTGAGCGACTGACTTCGCTCCTGCCATATGGAGGCGTCTGGTTTTGGGGTTTTGATGGGATCTGTTCCCACTTCTCGAGCAGAGTCAGCTCCGGGCTGCGGGAAACCATCCCAGATCAGTGCTAGGGGACGCGGGGAGCTCTCGGTTTAATGCTGATGAAACTGTCACATGGAAGGGCAGTAGAAGAGCTCACGGGGGCAGAGGAAGGATACCAGAGGAAAAAAAGGATGGGGAAAAAGTTCTGCTGAGGTGGGTTTGGGTGCTAATATGGCCGTCCATGGGGACCAAGTCCTTCCAGCACATCCCAACCAGCAAGCCAGCTGCGGGGAACACGTCCCACCAGCCCCCATCCCCGATTCCCACCCAGAGATCAGAGCCATCTCCCCCCGTCCACGATGGGCGACCCTGGGGAAGACCACAGAGCTGTGGGATTGAGGTTTTTAGGGAGGACTCCCAAACCATGTGGCCAATACCGTGGGATGCTGCCAGTGGGGCCCATGGTGGGGCTGAGTCTCGGCACTGGAGCTCCCCAAACACTGGGAGCAGTGCACGGGGCTGGGGAGAACCCGCAGCCCCAGTTCCCTGCAGGGACAAAACCAACCTTTGAGGGGGCACAACCCCCCCTCAGTGCCACCCTTCATGTGGGTGGGGGGACAAAGGAGGGAGAAATAATCAGGGTTACAGCTCCAGCAGCCCAACCTTCCCAGATGGGAGGGTTTGTTTGCCCCCAGCAGCTATAGCAACGAGCGGAGCACTGCTGCTCGTCCAGACATGGAGCTTGGGGCAGCAGGGAACGCCAGCGGGGCCTGGGGGGATGCTGCAGCAGGGACCTACGTCATCCCACACGGGGTGAGCCCCGAATTGTGTCCCAGGGAGTGGCGGGGAGAATGGGGTGGGGGGGGAGGGGAGGGGATGGGGTTTGGGGTGGGCACCAGGGATTGGTTTGAAATCAGATTTTTTTGCAACATGCTCCATGCAAAACCCCAGGAGGGCCCCGTGGGGACGTGACCCCAGGGCTGGATGTGTGCAGGGACCCCAGGGGCGCACCCTTAGGAAGAGGGGGGCCCGGAGTCGGCTGCCCCTTCTTCCAGACCCCCATCCCTGGGGCTTTTCTCCCGTTTTCTCCTGCCTTTCAGATCCCACCTGCGCCCGTGTCCCCGCAGCCACTGACCATCATCCAGCAGCTTCCCATGGCCACAGCCCATCCCCCCGGACCCCCACCCCTACGGGGAGGTGTGTGACCAACGGCCATCCCACAGCCCCGTGCTGAAACCCTCCTCATGTCTTCCTGCCTCCAAACTCAGGGAGAAAAGGGGCGAGCTCTGCATCACTATCGCACAAAACCAGCGGGGTCCTGGGGGCCACCCACCAGCGGGCCTGCAGGCACTTTGCGGGGGGATTTCGTGCCTGCAGCAGATGGGGATGTTTTAATGGGGCTGTTTTAATGAGGATGTCTTAATGGGGACGTCTTAATGGGGATGCGCCAAGGAGGCTTTGCCAAGCCGCGTGTGCTGCCAGGACCGCAGCAGTTCTCCAAATGGGCGGAAAGTCTGCAGCCTCCAGCCCCACTAATCACCTTTTGTGCGCAGCCAGACCAGATGTTTAATCCCATTTGCCAATCGGGAAAAGGCGGAACGGTCTCTATTTTGAAGCTTTACCCGAGCAAATGTAATTTTTAAACGCCTCCTAGGGCTTCCAAATCGGGGTGCGGGGCTGGGTTGGCTCCTGGTGCTCGGCACAGGGACAAACCTTGGTGCCACCCCATGGGGTGCATCTGCTCGTCCCGTGGCCTCGCTCTGATCCCTCTCTGACGCAGAGCCCCTTTGCTCCCCGGCAGATTTAATCGAGCTGATGATGATTCAGAACTCCCAAATGCACCAGGTGGTGATGAACAGCCTGGCCGTGTCAGCTCTGGTGTCCTTTGGGTTTGGGCCATCTCCAGCCCCTGCCCAGGTACGGGGTGGGGAGGGTGGATAGCACCCGGTCCCTTTTTGGGACCAATGGGTGCTCTCTGCCCCCTGATTTCTGTGGGGTTTGGGGGCACTTCGGGATGGTTTGACCCCCAGCGTGGATTGCATCTGATTTTGTTCCTCCCTGTAGACACTCGCGGTGCCTTCGCAGCCCGGAGAGGAGGAGGAGGAGCCCATGGTTTTCCACCACCACCACTACATCCCTTATCCCAGTTCTGCTCTCCTTTGGGCATGGCCACCCCCAGATCAGGCTATGGGGCCGGCAGCCGTGCGGCACCTGGGCAGAGCCGCAGAGGACGGGGAGGTGTGAGTATCAGGAACGCCTCGGCACAGCCGGAGGGATGTGGGACAGCACCGGGCAGGCACTCACCCCTGCCCTCATCCCTCTCCATCAGCGCTGTGCCACCTCCTCCACCCCCCAGCGCTACGGGGACCGTCGGAGCCAGCGTCCCACCAGCATCGGGTACCCTCAGCGGGAGGTGTTGCTGTGACCTCCCCACGTGCCCAGCTGAGGGCTGAGCCCCCCCAGCTCCCTCTGCCTAACCTCAGTCCGTGCTTTCCCCCTGCAGAGTACTACGACATGCTGGAGGAGCAGCTCTGAGCACCCCGCAGCCCAAGAGGGCTCCTTCTGCACATCCTCACCCTCCACCCCGGAGGATCTTGCAGGGTGCTCCACGGTTGTTGTTTTTTTTTTTTTTGTGGGGGGGTGACGTGCCTGGCAGAACGCACTATTGTGGGGCGTGGATGTGCTATTTTGATGCACGGGTTTTGGTGTATGGGGTGGGGTGGTGCCAACCCAGGTGTCCCCAATCTCCATCGGTCCCTCCAGCTCTCAGTGCAGCACATCGCCTGGAATTGATTTGCTTTGTTAAGAAAGCACCCCGCTGACACTAATTAAGCATCTGTAATTAAGCCAGGCTGCCGGCCCTGGGCCTGAATGTGGGGCTTCCTCCAAGAAAAGGGGGTGAGGTAGGGGAGATGTGTGCCCCTTGGGTGAGCACGCAGGGTGCCTGAAGGGGCTATGAGGTGCTGGGGGGTGCAGATGAGGGATGTGAAGGATGGAGACCATCCAAAAAAAAACAAGCTGAGCAGAATGTGGGGTGAAACAGTGTTGGTGTGCAATTCTTTGTGTGTATCCATACGGACAAAATAAGGAAGAAGAGAGGAGTCACCGGGGGATGTCCCAATCCTGAATATAGGAATAATGAGAGGAAGGGAGGGAGGATGGCGCAACGGGGATTGTGACACACGCCGTGGAAGTGAGCCCTGCAGCCCTCTCTGGGTGACACGGGGTTGAACAGCACTGAAGTGTCCCACGAGAGGGGCACGAAACCCACGCTAGCAGAAGAGGGGAGGAGGAACCGGGGGAGGAGCAGTGGGGGGGACGGAGTAGAGCTGTTTTGCTGGAGGTTACATCGCTGTCGGGGAGTGGCTGGGATGACAGCTTTGACCCAAGGGCCAAAGGAACTAGTGGGTCCGGGGTGGCAGCACGCAGATGGGGCAGTGGGGCTGCACCTCCCCCTCCCTCACATAAGAGGTGTTGGTGAAAAGTCATCACAGTGCTTAATGGCCCAGCAGGATGCGTATCAGCAGTGACTCCCCAGGTGACCCAGGGTCTCTGGCGTTGACTCACCCCTTCTCTCCACCCTCACCTGCTGTGCCTGCCTGCCAGCCCTACAAAACCGTATGGGGCAGCTCCTTCCCTGGACCAGCCCCGAACGCCCACACACCTCTCTGCTGATCCACCGGCTTCACCTGCCCTGCTGTCGGTGTCCCTGCTCTCCACCCCGGCTCTGGGGACGCAGGCTGAGCTCCCCAGCATCCCCACACCCGAGCAGAACGATGGACGTGGCCCTTCTCCATGGGCTGCTCCTCCTCCTCCTCCTCCCCGTGCTGCTGTACCGGCACAGTGCCACCTTCCACTACTTCTGCAAAGTGACCTTCTTCAACATCTGGGTCCTGACCACGGCGACCCTCCTCTCCCCCTTCGCAGCAATTCGGGGACGCTGCGTGGAGAACATGAAGTGAGTACGGCTCGGGGTTGTGCTTCCAGCATGGAGATATCTGGGGCTTAGGGGAGACGGGGTCATGGGGGTCTTGTGGTTTTGTGGTCGTGTCCACAGCCAGGACCGCAAGCTGAGCCCTGTAGCTGTGATGAGTGCTGTGGTCGTGTCCTCGTGGTGCATCTGCACACTGTGGTGGGCTGTGGTGGGCAGAATGGGCACACCATGATGGGGCAACCACATGGGTCTGGGCCAGCTGGTCCCCACTGGGTCAAGTAACATAACATAAAGGATTGGCTGTTGGATCATTGGATGAGGGACTCGAAGGGTTTGCAGCGCTCGTTAGCAGGATGCGTGCACATTCCCACGTCCCTAGCAGCGCATCCCAGTTCGGGAGCAGGACTCCAGGATTTCCTGATGCCATCAGCTCAGTGTCCCAGAGAGATGCCCCGTGCTGCCCCATCTCCCAGCCAAGCTGGAGGCGGTGATGGCCGCGATAGCATCTCTGAGCAACACGGGCTGCTTCCAGGGCTGACGCAACCCTGGTGCTGAATTCCTGGCCGTGATAGCATACCAGAGGGATGTAATTGTGTCAGGATGAAAGACGAGCCTGTGGAATTTCCAGGCTCCGGCCATCACGTGTCAGTGCGGGCAGATCCGGAGCCCCTGGAGGGATTGCAGTCAGAGGGTTGGTGTTATCAGTCCCCTCGTGCAGCCGCTCTCCTTCATTCTCTCCGTGCAGGAGTGATGCACACACACGTGCATTTCCCATTGCTTTGAGCCCTGGTGCAAACGCTTCCGGCTCAGTGGAAATCCCTGGCATGACGCAGCCGTGACTCACGGTGCCTTGTCTCATCCTACCGCCACCTGACCGCACACCCAGCTCCACCTCCTCCTCCTCAGCCTCCAAACCACAACGCCGCTGGCTTGGAGCGGGTTCCTTCCATTAGTCCTGGCTCTGGGGCATGCCACGAACCTCTTCTCTTCCCCATGGGGTGCTGAACTCTTTCTGACCATCCTTTCCACGTTAGGTCTGAAGCGCTCACTGTTGGATGTGAGACCCTTGGCACAGATGCTGCCCATTGCTACGAGTTGGAAAGTGCCCCATTTCGATGTCAAAAGTGTATTTACCTCCAGCACGGGTGCTGCAATCCCCGTTGCTCCATCCTCCCTCCATTCCTCTCGTTATTCTCATACTGAGCATCACCTTTCGTCAGCACTGCCATCCTGGTGTCACCCTTCCTGTCCAAGCCTCTCTGCACGGTGACACGGCTCTTCCTTGTTCCCCATCCAGCTGATAAAACCTCCATCTCCAGCTGACTTTAGGCCAAGTGAAGCAATTCTGAGTTGCTCTGATGAGGAAAGATGACCTGGTTCTTGCCTGCCCTGCTCTTGGCGTGTGCCCCTTCCACCTCTCTGTGTCAATCTGCTCCCCACACGTGTCCCTCTGCCCTAGGCTCCTCTGTGCTGCGATCCGGCCCCTCAAGCACTTGTATGGCATCAAGATAGAGGTGTTGGGTGCCGAGCACCTGAATCTCAAGGAGCCCTATGTGATAGTTTGCAACCACCAAGCTTCCCTTGACCTCATGGGTATGTGCAGGGGAGAGGAGGGGTTCGTCACCACGTGGGCAACCTTTGGGGTTGGGATGAGCTCAGGGCTATGGGTGTGCTGCAGGGAAAGGGCTGGGACTCTGTGTTGGGAATCACGAGGCAGGGGCCGACCCTTTCCTTCCCACCCATCCTCCAGTCATGGTGGAGCTCATCCCCAAGCGCTGCGTGCCCATCGCCAAGAAGGAGCTCCTGTACATGGGCACGGTGGGCTGGGCCTGCTGGCTCAGCGGCATGATCTTCATCGACCGCCAAAGGACAGGAGACGCCATCGACATCATCTCCCAGACTGCCACGACCATACGGCGTGAAAATGTGAGCAGGAGAAACTGGGTTGGGGGTGCAGGGGGTTCAGGGAGGACCACAGGTGGGGAGGTGGTGCCTGGGGTCCGTGCTCGCATCTCTGCCTGTCCTGTGCAGCTCCGAGTGTGGATTTTCCCAGAAGGCACCAGGAATCAGAATAGATCCATGCTGCCCTTCAAGCGTGGGGCGTTCCACCTGGCTGTACAGGCTCAGGTAAGGCATCTAGGTGGGGTGATTATCTCCAAGGCATCCCCTGCCCATAGAACATTCTCTGTTGTCTGCCCTTGGCAAAGAGGGATGGGGGATGTTAGGGTCTTCAGGGGTCTGCAGGGCCCAGGGAGGTGCCAGGGACCTGGAGCTGGAGTCCTGTTGGTGTTAACTGTGGAGGGCTCTGCATGACCCTCCATCTCCTGCAGGTTCCCATTATCCCCGTTGTGATTTCTCCGTACTGGGATTTCTTCAGCTCCAAGGAGAAGAAATTCACCTCTGGTAAGTGGAGCACAAGAAGCCCTATTGCGATGGGGTGGGGGTGGGGCACAGAAGGGCTGAAGGTCTTTATGAAGGACACTGAGGTGCGTGGAGGTATCCAGCGGTGGAGGATGCAGGTGGGACAACCTGTCCTCCCTCTCCTCTCCATTCCCAGGGATGTGCACCATCCGAGTCCTCCCCAGGATAGAAACCTGTGGCCTGAGCCCGAAGGATGTCCCGAAGCTGACGGAGTCTGTCCGCAACATCATGGTCGACGTCTTCTCTGAGATGTCTACAAATCGCCGCAGGGATTGGAGTGTGGGGCTTCCTCTTCTCCCACGCAATGAGGCCACCGAGGGGACTGAGAGCACGTGGCACAAGGAGGACACAACTGGGACCAGAGATTAGGCAGAGCTCGTGGGGACATCGGGGAGGTTGGGTGTCTGCTACCAGGTAGAACTTGCTCCTTCTCCATCTCTCGTGGTGAGATTCACCCATGGGCTCGTTGCCCAGAGTCCTGGCGGTCGTGCTGTCCTCATGCACCTGAGGACAAAAGGGTCTAAGACACGTGGTGAGCATTAGAGGAGCTTCCTCAGTGCAGAGCGATGAGATGAAGGTGCAGAATTAAAGAGTTCACAGCTGGGGTTTGTGCACAGTGCCATGCCTGAGCCTGGGGGGTGAGGGCAGGTGGGGGTGGTCGTTCTGCACGTGGAGCATCTCTGAAGGTAAAGGGCAAACCACGGCCAAGCCATCCACAGAAACAGTGCTGGGCAACACTGTTAGCTACGGTGAGCTGGAGCTCTCCGGGTCAGGAACCCTCATATGGAGACGGACCTGAGTTCCCAGGGCTGCTGCATGCCTGCTGCTGCGGGTTGTGTTTGGATGCCCAGAGCCTTGAACCCGTGGAGGTGGGCTGGGTGGTTCAACATTGTCCCAGTTGGAGACCTCACTGGGTTTTGCTCGCTGCAGCAGGGAGGCAGGGGTGAAAGAGAGAGGACGACTCAGCGTGAGGGCTCAGAGCTCACTTGGCCTCTGAGTTCTTCCCCTATGTATGGGGTCCAGGGCAGCCCTGACCTGCCTGCTGCTCTGCGTCCTACACCTCACTGCTGGAGCCTAGACCCTCTCCGTGTCTGTCCATCCATGCTGGGTGGGATGGTGGGTGGTCTTAGCCCGCTGCTGGTGCTCAGCATCAGTCCTCATGGTGTGTGTGGGTGCCTGGTTGCGGTGGAGGTGCTTGGGTTGGTGCGTTGTCCCTGTGCGTACGGACGGATTGCTGCCTGTGGTTGCTGAGCGCTGGGATTTGGTGGGGGTCCCTGCCCACCTCTGCTGTCAAGGTGTCCTCTGCCCAGGAAATTTATGATGGTGTTCTCCTATGTGATCTACTACTTGCAAGGAGGCAAGGTGCACATCAATCTCGTGGAGCTGGATGAGCCAGTGCGAGTTGTGCTCAGTCTGGGGAGCACGTGCTGTATATTCAAACCCAGGCTGGATGTGGCTCTGGGCAGCCTGCTCTTGTGGTTGGCGACCCTGCACATAGCAGGGGGTTGAAAATAGGTGATCACTGTGGTCCTTTTCAACCCAGGGCACTCCATGAATCTGTCTGTCCTTCTTCTTCCTCCACTCCCAATCATGGAGCACTCCGTCAGATCCTGAAGAAGGATCAGGAGTTTCGTGTCCATCCATATTCCTACCTCAGATCTTCCTCCATCTTTCACCTCCCACTCCCTGTTCTCTGCCTCCCCGAGGCAGGTCAGCACTCTTTGTCAGTGACTGGAAAGCTGTTGGGCTGATTATCTTTTTCTTATCAGGTCTTTCTGACTCTGGCCCGGTTGTTATCTTCCTGGGTAGAGTTGCTGTACACTTCTGTTAGGATGGGGTAAAAAGTCCAAGCTCATCACAGCACAGACAGGAATGGCAGATCTTCGGCCTCTCCCATTTGCCTCAGCCTTTAAGAGAGATGTTTTTGGGTAAAGATGTGTACTTCAGTAGTGCCCAGATCCTGGCTTATACAGGTTCTGCTCACTTTACAGCTCCTGTCACCCCTGCTGGCAATTTCTTGTTGTGCCCTACACAGATCTTGCCCCTAAACATAAGAAACATAGAATGGAATCAAAGAACTATAAAGGCTGGAAAAAATCTCCAAGACCATCCAGTCCAAGTGCCCACCTGCCAATATTCCCCCACTGCCCCACGTCCCTCAGTGCAACATCCGAATGCTCCTTGGCCTCCAGGGCCAGACACTCAACCATCTCCCTGGACGGAACATTCCAGTGCCTGACCACTCTTTTAGAGAAGAAATTTTTCCTGCTGTCCCACCTGAACTCCCTGGTGCAACTTGAGGCCATCCCCTCTCCTCCTATCGCTGTTACCACGAGCAGAGGATGACCCCCCACCTCCCCACAGATGAGTTCAGAGGGACCATCACCTCCTGCTCTGCTGGCTGCACTATTGCTGCCACAATCCAGGATGCTGTTGGCCTTCCTGGGCACACTGCTGGCTCGTGTGCAGCCGAGCATCGACCAGCATCCCCAGGTCTGCTTCCTCCTCACAGTCTTCCATCCACTCTGCCCCACACCTGGAGTGCTGCATGGGGTTGTTGTGGCCAAAGTGCAGGACCTGGCCTCTGGTCTGGTTGAAGCTCATCCCGTTGGCCTCATCCCAGTGATCCTGGCTGTCCAGATCCCTCTGCAGGGCCTCCCTACCCTCATGTAGATCAATATTTCCTCCCCGCTTGGTGTCATCTGCAAACTTACCGAGCCTGCACTTAATCCAGCTCATCAATAAAGATATTAAACAGGTCTGTCCCCAGCATCGACCCCTGGCAAGCAACTCTTGTGTCTGGCGGATGGTTTCAACTCCATTCACCACCGCAATCTGGCTCCGACCCTCCAGACAGTTCAGAAAAGAGTGAACCTGTCCAAGCCATGGGCTTCCAACCTCCAGGCTGGCCCAGTGTGGAGTCTATGCAGCAGCAAGCTCTGGTCGTACTGGTTAGAGTGGGGACCAGAGAGTCGGCCCTGGACCAGCTGCCCTGGAGGGATTCACAAGGACCAGTTGCTGGGTGTCACCTCCAGCATCCCGCTCTGCTCAGTGGGGCTCTTCAGCTGTTGGTGTGAGCGTGGAAAGCCATTGGGTCTCTTCATCCAGTTCAGACCTGGAACGAGCCCCCAGCCCTGCCCTGTGCTCCTCTTCCTCCCAGGGAGGGTCTGCCCCACCCACCCCATGCCCATTCCCATGAACCATCCTCCTGCATCCCCCACGTGGGAGGCACTGAACCCCACTTCTGCTTTCGATCCTGAGCACATCAGTGGGGACAGGAGCAGTGGGGATATGATCCAGAAGGTTTGACCATGTGTTAAAAGACTCGTTCTGATCCTGGCCTTGTCCCCTCGTCCCCTGGAGATGGGGACTCCAAAAACCACTCGTGGTTCCTGTTCCTCCCTGGCTGCTTCATCACCCTGTGTACATCAAGGGCTGATGGGGCACATCTGCTTTGCTGACTGCCAGGGGACACACGGCTGCCCCTGAACTAACATCAGTGCAATTCCTGGAAAAAAAAAAAAAAGGGCTAAAAAAAACCAACAAAAGCCCTGGGGATCAATGCAAGACTGATGATAGGAGCCAGGAGCAATGTCTGGCCGTGGGGAGGATGGTCTGGACAGCTCCTGCTGTGCCAGGCTGGAAAATTAAAAAAAATTAATAAAAGCGAGCAAGAAAATAGAAACAGCAAAAGGTTTTTCCTGCAATAAAGCTTGATGTCTTCAGGCCCTTTCCCAGCATCCCCGGCCAAAGCCTCCCCCAAGGGTCGGCACTTTGTTTCTGGGTCTCAGTGTTCCTGTTCCCACTTAACGGTGCATGAAAAGGGGCCGTGGTTTATTTGCATCCGCTGTCTGCTTTGTTTTGTCAAATAAAAACCTGGAAGCAGAACTGAGAGAGCGTTTGCTGCGTGGGTGGCAGCACCTGCATCCCCCAGTGACCAATCCTCCCTGCCAAATTTCCCCAGCGGGCACAGGTGGGAGAGGCAGAGGACCCCATATTGATCTCCCCCTTGGCCTTGCTGCCTATGGTCCCCTCTTTCATCCAACCTCCATGTCCCACAGGGCCCATGGGATGGCCCTGAGCTCACAGTCACATCGTGCCATGCTGGCGGCACCCGGCAGGACAGTGACCCACATCTGGGGTGGACGGACGGGCTGGGGGCCAGCGTGCAGCCACGCTCCCCCCTTCTCTCTGCAAGGACATCTGGGAGCCCACATGAAACAGCTCAGCTCCATCCTGGCTCCCAGTGCTCCCCTCTGTTCCGATGGGATTGGAGGAAGCACATCAAAGAGGCAGCCCATATTGTTTGGGAAAACTGGAAGGGTCTGGAGGAAAAAAAAAGCCCTTCTGAGAAATTGCCCCTGGCTCATACAGTGTACTGCACGCTTTCATCTGGGGAGCTTGGCCCTGCTCCCTCCCACCATCACTTCCCAGCAAAGCAGTGTAGGAAGTTCCCGACCCCGGGTCCTGATCCTCTCCAGCCCACGGGAACATCTCACATTGCAAAAACCCATCACGGCCTTGAACCCGGGATGGCAAACATTGCCTTGGTTATATCTGCGGATCCGCGCTCGCTGCTCATCCCAAACCTTGTTTGCTCAACTGGGAGGAGCGGAGCTCTCATTTCAGAGCCTGCAACAAAACGGACACAGGCTTCATCCATCCCTGACGTTCATCAGCATGAGGCCGCCAGCAGCCCTGACCTGGCTGCTCCTTCCCATCCTCCACCTCATGACTGGAGCTTCTGGAGCACTGTAAGCCCTTTTCTTGTTCACCTGTCTGTCTGGATCTGTTGGGAGGGCATTCAGTCTTGGCCCCCTGGACGGTCAGGGTGGGAATGCTTGGGGCAGAGGGTTGTCGCTGCCCATGGGCATCAAGGACACGGCACATGGATGTTTCTGGGGCTGGTGGCTCTGATTTATTATTATCACCCCATGGGAACTGTTCCAGGATGTGCTCCTGGCTGCCACATGGGGACATTAGGGCAATATTGGCTGCAAGTTGACGGTCAGACCAGATGATCTTAGAGATCTTTAAAAGCCTTAATGATTCTGTGATTCTACGAGTGGACGTGGGGGGGAGGGGTGGGGGTTGGACTTGATGATCTTAGAGGTTTTTTTTCCGAACCTTAATGATTCTGCGATTCTTCTCCTTTCCAGGCATTACGTGGTGACGTCCCCGGCTGTGCTCTACCACCCGTACTCAGCGACACTGTGGGTCCATCTCAGCAATGTCCACCAGCCCACCCTGGTGACCATCCAGCTGCAGAGAGCAGACGGGGCTGGGAACATCACCCTGCTGGAGAGGACGGTCGAGGAACCTCAGCTGCTTTTGAACGTCACCTTCCCTGTGAGCGTCACCCCAGGATGCCCTGTGCATCCCACTGCCTCCAACCCCACTGAGCTGGGCTGATTTCCCCAGCTTCTGGGAGGGGAAAACTGGCAAAATGTCTATGCACCTTGACAGCCTTTCGGCATTTCCCCCTGCCAGGTTCCAGCCCCCTCCAAGGGGAAGGAGGAAATTGCACACCTATACTTCGCAATCAAGGGGGAATCCCTGAACACCTCCAAGAAGAGTGTGCTGCTGAGAGCCCTGGCGCCTGGGGTCTTTGTACAGACAGACAAAGCTGTCTACAAGCCGGGACAGCAAGGTGAGGGCTGGGATGGCATCCAGCCCCACTGCAGGGCGCGGAGCGGGCTGCCATCCCTTTGGTGATGAACCCACCGCTCACTCCTGCATTGTCCTTTCCAGTGAAATTTCGGATCGTCTCTTTGGATAAAGACTTTGTTGCCAGTGATAAGAAGGTGAGAGAAGGGCTGAGGACTGGCGGAGGTGGGCTTGGCACTACTGTCCTTCTGTCTGTGGCAGAGGTGTGGGGATCAGCCAGCGGGAATCCTGTCCCGGCTGACAGAGCTGCTGAGCACCCTGAGTTAGGAATGTGTTGTGTCATTGACGAAGGCCAGGAGGGAGGAAGCAAAATTGATTGCTCACGCGACGTGGCAACGTTCCCAATTTCATTGAGAGATGTAGGAACAGTGAGTAGGAAGCAGGGAAAGTGCTATTGATATCAATAGTATCACAGGACACCAGAATTACAGGTCAGTCCGGTCAGGTGCTCCTGAGCAATCAATCATGTCAACGGAAGGGCAAAAGGTTCCCAGGTGATAGATCGAAGGCAAAGGCGCTGGGAGATGTCACCTCCCCATGCCGTGCAGGCAGTGCTCAGCCCACCTCAAATAGTCCACAGGATCACAGTCAACCCCAAAACAGACCATAATTTCACAGCCTGCCAAAAGTAGAGTCAGGTTGGAAAAGACCTCTAAGATCCCCCAGCCTGCCCCCACCATACCCGCCCACTGTGTCCCTCAGTGCCACATCTCCACATCACTTGAACACCTCCAGGGACAGGGAATCCATTACTTCCTTAGCAGTTCCAGTGCTCTTTTGGAGAAGACACTTTTCCTAATACTGAACCCAAATATCTCTCACTGGTGGCTTCAGAGGTGTCCCCACACTGCTGATACCCACTGAATACCCCCTCTAACCATCTCCTCTTTGCTTTCCAGCTGCCCCTCGTCTTCCTGAAGGTCAGTGTGGGAGAGGTCCGGGGTGGGCTCGGGAAGGGGGCACAGCAGGGAGAGGAGAAACCTCAACCACGTATCCCCATGCACAGGACCCCAGAGGAAACCGCATTGCACAGTGGCGAGATGTGAGCCCACAGCAGGGCATCGTGGACCTGTCCCTCCCACTGGCTGCGGAGCCAGCGTTGGGCACGTACACCATTCACGTGGAGGGGAAGACTCACTCCTTCAGTGTGGAGGAATATGGTGTGTGGGGATGGGAGGTGCGTGGCGGGTGGGAGCCCCATCCTGGCGTGTCCCCGTGGTCACCCGATGTTCTTGTGCTGGGAGTGTCAGCCCCGTTCTCGCCTCCCTTCTCCACCAGTGCTGCCCAAATTTGAGGTGACCATCGACCTTCCCCCCACCGTGTGGGAGAAGGAAGAGAAGATCCGGATGGAGATCTGTGGACGGTGAGCCCAAGTTGCGGTAATGTGGAGGGGATGGATGGAGGGCCCTTCACGCCCTCACCTCCTTCTGCCCCACAGATACACCTATGGGAAGCCCGTCCAGGGGAAGGTCCATGCTACCTTGTGCCAGCCCCGGAGCTTCAGTTGGTACCCATATAATGTTGAGGAAAGCAAGGATGTCTGCACGGAGATTGATGGGCAGGTGAGCAAAACAGCGAGCACTGGTGAGACTGGGACAGCCTGTCCCAGTGCAGGTGTGTGTGACTGATTCCCTCCCTCCAGACCGAGAAGAACGGCTGCTTTTCAACAGAGGTCTTGATGTCTTTGTTCAACCTGACCAACTACAGGCTGAGGAAGGAATTCCAAGTGAAGGCGTCGCTGGTGGAAGAGGGGACAGGTAGGGGTGCTGTTTGTGCATTCCCCCCTTTGTGTGCACCCAAATGAACACAGAGTGGAGGTATCGGGGTCTCCAGGGAAGCCCACGAGCAATGCAATTCAGAGGTACAGGTGTGCCTGAGTCCTTTGTCCCCAAGACGCGCTCATCTCCCTGCTCCTTCTCCACAGGGGTGGAGATGAACAGCACCAAGACCTGCAGAATTTTGCACAAAATCTTCACAGTCACCTTTGAAAACATGGATGACGTCTACAAGCGTGGGCTGCCCTACACTGGGACGGTAATGGGGGCTCCTTGGCCGCCTCACTCCCCGACCCTATCCCCGTGGCTTCGGACCAACGCATGCCTCTCACCTTTCCTCTGTGCAGATGAAGCTGAGTAGAGCAGATGGCTCTGCCCTGGAGGGGCAGCAGCTGGTGCTCCTCGTTAACAATGAGAAAAGATACAGCTTCCTGGCAGACAAATCCGGGAGAGCATCCTTTGAGCTGGACACTTCTGGTTGGACCGGGATGGTCAGACTGACTGTAAGCAACTTGGGTCTCCCTCTGGGGCTTCTTGCATGGCTTTCTCCCTTTTTACAAGGCTGGGAGCCTTCTCCAAGCCAAGCCAACACTGTGTGTCTGTTCCACCCTCATCATTCAGGGCAAAGTCAACACGTCGGCTCACAGCCAGAGCGACGGCTCATCGCCCATCTTCAATGCAGCTTATTGGAACCTCAGACCCTTCTTTTCAAAGAGCCAGAGCTTCCTGCACATCCACCGGCTGAAGGGCAAGATGTCCTGCAGCCAGCCTGAGCACCTCCAGGTGGATTATATCCTCAACGAGAAGGCGCTGGGGAGCGAGCTGCAGAGCCTGGACGTGGTCTTCCTGGTGAGTCTCCAGCTGGGGAGAAAAGGCAGGAAGTGTAAGGGCATGGATTCCTTATCTGCACACAAGTGCAGGGCTGTTTCCATGAGGGCCAGGCTATGGCTGCTCTCCCTTGGCTAGGCTAATGGGTCAATGTATGTCCACTTGCAAATGGGAGTCTTCGTTGGGGCTGAAGTCTGGACAACCTCGAAACAACCCCAGCGCTCTAGCCCTTGGATCCATCTTCCATCAAGGTATGGCTCTGAGGTAGCCGTTTCCGTCTCCTCTTTCGCAGGTCCTGGCCAAGGGAACCATCACTAACATACTCAGGAAGGAGCTGCCTTTGGGCACAGGTGGGTCCCGCAGATGGACGAGATGTGCAGGGCTTTGCTGCCCGTGCCTGGACCTGATTTCCCTCTTTGTCTCAGGGTTGAGAGGCTCCTTCTCCCTGGAGCTGCCTGCCAGCCCCGAGCTGGCGCCCAGGGCCACGGTGCTGTGCTACGCAGTGCTCCCCAATGGCGAGATGCTGGCCAGCAGCACCACGCTCGAAGTGCTCAAGTGCCTCCCCAACAAGGTGAGTCGTGAAATCACTCCACAGTCCCAGTGCCTCTCCCTGCGCTGGGCATGCCACAACATCACAGTCCCTCCAACCCACGCCCTGATCCACCAAACCTTCAGCTTGACTTTATCCGTGCCATGCTGCTCCAGAAGACCTCCACATCCACGGTTCCTTGTCCTTCACCTTTCCTCCCCAGGTGAAAATGGCTTTTTCCAAGGAGCGGGCGCTGCCTGGCTCAGCGCTGAGGTTGGAGCTGGAGGCAGCCCCAGGCTCCCTGTGTGCCATCCGCGCTGTGGATCGCAGTGTGCTGCTCCTGAAGCCTGAGGCTGAGCTCAGCACAGCGGAGGTAGGCAGTCCCACTGTGACTTTTTCCCCATTAGCAGCACCGTGGACTGGGCAGGATGGAAGAGGAGGTTCAGCCCCTCGGCGGGTGCAATGGTGGCATGGTTTCGTGCCTAATGCATGTCTTTATTCCCAGATCTACAAAGTGCTCCCCAGTTTTGATTACCCTGGAAGCATTCGAGACCCACTGCCGTGTGCACCGCCCTGGTACTACCCCCGCCTCCAGGTCAGCAGAATTACCTTGGAAGTGCCCGAAGATGCTCGCCGTTCCAGGAGATATATTTTACCACCTCACTGGGATGATCTCCACATGAACACCTATGCGTTATTTCAGGTAAAGCTTTGAGCCTCGTCACCAAGATGTGGTTTGTGTAGGGTGGCTGGATAGCTCAGCAACGCCCCGTGACCGCTCACTGCTCGGGTGGGAATAACCATCTCACTGTTTTTGGAGATGGCCAACCTCTTTTCTTGTTCACAGGAAGCAGCGCTGAAGCTTTTCACCAACGCCCAGACGAGAGATTCTTGCAAAGATAATTCTTACTGGCCAACGATGCAAATTACGACAGGTGCTGCAGGTCAGCATCCTGCCAGCATGCCCCAAACCTGGAGGCACTCAAAGCCAGGCTGGGTGGGGCTCTGGGCAGTCCGATCTGGTGGGGGACACAGCCCATGGCATAGGCTGGGGCTGATGGGGCTTTGAGGTCCCCTACAACCCAACAATGCTGATTCCATGCTCCTATGATCTTTAAGGTCCCCTCCAACCCAACCATGCCATGATTCCATGCTCCTATGATCTTTAAAGTCCCTTCCAACCCGACCATGCCATGATTCCATGCTCCTATGATCTCTAAGGTCCCTTCCAACCCAACCATGCTGTCATTCCACAGTTGTGCAATCTTTAGGGTCCCATCCAACCTAAGCCATTCAATGATTCTATGATCTTCAGGAAGCGCTTGGTACAGGAGGGGCTGGGCTTGCCCGCCCCCCTCTTGGTGGGGTGGGGAAGGCTGTCTGATGGAGCTTCCATGCTGGCTCAGTTCCTGGTTGAGGGGATTTGGGCTGCTTGTGTCTGCAGACGTCCAGCCCTGGTCTAGGCAGCAGATACACATGGAAAGCTCATTTCTGCTCTGCTGTTTCTAGGATCAGCCAGGATCTCTGCCAGATACGAAGACAGCATGGAAGCCCTCCTCAGTGTGGAAATGAAATACCCCGTGTTAGCTAGTGTCCCAGCTGTTCCCAGCATCGAGGAAGAGCCGCCAGCTCCCCGGACTCATTTCCCAGAGACGTGGCTGTGGGACCTGGTGCCTGTGGGGTGAGTGCGGATGGGGAGAGCCCCCAGGACGGCTCCTTCTCCTCGATGGAGAGAACCAGCCCAGATACCACCAGTGGGTGACCCTCGGTGGTCTCTGGATGTGCTGCCCTGCAGGGAGGAGGGCTCTGCTGAGATGGAGATGATGGTGCCTGATGCCATCACGGAATGGAAAGCTGATATGTTCTGCACAGCACCCGTGGGCTTGGGGCTGGCCCCTGCTACCACTCTCACAGTTTTCAAGCCCTTCTTCGTGGAGTTGGCACTGCCCTATGCTGTGGTCCGTGGTGAAGCCTTCTCACTGGTTGCCACCGTCTTCAATTACCTGCGGCAGTGCTTGCGGGTGAGCGCGGTGGGCAGGGACAGGGGGCTGGGGACTGGGGGGCTGTGCCCTGCTTGGTGGATAAAGTTGTCGGGGTCTACAGGTCCAGGTGACACTGGCGGACTCAGCAGAGCTGGAGGTGTCAGAGGTTGCAGGTGTGAAGTACAGCAGCTGTGTCTGTGCGGATGAAGCCAAGACGTTCCGGTGGGATGTGAAAGCCACCCATCTGGGTACGGGCACTTGGGTACCCTGCCCTGCCACTTGGAGCCCCCCTGAAACAGTTGGGTGGAGAGGGAGGCTGTCAGCAAACGTGATGGCATCTACAAAGCTCTTATCTGCCTCCCAACTCAGCTAGCCCCATTCAAAGCCCACGGGGCTGCAGCGTGGGCTGGGGGTGCTCTATGGTGATGGGATGTCCCATTGGCGTTGCAGGAGAGGTGAACATCACTGTCAGCACCGAGGCCATAAGATCTGAGGAGCTCTGTGGCAATGAGGAGCCCGTGGTGCCAGCCCAGGGGCGCGTGGACACCGTGATCAAGCCATTACTGGTGCAGGTCAGGCAGATTATGAGGGAGGAAAGAGGGTAGGGGGTGTGGGAAGATCCCATCACATCGACATGGGAGTGGGACAGCACCAAGAGTCATTGCAGGGACGGCCCTGGGGGGCACTCCAGCTGGGGAGGCTGGCTGCTGTGACCCTGGGGGACATGGGGACATGGAGGGCACAGGGCTGACTAAATGTTGCTTCCTACAGCCTGGTGGGATCCTGGTGGAGAAGGCACACAGCTCCCTGCTCTGCCAGGAAGGTAGGAGCATCTGGTACCACTGCGGGGGCATGGGGCTGCTGGCCACGAGGGCCACCAAGCTGGAGGAGCCATGGACATGCGTCTCCTGGCCCAAATCCGTGAAGCACATAGAGGGATGGATCAGCAGGGGGTGGGTGAGGGTGCTGCGGATCCACGTCCACTGCCACCCCATTGCCATTGCCCTCCATCCCCACAGACTCTGAAGAAGTGCCCCTGGAGATTCCTGACAACATCTTGAAGGGCTCCCAGCGAGCTCACGTCACCGTGATGGGTAAGGGATGGAAACGAGGACCTCACCTGGAGGTGGGATGCTCCAGAATGGATGGGATGGGGTGTGGGGTGCACACTGACACTGCTGACACCTGGCACAGGGGACATCATGGGCAACGCGCTGCAGAACGTGGACCGCCTCCTGGCCATGCCCTATGGCTGCGGGGAGCAGAACATGGTGCGCTTCGCCCCCAACATCTACATCCAGCAGTACCTGGAGAAGAGTGGGCAGCTCAACGCCGACATCCGCGCCAAGGCGCAGGGCTTCCTGCAGAGCGGTCAGCGTCCTCCTCCTTCCCTTCCCACCCCACAATCCCTCCCCATTTTTGTCCCTGCCCCCAGGGGTGGGCATCCTCTAGGCTCCCCCCACATCCAGCTGTCCCCATCTCCACGCAGGTTACCAACGAGAGCTGCTCTACAAACACAACGACGGCTCCTACAGCGCTTTTGGGGAGAGTGATGGCAGCGGCAACACCTGGTGAGGGCCCCATCCCCGTCACCTCCTCTTGCCACCAAATGCACCCCATCCCTGCCTGCCCCCCATTCTCCCCTCCCTCTGCCGCCCTGCAGGTTGACGGCGTTTGTCCTCAAGTCCTTCTGGCAAGCGAGAGCCTTTGTGGCCATCGAGGATCGGCACATCGTGGACGCGCAGAAATGGCTGCAGAAGCAGCAGACGGAGTCGGGATGCTTCCGCAGCGTGGGGAAGCTCTTCAATAACGCCCTGCAGGTGGGGAAGGGGTGGGAGGGGGCGACGTGGGGACGCGTGGCTGGAGGTGGCACGGACAAAGCTGTCTCACTGTCCCTTTGTAGGGCGGTGTATCGGATGAGCTCTCACTGTCGGCTTACATCACGGCTGCGCTGCTGGAGGTTGGGGTGCCCCAAACGGTGAGGATAACCCCGTGGGGTTGGGGGCAGGTGACCAGCCCAGCACTGAGGTCTGGATGTGTCAGGCTGTGCTGCTCCGTTGTTCTCTGGCTCTTTCCTGACTGCTCATGTCCCCTTTTCTACAGCAAGACCCAATGCTGAGCTCAGCCCTGCAGTGCTTGGAGGTGTCGAGCACCGACAACCTCTACACGCAGGCACTGCTGGCGTATGTTTGGGGGCTGGCAGGGCGTGGGGAGCAGCAGCAAGCCCAGCTGCAGAGCTTGCTGCAGCACAGCACCAGCACAGGTACCTCTGGGTCCCCCCATCACACCTGGGACCCCCAAGCTGGGATCTTGGGGCTGCCCACCCGCCCTGAGCCGGGAACTGGGGACTGCCCTCCCAACCCTTTCTTCCCAGGGGGGATGCTCTTCTGGAAGAGGAAGGACAAAGCTCTGTCCACAACGTCCCCCTGGGCTGAAGCTGCGTCAGCAGAGGTGGAGATGACGGCCTACGTCCTCCTGGCGTACCTGACCCAGCCCCAGGTGTCCCGTGCTGACCTGGCCAAAGCCTCCCAGATCGTCCGCTGGCTCAGCAAGCAGCAAAACCCCTATGGAGGCTTCGCCTCCACCCAGGTACCACCACGGGGCACCCCGACACGGGGCTGGGGTGCCACCAGCTGCAAGTCGGGGTGACTCCAGCTTGGTGCTTCTTGCCCAGGACACCGTGGTGGCCCTGCAAGCTTTGGCCAAGTATGCCACCCTGACCTACGGCAACAACGGGGACTTAGAGGTGAAGGTGACAAGCCCGACGGGCTCCAAGGACTTCATGCTGGGAGACAGCAACCGGCTGCTGCTGCAGCAGGCAGTCCTGGACGAGATGCCGGGGGTGTACGGGGTGCAAACCCACGGGCAGGGCTGTGCTCTGGTGCAGGTGGGTACAGCACGGGGTCCCCGTGGGCACGGCTCACCTCCCAGGTGGCCTTAACCCCACACTTCACTGCAGGTGACGCTGCGCTACAACATCCCACCGCCTCCCAGCACGGGGACGTTCGACCTCAGCGTAGAGACGGAACCCAAAACATGCACGAGTGATGCCAGCACCCGCTTCCACCTCCTCCTCCGGGCACGGTAGGTTTTGGGGTCACCCCAAGAATTTGGGGGGGGGGAGGGGGGCGAGGCAGCCCCCAGCCCCAACGTGAGGCTCTGCTTTTCCCTGCAGGTACACCGGAAAGCGTAATGCCACCAACATGGTTGTTATTGAGGCAAAGATGCTGTCAGGTTACATCCCAGACAAGAGCTCACTGGTAGAGGTGAGAGATCCCCACTGTCCCTCTGCGCCCCAGGTCCCAGCATGGGGACAGCAGGACAGGTGCTCAGCCCTGTGCTCACTGTTCCCCAGCTGAAAAGGCAGAAACTGGTGAAGAAGGTGGAGGTGCAGAGTGACCAGGTGACCATCTACCTGGACCAGGTGAGACGGGTGGCAATAGCAGAAGTGCTGCGAGCACAGGGAGGACATCGGGGTGTGTTGGGACGCGGCTGTGCCTCACACACGATTCTATGATTCTATGATTCACCCTCGGGTCATCTCCCAGCTGACAAAGGAGGAAGAGACCTTCACCTTCGCAGCCACGCAGGATTTCCCGGTGAAGAACCTCCAGCCCGCCACCGTGACACTGTATGACTACTACGAGACGGGTGAGCTGCCCCGGGAGCCCCAACCCAGACCCCGTTCACACTGATGAGCTTCAGCTCGTTAAGGGGAGCAGCTCATTGAGCCCACGTCCCTCCTCCTGCTGCAGGTGACCGTACGGATGCTGCCTACAATGCTCCTTGCAGCTCAGGTAGGGGCTGAGGGGTCACCCCCTCTTCGGGACCCCCGCCATGGTGGGACACAGGGACGGGAGCTGGCTGGGGTGGTGGGTCAGAGGGGCTCTCCTCTCACAACACACCTCTATTCCCTTTTCAAGAGGCTGACAGACAGGCGAAGAATTTCTAGAAGAGCCCCACGTGAGGCGGGTGGTCCTGTCTGCCCACCCTGATCCGCTCAGACCTGAACCAGGACAGCCCAAGTTCTCTGCTCCCACCCACCCTACACAGGGGCAGCACCTCACAGCTCAGCAGCTTCCCCCCCCCGTGCAGCTCCTGCCGTGCCACCACCCCGCAGAACCACAGCTGAGGGACACCCAGGACAGGGACGACTACCGTCTCTGCACCCCCTGTCCTGATTTTATGGGGACCGCGTGGTGCACCTCCCCCTGGGGGCAGTGCACAGAGCCCCTGCCCCCTCCTTCCATTAATAGTGCTGGTGCCCGAGGATAACCCCACACCAGATCTGAGCGCTGATTAATGAAGAAGAGAGGTCACAGTCCCTTCAGCCACTGCCCTGGGTCTAAATAAACAGTATTTTCTTAAGTGTACCTTTTCTCTTTGTCTTCCTTCTAAACGTGCTGCGTGCCCCCACCTGATGGGGCTGGCTGGGGGGGCTGTCCTGGTGGGGTGATGGCTGTGGGGCAAATGGGTGCAGGTTCAGCTTCTGGGCCAGAGAAATGGAGGTGGGCTGAGGTGAGGAAAGGAGGGAAGCAGCTCCTCAGATTGACAAGACGCAGGACACAGCCCGGAGCATCGTCAGACCAGAGTTTATTTCTGCCATAAACGAAGGCCGGACACCGCTCAGCACCCACAGCCCCACGCAGCTCTGGGACTTCAGTCACGGCCACGTTCGTCACCAGCGTGGGGACAGCACGGGCTGGAAGGACACCCACGCCATCCCTGCTGTCCAACAGTCCGAGCAGCATCCCAACAGGAGTGACAAACCTGGAGGGTGTAACCTCACAGGCCAGCACGGGCACGGGGAGTGCTGAGGTCGAATCAACTCTCCGTGCCTCACAGTGGGGACAGGAGGCGATGTCACACGAAGGCACTGAGCGTGGGGCTCAATCCCAGCCCTGATCCCACGGTGGGGAAAGCGGGAGGTGGGGGTGGGAGGACAGGAGCCAGCTGAGCCCTCCTGGTCCAGGTCCCTCTCGGGAGCCATTCCCGCATCACTTGCGGCGTTTCTTCTTCTGCTCTTTGCGTTTCTGAGCCCTCACGTCCTTCTTCAGGCGGCTGTCGACGACCTTGAACTGCCCCTTGACGCCGGGGGGGCGGCGCACGCGGGGTCCTACGCCCTTCTTGGCCACCAGGTAGGTGACCTGCCGCTTCTCCCTGCCCAGCCCGGCCTTCTTGTAGATGCTGCGGGAGAAAGGGAAAGACAGGACCGAAATCCTCAGAGGGGGATGGTTCAGGAGGCGGCTTTGGCACACGTTTACAAGCCAGGATCAGCTCCCACTGCCTGCTGCGCCCCACAGCAGGGCTCTCCCATCCCTCAGCCCACCCCAGCCCTGAGCTGCTCCCACAACAGAGGGGCTTTGCTTTGTGACCCCACCAAAGGAGCCGCGTCCCAGCTTCACCACTCACCGCCGCAGCTGGGCCACCTTCTCCCGTTCCGAGATATCCACCGTGCTCACCACGGCCTCCGCTCTCTTCTTCATCTGCTCCATCTTCTTCAGCATCTGCAGGGACAGCAAAGGGTCAACGACAAAGCGGGAACGGAGCGGAGGGACCAAGCACCCAGCCAGGAGCACTGCCCCACTCACCCGACGCTTCTTCCGAGCTTTGGCCTCTGCCACCTTCTTGATGGGGCGGGCGTTGATTTGGCGCCAGCGCTGCCGGTATTCCTCGACTGTCTGCCGGTCCAGCGGGATCTGCTTGCGTCGGTGCTGCTTCTCCTCCTCTGTGAACCACTCTGGCAGCTCTCCCTCCTCCTCATTGAAGGAATATCTGGAAGAAGGGGGGGTGGGGGGACCTGGTGAGCCGTGTAGGGTCCCAGTCACATCCCCTGATACAAACGTCACCTCCTAAGAGGGGAGCGAATGTTGTTTCCCCTCCAGCTCCCACAGCTGCACGTACCTGTTGAAGGAATCATCGATCAAGTCCCGTTTGGCCTTTTTGGAGGTGGCAATGATGGAGCCAAGTGCCAGGCCCTCTGCATCCAGGACACGTGCTTTCTTCACTGCAGCGCACGGAGAGATGAAAGCCTGGTGAGCAGCCCCAAAACGAGAGCAACAAGCAGCCCTCCCTCCCCCCAGCAAAGGCACTGACTCTCCTGTCACCAAACAGAGACACACGTGACACTCAGCAGCCTCCACTCACCCGGGTCCTCAATGGGCACCACCTCGAAGCCGCACGGCTCAACCAGGCCCCGCTTTCTCCCCACTGGTGCTGGAGGCCTGCAAGGAGGAAAGGAGAGCACTCAGCATCCTCACGTCCCCGCTCTCCACGGCTGTGGAGCTGAAGGAGAATATCCAGTCCACCCCTCACCTCTCCTCATCGCTGCTGCTGTCATCATCGCTGCTCTGCTCAGCCTGAGCTTCAGCAGCGTCAGCTCCTGTGTCTGCTGCAGCCTGGAGCTCAGCCACAGCGTCCTCCTGGGGAACCTTTTTCTTCTGCTCCTTCTTCTTCACTTTGCCTAGGGAAAGGAACCAGGGGGTGAGAAAGGGAGGCCCCACTGCAGGCCTGTCCCACAGGGATGCAGCTTAGTGCTAACTCATTAACTCTGCGATGACATAGACAGGAAAGCAACTTCTGACCACCCCTGTCCTGCTCAGAGCAGCGCCCACATCACGGTGTGATCCAGCGCCCCAGAAAGGGACACGGGGCTGTCCCTGTGTCCCCAGAGCAATGCAGCCCCCACTAACCTGTCTGGGACTCACGCTGCCTTTCAGCCAACATCTGGGACTGCCCCAGCTCCAGGTCTTCATCTGCATCATCCTCAATGCCGGCAAAGGCGTCCTGAGGACAGGGAGCAGCAGGTAAGGGGACGTAGGGGGATCTGCTGGGGCTGAGGCTGTCCCAGCATTTCATTTCTGACACACTGGAGCTCACCTTCCCAAACCACAGGCTGGTCTGCCGCTCCTGCAGCACTGACTTCTCCTCCAGGGGCACCAGCAGGGGGTTCTCCTCTTCCTCCCCTTCTTCCTCCTCTTCCTCCTCCTTAGGCTTCACCCTGTGACAGCAGCAGGACCAGCACCAAAGGCCAGCCTCTGCATTTGCTCTTAAGGGAGGTCCTTCCCCAGGACGGCCCCCCCCGGCTCTCACCTCTTTGCGCCCTGCTCTCGCCTTTCCCTCTCCAGCCGGCGCTGTCGGGCCTCGATCTCAACCAGCTCCTCCGGGTCCAGGTCGCTGGCAAGGGACACATCATCCTCATCATCTGCATCCGAGACACAGATGTCATCGTCCCCAGGTCTCATCTCCAGCAGAGCATCTGCTGACGCCATGTCTCCCCGGGCCACCTCATTCAGCAGCTGCAATGCAAAGGAGACCGGAGTGAGGAGCGTGAGCCCGTGTGCCCACGTCTGTCTGACCCCTGTGGCTCTGGGAGCCTGCTCTGCCCCAGCCCACACACCTGGGTCTTTTGGATAGTGTGGAGGGAGAACATGCTGGTATCGCCATCGTCAGCAATGGAGACGCCAGGGAGGTCCATCTTCAGCTCCACGCGCTCACGCTGCTTCCGCTGCTCCTTCAGGATCTTCTTTTTCTTTCTGGAAAAAAAAAAAAAAAAAAAAGGGAAAGGAATGATGCTGCACTCCCAGCAGCTCATGCCTTATCTCTCTGAGCACTGGGGGACGTGTCAGGAGTCACTCCACCATGAGGGGTCCAAGCTTTGGCACAAAGAGAGTCCACATGGGCTTGGAGAAGCAGAGGACCCCAAGAGCACCTGGACCCAACCCCCTTCTCACACAGACAGACAAATCCTAACCCCGCTGCCCAGACCCCTTATGCCACTCTAGCACAACGATCCCCCATCTCTCCTTGGCTGAGCTGCTTTTACCTTTTTAGCTCTGCCAGCTCCTTAGCCTTCATTTCCGCTAACGCCAGCTCTACCTCCTCCTCTTCCTCTTTCACCACCTCATCAGCTGTGGCTTTTGGTGATGTCTTCTCCTTCTCCTCCCGGCCTTCCTCCTCTTCACCAGAGCTCAGGCTGCCAGAAGGAAGGAAAGGAGGTCAGAGAACCTTTCCTGGTGGCAGCCCCTTCCTACCATGTCGGTGCCGCGGGGCAGCTCCGTGGCTCTTACTTGATATCCAGCTCCTTCGCCTGCTCTTTCAGCTTTTTAGTCAAGAACCGCCTCAGTTTTGTCCTCCAGTTCAGCAAGGCTCTATGTGGGGAAAGAGCTTGTTGGAAACATCCCCCTAGGCCCAGCGTGAAGCCCTGCCCCTATCCCAGCCCCCCCACTACCTGAGCTCCTTGCGGCCCAGCACACGGATGTCCTTGCAGCACTGACGCAGCTCCTCCGTGGTGGAGCTGTGGTTCTCCAGCTCTCCATCTCCCAGCGTGATCTGGATGAAGAGTGATGAGGCTGTGGCTTCTGAGGCCCAGCTTTCGTCCTGCCTCCCTTCCACAGGAGCAGGACCAGGGGCACCCAAGCCGCCCTTTCTCACGGCTCTGCGCTCACAGGGAGCTGCCTCTTGCTGGCACTCACCTCGTTGGCCTTAGAGAGGAAGTCCACGGGGTTAGGAGCCTTGAGGAAGTCCATCAGGGTGAAGCGGTGGTACAGAGTGGTGTCACCGTCTGCATAGCCTTCTGCCTGCAGGAGGAAGGCACAAGACAGCTGCAGCCATCCCTCAGACAGCAACGGCTCGGTGTAATTCATGCTTTGTTGCAGCAGAACTACGTAAATCCACGTATCACGATCACGATCCTACGTGATCCAGGAACCAGAATTGCCCCCTCGTGCCCGCAGAGTATGGGGCCAGCTCTAGGATGCCTCCTACAGCCTCACCTCGCACCACACTGATGACAGTATGGATCTGTGAAGCTGGCTTCACCGTGGCAGAGTTTGCAGCGTGCTGTGTCCTAAACATACCTGGCAGACTCAGAAACCCACTGATCAGCAACTGTAAGGGGAGTTCTACTGCTCCATCCTCAGCCTCACAACTTGTCTAACTGCTTCCACAGCACTGCACCACCTCCTAGATGCATAAACCCCCCTAACACTGCCTATTCCACCACCTTACACCCTGAGTCTTTCATTTTTCTGGATATCTTTTCTTATTACAATGTCCACGGCACCGATCCTTAGCTCCTTTCATTTGTTTGGCCACACTGCCCAGTGAAACAAACTGGCACAGCTCCCTGATGAGTGACACTCAACCTACCCCAGCAGATCACTTTCCTCTTACCTTTGGCTTTTTCTTGCTGACGAGCTCGCTAACAGACTTAGCGTGAACCTCCACCTCCTTGAAGGCGTATTTCGGGTCAAAGAACTTGCTGTCAATTTTGTCTGGAGCCTGATAACCTGGAGTGAGAGAAATGGGACGCCAAGAGGTTTCTCCAAGACTCAATTCAGAGCTCGAAGCAGCAAGAAGTCCTCGTAGCCACTCACCCTGGCAAACCACGAAGATCTCAGCAGACTCATTGCGCGAGGCTTGCGGCTTGGTGGCCTGCACCTTGTGGAAGAACTGCTGGAAGATCCAGAGGAGAGGCTGGTAGTCCCGGGAACGAAAAACCTTCGTGATAAACCATCCGCCTTTGCAGAGGAACTCACAGGCCAGTTTCAGAGCCATGAGGGTCAGGTTGGCTGCAGCGGTGGAGAAGAGCAGTTGGCAGAGTTGTCTCTGTCTCCCACAGCCTGCTCCCTGTCCCACAGTGTACTCTGATGTGTCAGCTACTCCAAAACTGCACCAAGCCACGTGTCAGCCCCGGGTGACCCCCACCTTGGGAGTAGGCATCGTGCACCCAGCTGGCCCCCACATTGGGCGCTCCGTCGTTCAGCACCACGTCCACTTTCCACGTCTGCAGCTCCTTGCGCAGAGCCTGAGGGATGGAGCTCGTGTTAGCTCTGCTGACCTCTCTTGTTCTGCACGAGCTAGCAAGCAACTGCCCCAGTCCCCATCCGGAGCTCCCCATCCAGTGCTCTGCTCAGCCCGGGTGCGGGTTTCAGCCCCCAGCAAGTCCCACCAGGCAGAGGGATACCCCCAACCCACACAGAGCTGCAGTGACGCTCAGGGCAGGCGACAGCGGTTCTCACCTGGCGGCATTTCTCAGTGGTGATGTCCTCCTGTAGGGTCACTACGTTGGGAATAGGCTTGATAGGAACCAGATCCACCCCTGGTGTAAAGAAGAGGGGTGAACAATGGACATCAACCCCATGCTCCACACCATGCCAGGTGCCTCCCAACACCACCTCACTCACCAATGACCAAGCTGGAGACTGGCATGAATTTGGAGGCCACCTGCAGCCTGCAAGAAGCAGAGAGGATCAAAGGCACTGTGAGATCTCCGAAGAGCCGATCGGTGCTGCCTTGGCCTCTGACGCAGAGCGGCCACAACAGAAAGCAAAGAGGCTGCTCTGCTTTGGTCCCAGGGCAGCACACGGCCCAGAGGCACTCACCACCCGCCGGGGGCTGCGCACAGATCCAGCAGCGCTCGCGCCTTCTGCAGGAACTGGAACTTCCTATTGAGCTGCAGCAGCTTGAAGGCGGAGCGGGAGCGGAACCCTGCGGGAAGAGGCCCGGGAGTCAGGGGGTTGCAGGGGTTCAGGGGGCTGCTGGGGGTCTGCCCAGCCGGGCCCCCAGGAAGCAGAGCTCACCCGTCTCCTTGGCCAGGTGGTAGAACTTGTCCCGCCGGCTCTTGCCCACTTTGCTCTTCTTGCCCATGGCGGCGGGGCTGGGGACTGCTCTGTCCTACCAGCAACAAACTGCGGGGGGGCAGAGGGGTGAATGCAGCCCGGGGTCCCCTCTACGGCACAACGGGACAACCCCGGTCCCCCCCCCCCCAGACACTCTACCCCTTCCTGCCCCCCCCATGGTCCCCCCCAGACCCTGTGCCCTTTTTCAACCCCCATGGTCTGCCCCAAGACCCTGTGCCCCTCCCAACACCCCTCGTCCCCCCCAGATCCTGTGCCCCTTCCCACACTCCCAGTCCCTCCCAGACCCTCTGCCCCTCCCCACCCCCTCTGGTCCCCCCCAAACTCTGTGCCCCTCCCCACCCCCTCTGGTCCCCCCCAGACCCTCTGCCCCTCCCCACCCCCTCTGGTCCCCCCCAAACTCTGTGCCCCTCCCCACCCCCTCTGGTCCCCCCCAGACCCTCTGCCACTCCCCACCCCCTCTGGTCCCCCCCAAACCCTGTGCCCCTCCCCACCCCCTCTGGTCCCCCCCAAACTCTGTGCCCCTCCCCACCCCCTCTGGTCCCCCCCAGACCCTCTGCCACTCCCCACCCCCTCTGGTCCCCCCCAAACTCTGTGCCCCTCCCCACCCCCTCTGGTCCCCCCCAAACTCTGTGCCCCTCCCCACCCCCTCTGGTCCCCCCCAGACCCTCTGCCACTCCCCACCCGCTCTGGTCCCCCCCAAACCCTGTGCCCCTCCCCACCCCCTCTGGTCCCCCCCAGACCCTGTGCCCCTCCCCACCCGCTCTGGTCCCCCCCAAACCCTGTGCCCCTCCCCACCCGCTCTAGTCCCCCCCAAACCCTGTGCCCCTCCCCACCCCCTCTGGTCCCCCCCAGACCCTCTGCCCCTCCCCACCCCCTCTGGTCCCCCCCAAACTCTGTGCCCCTCCCCACCCCCTCTGGTCCCCCCCAAACTCTGTGCCCCTCCCCACCCCCTCTGGTCCCCCCCAGACTCTGTGCCCCTCCCCACCCCCTCTGGTCCCCCCCAGACCCTGTGCCCCTCCCCACCCGCTCTGGTCCCCCCCAGACCCTCTGCCCCTCCCCACCCGCTCTGGTCCCCCCCAAACCCTGTGCCCCTCCCCACCCGCTCTGGTCCCCCCCAGACCCTCTGCCACTCCCCACCCGCTCTGGTCCCCCCCAGACCCTCTGCCACTCCCCACCCCCTCTGGTCCCCCCCAGACCCTGTGCCCCTCCCCACCCCCTCTGGTCCCCCCCAGACCCTGTGCCCCTCCCCACCCCCTCTGGTCCCCCCAGACCCTGTGCCCCTCCCCACCCCCTCTGGTCCCCCCCAGACCCTCTGCCCCTCCCCACCCCCTCTGGTCCCCCCCAAACTCTGTGCCCCTCCCCACCCCCTCTGGTCCCCCCCAGACCCTCTGCCCCTCCCCCCCCCCCTGGTGCCCACACAACAAACCCGCGCGCGGCCCCGCACGCTCCTCGTGCGCGCCCCACCGTGCCCCGCGCCTCACTTCCGCTTCCGCTCAGCTCTCACCGCCATCTTGGGAGTGGAGCCCCGCACTGCTGCGCGGCCGCCGAGGAGAGGCGAAAGAACGCAGGCGCGGGGAAGAAGCAGTACGGACGAGTAAGCTCCTCAGGAATTGTGGGAATTCTACATTTTCCTCTCTGCGCCTCACGAAGCGAAGAAACCACCACTGACCTTACCAACATGGAGGACGCGGGCGGACTGCTGTCGCGCACGCGCAGTCGCCCGGAGCCGCTCCGCTCCGCGCCGGCCAGACTGCGCATGCGCAGCAGCGTGCGCGCCAAAGTGACGCCACCGCGCCCCGCCCCGCCGGGGGCGGGGAGCGGAAGCGGCGTGGTCGCCATCTTTGGCGGCGGCGGCGGCAGCGGCGGAGCGGTTCGATGCCCGCGGAGAAGATGGCGGTGGACGGCCCCGAGCAGGTGCGGGGCGGCTGGGCCGAGGCGGGCCGCGGGTGCGCGGTGTTCGGTGCGCGGTGTTCGGTGCGCTCTGGGTGCGGCCGCGGCGCTCTGAGGGCGCCGGGCCCGCTCGCGGCCTGCTGGGCGCCGTGACGCGGCGGGACGCGGGGTGCGGCGGCCCCGGGAGGGGACCCCGGGGCTGAGCGGGGCGGGTGGGAAGGCGTTGTGGGGTGTGCGGCCGTGGGGCCGAGCCGAGCTTTTGCTGAGCGCGCTCTCGCTCCCGCAGATGGAGATGGACGATGGGAAGGGCGGCACGGGGCTGCGGCAGTATTACCTGTCCAAGATCGAGGAGCTGCAGGTGAGCCGGGCTGCGTGGTCGCCGAACGGACCTTAAGGATCGACTGATAGCAGCGCTCTGCCGCGGGCTGGGTGTATCCTGCAGGTCCCGGCCGTGGGCACCTCCGGGGAGGCGGCATTCACTGCCCCAGGGCCTCACTGTGCCCTGAGGAAGGAACTCGTACCCAACATCGGACCTCAGTTTAATTTCTTTTAGTTTAAGGCTCTTTCTCCCCGTCGTGTCGTTATTAGACGCTGCAAAAAGTCAGTGCCCCTCCTGCTTGTAGGCTCCTTCTGCACACTGGAGGACCGTAGTGAGGTCTCCCCAAAGCCAAAGTGTTGTGCAGCCATTGGTAGTGGAGCTTGGCTGAGCACACCTTGCCAGGGCGGCGTGTTTTCTCCTGCTTGCCCCGGGAAGTAGCTGCCCTTGTTCCTCACACCAGAGCTGGTGTGCTCTCTCAGTTTGAGTGCTGTGTAGAGAACTCAGCAAAGCTCCTCTCCCCGCAGCTCATCGTGAATGAGAAGAGCCAGAATCTGCGGCGCTTGCAAGCGCAGAGAAATGAGTTGAATGCCAAAGGTAAAGCACAGTTCCTCTCAGCATCCCTTCCTCAGGCTCTGAGGTCAGCCTCGTGTGGGACGGGGGGATCCCGGCCCCAGCTGGGGTGCTGCCCCCTCTGCGGGGGCTGTGGGTCTCTCTGTTTCTCTGCTGACATCCCCCTCTCTCTGCAGTGAGGCTGTTGCGGGAGGAGCTGCAGCTGCTGCAGGAGCAGGGCTCCTACGTGGGCGAGGTGGTGAGAGCCATGGACAAGAAAAAAGTGCTCGTGAAGGTACGGAGCTGAGCTGCCCTGGGGTTGGCTCCTGCCAGCAGTCGGCCCTCCTTTTGTCCTCCCAGGAGCACAAGCTGTGCAGAGGGTCTAGCTATTAGAAAAGCTTAAAAGTGAGAGGTGCCCTGCTGAGGAAGGCAGGAAGGCTGTGAGCTGGCTTGGTGGGGGCTGAGCTCTCTGTGCCCCTTCCTAGTGTGGTGGGGGGTGGACTTGGGACGTGCAGCCGGGGTTCTTTAAGAGGAAAGTCAGTTTTGTGGTGTTAACTGCTGTGTTCCAGGTGCACCCGGAAGGGAAATTTGTGGTGGATGTCGACAAGAACATTGACATTAATGATGTGAGTGTCCAGGGGCTGCGGGTGGGGCGTCGTGGGTCCACTTGGAAGGGCTGAGGAGCCGCCCAACGCTGAGCTCTCCCCTCTGCTCTCAGCGCAGGTGACCCCAAACTGCCGCGTGGCCTTACGCAACGACAGCTACACGCTGCACAAGATCCTGCCCAACAAAGTGGACCCTCTGGTGTCTCTGATGATGGTGGAGAAGGTCCCGGATTCCACTTACGAGATGATCGGAGGGTTGGACAAGCAGATAAAGGAGATCAAAGAAGTGATTGAGCTGCCGGTCAAGCACCCTGAGCTCTTCGAGGCGCTGGGGATTGCTCAGCCCAAGGCAAGTCCAACCTGGAGCTCCCTGGGTGTGGCTGAGTGGTGGTGCTGAGCTCACCCTCTGCTGCTTTCAGGGCGTGCTGCTCTACGGACCCCCTGGCACTGGCAAGACCTTGCTGGCCAGAGCTGTGGCCCACCACACAGACTGCACCTTCATCCGAGTGTCGGGCTCCGAGCTGGTGCAGAAGTTCATCGGTGAAGGTAAAGATGCTCGTGCCAACGTGAGCTGTGGACTGGGAGGGCTCTGGTGGTGCTGGGTGGCCTTGGGACTGTGCAGCACGTGGCTCAGCTCTCTGCTCCTGCAGGTGCCCGCATGGTGCGGGAGCTGTTTGTGATGGCCCGGGAGCACGCTCCCTCCATCATCTTCATGGATGAGATCGACTCCATCGGCTCCTCCCGCCTGGAGGGTGGCTCTGGTGGGGACAGCGAGGTGCAGCGCACGATGCTGGAGCTCCTCAACCAGCTCGATGGTTTCGAGGCCACCAAGAACATCAAGGTAGAGGGGGGCTGTGCCCTGCTGGCCCCGTGATGGCTGCAGGGTGACTGCTGTGGTGACCGTGGCTGCTGTTTTGCTGCAGGTGATCATGGCCACGAATCGGATCGACATCCTGGACTCAGCTCTGCTGCGCCCCGGCCGCATCGACAGGAAGATTGAGTTCCCCCCTCCCAACGAGGAGGTCGGTGGGGCCGGGGTCTCTCTTGGTCCTCTGCTGTCCTGATCCTCTCCCTCGGGGGACCACGTTGTCCCTAGCTCTGTCAGGGTGCAATTCCTGTGGTTTTCCCCCTGCTGTCCCCCAGGCCCGCCTGGATATCCTCAAAATCCACTCTCGGAAGATGAACCTGACGCGTGGCATCAACCTGCGGAAGATCGCGGAGCTGATGCCAGGGGCGTCGGGTGCAGAAGTGAAGGTGAGCTGGGTCCTGCAGCAGCCCTGGGGGCCCCACAGTGCTCTTTGTCCTCGCTCGGTGGGAGCTCTGGGGCAATGTGAGCTGCCTCTGTCCTTTGCCAGGGGGTGTGCACAGAAGCTGGCATGTACGCGCTGAGGGAGAGGAGGGTGCACGTCACGCAGGAGGACTTTGAAATGGCTGTTGCTAAGGTAAGCACAGCAGAGCAGCTGCTGGCTCTGGGAGGCAGGAGCTTGGGAACAGGTTTGAGAAGGGCCTGGGGCTGAACAACAGTGCTAAGGGGGGGCTCTGAGCAAGAGGTTGGGGAGGGGGTGGCCTTTCCTGGGGGGAGGATGAAGGTTGCACTACCTTCCCCGTGCGGGTTGCTTTGTAATTCAGTTTGTGGAGTTACTTAAGGGGGAAAAAGGGAAGCTGTGTGCTGGGAACCAAAGTTTCTCTTGTTTCATCCCAGGTGATGCAGAAGGACAGCGAGAAGAACATGTCCATCAAGAAGCTGTGGAAGTAGGGGTGAGCCGGGGGCTGTGCCATCTCTAATAAAAGTGCTGCTGTGTGCACACATCTGTGCTTTGATTCGGGTGCAGGGGCTGCAGCACTGCCCCGCTGCGAGGAATCCCACCACACACACACACACACACACACAGAACTGCTGCTAACTGGTTTTATTAGAAAATAATCCAAAATAGACAAAACGGTTACGCAAGAGGCAGAGCAGGCACCCCTGAGCCATCCACCCTGGGAATATGTAAACACCCCCCACCCCTCCCCCCCCCTTCCTCTGCCTGTGCCCACCCGGACTCCTCCGGGCTGCCCTACAAGGAACGTGTGGGCACGTGGGCCAGCAGGGTAAGGCACTTCAGTGGGGTCTGGTGGGTGCTGCACTGTCCCTTTTGGCCCCCTGTGCAGTGTCCCCACGCTCCAGCCCCTTGCCCCAAGCATCTCCAGTTCTCAGAGCCCTGGGGGGGCCCCCGCTGCCTGCAGGCTCCTGGGGACAGAGCTTACCCCCCCCATACCTCGTATCAAGCACAGGACAAAGTGTGTAAAACAACAGCGGGGGGGTGGAATAATTGAGTGATTGTCAAGAGACACTAAAAATTCCATTACGTATAAAAAGAACATTGGGCGGAACGAGCCCACCACGAATCACTGCATAGTTTGAGGTGATGAGTGCAGGAAGAGGAACTCAATATATTAATCAGATACAAACCCACTGTACAAAATGCTTTTTTTTTTCTTTTTTTTTTTTTTCTCTTCTTTTTTATAAAACCTGTTCACAAAAAAAAAAAAAAATAGTGCAAAAACCTCGGCCACCAGCAGGGGCTGGCATTTGGAATGACAAAACTTTGGTTGAAGAGGGGCAGGGCTGGGCCTGCCCTCACGGTGGGGGGGGGAGGGCTGGCAGGGCAGGCAACGCCAGGAGGGCTTTGGCCAGAGGCAGGGCGAGGAAGGCAAGGAGGGGCTGCATTCATTGCTACAGGGAGAGGAGAATGCGCGATGCAAAAGCAAGGAGGGGTTAATGCAGCAGGACTGGGGGAGGGGAGAACCAGGGGACCCTCTGCTGCTCTGCCTGCAGGGCCAGAGCTTTCAGCCCGGGGGTACGAGCGGCTCCAAACCCCTCCAGGCACGTAGGGTTTGTGCAAGTGCTGTGTTTTGATTCCAGTAAGGAGTACCGTCGGGCTCAGGCAGCAGGGAGAGGAGGAGGAGCTCCTGAGCCCTGCTGGCCTCTTAAGTGAGGCGGATGCCGAGCACTTGTTCCAGTTCCTGCCGACGCTGCTGGACCTGGAGGAGGCGAGGGGGGTCAGGCAGGGCTCGGGGCAGGCCCTGTCCCTCTTATAGAGGAGCGGCTCCTTCTGCACAAAGGGTCCCTGCTCCCTGCTCTCAGCTTTCCTGCTGCCATCTCAGCCCCAGCACAGCACAGAACCCACCTTGGCGAAGATGTGTCTGCCCACAGCCTCCTGTGCCCAGGGCTGCTGGTAAAACTCAGCTCGCCGCTCCTCCTCGGGATTCCCGATCACATCCGTTATGATCTGAGCAAAGCAAAGCAAAGCACCAAGGGGTGAAGAGGGTGAGCCCCAGGGCTGGCTCCTGCTCACCCCCCCATGGCCCTGCCCTGCCCTCACGTTTTACCTTGAGGTCCCTCCTCTGCGATTTGATCCACTCCTGGATGAAATCCTGCGGGTTGTTGCTGAAGCTCAGCATGAAATCGCGCTGCGTCTTCAGCTGGTTGATGGATTCGATGGTCTCGTGGATCTGGAGAGATGGCAGAAGGCGAGAGGCAGCTGTGAGTGAGTGGGGGGGGAACTGGAGTTCACTCCAAGTCCCCAAAACGAGGTACTGCTGGCACCAAGCTGCTCCAGGGGCAGCGCGAGGAGTGCCATCCTGCTGCCTGCCTGCAGCCCAGCTCCCACATATTGGGGAGCCCTGGAGAGGGGGGGATCCCCACACCTTGGCATCCAGTGAGGCGATCTCCTGCTGGTTGGTGGTGGAAGCCAGGAAGTTGCTCATCTGAGCTTTCAGGGGGTCATCCACCTCCACGTCGATGTCGTAGCAGGCTGTCTTCTTCTGGTCGTTGGGGTCCACACTGGGAGGAGGCAGGGCGTTCAGGGAACCTCCCTTCCTCAGCCACCCCCAAAAGCAACAGAAATGCCCCAGGGAGCTCCCAGAGATGTTGGGCTGATTCTTCCTCTCCCCGTGAGCTGTTCTGAGCTGGACACTCAGGGGTACTGCCCAGCACTCCTCCAGCCCTACCTGATGGTGTGGTTGATGATGATGGGATCTGGGTGCTGCAGGAGCCCTGCCAGCTTCATGGGGATCTCAGAGAAGCGCATACGGACACAGTTGAAGATCTGGAGGTGTAGAGCAGAGCATGAGCTGCCAGCATCAGGGGCTCCTTCCACCCACCACATTACGGGTTAGGCAGGAGCAAGCTGTCCCCCCAGCCCCCGTTTGTGCACATCAAACTGATGGATGCACACCAGAACGTGGGGAGGGGGACGGCGACCACTCCAAGCCAGGAAAAATGCTTTTCTTCCCTTTGAAGGATGGGAATGGTGCTCTCCCCCCAGCAGGGACCCAACACAGCTACAACAGGGCAGGGGCACGCCAGGAGGTGAAGAGCTGCGGACTGACCTGGCGGAAGTAGCGGTTGCAGTTGATGTACTCCTTCTCATGACTGTCCTGCAGCTTGTTGTGCTTGATGTAGAGCCAGAGCGCCTGCATGATGCTGGCACGGGTCTGGGTGTGCACCCCCAGCAGGCGAGCCAAGCGAGGGTCCAGTTTGTATTGCGGTGGCTGCAGGGAGAGGCAGGATTAAGGCCCTACAGTGGGCACCACGCGGCCCTTGTGCTGCTGCAGGCTGAGGGCCGTGCCTAGAGCTCCTCTCTGCTGCTTTCTGTCCCCTGCCCCAGTCCACGCAGCTGAGCTGTGCTGGAGGGCAGCACGGCACTGGGAACAGCCCCGGCGCCCTACCTGGTGATCCAGCATCAGCAGCAGGGTGCACTTCACATTGACGTCGCCAGGACGCTTCACTTGGAAGCCATCTGTCTCCTGGGTCGTGGGCAGACGGTGCCACTATGAGAGAGCGAAGGGACAGCGCTTAACTTGGTCTCGTTGATGCGCTCCAGCCCGGCTGGAGGCAGTTCAGGTGGAATGGGGGAGCACTGCGTTGGTCTGAGTGCTCGATTCCAACTGCTCAAACAGATCCTTGAGCCACTGTGGGATTACAGTCCTGCTTCACCCAGCTAGATGCCACAGTTGTTCTCACTGACCACTCCACAAGTGATGGGGGTTTACCTCCAACAAGAGGGTACCAACACAGGAACCGGCATTTGTCAGGGGTACAGCACAAGTTGGGTGCAGGGAAGGTCTGTATCAGGCAGGAGCACTCAAATAAAAACAGACCTGACCCCACTACCAGAGGATCACTGTCTGTGATCCTCCAGACTTGCAAATCCACGGGAGCTGCCCGAGCCACCCACCGGAGCCAGCTCCAGGCATGGACACGAGGGGGTTAAGAGCCAACCCTGAGCTGCCCTGGAGCGAGCAGCGTGCTGCTGGGAGCCATCCAGGTGAGAGGGGCAGGCTGGCCTCACCGGGCTGCCAGCCAGCACCGCTGAGCTGCAAACTGCAGCCCGCAAAGTACAGCAGCGTGGTCCTTGGGGATGGCTCTGCACGGCTTTGCTGAACACACAGAGCTGCCTCTCCACCCTGAAGCACCCAGCGAGGCTTGCTGGTGCTGGGCTGGGAGCTGAGCACCTGCAGGGCCACCTCCCATGGCACGGAACAGCTCTCCTCATCCTGCGTGGGGTGCAGCCCCACAGCGCAGCCAGGCACACCTCACCTCCACCAGATGGTTGTCTGGCCCATACAGCTCCTTGTCCAGCTCGATGACGAGGCTCTTGAAAAAGGAGGAGAACTTCCTCTTCTGCTTGCTTGGCTGCAAAACATTGCGTGCGAGGCTTGGCCTGATGCTGCCAACATCACGGAGGGCCCCAGCCCAAAACACCGCCTCCAGCACCCAGGGAGAGAAAGACCGCATCCATCCCAGCCAGGCTCTCAGCACAGAGCACCAGAAAAGCAGCACAGCCCTCCTCCCACTGCCAACCGCATCCCTGCCCAGATCCTCACGTCCTCCAGCAGTTTGCCCTCCACGCGTAGCTCCCAAGAGGCCACGCGCTCCCCACCCTCTCCTTCTTCTTTGGCCGGGGTGAAAGTGTTGGAGATGTAAATCCTCAGCTTCCGCTTTTGCTGTGGAAAACAAAGAGGGAGATGCTTGGAGCGAGAGGATGGCTGGCAGCACCCACCTCCCACCTCCACCCCGCCCAGCTGCTTGCCCTCCGGGGCCGCTCACGCACCGTCAGTGGTTTCTTAATGGCCTCCTGAATCTCCATCCTCTTCCGAGCGATGGTTTGGTCCAGCTTGCGCTCAAAGGCGAGGAGGTCCATGTAGGCCTGGGACTCTGGGACAAGCTCCCGGATCTGTCAAACAGCATCACTCCCTCACTCAGTCAGACCCCCACGTCACGTGCTGCGGTGCTGCCCCACCCCACCCCAACCCCATTCTCTTTACCAGCGTCAGAGAGTAACCTAGTGACAAGACAACAGCACCACTTCCCTTTTCAGAACTCTCCCTGCATCACAGAGCTGTACTGACTGGAGCTTGTCCCTGCACCCAGCATCCTGCTCCATGCAGGGACCATAACCCTGCACTGTCACGAGGGATCCCATCACCTGGGAGTGACGAGGACTCTACACCACCCCAAGCCACTGCTGCTCCTCGCTTGCCCTAAGCTTGCCTAAACTGTGCAACCCACGAGATGAAAATGCACCAGGCCACCTTGGGATGAAGGAGAAAACACTTCATCAGGCAGCACAAGGCTCAATGAGATCGTCCTACCACGGGAACTTCACCATTCCATTGCTAACTCCTTCCAGGCACCAAAGTGACACTCACCCTCTGTGGCAGGACCTTGTCAGCCATCTTCCTCCTTTTCACCCTGCAAGAAGCGAGAAGAAAAGTACGTAAATAAACAAACGATCCTACAGCAATCACAGGACACTGCAGATCCTGCTGCCTGCCCATCTAACACAGCGTGGTGGCTCTTTTGGCCCCATCCAGGCCACACATGGGGTCAGGCTCTGCGGAGTGCTGTGGTGCTATGGGGATGGATCAGTCCACACCAGGCTCCAGGATCCTACTGCAGCAAACAGTGTGATCCAAAGGGAAATGTCCCCTGTCGGCTGTGGGACAGGGGCTTTGGAAGGGAATGAAGAAAGGCTGTGAAAACATCTATAGCAGAAACCTTGGGAGTAAGTGGATAAGAAACTGCATCCCTGTGGGCAATCTAAGACAAGTCCAGAAGGGAAGGTCTGGGAGCAGCAGAGCGACCAAAAGGGAAAGGAAACCAGACCCTGGCTCCAGTTTGCCATGCAGCTCCCAGGAACATGACAGATATGGTGAAATGCTCTCTTACTCTGCCCCATTTTTCACTCAGCTATGTGACAGACCAGCACACACAGGACAGTTCCTTTTCCTCGGCAGCATCTAGAGCAGCAGGGCACCAAATGTGGTACTACTGCTGCCATCCCAGGGCCACTAAGGGCTGGTCCTGACCCCACTTCTGCAGTCATACAGGAGCAGGGAAGCTCAGCAGAGCTCTGTGCACTGCTCCCCAGCACAGCTGATCCCACGTAGCTGCAGCCTTATCCAGCTGCTGACGTCCCCATCCAGTGGGCGAGGACATCTCAGCCCTGTGTCCTTAATCCCCAGCTTGCGTTGGAGCACAAAATGGATGCGCAGCCCTGGCAGTGACTCCCTGCAAAGGGATCACAGAGCTGTGAGCCCTGCTGTGCAGCAAGGGCAGACAGCGGGACCAGAACATCCATCAGAACTCTGGGAGCCCGAGGAACAGCCTCCAGTAATCTAAAAGCCCTCATGGAAACAGGAGCAGGGCAAAAGGATCAGCAGCACCACAAACGAGAGAGGAGCTGCTGGCACAACTGCACGGCTCACAGAGACCATCCCAAGTTGTGCTGAGATCACAGGTCTGGGGAGGATCCCTGCAGCCTGCTCTCTGCAGCTCTGCCTGCCTCCTGCCAGGGCTGGGAACTGAGTGCCCACCTACGTGCCTGCTCAGGCCAGCACCATGCATGAGAAAGGGGAGCCTGATGAGCTGGTGCTCAAGCTAAATGATAACAGCTTTTTGGTTACTGCTGGGGGGATCAGAGCACAGGGAAGCTGCAAGCCCGGTGATGTGCCCCAGCCTCACCCACCACCCCAGCGCCGAGCTCTGCCTGCTGTCTCAGCAGCGGTGGTGCAAGCAACTGAGCCATGCTGTAGGTTTCAGCGGAGAAATGCAACCAGAAAGCAACAGCCAGATCCAGAGGGTGAACCTTCCACCCCAGCCTGGCTGAGGGTGCTCCTGTGTCACCCCTTACCCTCTCCTCTGGGCGGCCATGGGTGGCTGTGACTGGGGAGCCAGCAGGCGCTTCCTGAAGGGGTCCATCATTGACTGTGGCAGGCCGGGGCGCAGCGGGGATGCTGCTCCATACGGGGGTGCTCCTGGAGGTCCCACCTGCATCCCTGCCATGGGCATGCGGCTGCCTGGCGGCATCCCAGGGCGCTGGGGGGGGGGGGGGGGGGAGAGAGAGAAGAGGGAGTGTTAAACACAGGCCCCCTAACCAGGGGAAGGACGTCAGGAGGGCGGCCTTTGTTCCTAGCAGATGTAGCACGCTGCATCCTTTCCCCTCCAGGCACCTACACAGCGCACTTACAAACCCCAATGGGATGTTTAAGCACTTCTGCAGGAGTCCCAGCCTGGGGCAGTACTTGTGGTCCCTCTGCACGTCCTCCAGTTTGGCCAGCACCGGCACTGCCAACTGCACCACGCGCAGCCCCTGGGTGCTCAACAAATGCTCTCAGCACCCCGCTGCTGCTCATCCCTACTTGCTCCAGCACGCTCTGCCTGCACTCTGGGATTCTCTGATCCTCCAGCTCCCCGCTGGCAAGGAGCTGGTGAGGCTGGGAAAGCCACCAAGCCAGCAGAACAGCATTTCTCCCCTGCCACAGGCTCCCTGACACGCCAAGACAACTCCTGCAGCTCCCTTCCTGCCTTCTGACCCACATCCTGGGGATAGAGACAGAGCTTTGGGGCAGAGGAGCTAGCAAAGCTGACTCGTTATCCCAAAGGGGCCAGGAGTCCAGCAAGGAAAGCTCAGCCACAGACAATGCTGCAGGCTGCTGAGCTTATATCTGCATGCAGGCAATAACTCCAGTGCAAATCCCACAAAAGATCACCACCAGCAGCCTGCCTGGCCTCAGCAGCTTTTAGAGGCAGGCTCAGAGCCACGGTGGGTGCTTGGAGCCAAAAACCCACTCAGCTCCTTGCAGGAACGACCAAAAAGCCTCTAAATGCAAACAACAGAAGAGCTGAGGCTGCTGGACAATACGAACAGCTCTTGCTCCAGAGCCCACAGCCATGGGCAGCCCTATGAAGTGCCAAACCCAGCAGGAAACCCCCAAACTACGCCAACCTCGGTACGGAGAGGCATCCCACAGCTGGAAAGCCAAAAAGAGCAGCAGCCCAGGAGGTGGCAGGACGGGGACTGCAGGAGGAATTTGAGCCATGCACTCATGGAGCCCATCTGCTGCTTTCACCTTTGCTTGGCTTCCCCTCATAGCTGCCAACCTGCCTGTGCTAGGAGGCAAAAGCTCTCCCTAACAGCCCCCAGATGTTCTGCTCCCTTTGATCAGCCACGTTTTGGCAGTGCCTCGCTGCAGACAGGACTGCACAGGCTTTGTCTGCTGATGTTCTGCACGGAGGACGGTGCTCCAGGAGCCGCACTGACTTGCCTGCAAGGGCTAACAGAGAAATAATGAGCATGGAAAGAGGCTGTGACATTTGTAATGAGCAAAAAAAAAAAAAAAAAAAAGAAACACGGAAACCCCGATGAAAAAAAAAAAAGCTGTGCAGGATCAGGGCTGAAGGCTTTGTGGTCATTTTTTTTTAATCTCCCCCAGGAAAAAGGGGAAGGAGGACTCCTCCACGCACAGTTTATCCTCGAGATTTGCAATGTGCAGATGGAGAAGTGCCTCAGCAAAGCAAGGCGACCTCTGCCGCAGCCATGCAGCCCCCAAAGTGCCCCATGGAGCCCACAAAGTGCCCCACGGAGCTCCAAAGAGCCCCCAGAGAGCCCCATGGAACCTCACATAACCCCATGGAGCCCCCAGTGAGCCCCACAGAACCTCACAGAGCCGCATGGAGCCCCCAAAGAACTCCACGGTGCCCCACAAAACCCCACAGAGCCCCCAAAGTACCCCAGAGAGCTCCACAGAGCCCCCAAAGAGCCATATAGAGCCCCCACAGAGCTCCACAGTGCCCCACTAAACCCCACGGAGCCCCACACAGCCCCAAGGAGCCTCACAGAGCCCCCAAAGGGCCCCACAAAACCCCACGGAGCTCCACCAGAGCCTCACAGAACCCCACGGAGCCCCACGCAGCCGGGACACGCGAACACAGTGCGGCTGTAAATCTCTGGCTAAGCCATTAAGCAGCATTATAGCCGCAGCGGGGTGAAGCCTCCAGCACCCTTCAGAAGCCCTGCAAACGAGCAGGATGCAAGAGGGCTTCCATTCAGGACATTTTATTAGAGCATCTCCAACGGTGACCTTCCTTACATCCTTTCGGGGTGACAGGTACTCCGGGGCGGGCTCTGTGCTGTCCAGCCAGGGCAGCACTGCGGTCCTACCCCCCCCTTTTCCAGATGCCACTTCATCCTCCCCACTCTGCCCCACGTCCTCCTCCTCCTCCCCCCGCCAGCAGGGGCGGACACAGGGCAAAAAAATCTCGCAAGCTCCGCTCCAAGGAACGAGCTGGATGGCATCCAGCCCTCCCCGCTGGAGAATGAGTAGAGCCATTTGGAAATGGGACAAAAAACAGCTTGTTTCTGCTGCCTGCCAAAGCTGGAAGAACCAATGGGGCTGGGCGCAGAGCAGCGGTTCATCCCAGGTCAGCGCACAGACCTCTCGCATTTGGGGAGCTCTGTTTAGAGTCAGCTTCCATCGGAGCTAGCGGGGGCTGGAATGCTTCGTGACGGACGCTCGGCCGCGTGACAGGAGCCTCGCAGCGTGCCAAAGGCCTCTTCTTGAGGAAGGGCAGGCCAGAAAGCAGGCGCTGGTAGCAGAAAGGGCAAAAAAAAAAAAAAAAAAAGAAAAAAAGGGGGGGGAGGGAGGAAGTAATAATATTGAAGGACAGATCTGCGAGAAGGGTACAGAGCGCGTTGGAAGAGAAGCAGTACGTCAGAAATCAGCCCCAGAGTCTCTCTCCGGAGGACAGCTCTCCTTCAGAGCCCAGCAGTGAGGGGGAAGCTCTAACCCAGGCGCTGCACAAACAAAAGGACCATCTGCGCTGAGCTCACTCCTCCCATCACAGCTCTGCCGGGACCACGAGCAGGGTGCGTGCTCCCGAGGCTGAAAAGCACCGAGCACCGGCAGCTCCGTGCAGATTCCCCACGCACAGCCTTGAGGAGGGCTCATAAATCCCCCAGGGCACCGAGCCGTCCTGACACACGTCCTGTTTTCACTCGGCTTGCCCTCTGCACACACTGACATTACATCTGGGGAGTGAAAAGCCCACGTGTGTCCTCGCCCAGGAGGTGCCAGCTCCTCCTGCCAGCTCCCCGTGCATCTCAAAGCTCTTCCCATCACGATGCAGGAAAAAGCAAAGCTGCTCTCACAGGCAGCTCGACTGCTCGGGATGAACTGAGAACCCTGCAATGCACCCCAAAACGCTGCTTCGTTCCCGCAAGCAAACCCCATCCTGGGCAGGGAGAAGAGGCAGAGCGAACATCAGCAGGAGGGTGCTGCTGCTGGCGAGGTGTCCCTGCTTGCTGCAAGCTCTGGGACAGCTCCTTGCTCCCAGCACACCGCTGTGATGCTCGCAAGATCAGCCGTGTGTCAGCGCTTCAGGGGTAGGAGCCTCAGCTAAAAACTGTCAGTGAGGAAGTAGTAAATTAAAGGGTGGACGGCAAAGCGACGGGCAGTGAAACCGAGCAGGCTGAGGACACGTGCTGCTGGCATGCTGAGCAGCAGCTGAGATAACCGGGTCCAAGCAAACTTGGCTTCGCAGCTGCAGATGTTCCAGGTCAGGGGCTGCCTCGCCACGAGCCGTGCAGGCTGCAGGGCTCACAGCGGGACCCACAGCTCAGGGGAAAGGCCACGTTAGTAAGGTCTTCTCAGCAGCTTCCACGCCGCAGGGACTTGGCGAGAGAACAGAAGGGATGCACGAGTCACAGCCCTGGGACTTTCACCTCGTGCTGATGTCCGTGAAGAGAGTAGGACTGGGTGGGGGGGGGGAAGGGGGGGGGGGGAAAGGGGGGGTAGAACAAAGAACAACCTGAGGAATGGAGGCTGCAGCAGGCAGAGGAAGGAGAACTCACGGGACTGAAGCCCTAAACACAGGTGTTAGCACAAGCAGGAACAAGGAAGAGAGGAGAGGTGCTGGGTTCCCACTTGAAAACATGGCAGCCTCAGGAGTGCGACGTAAAGGAACCCAAGGGAAGAACGGTGCCCAGTGGAAAACACAACACAGATGTGCAGGGAATGGCTCTGAGGGTCCCCAAAAGGATCCGGTGGAGGAAGAAAGAGCAAAAGCCTTTGGCTGTAAGCTCTGGAGATGCTCTCCCTGGGCAGAACCTCACGCCACGAATCTGCCGGAGAAACAAAGGGCGCCGCGGGCTCTGCTGCTGCCTGCTTCCCTCCAGCCCTGAGAGGACAGCGATTCTCTGCTTTGTGTCATGCCTTCACTCAACTGGATGCTCGGCCTCTGATGAAACCTGCCTTGGAAACGGTTCCCCCTGGGAAGGGTGGGTCAGGCAGCGCGGCGAGCGGCCGATCCCCGCTGCGTGCTGCAGTTCCAGCCTCACTGCCGCTCCAGGCCAACCACCAGCAAGCAACAACCCCACTGTCCTCCCCAGATGGGATCCAGCAGATCCGCTCAGACCCCAAGAGCTGCCTCGGCCATCCACAGCCACGGTTCCTCCGAAATCACTTTGTTAGCCGTTGTTTGGACTGTCCCACGGAAATGGGATTCCTGCCTGTCAGCAAGTGCCAATGAAACGCTTTTAAGAGGGCACTTCACTAACTCTGCTTTTTGCCACTGATCTGTGCCAGCAAAGCAACAGCACACGGTAACTTCAAGGCCACGGCACCGTTCCGCACAACCCTTCCTCCACTGTGTTAAAGAGCTGAGCCCATTCCCCACTGCAGTGCCAACTTCTTCACTCAGGAAAAACCTCCCAAGCCTGTAACTTGCACCACAATAAGCAGAAGAAACTCCTGCTGAATTGATGCTAACCTGGGCCTTGGGATGGGGATGGATACACCACCATCACCCGCTGCCTGAGCGTACTGCTGAAAAACCCTCTCCTTTCAGTTTGGGAAGCATCAGTCCTAGTGCCAGAGGGAGTTGTCCTCCCAAATTCCCTGCTTGAGCTGCTGGTGAATAGCCAGACACGCAGGGACATCAAAGGATTAGCATATGTTTAATAATCCACTGATTAAAGAGCCCCTAAGCTGGCACAGATGAGGGCTGCTGTGTTTCCCAGTGAGCACAACGGAGCAGAAGGGGCCTGAGTCACTCACTACCCCCCCAAGAAATCCTGCGGGCACAGCAGCGCTGACCACTCGGTGGGGAGGAGCTGCTTTCCACGGCCTGCAAATTGCAAAACAAAGGACAGACCGGATCGATTAGACCCAGTCCCCTCCCGCTGCAGGGCTGCTCTGCCAGCAAGCTGCCGGCCAGACACCATGTACGTTCACCAAGCACCGCAGCACGCTGCCATATGCTCCCAGTCTCACCCGACCCCAACACCTGCCACGAGCACGGGTGGAAAGCAGGCATATATCCCCCTGTTTACCCACGGCAGAGCGATGCCCGCTGGATTCTGCAACCTGCTGCAGCGCAGGGGAGCTCGGGGAGAAGCCTCCCTGCAGCTCTGAGTCAAGTTACAGCCGACGCAGGCCCGGCTTGGCCTCGCTGAGCCATCTCAGTTTTCACTTTGGGGCTTTTCGGCTTCACGGGTTGTTTCCTCCTTCTGAGCAGCAAAGCTCCCGGGTTGGAAATTCCCCTGGCTTTGATGGATTTCTCCACTTCGAACTCGGGGTGCGCTGCAGAACCGGGCTCCTCCACCTCCACCTGAACATCTCCCCATGCCAGAAAGCCAGCAACCTCAATAACCCCACAACACGTGGGGGGGGGGGGGGGGACCAACAAGGAGGCAGAAAGAAGAGCAGAATCCAACCGCTCCCCAGCGCTGCTGGGGCACAGATTTCCTCTCCCCGACCCCACTCCTTCCCCCACCATCCACCAGCACCGCGACCCCTGCCAAAGAGGAGAACATACAACGGAGACGGAGATGCACACAGGGCCCTACAGCACCACGTATACCCCATGGATCTCCTGCTGGGCCCGGCAGTGCCCCGCAGCACGGCCGGGAAGGGGGGGGTGGGAAAAAGAGGGGGGGGGGGGGGAAGGGGGGACGGGGTCCAACAGCAGAAACCCCCCCCCCCCCCCCCCCCCGCAACGGCCATAGGGAGGAGCGTTTCTCCGTTAACAACTTTTTTTTTATGGGGGGGGGGGGGGGGGAAGGGGGTGTTACGAAGTTTTTTTAGTTGGGGGGGGGGGGGGGGGGAAGAGTTGAAAAGTTTTTCATTGAGTGGGTGGTGCGAAGGAAGGACGGCACGGCGCACGATGCAGCTCCGCGCCCTCCCCCAGCGCACGGCCCGGGCCCCGCGCTCACGAAGCACCGCCTGTTTCCTCCGGGCCCCAAAGGCCGAGGCCTTTGACCCCCACCCCGCACCCCCTCCTCCTCCACCCCCACGTTCCCACCCCTCTCGTCCCGGAGCCGCCCCCCCGCCCGCCCTCACCTGGTACTGCGCGCCCGAAGGCCCCATCGGGCGGTACCCCGGGGCGGCCGCGGAGGCCGGAGCCGGGCTGGGGCCTCTCATCATGCCGGGCCCGGGGCCCGGAGGCGGCGGAGCGGCGGAGGCGGATGGAGGCAGAGGGCTGAGCGGGAACGCGCCGCGGGCGGCCATGGCGGGGCCGGGCTTTGGGGGGGGGGGGGGGGTTGGGGGGTGGGGGGGGGTGGGGGTGGGGGGGCGGCCCCCGCCCGCGCTGTTTACTCGGAAGCGGCGGCGCCCGGAGCTGAGACAGCGCGCCGCGCTCCACGCCACGCCCCCTAACTGAGGACACGCCCCCTAACTGAGGCCACGCCCCCTAACTGAGGCCCCGCCCCCACTGAAACCACGCCTCCTCCCCCCGAGGCCACGCCCATCCCCGAGGTCACACCCCTTCCTCGAGGCCACGCCCCCACCGAGGCCACGCCCTATGAGATTACGCCCATCTGAGGCCCCGCCCCCCACGGATGCCACGCCCCCTCTTCGAGGCTCCGCCTCCTCGGCGTGGCCCCGCCCCCAGCGGGCGGTTTGTGTGTGTGTGCGTGTGTGTGTGTGTGTGTGTGTGTGTGTATGGTTACACGTGTGCTCGTGCGGTGTGTGTGCTCGTGTGTATGCTGCACGTGTACACCTGTCTCTGTGTACGTACCCCTGTTTACGTGTGCCCTTGTGTGTGCACATGTATGTTCACGTGTGTTTATCTGTGCACTTGTATGTGCAGATGTGTGTCTGCATATGGGTGTGCACGTATGTGTACATGTGTGAGCGTGTGCGTGTGTACATGTATCTGCACGTGTGCACATGTGTACATACACGTAGGGGTATGTACACGTGTTTTGATGTGTACTCGTGTGTGCGCATGTACATGTATGTGCATGTATACATGCGTTCACACGTTTGCGTGTGCGTACAGGTGTGTGTGCACACAGAGTGCACGTGTATTTATCTGCCTGTGCAGGCATGTGGAGGAGTGGGCAGCGCAGTGGGTTGAGAACTGGCTGACTGTCAGAGCACAGAGGGCTGTCGTTGGCGGTGCAGAGTCCGGTTGGAGGCCTGTGACCAGCGGTGTCCCCCAGGGGGCCGTGCTGGGTCCGGTTGTGTTCAACGTCTTCATCAGTGACGTCGATGAGGGGATTGTGCCCACTCTCAGCAATTTGCTGATGATCTGAAGTTGGGAGGATTGGCTGACACGCCTGAAGGCTGTGCTGCCATTCGGCAAGACCTGGACAGGATGCAGAGCTGGGCAGTCAGAAACCGATGAAATTTAACAAAAGCAAGTGTAGAGTCTTGCACTTAGGGAGGAATAATTGCATGCACCAGTACAGGCTGGGGGATGAGCTGCTGGAGAGGAGCTCTGCAGAGAGGGACCTGGGTGTCCTGGTGGACGACAGGTTGACCATGAGCAGTGTGCCCTCGTGGCCAAGAGGGCCAATGGCATCCTGGGGTGCATTAAAAAGAGCGTGGCCAGCAGGTCGAGGGAGGTGATCCTCCCCCTCTGCTCTGCCCTGGTGAGGCCTCATCTGGAGTACTGTGTCCAGTTCTGGGCTCCCCAGTATAAAAAAGACAGGGATCTCTTGGAAAGAGTGCAGCGCAGGGCCACAAAGATGGGGAAGGGCCTGGAGGATCTCCCCTATGAAGAAAGGCGGAGTGAACTGGGTCTGTTCAGCCCTGAGAAAAGAAGACTCAGAGGGGATCTGATCCAGGTTTACAAATATCTGAGGTGTGGGGGACAAAGTGGCGAGGCCAGACTCTTTTCAGCAGTGCGTGGAGACAGGACAAGGGGAAACGGACAGAAACTGCAGCACAGGAGGTTCTGCATTAATTCTTTACAGTGAGGGTGACGGAGCACTGGCACAGGCTGCCCAGGGGGGTGGTGGGGTCTCCTTCTCTGGAGATATTCAAGACCCACCTGGACACCTACCTGTGCGACCTGGTGTAGGGAACTGCTTTGGCAGGGGAGTTGGACTCGATGATCTCTTGAGGTCCCTTCCAACCACTATGATTCTATGAACCCCACATTTGCAAGCACGTGTGTGGATGCGTGTGCGAGCGTGTGTGTGAATGTGCATAACACGTTTCCTTGTGCTGTGTGCATGTATTTGTGCACATGTGTTGGCACGTGTGCATGTATGTAAGTGTGCAGATGTGTGTGTCCATATGCGCTCGCTCTGGGGGCACAGCAGTGCCTCCCAGCACCGCCCTCGTGACTCCCGTTACTCCAGCACTGCTTCCATCTCCTCGTGTGACGAGCACTGACACTTTGCTGGAGTTCCTCTTCGGATTTTTCCCTTTTCCACTCTCCCATCAGGCGCCACATCATTAGCACAGGGTCAGAACGCGGAGCACGCTGATTAAAGGGCCTTCTCAGAGGAAAGATAATTATCTTTTCCCTTTCACGTGGCACAGGCTGATGCCTAATTAGTGAGATCCCCATCGGGGAGCACTGCACCATTTGTATCCATCACTGAAACTTCCTCTCTGGATGCAAACTGGGAGCATCCACTCTGTGTTTGTCACCGAAACCTCCCATTCTGGAGGTCGGCACGGTCCCTGGAGGCAGATAACAATTAACATTAAATTGCAAAGCCGTGCTGCTGGCCAACTCCTGTTTTTGGGAATGGGAGGGATGGTGGTGAGCTTATCACAGTCGTGCTCCTGGGGGGTGGAGGGACAGCAGGGTGGGGAAGGAAAGCAGCAGTCGGGGGACAGTATTTGCTGAGCAGTCAAGGAAAGACCAAGATGACTGAAGGAGTCTGTAAAAGCATCCAGAGAGCAGCAAATCTGACTGGTGCAGTGCACGGAGGAGAGCTGGAACAAATGAAAGAGAACGTTTCCAGCTGCAGGTTGTTTTGCTCTTCCTGTGCTGCTTTTCTCCCCCCTTCCCCCCCAACTCTTGTCCCATGGAAGGGTTGGAGGTGGTGACTGCAGGGATGTTTGCTCAGGAAGCAGAAAGCTTCGCACAAAGTTCTGGGCAGATCTCTGCTGCTCAGGTGGTGAACAGGTCACATCCATCACAAATGTGACTAGAAATATGGAGATTCATCCAGCCCGTCCCAGTGGGTCAGATTCCACACCTCCCACTGTACTGGTGTGTGTGTGTGGGTGTGCAAGAAGCCAAGTGTGCAATGAGGCTTTAAGTTATCAGCAGGAAACCAGGTCTTCTTTACCTGAGCAGGGAAGGTTTCACTGTCAGCTGTGATGAGGGTGGGTTTGTTGTCTCATCGTGCTGTCTCTGGATGGCTGTAGGCTTTCAGGAAGGCTCCAGGGCCTCCATCCCTGTGGGAAGGGTTTCTGATGGGCTCAGGGTGGGTCGTGCTGCCTGAGGCCTGGGGATGGTCCCCCTCGGTCCTTCCCATCCCTATGGGTTGGGGGGCAAAGGCTGGTTACTGCAGGGCAGAGCTGGGACACGCTTCCAGCCAAGATGCTCTGAGAGCACTTAAGGGGCTGAGCATCCCAAGAGCAAAGATAAGAACCCCCGTGGCAAGGTCCCTTGGTTGGTATTCAGCATCATTTGCAACCCCATCACATGCATCGAGCTGCTCTACGGTGCTCCATCATCATCTGCCTTCCCAGGCACTCAGTATTTAACGAGATTAAGTCGGTCTTCCTGTGCGGCTTTCTCCCTTCATGGGACAGCACTTGCTACGGAGTGTGCTGGGGCTGCTGATCGCAGGGCAGAGCTTCCTCCTCCCTTCCCAGAATTACCACCGGAGAGACTTGGCAGCATCGGCCCTTCGTGTTTGGGCACAAGAGGGCACTGGAACACCGCTCTGATGGGATGGTTTGCGGCTGCAAGCGGAGCTGCTGCGGCCACGAAGTCCCTCTGCACCTTTCCCCAGCGAGCAGACTTCCAGAGGATGTCCTGCACTCTGCTGCGTGCCCTTCCCGTTACATCACACCACGTCAGGAGTCAGCAATTCCTCCTGCGTGAGCAGAGCTGCGTTCCCTGCTGCTTCCCGGGGTGCTCAGCCGAGAGAGAGCAGCAAAATCCCTTCTGGTCTGAGCCCAACACCTGTGAAACCAAAGAGCAGCTTCACCTGCTGGGGCTGGAGCAGGTGGAAATCACCCATCTGTGCTCTGCTTAATGGGTATTAATCTAATCAATGCAGATCGTATTAGCTCTGCTGGAAACACGAGGTCTTCACCAATAGCAGCGTTGGCTGCTCTGCATAAATCAGATTTACCAGCCTATAAACATCAGTGCATCCCACAGACGTAGTCACCCTCATAAAAACATCAATTGCCACCTGAGTGTATTAGCGGAAATAAATGACGGAACTTTATCTCCCTGCCACACTGATGGGCAAAGCCACATAAAAGGGGCACTCGGAAGATGCTTTTGTGTCGATTGTTACAGAAGATGCCGTTCTGCTTCTTCGAACCGCCTTGAGTTGCATCTCATTAAGGCATCGGAAGAGCTTTGATGAGTACAGGATAGAAATGCCCCTCTGCAAATCCTGGGGCACCGGTGTGAGCGGTTCTGTGCAGGGAAGGGAGGGTCGAATGGGATCAAAACAACTTCTCATGCACCCGGCAGTGGGAGGGGGGGTGCAGGATGGGTTCTTTTACGCTGCTTCTGTAGTGAGGGATGAACAGGAAAGTGCCTGCTGCGGGGAGGGAAGAGTTTGTGCTATTCTGCCCCTTAAAAAGAAGGCTGCCAGGTGGCTTGAGTGCCTCTGGAGGAGCGAGGTGCTCAGGAGAGAGAGGGAAGGGGTGAGAAATGGTGCTCCAGGCTGACAGGATGATGCATTGTGTGTGCAGATCTCTTAGGGAAGAGGTGGGCTTTCCTGCAGACTCGAGGTGGTACCTGGGCTGCGTGAAGGTGCTCTGCATCAGATTATCTGCCTCCCCGCGCTCGCTGCTTTCCCACCCAGCTGATCCACACTGGGATGCCCTGTGTCTGTCTGTCCCCTCTGAGCTCCCAGCAGAGGTCTCCCACCCCATCTGCTTTATCTCATCTCACCCACCAGTCCAGCTGACAGCATGCTGTCTGTTCCCAGCTGGCAAGGGCTAGGATGAGCCTCCCGTTCCTCTGCACCTCTCTACCCTTTCTATGGAGGGAGGTCTTCGCCTCCTGGTCTGTCTCAGGTACGTGGCAGTCTTGTTACCATAGTAATATGCCTCACCATTTTTTGCGCTCCTTGCAGAGCTGCGCTGCTGGCCCCACGATGCTTACAAGGGAAGATGGAGTGGGATAGGGACCACGGAGTGCCTGGGACGCTCGTGGACCTGCTGTGAGCAGCTGGGTGCTGGCCAGGGTCTGTGAGAGACCATCTTTAGTGGCTTGACTTCGCCCCAGCTCAGCCCCACAGCAGCGTTCTGTGGCTGTCCCTTGCTCCCATCCCTTCTCTTCGTGCTCACCGACTAGAAGCGATTAAGGGCTTTAATAGTTAGGATTTATTCTTTGCTTCTGTCCCAGGTTGCTCAAAGAACACTAACACGGCTCTAGGTTTGACCTGGTAGCTGGGAAGCTTCCTTTTGGCAGCGCATCCTTTGCTGTGTTCATAACAGTGGGGGCTCCTCCTGGGCACATACAAAGTCTGCTCAGCCACTTTCAGTGTATTTGGGACGTGGTTTCCTTTGGGTGAGTGCACAGGAGATGTGTGCGTCTGACAGCTGTTCTCTGGAGACCTCAGTGCTCTACAGTTTGCTTGGTGGCAGGGTTTGTGTTCCGTGCAGGAGCCCGACTCCAGCCCAGCTTGCTGCCTTCATGCTGTGCTTGCCCTCTGGCAAGGAGAGCATGGAAACCTGCTGTTGCACAGCTCCTGGAGGGGCAATTTGGGGTGGCTGGGAGCTCAGCTTTCTGTTAGAAATGGGAATTTGGAGTTCCAAAGCAGGAGGCAAAACCCTCTGTGGCAACTGCGCACGAGGACAGGTCTTCAGCAGATGCTGAAGGAGTGCAGCACCCTCTTAGAGTGCTCTGTTCCCCATTCCTCCAGCTTGGATTCCCCTGGAGTGCACCCAAACCTGCGGTCAGCCTGCCAGAGCTGGCTCCTCTCTCCAGCTTTTTCCAGGAGGAGATAAATCCCCCCCCCTCAGCGTGCAGCAGGGTCTGACATCAGCTGATGTCTCATGCTCTGGCAGCCAGCTCCAGGCTCCTGTCTATGTCCAGCAGATCCCTCCTGGCTGAGCTCCTTTCCATCACTCAATGGGATGCTGCTGGGTTCTTTATCCCAGTGCCAACATCTCCTCGAAGCACCAAGGTCCCTGCCACGTGCTTCAGTCTAGCACTGCATAATTACCGGAGCAGCTGCCAGCTTGGGTAGCTGGGAACAACCTAAATCCTCCTCCTGAATGTGGGCAGATGGGCCAAAGCAGGAGACAGCCAGCACTGGAGATGTGAGCTGCTTGACAGCTCCCCTCTGCAGACAGGCACTGCTTTTAACGTCCCATCATACCTAATTGACTTATTGCTCGTCTTCACAAATCGCCCTCTCAACGGCAGCTGCAACTCCAGTGCGTGCAAACGACCCTGCTAATGACAATCCCAGATGCACCCAGTGCTTTCACTCACTCATAGAGAGGCAGGAAATCTCTGAAAGCCAAAAAGGTTGGGAACGGCAGTGGGGTGGGGTACCACTGTCTGCCCAACAGCTGCTGCAGCAGTCTGTCCCCAGAGCCCTGCTGTCACCGTGCCTGATGCTGGGGCTCATCCCATTGCTCGGGATGTGATAAACAGCTAATGGGTGCACCGCAGCGGCTCAAAACCACTTTTTGATGGTGTGCCAGCATTTTGGTGAGCCTCGGGGCATGGGGGCACGAGGACAGTGGTGTCCCATCTCCAGCTGGTTGAAGTTCAATGGGGAGCAAAGGGATTCCTGTGCTCCCCACTACAGCTGGGGTGCCCAGGTTGGGAGTTTGAGTGCTTTTCTTACTTTCTGGCTCCAGGATTTATTATTTGCTCTGAAATTTAACAGTTTTACCAGGAGAAACACAACAAGTTCCCATGGTTTTTTTGCATGGAGTCTTTACAAGCAACAGACTGACAGCACCGAGGCAGAAGGGGCAGTGAATTCCACCTCCCCCCCCATGCAGGTCATGCTGCAGTGGGACCCCTTGGCTGACGTGCAACTTCTCCTCATCAAACCCCATCAAAGTGCAGAGCAGTCCGAGGGCTGATGGAGATCCTACAGCTTCTACAGAGCTTTGTTGGGTAGGGAATAGTGACCCGGATTAATGCCTGGTCCAAGGGGAACGTGGGCAGCAGTTGGTGGTTGGATGCTGAGTTTGGGATCAGGCCCATGGCCAAAGAGCAAGGTGGGGATGTCTTCCAGAGGACACGGTGGGAAGCTGATGTCACCATGGGCTCTGCGGATTTCAGGGGCTGAACACACTAATCCACGAGAAATCAGACAGCATGCAGACTGGTTCTGGTTCTTTTCTTTTTTCCCTTGGATACAAATCTGGATTTTCTTATCTGCCTAAAATGACAACCCCTTTTAAAAGCTGCCAGATGATCTATGATGGCAATGAGCTCCGGAGGCCAAGTGTGTCATGCCAGTACGAGCTTCTAGGGAGTCTTATTCGGCAGCCTCAATCCCTTGCTCTCGCTATGGAGCTTCAGAAGAGCACGATCCTTTCTTCAGTACAGAAAACAGAAGAGTGCAGCGATGGGGCTGCCATGCTTGAGGTGGTCCCGAGTCCTTCACCCATGGACACGTCTTCAGCATTCGAGCATCCATAATTAATGCCTCCGCTAAAGACAAACAGTGTTCAGGAAGATTTATCATTTCTTCTCTTGTAATTACCTGTCAAAATTAAAATAATGGCCTTTTAGATGGAACAGAGAATGTTTTTTTTCTCTTTAATTAATTAAGTATGCAGCGTGTCAAGCGAAATCAAGGTCACCAAGAGAGAGACAAAGCCAACTGCCCTGCCAGCGCTGCTCCTCTCGCACTGGGAAAGAGCTGAGGACAGTGGGGTGGGTTTGCTCAAGCCTTCAGCTCCCAGTGGACCTCCACGAGCTGTAATAACACTTTATATATACAGATATCCTCTGTACTGGAGGCCCATCAGTCTGTGCATCCTGGAGAAGATGCTTGGGGCACTCTGCCCTGGACCAGACTGTGTAGGCAGATCAAGATGAGTCGAACTGCCCACCCACTGGTGGATGTGGCACTGAGGGACGAGATCAGTGGGCATGGTGACCGTGGGCTTGATACTGTGAGATCCGCTGTCACCTCCAGCAGGCACCCCACACATGGGGAGCACTGCAGGCAGCCAGGTGATGTCTTACATTTTGGGCACTCTCGGTGTCCCAGGAACCACCTGGTTCAGTTGACCTGAGCATCCTTCATCGCTGCGGCACAAAGAGCAGCTCCCCCTGGAGAAGCAGGCAGTGAGGCTGGGGTATCCTGGAGGCATGAAACAGTTTCCAGTCGCAGATTCTCCCAGCTGAGCCGAGTGCAGCATGAGGGAAATGCTGCTAGCACGGGGAGGATGCTGCTTTATGATGGAGACCTCTGGATCCCTGTGCTGCGTGATGCTCTTCTCTGGGGAGGCAGTGAGTGGCTGTGCAGGCTTCCTTCCCTCTGATAACAGACTCTATTAGTGTGAGGTATTGCTTTCAGCGCTTTGGTGAAAAATGTTAGCTTTCTTCATGAGAGGTATCTATTGGGTTAGGATTATACTGGCCATAAATAACAGAGACAGGCTCGATTCCAGGTGCTTTCCCAGCTCATAATTGGAACGCTATTACAAATTGTAAACATCTACTTTGTGCGAGGGACGCACCTCTGAATGCAGCAAAGTGGGGACAGCACGCAGGGGCTGCCAGGAGTCAGTCCCCTGGGACAGGTGATGGGGAAACAGGGCTGCAGGGGATCGCTGGTTCTCTGGGATTGGGGGGCAGACCCTCATCATTTTGGGGTGGCTGTTGAGCTGCTGCATGGAGGAGCTCACAGGGGTAGAAGCTGTTCTTAGTGGAGAGGTACCCTTGCTCTTCCAGCTTAGCCTTGAAGCCTGGCTCCACGCTTTGCTCGCCTCTCTGCGTCCCCATGCCCACCCCACACCTGAGCCCACAGTGAGCGTCAGGCTGGGCGTGGAGGGCACCCACGAGAGTTCAATCAGAACAGAATAGAACCCGAATTTCTGGCATTTCTGAACTGTCCAAGGGCCTCCTGTCATTTGTCGTCATTTTTGGCTTTTCGTTTTTGGATCTTTTCATCTTCCCTCGCGATGTGTGGTCACTCAATATTGACAGGAATTTGAACAAATGATTTTCACAAACCTGGGCTTTTTGGCCACTTGGTTTCTCCAGAAATCAATCTCTAAAAGAGCCAGTGACCTCCTGCAGCTCGGAAGATGCTCACAGAGACTTCCAGGCAGCGCATGCAGGGATGCTGCGATCTGTGCAGTGGTGCAGGAGGAGTTTGGTGAGCCCAGAGCATGGGATCCCACCCCCACAGAGCGGAGTGATTGCAGAATTAATGAGTTCACAAAGCCTGAGTGCTGGGCATTGCCCCTTTTCCTCCTCTTGTGTGTTGGTATTGTTTATTAATTAGATAATATACACAAGTTTATATAAATCTCGCTTCATATCCCAGCAAATTTGCTGGGCAAATATTAACTGCTATAAACACCAAGAGGATAACAGAACCACGAGCAGCTCAGGTTTATTAAGAGCAAATCACGCCAGACAAACTTAATTACATTTCTGATGGAACCGCTACATTAGGAGACAAAGCGAAGGCAGCTAAAACTGCAGAGCTTGACTACAGGAGCTGTCCCCACGAGGGAGAGTGCTGGGGCTGTGCTGCAGGTTTGCATTCTGGATGAGAGTTTATTTCCCTAAAGCTTGCTTGGATGCAGGCGCGGATTGATGACAGAGGATGCTCACGGGGATGCAGTGCAGTGCTGGCAGCAGGCTTGCTGCTCTGCTTGCCCCGTGCACGGGTTGCTTGCTGCAGTCGGGTTTGGTGTGTGGCAGAGCCTTGCCATCATCCGGAGAGACTGGAGCTTGATGTGGCCCCTGGGACTGCTACCGCTGCTGTAGGGGATAGTCTGTAATGTTGATATCAGAGTAACTCTGCAGCAACTCTGCCAGCACGACTGTTTCAAGGAGGATAGGAGATCCTGCAATCAGCACTAGCCCTCATTAAGCCCCTAATCCCTGCTCTTTTTTCTCTTTTCTCCCCAGGGATCAGATGTCGATTGGCTTCTGTTTTGGTTTTCCTCCTCTTGGAGCTCAACTAGGATCAGTGGTCCCTCAGGGGCTCAGGGGGGGCTCATTGACTCAGGATGACAGCCAGAGAGTCGTTCCCATTTAGATGGGGCAGTTTGGGCTCCTTGGGGCTCCTGCGCTCCCCCCAGCTGCACTGAAGCACCCTCAGCCCTATGTGGGCATGGTGCAGCCACGTGGGACAGCGGTGGAGCAGCAGATGGGGATATGCCACCAAGCCTGCTCCAGGCAACTGGTGCGAGAGCAGCACCATTCTGTGGCAGAATGCTTTTGGAGTATTTCCATGCTAGCAAAGGCCGTGCAAAAATAGCATCGCTTTGCATGGCCTTGTACCATGCAAAGGGGAGAAAACCATTTCCCCACAGCTGGACCCTGCTTTGGAAAGATGGATGCCACGTCCAAATCTGCCCCAATGGGCCTGGCTGCTTTGCTACTATGCCATGGGGTGACTTCCAGAGCATGCTGACAGCCCCAGGATGCTGTAGGCTTGGGAACCACCCCTGCAGCACATTGGGTGCCTCACATCTTGCTGTGTCCTCACTGCTTTCTCACAGCTCAGAAGCACGCCAGCTGCATTGCTCAGCCCAATCTGTTTTGTTCCTGGCCCAGAAAAGCATCTGATCACCTGGAGCAGCCGTTCCCTGTGCTCAAAGACAGATGGGTTTGAGAGGGAGGGGGAGCTCTGCATGCTGCGCTGGGATTTCCCTGGGATCTGTGTGTTTCTGCAGCGTTACTGCAGCCTGGGCGCCTTTGGAAAAATCTCTATTTCCATTACAGGTATGGAAATGCAGACTCTGAATTTTTTTTTTCCTCCTGTACTGAAAGAGGGAATACTGTTAATGCTCTGGGCTTGTTATCCTGTCTGGGGGATTTCCTCTCCTAGAATTACTAGCATGGGACTTGCCAAAGCCAGTCTCTACTCTCCCATCATCACCAAGATCCTGGAAAAGGAGTGGGTGCCCTGGAAATGGGGCAAAATCATCAACCATCACTCTCCCTTCCTTGAGCCATATGGTCAAGCCTAGACATCCGCAGCTCACTTCTGTATTTGGTTTTTGTGTCTTGGGATACATGAATTATTCGGGTTTATGTTGAGCCGGTGATAGTCCCGAGTGTACCCAGGGTCAGAGCAAAGGGACAGGTCATAGAATCATAGAACCACAGAACCATAAATCCACACAACCACAGAATCACAGAACCATGGGATGATGGGACCACAGAATGACACCGGCAAGGCTGCCCCTCGAGTACTGTGTTCAGTTTTGGGCCCCTCACTGCAAGAAAGACATCGAGGCCCTGGAGTAAGTCCAGAGAAGGGCAATGAAGTTGAGAGGGGTCTGGAGCACCAGGCTATGAGGAATGGCTGAAGGAACTGGGATTGTTCAGAGTGGAGAAGAGGAGGATCAGGGGAGACCTTATTGCTATCTACAAATGCCTGAAGGGAGGTTGGAGTGAGCTGGGGGTTGGCCTCTTGTGTAACTGATGATAGGATGAGAGGGAATGGCTTTAAGTTGTGCCAGGGGAAATTCAGACTAAATGCTGGGAAATACTGCTCCTCGAAAAGACTGGTCAGACACTGCGATGGGCTGCACAGGGAGTTGATGGAGTCACTGACCCTGGAGGTATTAAAGGGACATTTAGACACTGCCGAGGGATGTGGTTTAGAGAGAACTCTTGGTGATAGGTGGATAGTTGGACTGGATAATCTTGTAGGTCTCATCCAACCTTGGTGATTCTGTGATAGAACCCCAGAACCGCAGCCTTTCCCAACAGCAGATGCAAAACACACCATCTCTTCCCAGGGAAAACCCACTGGAAAACAGGGATTTTAGCATCTGAGAGCAGCTGCTTGCAAAATGAATGTATGTGAAGGGGCTTGGTGATGCGATGAGCCAGACAGCTCTGCACCACCTGCCCCTGCAGCAGTCAAGTTTTGCACCACTGCTCCTTTTTTTTTTTTTGTTGGAGCTGAACGTAACCCAGGTAAAATTGATTCAGTGCCTGGAGCTTTGTAACGAAAATTAATGTCGTGCAGAGCCATTGTCCTCAGGATGCTTGCAAACAAACAGACTAAAAAAAAAAGTGGTTTAAAATCTGGGTTACTTGTGCTTTGAATGCTTTCTTGTTCTTCTTTATTTTTTAATTGATGTATGAAGTGTTTCTTTACCAAATTTCAGTCATATTCATCATGATTACTGCAGCTTTGCTGAGCATCTGGATGAATTTCATCCAGGAATGAGAACATTTAGCTGGTTTTGGCCAGTTGGACCTTGCTTTTATGCACACTGAGATGTTTCAGGTCAGTGGGATGGGATCACGAGGTGGGACCAGAGCTCTGTCTTCTGCTGGTTTCATGCTTGTCCATCAGGACTGGACATTTCTGTGCTTATGGACTTTAGAAAGAATATTTCTTACACTATCTAAGAGATTTTGGATCTGCCATCTGATAATGCATCAGGTGAGGACTGTAACCTCTGTACCTCGAGTACCATCAACCAAAACATCACCTCTGGCCACAGCTGGATCCAAAAAATCACAGCTCAGATATTCTTGTCGAGGAAAAACCATCTCCACATCCAGATGGAGTGGTGATGGGACAAAAAACTTGGAGGAACCTTGGGAGGTGCTTCTGCACCTGGAGGAGCATCCTCTGGTTGCTGGGTGCCCTCAGAGCAGCTCAAACAGCAGTGGGATGGCATTGGGCACTAACTAAGGAAAGGAGTGTGCCAAGTGTTTTAGCACTGTTACAGATTGGCACGTGTCATAAAAATGCAAACCAGTTGTTCCTCAAAGGCCTGCAAGGGGTCTCCTAACGCTGAGTCATATAGATCCAACTGCAGAGGTCTAACCTCGGGAGTCGGTTTGTGGATCAAATCTGATTAAATGCTCAGCAAAACCGGTTAATTGCATGAGGTCTCCCCAGTGACTGAGTTCCTGTCCGCAGTGAACTCTTTTTGGTAAAGATGCATAATAATGGAACTAATCTGTGACCTGATTCAGCTCTTCTGAGGAATTTGTGCTTCGTGTGAGGATGTGAAGACACTCACTGGGTTGGGAGAGCAATACAGTGTTCCTTTAGCAGAGGGCTGGCTGCGTAAGTCATACCAAATAAGTGACAAATTCTTCTGGATGATGACAGAAAACAATTATACTTTGCATTTAGAGGAACTCACTTAAATCCCATAGTCTTTTTCACCCTGAAATCTGTGCATCCCAACCCTCGGTTGGAGCTGACTTGTGTCAGTGAAACCAACACCGAATAACACAACTTTCTAATCCTCAAACAGAAAAAGCTGTTCTCCATTTCCAGGATCCTCAATGGGCAGCATCATTACTCCCCCAGAAGATTTCCACCACTCCTGTGGAATCAGAGAGGTTTTGAGCTTCTCCATGATACCGGGGCACCAGCCACGGTTGTGGATGACAGAGTAGACTGGCTCCAAGAGGAAATCCATCGTGAGTGTAGAGCTAATGTTTTATTTTCCTTCTTTGTGTGGTCACAAACTCTTGTGCTCCCACTTCCCTTTCTCCTTGGTGCCTGTTCCCACCCTCCCACCACTGTTTCTTGTGCTTTTCCTCCCTCCCCAGGCAGTCCTTCAGCTTGCTACCACAGCTGTTTGAGGTTCAGTGACACCAGGCAGACCACGTCTGAGCCTCCAGTTTCAGCTTCGCCATCCCATACTGGGAGAGCTTTGGAACAAACCTCTCAATGTCAGGCACCTTCTGACTTCCCACAGTCTGCTGCTGTTCTGCAGCACTTGCATTTCAGTCCCCCCATAGCTCCGCTGTTCACTCTTGCTGGAATCCATAAACACACACATTGTTCTGGAAGAACAATGGTTTTTCTGGCTGAAATATCAGGGGGAAAAAGATCTCTAGTTGAATGTCAATGAGAACGTGAGTATTTATTGTATCCCCCCTTGCTGAGGGGAACTAATTCTCTGGGGCAGAAGAAAAGCTTTTTGGTTTCCAGCTGGGAGTGGGGAAGTGCAAGGTCTTCACAGGAGGTCTGGGTTCAAACACGGTTGTGCTGTAGGATTGGCATGAAACTTCCCCACCACCTCTGGGCTACGCAGCTTTGGGCGTGGAGATGCTCTCAGGCAGCGCTGCTCAATCCCATCTGCTTCCAATTAGTCCAGTTCCTGTCCAGACCTTTTTGGTCTCTCCCCTGAGGAGTGTTTAAGCCTCGGAGTGGCTGCTTTTGGGGTTTTGCTGAGTGTCTGCCCAGCTAAGCAGGCTCACAGCTAAGCATGGATGGCCCCCAACTCTCTTCCTTTTCAGTTCACAAACTATCCCTGGGTTATTCTCTGAGGCTTTTATTTGTCTTTCTGGGATTTCTATCCATCGGCATATAGACATTACTTTTCCTGGCACTATAATCATCTCCCCCAGAAGCTATTTGTAGGTTATGTGGTCTTTTTTTTATTGCTACATCTCAAGGCATTCTGGTTTTTATTAAAGAGCCTTGTAAAACCTGTATTCACAGGACTGGCTTACTTTTAAATCTCTTACAACAACCTTCCCTGCCTCTCCCTCCATCTGTTCTTCCTTTCAAGTAAAACCTTCTTAGGGAACATAACTATCCTCAAATCTTCCATTACTTCTTCAACTCTTTCTCCTACACCAGCTGCTTCCATGCCCTCTGTGTCCATCTCACTCCACATCCATCTCTGTTCACGCTCACTGAGCTGTGCCCAGCTCTGTCCATACCTCCACCCATCGTGCCCAGCTCTGTCCGTGCCCGCAGTTCCCAGCTCTGCCTATGCCCACTGAGCTGTGCCCATCTTTGCAAGCTGCAGTGCAATCTCTGCACCAACTCCTGGAGGAATTTGCTTTGTGGATGCGTTGGAGGAGTCCCTCTAGGCCTTGCATCACCTTGATCACTGGCTGTGGCAGAGAAAGGCACTGGGATGCCCGCGTTGCTTGCCCAGTGTTGCACAATCTTTGCACGAAGCAACCACTTTCTTCCTTCTCTCAGTAAATACAAATGAGAGTGTCTAATTAAAAACAGCCCCATTCCGCTGGAATTTCTGCTCAGAGACTCTGCAAGGCTCTGCTGCTCTTGCTCAACCTGTGATTTTCAAAAACGACACGTACTTTTGTCATGTTAATCTTCCTTTAGCCTTGGACTAATTTATACCGACTGAACCCAAGGCAGGCTGCAGGCAGGTTTGCTGGCTCTTGGGCTTAGCTTGATTAAATAAGTAGTCAGACAAACGCACGCACTGAATGTCTTGTTTGGTAACAGCAAAACTAATACAGCTCAGCCGTGTTATTATTTTTTTCCCTCCCAAGGAAATAAAATGAAGGAAAATGAAGGAGCGGAAATGCTGTGAAAGGAGGCTTTGCTGTGGTCCTGGAGGCACGTAAAAATTCATCAGGTGTTCAGGGTTTTCACCTAAAGGCTGAAATAACCTTCCTCGTGGAGGAGGCAATCATAAAGTGTGTGTTGCTGTGGCATTGCAGGTAGAATCTTAGAGAGAATCCCTTCCGGTAGGAAGATTTGCCGGGGTGAAGGCTGCCAGCTAAAACTCGCTGAATTAACACATCACTGAATTTCCACCCAACACTCAACGAAAAGCCTCAGTTCTTCCTTAACTCAAATTGCTAGCACAAGGACATGGTGAGCCCTCCCTGCGAGGAGCCAGTGCTATAAGCAGCAATTGATTATTGGCTGTGGGAAGAAAATGGGAAAGGTGACAGCAAGCATATCCAGCTCAGCAAGAGTAGGTTTATGGGGCATTTCTTGTAGAGAAAACAAACAGGATCTCAGGTCAGGGCCGTGGGGAGATGTTTCCTTAAAAAGCATGGCTCTCTGCAGGAAAGATCATGATATTTTGGGTGGAAAAACAGCATGTGTGTCATAGAGTCATAGAGCCATAGAATGGGTTGGGTTGGAAGGGACCTCAGGGATTATCAGGCTTTAACCCCCCTGCCACACGTAGGGTTGCCAACCAGTAGATGAAGCACTAGATCAGATTGCCCCATCCAACCTGGCCTTGATCACCTCCAGGGATGGGAATCCACAACCCCTTGGGCAATGGGAAAACCTGTCAGGGGGACAGTCAGGGCAAAACCTAGCTGAAAACTCACGGGCCTTTCAAAATAATCAAAAGGTGCAAAAACCCCAACAGCACCCCAGGAATGGTTGTCACCCTGTGGTCATGGGGGTCTGGTGGGCTTCCACCGTTCTTAGGTGCGACCCCAAGCCCATAGGATGGCCCCAGTGGAATATCTAACACTCATTGCAGCTCGGTCACTGTGCCTTGCCTGGGCAGGGGACAGCAGGCACAGTGCAAGTCCTTGAGGGCTGGAGGAGGGTTGGACACAGACTCAGAGGTGCTTATAGCATCCACCCGTAAGCAGATGAGGATTAATCCAAGGCAGCAAGATAGGGAAGAGGATTTGCAGTGCCACAGTACAAAGAAACGCTGCTGGTGATATGCACAGCCCTGAGCACTGAGGGTGGGTGTGAGCTGTGCAAGAAGGAGATGAGAAATACACCTCAGGATGAGGAGTCCTGCCCCTCCTGGGTGACCCCAGAATTGCCCAAAGGGGTTTGTTGAGCATCCCCATGGCAGGGCCTCGTGGGATTTGCTTTGTGCACAGCAAATCCTGCCTTGAACCAGGAGACAGAGCACCTCATGAGCCGCTGCTCTGGGAGTTTAGCTCTTTCCTCCTTGCTGTAGCAAAAAAAAAAAAGCCACCAACAAAACAAAACAATTTTCACAGTGCTGCGTACTGCTGGCCCAATTTTGGGGGATAAATACCATTCCTGCTCACCGGCTCGGTGTGCCCTGCAAAGCTTGGCTTTGGTTTCTGTATTTTTGTCACCAGCCCCAGGTGGCATATGGCATCCGTGCGGTAATTAGGGCTGTTTGCTAATGGCTCTCTGCACATAGCTGTACACCTGGAAGCTCATTAGCAGACACGTGATGTGAGATGGGCCCTGCAGAAGGATGGGGCTGAGGGGATTAAATGTGGCCATGGGGGAAGAGAGGGGGAGCCCACATGGAGGGGTTGGGGTTGAGATGATCAGAGCAGCACATCGCAACCAGGGAGCCAGCTTGTGACCACGGGGAGCAAAGCCCCATCTCACCTGGAGGAGAGCTGCTGCAGAAATGCCTGCAGCTTCTGCTTGGTTCAAATCCACCTCTTTTAGTGGAGAAAGTTTCCCCCGAAGGCGCTTCTCCGGCACTTTTACTGGCAGTCAATAAGCAAAGGTGACAGAAGTGTTGGAGGCAGTAAAAAATAAAGTGGGAAAGGAGCAGTTAGGCAGATTGAAGCTGAAGATGAGGCTTCATTTAAGCAAGAAAACGGGTGAAGTGAAATTTAAGCCGTGCTTTATGGCAAAAGCAGTAGCACATAAACCCTGCAGAGCATCTTATTTCATTTGCTGCTTCCCCTGCCAGCCGCGCTGGCTGCTGGGGGAGCTGGCAGAAGTGGGACAGCTGCAGGGCTTTAAAACTTCAGGAGGAGTTGTGGGGTTCAGTGGGTTTTTGCCCTAAAAATCTGCCTCTCTCCTCTATAGGACTCAGGGAAAGCTCTCGCTGCTCACAGCTCTCTGTAGCATCACCCAGGCTGGCTGGCATAGGGGATGTTGTTAACGTGCTCAGCTAATTACCTTCTCCAAGAAGAGCCATCGATTGCTGTCCCCACTGGATTTTGAAGTCAGTGCAACGCATGGCATGGCTGTGACAAGGGAACAGCACAGAGGGAGGTGATGGGGACTAAGGCCAAACGCTGCTCCGCTGCACGGTGGGGGCAAACTGCATTTCAGTGCTACAAATGGGTCAACGTGTAGCACTAATGCCACAGCTCCTGAGTCGCTGTGAGCAGCACAGCATCCTCCATCACACGTGGGTCCTGATGAGCAAATGCCTTAGCATACCAATGCCACGGCACGCAATAGAATTGCATACAAATGCCACAGTGTGCAAATGGCACGGCATGCAAATGCTCCTGCATGCAATTGCCACGGTGTCCAAAAGCCACGGTGTGCAAATGCCCTGGTGTGAAAATGCAACTGCACAAAAATGCCAGTGTGCAAATGCAGCCCGCTGTCGTTGCTGGGTGATGGTTTGCCCGTTATTGCCTTGTTTTGCATCTCTTCAAACCCAGAGTTATTACGCAGCTTGCGGTGCTGGACGATTTGGGAGCAGGAGATTCATAGCTGTTTGTGGAGGAAATGAAGCGTTCTGTCCTTAATCAGATTCAAGCAGAAGCAAGTAGCAGCTCTTCGCAGCGCTTAGGCAGCGTGTGCATGGCATTTATTTGCTTCTCGTCTGTTCCAGCGGTGGGCAGAAGCGCTGTACATGGGATGGATCATGGATCTGCAAAGTGCTGCTGGGCCCTCTTGGGTGTGACACGGCACGTAAATGGGAGAGCACTGCAAGGACTGATTGCTCGGAGCTGGAGGGGAATAAACAGAGAGAAACCCTAAAAATCCTGACTCATAATCTATGCTGTGGGAAGGAGGGGGAGATAATCCAAACCTTCAGCAGCATCATACTCCTGTCGCTCGGAGAGAAGCGACAGCTCTGCTTGCTGTTCTTTTCCCCCCTCGTTGTGTTCAGACATTTGTTCTTGGGGAGGAAGAGATCTGCAACGTTGCTGTAGCATCTGTGCATGGTTTCTGAACCACTTCTGGGGAGCACATCTCTCTGCTTCTCTCTCATAGACCCCCACCCCCCCACCCCCCAGTATTATTTTGTCCCCACGTCCGACCTCTTGCACACAGTCTCCTGCTGCAGTGGTCCGTTAGAGCAGCAGCTCTGTGCTCTGACCACAGTCTGGCTTTGCAGTCCCCTAAGTTTTGGTGCTTGCAGCTCATGGGAGCACATGGCATAGCCCACATGGGCAGCTCAGAGTTGTGTCACCATTCCCTGGCCGCTGTCAGCTCTGAATGGATCAAGTTCAGGGCTTTTAGGTGCTTTTTTGCCTGCAAACCCTGTCTGAGTAAGCAGGACCGTGCCACGAGCACCACAGAACACCCACTGCACGATGGAGTGGTGCTCCATTATTTACTTCCCTCATTTTAAGCCTTTCCTCCTTCATGATGAAAAATGTGGGGCTCTTCCTAAAGGTGAATCCCTCACATATGCAGGAATCCAGGAGCTGAAGCTTCAAGGGAAACCTCACCCGCTGCAAAAACCCTTCCGCACTCAGACCAGGGGTGGCTTTGCTTTTCCACTCTGCCTTTAATTTTAGCAGAGCAGCCTCCCTCAAGCTGCTCATCCCTACAGCTCTGACCCTGCCCCATCAGACCCCCTGTTTAAATGGCACTCCCAAACGCTGCTGTTCTTCTCCTTTCAGCAAATCACCACGTAGCAAATGTAGGGTACGAAGGAACGTAAACATTCTTAGTTTTTTTACAGCCAGCAAAGAGTTGTGGATAACTTCTTTGCATTTAAACTTCCCAGCCCATTAGACTCTCTTAAATAATTCAGATTCAATCCCCATTGAAGCCTATGTGGTGTTGCTTTGAGTTGATTATGGTCTGTAATAAAACTTTGCTGGGAACAGGGATATTAACACAAGTTATTGGTTTAACAGAAGTGACTGCAGAGGCGGTGCTGCCTTGGGGCTGTGAGGGAGGGGTTCATTCTCCATCACTGGGTTGGGCTGTAGGGTCTGAGCCAGCGCTGGGGGTCCAGAATGGGTACTTCCAAAGTGGGAACTCTCTTGCAGTGCATGCATCCCCCAGGCAAGGCTAGGGAGGGTTTCTTGGTCCCAGTCGCAGTGATGGAGGCTGATTGCCCACACACGCACTCTGTCGGTGGTCACGCTCATTTTCCCGTGCATGCCTCCGGAGCTGCCTTCATGTTTAATGGATGAAAGACTTTTCCCTCCTCCTCTGCCACAGATGGCAAATGGAGAGCTCTGCTCTGGCAGCGAATCCTTCCCAAGGCAGATGGAAATCTTGTCGGAGCCATAAAGTTGTCTCGGTGGTGTCAAGTTGGCCATAGAAAACTAAAATATTGACCTGCTCTCCCCCACAAAACACAACTAATTAGCTACAACAAGTGCCTGATGTTTCTGTGAGCTTTGAGCTCACTGCTGGAAAGGCATTTGCTTCTCTGCTCAGAACCTTTTTGCATTATCCAAAGGGGAGAGAGGTTTTGGGAAATGGGGATCAGCAGGGCTGCTCGAGGTTGGATGCTGTGACTTGTGTTCTCTTTGGGAACCCGGAGCTTGAAGTGCTCATGGCTGGATGTTTTTTGCCCACGTTTTTGACGTTGCTTGTCACTGTGTAGAGAGCTCCAAGATGGCTTTGGCTGTGGCACACAGGGCAGGCAGAGCAGGGACTCAAACCAAGCAGGAAACTGCTCCAACCCCTATGATTCTATGATTCTATGATTCTATGTGAGCCCTGATGGAAGGGATACCTTGCACTCAGGTGGGACATTGGCTGGTGAGTTCCCAGCTGTTCTCCTCTCTGGATTTGGATTTAATGCTCCATTCGGAGCCAAACCCTGCTCTAGGGATACCAAGCAAGAAACCCGGCCTGCAGGGAAGGCTTGCCAAACCACCACCCCCAGCTCAAGCATGAATTTCAGCTCCAGCTTTCCTCATTTTGGGTAGAGGCACTGATGCGATCATCCCCATGTCAGTCCCCATTGGCACTCCTATTTCCTTGGAAGCTGTCTCGCACAAGTTTGGTTAGCAAACAATAATAATGAATTAAGTTTGGTTTTCTTGGTCTTTTTATGTTCTGAAGCTTCAGGCCAAACAAGCCCTTGGGGAGCTCTGTGCTTGGACTCTGGGGATGAGTTCGTGGCCATCGCTGTGCCCACGCTGAGCTTCCATTGGCATCCATCACCCTGCGGCTGCTGAGCCTCACTGACCCCAGAAAGAGGACTGAACTGAAAGAATTGAAGACTGCCTTCTTCCTACCCCAAGTTTCTCTTGGAGGGCTTGCCACGTGGCTATTACTCTTACAACAGAAATCAATACCTCCTGCAGGGAGCTGAAACGTCTTTGTGAGGCATATCTTGAACAAAACATGTTCCATTTTTTTTGCTAGGGGAAGTTTCCAGCCCATGGCTTGGGGTTTGGTGCTGTTGCAGGTTTGTGACAGCACTGTTTTAGCTCAGAGCTCTCATCCTGTGAGGGATGAGACGAGTGGTGCTGATTACAAAGTGTAATGAGGTGCGTTTTCGCAGTGCTGCTTCCGAGAATGGATCTCTATTGCAAATGATGACGATGTGTACTCTGCCCTCACCCTTCCTGGGTTGCAATTTTCTCCTCTTCCTGACTCAGCAGTGACCTAGGCCGTTGGTTTGGAGATCAAGCCAAGAAATGAGATATACTCCTAGCGATCCCCTTCTGCTCCGTGCACCAATCCTCCCGTGCAGAGCTGCTTTGATCTGTGCCATCTCTGCTGTACTCATGAGCTCAGTTGTAGGACTGCATGGATTTTGGGGTGGTGTGGGGGAGGTCCGTGTTCTCTTTTGCCCCCTTTATCAAACCCTTATTACAAAGCAGGCCCTGCATCGATGCTCGCCCCATGGCAGTGCTCAAACTGCTCTGTGCTGCAGTGGAGGTCCCTGAGGCGGTCCCAGCTTAGATGGGGGCACGATGCTAGATCTGTTTCATTCCATCCCATGGAACTGCTGTCCAAGGGAGCCTTGCTCTGCAGCTGGGCATGGAGGATGAACAACACAAATCTGTGGCTCGGAGGCTGTGAATGATTGAGGATTTAGCTGTGCTGGAGCTCTGGATGTGGGGGGGACAAGGAGATGAGAGCATCAGGCAGATCAGGCTGCAGATGCTTGGCCTGAGTACTCCGCAACAGGACAGCTCAAGTGGAGGATCTCTGGTTAAGGTCTTTATTTCGGATTCCAGTCTGAGGGCTGCCCCCGAGCACCCAAAGCCCCCATGGTGGGAGGGAGACGCACCGTGTCCGTGTCCCCCCATCTGCTGACCGTCAGCCAGGGCAGTGCATCCTGGCTCAGCTCCGCAGGAGGGATTCTGCGACCCGGAGGGTGTAGGTGCTGGGATCGGTCACTAGAGGGAAGGATACGCGCACCGGTAGATTTCCAGGAGGAGCTGGCTGCGTTTCAGGGCACGTCTTTGACATGCCAACAACATACTTCGCGTTCTTAGGTGACAAAAGTAATAGCTTTTTTCTTCCTTTTTTTCTCTCTTTTTTTTTCTTTCTGTTTTTGTTCCTATCTCTTTCCCTTTTTCTCTTTTTCTTTTCTTTTTTCCATTATTTCTTTCCCCCCCTGTATTTCTTCCTCCCCCCCCTTTGTTTCTTTCTCTTTTTCTCTTTTTCTTTTTTTTTCTTTTATTTCTTTTCTCTTTTTTTCTTTCTTTTTCATTTTATTTCTCTTTTTCCTTTTTTATTTCTTTTATTTCTTTTTTTTCCCCTTTCTTCTTCTTCTTCTTCTTTTTTTTTTCTTCATATTTTCTTCTTTCTTTGTTTTCCTTTTCTTTTTTCTTTCTGCTTTTTCTCCTTTTCTCTCCCCTTTCCCCCCGAGGCTGCTGCCACCCACTGTTGTCTGAGAATGCCTTCACAGAGCAAGCAACCACTCCTGCCCCACCATGGTGATGTCTGCTGAGCTCTAGCACATCCCAAACAGCAATTTTGGGCTGGTAAATCACTCAGGGTTATTCCAGATGCCACCCGTAAGCACCTCTGGGCCCAACAGTATTTATTTGCTAATCAATATAGAATCATAGAATCCCAAGGATGGAAAAGACCTACAAGATCCAACTGATTCCCATTGCTACCACCAGCTGTGAAACCATATCTCACAGCTCCTCATCCACACATCAATGTCCTCGATGTCTTTCTTACAGCGAGGGGCCCAACTCTGAACACAGTACTCCAGGTGCAGCCTCACCAGTGCTGAGTACAGCACTCCAGTTGATTTTAAGAGCAAGCCAAACTTCACATTGCTGTCTCTGGGGTTAAGTCTCATCCCGGCAGCCCCTAGGCACCGGTGATCACTCTGTGCTGAGCCAGGCAGCAGTGTTTCTTTGTGCACATCCCTAGAGAAATGAGGACTGGCTGAACGAAGTCTCTGGTCCCTTCCTTTCCAGATGTGGGCTGTAGCTGTGGGGCTGGCAGCATCCCATCCCCTCTTAGATGAACCTTCGTCAGCTCTCAAGTGTCTTGCCAACTGAGATTTGCTCCCCCCTCCTCTATTTCGACAAATATTTGTGCAAAATCTGCAGATAGAAAACCTTTTCCCTTGGGAACCCTTTTGGGTTTCAGCAGTGCTGCTGGGGTGGGGGAACCAGGGGGGATTTGCAGCCCCAGCCCTAACATTGGCTTCTGCAGGTGCCCTCTGTGGTGGAGGGACAGGGGCAAGGGAATGGGTTTTCATACAGGGGATGAGATTTCAAGATCCTGAGCTCCTTCACCATGGACCTTTTGCCTTTGCTCCACACAGAAACCTCAGCGCAGCCCCAGTGGGATGGAGAGACGCAGGCACATCCCATGGGCACGGTGGGTGCTGGCAGGGCTGCACGGGACAGAGAAGGAGCACTGCCCTCTGCTCGGCAGCTGTGAATACTTTCAGTCTCTGTGCTGTGAGCAAAGACCTCCTGCTCTCACCCAGCACAATCAGCTCATCCTTCAGCATGATGCTCCCTCTATCAGCACGCAGCAAAGGCTGACCTCTGAGCTTGCTCTGGTGCTGTCAATCACGCGGGCCCAGAGCTTCAACATATCACGGTAAAGGGGAAAAAGTCCTCCTCTTGCTGCTGCAGAAGGTTGGGCAGGGGTCAGCCTGCCTGGGAGCCAGTGCTGCAGGAGAGGAGGGGTGCTGCTGGGAGGAGAGGCAGAGGGCAGAGCTGGGCTCGCCACGTGCTCTCTGCAAGGCTTTCCTCGCTGCTGTCATCCAAGAAGTTAATTAATTTTCTCTGATCAGCAGCCGTTGTGCCAGCAAGCAGAGTCTGGAGGAGAGGGGAGAGCACTGCTGTTTTGCAGCTCCCCCCGAGTTACAGTGATAGTTACTTTGTCTTAGCAAAAATGAAACGTCAAGCGGCGACAGAGAAAAATATTCTTTTAATGCTGAGCAGTAACTGGGTTTCCAGAGCGCTGGGTAATGGGGGAAGATGGGAGCTAAGCAGCTGGGACCGCACAAGATTAATTCAGGCTCCAAATGAGGCTTCACACGCTGTGCGTTGCACCGTACAACACTGTCATGAGGACATTGGGGTGTGGGGCTCCGAGTTCACTTGGATATGGTGATGGGGTGACCTTTGTATTTTGGATAGGGAATTCAGGAGGTGAAAGGTGCAGGGAGCAAAGCAAGGACATTCTGTCCCAAAGGAACCAGGACTGAATTTGAGAAGATGACCCTGGGGTGATAATGGGGGGCTGAGCACAGAGCTTTGCTCGAGGGGAACACTACCATTGTGCATTTCCTTATGTTGTCCCTCTTGAGGCCACCACGTTGGCACAGAGCCTCACCTCAGCAGTTGGGTCTGGGTTTGTGCCTAAATTTTGGCTAAGGAAGGATACCATTCCTCGATGACTTACTTGCACGGGTGAACTCAGCCAGCCTGGCTGTTATTTTCCCTTCTGAGTCGTCACACTAGCTTTGTAAGTACCATACTTTCATTAAAGTTTAATTTCCCCGAAGAGTGAAATATTAATGGGAACAGGCTTAATGCTGTCAATAGGAAACAGACCCAAACAGATAATTTGCTAATATAATGACTTAGGATTTTATCTATTTCCAGCTGCACGATTGCTCTTCTGCTATGATCCGGTGCAGGTAATAACCGTTGTCATCTCTGCTCAATGAGAAAACGTAATGAGTTTAGAGCTCAATCATCGTTTTGTGGCGTACCCACACTTCTCCCCTGTACTCTGTGTGCTTCATCTTGCACCCTTGGGTGGGTTATGGGGGGCACCAGTCCTGCTCTAATGCAGATGGGAGAGAAGCTGAGGATGAGATCCAGGACTTATGGGTCAAGCTAAGCACCACCCAAGGACTTCTTTACAGGTCTCCAAATACTCTTGAGGCTCTGCATCTTGGAGATTCCCACCTCAGTGCACTTGCAGACCTCTGGGAACCCAAATCCCCCTCATCTACTCCATTGCACTCCAGTGTTTGCTTTTAACCCAGATGCCAAGTTTAAAGAGCTTCATTTCCTCGATAATCTCAGCTGGTATGGAAACCAGAGGCAGTGAATCACACTGAACAGTCCCTTGGTGGGCAGGATGTGCTGTAACTGAGAGGTGTACAGGAGGAACATGGCAGAATGGATGGGGAGAGGGGCTGGGATGTGTACTTGGGACAGCCCAAGCTGCTTGGACCAGTGTGGACATCTTCCTAGCTCTTTGGGAAGTGTGTAATGATTGTAGAACAAGCAGAGATACCTTTCTGATATGCTGCCTTTCTGATATACCTTCCAGCTCGCAGCACATGTGCTTTTCAGGGCAGACTGCTCTCTCTGCATTTGGATGTTTCCGATCTATTTCTTTTCCCCCACGAATTTGTCCATCACTTCTTGATGTTAAGCATCTTGCAGCACTGGGCACTGCAGGCAGTGTGAGCACCACGCTCCTGCCCACAGAGTGCCTGGATTTTGCCAGGCATTTTTTGTGTGTTTTTCTGTCTCAGAACAAACAATAAGGAATTGTTTCCTGTTTTTTTATTTTTTCCTACTTTTTTTTTTTTCCAATTTTTATTTTTCTGTGCCATTCGTGGCTTGATGTACCCTATCCACTTTTATGCCTCTCTCAATAACCACCTCTCACTAGCCAGAGAATCGTTAAGTTTGGAAAAGACCTCTGAGACCCTCAAGCCCATCCCACCCCACCATGTCCATAACCACGTCCCTCAGTGCCACATCCACACATTTCTTGCACACCTCCATGGATGGCAACTCCCCCACCCCCAGGGCAGTCTGTGCCAATGCATCACAACTCTTTTGTGGAAGAAATGATTCCAAATATCCAGCCTGACCCTGATCCTCCCCCGGTGCAGCTTAAGCCATTACCTCTTGCACTAATAAACCCAACAGCAGTGATAACAGAGTGGTTTCTGCATCGTGTTCCCCCCTGGAGGTCAAGATGGGAATATTTGCACCCACCTGCAACAAGTTTGTGCACTGAAAGCTTTGCAGCTTCCCCACCATGGAGATTCTCTGCGTAGCTCACCCAGCTGTCCCTAGTAAACAAAGCACTGTGTTTGTGGCGTTTGGAAGTGAATGCAGATTGAGCTGCTTTCGGAGCCAAGCATATGGGCTGTGTTTGAGTGCTGGGAATGTGTTTGCTTGTGATTTAATAATACAGTGAGTCATGCCTGTACCTTCTCCCAATTACTGCCCTTGCATCTCCTTATTGTTGAGTAGATGTTCTGGAAACTCTGTTTTCCTTGTAAAATCAATTACATACCAGCCATTATTATCTGCCAGGTCTCATGTCATCCTTGCTTGCCAAGAAAACCTCCACGGCAGCTGGGGTGTGACTGGTGATAGGGATACTCCAGCAGCCCGTCCAGGAGATGGGAATCAGGTTGGGCACCACTGGGCTCAGAGTGCAAATCCCATTGCTGCTGAGCATGGGGCTGTCTGGCCCCAATGCAAAGCCCTTAATGGAACCATGCAGAACCTCTTTAGTTCAAGGAGGGAAGGTTTACATTGGATGTTGAGGAATTTCTTCACAGAGAGAGCGGTGAGGTGCTGGAACAGGCTGCCCAGAGAGGCTGTGGATGCCCCATTGCTGGAGGTATTCAAGACTGGGTTAAATGAGGCCCTGTGCAACCTGGTCTAGTACCAGATATGGAGGTTGATGGCCCTGCCTGTGGCAGGGAGTTGGAAGTTGGTGATCCTTGGTTCCCTTCCAACCCAAGCCATTCTGTGATTCTATGGGATGGGTGAAGATGAAGGGGCTTTAGTAGGGCCAGCCAGAGCTGGTGCCCAGGGCCACGTTCAGGTGGGGTTTGAGGATCTCCAAGGAGGAGGTTCCACACCTCTCTGGGTACCTGTGCCAGCAAAAAAAGTTATTGCTGATGTTCAGGGCTTGTGTTTCAGTTTGCACACATTCCCTTTGGTGTTGGCTCTGGGCTCCACTGCTCCATCCCCTGGCACCACCCTGCAGGGATTCGTGGCCACGGATGGGACCTCCCATGTCCAGGCCAAGCAGCCCCAGCTCTCAAACTCTCCTCCTTGTAGAAATGCTCTCATAGCTCCACTTCTATCTTGCACTGAGAAGCCCAGAACTGCACTCTGAGTCATCCCCAGAGGGTTGGCAGAGCATGTTCCCCATCCCCACCAAAGGATGCTCCTGATTTCTGCATGACCGCCACCCAAACGCCGGCAAATCCTGCTTGTGCGCATACCCACATTAAGCATCGATTCTTCACTACAGCAGAACATGATTCTTCCTGAAATGAAGTCGGATCCTCCGAGACTTCAATAAACCTTTAAAGGAGTTTAATTAAAAAAGCATAAAGCCTGGGAGGATCAATGCAGCGCTAATGACCTGCAATGGGGCCACGTGTAGCTTGTTCTCGTTGACCTGTGAGGTAGCAAGGAACAAGCACGCAGACCCAGGGCTCTCAGTCAGCTTCACCGGGGCTCTCCCAGCCTGCAGGAGGATGGAGGGAGCTGCCTGCTATTGTTTGCATCCAAATTAAACCTTGCAGAGCGCCGGAATACCAATGGCTTTGAAGTCAGCAAGAGGTGTGTGGCTGCCAGTGAGATACCGGCTGGCTTCACAGCGGGATGTCTGTGTGGAGAGCTTGGAGAAACATAAGATGAGCATGGAAAATGCCCAACTCCAAATTAAAAAAAAAAAAAATAACAACTCCCAAAAACAACATATAAAGTTTTAAGAAAGGAAAGTTTCTTTCATTCTTTCGATGGAGAAATTTCTTTTCATTCTTGCACTGGAACAGGTTGCCCAGAGAGGCTGTGGATGCTCCACCCCTGGAGGCATTCAAGGCAAGGCTGGATGTGGCTTTGGGCAGCCTGGGCTAGTGGTGGGTGACCCTGCCCACATCAGGGGGGTTGAAACGAGATGATCTTTGAGGTCCTTTTCAACTCAGGCCACTCTATGAGATAGGCTGGGGAAGGAGATAGCTGCCATCACTCAACATCACAGTAAAAACCCATTATTTCTTGGGAGGAATGTATTCAGAAAACAAGGAAGTGGAGAAGAAGCAGCTCTTTTTTTTCCCTCCAAGCCCATCCCTTTGGTCATGTGTTAGTAGGAAGCACAGTTTTGTGTCCTGTAAGATGCAAGAGATGTTTGTGGATGCGTTGGAAGAGGAAAACCCCATCCATCTGGGAAAGGAGCTGGGGCAAACCTGGGCCTTCAGGAGACAGAGGGGGATGTGGGTGAGGGCAAAGCTGCAGAGCAAATCCTTCAGAGAGAGGGAAGGACACGTCCTGCCCACAGCACTGAAGGGACAAAGGGAATGTTGTTGTCACGGCACAGAGTGTCGGAGAAGAGCAGATGTTTGGGGCAGACATTCTTTGTGTCATCAAACCCTCTTTTTTTTTTTTTTTTTTTACTAAAAATGAAGCCTATCTCTGCTCAGAAAGTGTATTTTTAAAGCTGCACATTGTGATTTTCGTGTGCTTCTAGGGGTGTTTTTACACACTCAGCCTATGCCTCGCACCTCGCGTGCTCTCTAGGAGCAGCAGTACACACAGACTGCTGTATCCCCAGGTGTTGGGCTCCAGGCTGGGAATGGGTTTTGTATGACTCCACATCACCCTGGGGCACTTTGCACCACGGGGTTGTTTTGCTCTGCAACCTTCTGCTTTCTGCAAACTTATCCTCTGTTTCATTAGCCTTACAGCAGTTTCCAAGCCTGAGATAAAACACGTCCTTTCTGTCTGTTAGAGGGTGAATTATTGACATTTTTAATAAGCATAACTTATCATTAGCCATAATTCATGCCGGTGACGGCAACACAGCTGTTCCTGGAAAGCAGTGTGGCTCTGCATTTCAGATTTCCACGGACTGTGCTTCTGCTGCAGCTCTGGAACAGTGACATGGATGGCACTGCACCTGTCCCTTGTCCCAGCGGTGGCCTTGCTTGGCACTCAAGGACAGATAATGCAATTAAATGAGGAGCACTTGAAGAGCTGGCAGGGACCAGTATGTCCTCACAGGGCTCAGCTGCAACCTGTGCTGCTCTTGCTGTCCATGCCCAAATCCTGGCAGGGTGGCTGAAGACAACACGAATTTAACCTCTGTCTCACATCTACTCTGGTTCCTAATGTGATGGGAATAGGGAAGGGATGTTCTCACAGTCGACATTGCCTGCTTGAAATGTGATAATTAGGAGTGGAAAACACCACAGGGTGATGGTTGAGGGGTGTAGGATGGAGTCTGCCCTCTGATTTCACTGCTGTTTGGTGGAGGGCTCTGAACCGAGCTCCTGGACAGTTAGGCTGCCCATGGCTTCCTGCAAGCCCTGGTAGGAGGAGTAGAGTTTTCTGGTCCTCATAGAACAAAAAAGCTCAGATTGTTCTGGACCCACACGAGCAAAGGGTAGGCTGGTAGAACCAACCAATCCTGCTCTTTGAGATCCCGTGGTCCTGGCGTAGCAAAATCTGCCTCAAAGGAGCTATGACATGCCCTAGGGTGGCCATGTCCAGAAGAACCACACCAGCCTCAGCGAATCCTTCCTGTGGCTCTGCAGATGATGTCCTGCAGCAAGCTCAAGGACCAACACAACCTGGAAGGATGGTCATGGGAGAGCTGGAAAGTGAGATTTGTCTATGACCATGGCCCAGTCTTCCTCACTAGCAACACAGAGCTGCGAGCATCTCTTCTCCAAGTGCACGAAACATCACCTTTGGAGAGAGAGCAAATCAAAGAGCCCCTTCCAGTTTCTCCCGTCTGCATGGCTGTTGATGTGCCGTTGCTGGAGCTCAGCAAGGGGGTATTAGTCATGCCTTACTGCCTTCAAATCCTACAGTAGCAGAAGCGTCTTCCATTTACAGTTTTAAATAAGAATCAGGCTGACGGAGTGTTCCCTGCGCAGTGTATCGGCTTCCCTGCTACCCAGCTTGCCTTTAAAGGATTAAGTTTTCATCTCACCTCTTCCCCTGCAGTTTGTAAAGAGCAGCTTTGCCTCCTGCATCCCCTGTTTATAGAGCACCGTATACATGAAGGCCCCCCTGCAGACAGGTGAATGGTGAGAGCAAGGTTTCCTCCCTCCCCACATCCCCTCATCCTCCTCTGTGCAGGAGGAAGGCCCTGAGGACGGTGCAGGCTTGGTGCCATGCCCACAGCTCTTACATTTTCATCCCTTCCCCTGTCGGCTCGGTCGTGTGTGGGCTGGTGATGCGCAGGCAAAGGAAGAGAGAGCAAGAAAACACACAATTATAGCCAAGGAGGATGAGCAGATGCAGGTGAGTTCTCGTGAGCAGAGAAAAAAGATTTCAGCCCCTGGAGTTGCACCATCCACAGGGACTGGGGTGCCTTGTGTGTATTTCTTCAGCTTATGGGCTCCTCAGCATCCAGGAAACCTTCCACTTGGGCTCTTCCACATTTTCCAGCCTCATCTGTGCCTTCTGGGTTCTCGGAAGCTGGTGGGGCTTTTGCATGCTTAAATGCACTGCTCTCATTCCTGCTTCCCTACTTAAATTATTGATGGAGATCTACAGCCTCCATTCTAGCTTAACAACTTCTTTTTGCTGCTGTTTATTACCGGGATCAATCAAAGCGGACCCTGATGGCTTAAAAATGTGCTTCCTTCTCCCTCTCATTGTTATTTGCTTGTTTATTATTAGGAAAGACAAGTTTTGGCTCCGGGAGGTTTAGCTAGCAGTAAACAATGTCATTAAAAGCAAATCAGAAGTCCCTGCTTTGCTCGGAGCCGACCTCTGTGGGGCGATGGGGAGAGTCCTGCACGTGGGTCCCTGCATGCCACCATGGTGGCTGTCACAGTGTGGGGACAGGTAATGGCTAAACATGGCCAAGGGCTCTCCTACAACGGCTCTTCTCTGATTTTCCCCACATCTGTGTCCTCTATTCCTGTCCTCACCGCCATAGAGGGGCTCCTCCAACCTGGCCATGGGGGGCTGTGGGATCAGGAGGCAGTTTGTGATTTTGGGAGGTGGCCGAGGCATGGGTCCTTGGAGATTTTAGGGTGATCCTTTCTCCTGCTTGCAGAGGGACTGAGGCTCCTTATGCTCTGGAGATCTGAGCTTTCGCCTCGAGGCTTGGTCCCCAGTCCTCTTCAAGCAGCTCAGGAGAAGGTGGGATGCCATTCATTTGTGCTTGTAGAGGGGACTGTGGGGATTTCAGGACTAACAGGGATGGTGAGTTGATCTCTGGAGGTCCCTTCCAGCCTGAGCTGCTCAGTTTGAGAAGCACCACTTCTTCACGCCTTTCAACAGCCACTCTCATCCTGATCCTGTATCCAAGGCATCGAAGAAATGCGGTGTTCTCCGATACTGCCCGCTTCGCTTGCAAGAAAAGAATTGAGGAGTGATGGGGAAGATAAATTGCTTGTTGTTTTTTAATGCATGCAGTGAAGGAGTTTATTTTTAAACCCGTCTGTGAGTGATGCCTGGTTTGATCTTCTAAATGAATCTGATTTATTCTATTTGCACTGGGGCTCGGGAGAAGAGGGACAGAGCTGGATTTAATTTATATATTTAACTTCTCCTTGGCAGGACTCAAAGCTGAGAAGCTCCCTCCAGTGATCCCAGTGTTGCAAATGATTTCCCTGGTTTGAACTGATGATCTCCAGTCACTGGTCCCAGGTTGACACTAAGGGCAGGTCTTGGCTGTATGGAACCAATAGGGTCAGAACTGGGCAGGTTAATGTGGGGGCACCTACAAAATCTTTCCCTGTCTGAAATAGTGGTGTGACCTCTTCTTCTGCATAGACCTAACATCCCATCCAACCACTCTCACTTTGCACAGCTCTGCCTTGCAGCACGTCCTTCTACGTAGGTTGGGGACACAAGGACCAGTCCTAAGGTTTCACTGGGGAGTAAATGCATGGAGGGATTCACGATCTTATGGGACTTTCCCACTTTTCTTCTACCCTGTGGGCACAAGAGAGGGCTTTAGAGCTTGTCCCTGAGGCAAACAAAGGAAGACAAATGACTTCCGCTGTAGGTTGATGACCTTCACTGCTCTGTGAGTGGGACAGTCAGGGAAATCTTGCCAACCAGGTCCCATCTAATTCACCAAACGCTGCCATAAGCCACAACGAATGGAAGCCATAAAAGCCTGAATTACTCTCCAAAAATTCACCCTTAAAAATGATGTGAGCATTAAAACGAGTCTTAAAGCAGGCGAAATGATGAAGTCACTGGTGCAGAGGGGAGCAATCATTCAGCGCTGCTAAGCCATGCATCACGGGGGGTAATTATCAATTACTGTAAACAGAGCAACTCCCCTCCAGATGCTAATGACATTTCACATGGAGCACACTCTGAGAGATGGATCGTATCAGCCTGGACAAGATTCATCTTCCCTAATGTGCCACTTATTGCTGTTTATGCATCTTAAAGCTTGGAGCAGCATTCTGCTGGGAGGAAGGAGGAGTCCCAGAGTGCTGTCACCCATGGGTGCTGCTCCCACTGCCCTTCTGCAGCCCCACATAGGCACGGCCTCCCCTCGAGTACAGATGGAAAAGGATGTTTAATGTGTCGCTTAGCTCCAAGCTGGGTGTCATCATGGAGTTTTAATGCTTTTCCCAGGTCCCATCTGTAAACTTGAGGGTGAGGTGGAAGACCAGAGATCCTGTCCAAGTGAGAAGGAGGTTATTTTGCTTCTAAATCTTCAATCTGGGACCGATGTGACAAAATGCTGCTTTGTCAAATGCAGCTATTACGCTTCATCCCGTTATGCATAATTGGAATTGCTGGGTCTGCAAACAGAAAACAAACACACAGATTACAGGCATGGTTTCCTCTGCATCCATCCAGGTCCCATGCCATCTTCTGTCCCCATAGGTGGGTAATGGTGGAGTCCCCATTAGGAAGTCCCCATTGGAACCATCTGTTGGTGTCTCTCCCCCCTCCCTCCCAGGCTCTGCCCTTCTCCCAGGGTCCCACTCCTGCTCCTCCCTGCTTCTGCCTCCCACATCCACTCACCAAGGCCCAGAGCTGCTCTCTTGCTTTTATTTTTTGCAAATGAACATGACTGCACTAAGAATAAACCCTGCTCAAAGCTCTGTGCCTGAGTTTGCAACCAAGGCAACCCCACCGCCCGTGGCACCTCTCGTCTCTGAGCTGCTGCCCCATCCCCTATCTGTTGTTTCACTGCAGAAATGAGCTTCAGAGTCCCTCCTCTCAAGTCTGCAGGACACCTTGGCATCCTTAGTGCTTCCTGGGGCCAGTGGTGGCCCTTGGGGTCACTTCAGCCACTGGCAACTCAGTCCTTTGTTTGTTAATGAGCCAGAGGAGGTGAGCAGGAAGGTGGAAAGCTTCTTATCTGCCATCACAGATTTACATGAATCATAACTGAAATAGGCTCTGGGGAGGTTGGGAAATGCTTTCTCAAGGCACGAAAAAGGGGTAAGGAAAATGAAATTTGTGCTTGCTGAGTGAAAACAGAGTGTGTTGGAAGGAATACTTTTAATTTCACTTATGTGTCATCAGGGTCTCAGGTGGGGACCCCTCACTCTGCATGAAGTACCAGAGCCCTGGGGAAACTCAGAGGTTCATCCCAGGGTTTTGCAGAGGTTTGGAGGAGAGTTACAACCACACGTGTGCATAGGTGTGTCATTCAGGCATTGTGGCACTGCTCTTAGTCATTCTGATGAAAAAAATCCACCCAGGGACCCAACAGGGTGGCTCACCAAAGCACAGAGAAGCCTTAGGGTGACAGTTATCCTCCACCTCTGTGGCAGCATCATGACAATCAGCCTGTGCCTGCCAAGTGCCTGCCCTGCAAGTGGGCTAAGACATCAGCCAAAAAGAGAGTTCTCCCAGTGCTGGTGTTCATATGAACCTCTCATGAAACCACTTTTGCTTTTGTAGATGGGAAGAGTAGAGGAGCTGGCATCCATGACACCTTCCCACCATCCCACAGATCCCAGCACTGATTTGCACTCACTTTCACGCATGTAACATCCCAGACCCTCCAGCAGCCCCATCCATCCTGGCTTGTTCATTTGGTCAGTCCAGATCTTGCAGCAAAGCCCTCCCCAGTGTGACACACTCCATGTCCCTTGTTTTTTATGGGCACGGGTTGGTGCCTCACACTGGGTTTTCTGCCAGCCACGCTATGTGAGCCCATCACATCTGAATGCTTTGAACATTTTACTTGACAGATGGACTGACAGATCCCAACTGGGGACATTGCCACGTGGGACTGACCTGTTCTGCTGTGCTGGGTGGGTGAGCTTGGGCACGGCAGCTGCAAGCACTGCCTGGGACTGGTTGGCAACCACATGCATTTACACACCAGTTGGGTTCCAGCTTGCTCTTCTGCAGTGTATTCATGGAAAGGTTTAGTAGGAAAAAAAGGATTTCTGGTCCTAGAGAGCCTCTCTGCTTTGGTTGTGCTTCCTCTGCTCTTTGTACAGTGACACAGCCACCAGCACTGGGGGTCTCCAGTGTAGGACACGAGCACTTGACCCAGAAGAGCAGAAGCTGAGGAGTCTCTGCTGGTGTTGCAGTGGGAAATCCCTTTCTCTCTGCCAGATGGCCGTGTGTGGTGCAGTGGCCAAGTGTCCCTCTGCTGTCACTTGTGTCCCCACTGGGGCTCAGGGATGCCCCTGGCCCAGCTGCTCTGGGTGCATCGTGGAGGGCCCAGCAGGCAGCAAGCATCTGCAGTGCTTTCAGGAAGAACAGTGTCAAATCACAGTTGCTGGGGTCTCTAGAAGAGCAAAGGGAGAGAAAAAAAAAACAGCATCTAGTGGGAGTTCATCTTCCCTGCACAGGACCTGCTATCACTGCTTACCCCAGAGCAAACCCGAGGGCTCTTCCCAAAAACCTCTTTGATGCTACGGCCCTTTAAGGACAATCAGATTTCTGGGCTGTAGCAATGCTAAAACCCCTCTGTAGTGTTGTCAGATGCAATGCAGTGGTGCTGGCCAGCCCTGGGCCATGGAAAAGGCAGCATATGTGCTCTCAGCATCCTCGTGGCAACTCGCTGCTTCTTGGCTTGGGGAAGAGCAGGAACTCTGCACAGCATAAATAAATATATATATATATATTTTTTTTTTTAAGAAGGGTGAGACATATTTCTAAATCTGGAGTAATAATGCAGAGGCAGAGAGGAAGGAAAACACACGCACACACACAGGAGGAGAGGGAAAATAGCAGCTTCTGATAGAGCAAACCTCAAGTCAAACATGAAACACATTAATATTCATGCTCAGATTCAGCAAAAAAAGCAACAGTGTTGTTCTCCAGAAATGCTCAGAGCTCCAGGACTGCTGACAGCCACTGTGGGGAGGAGGAAGCAATGGTACCCTCAGAAGACACCAGACTGTGGGAGAAGCACTGTAGCGAGCATTGGAATTAGGCACTGGCTCTTTCTGTCCAACCAAAACACAAAAGAAGGACAATCATCCTGTTAAAAACATCAGCCTAATTGCTTCTAATTGATCTCCTTGCTGGCAGTCGCTGGAGGGAGGCTGGTGTTGAATGGACCATGAATGTATTCTTTGCAGTTTGTGATTATCAGGAGGGATAATAAAGCGTTGGTCCTCAGCACATCGATGGGGCAGAGGAGCTTTGAGCACGCTGGAAACCCACATGGTGTTGTTCAGAGGTGCACTTCTCTCCATTTTGGGCCTGTGTAGGTGGGTGACCTTGGGTGAGCGGCTGTCAAACGGAGGTGACAGCAATCCTTCTCCCTGTGGGTTTCGAGGAGAGCTGTCCCCCTTGGATGCCAATTCTGACGTTGCTTTCTGCACCTTTGCCTTGAGGATGGCATCGCTGAGCTCCAGCATGGCCAACCCCCATGTCAGTCCCACCGAACTTCAGCTGTCTCCATGTCTTGCATGGGAGTTCCATCTCCCACGACCATGCTTGCTGAGAGGAGCCTGTCATTTCTGACAAGATCTCAGGTGTCTCAGGAGCCACCACTTTGCAGAGTTGCTTGGCAGGGTCTCTGCACTTTGCTCTCCCTAGGATGTCTCATATGTAACCTCACAAACTAGAAGAAAAAAAAATTACAGATGCAAGCTTAGTGCTGAGCTTGTGAGCAAAGGCTGTCACCTTCTGAAAGCTTCTTTCTGAGTGGAAACCGGACGGGCAGCTCCTCATTTGAAATGCAGTGCACAGAGTCTGCATAATTTATCAAGGACAGCAAGAGACCTGGGACAGCCCTGCAGACAAAACGCTTGCTGCTGTTCCTCTCTCTTTCCCCCAGCTTCCCCCTCAGACATGAAATTTTGAGGAAGAAAACAAAACCCTGATGCTGACTCATCTGATCCATAGAAGAAGACCTACATAGAGTCAGGGCTCCACAATCCTGTGCTGAAAAAGCTGTAGGAAAATGTGATTCATGAGCTGTTGAAGGATGAGTCCATGTTCCATTCTTCATTCTGATGGATGGATTCTCATTTTGGATGGAGTGGTTTGATGCTACTTAAGCGTGTTGTCTTTGTCACCCAGCAGTGCCCTCCTGGTCGTCAGGAGTTGGGTGGGGGTTCGTTGGGATGAAAGCAGGCTCATGACCCAACTTCGGTGATGGTGTGAAGTTGTGAGGAGTGGTTGACACAGCAAAGGGCTGTGCTGTCATTCAGCCAAACCTGGACAGCAAGGGCAAGCGCAGGGTCCTCCACCTGAGGAGCAATAACCACACAAGCAATGGGTTGACCTGATGGAAAGCTCTGCGGAGATAGACCTGGGTGTCCTGGTGGCCAACAGGTCGGCTGTGAGTCAGCCCTGGCTCTCCCTTGGCACATTGCTCACTGTTTTCTACTGTGAGAGAACAGATCAACCTCTGATAGATTTGTCCCAGACATTGCAACTTGATGATGAGCTCAGCTGGAGCAAGGAAGATGGCAGATAGAAGAAGCTCATCTGCGCAGCATTCAAATGGAGGGCTCTGCTCTCCTGCTGGTTTGATGGGTACTGCTGCTTACTGGTTTTACTGGGCACTCGTGCCGGGGTGAACTGCCAGGGCCTATTCTTTGGCAGGATGGTTTTCCTTTCACCACTGTACTACGGAAGGTGGAATTGCCTCTGTGGTTCGAGAATTTCAACACAAACAGGTGCAGCAGCCACAGCCAAGCCCTCAGCAGACCTGGAACTGGTTGACTGCTGCACTGAGCTCCACGCAGGGCAGAGATATTCGGGTGTGAGGTGGTGAGTCTCCCTGTGATGCTCTTTCATTTGGTTCTGGCTGTTGGCTCAAGAAATGCAGAGAATTTATTTTTGTCTTTAGGGCAAGCCAAGATATTTCCAGCAGTAATCACACCTGCTACAAGCCAGTAACTTTATTTTCAGTTCAGGTCTTTCTGAGATGCCCTCCCACCTGGCTTATGAAGAGCAGCACTTCAAATAGTCAGTTGGACCAAGTGTTCATTAGGAAATGGCATAATCCCTGGAGACAATCAAGATCAGGCTTGGCAGGGCTCTGAGTGGCTGATGGAGCTGTGGTTGTCCCTCTACACTGCAGAGGGTTGGATCCGATGGTCTTTAAGGATCCCTTCCAAATCCAACTGTTCTATGATTCTATTCTATGATTCTACTAGAGAATCTTCACAGAAACACTTCTGGACCTCGCAACATGACAGCCTCAAAACTAGATGCTGGACTTCTACGAGAGAAGAATTGGGTGCAGTGAGTCCTCTCCTGCTTTTCAGGAGGTGCCATCTCCACTGAGATACAGAGGGCTGAAAAAGCATTTGCTGCAGCCACCCCCGCCCTTGCCTGTAGTGTCCTCAATCAGCCTTTGACTGGGAGATCAAAAGACATGAACACAAGCAAACATGGAGATGCACTTTTTGCTTCAGCAATTAATTGTTTCTGTGGGCCTAGGAGGCAAAGCCATGAAGAGGAGGACAGTGGGATTGCTCAGGAAGCAATTAGGGACTGTCCTCGGGGAAGAAGGATATGGGAACTGATGAGTGTTGGTGGGACTAATGGATATTTCCAATTCCCGAAATCCATCTATTTATTTAATGTGTGGGTAAACATGGTGGTTATGCTGGATAGCGTGTGCTGGAGCTGCTGCCTGCTGCATTAATGTGCCAATAACGGCATTTTATGGTAGGAACGTGGCCGTGTATCATTAGCAAATAGAGCCTGGAGCGAGCTGGGCGGTGCAAGCTGCTCATGCTGCACTGCAGCAGAGCGTCAGGACCTGGCAGGGCTTTGTGTGAGCGTGGGTGAGGTGACCTGGATGAACCTGGGCACGTGCCACCCCCCTGCCTGCTCCCTGCCATCTGTGCAAGCACCAACACCAGACGTTGCTCGGAGATTGCACTGCCAAATGCACAGAGCCCTCTGCAGTGGACAGCAGAGAGATGCTGAGCATCTGCACCAGGGTTACTGCTGAGCAGGACGCTGGAGCATGGAGCAGAGCTGTGCGTTGGAGGCACTGCTCCCAGGTTTGTATGCACCAGCCCTTCCATCCTCATGGTGGAACACCATCTGGGCCTTGGGGTCTGGCTGCTGCAAGCACTCACATCAGCTCCTCCAGGACCAAGACAGCAATGTTTCCCAGTCCCTTCTGCCTCAGGAAGCAAACACGCCACAGAAAAACCCTCACTGGGGAAAATGTCAGATGTGCATTTAGCATCGGGGGCTCCTGAGAAGCTGGCAGCTGCCTGTCAGCCCCCACGCCAAGCAGTGCTTGAAGTTAATGCCTCCCGACGCGGAGACGAGAAGACCTCTGAAAGCACAAATTAATAAAAGCGATGTGCCGGGAGGAAGCACGAGTGCGACGGTGACAAGGATGAGGCTTTCTGATGCTATCGAAGCAGAAGGAGAGACAGCAGCAACAGAGGATATTAAAAAGATGAGAGGAGAGCTGAATTTGACTGGATGGGTATGATCAGGATCAAAACGAATTAAGACTTTTTACAACGCGAGAAAAAAAAAGTTCCAGCAACTAAAATTAACAGGAGGAAACCTTCGGCTTCCTGTAGACAAGCTGGTTGTGAGAGATAGGGAGAGAATTCACCTCTCCTGGAGAATCACTTGCCTTTTTGGCGGGTATTACAAAAGCAGTGTTGACAGAGGGATGGGATGGGATGGGATGGGATGGGATGGGATGGGATGGGATGGGATGGGATGGGAGCACACGCAGGGCTGGCTGTTGGAGGGAGGGTGATAAAATGCTCTCTGAAGGTTTGCTGGAGATGTGGTGAAGAAAGTGCTCGTCAGGTTCTTCTCGAGACAGGACAGTGTGGAAGAAAAAGAGGCAGCTCAGATGGCTGCTCTTAGCGAACATAGAATCCCTGAATCCCAACATGGCTTAGGATGGAGAGGAACTCAAAGATCACCCAGTCGTGATCCCCTCGCCATGGGCAGGGTTGCCACCTGGTCCCTCTGGGTGCTGTCCCCTCCTTCTGCTGGAACAGCTGCACCACTCAGCTTGGTGCAAACTGCTGACGGTGCTCTCATCTACATTGTGGATGAAGATGTTGAAGAGCACCAGTGCCATGACAGACCCCAGTGTGTCTGGGGGCCACAGTGGTAGAGAGCAACAGGGAACAGCTGTGACCCCTTTGGTGTCCCCTCCATCACAAAAGAGACTCCAAAGTGGAGCCCATCTTGACTTGGAGCACCCAGAACCTCACAGCGCTGCCATGAGACAGGGAAGGGAAAACCAGAGGGGAACAACAAACCTGAACACGCTGAGAGAGGTGTCACTCTGTGCTTTGTGTGGTTGGAGTCAGATGGAATGTCATCACAGCTGTCTGGATGTGGGTGTCATCGCTTTGCAGTGCTGAGCTCTGCCTCGCACACACACACCGGAGGGAAAGATGTGACAGCCGCACTTGTGCGCGTGTGCTTTTTAATTTTTCAGGACTTGTCAGCTTTGAAGGGAAGGCTGGGAGATGTAACAGCTCCGTCATGTTCCTTTATCAAACCCACAGCAATGACCCCCTCTTCTAATTACATCAGCGCATCTCCATCGCACGCTGTGTCCCAGGAGGGATTGGTTCTGCTTTCATGCAGTGGAGAAGGCTGCGTGTGAGCAGACAAGCTGGCTGCAGAAAGGACATCCCCTGGGAGATACACTGCTGGAAGACGTGACTGCATGCAACAGCGGGTGCTGGGGTTGACAAAGCTGAGACCCCTCAGTGTGCCTTCCCTGCAGGGCTGAGCTGGTGCAGAGGCTTTCTGAGGGGTTGCCATTGCATTGCAGTGTGTGTGTTTGGATGAGCAGCTCAGCACGCTGATGACATCCATCTCTTCATCTTGCTGGAGAGGAAGCCATGCAGGGAATAAAATGGAATGGGAAATCCTGCCTCATCCCGGTGCTTTCAGGGTATTTGCAGGTCGCAGCTGGGTGCAACTTCAATTCTGTAGTTCAATTTATGTCCTCCTCTCTTTTTTTTTTTTCCCAGTAGTTCTTCACCTCCTGTTCCCTCTTCTCCCACAGCCCTGGGGAGCTGCAGCAGCATCCCTGCTGCCAGCAAACAGCTGGATCAGGGCACAGCACTGCAGGGTTCAGCTCTCAGCCACGAGAACGGTGCATGCAGAGATCTACACATGTGTTAAATTTTGATCCTGATGGGAGAAGACAGAGGGTTTTTTTAAGTTCTTGTTTGTATTCTTGCAAGAACTGTGCAAAAAGCAATATGTCCTATGCTAGGGAGCAAATCAACCCTCCTCCCCCATCCCCCTTAGCATCACTCGAAAGCCCCAAGAAATGCTATCAGAAGACTAGTGCACAATTCCTCTTTTCAGAATTGTTTTCCTTAGGAGCTCTTACTGCAGCCCCAAAGGTTTTCTGCTGATTGACCTCGTTGCTTTGAGCCTTGTCATCAGTGCTGCTGGTGCACCCTGTGTCCTTGTGCCACCTCCATCACCAGCAATCCTCAGACATTCACAACCTGACGGCCCTGGCCATGGGATGAGCCGAGTAGAAAGCTATTTTTGTGTTTGAATTCCTACCTCTAGAGCTCTTCTTCCGTCAGTTCCAGTCCCTGAGTATCTCTCAATAAGAAATTCCCCCTGGTAAGCACCGAGGCTGCCTCCAACCTACTCACTGTACCTCTGTTTCTGCTGCTGTAAGGCAAGAAGAAAGATCTTTGCTCGCTTTGTGGAATGCGGGCCTCGTGTGAGCAGCTGGGTGTACAAAACTTGGCTCCGCTGGGCTGCAACCCCTGGTATCTGCCCAGGGTGTGAGCTCTGTCTGCCTCAGCTGGGCCATTCAGAGCAATTCCTTCTTGTTTTTTTTTCATTTTGACAATTTTAAATGCATCCTTCCCCTCACTGCGGGAATAATGAGGGTTTCTCATCTCTGTGTTGTCCCTGCTTTCATAATTTTGCATCAGGACTCCCTGGAAAGGATTGCACGGGGACTGCAAGCACGTTGACTGCCTTGGCATCCCAATGGGCATGTATCAGGCCCTGACCCCATGGAGCTGTGACCACACAAGAGCCCTAAATCATCTTTTCACTGTCTGAACCCATCCAGAAGGAGCTGGGCAAACACTTTTGGGGAATGCAGCTCTTTTTCATGGCTCTGGTTGCTACCATAAGCTAAACTGACTCATACATGCTGCCTCCAAGTACGGGCTGCTCTGAAAACCAAACGTCCTCGAGTATGGTGTTCAGTTTTGAGCCCCTCACTGCAAGAAAGACATCAAAGGCCTGGAGCATGTTCAGAGAAGGGCAACAAAGTTGGTGAGGTGTCTGGAGCACTGAAAATCCTGCCCTTCTCCCTTTCTATGCCTGATTCTACCACTGACCTCATGCCTTTGAGGAATCACGAAGACACCAGGCATTTATTCAGATGTCTATCAGATTTCAACATTCCCTGTTTAAAGAAACGATGTCTTTTTTTTTTTTCTTTTTATGTTGCCCGAGTTGCTCCTGGAGTAAGGGACATTGTCTAGATGCAAGAGGAATTTCAGAGGAAGGAGATATGGCTCAGAAAGTGGTGAGATTAAAGATAGGACGCATCCTCCAGGAGAGAGCAGATCATTCTGGCCTGAAATATACCCGAAGCATGGGCAAGCAGAGAGCAAACCAGCCCCATCTGGGGCTGCAGCATCCAATGGAGCTGTACATTGGAGGCCAGACTCAGTCCTGAAGATGCAACTCATGCAAAGCATCAGGGAATAGCAGCTACAGCAAGCAGCACCTCTACCCATGGCAGAGGTGGGAGATTGGTGGGCTATTTCAAGTCCCCAAGAGGCTTCAAGGTGGCTTTAAAAGCCTTCTTCACGGCTGGTGGAGCACCGTGTAAAGTCTACACCCAATCCATGAGAACATTGCCTTGTAGGGTGGGCTCTAAGGAGGTTGAGTTTGATCCAAACTCCCTTTCATTAACCAAACCTTCTGCTGGCTGCAGTGCCCGCTCTTCCATGAAGAGCCAACAGATGAGAAGAGCCCATTGAAATGGTGCTGATGGATCAGCTCAGGAAGAAGCAGGGCCTAAAAATGTTACTAAATCCCCGTGCTCTTCAAACCAAAAATGTGCCCAGGAAAATTTTACTGGTGGTGGTGCCCACCGACTTTCCCAATGGAGTTTTTTCTACTCTGTAGCAACTATTAATAAATAATCAGGAAAGCTGTTTTTCATGGAAAGGATAAGATTGCCAAAAAAGGCTCAGCCACCCAGAATAGAAATCTGCAGAATGATTGCATGTGTGGAGCTGCTGTGCGTGGCTGTCACTCCTGGCCCTGTCTGCAGACAACATGCACGTTGCCTTGCATCACAGATAGTGGGGCCATGTCTTTTACATCCTTTTTTTTTTTACCCTCTTGTTGAGATGTGCTCCAAGCCAGCACAGGGATAATTTACAGCAAATAATTTACCAAGTGCTTAGAGCTGCCTGTTCTGCTTGGCAGATTCTCTTGCACTTCAGCGTCGCTGCTGTCTGAGCTTGCTCAGCAGCTTTGATGTTCCATTCTTTTCCTGAAACCTCAAATAATCCTCATTGCTCATCCCGGTTTTTAAACACTGTGAGCCCCATGCAATGGGGAAATGGGGCTTTGCATTGGTGCTGCAACCTCTCCCCGGGTCCTTTCTTCACGGACATCCTTGAGCTGGCTCATTGAGCTGCTTGTGTGAAGGATTGCAGCTCTCTTCTGCTGAGAACTACCACTTGGTTCTGGACCCAGGGATGAAGACACTGCCAATGTCCCTGTGAAGGAGGGCTTGGCTTGGTGCTCACTTTATTCTTCCATTACTCTTTTGACCAAGTTCAAAATGATCAGTGGAGGATAAGGTGGAATGAGGCAATGGTGTATCACTTCTTCACAACTCCCAGCCCCATCTGCATGGAGTTTCACAAAGCTGCTCTCCCTGGCTGCTGGAACATGCCACACAGTGGGAAGTAACTGCTTCTTGAGCAGCATTAATGAAAGAAGCATGATATTTTTCTGCTTGCTGCCCCCTAAGCCCCCTTTGCCTCCAGCAACATGCAAGCATCTGCCATGTCCTAGGATGAGCTTCCAGGCACAGATACGGGCTGTGCCACACACATAGCCCTTCAGCCCTGCTGGTTTGCCTCTCTTCATCCCAGCTCAGCCTCAAACTTGGTCTTCTCTCCTCTACTCGATGGGCAGCACTTGTGCAATGATCTGAGTTATTTCTGAGAGCCCACTGCAAATTATCTTGGAAGTGGAAGTGGCTCATGAATTTGAAAGCTGCCAGGGGTGACGCACAAACAGACAATGAGCTCTCATAACTCATCTTTCCTTCAGAGAGGGGGGGTCAAACTCACGAGTTTCTATTGCATCTTAAAAAATAATAGTACAGCTATGATTCCTGGATTTCTTGTTCCATCCAGGCGCAGCACATCTGTGTGTGCCATATCTGCTTACAGAGCTCAGTGGGGTTGAGAGTTAGAGCTAGAGGAGAGAGCAAGAGGCCGCTTGTTGGGTTTAGAGCATCCTCCAGTGGGGATTCCCTCCTGGGGATGTCCCTTGGGCCTTTTGAAGTGGTAGGACCACGGCAGAATCTCCAGTGAGTGGATCCTGTGTCTCTCCAGCTCCTTGCTGTGCAGGTGGGTGGGAGCAGAAGATCTGCGTGCGAATCGCAGTTTTCTTTGCACGTTTCCAGGCTTCCTCCTGAGAGTTCGAAGCTGTGAAACGAATGTCACCTTCCTTGCTTGGGAGGTGGGAGGAACAGGAGGAACCCGGTATGGAGGGGTATGTAAGAAGAAAAATCTGGTGACTGTTAAAGGCAATCTTGTGTTTTCAGGGAAGCTTGCTGCTGGGGTGCACAGCAGTGGTGAGCATGGAAGAATGCCCAAGTGTTGAGCAGCTGGGGAGAAATATTGGCTTGGCATAACTGGGAGTAGGTGGACATCGTGAAGCATCTCCCTCATGTAAGGCATTGTTGAGGTGGGTTGGGATGAGAAACCAGGCAGGTCAGATCCCACTTGGCAGAACAGCGCCCAAAGCAAATCCTGAGGAGGGCACTGGATTTCTTCCGAGAAATCTCCCATGGAAGTTTCTGAACCCTCATGGGATGATTCCTCTTGGAATTCCTCTCCTGTCACTTGTTTTGGGACTCCAAGGTCTGTGTAAAGAAACACTGGGGAGTCAGGAGAGGGGATATGGAGGAGAGAATCAGGATGTCATGGATAGCATCAGGAGGTGATTGACAGACCAGGAGATGGTTGACAGAATCAGGACGTGGATGAGAACATCAGGAGATTGGTGAAATCATCAGGGTGAAGGTGAGAGCATCATTCTGTGTCCCATCCTTCTGCAGCAGATGAACCAATGCAATGTCCACTCTGCAGAGTGGAGACCCAGGACAAATAGGTGTTCCCAGCCACTTGATCCCACTTACTGGGCAGGGATGGTGATCTTGGTCCTAAATAGGAATGATTGGTGCCACTGGGAGAGCTAATGGTGGATTTTTCACATGGAGCACAACCAGCAGGACATGAACCTACCATCTGCTGAGGAGAATCCACAGGAATGAAAGAGCTCTTGCCTTTCCCAACACCATCAGTGAATGGAAGAATGGGCACTGTCCCAGGAGAAGTGGGTAAGAATAGGAAAAATGAATGGGAAGAGAAAAGAAGAGGATGGGAAAAGCAAAGAGAGGGCAAAGAATACTTCCAGCATGATGCCAACACCCAGTCCGAGATTCAAAACAGGACTGAAGTTAATTTTCTCTTTAGCAGCACCCAAGCCCTGCGGGTCCTGAGTCACCTCCTGAAGGCAGCTCCTGCTGGAAGCTTTACAGGAGGGGTGAGATTCCTGTTATATAACTTGGATGGAGAGCTGGGGGTGGATAGACATCACTCACAAACCCCCGAGGGCTCCAGAAGCAATGCCAGGCTCAGGTCAAGCCAGCACCCTGTGATGCCATCCTACCTGCTGCCATTGAGATGCCAACTGAGCACAGCATCACCTAAAAGCCAAGCTCTTTATTAGTGCTTAATAATACTGCAGAGAGCAGGCAGTTACGTCCTCAGCCACTCTGGGACATGGCAGAACGTTCTCTTTCTTCCAATATGAATTTGGCTTTGCAGCTGATAGATAAGACCATCAGAGTCAACACAATGTGCATTGCCTTTAATCAATTGACATGCTAGATCCCTGACAGTAAAACACTTTGTACCCAGTGGTAATTATTTGTTCCCTGCCTGTCTTGGAGATCACAGCATTTTTAGTGTGATAAGCAGATGAAATGCAGGAGGTTTTTTTTTTTTAATGAACTATCCCTCAGTGGCTGAAAGTCAAAGCCATCAAACAGCAGAACAGCCATAAGTGGAGGAGTGACACTGCTGCAAAGACCTGGCCAATATCTGGTGTGAATGCCCTGAAGGTGAAAAGGGTTTGTGGGTGGGAGAACTGGGTACCAGTCCAGCTTGCCAGGGGGCGGGGGTGACACCAGCTAGGGGTGGGGGCCTTCAGTTCTAAGTGAGAACACTTTATTGCTGTTTGCATGGTCCTCTCCGTCAGCCAGCCCTGAGTGCTGCAGGGATAGGGCAGTGCTCTGGGAATGCTGTGCTGGAAAAGGACTGAAAGACTGGAGGGGCTGAGGGAGCACCCTCGCTCCCTGGCAAGCTCTTATTTGATTGCATTTAGCTTCCCCTTTGCCATGACCTCCTGTTGTGGCTTTGTCTGCCAAATTAAAGAACCTTTTATTAGAAATCTCACCACAGTGGAATTTACGGAGTGAGGGAGCCACCTCTTCACCTTCCCTCTGTTAAACAAAATGACTTGAACTTTTGCCTCCTGGCAGGCAGCTTGCCAAGGCTCAGCCTTCCACTGCAGCTCTTGGACCAAGGCTTTGCAATTCACCATTCTCCCTCTGAGCTGCTGCCCAACCGAGGCTTGTCCTGCAGAACTGCTGCAGGAACCTGGCTCAGAAAGAAGCTCTTCCATTTGGAATATCTTGGCTTTGCCTTTGGGGTCTGGATCCTATATTGTTCCCACTTCTCCTGTGGACTCCAAACCAAAGCAGGAGATGCCCCTGAGCCTTCAAGTGCAGAGATACAGAAGGGCCACTGTGGATATAAGATCAACTTGGATATAAGGCTTCCATGGAAGTAATGTCACCACGTCTGGAAGGCCACCATGGACATAAGGCCACTATGGATGTAAAGCCACCATAATTCTAAGGCCACCACGTATGTAAGGCCACCATGGATGTAAGACCACTATGGCCAATCCTCTTCCCAGCCATTAACAAGTGTAAGGGTCAGAAAAAACAGTTTGTACAAGGAGACCAGACCAGACAGGGCTATACTGGCAGCTTCAATCCTACGCATGTACAACGGCCTGGAAATACTGCAACAAGTCACAGATTCCCTCTGCTGGCCACGGGGGACTGGGGTTTTGCAACAGGAGATGGAGCTTGGCATCTCCACAGCTTCACAGTTGCCCTGATGTTGAGCACTTGTTAGGAGCTAATGGCTGCTGGGCATCCCATGGATAATGACTATGTGGCCTGAATCTAAGTCTCAGGAGATAATAAAATTGGTAAAACCAAGGTAGATGACTTTGAGGTCTTTTTTCAACCCAGGCCATTCTATGATTCTATGAAATTGGCTTGTCAGCAAACCCCTCTGAGGCTGTGCTCTTTGGGAGCAATCAGTTGCTGTTCCAGGCCAGCCTGCCCACTCAAGAGGCTTTCCTTTCTAGGGTGTATCAGAAAAACTCTTCACAGCACCTCTGGGCACCACTGTGGTCTCCAACCTCATCAAGCTCCAGTAACTACATCCAATGGCTCTTTACCAAAAGCTCTTAAAAGAGATTAATTTGCCAAGTGGGGATATTTATATCCATCTGAATGACTACAGGAGTCACAGATGCCCTTAACCCTTTGGAGGCAATATCCTTTGAAGGCTTGCCTGGCAGGCTGGAGGAGATTGAACTGAAATCTCCTGGTTTGAAAGGACTTTGCCTGCCCCTTTGCTTGGTGATGTTGTTTTTAGGGGTGCTCAAACTCACAAGCTGGATATTTTGTTGGGAGCCTTATTTTTGTGTATGGGAGCAAAATATCAAGGGGACTGGAGCCTACCTTTAGTAGGGCAAGCAAAGGTGGAGCAGAATGCAGCCCAGTAGTGTGTGAGATGTGTTATGAGGATCCTTGGTGCCATGACTTGGGATTACTTGAAGGAGTAGTGGCGGGTGAGTAGGGCAAGGGGCTGAGCTGCAATCCCGTCCCTGTTCTCACTCAAGCAAGTCTCCCCTTACCATGCAACCAGCCAAAGCCACACCAAAATCAAGGAGGAGTCAAAATGGTACCAAGTTTTGTGGGGTGTGATGGGAGAATGTGGTTCAGGGTTTGGAGACACAGAACCTGACCTTCCTGAGTCACTGCACTGAGGTCAGTGTCACCACAGGGGCTGGAGACCTGGGGTGGGCACTAGCTGTCTTCATTCTCCGCTGGGTGTACACTCATCATAGCAGATTTTAGAGACAACACAGAGGATTTCATATCTCCTGTGGCCTTGCAGTAGTGACCACCACCAGCAAGGAGAGCTGCCCAGCCCTTCCAGCTCTTCATGTTGGTCCCACACAGCCAGGACAGACGATGGGGCTGGATGAAGGGGACAGGACAGACCCACTTTGAGCACCCTTGGTGGGTTTCTTGCTTGCTTGGATATTAGCAGCAATTTCTTCTCTCAAAAAGTGGCGATGCATTGGTACAGGCTGCCCAGGGGTTGGAGGAGTCACTGTCCCTGGAGGTGTTACAGAACTGTGGAGATGTGGCAGCTGGGGACATGGTCTGTGGGCACGGTGGGATTAATGGGGTTGGATGTGGGGATCTGAGAAGTCTTTTCCATCCTTCTTGATTCTTTGATTCTACAATGGCTCTGCCCTTTTTCCAGAGCAAAGTGATGCTGTCAATCCTACAGCCAGCTGCAGACCCAACCAACCACACCTCCAGGCTACAAAACCACCATGGTGAGGAGCTTCCCAAGATTTGCTTTCTCTCTTTTTTGAGGGGAGCACTACGCCATTTTGACTCGGTTCCCTTTCACCTCTTGGTCACTGATTCATGAGACTCAAAGAGATGAGCACAATGTGCAGATGGGGATGTAGTGGGGGACAAGAGGCAGAGCACAGTACTGTGCCCACCATGCACTAAGATGGAAGAGGAAGGAGTGAGGGAGTGGGGGTGGGCTCTTCCTGGCACCTGCCCCTCTCCCAGGCTGTGCTGGGGGCTCCAGCTCGGGGGTGGGGGCAAGGCAGAAATGACACAGCCCGGCCATTTCCACAAGACCAGCTTTAATATCAGTCATGAGAACGAGGAGAAAAGCACAGAATCCATTAACGGGAAAAAAAAATAATAAAAAAATGAAACACAAAACAAAAATAATAATAATAATAATAATAGAAAAAAAAAAACTTCAGAAACCCACCGCCCTGTGCCCATCTCCCCCCACGGACTGTCCAGGCACTGCAGATGGAGGAGCACGACACAGCAGCCGGGTGGGGACGATCCACCGAGAGCCACCTGGTCCGGCCCCTCCGCAGGGATGCTCACCTGGGGGTGTTGGGCAGCGCTGAGGTGGCCCGGCCTCGGGGACCTGGCTTAGCTTAAGATTCATCACAGACTGACACGAAGGACAAGAACGTAAGAAGAATCCAAGAGCTGCGACTTTTTGTTTCTTTATTCTAATTCAGCCTACGACGTTAGTAATGGTGATTTCAGGGGATGGCTGGGCCCGCGAGTTCCTTCTTGTAGTGAAAATCAGAGACTGTAAAGAGGAACAGAGCTTATAAAGACAGCTAGGGACATATTGCCGTAAAAAGAAGTGGCATGCAAGTGCTTTGTACATTTGGCAGTATGTGAGGTGGCGGGGCTTCTCTGTGTTTGTGGTGCTGGTCTCTGTGTTTTGTACAGTTCAAAAAGGAGCTGCTGCCTTCACAGCTTGGAGACAACCCCCCCAGAGGAAAGGACAACACAAGTCAAGTCCAAGGCGCCTCTCGCTTGGTTTTGGCAGAGTATATATATAATATATATATATATTTATTATTTTTTTTTGAATGCATAGCGATTTTCTTCCTTTTTTTTTTTTAATTTTTATTTTTTAATTTTTTTTCTTTTCTATTTTTATTTTTATTTTTTTGCCCCCGTTGCAAACCTGAGCTCGGTCCCTGCTTTCCCGTGCAGTTTCCCCTCCTTAGGTGTTGGCACTGTGGAGCGGTCGGGTGGTGTCAGCAGGCGATCTCCTCCAGCGTTCCCAGGGTGGCCTGCAGTGGCACGTTCACAGTGTGGCTGATGGTTTCCGAATGGTTTGGCATGGGGTCACAAGTGCTCTGCGATGGAGAAACGGGACGGGGTTACCCCGGGGCTGCTCGCCACCCCCTGCCTCTCCTCGTTGGCACCGCTAATTTCCTTTTCTATGGCAGCACGATCAATCCTTGGGGTATAATGCAGTGATGGGGCTCCTTACCACGTTTTCATCATGGCTCCCTTCCTCTTCCTCCTTCCCAAGTAGGTCTAATAATTTCTCCTTGATCAGCTGCAAAAGAGGGAGGGTTGGTTAACCATAGAATTCTGTGATTCTATGATTGTAAGCTGGGCAGGAGGAGGTTGAGCACATTGCCTTCTGACATCTGCAAGACATGGAATCACAGCATCACCAAGGCTGGAAAACACCTCCAAGACCATCCAGTCCAACCGTCCACCTACCACCATTACTTCTCCACCAAACCATGTCTCTCAGTACAACATCTAAACCACTTCCAGATCTGGAAGGGCACTGGGCTTGGAGGACCCAGACTCAGTGGGAAGGAAGGAGAAAATCTTCCAGTAAAAACCGCCTCGTGTCAAACCTGAATTTTTCACAAGAACAAAAAAATAAAAATAAATGAACCCTCAATTTAAAGATATCTGTTTGCGAGTTTATTGAAAACATCAGCTATGCAAACAGCTTCCCCTTGCAGCCACGGCTCCTTGGCAGCTGCTGCTGAAAAGCAGATTTGATTTTCAAGGAAAATCCCACAAAGGTTGAGAAGTGAGGGTATTTTTTTTTCTTCTTCTGAAAACCTTTCACTGGGAAGAAAGAGAAAAAAGAATAAACCAAAAGAAGCAAGCTAAAAATGTGAGCAATTGGGTCAGTTCCTAAGGAAGCATGGCTGATGCTGGCAGGACATGCTTGGTAGGATCAGCTGCACTTTCTGACCTGGTCCAGGACTGAGCAGTGTGACCAAATGTAAAAAGTCATTTCTAGGTTCAACACTTCCTTTGATTTTCACAGAATCACAAAACTGTAGGGGTTGGAAGGGACCTCTAGAGATCATTGAGTCCAAACCCCTGCCAAAGCAGCTCCCTACACCACATTACACAGCTATGCATCCAGGAGGGTCTTGAACAACTCCAGAGGAGACTCTACCACCTCTCTGTGCAGCTCCAGTGCTCCATCACCCTTACTATTTTGGGTAAGCTAATAGAGAACAACAAACACGTCCATTTGCTGGCAATCCCAGAGAGTTTGCAGATGCTTTGGTTGGGAATGCAATGAGTTTAAGGTGCCTTGAGCCCTGCCCTGGTGAAGCCCTAAGCAGATCAGAGCTATTTGAGGCATTTTATTCCTGCTTGCCCTGCCCAGTGTGGGTCAAAGATCCATCCTGACCGTGAAGGTGAACTTGCTGTGCAACCCCAGGTGTGCATGAGGAGATGGGGTGCTCTCTTAAGCCACATTTGCCAAAAAAGAAGAAATAAAATAAAATAAAATAAAATAAAATAAAATAAAATAAAATAAAATATAAAAGAAAATGGAAGGAAGGAGGGAAGGAGGGAGGGAAGGAGGGAAGGAAAGAAGAAAAAGAAAGAAAGAAAGAAAGAAAGAAAGAAAGAAAGAAAGAAAGAAAGAAAGAAAGAAAGAAAGAAAGAAAGAAAGAAAGAAAGAAAGAAAGAAAGAAAGAAAGAAAGAAAGAAAGAAAGAAAGAAAGAAAGAAAGAAAGAAAGAAAGAAAGAAAGAAAGAAAGAAAGAAAGAAAAGAAAGAAAGAAAAGAAAGAAAGAAAAGAAAGAAAGAAAAGAAAATACACCACGAGGAAACTACCTGCCAAGTTCTATAAGCAGGTATCAAGCAAAAGAAAGAAAAAGAGAAGAAAGAAGTCCAGACTTTGCAAGGCTTCTTATTACCTTCTTATGACAGAAGCCCAAGATAGCTGAGAATAGGAGATTTTAATGAAATAGGGTGTGAATTCAGAGTGAGATATAAAGTGAGGCACTGGCTCTGTTTGCACTCCCAAGCCATTATTAGCTTTATGCTTGTAATTTTCAATCTATTTTACTGCAGGATAACACCACCAACTGCTAACAGCCGCCCAGAAGGGGCTGCGTTGGGGAGTGACTGTCTTAAAATGCAAAGCCAGCATCTAGACTTTAATAAAATAGAAGAGGCTTTTTTAAGGATGTTCCAGCAAGATTGAAGCAGCCAACATTCCTGTGCACCCAGCTGGCACACACTGATGCCACTGCCACTAACAAGCTCTAACTACAATATCCCATGGGATTAAAAATCCCTGGTGCCATCACGATGAGGAGCTGGATGATGGAGGTGCAGGGAGGCTAAAACCACTGTGTTAAAACCCCCTCACCTTGGGGTGAGAAGTGACAGATCTGCCGGGAACTGCCTCTCCCTGTAGGTGTCACATCCCACTTGTAACTGTGCCATAAACACATTCTTTCCTGATATAAAATAGGGCCTGCACGTTTGGGTTCTTGGAGTCATCTCATTGCAGACAGGGAGCTAAATCCCAGAGGCTTGCTGCAGTGTCCCACCCCGCCCCCACCTCCCCATCTCCACTGCTCCATTTCTTCCGTACATTTTAAAGGCATGAGCCTGATCTGCAACATTAACCCTTCTGCAATATGGCAAAGAAGACTGGGAAATGGGAAATCCTGGAAGAGGATGCTCCAGGAAGGGTTTGTTTGGCCTGAGACCCACTGGAGGTGAATTATATGGTGTAATTAACCTATAATTTATATATTATAGTAATTTATAATTAATTATAGCATTAGTTGAGCACACTGGGCATGGAGGGTTGTGATGGCCCCAGCTGGCATCAAGGCTTTCAAGCCCACCCTCTGCCAGGAATGAGGCGAAGGCGAGGCACTTACCTCATATATATAATCGAAGAGCTCTAGTATAGTGAGGATACTAGCACCAATAAATAGCCCCATTTGGCCTCCAATGTCACCTAGGAGAGAGAACAACACGACAGTGCTTTTATCAGAGCACCTTCATCACCAGCTTCATCCTCGATCGAACATCTCTACTTCTCAACCCAATGGGTCTTAAGTGTCTAAATCTTTAACCATCTCCCACAAAGCTTGACCCAATTTGAAGCTAAGCAACCCCATCGAGCTGTGGGACAGCACCTGAAGGCAAAGAGCCCAGGGTCCTGCAGGCCCTGTTGGAAATCAAGATGGATTTGGAGCAGGTAAGAGGTGATGGGTAGGAGGTTTTAAGAGATTACTTTCTCCATACACTGCCTTCCAGAATTGGGAGCACCATTGAGAGCATCCACTGCCTGCTCACCCCAAATATCAGGGCTTTGGTATCCAGCAAAGATGGAGCAGCTCACATTAACCTCTCATGGGTGACACATGGGCTATATGCGGTCCCTCAGACCTGGGACATCCCCCAGCTTGGTGTTAGAAGGAAAATAAGGGACTGAAGGCATGGTGGACAGAAATATGGTTGGATTTTGCTGGGATTTCACAGAATGCACTCGTTTGTGACATCTGCCTGTCCCATAAATACACCTGTCTCACACAGACTCAATCACATACCCCGCCACCTCCTTACCAAGTAAGGCTGCCACTTCATAGGCTTTCTTCTGCTCAATTGTCTCATAGTTGAGTGCTTCAAAAAATATGTCCAAGACAAGAATATTTTCTCTGCAAAAAGGACAACAGCACCAGCCCATCAGCCACCAGTTTGGGACAAGATAAAACAAAAAGGGACTTGGGGGCTGTCCTCATCACTCTTTCTGGGGTTCTCAGTGACCTATAGACACTTGGATCTCTTGGAGGCCAAGGCCACACTCCGGGAGCCTCAGCACAAACTGGAGATCTTTTCTCCAAGATCTCTGCTCACGATGTGAGCTCTGGATCCCACTTTTACTGTAAGACCAGAAGTCTGAATGATGATTAATAAGAATTAACTATCGCTGACTCCATAAAGATAACAATGAGTTCAGAGCTGGTAGAGGGCCAAGCTGTCCTGAAATTGCTCTCCTGAGATGAAAGCAACCCACAGCTCATTCTTAGAGGGCTCATCCTAATATGAGGGTGATAATAATATGGAGAACATATGCCTCTATTGGCAAGGTCTAAGTGCCGGTAGCTTAAATGGGCTTTACTTTTCATTCCCCCCTTCCAAAGAAAGCAGTTTTCTTCAGCACTCACGAGATATATTTTTCTGATTTGTTAAACTTCTTCTCCAGGTACTTGGCCGAAGTCTTGCTGGGGATCTTGACCATGGAGAGCTCTTTGTTGTACCTGGTCAGGTTACAGGGTGTCCTGCAGATGCAGTAATTGCTGTCTTTTTCAGCAAGCAAACCTGGAGAAGGTGATAGAGTTTGATCTCAAGAGCTGGGGACATGCAGCAGATGTGGACCCGGAGGTCACACAGCCCAGAGAGGAGCCAAGCAGTCAGATCTCAAAAGAGAAGAGCCATTTCTCATCCATTTTATTGCATGGCCATTCACAGCACATTGAAGACAGACCCTCTCTGGAGGCCACGCTCTGTTACCAGCATCTGCTTGGGGTTGCAGCTTGTCTCATGCTGGTAACATGTAAACTCTTTGCATACATCTGATCCTGCCAACAGCACTCGACCTTGGAGTCTCCTAAATCCCAAACTAGAATGGGTTCTCCCTCTCTACCCCAACTCCAACTTCAAATCCAAACCCAAAACCAAATGCAAATCCAATCCCAAATCCAAACCCAATTCCAGCTCCAAATCCAAACCCAGACCCACACCTAGAGGTGCTCCCCTTGTAGACATATGAGGGTGCCTGCTGTCCTGATTTTTGCTGCCCTGATGGAACCACGTACCCAGTTTAAGACCAGAGTAACCTTGATCCCAGGGAATATCCTGCCTTCCCCAACACTTTGGGTCTTATCAAAAGCCATCACTGGGCTGCAGCTGCTCCTAATGACCCCACCCAGGAGGACACAGGCTGCTGGAAGTCCCCCCAACTTGGGATACCTGTGACAGCCATAGATATCTCCTGGTACTCACCGAGTGCAGGCTCTGCACATTCCTTGTACTGCTCCGGGGTACAGAAGGGAGCATCCCCTGTAGGGAAAGGACACATCCACCATTGTTGCTACAGACTGGTGACATGGAAACTTTTCAGCCCTGTCCCGTCCCCGTTTTCAGTTCCAGAATGAGCTGAGGGCAGTGTGGGGACAACAAGGAAATGTCCCCACTTGCACAGTGAGCCAAGGATGGGGTGGGCAATGGAGGGACTGCAGCACCACCTCTGCTGGGTCTGGGTGCCTTCTCTTCCAAATCAGAGTCACAGGAAAAATCACCCAAGGGTGCTTAGCCAGGGACAAAGAGGTGTTACCAGAACCATGGCCCTCTGCCATTCCTGCCCCTGTTTCAAGTCATTCTGCAAGCATTTTTAGCATTTCCCTTTAGGGCAAGCTATTCCCATCTCCTCTAGTCCCATGTCCCTTGGCTGGAGGGGGTTGGGCGGAGGGAGGGGAGCACTGACCTGGCATGTGAACCATTTTGCAGTTGCAGTTTTCCACAATATACCGCGTCTCGCAGTCGATCCTGCAAGCCGTGATGCTGTAAACGGGAAAGAAGTCTAAGCCCATGTCTGACGAGCGACATTCACCCCACGGCGGAGGCAGGTACGTCAGCTGCAAGAGAGGGAGGAGGGGGTGTCAGGGGATGCAACATCTCCTCCCCCCCCTGCTGGTAGGAAGGAAAGGGACCATGCTGGTTGGGGAGAGGGGCAGCTCAGCTCGCCTGTTCCAACCCGACCCCAAAACCTCCCAACAAAAATCACTCTCAGCTTCGGTTCCCAAACCTGCCCAGAGAAACAGTGATGCCTAACGGTCCAACCCTTCATCATCATCTTGGAAACGGCATTAAGCAGTTGCACAAACCAACTTCTCATACCCATCCTCACTCTCCCAGTGACTCTTTTTTGTCATAAGCAAGTCCTTGTGCTGCAGAGCTCCCCTCCAGCCCAGCAGGATGGTGCACAGCGTTTGTGCAGCACCAGGCACTCTGCAGGACCAGCATTAAGGAGCACTTGGTCCTTCCTGTTGCACCACTGGGAAAATTCTGCTCATGCAGAGACTGCTGGGGAGGCTGTGACTTTGCAAATTGGCTCCAATTCAGTGTGAACAAATGCAGGGTAATCAGCACCGTGTGCGACAGCTCCTGGCTCACGCTTATTCTAATCTCACGGGGACAACACAGACAGTGCTGGTGACATTAAGGAGCAGATAAAGGAAACACCAAGATTCCAGCAAAGGTAATGTGATTGCTGTGGTGTGAGCAAACCCAGGTTTGTGCTGTTCCCTTCCTCACCGAGGCACTTTTCTCACTGACACAAAATGCACCAGGTGACAGCCCACGGACACCAGCACCATCCTTGAGAAGGGGACAAGTGAGTGGTGCCCTTTCCAAACACCCCTGCACCAAGTGACCTCAGCTGTGGTGCTGAGGACCCATCTTTGCACATCACCTTGCACAGAGTAACCCAGACTGCTCGGTATTATTGAAATGCAAACCCTTCTGCTGCTACCACTTTATTTAGCATAAATGCAAAGATGAGAAAAGCTGAACGTCACAATCCACCACAGAAACCTTAATTACGAGCCCAGAACATGCTGGAGGAAAAACCAGTCACTCTCTGGCCCCCACGGCCAAATCTACCTTGTTTGCCTTCTGTCTGAAGCTTGGCAGGCTTTCTTATTTCTCTTTATCTTCTGCAATACTTTTTGCTAGAGAGCAGAAAATAGCACTTCCCTAACCCCTCCTTCTCTGTGTTTTAAAGCAGCATCCAATTTGCTGTGCTTTGCTCCAAACACTGAACGCTTTGTGCTGGCAGAGCACACTGGCTGAAGAGAAACATTCGTTTAAATATGCAGTAACATTAATCGTGTTCTAAAATAGATACGTAAACATGTGGCAATGGCCCTCGAGCCTAGGACCCAGGGGCTAGATGTGAGGTGCTTCCTTTGGGGCTGCCTGGGGGTCTTCTGGAGATGTAGGAGAAAATGAGGAGAATCACAGAATCACAGAATGGTTTGGGTTGGAAAGGAACTCAAAGATCATGGGACCACAAAATTACAGCTTGGTTGGGTTGTAAGTAACCTCAAAGATCATACAACGGCATGGTTGGGTTGGAAAGGACCTTAATGATCGTAGAACCATGGAACCACAGCACGGTTGGGTTGGAAGGGACCTCAAAGCCCCCGCAGTCTCAATCCCTGCCTTGGGCTGGATGCCCCCCAGCAGCTCAGGCTGCCCAGCCCACATCCATGGCCTTCGGATCTCCAGGGATGGGGACCCCACACTTCTCTGAGGAACCTGAAAAGGGATGAGCCACAAAGTGGAGGCACATTCTGGACCCTGTAGGATGAATAATGAGCCCAGGAGCCCTTCAGGCACAGACCTGGGGTGATTACAACAAAACTGAAGTGACATGAGCTATCTGGAACCCATGCTGTGCTCCAGGGCCCTTTTGTTGGCCCAGATGATCTTGGTGGTCTTTCTCAACCCTAATGAATCCACGATTCGTGAGGTCTCTGGTGAGAGCAGAGCTACAACTCAACTCCAATGCACTTTCTGAACATTTGTTCCCTTTGTGCACCAGTCTGTAGTGCTTGGGAGCTGGTAAAATGCCCGTGGCTTGAACTTAATAACCAATCAGCAGCTATATTCTATACTGGGCTTCAATTGCAGCTAGTAAGAGAAAGAGGAGATGTTCTGAAGAACTTGACTGGTGGTGAGGGTGGAAGTAAGGTAGAGCTTGGAGAAGAGGCCAGGCTCTGGAGGGGGAATCCTGCCCTCTCCAAATCCAACCCTGCCCTATGCCCCTGGGCCCATGGGCTCAAAGAACAGCCAAGCTGAATTAATTCCTTCTCTGTGAACTATTTTGCTTCCAACAGTTCCCACCCAGGAACACAGAGGTGCTTTGCTCACCATTTAAATGGTTCCCAGTTGTTTCTTTCTCTAACCTGCTCCAAGTTTACAGGACCAGCTGGAGCCACACTCAAGGCATCCCAGCAGCTCACCCATCTCCCAGCCAAGCCGTGGGCCCCAGTCATAATAAGATGACAGTTCCAGGACTTTCCTTGCATGAGAAAATGGAGAGACCCTATAAAAGCTCAGAACAGGAGTGAAAGGGCCTTGGTGTAACAGCAAACCCTCTTAGGCTCTGGTTGCCCACTAGCCAGGCAAGCACTGAATCACCAGCTCCACCCGCTCCTGTGAGCATTGATGCTGCTATTCAAGCGCTGATGAAAAAAATAACTTGGCAGCATCACCCATGAGCCCTGCCTGGAGTTCCCCAAATCCACACAAATCCCATTGCTGCTCACTTCAGGGCAACAGCAGTGTGAGCAGCTCAGCACAATACGCAGTGATCTCCGCACACTGCAGGTCCCATCTGAGCCACAGACAGCTCCCAGGTGCGAAGGTGCAGCTGGTGAAGGCTGTTCCCATCTGTGGGATCAGCAGAGAGACTGAGAATAAAAGCAGCTCCCAGGCTTTGCAGCATCTCCAAGAAACGGGGCTGGCTCTGAACCAGGTGGTATTGGAAGTCTGCAAAGTAACACCTTTGAATGAAAGTACTGAGAGCATCTCTGCAACAATAGCAAAATGTTGTTTGAAGAGGATCTTTTCTCATTTGCTTTACACTTGCAGCATAATAGAGTACCAGATGCCATCATTTAGTCATCCGCAACAGAGAAAGGAGCCCATATGTTGCACGTTGTGTGATAAAGGAGAATAAATAATCACAGGCTCAGATGGAATCAGATCTCTTCCGAGCACCACTACACACAAATCTTTTAAGCCCTTTAAATTTCATTCTGAAATGTAGGTGACAGGATCAGGAGATGATGGAGTCACCAGCAGACACTGAGCTTACACAGCGTTTGCTCAGCCAGCGCTGGATTTGAGCCACAGTGCTCGTGAACCAGCACCGTGTCTGCAGGAGGTGCACGGGCTGAATGCTTAATTAAAGCCAGCTTCATTAACAGAATTAGGTCTTGTTTCAGAGCCAGGACCACAAGCACTATCCACCCGTGACCTGCACTAGCACAGACCCCACGTGGAGGAGCAAAGCCAGCTTGTTCCTCCCATCAGTCACGGAGTTGCATTTGCTTTGCCCAATATTCACTCCTTTCCAGCTTCCCAAACACGCAGCACAATGAACCACATGCCACCACGCACTTGATTTTTCACACTCTGTAGAAGACTCTCCCTCCCTTGTGCAAGTCAACGAACTCCTCTCTCTCCGAGGGATTCATCAAGGGCTATTAGTGGAGCTTCCATTGTAATTACAGCTTCAGAGGCACACTGCTTCCCTTGTGCTCTGTAATTTGTAAGCAGAAGTGAATCCCCGACTGATCAGCACCACACGTGGGTGTGAGACCTCTCCGGAGGAGGCAGGTGCATCCCTGGCTCTGTGCTGCTCCCAGGCAAGGCACATCTTCAGAAATGTTCCCTGTGGTCCATAGAGAGGAGCCTGCTGGGCCCCACAGCCACACTATGCCTTTACATACATGCACCTTGCAGGGGAAGGCTCAGAGCAAGGGGCCAAACTCTTCTGCAGCTCACAGCTGGATCCCTGGACTAAAGGGCAACGGAGCAAAATCCAGTGCTTCTTCTATTGCATGGCCCCATCCGTGCTTCTGTGAGCACTGCAAGCCCTGGGGTTAATGCAAACTCTGGGATTAATAAAATGGTGAACCTGTCTGCAAGAGCACCCTTCCCTGCAACCCTGTAACCCTCTCAGCGATGCAAACCGTGTGTTCTCAGGGCTGCAAACTCATGTAAAGCCTTCATATGCACAGCACTTGGCCCTGAGGGCTGCACTGCATCCGCCTGGATCTCCAGTCTGCGAGGCCGCTGCATCACACTGCCTGCCCCACCTGCCTTGCTTTTCCCCTCCTTTGGACAATGCTAACTTTTGCTCCATCTGCACCGAGCAGTGGGATTTGGTGCTGGACCAGAAGCTGCCCGAGGATGCTGAGTTGCTCCCTTTTGCCAGCAGTGAGCTATGTACCTTGGTTGTTGGATGGAAATAGTGAAAAAGGCAAAGCAGGGACAATTTCTGCCCTCGGTTCAGTGGCACTGATCCATCACTTTGCTCCACTTTCCCAACAGCTGCCTGTACACCACATGATCCGACGCTCAACCAACTTCAGTATCAGCTCCTAATTGAGGTCGACAAACGCGTATCCCCTCGCATGCACCGTCATTAATACCTAATTAATTAATTAAGTGCTCGTTAGATTGCCTTGATTCCTGCTTATTAGGGGATTATGATGAGCAGTTACAACACGGGGATGTGGTGAAGCTGCTTCCAGCCCCGTTTGCAGCTGCGCTCTGCCAGAAATCTGCTTTGGCTCAACACTACCCAATGTCTCCATGCTCCAGGTACGTTCAGAGCCACCAACCCCCCACTGCAGCTCACAGTCTCAAGGCGAGGTGTGTCTGCTTTAGCTGCAAATGAAATAATAACCAGAAACCTACGTTCTTTAATGAGACATCAAATGGCATCAACTTAATAGGTTTTCAATCCCAGACAGCTTTAGCACTTGTAAAATGCTCAAGAAACTCAGCGTACATGCTGCTTGCGGTTCCTGTCACCATCTCCCAGTTAATGATGCTGGAATTTCTCTATTTATTGCCTAACTGCCCAGGCAGGGTGTGCTGCATGCCATGCAGCTGTTCTTTCCTGTTTGCATAAGTAAAATTGCCTTGATTGACAAGAACTTAACCCTGTGGTTAAGTAGCCTGTGGTGCTCGGAGGGTACACAGCCCTGGACTTGAATGGTCACTGGAAGAAAACATGCATTTGGGCACGCAGTGATTTGTGAGCCCCTCCAGGTTCCCTTTTCCCTGGGAATGATTTTGCAAAGCAGAAGTTATTGGACGGCTGCTCCCCGTGTTTTTCTGCCGTGCTCAGTGAGCTGTGCCTTTAGCTTATATTTTCCATCACAGAATCCTAGAATGGTTTAGTTGGAACCAACCTTAAAGACAATCAGGCTTCAAGCCCATGCCATGGGCTGGTTGCCCCCCAGTCAGATCAGCGTGTGCAGGATCCCATCCAGCCTTGAAATCCTCCAGGGTTGGGCTGGCAATTAACTCCGCCATCAAATGACCTTTAGCTCTGCCTTCTCCCCCTTGGATACCTCCACAGTCAGAATAAGTATCGTCCCACATTCTGCTGGTCAGCATGGGCTCTACTTGTTGATCTACATTGGCCAACCTCACATCAGTGTCCAAGCTGGGGTGTGTTGGGGGGAGCTGGATTTTTTGGAGCTCTGCTATCCTCAGCAAGTGGCTTTCCATCTTTTAAAATAAAATCCTACTATCCCTGTCACAAAGCAAATGGGTAACAGAACACCCTGACCATCATCCCATACACACCCATGATGTGCTCAATGCGTTTCTCTTACCAACCTCCATCCCTAAGGAACCCTTTCCAATCTCTCCCCATCCCCACTGCTCCTCAGTCAGACTCATTCCCACTGCTTGCTCCAAACCCATTTCCCCTTGTCCCTTTCTAGGCCAACTCCAAATGCCATTTTCCAAGCAAAACCACACTGTTGCCCTACGAAAACATCCTTACAATGGCATGCACGCATCTCCTTTGAACCCGCGTGCTGAAGTTTTTGCCACCTCTGTCTGCTGGCTGGCTTCTTGCTGTTTAATTAATGACAGACCGGAGGAAATCAACAGGGAGAATGTGTGGGATCGCGGAAAACACAGAGCGAAGATTTCCAGAAGGAGGTGTAAGACCGTAGGTAGAAGATGCTCTGAGTGAGCATTGGCAAACCGGGGGAACGTCACTTAATTGCTCCCGATTTTCAAACGCAGCTGCCTACGCCTTGTTTGAAAATAGGAGCGACGGCTGCCAGACCCTGAGCCCTGCTTCCCTGGCTCTGTAATTACACTTTGTGATCCTGCAGTTGTTGGTAGCTGATGCTCTCTGTCCCGTGCAAACATTACGAGGGGATGAGTCTCCAAGGCACACTAGAGCCCTATAAAACAATATTGCTCTGTCTTCGAACCTGTTGCTTAATTGAAGCCTCTTAAATTTTTATTACCAAGTTGGCAGAAATTGCCATTTTAGAGCGCTTTTCATCTTCCCTAATGTGCAGAGCCAGCGGCATGGTAGGGAGCAGCCGTTACCCATCCCATCCACCGTGGGGGATGCAGTGGGGGCTCCCGAGCAGTGGCAATGCCATAAAGCACAGCTGGGAAAATGAGATGAAAAGGATGGCAAATCCCGGAAGAATCTGTCTTTTGGAGGGGATCAGCCCTCCAAAATATGAATGCCAGCATGGTTTGCAGTCTCTCCAATGCTATTATTACTAACAGTGCTTCAGGACAGGGTTTAGTGGGTAACACTGGGGGTAGATGGATGGTTGGACCACATGATTTTAGAGGTGTTCTCCAACCTTAATGATCCCCTGCTTGTATGCACAGTGCAAGGTTTGTTGCAGCACCAGGCTCACCCAGAAGTGCTGAGAAAAGGGAAAGCTGTGGATGCACCTCCAAGAAACCAGCAGCAAGGACCTGGAAGGCACAGCTCTGTGCAGGGTGCTCCTGCCCTGCTTGGGACCATCCTACCTGTGCCTGCAGCCAGCTCCTGTGCTGCTGCTCCACGTTTGGCTCATTCACGAGAAAACAAACCTTACTCATTAGGCTCACTGATTGCCATAGAAACGGCTCTCCTGCATGGCCAGAGCATCTCTGCTCTGCCCCAGCTCTTCCAGCACCCCTCCTCATGCAACGTGGTGTGAGACACCCAGAAAACAGCAGCCACAGTCTCATGCCTCTCTGTGAACTGCTCCAGCTCCCTTCCTAAATCGCTCAGAGAGGATTTTTGATGTCCCCCATCAAAATCACTCCCATTTTAACTGTGACCACACTGCCTCCAGCAGTGCCTGAGCTTTGGGGAGCTCTGTCCCAGCTCCTAATTCCAAGTAACAAGAGGGAACTGTTTCAGTCTCAGATGTCCACAGCACAAAAACACAGCACTAACAGCTTTTACAGAGAAGCCCCTGCTTACACTGCCTTTGCTTTTGTTGACTCAGCAAGCTTGCAGCATCCCCATCTGCAGTGCTACCTGGTTGCTTCTGACACTACTGCTGCACTAACACCACCAAACTGGCAAATGTTTCTTAAAAGTCACTCTGCTGGAGGGCTCAGCTGCTGCAGAAGGAGGAGAAAAAGTGATTTTTTTTTGTCGCTTTTTTCTACTGACAGCTCATTTTCAAGTGACATTTAAGGAGATCGTGCACTGTCACGGTTTGCTTTCGACCATGGTGGTATAAAACACGCAGTTTAGGACCACAGTAATGGGTTGGACTCAGTCCTCTGGGCGATGTTCATAGGGTTTTCCTCCTTTTGCTCTGCATTACAGAAAGAACAGCACATGCCAAACCCAGGCATGGAGATGAGGTATTAAGACTCAGCCAGGGCCCGGAATCAGAGATAGGCATTTGGGGTGGGAGGAGGTGGGTGTGCCCTGTAGGGTAATTAGACAAGGCAGTAGCATGCCTATGCTGTACTGGCTGTAATCAGCAGTTGTAATTAGGCTATAAAGTGACCTTAGTGCATCTCATGGGTGAAGGCTTCGTGGTACAACTTTAAACCTGTTCCAGAGCAGCTGGCACTGAGCAGCAATGTGCCCTGCCCTCTGCCAGCACCAAAATTGAGACAACCCACAGAAGGGGAGACACGCTCCATCTAAAAGCCCCTCAAATTCTGCTTCATTGTCATCGTCCTTCCTGAAGGAGGGATTTGCGGAGGGAGGGTTTCTATTTCTTTTCTCACAGCTAGTTGTCTTCCTAAAAGCATCCCATGCAATTGCTTTCTACAATAGGAAGAATGAAAAATAATTAAGATTGGCAGTACAAAGGGAAGCATTAGGGAAGATTTAGAGCAAGTCTCAGCATTTATGCTCCTTCCTACCTAAAATGAAGTCCTCAAGGTCCTTGCTGCAGGCTGTGAGTGGGCTCATCCAACCAACTGGCTGCTGGCTGTAACCCAATGGGTCCTCTGGGGCAGCACAAAGTGGCTGCCAACATATTTATGGAAGGGAATGGGATGAAGAATGCCCACCATGGGTCTCCAAGGCCATTTCCTCCAAGAGCTGATGAGCCCAAACCCACCAGCAAGGTGTGCCTGGGCCATGCAGAATTCAAGAACAGGAGTGGGGAGGCTGACAAGCACAAGGACAGGGCTTGGTTGGTGGATGTGACACGGATGGGGCAGGAGCTGTTCTGGACTTCAGCAGGTGCTCACTCTGCCCCTGAAGATCCCTTTGCCTTCACTGTCATCGAGGTGTTATGCTCCAAGCGAGTGCTAATAGAGCTGCTCATTTTCCCCAGCACACCAGACTTCTCACAAGACACATATTGACAACAGCAAAACACTGCTCCACTTTAATTGAGAAGTCTCCACCTGGCACCCGCCCACCAGGAACCCACACCCTTCGTTATCTCTGGGATGAGCACACAGAAGCACGTCGTAATGAATGAGCCTTGCTGAAATGCCTGCAGCCTCAGGTGCATTTTGGTACCCGGGGCAATGGAGAGACGCCTTGGCTTAGAGATATATTTGGTGGTGACTTCACTGAGCTGTTCAGAGCTGAAGTTCTGCAGCCCTGATTTCTGTGGAGGTTTGATCACTGCAAACCCTCACAGAATCACAGAGGTTGGAAGGGACCTCAAGCAATCATCGAGACCAACCCCCCTGCCAAAGCAGGTTCCTCCATGCATGTCTGCTCACTTCCCTCAATTTAATTCACACGATCACGAACGTTGGAAAAGAGTACTGAGATGATTTACTCCAGCCATCGACCCACCATGCGGCACTGAGAGTAGGCACAAGAACAGGGAGGAAAAGGAGAGGCAACGAGGCAGGAAGGCTAGGAGCAAAGGTGCTATGGCCAAAAACAGTGGGGAAAATAGTCATTCTGCTCCCCAGCTGTCTAAATGCCTATCCAAGATCTGGGTCTAATGATGGCGTGTCACATCGCATCCATGTGCACTGTGAAGTGTCGCTGTTGGGACGCAGGGATGGTGATGCATCCTGGGCCACGAGCTTCCCATCGCTGGTCATCATAAATAATGTGACTGCTCCGGTGCTGCCTGCAAGGATTCGTGCTGCTCTGCCTAATGAAACACAGTCTTCTGGTCTCATTTAATATGCCCTTGGAGCGTGAGAGCTTTTTGGAAAGCAGCAACCTGTCACAGTGGGTTGGATGGTAACCAGCACATTCACAGACTGCCATATGCGAACCACAAACGTGAAGAAGCCAATCAGGGATATTACCAGGGACAGAATCCCTTCTGTGGCCAAAACTGTGAGGGCTGTGGGAAGTGTACTGGAAACAACAAGAGCTGTCCCCTTCCCAACCAGTTTGAAGCAAAGGAGTGAGAAAATAAAATCACCTCCCAAGGTGCATCAGTACGTACATACGGCCCACAGGAGGCATCTTGGTGTGCAAACAAAATTTGGGACTTACCCTTTGCTCTTGTGTGGCCACAAAGGTCTGGAATCCAGGGGCCACCCCAAAGCCGAGCTCCTGGACAAACGGCGGCTCCGACTGGCTGTGGATCTGAACTTTGACTCCGGCCTCGAATGTCGTCTCTTCTGGAAGAAGAAGGCAGGGGGTTAAGCTGGGGTGGTGGGATGGTGTCCTTTGAGGACTTTGGTCTGGTCAATACGCGCTGCTCAAAAGGAGATAGGCAGTCAGGAGAGCATCACCTGGCTGATGAGGGGCTGGGAACAATGGAGGGAAGCATAGCACCAGGGGATGCTTCTCCCCATTGGGATCAAGAACATCTGCTGGCTTCCAATCCTTGGCTGCTGTCTATCCCAAGGGCTTGATGTCTGCATATGTCAGAGATCTATGATTTCTCCATGATTTCAAGACAGAACACAGGAGGTGACATCCATTTTCTGGCTACTTAGTTGCAGAGTTTTAAATGCACTCCCATACGACTAAAATAAATACACTTCTCCTTCCCAAAAAATCAATTCTAGTATCCATATGGCCTCTGACATCCACCTCTGCTGCCCCACAGCTTCATCTGTGGCACTGACACACCTGAAGCCACTTGGAACATAACATGGGTCGTGCAGAAATGAAAGAAGTGTAAAATCCCAAGCTGCCTGTGCCTTCAGTTGCTCAGGTGGCTCCAAGCACAAAGGCTCTTTGCAGCTCATGGGCTCAAACTCATGACCCTGTTACAGCTTTCCTCACTTCGGCTGATGCAACATCCTCACATCTTGAGCTCCTCTTCCACTAAAACAACTGATAACAGGCTTTCTGAAGCTGAGTTAATGGACGCAAGTCAGACCTGAGTGAGCTCTCCAAGCACTTCGGGCTCCGCTATCACACAGGCATCACAGAGGCACAGAACATCTCTCTCTTTAGCTTTGCTGCTACAGTCTCACATCCAAACCAACTGCAGGGAGCACATGGGTTTAAGGGGTGGGGGCTCACTGGCAAAGGAACTCATTAGATATGCATAGTATGGTCTAAACACATAGCAACCCACTAATAGGAATCCACGCCTAGGGCCAACAAACGCCGCCTAAACATCTGAAGAAACTTCTGTTTGACGATGAGTCACTCTTTATTTTCTCTGCTTACTATTTCTTGGTGTTTTTCTACTATTTTATTATGCTTTTCCATTTTTTTTTTACCGGCACAGTATTTGATCCAAAACACTGCAAGAAACCCAACAGGAAGGAATGTCAGCCCCAGACCTCTTTGACAGCTGCCCATCCCTCAAGCACTCAGCTACGCAATGCCATGGCCAAACTGATCAAAGAAGAGCCCTTCAGAGCCCCCTGCCCCTCCAAACACAAACCAATGTACACACTTTGTTCAGCTTTTGGGAACAATCAGCATCAAAAAAACCCCATGGTTACTGTGAGGTCACTTTACTTATTGGCCACTTGAAAATTCACACACCGTGCCCGCAGTGTCCAGCACCGCATCTCTGCCCTCTGGCATTTTATCTCAGCATCCTTCACTGGCTGAGCAGCTGTAACAGGCTATTAGTACTTATTAGCATTTAACCTTTTTAAAGCTCAGCTTTCCTACCTCTAAACCAATTTGGAGATGAATAAGATTTATTACATCACCAGGTCTCGCATCCTTCTGCTAAACCCAGGTCGTCAGCAAGCTGCCCGTGTGCCCGGCTCCAACCATTTGGAGTTGGACTTCGAACCAGCTGGAGGTGTTTTATCTGCACCACTCATTCTTGAACACACGCTCCCATTGATCAATGCCTCCAGCTCTTGTGCTAATCCTGGCATCGGATTTACAACACTCCTTGCGAAGTAATTGTGTATTTTTATTTCCATGTGACAAAAGGGCTTTTGGTAGATGAACAGTGTCATGAGTGGGACATGCCATGCTGTGGTGGATGAGCAGGCTGCGTGTGTTTCCCCGGTGTAATCCCACATCAGTGGGACATCGGCACAGAAAGGATGAGTTTGTTTTGGATGTCACTGAACTGAAGTCTCATGGAGTGAGACTGGCAGTGACCACCCCTGTCTCTGCTTTCGCTCAAGACCCAGTGACCGTGATCTGAATTGATCTCTGCCGTGCTCTTGTGATGGCTGTTGTTGCAAACAACACAGCCCAACTAAGAAGTCAAGGCAAGGACAGGATAAGAGAGGATAAGGGAGAATGGTTTTAAACTAAAAGATGGGTGATTTAGGATGAAATTCTTTACTCAGAGGGCACTGATGCCCTGGCGCTGCTCCCCAGAGCTGTGGGTGCCTTATCCCTAGAGGTTCCCATGGCCTTGGGTGGGACCCTGGGCAGCCTGAGCTGGTTTGGGGCGGCCATTCTACACCAGGGGTGAGGCTGTGGGGGCTTTGAGGTCCTTCCCAACCCAATCATCCTGTTCTTCTACGAACCCTACTACCAGGAACCACAATAAAAAGCTCTTGTGTTTGTCTTTGCCTTGTTCACCCATAATTTGGCTCCTCTCCCTCCAAGAGACATTGTGTGGATGTTGGCATGCCCAGGCTCCCTCTCTGCCTGCTCAAGCCCTGCACTTGTCCATACACATAGCCCTCATGGAAGATCCCCTCCCCACCACCACCTCCTCAGCAGCAGCTTCCCAAAATGATGAGAGGAAGGCAGCATTCCCACCAAGCCTCTGGGAACACCCAGCATCCTCATCCCCCCCATCGCTGCCAAGGCAGCCATGTGCCAGAACCACGGGTTTCCTTCCCCTTCCCATCGCTACCTCCCACTCCCCTCGATCCCATTACTTCCATGTGACGCCCACTCACACAACCCTCCCCGGCTCCACCGCTTTGTCTGGTGTTGATCCCCTTCCAACACTTCCAGGCGATGCCATATGCTTCCTTCACTAATTACCTGACAAGCTGGAGGAGAAAGCTTGTATTTAGCCACACTTGTTGGGCAACGGGAACTGTTTTGTCAAAACACTTTCGGTCCGAAATTATTCTGCCCATTTCTGCCTCACATTTCCCCGGGTCAGCCCTGACTTAATTCCATGCACTTCACCAAGTGCTGTGCACTGCTCTGTCTCCGTGGGTAAACCACTGTGCGTCCAGAACGTGAGCAAGCAAACAAGATACAGCCTGCAAGTATCCGCAAAAGACTTAAATGTGACAGGCTTTGCAATTTTACACAGAAGATCCTGGCTGGAAACCATGTGTAATCATGCACGGGGAAGGGAATGGATTTATTACATTGTAGAACAAAGTCTGGTTTTAAAACAAACAGCCATTAATTTTTGTTGCTGATAAAAACAAGAAAAAAAATAAACAGCCCTGTTTAGAAAGGCTGCCAGAAGCAAGGGAGCATTCACAGAATCATAAAATCACAGCATCACCAAGGTTGGAAAAGACCTCCAAGATCACCCAACCCAACCATCCACCTATCCCCAAGATTTCCCTGCTAATCCATGCTCCTTCACTGCTCCTTCTGCAGGAAACACAGGTGAGATGAAACTACGAACGCCGTTTCCCACGTTTTCTACAAAATGAAAAGTCTAACTCCATAAATCCCTTTGGGAGAACACAGCATCCCTTTGAACGTTGTCTTCTGTGGCACCTCCTGGAGGCTGTGCACCAATTCAGGCTGTCACTGCTTTTGTCCTGCAACCATCCATCAACGGAAACAAAATAACCCCAAAAACCTCTGGCTGGCTCAGATGCCGGAAAGGTTTCAAAGATAAATTCAAGGGAATTTGGGTTTGGTTCATAGCATCATATTTTTAGACCAATTTTGTGATTTTGTGAAGCCCAACCACAGATATTCATCCAGTCTTCAATCGTGCTTTTCAGAGACCAGCATGTATACATTTATTTCTTCATGCAGCCCAGATGGGGAATAGAGAAAATCCCCTAAACGACTGCCTTTTAAAATACACTGATACATATTACTGTACACAGGACAGTGTTTCCAAACAAATCCTGAGCTGCTCTTTTCACTGAAGGATTACAGCAGTGTTAATTAAAGTGGAGATGAATTCAGCACGTGCCTCAAGCTGGCTGTGGAGCACTGTGTGCTGCTGAGTGCACAGCTTTGCATTCCTGGCACAGTCTGCCTGGGACTTTAGTGGGACTTTCTGCTCAGAGCACTGCTCAAATACCTTCACCAAGCTCCACCTGATCTTACGTTCATGTGCAAGCTGCATAGTTCATTGCTGTGAATTCGGCAGGGAGCAGCAGCTCTTTGGAAGTGACTCCTGCTTGGAGAAAAACAAGGCAGAAACCACATGGCTCAGCCTGGTTGATGGTTTCACAGCCACAGCTGTATTAGGTGACCTGGAGGTTTAGTTTGGGTAGAGCACAGAGCTAGGAGGTTTGGTTCATCCTCTAATGCTCCTCATACTTTGCCTCAGTTTCTCCATCTGTAAAATTTTTGCAACTTTGCTACTGAAATCATAGAATCGCAGAATTGTAGGGGTTGAAAGGGGCCTCAAAGAGATCACTGAGTCCAGCCCCCCTGCTAAAGCAGGTTCCCTACAGTAGGTCACACAGATTGGTGTCCACCTCTCTGGGGAACCTGTTTCTGCATTCCATCACCTTTACCGTAAGGAAGTTCTTCCATGTGTTAGTTTGGAACTTCCTATGTTCACATTTGAGGCCATTAGTCCTTGTGCACCATCGAGAAGAGCCTGGCCTCGTCCATTTGCCTCCCACCTCTCTTCTTTCCCCCAGGCTGAACAGACCAGGTCACTCAGTCTTTCCTCATACAGACGAATCTCCAGGCCCTTTACCATCTCCTTCTAGGAGATCCCTGTCTTTTTGGAACTGGGGAGCCCCAGACTGGACACAGTATTCTCAGTGTGGCCTCACCAGGACAGAACAAAGGAGGAGGATCAACTCTCTTGACCTCCTGGCCACACTCTTTTGAATGCACACCAAAATCCCATTGGCCTTCTTAGCCACAAGGGCACACTTCTTGCTCATGTCCAACCTGTTGTAAAACAAGACCCACAGAGCTCCTCTCTTCAGACCATCCCCTAAACTGTATTGACGCATGAAGTTCTCCAGGTACAGGACTCTATGCTTGCTCTGGTTAAACCTCAACAGATTCCTCTCTGCCCAGCTCTCCACTCTGTAAGTCAATGGGCTGGAAGATTCACCAGTACCTCCTCTATACTCTCTACAGCACAATTCATGCTGCATGGCCATGTCCCCACCACCACCAACCCAGTGTCCCTCTAAATCCCTCCAAGGGCTGCAAGCCTTCATCAGACCACACAGAAACATGGCAGTGGGAAAAGGAGGAGAACAGAAAAACAGAAAGGGATTATGTGCACAGGGAGTCATTTTGCTCAAGAGCTTCTTGGATGGAGCAGAGCAGCACATAAACCTGATTGCTGGGATGGGTTGGAGCAAAGATGCTGATTACCTGTGAAAGTGTTGGGCTGCTGCATTTCTGGTCGGGTTGATGGCACAGTGATGGCATAGACGTGAAGGGCCAAATGCACCCAGGAGGCACTGGCTGAGCACACCGGGCTCATTGCACCCATGGAGCAGCTTGTAGGGGTTCTGCTACAACCACACTGTGCTTGTACATAAAACTCTGGCAAATGCGCAACGCTCTCACTTTTTTTTTTTTTTTTTGTTTGTTTTTGTTAGGCAAAAATGTATTGATGACATATACTTAAACAGGGAGTCATGGGAAGGTGACTACTGGAAAGCTGTACAGCTGAGCTCAACAGGAAAAACTACGGAATTACACAGAAACCCACTGAAGTACAGTGAAACCAGTCCCAATCCCTTGTGCATGCTCTCGTTCCCGTGGATGTGTTGTGTTTTGCTGCAGTTAAAGTTGCTTGGTAACAGGATGAAGTGAGGCTGAAATAAGAGTATTTGCAGCATGGTTTTTTTCTTTTTTTTTGGGGGGGGGCTGGGGAGGGCTGATACTCACCTTACAGGTGATGGAGTCCACACAACTTTCCCATTGAAAACAATCCCTAAACGTTTGTCCTGTGCATTTCGCTATTCTGGGCTCTGCTTTGCTGTCTTGGGAAGAATCAGGGGCGAGGCATTTCCCAAGGGATTGAGCAGTCATCGGGGTGTTGTCTGGTGGGGCTGGGTGGGAGCGGGGGTGATGCTGGAGAAGAGAAAAATGTCCCTGTGGGGGCTGGAGGAGAGGGGAACCCAACCACCTGCATGTGGTTCTCAGGAGGAGTGTGATGGGATGGGATGGTGTTGCATTCAATGGGTCCTATGCAAAGGACTGATGGAGACCACTTGTCCCTTTGGTCATTGCCACAGGTTCCCCAATGTTGTTCCCTCTGCTGGGACAAGGAGATCACCTCCAGCATCACCCTCTGCTCCCTCCCAGGCAGCCCCTTGAGTAATGGGGTTGTTTTCTCTGCTTTCTTTTCTTGGAGGCATGGCCGCTGCACCGATTTGGGCATGGCTCGTGCCTTGCTCAATCTCCCTCCTTTGCAGGAGTGAAGTGACAGCCCCAGAGTGATTCATCCCATCCCCGGGCAATGCCTACAACACGATGAGTCACAGCCAACACATTGCAGCTTCCCACAGCCCACTGAGCCAGGCAACTCCTTCATCCCCACCGGCAGCTACGATGTGATCTGATACACACTGCAAAAACCCAATGGGAAATTCAGGTGTTCCCTTCCAGAGCTGAGGAACCAACAGCATCTCTAAGAAACCATCCCCCCAGCTAACATATCACACCTTTGGTGAATATGTTTAGAAATCATCTCCCTGCATCTGGAAGGTTCCTGGGGCTGTGATGGAAGCACAGAGGGATCACTGTCCTCAATGGCTTTGTGGAGGGGACAGGAGCATCACGGAGATCCAGATGATCATCACCATGAGATGACACCTGGTTGGTGCTTCAGTGAGAAGGGGACTGCACAGAGAGAGGCCAAAACAATCACAGAATCATGGAATGGTCTGAGTTGGAAGGGACTTTTAAAGGTTATGGGAAGGGGAAGGGAGAGGGAAGGGGAATCACAGAATCACTCAGGTTGGAAAAGATCTTAAAGATCATTGAGTCCAACCATGAACTAACCATACTACCCTAAGAAGGGGAAGGGGAAGGGGAAGGGGAAGGGGAAGGGGAAGGGGAAGGGGAAGGGGAAGGGGAAGGGAAAGGGAAAGGGAAAGGGAAAGGGAAAGGGAAAGGGAAAGGGAAAGGGAAAGGGAAAGGGAAAGGGAAAGGGAAAGGGAAAGGGAAAGGGAAAGGGAAAGGGAAAGGGAAAGGGAAAGGGAAAGGGAAAGGAGCCCTGTGCCTGTGAGAGGGGCAGAGCATTCCACATGAAACTGTGCAAAACCAAGACTGTGGTCACTGGGATTTGGTCACTGCATGGTTCCTACGTAATAAACTGGGATAAGAATTCATGCAGGATACATACTCAAAAACACGAGGCCATGCTCTGGGATAAAAGGGAACATTCTGTCTTGGTGGGAGGCAGAACTTCCCCTGCCATTCTTTACCTTACTCCCCAGTGAACACTTACTGGGGTGATTTCTGCTCTGTGACCAGTGTCCATGGTGGGGGCAGGGCAGGAGCTTGGGGCTGGGGCTGCTCCCTCCTCGCTCCATTACGAGCTCTGCACCGCGCAACCGCGCTCCATTACTCACCAAGTAACAGAAGGTGTTATAATAAACTACATTAAGCATAGCAGCTATTTTTAGTTAAGCATATTGCATTTGCATACTAAATCTGAGGGGCCATATGTCTCCAAGTATATTATTAAAAAGCCTCTTACATAATATGAGGAGCAAGCTGAGACCGGGGATGTTAAAGTGGTTTCAGTGGACGGCGTGGAGCCTGAAATGAATATTTCAGTTCCTCGTTTCAACTCCTGTTAAGTTTAACAAACAAAACAAACAAACATCTCCTGACCTGTATCCTCACTGTGGGGTCATGGCAGGGCAGGGAGGGTCAGACCTTGTGGCTGATGCTGCTTTTAGAACCTTTCTTTTGGGGGGGAAGGGATAAATGCTCCCTTCCCACCTCCACATCTTATAGGATTTGCATGTTGCAAGGATGGGAGATCACAAGAAGGAGAGCTGAAAATGGGTAGGGGTCCCCAGAGATGAGATGCTGCCTGAAAAGCAAAGTGAGGAGGGGAGAACTGCTCACTCCTGTTGCCGCCCACATCCCATACCAAGGGGGCTCCCCCCAGGGCTTTCCATCTGCCAGCTGCATCTGGCAAGGAACAGAAAGGTGCTAAATATATACATAAATATATAACAAAATAATAATAACAAGGACCACATTTTAAAGGCATGGAAAGAGTTCTCACACATCCCTCCATCCCCACTCCCCAGGAGTCTCGCTGCTTTGCCCAGAACATCTTGAAATATTAAACAGTCAGAAAGCTGCTGCTAATTTCAGCTCATGGAGAGCCAGATGGAAGTAGATCTCCCAGTGCCCAGGCTGGGTCCTGGCAGTGCTGCTGTTCCCGAGTGTATGGGAAGGAGATGCCATCCCAGCTGCATGTGACAGAGCTGTTGCAAGGTGTGATTTCAGCAAGCTGGAGGTTCTGGGAGGTGCCACGGAGATCTGCCAGCCTTGAGTATCACAGGTCCATGGGCAACCCCTCCACAACCCAGATGGGGTGGGAACACCTCCTCAGGAGTGCGGAGCCATGGGAAGAAGCAAGAAAGTAGGACCGAATAAGAAGAAATAGGGAAATGGGGGTGGATGTAAGCAAGGGACACCCCTCATCTGCAGCGAGGATCTATCAGGTGCATGCCAGCACAGCTACAGAGGTTGTTGGATCGATGCATAGCACTGGTGCTGAATTTTCCATGCCAGGGGATGCTGCACAGCTCGTGCCAGGCTGGCACCAGAGGCACCCAGCTGGGATGTGTTCCTGCTGCTCCTTCATCCTTCAGGGATGTGGTTTCCCTCTCAGGCCAAGCGTGCACCTCCCCTGCACCCGCCTGGTTTTATCACTTTGCAGCTGCTCTGATGAGTAACAACCACTTACAACTATTTATTTTTTACCAGCTCCTCTCTGGGAAGAAACTCCCCGCCACCACCCTGAGGCCACATCCCTACTCTGGGGACAGCTCTATTCGCTTTGCATCCTTTTGGAGAGAAGCCATTTCTCAAGACAGAGCCAGGCTGGGTGGGAAGGCTCCAGAATTAGAGAGCAATTTAATAAAACCACCACTGGAGCAAGGATATTTGAAGAGAGGCACAGGAACAGCAGGTCTCGCTGCCTGGAGAAACCTTGACTCTGCACACTCTGACATCCCTGGTTATGTCTGTTTAATTTGCATTGCCTATAAATGTCAGTGTTTCCAGTGATGTAATTTCCAAGCACCTCAGTGAACTCAGTGACTAAGTAAACACTTCTTTTAATGGAAAAGGATGCGCATCAGACGTGGTTTTTGATTACAAAATGTCAGGAAAGAGCTACTCTATCAGACCGAGCGGGGAAAAAATAACCAGAGCAACTAAGTATTTAAGGTGCATCAGAGAAAGAAATGCCTCTCCTGCTCATGCATTCGTGTGAGTGTTGGCCAGGAAGGACCTGAAATCAACAGGTGACTTTTCCAGAGGTTAGGAGGGGGCAGAAAAATAAAAGAACCCCTAAATCCCTGCTTGAAAACAGGGAGAAAAGCAGGCAAGCGTAGGTCTCGCATCTAAAGCAATGCTTCAACTGCAGGACACGCTAGAGAGATTTAGGATTTTGCTTTTCATTCCTGCACTTGAATTCGAGACACTGCTCCATACATTTCCACACCAAGTTCTGCTTCTTCCTCATTTCTTTAGAATACACAGCAGTTTTTACCCTGACAGTTTGTCAGGATGGGGGCTCCTCCAACCTCAGCCCCTCACTCGCACGCATTCCCCACTCCCATCATTCAGACTCCACCGAGTCTGTTCAGACAACAATTCTTTCTTATTTCTGCACAGCCCAGGCTTGTCCCATCTTGCAGACAAAGCCTTGCTGCTTCCTTGCAACATCAGCACCCCCAGCCCCCAAACCGCCGTGCCCCCACCAGCCCCCAGCCCTCTCCTCTGGCACCGCCGCATATGGAGGATGCTATATATAACAATATTTGTATTGTGTTGCTGCCCACAGTGAGGCCGGTGGGGCACGGATGGATCTCATATGGCAGCAGGCAGTCTAATATTTCCCTCTGATAAAAATAACCTGTGAAAATCACACCTAGTGAGACACTGCTGGGGAAGCGGGGCAGTCCACAGTGCCTGCCAGGAATTTTGCTGGGAGGGGGGTGGAAAAAGAAAATCCATCAGTGCTAACCTGGAGGTTTAAGTTGACAAATGGTGGGTTGATGTCAGAGGTTACTTCTGAGCTCTCACAAGGCATGGTGAGGAAGGAGCAGCAGGAGAGAGGTGAACTAGAGCAGCTGGATGGAGCATGAAATGTGGCTGCAACCCCATTTTGGGGAAGTGTAGTGGGGTTTGAAAAGAGGCAGAGCAAGAAGGGCGCTCGGCTCCCTGTTTTTTTTGGCCATCTCAGGGCTGACCACGACCTTTGGGGTTCGTAAAATCATAGAATTACAGCATGGTTGGATTGGGATGGACCATAAAGCATTTTAAATTGGCAGGTCTGGATGATGGCTGGAACTGATGATCTCAAAGGTCTTTTCCAACCGAAATGATCCTACATTTCTAAGAGAGCTCTGGTAGTGAAAGTACATCAGAAATACCACCACGGGTTCTGGTTTGCAGAAGCCTGATGGATGGGGATGGGGAGGGGAGCACACCAAAGAAGATGCGATGGGGCAGATCTGGGGTTTGGAAGGGGTCCAGCACAGCTTGAGTTGTGCAGCATCTGGTGAGACAAGGGCTGAATGCAGAAATGAATCCCCTCCATAAATACACCCAAGGCAAACACCATAAGGGAACACTTCCATCAACAGGAAAATATTTGCAAAAAAACCCCATATAAAGAATAAAGTGAAATACATGCTAGATAAACTGATGGTGAATAAGCTCAATCTGGAAATCAAATGGTCTGGAGGCAATAGGGCTTTGCAGGTATAGAGAGGCAGCTCCAGGTAAGCCAAGCCAAGAGGTTGAGAAGACCCCCTGGGTTATAAAGATGCAAAAGCTGCCTTCCTCACCCCCCTGTCTCACCTGGCCCCAATGATCTGCGCCATGACAATGTCTTACAGACCCCAATTCCAACCCCAAGGGAAAATTTTGCCCCTGGAAACCTTAATTCCAGCCCTGTACTGGGGTACAGAAGGAGAGTCCCTGGACCCATGCTCACTATTCTTACAGCAACAGCTCACATGGGTTCCTGCACATCCGCATCCCATTGTGGGGCAGCAAAATGGCCAAACCCAGCCCCCAACACCTTGGTCCCCTCCGTCAGCCTCAATGGGATGGGTTGGAGCCAAGAGCCAGTGGTGAGAGGGATCCTGCTTACACGCTTGTGGCTTTCCTAAGTTCACTATGAACTTGCATCACTGCAATAATGCTTAATTACTGTTTTTACTATTGCAGCATTTATGGCAGCCCACAGAACATCCATACTAACAAGCCCATGAGGCCGTTGCTATCTACAGAAATAAATACTCGCACCAGAGGGCACGAATATGAGACACTGAAGATAAATTGTTGCTGGCTCCTGGGACAGAGTATAACAAACCGCTGTGTATCCTTAAAATGTGTCAATTTTTCCCTTGGGGACACGCTCAGATAAGAGTCTGCAGAGTGATAAATGCATCTCCATCAGAATATCACTGAAATAAACAGGATTTTTGGGCTGTCTTCTCTCATCCAGAATTGGCTCTGATACCACTCACGCTGGGGCTGCAATGTGGAGCTGGTTTAGCTCTACTCTTGAATTACACTGGAGTGAGATCCACATGACCTGGATGTCTTGGAGGCTGGAAAAGTGATGGAGAGAGGGCTCAGGCTCCGAGGAAAAAGGAGACTGAAGAAAAGCAAGGAGCACTGCACCCCAATTTGGGGCCTCTGGGAGGACGACCCCCAAGAGTGAACCACAGCAGTGCACAAGGCCGATCCCGGAGGGATTGCTGCCTGGCTTTTCTCATGCTGACCTTGCATTGGAAAGGGAAGAGACTTTCTCATTTGTACACACACATCTGACAGAAGGCAATGGCAATTGCTTCCCTTCTCCGCTGCTCACACTCTCCAAAATATTTGAGTAACGACATCATGTAATATAATTTGTCACTCGGCCAAGTTTCGCAGATGGCATTTCCCTTTCTAATCCTTATAAGCTTCTACTTAAATAGTAGTAGTGGAAGTAATAACTACAACAAAAATATTAAATCTGATCAAACAAAACACAGTCGCAGCCCTCTCCCATAAAGCTCCCCAGTTTTTCAGCGTATTTGGTAGCAAACTATACATCGCAGTGGCTGCACGCCAAAAACAACCCAAAATAGCCCTAAAATGCTCTGTTGTTTCTTTCTTTTTTTTTTTTTCCACTGGAAGTGATGGCTCTGCGTGTCACACAGCTCTCTAACAGCTCATTTGTATTGCTACACGGCTTCACAACCTCATTTTGCTGTCCACTGAGCAGGAAAGTCATCCAGCCCCATCACAGGTGGGGACATCTCCCCTGGGAGACCCAAACCCCCCAAACCCCAGGGCTGCACCAAGCCATTGCCAGACCCCATGGGATTGTCATCTACTCTGTTCCTAACTCTCCAGTGGAGATGGGTTTGGTTTCCCTCACTTCTTCATGGACACAAGGGACAGCGGGAGGAGAAGACATCCAGCAGAACACCTCACATGGCAGTAAGGGGTCATGGCCGTGCCACTGTGATGGCTGGAGCTCCAACCAAAGCCCCTCAGGACCCAGCAGAGCGAATGAAGACCTTGCAACACTCAAGAATCTCTCTCCCATTTCATCATTCTTCTTCACGTTTGACCACTGGGAATCCATGAATGCAGAGCTACAAATGATGCCCTGCCAGCTGATAGCGATCAGCTCTGACTCTCTCTGCCCTCCTTTTAACCTCTATAAAAGCTGAATAATTGATCATGCTTTCTTCTTCCACTCTCCTGTTCTGCTCAGTCTGTGCCTGCTCTCCAGCCACCCAGCACCGCGCTCTGAATGCTCTTTGCCATTCCTGACTCCCCCAAGCACTTTGTATTCTTGCAATGAGACACAGCACAGTCAGAGGCAGCCGTTCTTAGAGATGCTCAGCATGGACGGCTGGCTGTTTTGTTTTGTAAATGAGCGAGGAGGGAGCTGCCACAGAAAGGCAGTGAAAAGATGGTGATGCTGGACAATGAAAATGTGATGATGATGAAATGGAGAGCTAGGTATGGAAACCAATAATTGGAAGAAACCCTTAGAATGAGGGAAATGCTTCTACAGGAGGGGAAAAACCCTCCTGCTGCTATCCACCATGTAGAGATTACTAAAATTGCTCTCAGGAAGTGCCTGGGAGGTCTCAAACGTTGACAGAGCCCCTGCTGCTACGGGATGGACAAAGCTGGAGCAAAAGGATGATCCCCGCACCAAAGAGATTAATGAAATTAAATTTAATTAGCACTTGCAAGAGATTTTTATCTTCAAAGTGCTTTATAGACACAAAGTCTCCCGGTGCCTCCATGAGATTGATTAACATGTGCTGAGTCCTTCATCTTCCAGGAGGGAAACGAAGATACTCGGGCAACGGTCAAGCCCAAAGAGGAGGTAATCACCCAGAGGTAATGACATGGATTACCCTCATCTAAAACTGGTGCATATCGAGGAGTAACCCCTAACCTCACCAGAGTCACTGATATCACAGGACCAGAGCAGAGATAAATAATAATAAAAGAGGATGTTGGCAGGCATTTCTGTGGCTGCTGGGGCTCAGCCTGCAGACAGCAGCCCCCAAACTCTGCTGCCTTGGTGGGAGCTATGGGCACTGCCCACAGCCACAGGGCTGCACGTTCCCAGCCCTTCTCCTGCTGCCTCACCCCCACTAACAAATTCTTGTTATTCTGAGCATCTCTCTGGGCTAAGGACACTTAACTTCACATGCCAGCCACAAAGGCTCACATGAAAGCAGCGGCATGAAATGGGTGTTTAATTGTAACGCTGCGTGACACTGCTTTGTAACACGGAGCTGGAGACTTGAGGTTCCTTATCTCTGCTTTGCCAGACTTCCCAAAGCCAGCTTCTAGTTTTTATTCCTTTAGCTCTGCCTTAAACGATCACTTCCGGACTCTGGGGTGTTTTCTCATTTCCTTTTAAGAGAAGCTTTTGAAGGACCTACATTCCTTGAAGGATTTCCTTATTAAGTCACTGAGATGCATTTACTGTCTTCATGATGCGTTTGGGGACAACCGAGTGTGCTCTGCAGACTCCAGTCCCACTGAGGACAAACACTTCTCCTCTTTTTAAGCAGGAGCACAGCAACAGCAGCAGCTTTCTCATCCATATCTGAACTCTGCATATATGCATCTGTATGGGGGACTTGGTGCTGGGGAAGGAAGGGATGCAACACCTGAAGCATATATACACTTTGCCTTGCACTGCGATTTTATTTCTGTAATTCTGGGTGTCTCAGGGTAACCCCATCTGCCACACCAGCACAAGCTGGACCTCGAGGACACTGTGTGATGAACTAAAATCACACTTCTGAGCTAGGACCTCAACACCAGGCTCACACTGGGGACCAGAAGGACAGATGGACAAAGCACAGGGATGCTCCACACTCTCCTGTGTTGCCCAGTGCTAGTGAGAAAATCCTTCACAAACAGCTCACACATTTCAAGCTCATGCTTGCTCACTGGCGGCCAAACAGCTAAGATGTTCCTCTTGACAGGTGCAAAGCACTGGTTTTGGCTCCACAGCTCTAGACTGGCTACCAACAAACATTTCTCCCAACTGTCAAAGCCAAGGAGCATTGGATTTTAACATCCAGTCAAAATCTCTCCTACCCAAAATAGTTTCCTCTCTCCTCTAGTTACCCTGCATGGCCAGCAACAATGCTTGGGGCAAGCTGAGCTGGATCGGCCTCCGGACAACCTGCTGGGAAACAGCAGAACCTGCTCCACTGCATGACATTAAAAAACAGCATTTGCACCAGCTGTGATTGATCTCTCCAGCACCACAAAAACACTGAGATGTCCTAAAGAGCAGCTCAGAACAAACTGGATCACGCTCTGGATGCTTTAATGACACCATTGGACCCAAGCAACCTTTGAGCTTCCCCTCTCTGCTCCTGCACTATTGATAAGAGTGCTCAGGCAAACGTAATTAATTTTTAGTGGCAGCCTAATTTCGTGGATGCTCTGGTTGTCAGGGGGCTGGCGCAGATGGAAATAACACTGACCTTTTCTCCCTGGGAAACCTGGCTAATTGAATGAGTTCTCGCTCTCATTAGCAAAAGGTCCCAGGATGCAGCCAAACACAGCACATTTACACCACCCTCCAGGTGACACCAACTGCCTCCTAAAGGTCAAGCTGCCTCTTGAGCTGATGTAACATTGGATCCGAGCTTGTTTCCTATTGCAGCAAGTTCTGGCCCAAATCCTCAGTGTTCTTTATGCTAAAGGCCATTGCTTCTTGTAAGGATCATCTATTTCTTTGGATGCTGGGAGGTGGGAGTCACTGTCCCTGGAGGCGTAAAAGAACAGTGCAGATGTGGCACTGAGACACATGGTGAGTGGCATGGTGGGCTGGGCTGGGGTTGGACTTGGGGATCTCAGAGGTCTTTTCCAACCTTCATCGTTTTATGATTCTATGTTTGAATCTGTGTGAGGATGAACCAGCCTGGTGCCACTGGAGTTTGGGGTGCTCTTCGATTGCCTTGGTTCCATATTGCATCCTGGTGCAGCCAAATCCCCATCACAGCTTCACAGAAAGCAGCATTCCCCCTCTGCAGCACCAACTGCAGTTCAGCAGCAGTAGTTTCATGGCAGCATTCAATAGATCACCTGTAGCAATGAAAAATTTGTGTGTTCTACCTCATTCAGCAGGAAGGCTTTGGAGCATCCAGGACAACTTGACTCCCCAGGGGCCTGGTGTCACACCACCAGTGATGGTCCCAGCACAGGTGGTGCTCCCTCTCTCTTTCTTCCCCACTGCTTTTGCATGCAGGTCATAATCTGAAGTACTTCTGTCACAGAGATGTGTCTGAAGGCTCTGAACACACCTTGCAGGAGCAGCCAACCCCACTTGCTCCATACAGAGCTGATAGACAAGGCTCTCCCTCGGTGATGGGTGGATGTAGAGCTTGCAGCTTGTGCACCCATTTGTGGTTTGATTTTGTGCCTTTTGTGGGCTCAATGCTATCACATGAGGAACAAATTTCTCCATTCCCATTGGATGCAGAGGAAAAGCCAGAATCAGGAGCAGCACTATGAGCACCTCTGTGCTGCTCAATGTGCTCCTGCTGCACCGGTTGCCAGAAGTTTCTATCACATGTCTCAGCCCCAGCAGCTCCAAGGAGGCATTCTGCATGAGATGGATAACACGTTTCAAGGGGCTGTGCTACTGCAGGGTCCCGGGATGCTCCCATTGCACTAACACTGCACGAACCCAGTCAGCCTCCGAGCAAAGCCATTCCCCTCCAAATCTCTGAGTTCCTCCTTGAGTTGGCTTTTTTTTTTTTTTTTTTCCAAATGAATTCAGTATCATTCACTCATCTCAAACAGGTGTGAATTTTAAATGCCTTTTTGTTCTTCTTTACTCTCAGAGGGAGCACTTTTCATCAGCCCACACAGATGGGTCACCTGCACACACAGGGTTTACTGGAAAAAGCTGCAAAGTGCTGGAAGTAGGCAAGTTACCCCTGAGTGCAGCTTGCCCTGCCTTCCTCCTTCTCTTTTCTTTTCATTTTCTAGTTGATAACTAATTCATACAGAGAACCACCCTTCCACGGCGAAGTTTCACCTGCAACAAAGCTGCCCCAGGGCACGACCACCTGCAGCACCCCGCAATGCAAAGGAAATGAGGAATGCTCAGGGAAGTGCTGTGCTCAGCACCAACCACAGGCTTTTAGGAAGAGCATTCCTGTTTTAAAACGCACCAAAGGTTTGGCATGCACGTGCCCACTCGACAACCCTGTGCAATGCAGCCCACGCAGCACCGGAGCTCTCCTTCCTCCCACAGTGCACACCTGCTGCTGCCCCCCCACTGTGGAGCCATCTCCTGCTCATTCTGCACTTACAGATCCGCTCCATATTGCTAATAACCACTCCAATTCAAACTCCCCAGGCTGCGAACGGTGCACAAACCCTTCGCCTGCTCCCTTCCTCCCAAACCCTGCGGTGCACGCTGCTGGCTCAGAGCCTGCAGACGATTCCCCACGGTGTAAATCCATGATAATGCGGTCTGCAGCGTGACCTGGGGGCTGCATGGGCTGCCTCCTCCTGCAGCACGCCTGACTTCAGACATCCTTGCAAGCAAAGCGGGCTGAATGAACCGGGAACCGCCGCTAACCATATTAATACGCAGAAGCAAATAACAGCGATTGCTTCGTGCCTCTGCACAGCTGGCAAAAGCAGTGCTGGCAGGGCTCGGGGTTGTTGATGAGCCACGCAGAGGTTGCACTGCTGGAGGCCAAGTGTCAGGGGTTGGAGGAAAGGGCAGGGGGACATCCACCCCTGGAAGCGTGCTGCCAGCTTCCCCTCCTTGCTGCAGAAAACTTCGCAGCGCAGCAGCAGTGCTCCACAGGCTGTTCTCTGCAGCACAGAGCTGCTTACATCTGAGGAGCCTGGCAGGAAACCCGGAGGGGCAGGAAAATCAAAGAAACCATGGAAACGCCCTCCAATTGCGCCGGCTTCAGTCAACTTTGCGGGAGGGATTTTTCAGGGCTGGCAGCAGAGGCCTTCAGAAGCCAGGGCTGCCCTCAACCCACCTGCACCAGGACGATGCGTGAAGGATGATGCACATGAGCTGAGAGCAGGGCCAAAAGTATCACTGTGGTGCTGCTTGAAAGGAATAAATGTGAGAAATTTCTGCTGGGCACTCCTTTGGGCAGATGCCTGGAGCATCCCAAACCTCTGGCACGTCCTGGAGATGCCGGAGGAAGGTACGTGCTGCTGCTTGTCACAGCATGGAACATTTTTCTCATCCTGTTTTTCCCCCTTCAGCAACTCCATGGAGACCAAAGCAGCTCTTCTGAGAACAGCCAGTGGCAGGAAATGCATCTGAACCACCTCCTAAAGTACCCAGGCTTGTATGAAGACCCTAATTCAAAATTAAATCATTAAATCATTAATTTATTGAAATTCGATTGGGCAGCGGAAAGAGGTCTGCTGAATTAAGATGGTCTGAATGAAGCAGAAAAGCAGAGGCATGGAAATTTGATGCCACTGAAATCACCTGCACCTCTGGCCAACCTGGATGGATCTTAGGACAATTCACAGAAGGAGCACTGAATGCAGAGCATCCATCCAACCCTGGATGTCAGGGGCTTTAAATCAGGCATCCTCTGGTCCATAAGAGCAACAGAAGACCCCACTGGGAAGCCAAAAATGCATTGCAATGCTGTTGCATGCGCAGGGAAGCAGGCTTGAGGTCCTTCCTCCGTGTGACCTAGATCCAACGTCTCGCTTGTTGCCTGTGTTTTTTGCTGAATTAAATAAAGGCAGCCCATAACACAATGTGTACATCTCCTAAGTGGATTGAAGCCTCAAGCTTTATAGATTTCATGCTTCTTTTTAGTGCAATTTTATAGCGCATTTCTCATCGCTCTTTTTTTTTTTTTTTTTTTTTTATTCAGCGTGTTGCTTGATTAATTGGTATGAAATGTTCATCATTATCTGACAATTCCTGAAACACAAATGCAGAACTCTCTGATTGTATTTCTTATTTACAGCCCTGTAGCCTGAGTGATTTCCAATTTACTGCGCTGTTATATTAGGTCAATACATAACACCTTGGGCCACTCCAGAAAGATTAACCACAAGTGGATTCCCTTTCCAATCAAATAGTCCCTGCTGTAAATTACAGTTTCCTTTACTATGTTTGATTGCATTTCTGCCACTTTCCTCACAAAGTGCAATAAAATGAACATCCCCCTGTGTCCCTGCCATTCTACGTGGTGACAAAGATGGGTAAGTGCAGAATCTGGGGGACTCGGTGTCACTGTGCTCTCTATAACTGCCTGGAGGGAGGTTGTACCAAGGTGGGGGTCAGTCTTTCCTCCCATATAACAGCAAAAGGATGAGAGGGAGCGGCCTTAAGCTGCACCAGGGGAGGGGCAGGTCGGATATTAGGAAGAACTTATCCAGAAGAGAGGTGAAGAACTGGCGCAGGCCCAGGGAGGTGGGGGAGTCACCATCTCTGGAGGTGCTGAAGGAAAGTGGAGATGAGGCATTGAAGGACATGGCCAGGGGGCATGGTGGGATGGGTTGGGGTTGGGCTTGGGCTTGGGGAGCTGCCCCCATGCCACTTGCAGCCCGTGGCTTGCTGCTTCCCCATTGGTTACTGGAACGAGTTTTCTCTGGTAGATATTCTTCCACCTCACGTTGCACAGCTAGGCAAGCTGTTGTGTTGTGGGTTTTGTCTGTTTGGATCGTAATTCCCACGCGGATATTGTGACACCTGGAATGTTTAAAGCCTTCTGCAAAGCGCATGGGTGAGATGTGAAGGCTTCAGACACTCGTTATTTTCCTACTCTTTTCATGATTGAAGTAAAATGCTAGAAAATATAAATCCCAGAGGCGCAAAATTCAGAAGACGAGGATTTCCAGCTCTTTTCTTTCCAGCTCTTTTTACTTCTTTATCGTTGTTTTTTTTTTTTTCCACCTATCCCATGATTTTGACAGTCCTGACACAGTATTTTGCACCCCCAAAGCTGCTTGATGCCATGGCACCCAGGCAGTCAAAATACCCTTTCTTTGCACTGGAAAAACAAGACTGAAGCAGTCTGTGCACTTGCTATTCCAAAATTAGACTGCACATAAATTTAACATGCTCAAATAATGGGCTTGCATATGCACACAGTCAAGCAAAAGGTGTATTATTCCAACACAAGGAACTTGTTAGACAGGATATTTCAGCTTCCCAAGATATTAATGGATACTCAGCAAAGGTCTTTTTAGAATGATAATACACTTCACTTTGTTTGCTGAGTCGGTAACAATTAAATCACTTTTTGGATTACAAAGCATATGCCAATGTGACACAGCAGCGGCAGCTCCCGGAGCAGCCCTATCCCAAGCTACGAAGCAATATTTTCCGTCTTAGTTTCTTATTTGAATTGCAAAGATTGATGGTTATGGGGTTTTTTTTGTTTGAAAAAAAAACAGAGATCCTGAGGCACTCAGCCAGCAGCAAAATGAGAGTTTTTGACTTCGCATACCAGCTACTTTCATGTGGGGCTGTGACAAATAATGCCTTTTTATGGCACCTCCAAATCTGGAGCCAAAACCAGAGGGGCTACGCGACCAACTACAAATAAGACACTGCTGTCAGAAGTTTGCTTTGATAAAGATCAGCCCAGCACCCAAGGGAACCCGAACTCCCCCTGTCAATGAGGGTTTGAGGCACCTGAGGTGCATGGGAAAGGTCCTGCAGGGTTCTCTGGCCATGGTTTGGATGAAGTGGGAGTCTTTTGGGTGGCTGTTTTCTATGGTGCAAACAATCACAAGAAGCACAAACCAAGGCCACCACAATGGGCAAGATAACCACATCTTTTTCAAGGTAGAGATCTCCTTGATGTGATGGAAGATGGCCAAACTCGAGCAGCCACAAAGCCCTTCAAGAAATGCCAACTCCCTGTCTGCAACTTGGGGGGCTGCAGGTGCTGATGGCTTTGGGTTTCAGAAGCGCCACTGGAGGGATGCTGCAGAGGTGGGAATCCGGAGATAAAAGGTTGAGGATCTCAACCTCACAAAAATAACTGTTGAAGAGGCAACAAAAAGAGCAGCTGCTGAATATGGGTCAGGGCTACGGGGGAAATGGAGCAACAAAACCAGTCTGTAGAAACAGGTGAAGCATTGAACATAAGGACTGAGTAGGAAGGTTTAGGTTGTAACAGAGGTAATAACTCGCTGGGAAGAAGAAACTCAACTCCTTCAATACCAGAGGTATCCTCATCTCTACCTACGGCTAAGGCACTGCTGTGCAAAGATTTCACTCCACAACCATCCTTGTCCCTCTCCTTGGTAAGAGCTGAAGCCCACTGTCACCAGCTGAGTCCTTGACAATGCTTTCCACTGGAGAGTCAAGTTTGTACAGATCCAGTGGTAGCAGATGAAGAGATTTAATTCCAAACACATTTATGTTATTATGCAAATATTTGGAAATCATCATCTCTTTCACTTACCTGCTAAGAGCTGAGTTAAATGTTTCCATGGGAACGGCAACTATTAACCACTACAGTTAATATTTTTATTCTGGTAGTGTCCAGACAGCCCAATGAAGATTGAAGACAGCTTGTTCAAGGTGCTATATGAATGAGAAGGATGAAAAAAGTCCCTTGCTGAAAGGCAAAGATTATGACAAGAACCAGTTCTACCTGGACCTGTAACAACATGGCCAAATGGGCTTGCAAACAAGTCCAGGAGCTTCGCCCACACCGTTTAATTAAACAAAGAGCCCTATTTATACTGTTTTGAATCACACTGCATTTTGGGTCACGTATTGACTTTGACTGATAATCTAACTCAACCCAGCACCTCCAGCATCAGTCCAGTTCCAAGGGCATAAGTCTTCCCTAAGTCTCTGGTCTTCAGCTGAGTATGAATTTATATTAAATATGTGTGAGAGCAGCAGTGGGGCAGGACATCACTGGGGTGTCTTGAACAACAGCGAAGTACCTTGCTCTGATCCACACACGATCGGAAGTCAAGGATGTACTCAAGAGACCCTAAATCCCACAATATTTTGGGAAAAAATTAATACACGTGTGGGTTTGTTTTCTTTTTAACTCCTTCACATTTCAAGTCTGTGACCACAGTCAGATGACAAGCACCTCTGCCCAAACTTTCCTGAAGAGCAACTAGAGCAAAAACTATCACTCCTCCTAACCTCAGGATGATAGAGATGATTGCAGATGTGGAGGAACCAGGCTGAAAACATCCCCACCACCATGGGCTCTCCTGTGGGCTTCCCTCATTCCTTTATCCTTCCAATTTCTTTCTCCACTTACATTTATCTTTCTTTTCTTCACCTTCTTTGTATTGACAGTTTGCACCCAGCTGGGACTAATCCACCTTTCCCAGCATTGCAGCACTGGGAAAGCGCAGTCATAAAGGCAGCTACCAAAAGCAACCCTAATGCGAGCACATGGTCTGTGTCACCTTGGGAACTTCAGATGGGTACAAAAACCCAACAAGGTTCAAGATACAGAGCTCACTGTGTGCTTCTCCAACCCTGCTACATCTGTGAGACATTAAGGCAGCTGTCTCCTGCCCCAAGGCAGTTGGACTGTGAGTAACAAAGCATCACAGGTGGGAGATGTACTTCATCTTCTCTGTTTAGCCTTTGAAAGGACAACATACACCAAGTCAGAAATGAATCTCCAAATCATCATCTCCATTCAGGGCAGAGCAACTGACTTTCAGTGTGAGCTGCAAACTGGACAGCAATGCTCATGCTATATAGGACTGTGTGACTGCACCACACAAATAAATCTTAAGTTAGGAACAAATGGAGCCAGATCTCAACAGGAGATTGAAAAGTGCTCAGAGGGAAACTTGCAAGAGAACACAGTCCCTTGGTCCACCCATGCAGCAGAAACCCCCACACAAAAGGCAACAAACGACCCTAATTGTCAAAGAAGAAACCAAAGAACCTGGGGGTCCACCTCGAATGTGGCTACCCACAAACACCTTTCTAGGCACAAGGGACATTGGCCGAGGACAATGGGATGGGACAACCTCTCCAAAAATAAAACCAAGAAAACACTACATTCATATTTTCAGGAGGAAAAAGGCCTTTCTTACCTGTTTCTCCCCATATTGGCAAATATTCATCCTGCTGGATGTCTAGCATGATTTCCAGTCCATTGCCTGTCCCACCCTTAACTGTGGTAAGAAGAGGCCGTCCTTCTTCTCCTGAGTTAAACATGTAGCATTTCCCATATTTTGTAAACACCTGTGAGGAGAAAATAGAGAAAACGCCATGTAACAAAAGCTTTTTTGCGCCTGAATAGAGGTATAGAGATGAGAAACACCCATGTGTTGCAGGGAAATGTCTGCAGATAAATCTGATCCAGTTTAATAATTCAGCATATTGCTTTCTCCTTACAGAAAATAAAAGACAGAGAAAAGGGAAGGAAAGGTGTTTCGAAGCAGTGAACGAATGTCTTTAGCAGCTTGCTCGCGGTGTTCACTCTCCAAGAAACACAGGTACAGGCTGTACTTGAGCTTGTGCTGAAATTCAGTGTGATGCTCTCATTGTGCACTGGCACTGAAGCTCACTTTACTGCAAAGTCATAGAATCATAGAAGTACAACATGGTTGGGTTGGAAGGAACGTTAAAGACTGTAGAACCATGGAATCACAGCACGCTTGGGTCGGAAGGGACCTTAAAGATTGTAGAAACATGGAATCACAGCATGGTTGGCTTGGGAGGGATCTTAATGCCCACCTAGTTCCAACCCCAGCCATGGGCTGGGTACCTCCCACCAGCTGAGGCTGCCTCCCTATTCATGGCCTTGGGCACCTCTAAGGATGGGGAACCACAAATTCAAAAAGCAAATATCCACCAGGACAGTATCACAAGCTTTTGCATTTCTGGATCCACTCATCTCCCAGAGATTGCTCCTGGCTTGCCTAGAGTTGCAAGGGACATCACCACAGCTGGGTCATGCTCTGATAGTGACCTGAAGTTTCCTTACAACCCAACCATTCTACGTTTCTACAGTTCTAACAGGGAGCACGAAGCGCCTCGAGTCGCTCTTTGTGGTCACAGAGAATCAGTCTTGGCAATCAGTAAGCAAGTGGCAAACGGCACTAATGAATATTCAGAACGAAGGGAGCACAGGAGCTGGCTGCAGTCCCACCAGCAGCCTCGGCACAAATCGCCAGGCGCTAACACGTTTGCTGAGATCACACGACCCTGAGATGATTCATAAAGCAACACAAGAAGCCAGAATCATCAGCGATTTATTCCCATCAAATATTGACATATGCTTTATAAAGCGCAGCATCAGGGAAGCAGGTGAAGTAAAATAAAATAAAAGAAAAGAATATTCTGGGGCAGGAAATCATATTTGAGTTGAGAACCTCCAATCGGTGCAGAAGAGACGCAGAGCAGACAAAGCGCTTGCAGGAAAAACGATGTCCTTTTAAAAAAGATTTTATCCAAGTGAAAATCCCTTTTTAATACTTGACTGACCTATTAAACCATTCAGGCTGGAAAGATAATCTGAACAACAGTAAGCCTGTGTTAGCAGCCAGTGCCCGTAGATGGGTTTTCCAGATAGGCTTTGATGGCAGAAGTCAAAAAATGTCTAATTAGGATAGTTTAAAATGTGGCAAGAAGAGAAGTCACATTAGTGAAAATCATGGGAAAACAAGTAAGCTCATATATAAAGCAACAGCACGCTGTAAATGCCAAATAAGGATTTAGATGCTGATGCACCCAGTGCAGACTTTAGCCTAATAAATCCAGGCAATTTTATAGGGCTTTTTATATTGTCCTTTGCAGCTGTAAAACCTCAAGTGTAAAACCTCCACTTACCCAATAAACAAGTGGCAGGGGTCCGAGGCTCACTTTGGGTGCACTTCTGGGATCCCCACCCCAGGAAACTCAATCAAACAGTGAGCTGAAAAGGGTGGGACCTCCTCCCCATCCTCAGCAAGAGACCACTGAAGGCAGATGGCCACGGCCACCAGTCTACCTGTCAATGGTTTATTTTGGCCCAGTTCTGTGAATAATAGGACACAACCACAGCCTCAGCAGATATTTTCTTGCAGAGCAGGAGAAAATGAGAAAAAGTGAGTCCACGGGCCAACCTTACCTCCTCCATCACCTCTGTACCCCGTGGGACTCTGCAAGGAAATGTTTTCCCGGGAAGCCTGGTTATTTTCTGCTGCTCTTTAGGGCCACCATCAAGCATCAAACCTCGTGAAGGATCCTGGTGTGTATCTGTCCTCCCATCTGTGCAAATCAGGCAGTTACGTGTGGTTTTGTATAGCTAAAGAGTGCACCAGGGAAGTGGTTGTAATATGGAGAACTCACCCCAACAAGGAATCACACATCTCTGCTGAAGTTCTAGATGTGAAAATCTTAGGGTCACCACCAGGCTTAGCAGCTAAGCAAGGAACTGGTGCTCAGGAAGACAGCAACAAGGGATACATCAGCAAACAGCGTGAACCAGGAGATACACAGAGCAGAAGAACTGGAGGAGTTGATGCTACGACTTCACTCCTTTGGGACCAGGTGCCCACTTTGGGTTGCAGCACCTCTTCCCACTAATTTCCTCCACAAGGAGCAGATCCTTAATGCAAAGCAAACCAACCATGCTAAGTGGGGACAGCTGAGAGATTTACCCCCACAGCTCCCTCCTGACCCAACTAAACACCATGAAGATGCCTCCACTGGGGATTTGGGCTGGCTCATGCTGCTCCCACTGTTGACATCCAGCAGCCATCACTGGGAGAGCACCACAGAGAACTGAAAATCAAAGAGGACAAAGTGAGAATGGAGAACCGAAAGCTTTTCCCTGCAAGTTAAGGTACTCACAGGGAAAGGCAGCCCTAAGCTGTGGTTGACAAGCCCAAGCATAGGCACTGTGTGGAACCTCAGCTTGAACACATCAGTGCTGGTTTCTGAGCAATGAAGGCCTTGAGGCCAACAGCTCTCCATGGGAGGGAACTGTGGAGGGCTGCAGACATTAAATAGAGCCTCCAAGGGTTTATTTTCCTCTGTGGTACAGCTCTGATTGATGCCCATATCCCACTGCTGGCTCCCGCTTTCCACCACCCGTACCACAAGGCCTTCCATCTTTCCCTAAGCAGCTATAAAACTCTTATTTATAACAGCGTTTTAAAAAGCATTGCCAAGTTCCAAAAACCATGCACATTCATTTCAGTTCACGTTCAGCGGGGCTGTGCTGTTCCCAGCCTTCTCACTTCCGCTATGATTGATTGTTCAGGAAGATAAAGCTTTTTCAGTACATTTCCTTGGTTTCAGGATCTTTTGGGCTCCCTGATAACAGAACATGGGTTTGGGAGGAGTCAGATCAGTATCAGATCATCAAGATAAAAGGATGGAGCTGTTTGCAAAGGGTAACATCAGTGTTTACTAGCTGCTGTGGTACATCTGAGACAGAAAACACGAGGCAAACCAGAATGATTTAACCTCGGTGTATTTGTCTTAGGGGAAAGCAGTGGTTCTTTCTGTTCTGAATGCTTTAACTGAAAATGAAAAGGAAGCCCAGCACAAACCAGGAAAAAAAAAAACAACCAACACAGATGTGTGCTTTTGAGATTTATCTCTGAAAACACCAAATTTTCCCTCTGATGGATCACTTTGACTTTTGTCAGCTCCCCTGCACCCATGTAAGCACAATTCAAAAATAGGAAACAATATTTGAATGGCATAAGGATCCCTCCCTCGTGCTGACACTTCAAAGGAGAAAACCTTATCTCTTGTGGAATTAAAAGGCAGAGCATGGACAACTCAAACTCACTCCATGTACAAAAAAGAAGACACAATAAAGAGCTCAGAGGCACCAATGTATATCCTGCTGCGTGTCAAACCAGCAGTCCAAAAAGGACTCATATTCAAAACGCAGGCAAGCCTGACTGGAGTAATAGAGAAAAGGGTATTTCGTAGTTTATAATCAGCACAGACAGAACAAGCATATCTGCTGATAAATTATCCTTTCAATATGGAGCAAAATGATGGTAAAAGCAAGTAATTTGAAGTCTGTAAATTACTTTTCTACATCAGACAAAGATGCAGTCAAGAGCTCACTGACAAGGCAAGATGTTATTTGTTAGATTAAGCCACTAACCACTGAAAGGATGGCAAATTAGCATCCTTCACAACTATTTTCTCTGCAACTGCAGGACACAAAGATTTAGAGACATATCTTCTCAAGTCACATCTAACAGCACAACAGACAACAGAGAGGAAAGAAAAACCAAAGGACTTTCCATACAGGCCCTGGAGAACAGGAATATCAAACCGAAAGGGGAGCATGGGGATGGGATTGGGCAGGAACCTACAAGACGTGGTGGAAAAGATCATGTTTAGGAGGAAAGATGACTTGATTTCTGATCTTTTGGTCCACACACACAGTGCAGCTCTCTTGTGGCACCACCAGTCCACATCACCATGTCACGGGAGGTGTGAGGAACAGCATGGCCCAGTGGTCTCTGCGAAGGTGCCTTGCAATGGTCCATTTGTTCACACTCTGGCAGGAGAATGTGGTACATTATTTAAAATGAAAACGGTGTGGCTGCAAAGAGCAAATTGCAAGGGATGCCTCCATTAAATGGGCTTCTGAAGCGTCACATCCCAAGAGGACCTCCTTCCAAAGGAAGGATTGCAGTGACAGCTCGGTATGGAGGTAACTCCCACCGAGGGGACAGAAAAGACTTCAATTCCCTTCCAGCTCTAAGTGCAGAAAAGACTTCAATTCCCTTCCAGCTCTAAGTGCAGAAAGACTGAAGGAATCAAATTGCTATCCTGTGCAGAGACAACATCTTTTGCTAGGAAAAAAAAAATTAAATGAAGTCCTTAAAGCTGCCGTAAATTTCACTTGGAATATTTCTTATATTACAACAAAAAAAGAGCAATTACTGATAGAGGAAGGTGAAATGGGCAAATTTGGTGCAGTGTATGCAGATGTTACTCAACAAACAGATGAAAACCACAAGGACAAGGCAGCATTCAGCCTCAACATCCATCCAGCCCTGTGCCCCTTCCCAGAGCAGGACATACAACCCCAGGTCCTAATGGGAAAACCACTGGTTCTCATTCAACTCCCTGTTCGAGCAGGGTCACTTGGAGCAGGTTGCCCGGGATCACATCCAGATGGTTTGTGAATCTAAGGACAGAGATAGAAAGAGGGAATCTCACCATCACAGAGTGGGAAAAGCTCCATCACGGTCCTGTGCCTGGCCAAGAGATCAAAGCCCATCCCAGAAAGCATCTTAAGGTCTCAAGTGTTGAACTGCACGTACTTTTAGGCACCTTGGGCTCCTCTGTGCTTCATCAATAGGTTGGAAAAGACTACTAAAATCACAGTCCAATTCCAACCCACTCCACAATGCCCATTTACCATATCTCTCAATGCCACATCCTTGAACACCACCTGGGACAGTGCGACTTCCTCACCTCCCTGGGCAGCCCGTGCCAATGCATTACCACTCTTCAGGAGAAGAAACTTCTAATATTCAACATTACCTTCCCCTGGCAACGTAAGGCCGTTGCCTCTTGTCCTTGGTGGTGTCTCCAAGGATGTTCTTCAGGGTACCTCAACCTTCATGCCAAAAGCATGGCCCTACAGCTGTGCACAGCGCTGGGACACAGCAGGAAAACACAAGTTTGCACCATTTCAGCCCCACAACAAACTGTGCTCTAAATATTGGGCTTTACAGCATTGTCTCTTGCTGTGTCTCAGAGACCTGCAGTGAAACCTTCGGGTTCTGAATTTGCCAGGAGGACAGGGGACACACGAGTATCATTTCAGCTGGGGACAAATTTCAGCACCCTCTACACTGGGTGGAGGCAGGGGGGGGATGAAGCATCTCAGGCTTATAAAAACTCTGGGGGAACACAAAAACAACACAGAACCACGTATTCAGAATATGATTTAGTCGGTCAACCACAGGGCGCAGCTCAAAGATTAACATAAACCAGGAGGGGGGGGAGGGGAAGAAAAATAATTAAATATTTTGGCCTCTTCTCCCATTCTAAGAGCTGACATGGATTTCTCTTTAAATCTGTGTTTGTTTTGTATTACCAGAAAGCTGGCAGAGAAGTATGTCAGACAAGCAAAAATATCATCCATCCTTCGCGGTGTCAGGTTTAATCTCGCAGCAGAGAAGAGTGATGGGGACGGAGCTCTGGGAAGCAGCGCCATAGAAGTTGTCAGCGATGTGTTTACAAGGACAGGGTTTTCCTTTCGGCCTCCAAGACTGCGACATCCCAGCGGGGCTGTCAAGCAGCTCCGCCAGGCGAGGCACGGAGATGCGTTGTGGAAATGGGTTCGATGTCTGCCCACACCCCTCTGGGCGCTGTTCCCATCCAGCTGTACAGGAGCAGCAGGGATGTCAGCTCTGCTCTTCTACAAGGCTGCTGTTTTTAAAAGAAGAAGTTATTGAAGTCCTAGATACTGCCTGAGGCTGTGATGGTCTTGTGTGAGCATTAGTGCTATTCCTTTTACAAACTAGGAGCCAGCATCCCAAATGTAATAGTTGCTGACAAGCCACTATACAACATATAACACTCCAAATGCAAAGATCTCCGCTTTCAAAACCAGTTTTTGCTACTGGGCAGGACCAGTTCTTTTTAAAATTTATTTTATAGGATGGCATTACATGTTACCCAGTGGATGGCAGTTCATATCTCCATATTCTACCCTTTAAGAACAGTTAAACACAGGCGTGGTAGGCTGGCACGTTGCGTTCACTGAGAGATATTGACATTTCCGTCATATTTGTGCAATCAGCCTCTCCCTGTAATGGCATATTGGTGCAAACATTTGTTTGAATGGTGAGTACTTATGGAGGGTCCTTATAGCTGGCATAAATCACCCCCACAGCAATCACTGCAATTTAGCACTAGCTGAGTGGGTATTTAAAAAGAAATATAGCGCTGTAATAAACTATAATGGTGAAACTCCAAATATTTGAGAATTATGCTGGTCCATAAACTGAGGAGACTGTTACCCTCTCTCTGATTCCCATCAAGCCCTGATTACTTCCACCCTAACAAACCAAAGCACAACAATGTGAGAGGAGCTATGTCCCACCAGAGCGTAATTTGTCAGTAGTAGAGAACAACATTTGCATGCTTCCAGAAAGGCTCATCTCCCATATGAGCACTGATCAGACCATGAATCTCTCTTAAATACCATTTTCTGAAATACATTTTGCTGAACAACATCCAGGGATTCCCCCTGCATAGCGCTAGGTCTTCAGCTCTGTTTTAAAAGACTGCAGTATTATTTGATTTCTACACAAAAAAAAAATACAATTTTCACATCTTATGAATATCAATGCCCCAGCAGAGCCATGGGGCCATCAGTGTGCAGGAATGCGTGGGTGAATCGAGGTCAACAGCCTGAGACATGCCAGACTGGGATGGTGATAGTGTTGGATTCGGGTTGAGCGAGGTCAGACAACAGGAAAAACCTGGCCAATGCCCTCAGGAAGCAGCAGATGGTGTGGAAAGAGGAGAAAAGCAGATGCCTCAGTGCACCCGCTCCTCCTTGGGAGCACTATCTCAGCAGTGCTGTCCGTTCCTGCACCAGCAGCTCAGCACCGGGAGCCCCAGGGTCTTTCAGCAGGTGCCAGCAGATGGCTTGAAGGCCAGGATTCATTTGGATAATAATTGCAATCTGTCTTCCTAATTTCTCCCCACTGATTCATTTAATGAATTGTTCTTCATTACCCTTGCTGAACTCCCTTCTGAGCTGCAGCACAACTCAGTCCCCAGTATGGATGCAGCTGCAGCTCCAGGATTGAAGTGCAGCTACCACCAACGGCAATCATAGAACCACAGCATGGTTGGGTTGGAAGGGACTTTAAGGATCACAGAACCTTACAACCATGGCATGGTTGGGTTGGAAAGGACCTTAAAGATTATAGAACCACACAATCATGGCATGGTTGGAAAGGACCTTGAAGGGATCTTAAGGATCACCCAGTTATAACTTCTCTCTGCAAAGTGCATGGAAGGAAAGTGCCAGACACATGAGCAGGACAAAAAGCTTCAAATGCTGCCGGTGGGACTGCTTGATATCATGCTTCTTCCGAAGAAAAAGCAGAAACCACTCCCTCGTCCCCGGGCAAAGGAGATAAGCACTAAACACCGGACTGAAAACAGCATTTCTCTGTAGCAGTGAAGATTAAAGCCCCGGGAGGCATCTACCACTTACAGCCCCGAGTATTTACAACTTCTGCCTGAAGTGAAGTATTTGGGGCATGAGGAAAAGCAATGTATCCCCACCTGGGGCTGAGGTAAGGATAAACACCTTTCGTGGCCGCATGGCTCTGCGCCCCACATCACTTGATGCACACCAGGCACTGAGGGATCTACACCGTAAGTTTTCTTTGGAGTACAATCAAGTAATTCAGAGCACAACTGTTTAGAATCTCAAATTTCCTCTGCACTGGGAAAGATGCTTCCCCCCATGCAATCCCAAGCACTTTATTTAGTAATACTCAAAAGTTAGCACAAGCGCTCTTTTTGGCTCCCTTGTGATGGCTGCATTATTCAGAAGAGCAAACTTTGGAACGGCTGTACACATGCTGTGCTTTTTTTCCATGCTCACTGCCTGCATGTAGACCTACTGGCAATGCCCCAGTGCTCTCCAGTGCAGAAAAACACAGCAAGCAAAGTCATTTTCCATCACACACGCACGCAAAACCATTACCTATCACTCACGGAAGCAAAGCAACTCCCATCACACATGTACAGTGACGAGCAGGATGGGCAGTCCTTGTGCCTTGCCTTCCATAGGAAAACATAGCATGTGGATCAGTAAAACAGGGTTATAAGAGTGAGAAGAATCGGGACAGTAATTAGGCAAAATGTGATTGCTTTCAACGTGCAATCAATGCAAGTGCAATCTCTATGGCCATTGACACTTCTTGACACGTGTATTGGTGCAGATAGACACAGCGTGAGATTAAGTTCGTTTTAAGCCTGAGGTTGGCCATGGACAAGATTTATTCCACCCAAACATCTATTTCCCAGGGATGGATCTGTCCATCTAAACTGCATGGGACAACGCAGAGAGGCACAGCACTGCACTGCCACTTGATGCTAGAAAGATATACAAAATTCCATGCTTGAAACCCAGAGTGAAATTTATTGCACAAAATAACATTAGTAACCATCGCTTCTCTTTGTTGTCTGTAGGAAGTCAAATCTTTCCACTCTTCTTATAAGAAGTCAAATCTTTCTGGTCTGAAGTTCTAAGGAGTTTGGCAGAGCCAACACAACCAGGGATGCAACTGCAATTCTGCATTAGCATCATTGCTTCCAAAATTCAACAGTGAAGAAACTGTTTTCTGTTCCATATCCTCCACCCTCTCTCAACATCCCCAGTGCAGGCACTCTGTAAGCATCCTTTGGCACCAGGATTAACCTCATTTAGGACATTAATTTAAATTACTGCTGAAACAGCTGACTCAGCGAGATGTTTGATAGCTGCTATTTGTTATTTGTCCAAGCACAGCACCGTGTGGGGCCATGCGATCTCCGGTAACCATCGCCAAGGGAATCGATCAAACCCCCCTGATCACGTGCATGCAGCTGCAGCAACGATCTGGGGCATGTTAAAGGAAAAAAAAAAAATGCCAGTGATAAAAAGGAGAAGGTTAAAAAAAAGACAAATGACAATCAAACAGTGCGATGCCTCAGAAGCCAAGGAAAGTGGCTGCAACAGAACTGCAACTGCAGAAATGGAGAAGTTGTAAGCACTGTTCCAGAGCCATCCAGCTCCATCACTGCAGCAGGGCAGGAGGAAGGCAGGGAGAACACATCACTACAGCCAACACACCGTGTAACAGGGCACGTGGGGCCAGGCAGCTTGCTCTGCATCCATTAACACACAGATATTTACGGTGCAGCGCTCCAAGGAGTCTGTTTATGCTCACTTGCTACCAACAAGGCTTCGGTGTCTGACAGCTAATTCTTTATGGTTTTACAGCAAATCAAAGGGGGACTTGATGCTCACGTACAATTTCCCAGATCAAGGGATGGGAGCAGCAACGCCCAAATACACATTTCCCAGCCCACAGCTCTGGGCTCCCTCAAGGAGGTTCCATGCACAATGATTTGGTGTGCTCTGACTTTTCGATTGTTGAGCACCGAAGCCAATGGGATCAGTTCCAGTGCTTTGAGCTTGTAATAACCTCCAGAGGTATTCACAGCCTGGATTTGGTTCATGGTATGAAAGATGTGGATCAAGGACCTTGCAGCCCCATTCATTCCCTGTGCCAACTGGCACCCAAGTGCCTGCAGGGACTTCTTGTTTCAATGTGAGGCAAATGGCATCACCTTACTGAACTGTACACTGAGAGCAATATCAATCCACATCCACACATGGGTTCAACCTGCTGTGGAGGTTGACTACAGATGGAGATTATGACTTTTTATTTGTTTAAAATTTACCAGTCATTAATTTCAAGAAATGCTGCAGTATAATTCATGGCAAAAACCCACCAGCCCGCAGACGCAGAAGATGGCAATAATGCACGATTTTGAGAACTTGCATTCAGTATATTTTTATACTCAAACATTGCCTGGGATGCCCCTCAGCGGCATCACTTTGGCCTCACCCCAGTTCAGCTCAGCATCAGTCCCGAGGACAGCGACCAAAGGTGCTCTGACAAAGCCCAGATGCCACCAACGATGGGAGCACCCATTGAGCCAAGCGTAAACGAGCCCAAAACCACAGAGCAAAGGCTTCCAAAAGCAACTCCATGAGATGAAACCTCCACATCTACCTTCTCTTTGCATTCACAGAATGCATTGGCTCTTGTCCTCCTAAAGCACAAGAGAAAAGTTTCAACAAGGAGGAAATACCGACTATGGAAAAAACAAGAAAAGGAACAACCCTTTCAGCGTGCACAATGCCTGGAATTATCATGACTCTCTTAACAACTTTCCCCTGGTCTTATTTTATGGTTCGCTTCGCAGGAGTAAGCCTACAGTAATCAGGAATGAAATTCAGCTCTAAAAATGTAAAAACCAGCTGTTCTGAAATGTAAAGGCTTTACTTTGTAATTAATTTGACACTAAGTACTAAAAGGCCTGGATCTTTAGCACTCATGGGATAAAGATTTTTCTTCTCGCCATTCCAAGGATCTCATCCAAAGCACTTTGCAATCCTGACGACATCATATAAATGCAGGCAGGTCTATTTCCTCAGCAGCACCAATAAGAAAGGCTATTTCACAGCTATTTTCAGTGGACTTTTGAGGTATTTTTACATCAGATCCACGAAGAAGGGGATATGGAGCTGAGCCATGCAGTGCTTAGAAGCAGCAACCAGAGGGATGGCAGCTGCAAGAAGCAGATGTGCCGCAGGGTTTCCAACCTTGCAGGGTGTAAGATTTGCATTTGTGGCATCTGGCACTCCTGGGTTGCAAAGCTGCTGCAGCAAGGGGTTTCCTGCAGAAGGTAAAGAAGAAAGCAATGCTTGGCTGCAGCAGAAACGCTTTTGGGAGCAAAACGGGGATGAAAGGAGGGCTCCAAGGGATGCTGCACTTGGAAATAAAGAGCTATCACCCAACCCACATGCTAGGCTAATGATGAGGAATGGGAAACTTGAAATGTGACTTAAAGAGAAAGTTTTTAGGAACACTGCACCATTGACAAAGTGAATCCCAGCAAGACAACCCAGTCCCAAAAAACAGAGAAAATGAGAGGAAAAATGAGCCTCACCCAATTGGTTAAACCCCACAAACCCTCCTTTGGGGCAAAGGGAGGATATGGCAATGTCCATAAGACGTTTCCTCTTGAAGTCACATTTCAAGAATGGCCCTTTGCTTACCTAGAGATAATTCTCCATTGAGGCAGCTTCACTAATCTGGCTGTGGGCTGCACCAATGACAGCTTGCTCTTTCATCCCAAATCACTTGCTTCTATCACCATGTGTATTCGCAGCCACCTGCAGAACTTTACTGCAAGCTGAGATAAGAGATAAGGATGTGGTGCAGGACCATGGCAAAGGCCTGGCAGACGTCCAGGTAGATGACATCAGTTGTTCTTCCTTTGTCCACCGATGCTGTCACTCCATCACAGAAAGCCACCGGATTGATCCGGCACACTCTGTCCTTGGTGAAGCTGTGCTAGCTGTCTCAGATCACCTCCTCATTTCACACGCGACTGAATATCTCATCCAGGAGGACCTCGGCAGCTCTGTGGGTCTTGGCCAACATGTCACAGGACCATGAAGGTTGGAAGAGACCTCCAAGATCACCAATCCCACCCTGTCATGTCCACAGATCATGTCTCTCATTGCCACATCTTCACATTCGTTGAACACCTCCAGGGATGGAGACTCCCCCAACTCCCTTGGGCAGCCTGTGCCGATGCATCATCACTCTTCTGGAGAAAAAACTGTCCCACTCCCTCTGAGCAGGACTTGTGTCCAGCCCCAGCCAGCTGCCACTAAGAGACAAGCTGCCCCAAGTAACACACAGGCACATCAACACACACTGCAAACACGACATGCTGCAACAGGAACCATTCACCAAGAAGGGCTGAAAGAACAATGAGAAGAGAAAGGATGGGCTCCAGGGCACAGAGGACAAGTGTCCTGCTCAACAGTTTGAGACAAAAGCAACGCACAAAAGAGGGATTCTTGGAGGTGAAGCCAACTGGGAACTCCCCTTAGTGTTCAAGTAGAAGAGTATGTCTTCTACTTTATTCTTTTATACTCATGGCCATCTTCAGGGATTGATAATTAGCCAGCTAAAAGTAAAGCAGCACGAGGCAAGAGCAATCATAGCCATTTCAAATGCTAAAAAAAAGCTTCCTCAGAGCAATACCTCAGGTCACTATTCCCTCCACACCTTGTGATTCTGCTAGGCATCGCATTGGGTTATTTCCCAGGCTGCACGGCCGCCCTGCAAGGCTGCCTTATTTGCAACATATTTTATTACCAGCAAAGCAGGGGCTGACAGTTTGAAAGCTTATTGTTGGTAACGTGATAACAGAGTCGGCGCTGAGGCAAATTACAAATTGCAAAGGGAGCCAGTCAAGCACACATGAGCAAACCTGAACAGGGAAAGAAGCAGAACTGAGCCCCTGCCTGCCTGTCTGGCACATGCTGGGACACAGGGAGACTACAACTCAAGCCGGGGGGGAAGCACGGTTTTCTCTCCTAAGCCTAAATCAGTGCATTAAGGTGGGTAAAAAAAAAGTAAAAACCGACAACTGTGGGAGACTAGAAGACGAGGAGGAAGAAAACTCCAGAAACAAATGCAAATTGTTTTTTTACTAGCTATTACAGCACCAAAAGCAGCAGACACCTCATGGACATGATGCACAGCAGTTCCAAACCCATCTCAATCAAGCAGCTGAACTGACCGATGCTTGGAAGTGAAACATGCAATTTAAATTAACACAGAACACGATAATGATGCTTGCCTCTCCATGATTTCTGTTTTTCTTTCTTTTTTTTTCAGCACCACTTTTTAATTAAGGATGGGGAAATTAACATCGAGACCTCAGCTCAGGAGGACTCAGGCTCCAGATTCTGCCACGACGCAGTGCAATGCAAGCTAAACACAAGCAGAGAACAACACACAACTTGGAGAGAATCAATCAGACAACAGCCAGCAACAGAGAGGATGGGGACGGTGAGGGAACATCAGACATCAGCCTCTCTGGTGCAACCTGCAGAACTGCCATATGCCATAAAAGCAGTATGATTTCTCAAGCCTTGCTTTTCAAGAACCTGTCGGGATGGAGCTGTATTTTACCCCTCTGCCTTGTCAGCTAGGGCTGTAGTGATGGTTTGATTGGACCAGAAAACATAGAACTCATCCCATTGCTGGGCTTGCTGTTGGCTTTATCAGTGCTCCAAGACCACTTGCTTTCCAACAGGCTGCAGGATGATGGCAACACAGGCTGTGATGTTTCAGCAGCCACAGCCCTATTGCAGCTGACATGGGGCTCACAGGGGCTCCCTGTTGAAGAAATCTCTGCTCTCACATTTATTTTACTTGCTTTTTGGTGTGGCAATCTCGTGAGACTTCAAGCAAGCACAGCAAGTGTGAAATCCTGCACCTTCATCTCAAGCCAAGTTCTGCAATCAACGCCGCTCAGCGCTGCATCGTCCCTGAGGAAGAATGCCAAGTTGTAGGGAGAGGAGATATTTCAACACACAATGAGGGAACAGAGGCCTAGCAGTGCTAATACTGCTTTTTCTAGTTTCCCTTGCTCAAAATCTGCACTTCTGTGGTCAGGGATGTGCAAGCCTTCAGCTCCTGCAGCAGCTCCTCTCCCTAGAAGTACCCAACAGCCCTGCTCCTAAAGCAGCAGCTCCTTGCAGAGATGATCCTGTAGGATGTGTCCTCAGCACAACACAGCCATCCCATAGGAAAGGATCCCCCCAAACCATGCAATCCCCATGAAAACCATGGCTCTCCTACAGAGCTGGGATCAGACTCTGTGAGGTTTATGAACTTAAAATTGCTTTAAAGGCTTTTTGCTGCCCTTTTTGGAAGAAGCAGTCTCTTCCAACTTGGTGCCCTGATACTGCATTTCAATTCATCCACACTTGCTGCCTTACAGGGAAAAAATTAACATATTCCTTATCATTCACCTATGGATTAATAATAATAATAATTAAAAATAATGCTACTAATTAGGAGGCTTTCTGTCCAGCAAGTTTGACTTGGTGTTTTCATTTTAATAACAGGATGCTTGCTGTCAGAGGGTCCCCACGCACTGCTCCTCGGTGTTGTGATCACACTGCCCATTCTTTGTGACACTGATGAGCTCAGATGGATCTCATTAGCTAATCAGTGTTAATGACCACCTTATCCGGGTCAGTGGATTTTGAAATAAGCACGTTGATGTGCAAGGACCTCCAGGTCTTTTCATAAACCACACATGCACGCACTGGGCGAGCATGGAATAGATTCAGTGCTCTACTGTGTTATAATCAAGAACCACAAACCTTGAGCACTTGTTGCTTTGTATTCCCACAATATGTAAGTCCCTCGTGGCCACCACTCTTGCCCGCAGCTGGAGGACACACAACATGAAGCTCTTCATCCAGATACGAGCAAAGAAACCACAGAATCATCGAATCATTCAGGTTGGAAAAGACCTCAAAGATCACCAAGTCCAACGCCAACCCATCCCCACCATGCCCATGCTCTGCTTCTATTTCCACTGACCCTGGCTTGAACTAAGGCCCAGCACTGAGCCATAGGGTGGAATCCTCAGAGCTGGACCCTCTGCCAAGGCAATGCTTGGCTTTCGTCCACCAAATTATTTCCAGGATCACTGGGAATGAGTCAACCAGCTTTAGAACTCAACTCTCAACTCCTGTGCTAACCCCATGCACCAGTGAGTTAATGCAGAAAGATAAGAGCGAGTACTGGCTCCCTGTCCTCTGCTGTTATTCTCTTAGGAAGTGATTTTGCACATTGTGGCCATGCAAGCACCCCAGTAGTAATTCCCAGGTGCAGATGAGATGGTGAGCTTACTTTTCCTTCTGAGCATAGGGAATTTACTGCCCACACAAGGAAAGTTGGGGTGTAACCACACGAAAACATTCACTGCATCTGAGGCTCTCTTTGAGATGTAGTATTACATCCTAATAAAAATCTAATAACATATAAATAATATGATAGCATTTACAATATACAACCTTAATAAATATTAAAGCTTTTATAGGAGATATTTGAAGCGATTGCTTTTGCATTTTACCCACTCCAATGCCACCCCTAGGCTGCTATGTGCCCCGTCCCTCTCACCAGCACCTATTAATCCATATTTATTCCCATTCTGGATGAGATCTACAGCTGTGGGAAGGCCTGTGAGACCAAACCACCCTGCCTGAAGCAGTGTGGGGGCAGACAGGATCCCAAAGGGCACCGACACCACTGTCCCTATAGGTCTTGATAGCAATCTGAGTCCAAGAACTGATGTTCTCCCTTGCAGGTGAGTACAGGGCTCCTCTCCACGGTTGCTCAGCCCCCTGACAAATCGTCTCTCCAGGCACAGCTGTGATTAATGCTTCAGATGAGTAGCTTTCTTGCTTTTCCCTATTCCTCACCTGAGATTTCTGTAAATAAGGTGACAAGCAGGGCTGCTGATGTTTTGTACGCACACTGCTGGGAAACAGTCCCAAAACAAAGCCCCAAAGCTCAGGAACATGAGCACATGGAACCTTCCTGCTGCCCCACCACCCACACAACAGCAGGAGCCTCTCAGAAGCTCTCTGGTTTGCTCCTCTGAAGGCAGGTCTCTTGGGAATGCAACATTTTCCTTCCATTATTTTCCTTGCCAAACCTCAGATATTCATTTCAGCCCCTTAAAGCACACTCAAGCCCTGCTCTTCTTTCCCGTTGGGCAAAAACAAGTTGGTTTGCTTCTTTCTGAATTCTTTCTCCTCCTTCAAACATAGGAGGGAGCCTACTGCCAGCTTCCCCTTGGGGCAGCAGCCAGGCAGGGACTCTGAGCTCATCCAAAGCAACCTTGGAAGTTGAACCCAACTGACCCAAAGACACCTGATGTCACCCTAATCCACGTGAACACGAGCTTAAAAGCCACGAGACTGTCACCTATCTCCATCTCCTGCCTCCCCGTGACCTCAGACATGTCACTCATCTCACGTGATCCCATCCACACAGCAGCCTTCTGCTGCAGCTCCGGTCACCCCCATCTGCTGCTGCCTGGGTGCCCACGGGACATGGCTCCTAATCCCAAATCCCTTTTCATTGTATGCTAAAAATACAGCAACTACAAGCACACTAAATCTGCTTATAGTCATACACCAGTTATGTTCCTGGCAGCATAAGTGATGCTCAGTGGTGCAGCCTCTGGATAGTGCTGGGGATGGACCACCACCCAACAACCAAGCCATCTCTGTACATAATAATTCCATGATGGAAATGGGGCCTTGTGGGTTTGATTGCATGAGCTTGGATGGGACCAACGTCTGCCTCTGAGGATGTGACTTCATCGCTGATCTCCAGCTGTGATTTATAGGGTCTTTAAAGGGTCTTTAAAGGCTGATTGGTAAGGAAACAAATGCTCTAACTCCCTGAGGCCAAAAGCTGGGCATAACCACAAAACAAGAAGTGACAGAGCTCACAACATTGCCTGGGGTGGAGATACAGGTTTTAAAGAGATTGTAGGGTGGAGGCTGAATACAGTGTACAGGTAAAGGATGGCTAAACTCCTCCAAGCAGCTCTTTGTCCCATCCCTGGTGACAGCACCCCGTTGCTCCATTATGCACAACTCCATCAGCCAGCAAAGCAATGATGGGAATTTGTAGTGAACTGATAAAGTACATTAACCTCGGAGTGAACCATCCCCTCCAGTCCGGCAATGGCCACCCCTGGCTCTGAATTTTAACTAAACAAGGTTAAAACCTCTAATTCCGGAGAACCGTCTCGCAGAGAGCTTTAATGCGCTCTAATGAGCTTCTCTGAATCCTAACATAATTCTCCACTTGCGGCATAAACTCAAACAGTGAAGTCATAATAATGCATGAAATTGCCCTGTGGATGGGAGAGAATATGGTACAAAAATGAAGCTTATTATCATTATCTTGAGTTGCCAACAGTCCCGGCAAAACACCCGACAGAAGCAGCCAAAATTCCCACCCCGCGCTGGGCACGCATCAGGTCGGGTCCGAGACATCTCTGCATTTAATCTGCAGTTTAAAAGCACGAGCAGGGCAAGAGGCTGAGTAAATTCATTTCCCTGCATGAGACGTGGATCCACGAAGTCTGCCGAGATATATTAATACCGCAGCTTGTCTTAGGGGTGATTGAAAGCTGCATGCAAAGCTGCCGTGGGAAAACAAGGTGACAGATTTTTTGCATGAGTGAAAGATGCGTTTGGGGCAAAAAAAGGAAGAAAAATCAGCACCAAAACTCACTGAGCAAGCAACAGCTTCCCACGGGAGAGGGCAAGGAGGGGAGAAGTGGGACTGTCGGAGGATAAGCAGTTTTCCTCCCCAGCATCCGAGCTCCAACCTGTAGGAGGAGCACATTTTGCCCCCAGCTTCAGCACCCCACAGCTGAAGGAAAATATTCATTTTCCCACCCCAAAATGGGTTTGGACCTACAGGCCTGACAGGACAGGGAGGTCTCCCTATAGCAGCAAGGCTGAGAGATGGGTGAGGGCATTGGGAATTTCTCATCTGTGGTTGCCCTCCAAGGATGAGCCCTGAGGACAAACTGAGATCCACAGTCCAAACGTATCCACAGCCCTGAAGCACTGTCTGCATTGGACTGCAGATCCCCCTGGATGCCAGCAGCTCCCTCGGTCCCTTCCTGAAGCCAAACCCTGGCATGGATGCACCAAGAAATGTCACTTTGACCCCAAACCTTATATCAAAGTACCTAATCATGCTTCACCTCCCACCCCTGCTTTTTGCCATGCTGTTTTTGAGACCACTGACAAGGAGTCCATTGAGAAGGAGTTGAACTCAGTGACGCCAACAGGACCCTCCCAACCTGGGAAATTCCATGACTCTCTGACAATCCCTTCTCCATACTCGAGCTGATCTCCTGACCCTCCTTAAGCCCCTCAAGCTCTCTGCTTTACAAACCCTTTACATTCAGCTTCTCAAAATCTGTTAGTGAAGGTGGTATTCCACTGGATCCCAAAATCATCACAAACCATTGCATTTCCACACCCCAGTCCCAAAGCCAGCTTTCATTTCCCAGCCTGACACTGTCACTTCCCTACAGCTGGGATTTCTCAAGAAATGCTTCAACAAGTCTGGTCAAAGTATGCATGTTCCTCCCACTAAGAAAAGTCTGATTCTGTCTCAAAAAAGAAACCTTCAAAAAGAAATAGCCCCATTTTCATGCCACAAAGCCTAACCCCTTCCTTTATTCAGCACTGTAGCTGCCAGTTCCCTCAGCGCTGAGTTTAAATCAGAATTCAAAGGAGAACACCAGAGATGATTAAAGCGTCAGCTTCCAAATGCAAACAACCTCTGGCATCCGCAGCTTTCTGCATCCTCCTCTCTGAAGCCCAAAACCTTCCCCAGCACTGCTCCAAAATTAAGGCACTGATTTTTTCCCAACCAACACACACACCTGCAGAGCCTGCACCTGCAACACCTGATGGATTCACACTTTCTTGCTGTTAATTTTCTTTCTGTCTCGCAGCATCGCTGACAGTTCAGACAGATATTTGGTGCCCCAAACCTCCTGTACGTAAGGGAGCCACTTACAAACCCCCTCACTGGAAATTACCAAGGGTCCAAAGAGGGTTTTCCTCAAAGCCTCGCATTTCTTTCTAATGGCAAGGCTGGAGTGTTGTTGCAGCCATGATTTTTGGACAAAATTCAAAGAGGTGCTGACTCAGAAAGCAATGAATGAGTGCTGTGTGGATTTCCCTTTCTCGCAGCGTTTAATGCAATCAAAAGGTAGTGATGAAGGCAAAAAATTAAATATAAAAAAGGAACTCTGCACGAGTTACTCAGACTCTCAGTAAGGAACAATTTGTTTGAGTGGGGTTTTGGAGCCTTGAGGAAACCAAAGCATCCCAGAGCATCCCAGGCAGTGGCTGCTCTGGGTTCTTCCAATTGCAAACCCAAAGGTTTGCGGCGACCTGGCTTACGGCTGCAGAACGGTCTAAGGCTGCAAGTTTGGGAATGAGAGGCCAAAGGAAGGGAGAGTTGTCCCATTACAGAGAGATTATGGCAAATTTCATATTCAAGAAGTTCCTGGGCTCTGTGCAGAGGAAGCACCACAGGTTCCCAGAGGAGAGCATCCCCAGCACTCCCATTAATCACCTCGTAATGGAACCCAGACAAAATTCTCATCTAATGAGGAGGCCAGAGAGACAATTACCTCCAGGGACAGGAAGGTCTTGTATCATCTTGAAAAGCGACCAGGATACCCTATAACTCAACGTACACTGCTGCTGCCAATGGCACAAAGCAAAGTGTGGATGCCCTCATGCTTTGCGTTGCAAATATTCACCCTTGTAACATCAACGTTTTGGCCTTCAGTGGCTGTCCCCACACACAAAAAGATGTCGTGCCAGCCAGGTTCAGTACAACAAGCAAGAAATGTGATGCAAAGAAATGTGCAGAGAGCAAAAGTTTTTCTGCAGCTCCATTAAAGCCACACTTTGCCCTGGACTGAACATGTGTGTTATCAAGAATTGCCCCATGGGACTGTTCCCCTCTGCAGCATGCAAAGCCCTGCAGGCATGGGATGGCTTTTGGATGGAGTCAGGTCTTTCTCTGCCTTTGCCATACAGGACAGTGACTCCTCATTGTGAAACATTAAGGCAATTTCTGTAACTCAGGAGAACATGAGCAGCTCTGCCCAAGCTGCTCCCATTCCTGCTTTCTGTTTGTAATGGTGTCTCCCACACTCTGAGGCAGAGTCCCTTTTTGCCCGCACCTCCCCATGCAACCACAGCCATAAAACACGATGCACCCGACTCTGCAGCATCTCAGGGTGAAACATTTGAGCAGTACTGGGGGGCATCAGAGCCTGCAGATGAGAGGAACTTGCATTTCTTCATTTTTTTTGCATTTATTTCTTTAAATGAAAGTGAAACAAATGACAGTTTGCCCATCTCTCATCTCTAATCCTACATGGACACCAGGGATATCATGGGGTTAAAACCTGACAGTGAAGAAAAGCTCTTCTTTTGGGTTTGCAGAGGAAAAGCAAAATGTTTCAGAACTACATAAAGTGTTGGAGGAGCAGTTGGCATTTTTCTTCCTCTTCTTTTTCTTTGCAAAGAGAATTTTGAAAGACGTAACCATGAATGGTTTATCCCAAACCACACCATGACTCCAAAATGCAACATTTCAGCTTGCTCTGCTGAATCAAGTTCTGTTTTCTGCTTAGTTTTAACGTAAGTGCAAAGGGTAAACACACATGCAAGCTCTTGCAATGAAAAGAGTGAATTCTGCTCTCTGCAGCTCAAAGTTCTCGTCTCCATCACATCTCTGTTCTGAGCATCCCTTCCAAGCCAACTATTCCACGGTTCTATGATTCTGTGACCAAGGAGGCTAACGAGCTGTATTAGCATCATTTGGACACAACCTCCTCCATTCAACCCAATCTTCAACAAGTCTCCATCTGAAAACTGCCTCAAAACAAATGTATTTTTTGAATGCAGGTGAAGAAAGTCATGTTGGTAAACCACAGCTGGACAGGAAACCCATGATTAATTGAATCACTTAGCCACGTCCGTGTTTGTGTTTGCTGTTCTAAGTACTGATGATTATATGATGCACAAGCAAATGAAAATTAGTGAGTATGCTCTAAACCACACAGATGTTCTGAAAAAAAAAAAAGGCAGAGTGGAGCTTCACAGTCTTCTGGATGGGACAAAGTTCCTTCAATATAAAATAGAGCTGTTGATCAACGTTGTTCAACATAATTTAATAGGAAACCACAACTTCAGTCAAGGTCAATAAGCTCAAAGCAGCACCATTTTCTCCTTCTGCACTGAAACCCTGAAAACTGCAGGGCAGGACTGGGCTGCTCCTTCTCGCCCATCCTCAACCCTGCAGTGGGATGAGCACATTTGCACTACATCAATTACCATGGGATGTGGTTAACAGGCAATCAGCACCGAGCAGCAGCAAATATGTGAAAGCAAATATGGCTTGACATGCACCACCCAGCACAGAATAAAAAACAATAATAGCAAAAGTGTATTTTGGGCAATGCCCTGAAATCACCTTGCATTTAGGATCATGCACGGTGGTTCAGTCCAGCCCAACAGAGAGCTGCTGTCCACGGACGGATGGAGAGGGAAGACCATGTTTGGTGATCCAGCACCCGTTGTGTCTGTGACACTCCCAAACCCTCACTGTGATGTGCTCAAGGGCCCAAATTTCCCATCTCCATGCTCAAGCAATACCTTTAGCTCAGTCTGTAATTACAAAAGCCTCTCCTAGAATTATACTGCATTTTTTTCCACTTTGCCCTCTCCCTCTGACATTCTGCTACACACAAATGCAAATGCCTCCCATGCTGGCCCCAGAGATTTGCATCCCATTCTCCTGGTCATCCCCTATTGCTCCAGAAGAGCTTCTCAGTGACCTACAACAATAGCCAAAAATGGAAATGACTTTCCAGAAGAGCCAGAAATGATGGGAATCAATTATCTGCTCTTGCAGCACATGGTTTCAATATAAGTCACAGCACTCAGTCACCCACCTGGGTTAAGCTCAGCCACAGAGCAAGCAGAAAAGAAGCCAGAAAGAGAAAGAAAACAAACAAATGGCAGGAATTTTCTCCCTTATCACGGCAGCCTGTTATTAAGGCAGGTTAAGCCATGACACAATCACAACTTGCAGGAGACTTCTGGCATCTGCGAGGACTGATAAAGACAGGGAGGTGGTTATTTTTACTTTAACAATGGCCAAAATAATTTAAGGAAAGCACACAAAGCTCAGCCAGCAGCTGAGGTTCAGGACATCCTTTTGTCCATTGATCCATCTGATGCTCCCGGCAAACCACAGCTTGTGGCACATCAATGCTACAGGCACCAGCCACGCCCAGGTCCAACTGTATTTTTTTCTCTCCCATAGGAAATCAATACTCCAGAGAAAGTTTTTGTTTTGTTATACAAAAAGGGGTAAAGTTTGGACCTTGCCCAGACAACACCTCTGCCAGCCTGACACCTCACCCTGTCTGAGCAGAAAACCACGCAATCATTAAGGTTGGGAAAGACCTCTAAGGTCCCCAAGTCCAACCCGAGCTTGCCTTCACCATGCCCAGTGACCTCATCCCTCAGGCAGAATCTGGCCCGGACGCCCATCTCCCCCTGGCCAGCAGGAGCTGGCAGCACAGCCAACACTACAGCATGCTCAGCTCTGCATTTCTACAGCTCAGATATGCGCTCAGTGCTGTGCCTTTTAATCAGCCAAATAAATTGCACTGAGACCTCACGGCAGTCAGAAAGAAGACATCCAGCTCTGGGTGGTGGCAGGAGATGTGGGAGGGCGACGCTCTGTGTGCCCCCCACCATGTCCCCAGCCCCCAGCACTGCTACCCATCACCCAGAGCTGCATCCCATAGCTCCTGGGCGGCAGCTTGTGGAGCATCCAGCACTGCTATAAATCCACCCCTCAGCAGTGCCGCGGTGCACAGAGCCAACAGCAGCTCCATCCCAGCAGCAAGGGCAAGGGGAAGGCTTTGGGGATTCAAAGCAGCAGCTCTCAGCCTGCTGTTATTAAAAGCAGTGAATTCCCAGCTGCACACAGCACAGGGTGAGCTCACGGAGGTATCAAACAACGACGCAGGTGAGCTATTAGCAAACAAGTCAAAACCTCCCTTGCAAATCTATTACTCTGGCAGCTCGTCGGAGCACCGTTACATCTGGGACTTATCACAGACACGCACAGAAATAGGTCAGAAGGAAACATGGCTGAGCAGCACAAACAGGGCTGCAGTACAGCTCCGGGCTCTGCGGGGAGGCAGCTTGCACCCTCACGCTGCAAAAGACTGAAGTAATGCCACTATTTATAAATGGCCCCTTAAAAATAGAAATGTCACTCTTCCTTGCTAGGAAACTGATTTATTTTTTTTTTCTTCTCATAGACAGGTGAGAGAAGTGAGGGGGAAACAAAGAGTGATGTATTATATTTATTATACATGGGAAAACGCATTTTGATTTGGCTTCTTGCAGCTATGTTGTGGGGTGATGAAGCAATGGTGCAATATCCCTGGAGCTGTGTGTGCTCCTGGGGCTCTGTGCAGCCTGCAGCCCCCTCCCAGCCCACGGCCTCAGGGGTCCTCCAGAAGCGCTGCTCCCAACTCAGGGCAGGGGGAGAGATGGTGAGAAGATGGGGGCAGTGAGGATGGCAGAGAGGATGGGGAGGGAGGAATGGGACAGTGAGAAAGGATGGAGACAGCAAGAGCTAATGGGGACAGTGGGGATCGCAGAGAGAGGTCAGGAATGATGGGGACAGCAAGAGAGGATGAGGACAGTGAAGAGAGAACAGGGACAATAAGGATGGCAGACAGAGGATGTGGACAGTGGAGAGAGGATGGGGAGGAGATAGATGACTGAGACAGTGGAGAGAGAATGGGGTCAGTGGAGAGAGGATGAGAACAACAAGCACATTGGAGAGAGGATGGGGACAGCAGGGAGAAGATGAGGATGATCCGGGCACTGGAGAGAGAATGGTGACAGTGGAAAGAGGATAGGGACAACAGGGACAGTGGAGAGGGGTTGAGGATGATGGGATGACAGAGAGGATTCAGACAATGGGGACAGTAAGAGAGGATGGGGGCAGTGGAGACAAACAGAGGATGGAGCCAGTCTGTGGCTCTGGCACTCAGCATCAGTGAGAGCTGGTGCACAAGGCGATGAGCGTAGGAGTCTGCTTGGAAAGGCGAATGCTGCACAGCCTTGTGTTAACCGACCTCAAGGCGACCAGGGAGCAGATGCACAGGTGTTTTGTTTGATTGCTGCTAGATTAAATCCCCGCTCAGTTTGGCATGTTGGATAAGGAGTCTGCAAGGCTGGGTTATAACAACATCCCAGCGCTACAGAACAGCTATGTAAACCAGAGGGCTTGTTTAAAGGATTGAAGGAAGTGAATGTGCAAAGTAGATGTAAGAGCAGATCAAATGACACTCTTAAGTGGCAGAACCTGGAGCTGTTTCCCCAGAGACGGTGTTTTCTGTCCGTGTTACTCATCAGGCACAGAGGGGCTGAGAGCTATTTCTTTGCACAGGCAGCAGCAAAAGAAGCCCCTCACAGCCCCTATAGCCCCTGTAGCACCATTAACCCTCAGCTACAAAGAGCAGAGCCTGGAGGAAAATCCACCCCTGGTCCAAGTGCACTGCTTCTGTGCCACGCAGCGAGCAAACCTCAGTGGGTTTCCCATTGCTCTCTTTTGCATGCAGGCTCAGATGTCAGCACAGCCCCCAGCTTCATTTCGTGCCTATTACCCACCAAGGAAAGCAAACAGCAGTTCCTCTCTGCAATTGGGGATGGTGACAAAGAAGCCAGACCTGCACACGTGTGGCACATGTCAAATGCAAGTCTGGATGGAGGAAGGATGTGGGGAGCACCTTGTTTGAAGGGCTGGAGCTGGGAGCTCGCCACCTTCCCCCTGCTCTGCAGGCAGAGGCAGGGCAGCTGGCAAAAATGAGCTTCCTCTAGTCCTCAGTTTGTCCTTTCCTTAGGACATTCATAAAAGCCAATTCCCTCTTTTATTTTTTTTCTTCGCTTGTGGGCTTTCCAAGGATTAATTAGTGTGGAGTATTTGAGTCATTATAGCTTGGTGGCTTCTGGAAAGGAAGAAGAATGATACACAGAGGGGGGAGGGAGTGACAGAAACTGTGCAAAAGCACAGACCCTTCTCCCAGTTTTTCTTTGCTTTTTTTTTTTTAACCAAAAAGACCCATTTTAAAAGGGCTGCCAGGGACACAGCTCAGCTCTGAAGCATGCTGTTTGGCCAAGTAATAGGTTACTTCAAAGGTTATTTAAGCACAGATGCCCAAAGTTGCCTCGAGAGAAGCTGGGTCTTCCTCAGCTGAACTGTGAAGTTTCAAATCCCAGAGCCACAGCTATTAATCCAACTAAGAAAAATGGAGCAAGGAGCCCCAGCGCTGGGATACCAGCACCCACCTGCGAGGCAAAGCCATCAAAAATACCAGCAACAATGCACGGCCAATATTCTGCAAGCTAGAAAACTAGATGCATGCACTCCAAGACCCCTGGATCAGCCCATCTGCAGGCTGAGATCCGTGAGACAGCAGCCGAAATCTGCAGCCCGAGGCTCTGTTCCCACCCGCTGGGATGGCAGAGATCCAGGCTCTGAGTCAACAACTGGGAAAAGCTCCATGCTGTGGGTACCCCCCTGCTCCCCCAGGGCTCAGCCGCATCTCCACTGAAGCCAAAGGCAGCCTCTGTCCCTGCTCTGCTCAAGACGTGCTGTGCCATCCACGTTTTCTTGCTGGTGGGGGCCAAAGAGGGGAAAAAAAAAAGCTTTAGAGAGAGTTTCCCCAATGAATTCTCTACTAGGAAAGAAGGGAAAATTCCTAAGCTCAAAAGCATAATTTCTTTAATATTATATCTAACAATAATAATCCCAAACTCAGCTGAATTATCCACAAAGAAACAAGGACAACTGCACCAATGCTCCCAGTCCTTCAGCCCTGAAACCACCTATCCCAGTCCCCTTCTCCAGCCAGTTCCCACCTTAAAAAGCCAGTCTCACAGAGCTGAGCTCATTGCGTTGCTGCTCCACACATGGCAGCCTGCTCCAATAGCAACTAATTGCTAACAAGCTCATTACAAGAAGAAAGCAGGAGGAGCGCAATGCTGGATTTTTTTTCTGCCTGTCTGCAAAGCAAACAGCTGGCCATCAATCTTATTAGAGTAATCTAATTAAAGGGCAGCAAAAAACACCGACATCAGTGGTGGAAAACCACCACGTGGGTGCAAAATGGTCCCTCCCCAAAGTTCATCAGAACTTTGTCCGTTCTGAAGGTGTCTCCAAGCTCTGCACTCAGGGTGGGGTGGAGGATGCAGAGGTGAGGGCTGGGGAACAGCAAATGCTGCCAAGGTAACTGCTGCAAGGACATGGAGATGAGGTGGGTTGCTGTGAAGTGCTGTTTCGGATGAAGGCTGCCAGAAAATACCGGGACTGCTGGTGTTTGAAATACAGCTCCTTCTATTTGCGATCCCTCTTGCTCAAACCTTTGCCATTTCTTCGCTGTTTGCTTTGCTTCTACCCCCAGCACCCTCTGCCTAAGAGCAGAGAAGAAAGGGGGATGTGAGGCAGCAGCCACTGATCACAGCACTTCTGGGGAAGGGTCCCTGTGTGCGGGGTGAGGACCCTGGGGTCATGTCCCACCCATGCATCTCTGTGCTGCATGATGGATGCACGTAGGGTGAGAAGGAGCTCGAGAGCAGCTCCTCCAACTCCGACTATGAAAAGGCAGGGCAGAAACAACACAAGAAAACCATGGGTGAATCTACAGCTCATCAAACTGAACTGAGCTGAGCCTCTGTGCAACCCCACCGCCTGCAGCACCCGAGAGAGAGCTTTGCAGCGTCCCTGATCCCTCGTTACAGTTCACGAGCAGCCAAGAATTCACCTGCTTTATCACACTGCAAGCAATTTGTTTTGCAAAGTTTATGACCGTTCCCTCCAGGGCCGGGTTTTACGACGTTTGTTGAACCAGGACTTTGCAGGCTGCATTGCTAGCAGCTTGCAGCTGGCTTTTGCTCGGCTTCTGTGCCCCTCAAAACAAGTCCTGCAGCTCCCGATGCCCTTCCCGTCCACGCAGAGGGACAACATCCTGCTCCAAAGTCTTCACACCAGCATTGTGTACGAGCTCTCCATCCGCCTATTATTCCGTTGCTGCTGCTTCGTACGTATTCAAAAGACCAGCAATTAGCGGCAGAGTGGCGTGCATAATGCAATCAGCCTGCAGCGGGAGGGCTGCATCCCCTCGCTCCAGCTCAGCATCAGCTCCCACAGCCTGTTTTCCTGACGTCTAACATCAAAAAAGGGCATGGCATTTCACAAACCTGGAGGAGAGCAAGATGAAAACCGAGCAAGTGTCAGCCTCGTGCTAACAAGCCCCGATGTCTCAGGAACCGCTTCTAAAACAAACAGGTTGCCAGATAGCAAGTGTTTGGTCTGTGTTTTGTCTCTCTCTCCTGCCTGTCTAGTTGCCGGGAAACCACCTCTGCGAGGCAGCTCTCGCTCCTTACACTTGTTGTGTGCTCCCCGACAGAGGTCGGAGTGCTGTGCTTGCATCCCCCCAGCAGTGAGGAGGAGAGGGGCCGCAGCCCCTAGCATCCCCTCGGCGCTTTGTGAGACCCAACGTCGGCGGCCCCGCTAATAACCCGCCTGAATGGAGGGCTCGTGCTTGGCACTGGAGGTTAAATCATCCCTTCGTCTCCTATGGAGCCCATCTCTAATGAGGCAGGAAAGCAACGGAGGGTAAAAAGGCAAAAAGGCTTTGAAGAAGTGCATGCAAGCCCAAACAAAAGGCAGGATTTCCCAGGGAAGGAGCTTGCACCAGTTCTGGAAGGCCGATATCTCCACCCCCTGTGGGGAGGTTTCTGCTTTATTTATTCATTTTTCACCGTTTCTTCACATGATCTATCTGGTAGCTCCATCCCTGCCCCCGAGCATCCCTCGTGGCAGTGCCGCAGCCACTAATAACAGCTTTAAGAGACAAAAGAGCTGTCCTCGAGCTTTTTATTTTACCTCCTCAAAACCCTCCTCCTGGAAATGACATTTTAAGTGTTTTGGGTTAGCAGGGCACAAAACCTCCATGCACCTTTATCATACAGATGGAAACCCTGCAGCTCTTTCCCTGCCCCTTGCATGACCTGCCTAGAGTCACTCCAGGACATGTGCACATTACAAAGTTGCTCTCGTGCTTTCTCTTATCTCTGTTTTTCTTCCTTTTACGCACTCCTTTTCCCCAGTCCACTCCTTTTTAACACTGTCATGGGGGATTCAGTATGGTGCTGAGCTCTGTCAGTTGTAGGGAGGGGGGAACACCCCTAAAAGTCAGTGTAAATGTTCACCTTGAACCAGCAGGAGTTCTGGTAAAGCAAACATCTGCATTAACCCTATGCAATTACCAGCTCTCCACAGGGGGTCATTTTCCATTTCCCCTATATACATATTTGTTGTTACGATGTGTAGAGTGCTGTACAGAAAAACCCCTCCCTTCCCCAAGCCTCCTTTCCATGGCTGGATCCAGGAGTGCAGGGACTGGAGGGCACTGCTGACTCATCTCCATCACCATCCAAGACAGAAGAAGTCAATGAGGAAAACCTCAAAACCAGAGGTGCCTGTGATGCTAATAGAAAGGCAGACTGATGACTCAAGCAGGCTAAGGAATGCATCCTGCACTATATTTAATGCCTGGATAGCACAAGTCCCACCGCCCACGTCTCCACAGACACCTACCACGAACTCAGAGCTTTCCCCAGCACTTGGCATCTTTCTGTCTGCCCATCTGCAAACTTCCCCAGATGTTTCCAGCACTGGGAGACATGTCCCAACAGATCAGATCATCAAATGCATACTCTGCCTTCTAGTAAGGCAAATATATTATCTATAATTTCTTACCAACTACTACACTTCTCATATTCAGTCCTAAAACTGGTGTGTGTTAATGATGTGACCACATCATTAACAACACATTCAGGCATCATAAAATCCCCCTGAGACAAACCCTTGGGACCACACCATCTCATGGTATGTGATGTTTAAGGGCAGCAAGCACTAAGGGCACCGATGCAAACCTCTGTTCTGGGGTTCTTGTAATTGAAGTGCCTTATGATCACAAAGCAAAGCTTTGAAATCTCATCTTTAGAACTGCCCAAGCCAGAAAGCAAAGCATAGAAATACAACAAAACTTTAACCCCTTTGAAATGGTATTTTTTTTCCAGCCAAGTATCGGGATTCTTTCCTGCTGATCCTTCCGGTGCACTGACATGTGTAGCAATGCCCTCTCCTGTACTGATGCAAAACAACTGCAACTGAATTGCTTCTGTGTGGTATGCAAGCCTGCACAGTGACACAAAACCTGCAATTAAGTGTTCTCGTGTCATGTTCTCAGCTGCACGGATGCTATCTTACACAAAAAGTGGCAGAGCTCAAGTCCTGGAGGCACTGTGATGCACCTCCTGGGCCTTGGGAAGGGCAAGGTGTGATAGGAAGGTGGAGCTGTGATTCCACTGCATGGCCAATGCTACAACCTGGCAACAATGGTTTAATTCCAGAACATCACGAGCCACACACGCTTTATTTTAGCTCATGGAAAAGTTAAATTAGCTTGAATGGGAAGGTGAGTGAATCAAGACAAGCAATGGGTAACTGCTCATCCATTGGGAAATCAAAGGCAAAGGACACCAACAGAAACAGAAACAGGGACAAGACCTGCAGCCACAAAGGGCACTGCAGAACCTTCTCCAGCTCCAAGTACATGGGGCTGGGACGAGCAATAAAACCATAGTGAAGTCCTGGCCCTCCAGCACCCCTGGAACACACGATTTGAGAGTCAAGGAGATCATGCATTTAATGCCTGGGAATGGCATTTTAATTATTTGATGCAAGAGGAGCAAGCAGAAACCATGACAGGTGAATGGCTTCCTGCAGCCACAAGGCCACCCCAGAAGGCACGGGGCCATCATCTCATCAAAAGGTCGTGGACATTTGTGTCCTCAGTCCCAGCACTGAGCTGAAAGGGCGGATGAGAGTAGAGAGGGCAACGGGGAATCAGTTCCAACCACATCTGGAGACGGATAAACCTGGATGGAGGGAGCATATAAGCAAACAAAAGGGAAATCAGTGCAATGAGGAGGAAGCAGAGCTTGCAGAGACAAAAAGTAATTGTATTTTTCAGAAGAAAGCCATCAGCTTTGCATGCATGGCTCACACCAGCCTAACTGTCCCTCCTCAGCTGGCTGCTAGCTGAAACCTGCTGCTGGATGCAAGTGTTGGTACAGCACCCAATCCGGGATGCTGTAAGTCACCCAAGACCCATAGGAGGCTTTCGCAGAGGGAGGACGGAAACGCAAGCATCATTAGAAACTGAATGATGGATGTGTCTGATATTACAGTGCGTGCTGATTGCAGGGTGGTTTAGGTATCTGGCACTGTGTGCATGTTATGTCTGGATTTGTCAGAGTACACAGTAAATATTTTAAATGTTGTTTTGCAGTGAATGCCTCAAGGCAGAGTAATACCTTATGCTGAAAATATCCTCCTGGAAGGAAGGATTTTCTGCGTTTGTATGCCAGAATGACACATTAAGTTGAGCATCAACCAATTTAAGTAACTTCAGTGGCTCCCCAGGAACTGTCACTGTCCCTGGGACAGGCACAGGAGATGGCCATGAACTGAAGACCCCAAACCCACCCCACACATCCATACATCGTGCCAAGGAGGTGGGAACATAGCGGGAAGAGCAGTGGGGGCACTGACAGCTTTGTCCCATTGCAGGTGGGAACTTCTTGTCACAGCACCATAGGCACCTGGAGAATCCCAGAGAAGGGGGTGAGAAAGCAGCATGGAACTTTGGAGGTGTCAAAGGACGGAGCAACCCTGGAAGAGCTGCTGTGGACAAGGTGACACAGTGCTGGCTGACACAAGAGATGGGGCTCTATGCTGCACCCTTTTACTGGCAGCCCCCAGCAAAGTGCAGTTTTGCATTCATCAGCTTCAGGCACTAACTCAGGACTATTCCAAAAAACCTCTCAGTGGTTCTGCTAAGAAAACAGAGCCACATCAGTATGATGCACCTGGATTTAGACTAAAAAAATCAGGTGTTTCCTCCCCTAGTAGTGTTTGTGCAGCCCAGGTGCTTGCACCTCCATTATTTCAACCTTGCCCTCACGACCAAGATTTGTCCTCTACATAATGGGATGCTTCCCTCACAGCACCTTGAGAAAGCACTGGTGAGAAACGTCCATTTATATTTTACTTTATAATTTCATTAGGGATTTCATCCCCGTTCTTCTGGTACTGGGGTCACTCCAGGCAAGCCCTGGTAGCTCCATCACTTCCCTTTGCCTGAGTGCAGGACAGAAGAAGGGAGGGAGCGGTTTTCCTCACATGCTGAAGGAAATGTTCAGCCACCTCAGCTGAAAACAAGAGATGCGGAACCCCAAGAATCTGTTTGAAGGATCTCTCACTGATGTGGCCAAATGGATGGAGAAAACTGAAGAATTCTTTCTGGGACAAGGAGACTTGAAAGAGCAAAAGTCCGGCTCTGAGCCCAGATAACCTCGTGATCCTTCTGATTTTGGATGAAACTTGAAGCATCTTCCCACCAGAAACACAGCATAGGGCCCACAGCCCCAAGCAACAACCTGCACAAGACCACAAAACCCAAACTCAGTGCAGATGCACAGCTCTGTCATGGAGATGCTTCCATCTTCCATCTCCATTCATGCAAGCATCCTCAACCCAACTTCCCCATCACTCCAAATGCTTGCAAAAGAAAAATAATTAAGTCTCAAATTGAATCGATGAAGATTTTAGAGAGGTTTGTAGCCATGGGAGTCCAGCTCTACAGTGAAGCTGCTGTTCCTCCTGCCCAGTGCTCAGACAGATTGAGGTCCTTCTGCAAGAGTGGGCTGGGATGCACTGATGCATTAAGTTTAATAAAACCATGGGACGAGGTTATTTATTTCTGTCGGGAACATATGTTGGGAGCATATGAAGATTTACATGCCCACAATGAGACACTTTTGCTCATTACATAAATTTAATACAAAATCCATTGTGAGTTCCCTAGAGCAGCTTTTCCTCCATTCCAGCTCCCAAAAGGCAAAAAGGAACAAAAAGAAACCCAAACCATGAAGGTTTCAATCTTTTCCAACTGTATTATGCAATTCTCAACCCTCCCCCCCCCCATCCACACACACACACATTGGCAACAGTAATTCCTGATTGTGAATCACAGCTAATTATATTATAATGGGCTATTCTTCTTGATTTAATACCACCATAAGAAAATCCGTATGTGTGTGGTCATCAGATTAGTAACAGCTCTAGTTCTTAATTTATGTTTTCATTTTATTAGTGAAAAAAAAATATATATAATTAAAGCTCAAGGGTGCTGATGGGGATGTTTTGCTGGAGTCTGTATGATTTCAGAAGTAAATTGCAGAACTGGGGAGAAGGGAGAGGAGCGATGGGGAACAAATGGCAAATACCTGCTCCCACTGAAATTACAGCACTCGAGGTGATGGTAAAACATGGGGAAGAGTTCCCACAACTGTCCAAGGGGAATGTGTGTCAGAGAGAGAAAAATAGTGTGTGTGGGAGAAATAAAGGAAATCAGGAAAAAGGCTTAAACCGGGGAAAACTGCAAGGGTGAGACAGAGCAGAAATGCACAGGGAAATAAAGGAACTGCTTTCAAGCAAATGGGCAGAGGAAAGCAAAACATGCAGAGGTGTTCCACTGTTAAACACAGCCAAGCTTATCCCTGTGCTTTGAAGCTTTTTGAAGCCATTTCCTCTTAAACTTCTATTTTATTTTTCCTGCCATGTGCAATCCATCACAGCCACGGCAATCTCTGTCCCTGCAGTAAGAAATGAGACCCCTGCATCCCCCCTGCCCTGCAGATGACGTCGATGCAGAGCAATACCTTTCTAGAGAGCAGCACTCTGTCCTCCTAGCTCCAGAGCAAGCTTCAGCATCCCTGACTTATTCCCCTCCTGGATTCCCACCGGATTTATTCCACCTCCCCACCCCATTTGGTTCTACACCTACATAACAACACAAGGATTGTTATTCTTTGCCTTCTGTACACATTAATAGATGGTCGGAGGATCCTGAAGCAATTTGCAAATATTAATTAAGCCTTAGCAGAATTCCTGAGTGGTAGGTAACCAAAATTATGCCCCTAATTATACTAATTCTGCTGCAGGGCAGCAGGCAATTAGTTGGAATCTATTACATAAGTAAAACAAACCTATGTTGATGATTACACATTTAGCATACAACTAACTGGTATTCCATCTCCTCACTGATGGCTTTGGCATAAGCAAAAAGAGAAAAAAAAAGAAAAAGAAAGAGCATCTTGTGGGGAAAAAAATGTGCAAGAAAGCCCTGCCCAAAGCTCTTCTCCATCATAGGATCATTTGAGTTGGAAGGGATCCTTGAGGCCACCTAGTCCATCTCCCCTGCAATGAATGGGCACACCAACTGCTCTTCTGTCAGATTCCCCTCTCCAAATGCACTTGCACATCCTCTTGAGGAACACCACACCTGTACATCCAACACACAGTGCTTTGGACCTGGGCTGAAAGAGGACCAGGAGAAGCTCAGGTGTTGCACGGTGGTAGTGGAAAGACCTTGGCTGAAGTGTTGAGCACTTTCCTTCCTGCATGAAATAAGTCCCCACTGATTTTTCCCCCTGAGCGCTCACACCATCACATTAAAACCCATTGCGTCCCCTTGCCTGGCACTCAGCCCACACAGCTGTGCCCAGCAAGAATCTCCAATGCCACGGTTGCCTCCTGTTGCATGACTTCTGGTCTCACACTTAAGAGAAAAAGCAACCCAAATGCAAGCCAATCTCAGAATTGACATATAGCATCCAAAGACACCTTCCATGGTAAGTTGTTGTGGGCCAGCACTATGCAGAAAAATCAGAAAGGAGGTGGCAAAAGCATTAATTACTGTGAATGTCCCATTTTTAAATAAATTAACTGTGCAGACTGTGGTCTCTGGGCTGCCCTGAACCCATCCTACACTGCCTGAATTACCTGCAGCAGCACGTCCGTGTCAGTAAGCACCTAACAAAGCAAAACCAAACCAACCAACCAAACACACACACACAAACATTCAAAAACCCCACACCAGTATTAATAAAAAGGTCCTGGGTTCCTACATCCAGCCTCATCCCATTTCACAGTCTGAAATCAGTCTTCTTTGATAACAAAAAGCCCTGTGGAGCTGCCAGCCACCTCTGGAGGAGCTCCACAGCTCCTAATGGATTCTCCCAAAGGAGAGAGCAAGCCCATCTTTGCAGCAAATTCCACAGCATGTTGTACTCAGGCAGCACCTAGCACAGCCTGAAACTCGCCTTGGGTCCTCTGATGCTAACTAACACACAATTAGTGATATTACTTAATTCCACTGCAGCCTGGCGATGAGAGCATGAGATTTAATGAGCGAGACTGAGTCCAGCTGGCTCAACACATCAGCCCTTCCACGGCACCTGTACAAACTGGGAACTTTAAATCTTCAGCTCCACATCAGCATAACTAACCCAACCTGCTCCCCTTCCAAAAGGACAGTGGCAGCAAGCAGATTTATGGTATGAAAAAGGAAATGTATATATACATATAGCAGAATAGCAGTGTGAAAGGGGACTGGGTAAAACAGTTTGCAGTACAGCAAGCAAAACCCCATTTTCTGGGAACAAACAAACATGATTCAAAACAAAACAGTGAGCACACAGATGCACTCAGAGGGGTATGGACAAGGAGCCTCCAAAACAGCCCTGTAAATCAGAGCCTCCCTCTGCTGTCCCTCCCCCCTGCCAGGGGCAGGTTTTGTTCTGGAGGTTCTTTAATCAGGATGAGTTCATCAGCCCATAAATCCCAGCCCATGGGGGTGCGTTAAGAGCGTTCATGTTAAAATTCAAATAAAATTCAAATAAAATAAAAAAGTCCATATGCAGAGAAAAGGGCAACCAAGACAAATCTTGGAGACAAAGGAAGTCACTGAAATAAATCAACACCCGAACTCAAGTGACGCAGAGCAAAGGGACTGTCTGCTTAATCCTGATGCTCGGTTACAGAGGGGCCCGTTCCTGCAAGGCAGAGCAAATGCTGCCTTTAATCATCGCGCTGCCCAGTTCTGACAGCTCCACATCACAGCTTGGAAGACGTTTCTGAAGGACACCAACTGCTCAACAGCTGCTTCCCTTGGAGCTCTGCATCAGAGCCAGCTCAGGCACTACCATCACTGTGTCTTATGGCTGAGCTTCCAGGTCCAGCTCATGGAAATAGGAGAACTGAACACTTTGACCCCAGGGCACATGATCCCTTACACACCTTGATGCCCCAAAATCCCACATATGAGTGACAAAAGACAACTAGCACAGGTAGAGCAAAAACCAAGCGCTCACATGTAACCTCAACGTACCCACCTAAATGATTTTCACCATAAATAAGCTCCATTTGTCCAACTCAACTCTTCTTCCCCCCCCGTCCCACAGCAGCGAGCTCTGCAAATCACTGCAACCCTCTCCATAGGAGCATAAATTGAGGGGAAAAAAAAAGAAGTGACATCACGGCCACACGGTGCTTTCGCTGCACTTATTCTCACACAATCCTTTCCCTTTGGTGCTGTAAGAAGCATGACTGCCACGGTGCTCCAGCATCACACCAAGTGAGGTTTGAAAGGAGAGGTGGTAACCTCGTGTGTGAGATGTACAGAGCTGGAAAGGAAAAGAGGAGCAGCTCGAGCTGCAGCTCTCACACAGAGCTTTCTTTCTTCTGCTTCAGATCTAAGGGAAGATCTGTTCACTGGAAAGCACCTTGGTTTGGGGCTTTTCGTTTTTTTTTACCCAGTAAAGTCACACCCAGAGCCTGCCTTTACTCCTACATCACCCCCTGTTGCTTGACTTTGCAGCAGCATCTGCTAACAGCAGCCCTGGGTGGATTTTCTCCCCTCCCTCCACATCCCAGCAGCTGCCAGGTTGGGGGGACAGCTCCAAAGAGACCGCTTTGATTTCGTGTGCTGTGTCTCACAGAGTGGGAATTCAGCTCCTCTCCTGCGTGCAGAGCAGCAGAGGCTCCGAACTCCTCTCCCTGCAGACAGCAGCCACACTACCAACAGCAAACACAGCACATCTCCCTCTCTCCTGTGTATCTACAGAAACGGGAAAAGGAGAACCATCCAGCACAATATACCAGCACAATAAACATCCACCTGCCATCAACGGCGCTCAATTAAAAGTCTACTGAGCTTTCTTTTAGAACTACTGCAACCCACCGACTCCTCTCGCTGCTCTCTATCCTGCAAAGAGCCCAGCAGGGATAATTTAAGCAGGGGTACATTGGTGATGGCTTGCAAAGCACAGCCTTAACTTCTGGGGCTTGATCCACAGCAGAGCCCACATGCAGATTCCTGCCACAGAAGCTCATCACTTACAAAGTAAATCACGCTGCACAGCAGCACGCAGCTGCACCCAGCAAAGGCTGCCCTGGGGTGGGGGGGACCCAGCTACCAGCTCCCCCCCATAACAGGGAGCTGAGCTGAGCTGCAGGCAGAGTTCACCTGAGGAAACTTTGCTTCCCAGCTGGGGATGCAAAAAGTCGAGACGCCACAGTGCTGGAAGCAACAGGGAAAATGTCACGAAGCACCTCAGACAGCAGTGATGTTGGTTTGTTAGGGCTTTTTTGTTTTTTTTTTTCTCTCTTTTTTTTTTTTTTTTTATTCCCAATTAAAAATAGCAGCAGCGAGCGTGAGCCTCCGCTTCCCACTGCTGATGGCCTGAGGTAGCCTTTAAAACAGAAAGCATCAGCTCCTCTCCGGAGGAGGAAGAAGCACTGAGGGAAAACGGTTGAGATCTGCCGAGGACAGCCCGAGTGCTCTGCAACGGGAACTCCGCGGCCGCCGCTGCCATTTGGTGTTTGAAACGCTGAACCGCCGTCCCACGCATCCCACGCGCAGTGCGTGTCCCACGCTGCTGCGATGCCCGCAAACGGTGTCCGTTTGTAGCCCCCCCCCCCCCCCCCCTTAACCCCATTCCCCCTCCAAACCGGCACGGCCGCGACGTGCAAAGCGTGGGAAAAAAGACGCACGCACCGTGGGGAAAACACGCAGACTGCGGGGAAGAAAAAAAAAAAAAAAAACAACACACGAAGTGTGGAGAAAACACGCACAGCGTGGGAAAAAAAAACGCGGAAACAGTGGGAAAGGATGCGCGCGTCGACGGAGAACATCCCGGGCATCGGGGGAAGGAGGGGAGGGTCCGTGGGGAGGGGGTCCCGGGGCGCACTCACCGCGGAGAAGTTGTGGGGCCCGCAGAGCTCGCCGCGGTACTTGCAGGAGAGCAGCATGTCCTCCAGCTGGTGGCCCAGGCGGTCCATGAAGTCGGCGCTGATGCCCTCGTAGTGGCGGGGCGGCAGGAAGAGGCGGAAATCGGCCAGCTTGGCGAACCACCGCAACCGCGCCTCGTCGCCCCGCAGCAGCTCGGTGAGCAGCGGCCGGGCGGTGCGGTTGGGCAGCAGCAACCCCAACCAATGCCCCGCGTAGTACAGATCCCCCTTGGAGAGGCGGGGGAAGCGCAGCGGGTTGTTGTTACACACGGTAACGGCGGGGAAAGCCAACTGCCGGCTCCACTCGGTGCGCACCTGCGTGTGCGACGGGAACGAGAGCCAGTGCAGCAGGCGGTTGGAGGACCACGAGAGCAGCAGACCCAGCGCCGTGCAGAAGGCGAGCACCCAGAGCGCCCGCCGCGGCAGCGCCGCCCGCCGAGAGCACATGTGCCGCAGCCCGTGCAGCCGCGTGCGCAGCGCCGGCACCCGGCGCCCCCGCGCCATGGGCGCTCCCCGCCGCTCCCCTCCGCCGCCGCCGCCGCCGCCGCCGCGGGCTCAGTGCGAGCAGCCCCGCGCCATGCCCGGCCCCCGCGCCGCGGCCCGCAGCGGCCCCGAGCGGCGGGGGGAGCCGCAGCGGGCGGCCCGCCGCACCGGCCCCGAGCTCGCGGTGCTCGGGGAGAGCTGCATGCCGGGCCCCGCCGCCGCCGCTGCTGATGGTGGTGGTGGTGGTGATGCCGCCGCCGCCGCCGCCGCCGCCGCCGCCGCCTCCTCCCCGCCGCGACGGGCAACGGGGCGGCTCGGCGAGGCTGCTGTGAGGTTGGGGGTGCCGCTCACGCGCGGCGGTACCGAGCCGGCATGGCCCGCTGTTGGGTGTGCTCCTGCTGCCGCTCCGCCCGCGGGACCTCCGAGCTCCGCGATCAGCTCCGCGCTCCGGCACCTCCGAGCTCCGTGACCGGCCGGCGGCTCCGAGATGCTGGGCGAGCGCTGCCACCACCGCCACCACCGCTCCCTCCGGTCCCGGTCCTGGTCCCGGTCCCGGTCTCAGCCCCGCACTGTGCAGCCGCTCAGCGCCGGCCCCGCGCCGTTCTCATGCCCGTTCTCCCACGGAAAAGCCGTCCGCACCCCGCTGGGCGGATGATGAAGAGGAGGAGAAGGTGGAAGAGAAAGGAGACGCTACCCCGCGGTTCGTGTCCCGGTTCCGGGGCTGCGGTGGCGGCAGCCGCGCCGCTCGGCGCCAGCCGCTCCCGGGAGGCGGAGGGAGGGGGGAGGGACGGAGCTCCGCTCGGCCCCGCCGCCCGCCGGAGCCCCCTCCTCCTCCCCGGCTTTATTCCCGGCCGAGCAGGGCGAGCACGGCCCCGCTGGCAGCTCCCGGGACCCGTCGGGCTCTGGGCGTGGAGGTGGGATTGCGGGGTGCCTCCCACCTCCTCCTTCAGCCGGAGTTTGTTTTTCTGGTTTTCAGCGGCCCCGGGGGAAAACATGATCGCACCGACAACGGCACAGACTCAAGAAGCGCAAGGCGAGGCTCGCAGCTTGTGGCAAGATGCTTTCTGTTCCACCACTACATGGAAGAGCACAACCCCAAAGCATCCCCTCCCCATCACCTCCCCGAGCCTCTGTACCCGTTTACAGGAGCTGCGTGGGGGAACACCGCGCTCCTTTTGCACCACATCTTGCCCGGACACAAATGCAAAACCCCTTTCCCCGATACCTTGGGGAGAAAGAAATACTTGTGATGCATAACTGTCACCTCAGTGGGTTTGCTGAGCTCGGAACACTGAAAAGCAGCTCACTGCCACCTTCATTCTGCTTTAGAATCGTACTAAGAAGCATTCCTATCGCTGCGTCCAATTAAGCTCTAAGTGGCGATAACTGCTTCGAATCCCGTCTGATATTTCTGCTTTCCGTTCGTTTGCCATGTGCATTTTGATCTGCTGTGCATTTTTACCCGATAGATGGTGCCGTTACAGCCCGGCTGTCTCCAGACCCTCTTGCAGAGTTTCTTCCCACTGTGGGAAGAGCCACGAACACGCAGCCCCCCTCCCCTAACCCCAACCCTTCCTCAGCAACCCCCGCTCCCTGCTCTAGGACCGTGCAGGGAAACTATTTTCTGGGGACCCCAAGTTCGTGCAGCGTTGCTGCAGCAGGGATTGCACGACCATGCACACACAGGCACGCAGCCACGGGCTCAGTTTTCCAACCCTGGTGTTTTGCAGTGCCCCAGCTCTCAGTGTACTCCTCTCCTGTCCACGCACTGCAGTTTTACCTTCGGTTTTGTTTTGTTTGTTTGGTTTTTTCCTTTTTTTTTTTTTTTTTAGGCACTTCCCATAGATCTGAAATCCCTTTCAAACCTGGGAAGGTGGCCGTGGCCTTTCTTAAATGAAATGAATAAAGGCCAGAAGTTAGTACGTTTGTAATAAGGTGTTATCTAGTAGCTCCCATGAAGCCTCTCAGCCTGCATCTCAGCTTTTCTCCCCCTGCCTGTTGAAACCAGTGGGAGTTCTTTCCCTTGGCTCACTCAAAGGATAATAAAGATCCAAATAGCTTTGCTGTGAGGCAGTCTGAGATTGTTATTCCCGTGATATACTGACACAAACCCAAGGAGAAAAAAAAAAAAGTGTTGGACTATAAACGTCTCCAAATGACTTCTGCCTCAGCATCGCCGCTATCCTGCAGCTGTTCTCCTTGTGAGAACATCCTCGATACAAAACCTGACCATGAAATGCAAAGCCTCCGTCAGCTGCCCTGGCGCAGCACTTCCCCTTTCCCACTGGAAACCATTTCCATTTATTTTCCCATTCTCAAGTCACTCGTGTGTGAGTCCTGGTTCTTGACGCAGCCAGAGAGGCTTAAAAAGCCCACTGGGATCCACACATGGAAGGACAGAATCACAGACTCATTAAGTTTGGAAAAGACCTCGACTTCTGTTGAAAACCACAATTTGGGTGGAAACAAAATGACACCGGAGGAATTCAAACATCCGTTTCAGGTGAATCCCGTCGTTCTCCCTTGGGTCATAACTTGCATGTCCTCAAAAGATACACAGAAGATGAATAGTCTGACATCTTTCGAAACCGAAAGCGTTGCCTTCTTTTGAAACTTCATTTTCATTTCAAACATCAACTCGAGTTAAGACAAAAAGATTAAATAAAAGCTTTAAAAGCCCTGCAAAGTAAATCGTAATGCTTTCTTCCACCTGAACTTTCTGAGTACTGTGCTTTAATTTATCTCATAAGGGAGGGAAGTCACCAGCACAAATGCTTTTCTCTGTCAAGCTGGAAAACCAACAAAACTATGCCCAGGGCCCTGCAGCTCCCAGGGAGAATGAGGCTCAGCACAGATGGGCACCACTAAATGGAAAAGGCCAAGCATGGCTGCACACATCTGGGCACAGCTGGATGCAAGAGGCCAAGCACAGCTGGGCACTGCTAAATGTGGGAGCTGGGCACATCTGGACACTGCTGGGTAGAGGAGGCTGAGTACAGCTGGGCACCGCTGGATGTGCGAGGCTGCACACAGCTGGGCACCGCTGGATGGAGGAGGCTGAGCACAGCTGGGCACCGCTGGATTGGAAGAGGATGGGCACATCTGGGCACCTCTGGAAGGAGGAGGCTGAGCACATCTGGGCTCTGCTGAATAGAAGCACCACGGGGCAGATTTGATGGACCAGCGTGGCATGTCTAAGGAAAATCAGCGTGCTCTCATTTCATGTTCTGTAAGCACTCATCTCTAGAATAATGCACTGCTTTGCCTAACTGCTGCTGCAAAAGAAAATTCATGCTGAAGCCACCATGTTATGAGAAAGTCATAAAACACTTGGAAATAGGGGTTTCCATGGAAGCTGCCATCTCGGAGTTAATTCTATTACTGCTGCCTCAAATCCTGTAGCATGCAACAAACCCACTCCGGTGCTATCTGAGACCAGCACAGCTCGGAGGAGCCTGCATGGTGCCACCAACCCAAAAACGCTGCTCTTGTTCTGAGCTGGTTTCATTATCTTTGGGATGATGTTTTGTTTCTGTTGCCTTGCAAGCAAATCACTGAGCTGCCAGCTATGAGATTATCCGAATTAACTGAGGATGCTTGGAGCAGATCTAGGTGCAGCCCTATGTCTGCTACAGGGATTTCTGTGGGGTTTGAAATGTTATGGGGCTGTGTGTGGTTTCGACACAGGGAGGTAAGATATTTGATCCATAATAAAATATCAAAGGCACATAAATAGCATGTCAGTAAGCTCTTTCTTCATCTGCTGCATGCGTTATGGCACGAGTAGAGTAATAAAACTGCTTGAATTTACAAGAGCTTTCAGATTCAGAACAATGGAAACACTCTGATATCTCAGTTTCTTTGCCTTGTGTGTCTAAATAATAATAATAATAAAAACCCTAAAAACAAAAACGCACCAAACTCAAAACCCAACAGAAATTAAACAAATGCCCAAGAGAGCAGTGATGCCACTGTTCTCTCAGGGATTATGCTGGGACTTATCAAAAAGTAGAGAGAAGTGGGATTTTCTAGGTGACAGCAGGCTGCTAAGGATTAATTAGAAAGACTTTAGGAGGTGACACATCCCTGCTGGTGCGGGGACATGGCTGGGTCAGCCCTGCAGAGGTGTCACATTGGCCTTACAGCAGCTGGTGCATTGGAAGGATGTGCAGGGTGGGCTGAGCTCCTTCTTGCCTGCATTTTTGGAAGGCATGCTGAGCCACAGGGCTGGAAATAGGCTTCAAATCCATTTGGAAATGCATTTGCAAAGGTCCCGCACTATGCCATGTGTTGTAGGGCTGTCCCGTGGCCTCCAAGAGTGAAGTGAAACGTGTGCTTGCAACACAACTGTTATTCATGAACTTTCATGGAAGGAGCAAAACAGTAACAATACACACCATGTATATGTGTATACATGCACATGTGGAAAGAAGGAATGATTTTAATCTGTTTAAACTCCTCAGCTGACACTCTCCCAGTTATCTCACATTCTTTCCCCCCCCGTTTTCCATTTCACCACTGATGAAAAGAGGAGAGGGAGTGAAACAAATGAAAATACCTCTGGCTTTCTTCAGAACTAATTATAACATGAATCCTTCTGAGCAAATCCCATATCCAAGATCTCACAGCCTCTGAACATCAACGAGTCCCTTTCCTTTTCGGTGGCACTTTGCCATCAGCTCTGGGCACCCATCCTGCTGCAGTGCCCTCTGTGCCCTTTGGTGGCCCTGTGGCCACCTTCCTGCTGGCCAGGGACAAGCTGGAGCCTCCCCTCCACCTCTGGGTTGCAAAGTTTCAGCCCAGCCGTGATGAAACATTGAGAAAAGAACACGGGCACCCAGTGCTTGAAGTTTTGGGATGCTTCCCCACGTCCCTGCTGGAGGTACTCGGGGTCCACCCAGTGCAACACGAAGCACAGATGGCAGAGAGCAGAAAGCAGCGCCTTCACAAAGAAGCACTGCAGGGCTGCAGGGTGAGGAGGAGGATGCATGAGACGCACTCAGGAGGATGAAAAAGAAAATGGAATATTATCTTTTCTTTTTCAGAGGGAGGGAGCTTGTGTCCCTGAACTTTGAGCCTTGGGGATGCTTTTTCACACTGCAGATCTGCAGCTGTGTATTTATGTTGACTTTTTTTTTTTCTTTTTTTTCTTCCTCTTGGTCTTATAAAGGGCAGAAGTTTCCTTGGAGCCGTTTTTTTGCTGGGTGAGCTCCCACTGCTGAGCTGCTGTCTTTGTTCCTGATGGGCTGTGCAGCACAGGAGCGATGCTGTCGCCGCTTCTCTCGGGCGTTTAATCACGCTCCAGAGCTTTCCAGTGCTCCGTGTGCACCGCCACAGGAGATGTTCTGGCTTAATTAAAAAAGAATCGAGGGGAATAAAAACCCACCAACAACAGAAGAAAAAAAACCCAAACCAAAACAAAACGTGAAGCTCTTCTTGCTACTGAAACCTGTGTAACTTGGGGCTTTGGTGTGGGGCTGTGAGCAATGTGAGTGGGTCCGTGCAGACTTCAGCCTTCAGATGTGGCAGAGGGATGCAATAGGGCTGCACACTTGAGTCCAGGAGCATTGGAGGGACGTCTCAGCTCCAACATATTGGGGTGGCAACCCTAGGCATGAGCAAAAAGTAATTGTGGAGTCTGTCCTGAGTGTCGTCTGCCATCAGCTCCCACCCCAAGCACCTGGAGAATGGAAGCCTGGTGCTTCCAGTGGAAATGTGGGGCTGAGCAGGGCATTGCAAAGCCTGATCCAGGGCAGGGGTAGGCTTATCAGAGGATCATGGTGAATATTTCACATTGCCTCCTCTGTCTGGAGAGAAAATCCACTGTTGTCTTCACTCTACCACCAATGCCTCCACCAAACACTTTTTGCTCAGGTTAAGTGCACAGGACCTAGCAAACAGAGAGAGCTGCTCTGTGTTTAGATGCTGAAGGGGACTGAAAACTCTCCCAGGGAGTTTTGCCTCTAAATCAATTCAAAGGAGCAATTTCTTAAGTTAATATTTATTCTTTGTCTTGCTGGTGTATTCGAAGATGCTTCTGGGAGCAAGGTGAGAAGCAGCTCTACCTCCCCTTAAACCTGTTGCTGCTATTCCAAACACAACCCAAAGCCAAAGGGATGTCACAGCCTTATGGCATCAGTAAGGGAAGAGGGAAAAAGTCATTCCTCAACCAATGCAACAGGAGCAAAACTTCGTAGCCCAGCCCCAAGCAGACAGTCAGCCCTTACTGGAAGCAGCACAGCCATTCCTCCTTGGCATCTGCTCCATTTGCTGCACTTTTTCCCACTGGAAAACAGAACAGTTTTTGTTCTTGGACTGGTCACACAGCCAGAATCTGAGTCCCCAAGAGTCCCCAGATTTCTTTGCTTCTCTTGGGGACCAGGAGGGAGTGTTCCTGCCCGGTGCCTGTGTGCGGGGGATGGATGTAAACCCTCCCTGTGCGCTTCTAGCTGAGCACAGGGGTCACATTGGAAGAAATCAATAAATGCAATTATTATAAAAATTGTTGCTCTACATGAGGGATGTGTCTGGAAGCTGCAAAGGGCAAAGTTCCAGCAGCTCAGCTGTGACCTGACTGCTCCTGGTATCATGGGGATAACCCAGTCCCTGGGTGAAGCAGTTGGCAAGGTAGAAAAGCCGCCCAGTGTCAGTGGGTATCAAGGGGCATTTCCACAAGAAAATGACCCTTTTCTGTGGGATGAAAAGCTTCCTTCCTTCATCAAAACACAAAACTGCATTCCCATTGGGAAACGTTTTGATGGCCCCAAAGCCATCAACTCAGCTTCAACTCAGTGCAAACTCATCAGGATTTTCAGTGCAATGATTCCCCAGCAGAGGAAATCACCGCTGCCTGCAAACTCTCCCTACTGCAAACCACAGTTCCTGTAGAGCTTTTCTGCATCTTGGGCTCTCACCTCTTTGCTGTGCTTTGGCCATGATAGTCCACACAGTGTCCTCTGTCCTTTCCCTGGAGGACAGGTGAGTGCTACCTGAGCATCTCCAGGCAGAAGGGATCCATGCAACATCTCTCTGGCAGCTAATGGGTGACAGCAGTTGCGTGGGCAGACTAATGGAGAAAAGGTTTGATGAAATTGAAGTGCCATCTCTGAGGTTATTTTATTTTATTTTATTTTATTTTTTTATTTATTTATTTTATTTTATTTTATTTTATTTTATTATTTATTTTATTTTATTTTATTTTATTTTATTTTATTTTATTTTATTTTATTTTATTTTATTTTATTTTACCCCGAGGCTGTTTTTTTGCAGTTATATAATTTTGTGATGACTTTGATTTAAGGAAAAAAAAAAAAGAGCACCTCTTTGAAGTCTGTGCCCGCTGTGAAGTTTGGGTCCTCACCCTTGAACTGAAGTTGAGGAGGGGTGGGGGTGGGAGATGGGAGCTCCCCTACAGCTCCAGTGCTCTCACAGGGCTCTGAGTGCTGAGATCCACTCCAGCTCTCCGTGCCATTTTGTGCTATTCATACCTCCTTCTTTTCTTCTTCAATACAGTCCCATGGGATGCTAAACCAAAGGGAGCTCTGTGATGGGAGAAGCCCCAAAGACACAAAATCACAGCAGAAAGAAAGTTCCTCCAGGGGCTGGCTCTGCCTTGACATGAAAAGACGTTGTCAGAATTAACTTCACATGAAGAAACGTCCTTGATGCTTTTTTTGAGTTGGTTTTCTTATCCCTCTGAGAAGAGCACTTTTGCTCCATGTCTGCACAAAGCTGAAGATTCCTGGTTTTGTTTTTCTTTTTCCTTTTCTTTTTCCCCCCTGTATGGCAATCCCCATTATATATCACAGATGTTTGTGTTCCTAATACTTGTCCTGAAGCCATCAGATGCGCTTGGGTGAGTATATGGTTTAGCGGTGCATGGTTTGAATTGGAAAGGAATTTACCAAACACTTCCAGAAGGAAAATGCAGAGCTGCTTTGTGTCCTCCTCTGGAGCAGTCAGTGAGAAATTCCTCCTGCACTGCGTGAGCTGCTTTAATTTTGCCATTCATCTCGTAAACAAGATGCTCCTAGGAAGCAATTTTTTTTTCTGCCGATGGACCTGGCTTTAAAATCTGAGCCATGCACAGCTCCCATCTTCCTTCTTCCCTTCACCAGGATCGGTATGTTGGTGTAAGGAAAGGTGATGGCAGCAAAGCAGGAATCAGCAGCTGGAATCTGCTGACTTGCAAAGCATGCTTCAAACCTTCCAGAGGAAAAGCAGGACGGCTGATTGTCCTCGCTACCCCTAAATATTACTGCAACATCCTCCCACATTCCATGCTGAGCTCCTGGGGATGGGGATGTGAAGCCCCAAAAGGGATGGGAAGGGATTGAGATGGGACATTTTTATGTGGATGCTAAGACTCCTTGAGTGTCTTCCTCTTGGTGGGGGTTTTCCATGGCAATTGGGCATCACTGACAATGCATTATACAGTGAGTCCCCAGGGCACCGTTCTCAGAATAATTGCACAAAGCAAATAATCACTATTTCCAATTCATTTTTCTCCTGCTCCTCCGGATGAAGCATTGTGAGGTTTCTCTGTGATAATGGCAAACACCTGATGCTGATCTTAGGAAAAGGGGGAGGAATTGAAAGTACTGAACTTAGTGCCAGCTATGAGGGAGAATGGGGATCCTGCACTTGGAAAGCTCGGCCTGGGGTGGAGGCAATGTAACATTGTGCTACAGGGAGAAAATGGTTATTAATATTGAATATCACCTCTGCCTTCGATAGATGGATGGAGATGGAGCAGAGTATTTGGGGAAGCAGTGTTCTGCCCTCCCCCTGTTCTTATCCTCTTCCCTAGGCACATGTTGTGACCACAGTAGGATGTTGGGGAGGGTGGAGCCATTCCACTCACTACTGCTGCCCTTACGGAACTATGTTATGCTGCTGCTGACCTCCTGACTTTTCCAAGCAGGGCATCCCCAAGCCAAGCAGCTCCAAAAACAAACCTGGCTCAGCAGTAGTGAAGGAAACACAATGCACATTGCATTTTTTGGCACTGCACGGCTTTCCCTGAAGGCACAGCACATATGGACATGCACAATGGCCCCTTCCAACTCAACTCCATCTATGATGCTATGATCCTATGATCCATATGCCACAACTCTAGGATTCTATGATGCCATGATCGTATGGTTTTGGTCACCTTCTGTGAGTGCACCCCACTGTCTCCACACTCACAGTCCATGTTGCACAGTTTGGCAAAGGATTCATAGGCAACGACTGCAAAAAGAGAGCTCATGAATAACCCACTATCGATTACACTGTGCATGCATTATAAAGACCTGCATCCTTTAGAATTGATGTTATATGAAGATACATAGTAATGAATTTTTGGGAAATGCCAAGGAGCAGCTGCTGGTTTATAACTCAGCAGCATCCAGAGCAATCCCAAAGCCTCCTGCTGTACTGGATTTGCTGTGAGCAGGGCAGGTCATGGTGCAGCAGTGCCCACCCATGACCCCTTGGGGGTCTGCACCCACTCTGCTGGGGAAATGCAGCTGAGCACATGGCTCAGAGCTATTATGGTGAATAACAGCTTCGTGTATCCTGAAAGGGACAGAAACAACCACCAGAATAACTTGGGGCATCTCTATCCAGGCAGACACATCCCATTCCTCCCCAGATCCATCACAAGTTCTATGTACACACACTGTGCTTGCTTTTGTAATTGTAAGCTCTCGTTGTCTCACAAACATTGGTTGCCTTAAGGGTGATACCCTGAGCAAATTCCCTTGTTTGTTAAGAAAACAACGTGGGCCTGATTCAGGCAGAAACGCACCTACTGCTAACCCAGATAAATCCACTGCTTTCAAGGATGTTCCACGGATGCTAAACCAGTGGGGAGAGTGATAAGAAGAAAGGTTGGAAAGTGACAATGCATTTTTAATCATTTTCCAGGATGAACCCTAAAGTAGCACCTTGACAAAAGGAAATTAACTTCCCTGGGAATTAACAACTCGCTGCCCACTACTCTGTGCTGAAGGGCTGGGGCAATCTGGAACACCTGAGGCTGTGAGACCTGCAGAACGACACAGAAATGCAAGTGCTGAAATAATCCAAAGGGGTTTTTTGGTCTCATTTCCAATTGCACGATGCTGGGAGGACTTCCAGATTGCTGCTTGAGAGGAGCGATAAGGATCTCACCCTGCCCTTGTGGAGTGCATGCTGAAACTGTTGGGGTTTCAGCCTTTTAAATGCCAGACATCAAATCACACTCAGCCCAGTCCGAAGCACCCCAAGACCCCGAGGTGATTTGGTGGCTTGGCCATTCTGCAGCCAAGAGCTATGTCCTCATGTTAGGCATCAACAAGAAGTCCGGCACTGCCGAGGGAGAAGAGCAGGCAGGGCCAGATGGGAAAGCACAGCCCCATGCTGGAATTATTGTTAGAAATGTTTGGCTTTGGGATTAATGTCTTTGCATGCACCCATGCACCGGCAGCAGGATTGCTTTGGTCTCTTGTGATCTGAATGCACTGAGCTGCTCCCGCACTGCATGCTTCCAGGAGCTGTTAGCTGCAGGAGGTGGGAACGAGATGGATGGAAATCAAAGATTTCCTCTGCTTCCAACACTTTGTCATTTTCTTGTTTTCCTGTGTGTGGTTAGGGACCCTCCGTGTTTGAAGAAGGTGTGACACGTGGTCATAAATAATCATTATCTGCCCAAGTGCTTCCTACTTGAAACGTCTTAAATAAATAGATGTAAGTCTCCTCAAACGTGAGCTTTTATATAACTGCATTGTGTTCTCATGCATACTGCTTTCAGTGAGAAACCCCTGCTGAGAACTGTGGCTGGCATGGGCTAGATTGGTATTTCCTGATCCACAATGGAAAGAGAAGGCAACGCTGCTACAGGGAAACGAGATGGCAAGATCAAACACTGCAACATTCCGCCTGGCTTGAAAGTGAGCTGCTTCCCACAGTGCACTGATTTTGCTGCTAATAAAATTGGCTGCGGACTCACACTTACATCATTTTAGATGGGGTTGTGCTGTCAAAGAAAGAAGGGGTGGTTTGGGCAGGGAATGGGGATGAGATGTAAGGCATTTAGCTTGGGACAGCGGTGAGAGGTGGGTTTGCTATGAGCATGGCCCAAGCTGGACCTTCTTGTATCTTTGCTGGTGCTGGCAAAAGGGGAATTATAGCTCAGAGAACTGAATGTCCTGGTTCTGCAGGGAGTACCCAGACCAGAGCATGGATCACCGATGGCTTTGATTAATGGCACGGAGCACGCAGCTGTCCCAATTACATCGGGGTGAGGAGCTCAGGAATGCGAAGGCCAAACCACACACAGAGCACTGACTCCACAGCACAGCCGAGCAGGAGCTCAGTGTGACGTCAGAGCAGACCCAATTATCCAAGGAAAGTGCATGCAATTAGCAGGGCACTGCTGGGTCGTTCTGGTTGAGCTGTTTAACAACTGCAGCAAAACCCTCTGACAAGGCAGCAAGGTTAAACCTGGTGCAAAAGAAAAGAAGAAAAAGGATGCTTGTGTGCACATAGGAAAAGCTCCAACAAAACAAAAAATACCGATGAAGAAAAGTGGCTGGTGGTGATGCAACAGTGGTGGAGAGCTGGCAGAGAGCTGGCAATATATACAGAGCTCTCAGATGCCACCCATGTCCCCAGAGCAATTTGCTATCAGTTTCTCCAGTAAAAGACAGAGGGCAGCAGCCAGGGGGATGCTCTGCACGTGTGCCCAAAGCTGTCACACATCTTAGCAGCTGGAGGGGTAAGATCATCTGAGAGTTGTAGAGCAGTGCCTTGTAGCACTTGGTGAAACGTAGCTTGGGAATCGTAGCAAGAAAAAAAAGCAGCTGCAACAACATGAAGCAAAGTGCTGCCCTGCTGTGGTGTGGCCCTACAAGGCAAAACTCACTTTGCTTGGGAAATAAGCCAATGCCACTGAAATAAGTGAGGCACCAGAGAGCAAAAGGAGCGTCTCTGGGCACTCTGTTCTTTATCAACATGATCGAGGCTTTCAGAGGGCATCAGGGAAGCAGTCCTTTCCTTCAGCATCTGAATCTAATGGATTCTCAGAGCAAAGCACTGGGAACGGCCCCAATAAACTCCACATCAGCACAATAAAAACGTTGTGCCCTACAGAAATACGGTGACAAAGCAATCCCTGCAGGAACGGAGCTCAGCCTCTCAGACACTTGGTAAGGGCTCGCTCAATTTAGTGCACTGTGGCTGAATTGAATATTTCTTGGGTTTATTAAAATAAGGATTTACTCCCTGTTCTATTATTCATAGGGCTGGGCAATAAGTACCAGCCAGTCGGAGCTTAATTAGCAAGGAATTATTTACAGAGATAAGGAGCTGTTACCAATCCCAAGCAAACAGCATGTCTGTGTTGTCTCAGTGCTGGGCTGCAGGGTGGCACGAGCTATGGGCAGCATCCCTGTTTGCAGGAGAAGCATTGCTGGTAACACGAGGCATGGGAGCAGTACACAGGAACAGAAAACATGCAAACTGCCAGCGTGATTCACTGAGTAATTACAGAATAAAACTGGGCAAACTGTTAGGAGATAATAACAATAAGTCAGGATTGACTCGTCTCGTTTAGAACTCCTTGCTGCCTCCAAGTTATTTGTTACCATTGTGAGCTGCTGCAGAAATGCTCATGTGTGGTGTGAAGTGGCAGGACTTAGGAAGAGGATGGCAAAAATGCCATCAGTTTATAAACTAATAAACGAGTACATGAAGTCTTTCATTGCTTGGCAAATTATGCCACAGCGAGACCCACCACTTGGTTGGCTCTGCCAAGCAGAGAAACAATGAGCTGTTTAAGGAGTTGGTCTGGATGTTCCATGTGGACACAGTGAGTACTGCTTGGATATGACGTGTCCTACATCGACATGTGGGGACCTCCTTGGACACACTGGGTATGCCATCAACATTTTTGGTACCCTACGGATGTGTTCAGTACCACTTGGGTACACCACAGACCTGTTGCGTACCACATGGATGTGTGGGGTATTCCATGGGCACACTGAATACCCCATGGACATGTGGGGTAGCCCACGGACACATTAAGTACAGCATCAACATGTTGGGTATCACACTGCCATGGTTTTATGATTTGTTGTTATCAGTATTCCACATCATAACATCATGTAGTGCACTGGGAGCTAAAGAGTTAATGCTCCAGTTCCATGCATCATTGATAGTTCTGGGTATACCTGTCTCAGAAGAGAACTATGTACCCCAGAGGATTTCCCTTTTCCATTTTCCATTCAGAAGGAAAGATAAAACTTTTGGCAAGTCATGAGATGCGCTCTCTTTTTTCCCTTTCTGCTTGTCCTGGTGGCTTATGTGCTCCCTGGCCATCTTGCCTTCAGCATGAGAGTAAGACCTTTGGTTTTTGGACACTCTCTCTCTCATTTTGTTTGATTTATTAGCTTCAATTCTAATCATACTGTACTATATTGAGTTATTTTGCGTTCCACTATCTTATTTAATAAATCAGTTTTCCTCCTCAGATCACTGCCTCTGTTTTGTTTTCAGGCCCATCTCCCTGCCCTTTCCCCTTTCCTGGGGCATAGGTCTGTGGATCTCTCCCCCCCCAACCCCCCACCTCCACCCTCAATTTGTCACGAAGCCAGACTGAACCAGCCCATAAACCACTGACACACATCGACACATCAGGTACATGCCCTAAGGTTGGGGCTCTGCTGACAGAAGCCTTGGGCTGTCACAGGGCTCAGCAGCAGTGTGGCACTGTCATGTCGGAGTGCTCAGTGCCAATGCACGATCCATCAGTCACATTTCTTTATCAGAGCAGGAGAACAAATGCAGGCATAACTGTGCTTTGCCATTGATCAGAAGGAAGCACAGCAGGAGCAGCTGCCCATCGGCTTGAAACTCTGTTATCCTGGCTACAGCTGTCCCCCACAGAGCTGTAATCAGCTCCTTAAGCACTACATCATGCTCTCACTGGTTATCGTCTTCTGCCCTGCACTCTCTAGACAGTTCATTACTTATGCACACATGAGGCTGATTTTCTTCCTCTTGGTGGGACCTGTCGTGCTCCTGATTGATGTCAAACCCTTTTCCCATACTGAAGGGCACCCTATGGTTCCCACAGCACAAGAGAGATTAGAACTGTGGGGGCAGGGCCAGGGGAGGCCCCGAGGATGCTCAGAGGCTGTGGCAGTTCTGGTATGGAGAACTGCTGAGAGCTTGAGGATGTTCAGCCTGGGGAGCAGAAGACTCTGGGGAGATCTCGTTGAGACCTTCTGGTACTAAAAGGAAAATTGTTAAAAAGATGGAGAGGGACTTTTTGCTCTGGTGGGGGGCAACCTGCACACAGCACTGGTGGAGCTGGGGTCTTTAGTGCCCCTTCCAACCCTTATTATGCTGTGCTTCTATGGGCAGGGAAGCAGCCTGCGTTGCAAAGAGCTGGAAAGAAGGCTACATCATGTCATTAGGAGACACCCTGCAACTTCTGGTTGTAAAAACCTGTGGGGTTTGAGATCAAGATGCAAAGACTTTGCTGTGCACTTAGCAGCAGTTCTAAAGTGGAGAAAAACTAGGCATGGCCCGATCATTTTTTTCACTCCGTAATGAAATTTCCAGGAATATGACTCCAGGCAAGTTTGCAGCTTGCATTCACAGTTGAATTCTTTGGTGGCAAGAGCAATGAGCAATGATTTTTGTTCTCTGGGTTTCAATACTCATAACATTTCCATTTTTATGGCATTTGATTATGTATTAGACATTTAAGATGCATTTATAATATTAACCTCTCAAAAGAGGCCACTCCTAAACCGGCTCTGTTTGCCTTGTTAAAATGCTCCTCTCGCCACTGTCTGTACTCCAAGTGGTCTGAGTCGATGAATCAAAGATCAGAAATGCTAAACCAAAATATATATATTAAAAAAACAGAAAAAACAAAACAAAGAAAAACAACAACAACAACAACAACAAACACAGGGGGGAGAAAGGGGGATTGACACCTCCTTTCCTAACAAATGATCCATGCTGGAACGTCAGCCACTTTAGTCATTTGTCAAAGCAACTTGGTTCTGCTCAGCAGCACCAAAAGTGGTGATTTGCAAATCTGAATGCGGTGTGATGCTTTGGAATCTGTGGGAGGGGACAGGAGCAGTGCTCCCTGCTGCCTTCCCCAGCTCTCCCATTGGGGCCGTGCTGTTGAAAGGGCTCCAGGTGATCACACAGCTCTTTGGGTTTGGGGGGATTTTGCAAGGGAGGGTGAGCACCAAGCAGGTTTGGTTTTGTTTTTGTTTTTTTTTCAACTGGGAGGTATTGAAAGAGGCAAAGGGATTTGCTGAAGTTCCTAATTCGAGTTCAACCCAATGCAAAGCCTGGAGCAGCACCAGAGGTTTCTTTCCATCCTGTAGGTGAACCATTTTGTAGAATCAGAATGGTTTGGGTTGGAAGGGACCTCAAAGATGATCAAATTCCAACCCCCACCACGGACAGGGTTGCCAAGCACTAAATCAGGCACTAGGTTGGGCTGCCCAGGGCCCCATCCAACCCGGCTCTTGCTCCAACCTTTGTTCACACTGACCCTTCCCAAGTCCCTCTTGTTTAGACCTTGAGTCATTGCTCTATCTTTATAAGCTGCCATTTTCTTTGTGCTGCTGCAGGTCAGGATCCTCAAGACTGAAAAGCACAGACATTCCTTGACAGCACAAGGGCATAAGCAGAAACCAGGAGGCTGCAACAAACACAAGGGAGAGGAAGCATCCATCACACGACACAACACAACACAACACTATACAATGCAACTCAACACAACACAAAACTGCCCCCAGATCAGAAAGTGGAGCCACCTGAGATGGCTCCAAACTGCTCTCTTCCTCCACCTCTCATCTCCCACCATCCTACAGGGATAAGGATGTCATCTCGTTGCACAGTATGTCCCCTCATTTGTGAAATGTTGGACACAAGGCTGACAAAGGAATTGTAAGATAAGTTTAGAAGATTGCAGTCACTTTTGTGCCCCACAAGGAGCACCTCAGGGCTGAGGAGCAGCACTGAGCCTAGTGTCTGAGCCAAGGCAAGAAATATAATAAATATTCGCTCCTTGGATGAGCTGTGTCCATCCTTGAGTGGTGCAGACAGAACTTCTGAAAGCAGTGTGAAATCATGAAATTAAAGACAGTGTCGTCACTCACATGAGAAGTGAAGAGTGGAAATGATGAATGAAGAGTGCTGAGCCAAAGCATATCTTCTGTTCCCCATACCCAGAACACTGTCACTTTGCAGCTTAAATAAAACCCTCCCCTCCTTCTTTTCTTTTTCCCACAACTTTGTACGGATGCATACCACACTCTGGTTTCTATTTAACGGTACAAGCAGCAACCACGAGCAGATGCAGAACCATCAGGCAACAGCAGAGCTGCCAGAGGAACCTCATGCCCTGCTGGTTGCATTGGTACACATGGGCTGGAGGCACTGCAGTTAGCTCCATACACACGCATTATTTTGCTAGGCAGCGTGGGATCTCGATGTATGTACACTATAATTACTTTTAGTTGCTCCCTTCTCTTTTCTTGTAATTTGCTTTTTAATTATCGTTCAAGAATCTTAACTCAGTTGTTCCCATTAATCATAAATTAATTATAAGGTGGTCCATATTAATTTAACACCAGGGTGTTTTTTTTTCTTTTAATTACATGTTTTCGGGCTTGTTGCTAATGTGCTAGAAACACCCGGATTGGAAGAATAACTCTGTCTGTCCCAAAAAGTGATGGTGCAGAAAAGACAACTGTAACCCAGGGAACTTTCTGCTTATGTTTCAGGGATTCATTTGACACAAGGAACAGGGATTGGCCACGAGTTGTACAAAATACTGCATTTTTCCAGAGCTCTTACAACACCCTGAAAGGAAGTTGTGGTGAGGTGGGGGTCGGTTTCCTCTCCTCTATAACAGTGATAGGATGAGAGGTGATGGCCATAAGTTGCACCAGGGGAGGTTCAACTTGGATATTAGGAAACATTTCTTCTCCAAAGGAGTGGTGATGCATTGGCACAGGCTGCCAGGGAGGTGGGGGAGTCATCGTCCCTGGGGGTGTTCCTATACAGATGTGGCACTGAGGGACATGGTTGGTGGGCACAGTGGGATGGGTTGATGATCTGAGAGCTCTTTTCCAACTGTAATGATTCTCTGTTTCCTCCTCTGTGCCACCTCCAGGTGATGCAGCCCCTTTGGAATTAAGCACTGCTATAAGTTTGCTGAAAACATCGATGACATCAGTAGAGTCCTTTAAAACATCTACTCCAGAGCACCTGCAATTGCCTTTGCAGCACAACACTGTTAGATGAATGTGGACAAATTCTGCTGTCCCTCACCTAGTGGCTGCTTTTTAGGCACCTGCATTATGCCCTAAGCACTTGCTGGGTGCTACCCAAATGCCAAAAATCAGCCAGGGCTGAGCCAAGTGTCTCCAGTGAGCATCAGGTAGAAAATAACTGCTACTCGCTGTCAGCTGTTGAGAGAAGCTAATAAACAGCAAAGCAGCACTGATCTATATTACATATAAAACCATGGGATGCCCAAGGCTTAAATAATATTGACTTATTTGTAGGCTAAGCAGGAAATAAGAAAGGATTGAGGAGAGGATGAGGTATTGGCAATGAGATTCAGTTAAATACTTTCTAAGACCATGATTAATTTCTTTTTATCTCCTAATTTTTTTTTTAATCAACTTAATTCGGTTTCACTGACCTGCAAATGTATTTCTCTGGCATGTCCAACCCTGATCCAACCCTTGTTCCCCTCAAGGTCATGTCAGGAGTGGAAGAACTGCACCATGGCAGCTCCAGTGCAGTTTGTTATGAGGTCTGAGCACTTCCCTCTCCAAATCTCCTCCAGCAAAATGTTTTATTACGAAGATCCTCCAGTAACAAATACAGTAGGCAACCGTGTTTCCTCCTGAGTTCTTCTAAGTGATATAAATATCTCAGAGGAAACAACATGCACATCTTCTGCAATATTTTTATCCTGTTCTCCAGAGCCCTCAGCATGCCCTGTACTGTTGGGGCCATAGGGGATTTGCTGTTGTCAGTGATTTCTCAGCGTCCTCCACTGAAGTGCCCTCACGTTGGGGAGCTTGCAATGGGACACAGAAAGGTTTGATGCAAGCTCAGCTTTTAGAAATATTTGTATGTACTCCTTGGGGATATGGCCTTGCTCTGCACTAACACACGGCCATAAACACAGGGATGTTTGCCTTTCTCCTTAGCAGGGCCAGCTGGGACATGACTGGTGCTTCAAGTAGAAGGAACAGAGTTGCAGCAACGCTGCTTGCAGAGAACAAAGTGATGTGCTGTGCCATGCTGAACAAAGGGAATCCTCCTGGAAACGCTGCAGCTGTACAATCCAGCCACCAACTCCTGCTGCACATGCAAAGCGTGCACATGGGCTGTAAGCTGCAGTGGGTTAACAAAACCCAGAGCAGCCCCTAAAATCCCCCCCCAGCTGACAAAACACAGAATGCAAAGCAGTATAACCACAGGAAAAGGCTGCTGGTGCCATTCACTGCTGGCTCTGGAAGCCCTCAATTAGCCTCATGTCTTGCTGCAGTCCTTGTTAAAGCACGCTGCCACAGCACTGTGAGTTTAGATGCTTACAAAGTTATAAAGGGTAAATAACATGAGCCAGCTTCCTGAAAAACTGTGCTGATGGGTGAAGGAGAGAGGCAGAGGAGAAGCGAGCCCAGGGGAGGCAATCCCGTTGCTCTTTTGGGGAACTTTATCCCCATTCACACCTCTCTCTTCATCGTATTCCCAAGAATCAGTCCCTTCCAGCCCACCTCAATCTGGGTCTGAATTCTGCACCAACAAAGAGCCCTCCACTTCTGCATCCAAACTTGCTGTGACATTGGGCAGAATTCTCTTCAGGGGCATGAGGTTGAGCTTTCCAACCCCAAACCCAGCATTTCATCCCCTGTTTTAGTCCTTGCTCTTCAATCCCACTCTCACCTGTGTTTATCTCTCAGCCTCCAAAACCCTCTGCATGTGTCTGTACCCATCCTCATGTAGTGCTGCGCTGGGTTTGGCTCAGGAGGTGTCTCTGGATACTATTCTGAAGCACACAATAATAAGTCTGCATCAAGCTGTGGTAACTGGGGAGCGTGGCTGACAGCAGATTGGATGTCCTCATTTCAATGCAGCCTGAGATGAGGGCCTTCCAACAGCTCACATCTATAATGGAAATCCACTATTTCCAGGAGTCTGGGCTAAAAATAACCACTGTAATTAAAAACAGAATGCGAGGCTGAAGCAGAGGTATCACAGGCAGATGTATCTCCTTGTAAATACAACATTTAAGTGCCTAATAAGCATGCAGGGTATCACCAAGAAAGAGAAGGAAGAAGGTCGGTCCTCCTGCCATCAGTCATGCAAAGAAACAGAATGCATTTTATTTGTTTGATAGATGTCAGATCATTAATGGGACTTTCTTTTACTTGTACTGTTTATAAAAAAGAGAGGCCTGGGGGGGCTGGCAGCATGTCTGCAGCCCCCTACATCTTGACCTAGGGACTAGAAAGAAGTGCAGACTGCACATCCACCAGGTAAATCCCCCTCACTGACAGCCCAGAGCCCTGCAAACACACAGCCAACTCGTGCACAGCGATGGGAGCGCAGCACAAACAAGTCTGGAAATGATGAGGAGCGAGTTGGGAGAGATCCAAGCAGAGAGACTTGTAGTAAATATTACCCTGAACCTCAGCACTTGGCTCCATTCTCCTGTCCTGTCCTTGGTGTACAAGCCTGGGGCACAGTGCTTGTGTTAGATCTGTTGGAACAGTCCCAAGCTGCTTGCTCACTTGGGTTGCAGAACTGGGGGCACCAGCTGGAGGCAGGGCACAGGGCTGCTTTGCTTTCCAGTGTACCCCCATTTCTCTGCTGACGCTCTCAGCTTGGGTTCCCCAGCTCTGCTATAACTCATTAACAATTAGCTCAGGGTGGATTTGGGCCTCACTGATCTCTGAGTTGCACCGTGCAGAGCACCGCTGATCGCAGCCCACTGTGCCCATGGTTACACATCTTCATCAAAGTGACACTCCTCGCTGCTCGTGGGGGGAACGGCCATTATCTCCCTGTCTGCTGCTAATGAACTTCACTGCAGTGAGCAGAGCCCTTTGGTGGGCATGACTGGCGCTGCTCATTCCAATTAAAATCGCACAATTAACATCTTGTGCTAACCCGTTCTGCTGGTTGTTGTGGGAAGAACCTGGGGCTGCCACTTGTCCCCACACCTGGCACTTGGCACCAGAGATATTTTGGCTGAGGGTAGACACAGCTTCCAAAAAAACATAGGTAGGAATTGTCAGGAGGTGCTGCCGAGAGGAGACAACATCACAGATGGGATCTGAAGTGGACCCTGGATATCCAAAATGACAGAAAGAGCTATCGAATCCCAGCCAGATGATCCAGGAACATAAAAGCTGCCCAGGAATGATACAGGAGCAGGAAATCTCCACTAGGCACACTGGAAGAATTGCTATTTCTTCTTGGGTCTCTCTCATCCATAACGAAACAGGGAGGGGATCCAGCACTGCCCCAGCAGCAGGAGGAGGAGAAAGGCTCCAGATGTGATCGGACTGCTATTGCTGAAGTCCAAAAAATGAAAAACTTCTGAGAATCAAACCCAGAACTGCAGACAAATGAATAATGGATCATGAGATAAAGAGGGGAAGGGGGCTGTGATGTGGAGGGAACACGCACCCATGCAGGGAACAAAGGTTCAGAAATCAGAGCGCTTGAGGAACATGTTTTCTCTGTAAGAGCAGGAATGGGAGACTGCTGCTGCTGTTTCACTCTCTGTGTAACCCGATATAAAATGAACTGCTCGATGTCTCCTTAAATATAATCAGCTGCAGACATGTGCGTGTCTATGTGCACTGAGAGGCAGAACAGGAACAAGGGGTGGGTGGGGAGAAGGCAATGACTTTTCCACAAACGTTCATTCATCTTTTCAGGTGAATTTGCATTATCTGAGTAAGGGTCCATTTTGGAGCCATTCTAACGAAAGAATTTTAACAGCTTGGCAACTCTTCATAAGAAATGAAGCTGCTCCCAACAGCATTTGGCTGATCTGACTCATTCTGGGGGAACGGTACTCTCAAAGCCCCCCAGTTTTTATGCAGATAAAGTCCTGGGGGTCTGATCTTTTAAAGGCACGCAGAACCATGAGAATCTTTGGCATTGGTGAAAATCTCATCCACGTGAGCAACTGCCTCATGATGGGTCATGAAGGCCTTAGGCACAGCCCTTGGAGCAGATTTTGCTGCTGATAGTCATGACACAGCCAGAGCAAACCCTGGCCCTGCATGCAGGTGAAAGGATCACCTTCCCATATCCTCCAAAGAGCCTGAAGCTGCAGAGACAGCCCTTCTCTGATATCTTAAGGCAGACTTTTTGAGCTCAAAGGCAGAAAAAGAAGTGAAAGGAATATTTCCTTGGGAATTTCTGTGTATTTCCACGTACCATTTCTTCGGGGCTGGAAACACTAAGCAGCTCTTCATCAGCAGTGTGCGAGGTCTTCCAAAGTGAGCAAGATCTTCCCTGCTGCTCCTTTTGTTTTGTCATGCTTGGCCAAAGGAGTAAAGCACAGTGGGTGAGTGCCACAAGGAAGGAGCTCCACTGATTCAACCCTTATTTGCACAGGTATAGACAGACAGAGCTCTTTTTTCCACCCCTCACAAACACTCCATGATTTATTCATTCCTAAATACTCATGTGGGATATTTCAGGGAAAGGTTTAGTTCAGTGCTTCGGCAGCTTTAAGCAGAAAAGTGAATTTATTTAGGCTGATAAACTGCAACTAAACATTCACCCCGTGCTCCAGGTCCCTTGACTCAACTTAAAGTCTTTAAGAAAATGGTGCTGAGGAGGCCCATGAGGAGAAGTTGTTGCATACTGAGTGAAGTTATTTGGCTCAGCATCAGGCAGGGGCTGGACCAGCAGGGTGGGAACATGCTGCCCACCCACCTGAGACCCCTGTGATGTGGGGACACTCCCCAGGATCCTCCCAGGGTGCATGGCAGGAGAATCTCAGGGTGCAGTGAGCACAAGATGGTGGATACCGATGCTATATTAAATGGTCTGTAGCTCTGTGTACATCACCAGACAACTTGAGACACTAGTGCTATGGATCTCTCTATAACCAAGAAGAGCAGTGTCTCAAAATGCACCACCAGGCCTCACTGCTGCCATCAGGGGAGGTGGAAGGAAATAGAGAAGGGTTGTCTCCAAATCGCACCCTTTTCCTTTCCGAGGGGACGGGATGCACTTGTCGTTCTTTACTCCCACCAAGAGGTGGCAATAGGCAATTTGCATTTGCCTCAGCAATAAGAAACCCTGAATTTTAACATCCACCAGTCAGTGACACACATTGTGTCTCCACTGGGTATATCATGAGAAGAGCTACTGGAATGGAAGAGAGAAAGGGAGGGGTGCTGCAATAAAAGCAAAAAGGGACACTAGCAAAGCAAAAATGACATTGATGTAAAGAGCAAGAGCAAAACTGCCATTTGCAAAGAGCAAAGCATCTCCAGGGAAAAGTGGGGAACATTATCAATAGAGAGATAATTTGGAAGGAGCACAAAATGAGGAGATCTACCTCCCATAAGCAATTGCAGATGATCCATGGTAAAGCCAAATTCAAGAGTTAGAAGGTGGTGAGTCAGCTCCCTTTGCCCCGTGGGTAGTGCTACTGGCCAAATGTTACAATGCTATCATCAGATGTGCACATAAATATGCACAAACACTCACTTCTTTTTCATCTGGCTTCTGAGCCTCGGAGGATGCACAGAGGTCACATCTGCACAACCTAGAGGATCAGGTGCTTAATACAGAAGAAGAGAGGAAAGCGAGAGATCTTGCCCTGTGGCTCCAGAGGCAGGGATGGATAAGCTAAACACATTCTGAGAGAGGTGCAATGACATGGAGAAGGGCGAGCAAGGAGCTGGAGAACTTCCAGATGCTCTCGTTGCATTGCTTGCTCAGTCTCTGCTCTTTCCAACCCTCTGAGGCTGTTTCTATTTTGTGGCATGGATTTTATCAAAGCTGATGATGTACTGCTGCGGTCCCCAGAGCAGCAGCACTCATCTCCCAGCAGAAAGCCTACAGGCAGCCTGAAATGGGACTGGGTGATCCCATTGGCATTTGGGTGCTAAAGGCAAGACGCTTTTCCCCTAAATCTGTGCCTGATGTCAGCCTCAGAAGTGCCTCAGAGAAGAGGGCTCTTCCTCTCTTCAGTATTAAGCCTTCATTCTACAGCTTCACATGTTAAGAAAAGATCCCCACTCTCCAGGAGGTGATGCCAAAATGCCAAGCAGCTTTACAAGGTCTTTGTGAGGACCAGTTCCCTGACCTGCTGCAGAAGCAGCTCTCACGTTGTGAACTCTCCCCAGCAATCCCACTGCCCTTTTCATCCCATCAGCTCTCCCCAGAGCTCACAGCTGCTCCATGTGCATTGAGGTGCCTGACGTTTGAGGAGGAAACATAAAGACAATTTCAATCTTCTTGTAGCTCCAAGGTGTTATGGAAATAATACGACATGAAATAACATCTCAAGGCTCAACTGCAGCTGCCTGTAACAGAAGGTTACAGTCCATCCAAAGGGACAGCCACACACAAATGCAGATTAGGAAAGCAAAGGGGATTTGCTGGGCTTTGAGGTGTCGTCAGGGGGCAACTGCATGTTGGAAGTCATTGGAGAGAAATGAGAGAAATGGCTTTGGCTGTCGGTTACAGAATCACAGAATGGTTTGGGTTGGAAGAGACCTTACAACAAATCCAGTTCCAATCTCTGTCTTGCCAGGGACACCTCTCACCATGCCAGGCTGTCCCAAGAGGTCTTTTTTGCACACATAACTGCACAGACATCACCTCCGCTACCGGGGAGCTAAAGTATATATATGTATTTGTGTTCTGGTATACTGAGCCGAAGTAATATAAGAAATGACTCTCCTAGTTTGCATTTCTCTGCTCTCAGTTATGGGAAACCACATGTTCTGCTGAATGAGATGCGTGCATTTTCCCAATGCATTTCAGCACAGAATCGACAGATTAATTAAATCTCTGCAGATGGTGATCAAAGACAGCCTACTTTATTTTGCACTGACCTCCACAACCTCCACCACCTTTCGCTCAGAACATCTTCGAGCTGCATCTGCCCAGGGAGGGAAATATTAGCATTTTTATACATCTGACCTGTGCTTAAGCATCCTTTACTGTCCATTGCCAGAGAAGGGATCCAGGTTTTCGATACCTGAAGCTCATTACAGTTGGACTGAATCTGATTTCTTTATATCTGAACCTAAAACCAAGGGAACTTCAGCACTACATGCAGAAGTTGGTGACCCTTTGGTGGTCTCATCCTGAACAGCTGTGGCTTGTCCTTCCCTTAGCCCCATCATTACTCCCTTCTGCAGCAGAGCTTTGCATTTCCTGGCAGGAGCTAGTCAAGCAAATTGTTTCTCACGTACTTTAGGTAAGAATATCCTAGGTGGAGCAGAGTAAATAATTAATTCTTTTTTGCCCCACCGGCATTTCCAAAAAACAAACAATCACTTTGGGTCAACGTGAAATTCAATTTCTTGAATTTTGTTTTGTTTTGTTTTTGTTTTTGTTTTTGTTTTTGCTCCATTGGAATACTGGAAAAAAAAATAAAGTTTGGGTTAAGTGGAACATTTTGTTCGCCCTGATATAAAATGCTTCATTTTGAAGAAAGCATTTTCTTTAATCACTCTGCAGATATAAGCTAAGGAGGTTTTGAATCAAAGAGCTATCTTTATTACAGTTTGATTTTTTTTCCTGATGTTTTGTGTGCTTCTCATGGGCCATTCTGTAAGGCTGAACTTTGTCCAGGGAGCAGCTTGCTGTGTTGAGACAACAAAATTTGGCAAACCCTTTCATCCAGGTGAAGTTTGCTATTCTTTTCTGTTCTTTAATTATCTTTTACCCCATATATTTGAGACATATTCAAATGTTTGTTTTACCTGGGAGCAAAGTAGGAGAAGCCTACCCTGAGCAGGAAGCCACGGCAGGAGCAAGAACTTATCCTGGGGATAAGCTGGGATAGAAGTAACTGAAAGTTTTGTTTTCTTCTTTTAGGAAAGGCCTTAGAGCATGATATTGAGCAGCTTTAGCTTCCAAATAGAACTCCTGGAAGCCCCAAATTGAATGATTTACCCCAACAACACTGTAAAATTGAAGATAATACCCAGTTTCTTATAATCTATTGTGTGCCTGTCACTCAGTTTTTGGGGTAGGAAGAGTGACTTATGAAAGGGCCATGCTGACATTTCCACACCTTCCCCATACCTCAGGATGCTGCGATGCAACTCTGGTGCTGGCTTCACTGCTCACACAAAGAGTTGCTGGTGGCATTGATAACGGAGCCCACAAGCCCCAGCTGGTTATATTTTTCTTAGAAATAACGTTTTCCCTTGTTACAGTGATATCTGAATGCAATTACATCAGCCTTTGTTTCTAAGCACTAGATATAAATCTTCTCCATGGGGGAAAATAGCAGAGATTAGAAGCAACAGAAAATTCAGATGTAGGAGAGCGGTTGGCAGTTTCAAATGAACAAAATCCCCATTCTTGTTGTGTTTGTATCAATGCAAGCTGAGTCTATGTAAGCCCTAAATGAGAAGATTCTATCAAAGCATTTGAAGATACTTCACCCTATGCTACGTGAGCAGCAAAGTCACCACCAACACAGCCCCTTTTGAACTCTGTGTAGCAGCAGCCTGAATAATTGCAAACCAGATTAATGAGTCTTCAACTAAAGTCCTAATGGTGTAATGAGAACCTTATAGTAGCTTTTAACTACTGAACCGTTTCCGAATTAACCAGGCGATGCACACGCACCCAGTGCAACCTCTAGTTCAGCTCATTTGCACATGATAATTACTAGTGTTTCGCTTGGTAAATGGCTCCTGGCTTCATCTTACCGAGCATTTGTTTCTGCTCCAGTGACTTGTGTTCTTGGGCATACGTATTATGGCTGAGCTGTGAGTGGCAAAAAAGGATGTGAGTGTTGATGGGAGCTACCCCTGAGCTGGAGCACGCAGCTCTCCTCCTGCTGTAATTGTTCCCTGCCAGCTGTCTGTGTGGGATGAGACCACTCCCCCTTCTTGCTTATTTAAAGGCAGCAAGTCCCATTCTCCAGGCTGGAAAAGCTTTTGCTTTACCCTCAGCTTGCTGAAGGTTTAATGATCCACCCCAGGTTGGATCCAGGCTCCTGGAGGAGGTGCTTGAGTATGGGATCTGTGAAACCCAACACAAAGAGGGATGTATGGCCCCCACCCCACATCACATCCATCCTTTATCCACATGTGATAACTCAGGAAAGAGAGAGCAAGAAGAAGATGAAGAGGATGTGGCAACCCTTGCCTATCCCTCACTGTACCCCAGGACCTGGTGCTCCCTATTCAGTGGGGAAAAGCAGCAAGCATGAGGTGCTGGTGTTCTGAGCACAAAAAACAAGCATTTCAGCTCAAAATATGTGGTTCTTTTTCAAGTCAGTTTGTGTTTGCTTTCAGCAGTAAATGATGTATTGGCAAAATTCTTGCTATGACAACAGCGTTTTCCCGTGACAACTTGGCTTTTCAAGGTTGGAAAAGCCTTGTTTCTAAAGGGGAGTATTTCAAGATTTCAGCATTTCGCTGTAACAATAGACATTTATGGAGAACATGGCCCAGCTTCTGCAACCTCCCTAACCCAGGCAGCCTGTTACCAATTCCAGGCATCATTACATCTGCCATCCTGCATCTCTCCACTGTGAGAGCTCCAACTTCTCTCCCACCATCAGTGGAGAGACCCACTGCACTCTCTTCATTCACTGGAAGGTCCTGATGCAAGAGAAGAACCCAAGCCTTTTTCTTGGGGCTGTGGTTGAGCCTTCATTTCCTTCACGGGCTTTACTTAGTTGACAAGAAATCCAGGCCACAACACCCCCTTGTGTTCTCCAGAGTTCAGTTCAGCTGGCAGCAGAGCACATTTTCTCTTGCACTCATTCTTCAGTATCCAGGCCTTTGCCCCATTCCAGAATAATTATTTTGCTTGTCTCAGCTGCTCCTCTCCCTTGCCTGCTGATTGATTGCTGTTTTTCTCTTGGTCTGAACTCCTGTCTCATCAATACGGGGAAGTCAATTTATGTCAAAGATGAAGAGCTCACGTTTGTTCCCTGTACTGCTGTCTAGGCTATAGCAGGAAGGACTCCATGCTTCAAGAAGAAACAAACAAATTATGAATCCTTTTCTAGACATTGCAAATACACATGGCCTTACAGGTACTTCTGCACCTCCTCATCATGCACCTGGCTCAGGTCCTGCTCCTGTAATATTTTCTCATATTCTTTAATACTACATTTTCCCATTTTCATAGCCGTTAAGGTTGGGAAAGACCTCTAAGATCATCACTACAACCACCAACGCATCCTCACCATGCCAACTGAGCCATGTTCCTCCTCAGAGCTTTCTGTTCCAGGTAGGGAATGAACAGCAGGAATCCCATGTGTGAGCCCAGCAGATCAGACTCAAGGATTAAGACAATGCTGGGTCTTAATCCATAGGTAACAGCATGTCTTACACCATGTGCCTTAGAATTCTCTTCCTCCTGTCAAATAGCATAGAAGTTAACCCTGGAATTGAATGCTGGTTGGCCTTCCTCCATCTGCATTAAATCTCAAACTGAAGAGGCTCTCTTGAATCACCATTGCTCCTTATTTCCTTTCTCAGTGTTCAGGTTTTGTATTGTATCTGGTAATGGTGGGCTTTGCCTTCTGAAGGAGTCCTTTGTCATCTTCCTTCCTTGATAAAGCAGTGAGAGTAAATAATCTTGCACCCTGTACACAAAGCCCATTTATGCAAATGGACTCAAGACCTGCTGTATCAGACATGGGTTTCTTTTCCCCTCCTCTGATGGTACAGAAGACACATTCCTCTCCAGCTCCTGACACTCAGGATGAAGACAGACTGCAAAGTAGCAAAGACAAAGAAACGTGTTCACCATACTTCCAAGTTGGAGTACGTACTTCGGTGTATGTGCACATTTTTGGATGCCTCTGTGCATGATCACCATTGTGCGTGTGCAGAGTGCTCTCATTAGATCTTACAGCTCAGCCTAACCAAGATGAATCTCCTTGCACTAAGCAGCAGCTGACGAGGAAGAAAAAAAGAGAAGAGCTGCAGAGGGAACAAGAAGCTTGGAGTGGACCAAAGCCCTCCAGAGACTTACTGCTGCCCACACATCCCAAACAGCCCTTTCTTTACCCTGGAGATGTGGCTGATGCTGATGATGACTGGCTTTAAAACAGCCACTGTGGGTATGAAGAAAGAGTTTCTCATGCCCAGGGTCTCAGCCTTTGCAGAGAGAGTTTGGTATACAGGAATCCAAACACAACACTGCAAGAGCTTTCTGTTACCTCTCAATCCGCCTGTCTCTTGCTCTGTCCCAAAAGAGGATTTCCACCTCCTCCTATGCAAACTCCTGCAAGATTGCAAAGAATAGAACCTCTCATTTGTTCTGCACAGTCACAGCTTGGTGCTCATTTCCCACAGGAAGCATATTTGGTTTTGTATACACTGAGACAAAATTTCAGTGGGTGGAAAATCTGTATTTTGTTTGCTTTGTGAGAATGCCCATCAGGATTGAATTCATCTCCATTCAGGGAGGACGTTACAGCACAACTGTCTCCTGGTGAAGAATGCACTCACCCTGCAGAGAGCATTTGTGTTTACAGATCTCATGGCCATCAAACACTCACGGTTTCGCTTTTTTCAGCTCAGCCTGATGGCAACACTTCCCAGCAGGCTGGGGAAACCAAGTCACGACACTGCAGAGGGATGTAGACCAGAGGAAATGAAAAAAAAAGAGGATGCCCCTGGTGAAGAGCTGGCAATGGGAGCTCATGCTGTTCCTACAGCTTTACCACACTACATCCAAACTTTTTTGAAGGTAGTGCTTTCAACCTATCCTTCGGGTATGGCTATTTAGCCTCAAGATCTTAGATTTTGGCTTATTCTTTTATTTAGCAACAAATGTCAAGACAAACTCCTGCTTTTTTCCTCTTCTTACTGCAGAATTTGGGCAACTTTTGTTACAGCTGAAGAAAAGCAGCTTGGAGGTGAAAGAATAAAACACCACTTTCTGCAAGAGCAATCACAGCCTTCTGGGGTCCTTTGCCCTATCCTATTGACTCCTCCTTCTTTAAAATATGTGCCGACTTAGGCACAACCAAGAACCCAAGCATCACACCCTCTCTTAGACCTCCCACCCTGGGCCAGCTGCTGGCTTCCATCTGGGAACAGTGACATTCCCCTGTGGATGCCCCTGACATTGGTACCATGGAAAGATTCTTCTAGAAAGACAGAAAAGCTGCTGAGAGGTTGCAAGGAGGACAATGACATCAAGCCATGTCACATCAACATGGCCTGGAAAATGCTTTGCTTAGTCCTCAGCTGAAGATGAATTCTGGGGACACTGCATGGTCCTGAACACTGCTGACCCAGCTCTCTGTCGCTGTTCTACCATATGAATGCACTGGATAAGCTTGCAAAGTCCCTGTCGCACAGACACCTTCTGCACCCTGCAGTACAAAGGCTCCCCAAGGCAAGACAAGCAGCTCCCAGGGAGGTATTTATGTATGCATATCATTACCAGTGTATTTATCTGTCCTGCAGGACAAGTACATCAGTCACTCCCAAAAACTTGCAGCCCATGCAAGTCTCATTTGTACCAGCAAAAATTGGATCAAAGCTGCCTGCACAGCAGCAGGATGAGATTCCCAAACCCATCTCCCATGCACAACCACAACGATTACACTGGGCTCTTAAACACGTACTTCTACTCCTGCCCAGCACTACTTTCCTTTCATTGCAGGTTCTCTGTTCAGTGCTGACAAAAGTGGATCCACTTCTCAGAGCGTCTTTGTCCCATTGTCACAGCCTCCTCAGGCACTTCTGAAGTGTTGCCTTCAGCCTCACACCATCCTTCATGTCTCACTCAAGACAGTTTGTAAATGTAACAGACATCCCCTAAACTGAATCACATTGCTTTTTGTCCATACTTCACCATCAGGAGCTTTGAATACATGAGCACACAGTGCTTTGCGTAATGTGCTTGCTAGGGGAACATTCGTTATTCGAAGATATTTGTTAGATAATTGACTGCACAAATGACTTTCTAACAAGGGAAACATGAACACCTTGGGATTCTAAGGACAACTTTTAAACTACATGAATTTCCCTGCAAAGGCTGCAGCACCCCTAGCTTGCTGCTGCATATCAACAATGGTAGTGGAGTTTTACAAAGTGCAGAGTGAGGAAAACAAACACTTCAATAATCCCACAATTATCTTAGAAATCAGCATAACAGCGTGCATCTAATGGTCTGCTCCCATGAACCGAGATGAACTGGTGATATAAATACAGCATAGTCTTTGCATTGTAGGTGCACGGTTGTTGTCAGCAACGTGGGATCGCTCAGTGCTGTATCTCAAAGTGAGGTCATGCAAAAAGTTGCAGTGGAACTGGAAAAAAAACAAAAAACAAAACAAAACAAAACAACAAACAAACAAACAAACAAAAGAAAAAAAAAAAACCCATGGCTGTTTCCAGCCTTCTTGGCAGAGAATGTGATATGAGCTTTTCCTTGCAGTTGGAGGATGCCTTAGCAGCAGCTGTTAGTGTTGGAATCATTGCTTCCAGCACAATCGCTCTTGCTTTTTTAATAGCCACAGGTGATGGTGTTTTAATAGCATATTGGAGTCCTGTCATGGACTGAGATCTCATTGTAAAAGTTACTATGCTAGTGCCAAAAGACAACTGCAAGAAAGATGAAGTCCTGTAATTAATCTGTGCTTAAATCGAGGCATTATTCAGCACTAAGTGATTAAGCGCTTCTTTAAAAAGACTCTCGGGGCTGGGGTTCTTTCCTCCTCACTGAATTTCACAAGGCCTCAGATCAGAGGAGATAGACAAGGATAATCTCTCTAATCCACACATTGATTGGACCTGCAGAACAAATCAGAAAGAAGTTGAAAGCCACCCAAACCACGAGTGTGTGGGGTCTGCATGGAGCTGCTTGGATCCTCTCTCTGCTTCAGCTCCATCCCGAAGACGAGACCATAGAATCATTAAAGTTGGAAAAGCCCTCTCAGATCCCTAAGTCAAACCCCTACCCACCCACACCATGTCCACTAACCATGTCCCTCAGTGCCACATCTCCACGGTTCTTGAACACCTTCAGGGATGATGACCCCACCATCCCCATGGCCAGCTGTGCCAACGCATTGCCACTCTTTCCAGTAAGAAATTTTTCCTAATATCCAACCAACAGACGCTGTTCCTGAATGAAGGAATGATGGTGCAAACCCAAGCTGGCTGCACACAGCCTGGACTGATGAATGCCTGAATCATGACCTGAGCAAAACACAGCAGTGCTAACTGAAAAGCCTGAGCTTCCCAACATGCATTTTCTAGGGGCAAGTTGGTGACCTCTGAGCATAACTTCCCATTGGCAAAGTTTATCCTGGGCATCAGAGCAGTCAAAGCCCTCACCTGGGGATAGCCAGGGGTTTGAAATGGCCCAAGAATGAGAAGAAAGGGTCCGCCTGCCAAATTTCATCTTGGGAACATTGCTTGGCTGTTTGAGTTGCTTAATTGTGTGTGTTCTGTGGGGATCTGTTGGTACCTTGGGCTTCCTGCTGTGCCCTCAGTGCTCCTGGGATGCCCAGGTAATAACATGGAGTGGGATGCTTTAGCTGTGTGGAGACTTGCTTGAGAAGTTTTATCTTGGGTGCTACAAAAAACTCAGTGCAAAGATTCAACAAAACAGCACTTGACCAGAAAACAGGCAGCTGGAGAGTGTCCAGCTCTCTAGTAAATAAGAGAGAGTAAATAAATCTGCTGCTAGATCTGTAGCACATCACTCGAAACTCACCGAGATTGATTGCCTGAACGATCCACGTTCGTGTGACACCAGGAAGCAGAGATTTAAGGCTGAACAAAGCACACGGTGCTACAATCCAGCGCTAAGAAACAAATCCCTGGGAACCACTGTGAGTATTCCACAGCTTCTGGGCTGCCGTGAAGAACTGAAAACAGTGTCACTTCTTTCCCTGCTCACCCACTGCTCCCATATGGTGCTATCCCTCCTCTGGGTTTCCAGCTCTGTGCTTGGCACCATCTGTCCTGCCCTGTGCCTTCCCTGTGAGCACCTCCTGCCTGGCACTGGTCCCTCCCCCAGCAGCAGGTGCTTCCCTGATCTCTGTGCTGGTTTTGTGCCTTCCCTGCTCAGCTGGGGATTTGCATCCCATCTCCCCAAAGCTCTGTGCCTTGCAATAATCTCAACAAGGAAAAATAAGATTCAAATTCTCATGACTTCCACTGCGAATTACCGATGTTCCCATCCTGACCTCTCCCCTCAAAGCAGGTTCTGGGAGTGTTCAAAGCACATCAATGCCATCGCAGCTTTCTGAGGCATTAAGCAGTGGGTGGACAGAAAAAAAGAATCAAATTCTGCTACAGGAAAGACTCCATTCACTTGATAGAATCTTGATAGAACCTTCAGCTTACAAAACCAGAGGAGGGCATGGAAATAGGAACCATTTAATCCATTTTTTATGTGGTCTGTCTCCTCTCCTTCTCTGAGGCAGACCTGGAGTGAAAATCCCCAGGAAGGAGAGGCTTGAACGTGCTGGAGCCCGTGGTGCTGCCAGCCACACTGCTGCCTTTGTTCTTCAGCAAGCACTCTGTCTTCTTTGCTAATTAAACTCATCTCTTAATGAAGGGAGGAGGCACCTCAGGAAGTGAACTGCAGTGATTTGTGTCCAGTGCCCATTGCTGTGCCCTCCACACCACCCCTGCATGCAGTGCAGCCTGGCTGCAGATCACTAACCCGGGCTGATGGCTTCCATACGGCCAAGCTGCTGTACGGATCCTAGTCCTCGCCTGTGGGGTGGATGCTGGATGCTACCAAAAGGCAACAGCCCTGCTGGAAATCGGCAGGAACCCGTTTGCACTGTCAAGAGTGCATCATAAGAAAAAAGGCTGGGAGCTGCAGACAACTTTCAACATCCTAAATATTGTTAATTTTGCATTGGAGGGACTGCTGGTCCAAATGGGGTTGCATTGTGTACTCCCAGAGCAAGCCCGGAGCACACAACATTTCTGCTTTGATTTGCTTTGATCTGCCAAGTTGCATGCAAAACCAACATATTTCATGTTGAAAGGAAAAATAAAGGTGAAGTAATGGCAAGTCAACACTTCCTATTACCGCCCCAATCCCCCCTCAAGGCAGCACCAGCTAGGGCTGGGGCTGCAGCAATGAGCTCAGCGCAGGGCAGTTTGTTTGGCCTCAGCTCAATCTCAGCGACTCAAGTAATGGAGTTTTTATGGTTTCCCATGAGCAATTAATTTATGGAAATACAGTTCACTGTTAAGCAGTTCTCCCTGGTGCTCAGACGCTCCTTTTCTTAACATTACTGCATTATCCCTAGTTAGAGCTGCTGGAATTAGCTTTCCTTTCCCTCCTTGGAGCTTGCACACTTTGCATACCTATTAAAAAATTAGTATTGTAATTCAGTCATAACTGAACACGTCCCTAAAGCATCAGACTCCATTTCTCTGTTTTCTGGTTTGTTTTATTTTTTTCCCCTCCTAATTAATCAGCGCTTACTGCGGTTCCTTGGATTGCAAACACTGGGTTACACTGCTATTACAAACAGTATTCTTGCAGAGATATTTCACAGGTTAATTCTAATCATTTCTGTTACCCTGACATAATACTACGTAGGCCTGAAGGACTGGGGATTGCCCAACATGTCTGGTTTTACGCAGAGGTTATCAGCCACCAGGTGCTCCATGACACCACAAGCACCAGCATCACCTCCATCACTTCCTTTCAACTCTCATCTCTAAAAATAAACTAAAATAAAACCAGCTGAAACTGTCGTTGTGCTTACTGCCATTTAAAAGTAATATAAAATAACGCGATGCCAGTACAACCCTACTTAAAGAAAAGAGTGTAAGAAATGACTGTAACTGAGCTTTTTAGGACTGAAAATATGTCACATTTCAGAATTGTTACCCATTCGAACCCTCAGAAACATTGGAAACGCCCTGAGGGGAACCCAGTCTGTTGTGCACATACTATTCAAATGTATTTTTATAAGAGCAGATTGTGGTTTTGTTTATTTAGAGCTTTTTCCCCTTGCATATGCTTTACTATTTTGGGTTAGTCGATGAAATATTACTGCCTTTAGACTACTGTACCATTGTTAGCTTCCCTGGATGTTGTGTTTCAGGAGCATTGGGAAACAGCAGCTCATCTAGATCAGGAGGAAAAAGAGCTCTTTGTCACATCTTTCAACACTGGGATGAGAGGTGATGGCCTCAACTTTCTCCCAGGGTGGGTTGGGTTGGATATTAGGAAACATTTCTTTTCCAAAACAGTGGTGATGCACTGGCACAGGGTGTGGGGGAATCACTGACCCTGGAGGTGTTTCAGAACAGTGGGGATCTGTGGTCCATGGACATGGTGGGATTGGGGTTGGATTAGGGGATCTGAGACATCTTTTCCAACCTTCAGAATTCTGTGAGTCAGAGCCAGAGCAGCACATAGGGATGAACATCATCATTCCTGAGTCTTATTTCTTATACTTCAGGCACAAGCATGGCAGAGACTTGGCTCAGATCTTGAAGGTCCCTTCCAACCCAACCACTCAATGACTTTAAGACTTGTGACTCACATGGGCACTTTTGCTAAGCTCTGTGTTCTGTGTGGAACCAAATTCTGTCCTGGTTTACTTGGATCAAAGATAACTCCATGAAAGGAAATTAATTGTCCACTACTAAAGTGGTGATAACCAGGTAGTCAGTCTCCAGGGACTCCCTAGAACAAATATTGCCAATAAAACAATGAATTAATTTACAGAAGGAGGGGAGAAAATGAATTAAAGGAAGAAAACAAGTTAAAAAATAAACAGGATATTACTTGTCCCTAAATCTTTCCGAAGTAGATTCTAATTAAACCATGATTAAATCAAAAACGTGGATATGCCTGTATCCAAAACAACTCTCCCTATTACCCAGCTAGCTACATAACAAATAGCATTATGAAAGCCTTTTCTCACACAACACTTGAAAAGACACCACTGGAATTTGAGAAGTGGTTTAAAGCAGACAAACAAACCATCCTCAGCACATGACAGTAATCAGCACCGCCCAGTAACAAAGCTGTTGTCTGAGTGATCAACACGACCAGTTGCCACTAACTTATCTAATTACCACTTTCACAAACCGTATATTATTTTTAATGAGAAAGCGGAATATTGGAGAGAACCTTTCGTGTTCAGGGCTGTTTCAACCCGGAGGAGCTGGTGCTGCCTTAAAGCCCAAATCACCTCCTTCGAAATGGCTTTGGAGATCCATGTCACTTAAACAGCATTTGTGCAGCTATTCCCAAAGGTTCCTTAGATGTAGCTGCCACTGAGTTTCACAGAAAGGAATTAAAATCAGCTTTTTTTTTTTTTTTAATAGAAAATTTGGAGACTAATCCTCGTTCCTCGTGGCTCAGGACGGCTCTGCTGTCATCCTGGTCAAGGAATCAAGCTCAGTGTGATTACCCTCAGCTCTACTGAAACGTGGGGCTGGGCTCTACCCACGCAGCCCTACAGAGGAACGACACGGGCACGTGGTCCCAGCCAACAGCTCCCTGAGCTCAGAAGGGAAGAGATTTGCTGCTAAGAAAGGATTAATTTTATGAGTCACCAGAATCTCAATTGAGATGCAGGGAAAAGAACTGAAGACAGAACATGGCAGTGAAATAGATAAGGAGGGGAATCTATCATCAACTCCCTCAAAGGTAGGGAGTGCGTTCTTAATTCTTATTTAATGGCACTGTTCCTCATGTCAATAGCTCAGTTACAGAGAAATTAGAGGCTCTGTCCATCTTCAAGCTTGTGCAGAAGCTGGAAATGCTCTTTAGTGTAACTCAGAGGCAAAAAGGAACAACCCTATGTTTAATGCAATGATTTCACTAGAGGAAACCATGCCCTACTCTTTGAAGAACGCTGCGGGTAGCTTCTCACTGCCTGCAAAATAATCCAGCCTGACTTTCCTGGGAACGGGGAAAACCTTCTGAAGTAGACGTGCTTTCTGCACAGCACAAAATGCCTCAGAGATATGGAGAAGAGCTCAGCCACCATGTCACGCCAGGCCTGAATCACAATAAGTGTTCCCATTTTTCAAGTCAGACACCCTTGGAAGCGTTACATTCCCTGACAAACGCAGCTCGGGGTCTCTCGGTGTGAACTCCAGAACTGCCTGATTTAAGCTTTGTTGGAGCAGACTGCTTGTGAAAGACACTTCATCACTGTGTCCCCAAGCTGCCTTCCCAGTGTGCCTACACTGAAGGTTTCACTTGTGTGTCCACATATGCTTTATCACTTCCCTTCTCTCTCTGCCAGCTCCATTTATTCAAAGCCCTCCACCACCAGGCTACGCTTCGAACCTGAGCCTGTCTATGAGCTTAGGGACACGGAGGGAACCTGATGAAAAGACACACTTATTTGGAGTAAGGTCACCTCAAGGTCTTTCTATGACACTTCTGAAGCTTTGATACCATTGGGAAAAGACTCCAGAGCATCCCATCCCATGGCAACAGAGGGAATTTCTGGATATAAGACAGCAAGGAACATCAGCAGAGGTCTCCAACCCCATGTAACTAACAAGCATGGACAAATTCAAGTGCCAGATCAAAAACCTAAATGCTAGTGGTGAAAGGGACTTGAATGGCATGTTAACTGATGGAGTTAATCTGATCTCAATCTTCTTTCCAGCCCTTCACCTCTTCTGAAGATGGCTCAATTCTGGAGACTGTTGCTGCTGAATGGAGGGTGCCCAGGTTGCTGCAATGAAGATCCAACATGGGGATCCTACACGGGGTGCTAAACTGTGGCACCTCCAAGCTGAAACCATGGACTATCTATGGGTAAAGTCGCTGGATATTCAAAAATTCCAAAATCAGTTTGTTATTTTTTCTTTTTTTACTAGCATTTACAGTGATCCTGAAGAGGGTGAAAATTCAGAGCAAAGTAGTTGAGGGATCTGTTCTAGAAACAATTTCAAACCTCTTAGACACTCACAGCCTTCAAGGCAATAGAGCCAAACCCATCTCTGCGTGCCTGGGCTGGGCACTCCTGGAGCACTGTACACATCTGGAGTGGGAGGTTGTGGCTGATGGCCCAACACATGACAAAGCCAATGTTTTTGAGGGTAGGTGCTGGAGTGGAGATGCCACTTCCGCAATGCTCAAGAGAAATCCACCCCCAGAACTAACTAAGTGGGAGAACTGGGTAAGAAATAGACAGGCTGAGTGTTTATCTGTTGAAAACTGAATTTCACTGAAATGCTTTGGGGAAAGGTATCATTATATACTATCTGTTGGGGTTTTTAGAGAGGAAGGCAAAGCACTTTGATGATGTCGAAACATTATGACAATATCATAATGGAACATTTCAATTTCTCATTTTGAAATGCTCTTATTTCGCTAAGCCATTTTACAAATACATACCACTAAAAGAATGATTAACAGTAAACATCAGCAGGCAATTTTTAAGATTTTTTTTTTTAATTTATAAAAGAGATCTGTTTAGATTAATCCTACTATGGAGCTGTCATCAAAACTGGTATTTTCTGAAATTGGCCTTTGTTTCTCAACTTTTCTGAATCTCAATATTTTTTTTTTCTTGCATGCTTATAGGAAATGAAGCTGCCTTGTTTTTTTCCTGCTCTGGGTGCTTTGACATCTCCCCCACATCTCCCATTTCTCTCCAAGCTACTGCACATGGAGGTGGAAGATTCACTATCCATGGAGGTGTTCAAGAACCACAGAGGTGTGGCACTGAGGGACATGGTCATTGAGCATGGTGGGATGGGTTTGAATTGCACTTGGGGATCTGTGGGGTCTTCCTCAGCCTTGAGGATTCTGTGATTCTATATGTAAGTGCAGCCTGTTATTTGTTTGCCACTGGAGGGAGAACCTGCCAAGAGCAACCATTTCTCCTCTCACATTCCTGCCTTCAGAACAGCCCTGACTTCCTGCAAGGAGATGTTTTCAAGGCTGGTTTGTACCATGCATAATTTCTGCGCTGTCATAGGGTCCTGATTTCCAAAACAATCCCATCGCACCTGACTAAAGGGTTCTAAAATGCAAGAAACATCTCCATGAGCAGAGATCACCAGACTACATGCAACCATCGACATCACTTCTTCCTGCTGCAGGAATCCAAAGTGACCATTCTGCATAGCTGTACTTGTCGTGAGCTGATATTCTTAGGATTTACTCTGTGCTTGTCACAAGAACTGCTGCTTCATCCCTTTGCAGCAGTGTCAGAGTCATTCTTGGGCTGTGCTCTGTTCTCCACTTGATGGATGGAAAATATAAGAGCAAAAAGTTTCTTAATTCAAGAGCCAACTACACATGCATTTGCACCTTGGGATGAATCTAGACATTTCAGTGGTGGGTTTGTCCCAAACGGTGAGATGGGGAATTGAAATTGTACTGCTTTATTTTCCCTTTGTGGAACAGAGTACCAAAAACAATTTCAATTTGGAAATGTCAAGTGTCACTTGTCAGGTGAAATATTTTCTCACTTGTGATGCCAATGAGGAGGGATCTCGTTCCCAGACGCTAGGGCTTATATAACGTAACCGACAACTCCTGGAAGGAGTTCCAGGTCCCTGCAGCACATAGGATTTTGCCACCCCAGCAACGTCCTGCCCTTGGGACTGTTCTCTTCGACTGTGAGCTGGATACTTTATCCTACCAGGCAAAGAAAATATTTCCATGCTATTGGTAGCCTGGATTTGCAGACTCTGCTTCTGATAATCAGATAAAATAACACGAGCCCCTAAAGCAGGCTTCTCAGCAATAGGGCTGCCTGGGGACTGACAGCACCTTTTATGTTCAGGAGCATCTGAATCTCACTTGTGTTATCTAGAAGGGGATTATAATGACAATGATTACATCCAACTGAGACCAGGGAAACAAAGTGATCTTACAGCACTGCTGGTAGCAGGATACAGAGGAATGCGTCAGTAATTTTGCTACCCTTTCAAATGTGTTTTTTCACAAGAAGCTCTCACAGCTGTTTATGTTCATTTCATAAGAACAGCTCATAAGAAGCCCCCTGCAACAACAACAAAAGAAGTAAAACAGTTTAATTTCTTTTTGTACTGTGGAAGCAAGCCAGAGGAGAACATGGATCAGCAACCCTGAGGTCACCATGACATGAAACACATGTAAGGGAATTAGTCCTGCATTTCTTTCTCCATCAGTGCATCCAGTCACTGTTAGCAATTTTTTCATGAGTCCTGACTGAGGCTGCTCCTAACATTTTGCTCTTCCAAGCTATGAGCTCTCCCAACACAGAAGCACCAGATGATAGACCTTTGATGCAATCCAGATCTTCAAGTTTGGGTAAAAAGGCCATTTCCTGAAACTGGGCTGCCCTAAGTGACTCTTTCCTGTGCCCATTGGCATGCTGACAGTAGGGGGCAGAGTACACCTCTTCCATCAGCCGGAAGGCTGAGGAGCAAAAGAAGTGCAAGTATGTGAACGGTGATGGGTATCTGCAGGGCATGGGGATGACAGAAAGGTTGCTGGGTGGAAGAGCTGACAGTTTTGTAACTATAGAGTAGAACGCTTTAGTATTCCCAGTGTTCTGTACTGGGAGGCTATGGTTAAGCGTAGACACATGTCTTTGGGATGGCAAATGTATCAACCACTACAGTGGAGGAAGCCTAGAAAGAAAACCATCATTAAACCAAACTTGGCCTTTGCAATCAAACCTATTCTCCCCTGATGCTGTGGGGCTGTGTGCAGATGTGGGCATTTCCATTGCGAGCTCCATCTCAAACTAAACTCACCTATTTCTACAAAAAATAAAATAAAATAAAATAAAATGTACCAAGGTAAGACCAAATTCTTCAGGATAATCCAACTTCGCAATTTTCTTCCTACCTTTGTTAAGCTTAATGATCCATGCCTTGTAATAACCACAAGTGGTCAAGAATCCCTCTGTCTTATTAGCAATTCTAAGTACACCAGAAGTAAATTTTTAAATCCTAAGCAAAAACTAAGTGACCACAAAATCTGCATTCACTTCCCAAGAGACAGTTCTGTTCCAACATGACAGCTTAATTAAAAGCTCAGCAAATTGGCTGCAACATTTTTTAATAAACAGTCTTTGTAGGTAGCATTTGGGGGTTTGATGGAGAAGTGGTTGGAGGTTCCCATCCTTTGGTGACTTGCAGTAGTCAGGGTGGACAGAGGGGACCTGGGGTGTTTTTCTGGGACAGTGCCACATCCATCAGCCATCCTCAGTAACGTCAAGTCCCTTTTCAGCATCAGGATGAGGAAGAAAAACATTGGGTTTCAAAACCACCTCCTGTTTTCCTCACTTTGAAACAAAATACCCCTTGGCCACTCCAATGAAGTGTTTCATGTCAGAAGAAATACAACACCTCATTCAACCCCAAATGACTTTTTTTTTCCAACCAGAAGAGCTGGTGAACCAAAAAATTGGTTATTCCCACACCTCTCCTCATTCTGTCTCTCCTAAGCCAATGGGCCCTTCTATAATTTGATCCAAAAACTACATCCCCATCCCCTTTCACATGCATTGAGTGCACACATTCAGGTCACAGCATATGAACTGCTTTGTGTCCCTTCTCTGCCACAGCATTGAACCTTCTTTCAGTTATTTGTCCATTGGATTCTTCCTTTCTCTGAGTGTGGGGTCACAGGAGGAGGTCAGGAAGCCCAGAGCTGCATCAGGGCTGCTCCTTACCCATGGCATTAAGGGACTCTTTGCAGCCCCAGGGCTCGAGTCCTTTGCCCAGGTCCCAGTTTAAAGCTCCACAAGCCCAGGACTGGGGCAGTCCCCTCCCCAACACACTGGGGAGGTCAGGAAACCTTTCTAAGACACTTTCTGTGAGCCAGCTTCAGCCCATTGCCTTTGATCCGTCTCTTCTGCTTTTTTCCCCTCTGCTCTTTTGAGCAGACCTCAGATCACAAGTCCTCCAAAAATGAAAGACAGAACTATTCTCAAATCTCTTTTATAGAAGGTGCCACTCTTCCCAAAGCCCCAGAGAGAAATCAAACGGGAGCGCACAGCTTCCAAATCTCCTGAACTCTTTACACTCTCCAAAGCAGCAGAAAGCCACTTTTCCATCCATCCCTGCTTCACTCAGTCTGAAGTCTGTGAGGTTTAAACATTTTCCACCTATTTATACCTTAAGAGTCATGAAAACCTGTGGTCACATTGGATATAAATGAACCAGCCACACTACTCGACATCTTCACTCTCAGGAGAACGCACATTATGACTAATCCACAAAAACATCAAACAATCAAAGACAAGAAATTCTAAAAATTAAAAACCATATAATTAAAAACCTCGAGCAGAACATCATCCACAGCACTGCAATGTTACTACAAGACAGAAAACCTTTTCTTAACTTCCTACTCAAGCTCAGTGCTATGGAACAGCACATGTTCCTGGGCTCACGTACTGAATCCAAACTACCAGTCACCCCCGGACCTACAATACAGTCTCCCATATAAATCAAGCTGCACAAAACCTTCCTGTATTGTGTCCACCAACCTGTGTACATGAAGATGAAGTTTCCTGCAAGAACTGATTCCCTGGAAAGAAGCTATTCAGCAAAGATTTATGAATTGTACACAGCGCCGTCAGGATCAACTTGCAAATGATTTACTAAACAGAAACAGGGCTGAGTTCATAATGGATGTTACTCCAAACAGCAAGTTTAACTGGTGCTATATATTTCATCTATTGCACATAAAAAGACATTTGCTGTAATGCAGGGAAATGTAAGTGTTAAATATCCTTTTTCCTTTTCCCCCACACGCACCTGTGCTTAAGAATTCTTCTCAGCTGCTGGGACTGAGATTGATAACAGCCTTGCTGACAGCTTCGCTAACACCAATTCAGTGTTGGGCAAATTTGCTTTGGAGTACGCTCGTCTTGAACAAACACAGTTTGGGGTCTATTAGAACTGTTAGCGAATTTGAGCTTGAAGCCTTCAACAATGTCAGCAGCTCCAAAGCTTTTGGGAAAGATCGGTTCCAGCATCTGCTGGTTCACATCTCCTGAAACACCAACCACTGGGAGTGTGCAGAGGATAACTGGGAAGAGGATTTTACTCCACTGGTGGCCAGTGCTGGAGACAGGATGCTGGGTCTGCATAGCTGGGCCTCCAGCTTAGTTCTTAGATTGAAGAGAACAGACTTTGCCTCAAAGAGGATCTGTGAGGATGCTGCTAGCAACCTGGTCTTCCTTCCTTAGCACAAGCATCCCACTGCTCAATGCAAGCCCAACCCAAACCCAGTCTGCAACAGCCCCATCCCCCCCAGCATCTGGCATGTCCTTTCTTCTTTCCTGATGCCACTCACATATCCACATGGGCATGTCACAAACCATTCATTATTGTTGTTCTAAATATTTTGTTGCTGAGATGATGCTTTATTTAAAATTTTCTTGTAGTCAGCTCTGTATTTCTGACAGTCTCAGCCTCTTGGGGCAACATGAAAAGGAATGCAGAGCCTCTGATGCTGTGGACATAACTATTATTTATCAACCTTGCACAAACAGGACTGTTCCAGGAACACGACAGGCTACTTAAATGACACCTGGGATGACTGTGCACTTGCCTGCTCACGTCCAGCTGACATTTGATGCTATTTCGCTGAAGGAAACGACATTTTCAACAGCCATACACAATATCACATCTCCAGGTTTGGCCCCCAACCTGGAAAGTGAAAAAAGGAGGCGGTTCTGCATGCGAATGAGACACTAATCAGCTACTAATTTCCAATTGCCAAAGGAAAGTGAATATCACTAGCTGCCATTACCTTGGGTTTGAAAGCCCTTCTTTAGTGTATAAAGCACATGAAAATGACTTCAGGATCCATCATGCCATATGGCTTCCACGGCATAAAAGAGGAATTATCGGCAGTCACAGAGCGCACAATGACCATCACTTAGCCCTGTCATTAGCTGCAGCATTGAGTGAAGCAAACTGCGGCTGCAAACAAAGAACAGCTTGCTCTTATTTTCGGTCTCCAGTGGTCGGCTTTGTCCCGACAGCGGGGCCACATCACCCAGCAACCTCCCGTGGCATCTAACAGGAGAACTCAGCTCCATCCCCAGGCACCTTGCTGCCTTCCCACCTTGCAAGAATCGATGCAAAGTGCCCACGGGCAGATACACTGCCCACAGCCTACTGCCCATCTGTAATGATATCGGAGCAAACCTAAGTGCTCCCCAGTCCCTCGTGCTGGGAGAGAGCCAGCTTCTTCCCAGCAAGAGAAGAAATCTGCATCCTTCACTCTGCAGCCTCTCGGTGCTGCTCCTGCCAGACAGCCACACACAGGACACCCGAGCAGTCTGCATCCGTGCTCATGAAGCAGCTGACATCGTGCCAAGCTTTGGAGCCTACTGTCTTTGATAACACGGGGCCAAGAACTGTCAATGACAGAGCTTCTTTTAGGATTGTGAATGCCAAAGGAAAAAAAAAAAAAAAAAAAAGAGAAAAAGAAACCAGCACATTGGGCAAGAAACAAAGGATAAACAAGGAGGAAAAAAAAAAAAGGAAAGGTCAATGTTTCCTGCAAAGAGCCTTCAGGCAACACAAGTCCCCTCTGCTTCCAACAGCAGCTGCAATATGACATTCAGGAGGCCCCAAGCAGCAGGAGAAGATCCCTTTACAAACAGTGGACAGATTGAATAAATCACAGCTTCCACTGAACCCGGTGCGAGAAAGAGCCAGTGAGCAGCCCCTCACCCAGGCACAAACAGGCTGGGAGTTGACTGCTGCTTTTGCAGCTGAACAAGTCACAAATCCACCCTGTTAACTCAGGTTTTTGGTCCAAAGAGGTTTGTTGTTCTCCCTTCTTGCAAGCCCTGACAGTCAGTGTGGCTGTTTGTTCCTTTAGGTTGGTATATGGTGTGTGATGCTGAGATCTCAGCAGAAGCAAAGCCACAGTGACCCAGGGGTGAGGGATGGGAATGCTGCTCCCACAGCCAACACTGTTTGCAGACACGAAGCTGTTCTGTTTTTGTTTTTTTTAAGCCCAGGGTTTCCCTTCAGTCAGAGAATCCCCAGAAATCCAGCTCAGGTGGATGACAGATGCTCTGCATCAGTCTCTACACAAACTATCATCTTTCAGAGGCTGATTTAGTGATAAACCTTGAAGCAGGAGTTATGCCCTCAACTCGTGAAACAAACACAGCCCGACCTGGCCAACCCTTCGATAAACTTGTGCAGCTGAGAGACCTAAGAGGAGTACTGCAAACATCTCAAGGTCAGCAATGCTCTTCTGCAGCCCTACTTTCTTTTTTTATTGCATCTTTTAGCCCTATTAAAATGTACTAGAATGCTTTTATGAAGGAACTAGAGAAATTCTAATTTCTGCCTTTTTCTATTACTGCACCTCTAACGTCTTCCCGTGAGTTAGCACCAAGCAGGCTAACACACTACTCCCTTACAGAGAAAGCAAACTCAAAGCCATCATTATGCAAATCAAAGAGGGAAAGGAGCGATTTACCTTTGTTGAGGAGAAATCAGCCCTCCAGGGTGCACCTTAGTGGATGAACCAGGAGCTGGAGAGGCAGCACCTTTACAACCCTGCGCTGCTTTGGGTCCTGTTAAATAGGGAAGAGCTGCAGCTGGGACAAGCATGGGGTTGTTGTTCAGGACTCTGTCTGGCAGAGGTGGTAATACCTGGTCAGCTTTGCATCACGCTGCCAGGAGTGAAACGTCTCTTTTGGGTTTTGCAGTTGCAAAATGAAGGCATTACCACAGATGAGCTGAAAAGTCTGCATTGAGTTTTCCTACAAACCCCCAAAGGAAAGTCCCATATCTCCCATCTGAAGCACCATTTCTCTGCATTAAGTATTTCTTTAATTAGGCACAGAGACTGTTGCTGCCTGACACAGAAGGAATTTGCTAAGGGGGAATTTGCACAGAATCACAGAATGGTTTGGGCTGGAGGAGGCCTCTGGAAGTCATCACTCTGTGTTCTGGAAGCATGTAGAACCTGTGGGGATGCTGGAAACAGTCTCTCTGCTGATGCACAATGATTTGTGCTTCCATAGAATCATTAAGACTGGAAAAGACCTCTAAGAACATCAAGTCCAACCCCAACCCACCTCCATCATGCCCACCAACCACATCCCTCAGTGCCACACCTCCATGTTCTTTGATCACATTCAAGGACAGTCACTCCCCCTCCTCCCTGGGCAGCCTGTGCTGGTGCATCATCACTCTTACAAGACAGAATTCTGAATATCCAGCCTGAACCTTGGAGCAACTTGAGGCCATTATCCCTGCTGGCAGGAGAGGACATCAGAACGTGTCCCACAGGTGGAAGGGGCAGCACCAGGCTGCTGGTGTGGAGAAGAGCAGGGGCAAAAGCTGGAAGGGGAATTCACCCCCACATCTGTGTCTGAGCTCACGTGAGTGATGCTGCAGAGACCTTCAGCTGCAATAATGAAAGCTCTGAGCCCCACACCCACCCTGGTGCCTGCTAGGGGCACTACTAAGGATCTTCTTCCCTGCCCCTTGTACTGTTCCGGGGGTTTATCTCCCTTTCAAATATTAAAACTGAGACTTTCAAAGATGTTCTGGCTCCACAATGACTTTGAAGAGCTGGCCTTCAGTGTGGGGATACCAGAGGCAAGGGGAGAGAAATCAGTTCTTTCAGCAGGAGATGAAAACAAATCACCTTGTATTTGCTGCACTCTTCTGAGTGAATGAACTGGGGAGAGGAAGAGGCAGGAGAGGAGGCCAGGCTGGGCAGGGGAGTGGTGATGTTAGGTTGCTGAATCCTAAAGGCAAACACAGCTGCAGGCTCAGCTTAGGGACATGGTTAGGGGGCATGGTGGGGATGGCTTGGGGTTGGACTTGGTGATCTTAGAGAGCTTTTTCAACCTTAACAATGCTACGATTCTATGAAATATCTAGTGAGAAAGAACATGCATGATCACTGCAGGCATCTGTGTTTTAGCAGATTTCCCTCAAGCACGATTTTTGCACGGAGCTGACAGATTTGCTCTTCTTGTCAGACACAGGAACAACAAAACAGCTCTGGGAGCAGCCCCAGCTCCAGGCACTGCTGCCCTCTGGATCACGCCACTGACCCCAGGAGCATCTCAGCTGTTTCAGCCTCAGTGGTGATCCCTGTGCAGTACAGCAGAACTGCCAAAGTGCTTTTGCTTTTTCATAGAAGAAGAATATCTATACTTCTGCCTAATAACTTTAATTTTCTGTTAGCATTAGCACGTATATAGCAGGTGCCTGCCTGGAAGAGCTTGACATGGGTTCCCTGCTTCCTCCTCCTCCTCTCCCCTGCCTGAGATGCAGTCAGATACACTTTGGTTACGACTGCTGTAATTTTGCTTCCATCCAAACCAGATGAAAACCCATCCCTAGGGGCTACTGGCAAGGGTAGAAATGGGATCTGCTAACAATTACATGGCATTTTCCAGCTAGTGCTTCCCATTTGCAGCACAGCCAACAAGCTCAGTGCTCAGGATGCTGCCTGGGCTGGGCAGTTGCCATCCCAAGCCTGGCTATCTTCTCTCGCTTGCAGTAGTTTGTTTGTTTGCTGAATGTTCATTCGGTTTGAACTCCAGGGATGAGCCAGGGTTTTTTTGCTTGTTTGTGCTGGGGGGTTGTTTTCTTTCCTTTTTTTTTTTTTCTTTCTCTTTCTAAGATTTCATCTCCAGGATTCAGTGTTTTCCCAAATGACAGCTTGCTTGTACATCAAAAGAGATTTCTGATGTAAAACATGTTCACTCCACCACTCTGAATTTATATACACTCAGTCTTTGGACTCAATACACCAAGTCCGGGGAGCACATCCTAAATATCTTTCACCCTTTCCTCTTGCTGAGCGTGGGAGAGGGAAAGAGCAATCAAATATTTATCTAGAAACCAGTGATCTAACACAGGCTCCTCTGGTTTACCAGTGGCTTTCAAAGCCCTTTTAAATAAACTCCCAGCCATTTTCTTTCTCTCTTCTTTTCCCTTATATTTGGAAAAAAAATATACAGCCCTTCTACCACTGGCACTTCCCAGGCTCTTCTGACTGTTTACTCTCCCTATAAAGTTCCTCAGCAGTGAGGGCATTATAAAACCTTCCTCCATCACTTCCCCCATCTCACCTTCCCTTCACTTGCAGATGCCTCCGAACAGACCATCCATCATGCAGCTAGTGGCTCTGGGTCGTTAAAACCTGGACCTGGGATTAATGCTGTGGGAACTGAGAGCTTTCAACGCCACTCCAGAACGGGTTTTTATGGGTAATTGATGGGAAGCCACAGACGGCTGTTGACAGCGTGGAGAGATTAAGCAGTTTAGTGCAGAGGAAGCCTGGCCAGTGCATCCATGCTGCTTCAGTGGCCGATCTCTAAAGGAATAAATGATGCTCATAAACACGTCGTTTTTCACCAAATCATTATGCACTTCCTTGCTCCAGTGTGGTCTGCACACAGAGCCTGATCCAACACCCACAGAACCCGTGAGAGGGGTTTGTGCCAAACTGGAATTTACAGCCAGAGTTCCTGATGAGTGTATGGGCCTGGGGAGGAGCTTGGTGACATGTAGACCCGCAAACACAAACCTCACATTATAGAATGCCAGGTGTTTAGCTCAGCCCTCAGTGTGCTGGACCACAGTGTACCCTGGGCAGCCGAAGTCGTGCCTTCGTGCTCCAGTATTAGCTCAGAGCTCACTGCAGCCTCTTCTTAGTGCAAACAGGAAAGCAAAGCTGGAGAGACGGCTGTCCTCTTTTTTCAGGGTACCCTACAGCTATGAACAGCTGCAGAATCAAACCCAAGACCATTTCAATGAAATTCCTACTGTATTTCCGACCATATCCAGCATGGCAGAGGGTGCTACATTCCCCATTGCTGGAGCAATGCTGCTCTGTAGAAATAGAATACAGTTGAAGATGCAATTCAAAGGATGAGCTTGAAAAGTGGGTCCACAAGAATGGGTTTACAATAGGGTCCAACCTGATGAGGTTCAACAAGGCCATGTGCAAAGTGTTGGCTTGGTGAAATCCCTGCAGAGAAGGGCTTGGTTGTTCTGGTGGATGAAAAGCTGGACATGAGTCTGACTTACCCCTGTGTGGGGCTCATTGAGAACTTCCAGAAGTTGGGCCAAGAAAGAGGTTTAATAAACAAAAGTGACAAATTCAGTCTCTCCTATCCATTTTTGTCCTCTGATGAATATTGCCCTTGAATTTCATGCTATGCACTCCACCAGAAAGAAGCTAATGATCCAAGATGCAAACATTTTATTTCTCATCTCCAAAGCTTAATGTAACTTTAACCCTTGCAAATCAAGCTTCAGGAGCTGTCAAGAAAGCTTTTAAGGGCTTCAAGGGCAAAGTGCTGGCCCCATTAAAGTCAGTGAGACTTGTGTCATCATCTTGAGACATTTGGGGGGAAAAGAAATGAGGAAAGTATCAAGGACAGAAACATAGCTGTTATTGGATTATCTCTCCAGGTCATGATACCCAAGACACCTAACTTGCAGTTACATTAAGACATGACATCCAAACTAAGTTATTTGTCAGGCATTTTGTATAAAAAGTGGACGATCTCAGAGGAAACAGATACTTTGGATGGAAATAGGGAAGAGGTTAGAGGGCACTTTAATTTGTCATGCCTCTATTTTCCCTACAATCAGAGAGATCATCTGCAGATGAAGGGGCTGTGCCACTGACCATGCCACCAGCCGCATGGAAAAGCTCTCCTTGGCCTTGGCCAGAAGTCCCAGCACTCAGCAGAGCCTCACTGGATGCAGCTCTCATCCCTCCAAAGGCTTTTGAGTATTTTCAGCACGCTGGAGGTCTCAGCAGCTCACTGTGTGCACATCATGGCCAACCACGCTCCACCTGCCATTGTGCTGTCGGGAAAGTCTGAGAGTGCAGGGGATGAAAAATGAGCAGCCATGCAAACATTAATTCAGTTCCAATCATCATTAATAAAAGAAGGGGGGGGAGGGGGGGAATGCCCCTGTATAATTTAAGCAACTGTTTGCTTTATGTCTCTGGTCATGACATGAAAGCATACGATTTATTATTCTCACTAGGGGCAGGATTATTTTTGACCTAGAGGATTTCCTGCTTATTGTACAACCTCTGAAGCACTATGTCCTCCCCTACACATCTTATCTGGGTTCCTCGAAGAGAGGCAGCACAAGCCATGATTGCGCAGCAATTTGTTTTTGTTTACTTGGCCAATTAAGGTCAAGTTAATGAAGCATCGGGTGGAAAATAGCAGCTCTTGTTAAGTTGCCTCAGCAGCAATTACAGTTCTCTTGAAAGAAGGTTAAGGAATTAATTGCAGTGGTTCTTTAGTACTAAAATGTAGTGGGGGGTCTGTCTGAGCTGGTTGAGGAACTGAGTGACCCATCTGCTTCTGTGGGCAATGTTTACTGGCAGTGCAGAGGAGTGAGTTCACTCTTGATTCATTCAGGCTCTGCAGTGTTTGAGGGAGGATATGTGTCAAAAAAGCAACAGCCCCCAGTAAGACAAATCTAACAGCACTGGAACAGTGATGGATGAGCTTGGGGAGCTGCTGGCCCTCAGCTGCCCAAAGCTCAGCAAGACAGATGGCGCGCTGAGTAAGAACAAGCTGAACCATTTCGGGACCAAACCCGGGACGGTCGTGTCCTTGAGGAAAGGAGATTCCCTACAACTCACTAAAAGCCTGGGAATTAGCAGTGCAAGATTGTCCTGGCCCCATCAGACCCCCCTGCACACCTGCTGCTACAGTACTTGGGGGAGCTTCCCTAGATGGGGAGTTTTTTGCAACCAGCTATGAAAAATCTTGAGGAGAATCCCCCCCAGATGCTGAGTGAGGCAGTGAGAGGATCAAGCCACCTCATTTCAAACATTAAAAGCTCATTGCCTAACCTGGATGGTTCGCAAAACTCTTTGTAGTGATTGGCACCAGAAAATTTTAGCCTGCAGGTAGCTTTAGGAAGATGAAAAAGCCATCCTGTCAGCCCAAACTGATGGTTTGCTTTTTCCATCAGTGAAGTCCCACGACAGCAGTTTTCCAGGGTCACTTAAAGAGAGCTGGATGCTTTTCTCACAGAGGAAACTTGACAAAAGTGGCTCCGTTTTGTTTCAGATTTCTTTGCTCTGGATGAAGCCAACTCTAGAGAGATGGAAAGGATGTTTCTACTTGGAATGTGCAAAGGATTCTTATGAATCCTACCTTATGCGCAGTCCTTTTAAAAGTATTGTTGAGTAGAATGCCCCAAGCTGCTAAACTGGTAGCTACACAATAAACCCCAGCATTGTTGCTAATGCTGTGCTGCAGTCTAAAGAAAGCCCTTGAACGTTCTGTCCTACTGCCACAGTGACGGATGTGAGTGCCCCTTTGCCCTCTGAAGCATCCTCTTAAATATTTTCAAGCTGTTACAAGGTCCCACCTTGGGCTCCTCTTCCTGCAGCCCCAAGCCCCAGCCTGCATTTCTTCCACCCAGCACAAAATCCTGTGTTATTATAACAAAACAAATGAAGAGCTACCGGGTCCAGTGACTTCATCCGAGGCCCTCTGTACCTATTGCAGCAGATAGTCATTAATTATATCATCATTTGCTATTTTTTCCTTGCATACTCTGACTCAGTGCACAAGATGAGCCCTGGGCAGTGACGGAGGCTGCTGCCCGCAGGATTCTCTTGCATTAAAAGAAAAAATAAAGGAAAAAAGAAAAAAAAAAAAGAAGTAAAAAAAGACACATTTGAAATGGAGGAGATATTTTTGAACAAGTGCAGACAATGTTCTTCCCTGCTTCCTCTCGCCACTCCGTGCATGATAAATGTGCTTCCTCCGCCAAATGGGTGGTGGAAGCAGAGTGAGTCCTGCTGAAACTAATGGCTGTGTGTTTTACCTTTTGTTTTTCAGACAGAGGCGGAAGGTGATCTATTTTTATATTAAATAGGGAAAACGACATCACTGAATTGGGTTCAAATGCTGTGAAAAGAAGAGTTGCACACACAGCCACCGAGCTGACCCTCGTCATTTCTTACATCCACTCCATTTGGTTTTGATCTGACTTTGAGTGTGTTAAATGTCTCTGGGTATGTCTGCAGCAACCTGCATGGCTGGAGATGTGTCAGTCACCTCCCAGCTTGCAGCTTTCCTCCCCTCTCCACAAGGAATAAACCTTCTGGGTAATCGATTGATCTTGATGAATTTCTTAAACCAAATATACATTTTTTGTTCCTGTTATTCATTTTTTTTTTCACGATAAAAATGGAAGAAAACCTTCCTTGAGATGGAATCTCAGAGCCAGCTCTGTGCGCAGACACTGCTCATTCAGTCACCTCCTCCCATGGAAGTACCCCCCAATAACCAGCTCCCAGCCTGACATAGAATTGCAGAATCATGGAACCATTTTAAAATTACTTGGGTTGAAAGGGTTCTTGTCATGAGAGTCCTTAAAGCTCACCCAGCTTTTGCTTGAATCCCTTGGAGACCATGACCTGATCCCACAACTGGTCCACTGCAGAAGATGTGGAGATGCTGTGGCTCTGCACCAGTGGGGCTCAGGAGCTGGAAGTTGACATGGAGCGCTCTGATCCCACCTGGACATGGCAGGAATGAGTGAGAAGGATTCATGGCAGAGGAACACAAGGAGCCCTAGTGTGCAGTTTGGGGATCCAAGGAAGGAGCAAAGGGCTGGCTGCTGCTCTGAGCTATGTGCAGCTTGCACAAAGGGATGTTTGGCACTAGGATGCATGACCCCTCAGTACACACCTCCCAGGTCCCTCCAATAGAAGCATGGAGCACTGAGTGCCTGAGCTGTCCTACAGATCTCACCTCTCTCCTGCAAGTGAAAGCAGCCTCCTTTTCCCCACTGGCACATGCAGCCCTACAAGCCCCTAGGGACCAGGAGTCCAGAAGTACCCACAAATAACATGGCCCCAGGTCTATTAGGGCCTGAGTGCTCCTGCTACCAGAGGCAGAAATGGCTCTGAGTGCTGCCAAGAAAAGCTCCAGAGTACACAAAGCCACCCAGGGATGCATCATCCCCAAGCTTTTGCTGTGCAGGGACTGTGGAGCTGGGTTAAGCAAACTGCAGGACGGTAAAAGGCAGAGATGGGAGGAGAATATCTGAGAACATCTCCCCAGAGCTTCTGGAACAGATCAGAATAATACCACAGAGTGCAATTTTCCTTGCAGGAACGACTCCCTGTGCAGTCCACAGGAGCATTCTTGTGCCAAAACACACCCTGGTGCATAGTTTATGGTACAGCAGTTTGTCAGAGAAAGCAGCATTGTCTTCCTGAGCTTCAGACACAGGACTGTGCCAGCTTTCTTTGACCTTCAAAATAATAATAATAAAAAAAGATATATTAAAAAGAAAACATATTTCTTATGATGGGAGCATTCCTCACTGCCATCTCTTCCCATAAGCCAGGTCTCCCCACTGGACAGCATAGATGCACATTCTTTGTAGGTTTAGTAGAAGCAGTCAATTAAAAATATTCAACCAAATGATTTACCTGACAGCACAAAAAGAGAAAACCAAATTGTAATGAAGTTTGTTACTTAATTTTTTTTTTTTTTCTAACAGAAGAAGTTAAAATACAAAGAATACTGGGAATTAAGTGATTGGCATTTATAGGAGCCTGGGTAAAGGCTTCAGAAATACTGTTCTAGCAGAGCTCATACAATAATTAGAGCAAGAATATTATTTAGAGAATAGGAAAACAAATAATTTCCCTCTGAAATTTTTCCCACTGTTTTCCCTATGGCACAGCATTGTCATTTTGTTTATTTTCCCACTCAGTACTGTCTGGTTGGGCTGATAACCTCCCTTGGGAGAAATCCCCTTCTGATGAGGATGCACCCTGCTGCTTTTGCCTCTGCCCTAAGCAGGTAGCCAAGTGGCCCTGGCAGATGGAGACGGCACACGTGTCAGGGCTGCAGTGGCAGGGAGATGGTTAAGAGAATGAATGGGCTTTCTATTCTACAATTGCTTCCTCTACTCTACTCTACTCTACTCTACTCTACTCTACTCTACTCTACTCTACTCTACTCTACTCTACTCTACTCTACTCTACTCTACCTGCCCTACCCTGCCCTACTCTACTCTGCACTATCCAACCCTACCCTACTCTACCCTACCCTACTTCATTCCACTCTAGTCTACTCTATCCCATCCTAAAAATCCTATTCTATTCTAGAAGTTCTACTCTACTCTAGAAGCTCTATTCCATAAGAACAGAAATAAGAAACAATCTGAATCTAACTTCAGTGTAATGCAGTGGTGCACTAAGGACACTCACATCGCTGAAATGCAGCACTGCAGTTCAGGTTCAGTGTCCCAGGTCTCCCAATTGCTCTCTGCAGCCATGGGAGCAGGGGAATGGGTTGGCAGACAACATCCTTCCATTCCTCCTTCATGCTTGGAGAATTACTTTACCTTCTTTCCTCACTGACACATCCCTTGCAGGGATGCTGGTCACAGGATTACATGGACAACCCCTTCCAACCTCTCCGTGTTTCTTTTCCCCCCTTGCAATCCATTTCCCTTCACTAGGCTGCAGCCAAGAATTTAATACACTGACATTTTCCCGTTTGTTTGAGTTTACTGCTCCAATCTGTTTGCACATCTCATTGCACATAATGGCATGAGAGATTAGGAGAGGAGCTGATCAGACTTAGGTCCTCCCAAAATCTGCTGAAATGCTCTAGTGGCTTCAGAGTGTTTGAAGTATGGATTTTAAAGGGCCATACTAAGCAGTTTGCTCAAAATGTGTTTGCGATGCTGAGTTTACTTCAAAGCGAGCATGTCTGGAATTGCTGGATGCACACAGCAGGGGACGTGTGAAATCAGTGGGGAGCTGACGATCAACAGAGCCAGCCACAGCCACGCCTGCAGGCTAGCTAGGCAGGTTCAGATGTCCTCATCAAAACAGAACAGACATCAGGCTGTAAAAGTGAGCATGGAAGCAGCCAGGACCTGAGAAAGAAGAGAGGTTGTAACTGCGGCTCTATCATGTTGCAGGGATATGTCACACAGTGCGTGATCATAATCTGGAGATGGCACAGGAAAGTAATAAAACGATCAAAATTTCTCATCCTCTAGGTTAGTCCATACCTGAAGAACACGTGATTTTCCTGATCCACTCCAAAATAAGCAGTTTTCACTAGGAGACAGCCTGCCACTTGGGCATCTAATCAAGCGCTTCACGTCACTCCCACACCACTTAGATTTCTCTAAAAAAACTTGTTTGCTTTACAGACTCCTTCTGCAGACCTTTTTCTTGGCTTGGAGGAATGTGCTACAGCAGTGAGTGTAAAAGCAAGCATTTACAAACTCTTCACGTCTCCGAGCAGAGAGACAGTAGCTGGGGATGGCCAAAAAGCAAGTTTGTAAGAAATTCCTTTTTTTTTTTTTTAAACTCTTTTGCTTGTTGATCTTGGTCCAAATTGAACTGAAACCAATACTATCTTTTTAAATATATCACTGAGTAGTAACTCCCACGGTTTTGAAGTCATTCCCATGAAGCCACGATCCCTGTTGGTAGAAGTGGGGATGGCACTGGTACACAGTGGAGAAAATCCTGCACACCACTCCAGCCCCAAATCCTATCCCCACCTGGCTCCAGCTCTCACAGAACTTGGTCTTGGGCTTGGCCAAACCAATTTGAAGCTCAAAAGTGTTAAGTGAGGTAATTAGTGCTGCATGAAATGGAGATTTTCATGAGGATGCTTGGTTCCTCTGGAGAGTTTTTGACTGGTTCTGTTGTGGACAGCTGTGACAAGACTAAACTGGGCTTTGAGAAGCTGCTCAAAGCACCTCATTACTGGAAAGATTGGAGCATGTTCAGAAAAAGAGGAAGGAAAAAAATAATTTAAGAATTGGTGGGAGTGAGTTAGGAGGGAAGATTAAAAGAGCGGAAAATCTATAGCATGCTTCAGGAACAGGTAGTGTGGAAAGGTGAGGAAAGAGAAATCTCTGTGAGCGTTTGAAGGCTGCATGTACTCAGAGGGAAGATTTATTTGGGATGGGAGAGGAGGAAAGGGGTGAACGATGTAAGGGGGCTGTCCTTGCTAACACCGGGTACAGTCCAGGTCAAACAATAGCAACCACACGGTGACAGATTGCAGCAGTTGCTGGCTCTTTGCTGGCGTCTGCAGGATGCACCAGGTTCCAAGGATATGTGGGAGAAAGGATTTAGGGTCAGCTCATCAGCAGCCCTGGAAAGAAGTGCTAACACCTTTCTGCTTCAGCCCATAGGCACCAGCACTCAGGCAGAAAGCTCCCAGCGCTGCTGCAGCCCCTTTGCTCATTAAACTGCTGTAGATTCAAACACAGAGAGAGTGTGTGCATCATTAGCGCTAAATATGTTTTCTTCCTTAGTTTTGTTTTCTAAGGGATATATTTGGGGGCTGGTATAATGAGGTGCTCGTTGGCACGGCAGTCAGGTAGTGAAAAGCAGTGAGGCAAAGAGATATAAAAAGAGGATGGATCAATGAGCAGCATCCTTGCTGGACAGGGACACAGCGATGTCCCCTCATATCTGTACCCCTAACAATGACAATCTCAGGAGGTCACACCAACCTGCCATACCTTGCCGGCCCCATTACTATGATGCCTGAGCATCTCCTGATCACTAATGAACTCACCAGGGGCCTTGGTGCAATTAACCTGATCCAAAGGAGAGCTACAGAACAAAGGTCTACAGAACAGTGACACATCTCCTGTCTCGAGCAATTGCAAAAATGTGAATTAAATAAAATGCATTCCTTCCTGATGTGGTGTAGAGACACCACAGCATTAAAAGGCTGCAGTTCATTTTGGTTGCAACTTCTACTTTTGCCTCACTTAAATAAACTGAGATATTGGACCAGAAAGCTTCCAGTTCAACATCCAGATTCTTGTCATTTATGAGATGAAATGCTTGAAGCACGTCAGCGTTTCTCTCAAAACAGGATTCAAGTCATGCAAGGCTCCAAATCTGCCTGCCTGGGGTGTCCAAGCTGCCATTTGTCAGTGCTGACCAAACAAACATAGGGAAGTTCGCTGAAGAATTCCTGGTGGCCACTGCCCTCATTTCCAGGTGACCCTGCCTTCACTGGGCACTCCTCCATTTCCAGCCACTGATTACTGAACGTTCTGGCATTCAAATGACTAAAGAAATGCTAAATATAGATAAAAATGCCCTTATCCTCTCATTTCCTCCTGATGCCCTGCTTCATGCTATGAGATGCCTTTGGACATTCGCAGCTAAAAGTCCCATTCAGAGTGATGGGAGCCAGTGCGTGACCACAGGGAGCAATGTCAGCACTTTCTGAGAGCCAAACTGCACCAGGTGCAAGTGGAAGAGTGCAGAACAAACAGCGAGAACAAAAAATTGGATCGAGGCATCGCACTGTAAAACTTAATCTCCCATATAGAGACTTAGTCTATCATAAAAGAAACAGTGCTGGGGGATGTATGAAAACATGAGACCCTTGGGATGATTTAATGTCCTAAAGACATAAAGACATAAGCCACAGTGATGCAGAAATGAGCTCAGTAACACGGAGGCTGTTATATTTCAATTGGTTATGTGTACTCGACATAAAACACAATCAAAACACTTGTTTTTAAAGGATGTAAATGCCCTTCTCAGGCTGAGCAGGAGCAGCGTTGCTGATTTGTAATCTTAAATATCCTTTTCAGCTCTAAACTTGAGTGATTCTTCTCCATTCAGCCAAACTGCCCAGCATTTCCAGCACCTCTTGCTGAATGCATTGAGAACTGTGCCTATTGCTAAAGCACAGAGGGATGTGGCTTGAAAAAACATTTCAGGAAAAGAAGCTCTCTTTCCAAAACGGGAAGACAGAATGGGAATGGGGAACACTCAGAAATGGGAATACTATGAAGTCAAAATGTGGGTTAATTTCCCGTTTCTTGGTTGATTTAACTCTGGTTTTACCCTATTGTTTTAATGGAGCACAGAGAGGTGTAATAAGAATTTAAATTATATAGAATGTGATAAATATTTTAGAGGTTTTTAATATTTATGTATTACATTTGCTTTTTTCAAATAATTCTGCTTTAGTATTAACAGAATGAAGTACTTCCAGAAGGAGGATCTGACATTTCCAAAATGAAATTTCTGCTTGGTGAAATATTTCTCAACTCTGCCTTTCATTCAGATGTGAAGGGAAAATGAATTTGAACACCCTGAGCCTCCCCAAAGACAGAAGGATGATTTTCTCTCTTGTTTTTCTAACTCTCACCTTTTCTGGCAGCCTTTGAGGCTGCTCTCCGCATGACCAGGGTGCCATGAGTACCTCTGGAGGGTTAAGCCAGAAGATATTTAGATATTTTGCCCCTGGAGGCATAAGGTTTGCATTTCAGCTCCTCTACTTTTCAGTATGAAGAAGCTCAGCAACATTTTGGGGCGATGCTAGCACAGGGCAATGAGACGAGGGCAGCGCTGGTTTTATCGGCCCCCAGGGTTTGTGCTGTTCAGCTGAAGGAAGCAGGAGGGTTTGCAACCTCTCAGCACAGAGCTCTGCCACCCTCTGCTGGGAACCAGGTCACAGCCAGGGCCTGGCCACCTGAGGCAGCAGCCCTTGGGTATTTTGAGCATCTCCCTCTCCCCAACAGCTGCTGTCATTAAGGTGGAACTCTCCATTGGTGTTGCCTTACCATTACAGTGTGAGTTTGGAGCTTGGGGCTGCTTCATGCTGCAGCTGTGTGGTGGAAACATGGAGTTATTAAGGCTAGTAAAAACCTCTCACATTCCCAAGTCCATCCCCAGCCCACTCCCACCATGCGAGATTGTGTCCCCAAGTGCCACATCTCCACAGTTCATGAACACCTCCAGGGACGGTGACCCCACCACCCCCACCAGGCAGTATGTGCTGATGCATCACCACTCTTTCTGAGAAGAAGTTGTTCCTAATATCCAACCTGAAGAGCAATTCCACACTGTGATCACTGTCCCCAAAGCAGCCTGACTGCCCTCACTTTGGGATCACAACTCAGGAGGATGTGGATGAAATGCAACATCCCACCACTGAACAAAAGTGTATGTGAAGCTGCACAACACAGACAGCACCCAAATACCCTTAACTCTGCCCCACAGCAGCACCAGCTCCCTCACATCCTCTGGCCTGGCTGTCCCTTTCCAGCAACCCTGCTCTGTCATTCCCTGCACTCACCATCAGCACCAGAGCAGTTGATGGTCACTGTAAATCACAGAATCTCATCATGATTGAGTTGGAAGGGCCCTCTGTACAACAAACACCTGAGTGTGTGTTCTGAAGACACCAAAAATTCAGGGAGATCGGGATCCTCTCCGTGCATGGCCTCAAAGGATTCTACCAACAGCTAGCAATAGTAGATTGATTTATGAAGAAAAAGGAAAAAAAAAAATACAGGAATTAGCTGAATCTGTGGTCCAGCAATGGAAATGTCAGTATCAGAGGCTGCTTAGAGATGCTTTACAATTCTTCATGAAGAAAATAGGTTTACTTCCATGGCTGGAATCACACATCTGTTTGCAGACGCTGCTCGCTCCCCTTTGCCATAAGCAGCTCATGGTCTCTGGAAGTAAATGCTCTCTGAAAGTCTTTTATCCCGATTTACGTCAGGCAAATATTTGATTTCTTTCTTTTTGAGAGGCAACAAAATGCATTAGCACATGTGGGAGAAGATAGGGGAGGACCACAATGGAGCAGTAAATGGATGGGCATGCTCAGAGAATGGGAATGACAAAACTGCATTTAGGAGCTGATACAGATCCCAGTAGTGCCGGAAGAGAGCTCATTTATGTTTATCTATTTTTTGGATGTTTTATAGTATTTTGAAGAGTTTTATATTCATCAGTTTCCAGGCAAGTGAGAGATATGAATAAAGGGAGGATAACGTCAATCATGAATTTGGGATTTCAGCTTTTCTTATTTCTAAGTGCAGAAAGTAGAAACCAATCCTTCCCTTTTCAAGCCTGAAGACATGCTTTAGGATATTTTCTACAGTTTTCTTGATAGAAAAGGGATGTTTCAGCATTTCTAAACCAAAGAATCTGCTGCTGGATATAGCTGGCTCAGGGCTGCCCAACTGCCTACAACTAACCACAATCAACACCAACTCCTTTTCTTTCCTGTGCTTTGAGGTTTTGTTTGTTTGTTTGTTGTTGTTGTTTTCCCCAGAAGAAAAAGAATTTGTTGTATTGTTATTTATCATGTTTATTCCAAGAACAACTAAGGATCAGTCAGGGTTACATTTCTGTTGTGCTCAGTGGTCTATGAGCACAGAGCTGTAAGAATGGGTACTGCAGCATCGTGCATTCCCAGTGGCCCAAGCTGCGTGAAAGTGCTTCGAGGTAGGACAAGAAGCACTTGGCCTTCATGTCCAACAAGGGAGATCTTGGTTAGAAGTTGAGGAAAACAGTTTTGGTAATGAGGTCAATTAAATACCAAAATGAATTGCCTGAAAAGGAGCAGTTGGTGGAGTTGGGTGGGATGAATTAGACATGTTTCCATCCTGGATGCTCCATCCTTTGGCAAGGCAGTGGCCACCTGAAGGCCCTTCCAGTCAAGGCTTTCTAAGAGTTTTATGACTGTTAGGAGCAACCAATTCTTTTGCCCTGGCTTTCTGAGATTGAGAAGTAGCCAGTCTCAGCAAAACCATCTCTGGCCTTCTCTGTGGGTCTCCCCATGGAGCAATACAGCCCAAACCTCATGGCTTTGCTGCCTCTGCAGTGTAGTAAGCAGATCCTGTTGTATGCTTATGGCCTGCTTTCTTAGATCTGTGTCCCAGACCATGCTGGAGAAAAACTCAGGCCCAACCTTGTCCCTACACTGGATGTCCATGGACAAACCCATCAATGTTTAGTGGCAAAAACCTGGTGGCACAGCACACATCTCACACATATTTGCAAAAATAATCAGCCTGAGCTCCTCTTCTTTGTGTTCCTGTACTGGGATGCTCCATCCTCTGCACCACAGCCACAGGAATTGTATTAACACTCCAGCATGGCAATAAGCACCAGGGTGGCTTTAAAATCCCTTGGATTTCTGTTGCTAAAGAAATTACCAGGTCAGAATTTATGACGGTTAATGGGCCGATGAATTCGCAGGATTGCTGAACATCTGGATTCAGCAAGTGCCTAATGCCAAGCAACTAAAAGTGATCCCTGAGGAGCACGAACCTGCAGACCACGACGTCAGCCTGGCCATTCGAAGGCACTGACCTTGCATGTTTCATAGCATAGATGAGAGCGATTTCTGTGTCAGCAGCTGTGCAAAATTGCACAGAAAGAACACACAGGGCTCCTACCTGCAAACACAGCTGTGCGATGCTCTGGGCCAAGCAGGTGCGTCCTGTAGACAGCCACGGAGCTGAGCTTGCCAGATGGGCTGGGCATTGCTCTGCCAAAGCCACTGCTCCGCTCTTGAGAGGCTGTTATTGAAGTCCAGAAGGAAAAAAAAAATCTGTATTTCAGCCCTCAGGTGCAGAATGTGGAAAAGTAAGTGGCATCCAGTGGCTCAGGTCTCAAAACTTCAGCTCTGCTCTCCTGGCTACAGCAAATGCTGCATTTCTTATTCCAAAGAGTTTAAGCCATCCCCGCCTTCTCTGTGCACAAAGCACCTGGAGAACCAGAGAGAAATTAATCCAAGAGGGAAAAGCTGTCTGCAGGAAGGAGCAGTCAGCTTTGCACTGATTTAAACGGCCTCAGATCTTGTATATATGATTGTGGGAATCCCCCCAGATCCCAGCACTGCAGCATGGCTGGGCAGGGCATGAGGATGTGAAGAAACACTTTATGCAGAAGGCCAAAAAATCCATTTTCAAGGACATCAAATCAAATGTAACCATCTATTTGAGGACAAGATGACTTACACACAGCACACCGATAACCTAAGGGACAGCAGAGGACCAAGGACAGAAATTCAGAGTAGAAAATAAAATAACAATGAGAAGTAGAAACAGAGCATCCCCTCCCTTCACACCTCACTGAGAAATAACTAATTGAACTTCTTCCCTGCATTCAAACTCTGCTTTTACTTAGCTCCTCACTGCATAGCTCTACCAGTAAATCCAAACACTTCCAGGGACTGCCACATGTAGGGGCATGGGCTCAGTTTGCAGATGCCCAGGAGAAGCAGAGCCTCTCCCACTGACCTGGTTTCAATGCTGTTTTCTTTTTGGCAAAGCCAGTGCAGTGATGAGGCGTGGCTACTTACGATGATGTGTTTTAAGGAAAAAGAAAGAAGTTGTTTAAAAGAGCAGTTTTGAATGGAAAATCTGTTTCTTTTATTCCAAAATGTTCAACGCTGTGGGCTTGTGAGGTGTCCTTGGATGACAAGCTAGGACATGGCCTTCAGATGCCATCACACTGCCCACCCAAGAGAGCAGGCTCACCAAGACTCCAGGATTAAAAATCCACTGAACCTAGATAGATCAATCACCTCTCTTTCTAGCTCCTCAGACAGAGAAAGGCATGTGTCCAAATGACTGCCAGCCATGGAAAACCAGCTTGCTGCTTGTTGTCTTTTTGTAGTCCCGATGCGACGTGGTGATACATCACACCGCTGAGACAGCGCTTCAGCTCAGAACCTTTGCTGTCACTTGCTTAAAACAGTCACACCAGAACCACCTTTATCGGTTTGACATTTCTCAGATGTTTGCTGCTTTTCGGAAGAACTTAATCAGCTCTTCTTGAGTTATGGGATCATAAAAAAAAAATCTACAGCTTTTAACTCTTTTGTGCATCCTTTCTTTTTTTGTGATCAAGTAACTAAAAAGTTCTTTGTTTTGGATAGTGCTGCTTCTCAGATGCTCCTCAGAACCTCCTGCCCCTCTCCACCCCCCCTTTTTTTTTTTTTTTTTTCACTGTAGAATTTTGTCTTTCAGTTAACAGTTGCCTGGTTTCTGAATTTAGGGCTTTCTGATGAATATAGAATAGAGTAAGAGGAGCAGGTGCTTTGTCCAGGAAAATCCCAAACTTGACTTTCCATTTAAAAACTTTAGGTATTTATAGGGTTAGGGTTTTTTCTGGGGTCTATCTTGCTTTTCAACTCAAACTCCCTTTAGACCCTGCTGACATTTCAGCCTATAAATCACTTCCAAACTCCTGTTTCACCCCCACAAACTGAAACAAAGCCTCTCCCTCCCATGTGAAATCCGACTTCTGTGTGTGGCAAATTGCACAAATGGAACAGTAGCTTGAAAATAGAGAAGACTTCCTGCAAGGAGGATCGTGTGCTGAAGGGCACACGTTCTTGCATACAGTAGGGCCGTATCATCATGCTGGGATGCTGCTATGGGAGGTGAGCACAGGGTCACCTCCACTTGGTGCTGCCCAATGGTGCCTTGGTAGTGATGGCACCATAATGGGGATGAGCATGTGTTGGCACCAAGAACCTTCCCTGACACAGTGTTATTCACCAATACAGATTTAGCCAAAGAAACTATGTGGCTTCCTATAAATTCCCCTAGTTACTATGGCTACGAGAATGCTGTAAGTACATCATAGAGAGAGACGATTTCTCCAGTAGAAAACCTACAAGACAATCACTACAGTTCTTGCTGCTTTACAGTTAATTAATCCATTGTAGCAGGAAGTCTGCAGGGCAGAGCTTAGCAGGCTGATCCCAAAGCAAGGGGCTCCATGAGAGCTCCTGTGGAGCAGTGCTGTCATTGGTGGTCTCCTCCAAGCACCATGTGTTGAAACCAATGAGCTTTAATTTGGTCACAGACACCAGGGAGCAGAAAGGATGGGGATGGAGCAGAGCTTGGTTGAGGCTGCTCCACAGCAAAGCCCAGTGTCAGTCAAGAGCCAACCAGACAGACAGTTTTTAAAAAGGAGGAAAAAAAAAGAGGGAAAAAATAAGTAGGAAAAAAAAAAAGCAAAGAAAGTGCTCCAGTGCTTCATATCCCCTGCCAGGAGTTGCAGAGCAGTCATACGCTGTTAGGGGACTTTCATGATCAAAGAGTTGTTCTCAGCCTCTTTCTTCTGCTATCACAAAGTCATGCCCTTTTACAAGACTGACAATATGCAGACCTTAAAACTGTGATACAAAGGAAACAGACAGGATTATGCATTTGATTAATCTTTACATTATAAACATAAAGGGTAGGATGTGCTGTTTCTCCCTGCCTGGAAAGCCCTGGCTACTGCAGCTCCTGAAAAATATAGATTTTTCTCCACTTGTTCAATTCCCATTAATAACAAAGTACAGCAGACTGCAAACATCTCTGCTTTTTATGCTCTTGGTCTCCCTCTGTGATTGCTTCAAAATCCCCTGATCGTGCTATCCAGTGCACTGTCTGTACCAAATGGAAGACCAAGCTCAGACCAAGAAACAGACTGTTGAGATTCTGATGGCCTTTTGCTCTTTATCACAAATATGCTGGTCATGTAAAACCAGCTTTCTGGCAAACAAGAGCAGCATATAAAATAACCTCAGGTCCAATTTCTCATTCGAGGGCTCTTCAGTCCAGAGGTCTCGCTGTGTGACAGCTTCAGATGATGGATAGACTCAGACCAAGCTGAGCAGCACTGAACCAGCCCGGTCTCGTTTAGTTCTCTCCCATTAGGACGGGCTAAATCCAAGCTTAAAATTAAACTGAAGAAAAGATTTCAGCAACCTAAACACAAACTCCACCTCTTGGACTACTGATCTCAAATTCAGTAGAACAGGTTCTCTTGGGTTTTGTTTTTTTTTTTTTTTAGCTGACTTAGCAAGAAATTCCAGTTTGGTTTTAATAGTTTTTGTAAGGAAGAGTTTGAAAAATGAGGTCCCATCTACTTTGCCAGCACGTTGGGAAAGCTGTGTGGCCAACTGATGTAGCAAGCAGAGTTTTATTTCCCCTGTCCTACCCAAACTCCCATTTGCTTTCCCTCAAGCAATATTCATAAGTACAGTAATGCCCTTAAGGAGCAGCTGCATCTCAGGTTCACCAGCTGAGCTTTGCAGAATTTCAGAGTCAGGATCCTCATATCTGAACCCATACAAATGCAGAGTATTAAAGCAGCACTCTTGAATTTTTCAGCCAACAGTTTCGAGCCTTCATCCTAACTCCCATTGATTTGTATTGTTCTGGAGGAGCTCAGATTTCTATAAGAGTCCACACCTGGTGAACTCTATTAAACCGTGGCTCCAGCCACGAACATCTGTCTGCCTTCAAAAAAGGCAGCACTGCACACAGCTCCTCCCCGTTCTCCATTTTTTTTGTTAGTGGGTTATTTTTCTCAGGGATCTGAGTCAAATACCCAAAGGATGAGCGTTTGAGGGAAAAGGACCACTTCTTTGCGCAGCAACAAGATGGCAGATTTTTTCATCCTAACTTAGAGAACCTCATATTTTAGTGTCAGTGTCCAACCTATATTTTCCCTATTATGAGCCTAACTGTATCGATCTACAACAATAATTAGGATGGGGAGGATTTTCAGAAAAAAAAAAGCCCTACAGGATGTTCAATAAAATCTTTGCAAACAATGGTTCTTGTCTTTGTCTCATCTGTCATCTGCCCCTCCCATGGTTTGCTCACAGTTCAATACCTTACACTTCTTAAGAGGAGGCAAGAAATAAAAAAGAAAAGGCATTTCCAGTTCTCCAAATGCTACCAAAATTCAGCTGCATTTACTTACATTGATCATGATGGTATTTACTTCAAGCACTGAATAAATGTTTCTGCAAACATCAGTGTTGGTATCAGACTCGTAAATGTCGCCTGTATTTCATAAGAAGAGAAGCAATGACTTTTGGGAACGCTCAGGCTCCCCCATTCATTCCATCTTATTTATTTCTTCCTCCCTTCACTGGAAGGAGGCTGCAGGGCTGAGATATATTTAGTCCCATCCTTTGGAGTTTGCTGCCATGGCTGCCAGTGAATATAGATTTAGCCAGTTGGCTCAACCCTGAGCAGAATCCATTTCAGGAAATGGTGATTTTAAAGATCTCCATGCAGTTGCACTTGACATTAGGTGGTAGCCCATGGAAGAGCTGTGAGAGCAGTCCTGACACTGGGTGTTTGCCTCACCCTTGGTTTTGGGATGATGCTGGAGCATCTTCACTCCTCTATCTGGAAGCAAGGGGGAAATAATAGATTGTGCATTATTCCAAAGCAAACTGAGGCTCTAAAATATACATGGCTGTATTTGTGATCATGAAATTAAGTAAGAGCATCAGTTGCAGCACCAATTGAAAAGCTTTTATCCTCAGACCAGTTTCTCTCCAAGATCCCATTACTTTTTCCCCAAAATACCCTATTCCAAGGGAATGCTTAGGATCACAGAATCATAGAATCTTAGAACCACAAAGGCTGGAAAACACCTCCAAAATTATCCAGTCCAACTGTCCACCTACAACCAATATTTCCCCATTAAACAATGTCCTTTACCCCATCTTAAATGTTTCTTGAAAAGGGATGGTAACTCAACCACCTCCCTCAGCAGTCCATTCCAGTGTCTGACCTCTCTTTCAGAGAAGAAATTTTTCCTAATGTCCAACCTGAATCTCCCCTGACACAACTTGAGGCCATTCCCTCTCATCCTATCACTCTTACCTGGGAGAAGAGGCCAACCCTCACCTCGTCACAATTTCCTTTCAGGTAGAGCAGAAGCCCTGCCTTAACCTCACCTCGCTGTGCCAGCCAGCATCACTCATCAACACTGGAGCTGGGAGGAAGAGCTCCCCAGCTCTCCTCAGAAGCTGTCAGTTAGAAATGAAGAAGTTTATTATACTTTTTCTTGGCCACAAAACCCTCTTCTAGGCCATGAAAGGAAACAAATATGTTAATTCAAGAAAAAAAAAATAAAAAAAGAGGACACTGGTTTATTTCTTGCACTGCCTCAAGAGAGAAATGCCATCTTTCATCTTCTTTCTCTCTTTCTTTCCTTGATATTTCCTTGCCCTCCTTTCCTCCAAGTTTCTGAAGAATTAGGAACAGCCAAGCAAGCACCCGCCTGGCTATGACATTTCCCAGGGGAACAGAGGTGACATGTGGCCACCCATTCCAGAGTCGCAGAGGCCACATCAGGTCATGAGCAGAAGTAGCCTGCCCTGGGAGGACATCATAGGACCACAGAACCACAGCATGGCTGGGCTGGAAGGGACCTTAAAGATCATCTAGTTACATGTCCTGTCCTGAGCAATCAGCACCAGATCCACTTTCAGACTCCAAGAGACAGGAACGGGGAACTAGAGCAGCTGTCCCCCAGCAGAAGGTCCTACAGGAAGCCACGAATGCAGCTCCAGTCAGATCACTGTCTCTCAAGGGGAGAAAGCAAAAGACTTGGCTGAGATCATCTCGAGCAGTCTCCAACCAGAGTCGGCTGGCAAGGTGTGTTTGATGTTTGCAAAGGGCTTTGAAATCCCCAGATGAAAGCAGGTTGGGAAATGCAAAGTATTATTTGGATGCAGTGCTTCAACAGTGAGCATCAAGCATGCAAATTGGTCCGGACATCCTCCAGCAGCACCACATATATGAAGACATCTGTGTTACAGCTCACACTGCTTTCTTTCTGGTGTCCAAGGAGCTGTGCATAAGATCTCAGGACTCTGTGATGTTGTGAGATAGAGAGGAAGGCCATGGAGAAAATGTGGCAAGTCAAGTGCCTCAGCTTCCCTACAGTAAAATGAAGGTAATATCATCTTCAAGTGTAACTACTTTAAATTACAGACAAGAATTTTTTAAGCCCTGTGATTACACTGTCTCGTCTCACCACTTCAATTTTCCTTATGAGCATACCAGGAAACCTAGCATACTGCACATTCCTCATAGAGTGGGAGAATGACAGCATTCCAAGTCTATACTACAGTCCTCACATTCCTGTAAATTCCTTATAAAAGGAGCAGATTAAATGATCACCCAACAAAACTCCATACTATTGCCTATAACTGCACCTGGTATCCAGAAAATAAAGTTGGCAGAAATGTACCATTTGGGAATTTAGGAGAAAGTGTTTCATAGGGAGCTGTCAGTAGCTGAGCTCCTATGAAAGCTTCAAGACCCAAAGGCATGTGAGGAGATTCTGCTTTCAGTTCAGGATCCTCCAGAGCTGCTGATAAAAAACAGTGACTTAAAAATAACGCCTCCCTTCCAGCTTTAGATACCACAGAATAAGATAAAACATGAGAACCTGGCAAATTTTCCACTTAAAAGCCATGTGCTTCAAAGACAGTCTCCAGACTTTTCTTAGGATACAGCTTGTGAAGAAGTGGAGGTCGTAGTATCTTGCAGGTGGCTTTCCACTGTGCAGTTCTGGACCGTACAGGTTTGTCTACCTGTAGATTTGCAGAAACCCAATGGGTTCTCCTTCCCATGCTCCCATCAAACCTGGAGCCTGTCCCCAAACAAAGGCAAATATCCTTTTGGAATAGGTGTTGGAACTCACTGATCATAGAGGTTTTTTCCATCTCAACCCATTCTATGGTCTCCACATTGACACTGCGTGAGCAGACACTGGTGTTGGACCTTGTGTAGGACAAAAGAACAAAACAGAGTCTCCCTCCCTAGAAAAGAGAAGTATTCAGGACCAGGTTGGAAGGGGCCCTGAGCAACCTGGTCTAGTATCAGATCTGAAGGTTGGCGGCCCTGCCTGTGGCAGTGGGGTTGGAACTTGATGATCCTTGGGGTGCCCTCCAACACCAACCATTCTGTGATTCTATGCGCTTTGTCCTGAGCAGGGATGAGCAATGTTCAGCTCCTCACTAATAAAATAAAACAGAATGGAAAACCCAAAGCCCTGCATGTCATTAGGCTGTGATTCAAAACCCAAACACAAATAAAACAATTTCCATGTTAACTGAAGCTTGCAGAACGAGAGTCCTGGAAAGATTTGTGCACACTGTGACCTCAAACAACAAAGAAAAAAGAGAAATACTCCTTCTTGGATGGCTGAAGCAATTTTTCCTTGTCATTTCTGTAATTTACATAGCAACAGAAGGTGCAGAGAGATCAGCATAAACTGCAGTCCAAAGGGCAAGGCTGGTTAATGTCAGGGCATTTCATAGCCCCCAAAGTGTTTTTTTTGGTCTTGCAAACCTCCTCAGGAGATGTGCCGGGTTGGACTGAGTCCCCTGTGCAGGGGAAACAGCAGAGAGACTCCAGGGAGGATGCTGGAGGGGATGTCACCAGGGAGCAGCTACTCGGGTGGGGGATACAAGAGTTGGGAACAGCCTGCAGCCCCCAACCCAAATTCAGAACAAATTAATCAGAGGAACTGGAGATGCACCAGTTTTTGGTGCAAAAAAGATCAACCCATTCCAACGAGAACAATTTTTGGCACTGTTTCATAAAGGATAATAGCAGTAATTATGATCTAATGATCCCTCATATAATTATAACCACAGATGTCCAACCTTTCTTTCTAAATAAAATAACAATAATATTTACATGTATATACATAACATATATGTAATGTATATCTAATGTAAAATATATTTGCAACACAGTCCCACGCAAAACATGTAGACAATTAACACGCGATCTTCATTAGGTCATTACCAAAGAAAGAACATCACAGAAAGGTCCATTTTTCAGAATGGCCCTGGACCTCTGTTAGAGATCTTGTTTGCTTTAAGCTGAAAATAAATGACAGCCCCCACTTCCAGGACAGATCTCTCCCTTTGTGAGGAAGCTCAGAAAGTCTCACTTCTTCAAGGTAAAAAAATTCAGTGTTTTTCAAGCTCTGCACGGAAGGTTTTGGCAGCTTTGGAACATATCTGCAGGAACTCTGCATCATGCAGGATAAATCTGCAAGAACAACCAATCCATCTTGGTTCTGATCATTGAAGTCAACCCTTCAGTGCTATTGGGAGAAGAAAAAAAAGTAAAAGAAATGCTGATCATGCACAGTGTTTCTGGGCAAACACAGGACCTGGAGTATAGCGAGGCGTGTACAAACTCCTGGGTGCTGGAAAGCTTTCAGTCAATGCAACAGAGGAGGCGGAGGAGGGAGCTGCCAGATAAATTGTCGATGGGAAGTAGTTGGCGCAGCCCTGCTCCTTGCAGCACACATTCCTCTCCATTCCCATTCACACGTGCAGCTTAAAAATAGCAGAGTGTGCCCCTGGCAAAGAGGTGTTCCCTCGGGTGCTAGATTCACCGGGATGGCACAGCCTCTTCCCAAGGTAAAAGCCCTCCTGCTGTGACTTCTGGGCGGCATCTGAGCCCAGGAGTGCCACTCTTTGAGACAGGATGGATGAAAGATGGAGTGCAGAGCTGGAGGGATGCTGGTTCTGTTGCTCCACTGTTGGCCAAAGTTGAGGGCAGCACCAATGCACCCAGGGGTATCATGCAATGAATAGAGCTTGAGGGAGAGCTTGGCTGGCTGTACGAGAAGAATTTGATGGGGAGAATGAAAAAAGGTATCAGGTTTTATTGCAGGTTAATTAACCTGCGAGGTCATCAGTACCTTGCCTGAGACGTTTTCAACAGCTCATTAGGAGGTTTTGGACAAATTGATTCTTTCTTTGTCCTTTCCTTCCTCTCAGAAGGGAGCACACAGCTTCTGCCAGACAGGGGATGTGCCCAGAGGTCTGGGTCTGCCCCAAGGGCCAGGAAAGCTGCATACAGCAAGCCTGCCTGGCAGCAGCAGTGGAAACCAGCGTTCTGCTCTGATGAAAGGGCTCTTTGTTAGCAGACCTGCTTCTCGACAAAGGGACTCTGCCATCACACACGAGCAGCCTCTTCTTCTGACTTTTGCTGCATGCCCAAGCTCTCAGGCTGGTTGCACTGAGAGAACTGGGAGGAAGAGCTGGAGCCGAATCCCTTCTCACCTCGGGACTGTACCAAACTCCCTTTGCTTTCTGCCCACCGCTGAAGCTCATGTTGGTACCATGGTCATCCTCAGCAAGACCAGAGCTCACCTAAGATTCCTTGTGCACACTTGCTGGCACAGCCCTGCTTCAATGTCTCAGCAGGCGCAATGCCAACTTCCTTTATGTATCTTTGATGTGCAGCTATGAGATTTTTTTGCCTTTAATCTTTGTAATTAAGGCCCACAGCTGCCACAGCTATAGAAGCGATACAAGTAACAGCAATCCAATAATCCTCCCTTAATTCATGCCCCACTGCCTTCTCCCTCTGTGGCTCTCAGATGCAATGTTCCATATGGCTGCTGGGACATAAGGGACCTGGTGGCATCACCAGGAAAATCACCAACACAGAGGGGAAACCCACTGAGCTCCAGGAGGGGAGATCTAAAGGCAGAGTCACTTCTTTTCCATGGCTGATGAGCTCATTTGTGCCAGGAAGTATCCTATCATCGACAGTAACAATCCCTTCTTTCCCCTATCCTCATCAACAGTAATATAGCGAAGAAAAGTGATGAAGAAAAGAAATCAGACTGACATGGGAGACAGCAATTAATAAAATTGGTTCACATGGCCTTGGAGCCCTTCACATTCTGCTGATCCAAATGAGATCACTCTCTCCTGTCCTTTTACTTTACAGTGAACTCAGTGTTAATCAGTGGAGTAACGGAAGGGGAGCACTGTTTAGGTTCACTGTTTAGAAGCTGTCTGATTTGGAGCAGGGACTGCAGGAGTTGAGTATGGACCACAGGGACTGGGATAGGCAATGGTCAGCAGCAGAGGAAAATTTGGTCCTTTCCTTGTGTATTTTTTGTATTTTTTCTGGTCGTTTTTTGCTTCTTTCAAAAGTTTACAAGAACTATTTCTCCTTTTACTCTCTGGCAAGGAGCTGAATTCGGAGCTGGGAAAGCTGATAAGGATTCAGCTCTTCCAGGGGGTGCCATGCAAGCAGCTCAAGAGTGGTTTCCACAGAGAGCCATTGCACACCAGGTCAGGAGAATTTACATCCATCAGGGAATTTGGGGAAGATCAGTTCTAAATCTCTCCCCACACTGCTGGGGTTTTCAGCAGGGACACATAACACATTTGTCTCTGGGCTGTGAGGCATGCTCTCAGAAAGCAACCAGGCTTAAGAGAGAAAGAGGGGCACAAGGCCCATGGTGCCCTGCTAGATGTGCTGTTGTTAGGAAAAAGTTTATCTACGGGAAGCAAATAAGGCAGATTTGATGAAAAACATTCTGGGAGGTTTTCAGTGAGACCTGCAAAGTGCTGTCAGTAGGGAACTGGAACATCACAAAGCTTTGTGTGCTGCTCATTTGCTCGTGGGGAGTGTGTGCATCTTCAGGTGGTATTTATTAGCACAGCAGCTGTAGTGATGGAGCAAAATTTGGATTGTTTTCTGCTCACCTTCCACTTCACAGGGAGCAGGAGCCCTGTGCTCTGCCCTAAGGATCTGTCCCCTTGAACACCATTTTATAGATGTCCTGCTAAGATGTGCTGGGAGACAGCTCAGCATCACCCGCAGTCGAACTGCTCCTGCCATGGAACCAGCACACAGGGATGGATGCAGGTGTGAGAGAGAAACATTCCCAAAAATTACACACACACACACACACCCTCCTCCCCCTAAATTGGTTTTGATTGAGCCTTAAAACTCAAACAGACCAAATATTTCTTCCTCCTGCTCAGCTCCAAACCTCCCTGCTGATGCCTACTCCAGCCTGAAGCCACAGCCACCACCTGAAGAAGCTCTTCCTCTTGTGCCATTTATCATCTCAGCTTATTGTTCCTGCTCTCTTCCCATCTTTTTATTACAACATATGGCTCTGCAGATTACACGAGGACGTGATAGGAAATGTGGCACAGAGGAGATGAATGTTGCTGCATCCAGGAGCAGCTCAGGCAGCAGAAAGGGGATGATTATGTTGGCTGCTAGAAGAAACTTCAGTGTTTTTCCTTCCTGGAGAGAGGCATCACCGCAATTATCACAAGGTTTGACATAAATACCCACTGTCACATGTGTGACTGGCTGAAGTCATGCAGCTTTATTTACAGAAATGATCTTATTTCAAGCTCAGACAGAGTTTCCTTCAGGGGAGGAAAAGAAATCAAATGGAAACGTTTCTATTTTTTAGTTACAACAACCACCAAATAAATAAGTAAACCACCGAGTCTTCATTGCAGCCTCTTATTTTCAAACCTCTTGAAGCATTCTTTAAGTTTGCACTTCCTTCAACTCTGAGTTCCTTGTGGGCACAGCGATTCCACATTTCTAAATCCGATCATCTTCATAAAAGCAGCAATATTCTCCTCTCTGGTAGTGCCTTTTTATTTAAGTAACATAATTTCCAACTGACTTAATTGAATGTGTAATGAGCAAAATAATCGTGCCAAACTATGCATGCCAGTGATAAACTACACATGCGTCATATGACATTTCCAAACACTTCTCAAGTCCCTTAAAAGCATCATCAGCCACCAGCATTCAAAACATTTATGCTGGGACCTGTCAGGACACAGCAAATGACTTGGGAGCTCTGACTGCACGAAACCCATCAACACACCAACCACCCGATCCCAGTCATCCCAGTACACCTATGGGCATGGGGAAAGTTGGCACTTTGGGTTTGCCCACAGCCCTGGTGTGGATTGGGATGGGCCCTGGTAGGTCAGTGGCCCAAAAAAAGGAACTGAAAACTGCATCACTGAAAAATGCTTCCCTGAACTCCATACCTGAATGGAAACTTCTCCCATCTCAGTCCCAACACATGTGGTCTTTTGTTCATGTTGTCCAAGTATGGCTTCTTCCACCAGTCCTTCCACCCCATTCATCCTCTCTGCACTACTCTTTCCACCCCAAACTCCAGACTTCCAATAGACCCTTGCAGTATTTAAATGGAAAAGGAACAGGAGCATAGTTTCAGCCTCCACACAGGGCACAAAAAGAGCCAGGATAAGTGCCAAGAGCATCCAGCACACCCAGTGATCTCCCCCAGCATATCAAGACTCCCAGTTATTTCTCAATAAAGGTTTCTGTGAGCTGCAAAGTACAGCATACATAGGAATGTCTTAACAACATCAAAATCTAGTTAAATGCTAGGAGGAAAAAAAAAAACACCTCACCCCAACAGAGGTTCCTCGGTGCTGTCTTTATGCCTTTAAATCTTATATATATATACATCTTAATTCACTGCCACTAAAAGCCTTTCAGAAAATGAAGTCGTTCCACTCCCTTTGTCTATTTTTGATAATTGCATGAGTCCATACATTAGCAAAGTTACAAAAAAAAACAAACCTGCACACTTTAAAATTATTTTAATTAAACTGTGATTGCACCATTGTTTAAAGAGATAAAAATAATTCATTCATTTTAATTAGCCTTCGTCTTTGCACGTCTGAAGCGTCTTCTCCTATGCTGGGCCCTTGAACAGACCAAATATTTTCCCTTGTCCAGCTCCTCCTGCCTCTCCCCTTCACATGGAGCAAGAATGGGGACTGGGGGCACGGAGGACATACGCAGCACACAAGGAGAATTTCTCTGCCCCAGAATGGAACTGCTCGGCCTTTCAGCCACATGTGCAGCCACTCGAGGCCAGCTGCAGGTCCTGTGCTGTAGCAGAAGGCAGGAGGATAGGCGCTGCGTGGATGGATGTGAAGGGTTATGCTGCTGCTTTTGGGAGCAAAGGAGCTGAGCAAATCCACACCATTCGTAGGCAAGGGTCTGGAAAAAGATGCTTTGTAGGAACCGCTCCTTTATGCACAGCATTCTTGAGGTTGGGCTTGGGGCTCTCCATGCCCTGAATCCAATGGCTGCCAAGGAAGAGGATGGAGCCTCAGAGTATCAGAGTATACCAGAGGGGAACTCACTGCGCAGCTCTTGTGGACTTTGGGGAGCACCCCTGAGAGAGGCTGAGGGCAGTGCTCATTTTGTTCCAGCCTCAAGGCTCCTACCTCTGGGCCAGGTAATGCAGCTCTGCAGCACTGGGGCTCAAAGGACTGGACCCAAATGTTGAGACACTGACATCCCCATCCAAAGACTCCAACCCACTTAGATCCAAGGCAGAATGCACTGCTACACGCCACAGTCTTTGATTAAAGACACAGAAGGCGCCAAACATGCATGGGCAGAAGCAGAGCATTAAGGCTTCATTATGAACAATAACCTCTAATGCGTCTTCCTTTCACAGCAGAGTGTTTAAGATAAAACAGCATTCAGGTTTCAGTCTGTTAGAAGAGATGAGCAATTACTGCTCGTTTTCCTGGACAAAACGAGACAGCTGAAATAGCTGTCAGCTGCTGTCCACTGATTAAAATCTGCTGCTGCTTCATAGGAAACATCACAGATCCCCCCAAACCCCTTTTCCATCAGATCCCCCATGCCTAAGGCAAACTGGACACAAAGCAGCAGAGCTCATTGTCCTGCTCAGCTCTCTTCCCACAGGACCTTTGGAACACAAGAATCCAGGATTACCACTTCAGTGTTCAGCACCAAAACCCTATGGGGTGCGGTTGGGTCTTACAAATGATGTCACCCCAGTTCCTCTCTGCATGGCTGGGGATTGCAGACCAGGCAATCACGGTCAGTTTTGTGGCTCCCATTCCCCATTCCCAGTGTGAACATTTGAAGCCAATGAAGCAATTGCTTTCTCTCGAGGTGCTTTCCTTCACAGCATCGGGAGAACAGCAGTGCAGGGTCCTCCTCCTACTCAGATTTAATTTCTCAAATCACTCTCTCCATTGAAAATATTTTCTGCTTTGTAACAGCTGAGGTTTGAAAACAATGCTATGTGCACGGATAGAGCTTCTTTCTCTTGTTTGCTTTTATTCCACCGGAGAAAACAGAACAGATTCATTTATTCATTGCATGTAAATTAACCAACTGTTTGACTCTTCTTTTTTTAATTATTGTGTCGCAAACAATTCCTAGTTTGATTCTTACGAGTTCGCTCATTACTTGTTAACCAGGCCACACGAGCACTACAGTGCTCTTCACTTAATTTCTAATCATTAATCTTCACTGCAATTTGTCATCCATTTCCTCTGGTATTATTCCTGCTTTTCTATTTGATTTCTCCAACTTTAGGAGGAGGACAGATCGTTAGTGGTAAATAATAAACCATTAAAGATAATTATCCTCATTTTCAAATGTGACTTTTGTCTGTTCAGCAGAGTCTTTACAACAGTGACAATGCTCTTTCCTCCATACAAACCCTCATTTCTGCCCTTGGCTCTGTTGGGGTGACTCTCCTATGTCCCCTGAGGCGTCAGCCTCCACCAGGGACCCCTCTGCACATTGGGTGAGGTGTGAGAATAACCTCAGCCTTTAGCTCAAATGGGATCCAGCAGGGATCTGTGCTGGAGCAATCAGCGCAGCAAAGGAAACCGGCAGGGATTAAGTGCTGGCCCTGAGCACAGTGTGTCCTCTGGGATAACTGCTCCAGTGGGACCAGGAGATGGGCTCTGGAGGCAGCTGTGCATGAAGAGCATCTCTTCTCTATTTCCCCATAGTCCTTGCGCATCAAAAACGAGTGGGATCCCTCCTATGGGGCATGCAAGCAGCACCCATGGAAGTGTTCACTGATCATGTAGCACAGGATTTGGAGGTCACTGGCTACATAGGCTGCTTAGGAAAGCCCAAAAGCTCTGAGCATAGATCCCATCACAACCCATCCTTCACAAGCCAGAGAGCAGCACGGCCTCTTGCACAAGCTAACAGTGTGAACTCATCAGTGAATGAGGAAAACAACTCCTGAGTTGCGCATCCCTCCCCTTCATCCACGGCTCTGGGCAATCTCTTCTTCCCTTTCTCATCCCAAAGTTGCTAATGGCCACAGAGAAGTAAAGAGTGCTCTCAGTGAGAAACTCCCACCCTTTCTGCAATGCCAGCTCTCTCCTCCTCAGCAGCAAAGAGCATTCAGAACTCCCAGGGCTGTAATTTCCCCGCTGACCTCTCCTTTCAGCCTCCCCATTGCTCACTGTCCTCCAACACAATTAGCACAGCCCAGGCACATGTACTTGGGGCTGCAGGTTTTCAACACAGCGATGAAAGCAGCGAGGGATTGGCACAGCTGTCACCTAGTGCTGGAGTTATGAGAGGAGGAAGCCATCATGGGGTGTCTCCCCCCTCTGCCAGGATCATTAATGGGTCCTTCCTTGCCAGGAAGACCATCACATCATCCTTCTGAAAAAGCACAAATGCATCGCTGTGGTATATGCAGGAAAACAAGTGAGTGGCTGATGGTTACTACTGCTGATCTCCAAAGCACAAAGATGTGCTCAGTGCAAAGCTATGGATCACTCCCAGGTATGTTCTGGGGTAAAAGAGAGAAGAGCAGGGGCAGAAAGGCAGAACCGGGACAATTCACACCTGCTCCTGAGCTTCCATTCAATTTGTGATGATGTCCTAAGTCTGGGGTGTGCAGTGAATTTGGTCTGGAAGGTGAAGCACACTGGTAGCATCACCACTGCTCAGAGGGCATCAGACAAATGGGGCAGGGTAAGACCCAAGGACTTATAGAGAGTTGTAGCCAGACCCTTAGAGGCTGCAGGGACTTTGAGCACACAGCCAGCTATGCCCACCCCACATCAACACACAGCAGCAGCATTAAACCCAAGGGGTTAACCTCAGCCATGCACAACACATTTGGCAGAGTATTCCTGATCTCTTTGGGTTTACTGTGAGCACGGCTGATATCTCTCTTGGAAAGTTTCTTGGCACGGAAATAAGGCACATGCCACTCACCTCCCCTCCTGGAACACGTATTGAAATGTTTCTCCAATCTGTCAAATTATTCAGAGCTTGTTAATTATACATGGTGGAGTCTGCTCTCCATCACACACTCCGGCCACTGAGCTGAAAAGAGCGACCCCGTCAGGGTTGGGACTAATGAAGCCTTCAAACCCTGCCTGCCCACATCTTTTGTCAGGAGATAATTCACCTTCATACTTTGACTAATTACAGGTGTTCAGAATTGCTGCACTGGCTCAGATCCAGGGCCTCTCCACAGAGTCAGCATCGGGCAGCGACGGGCTTCAGAGAAGGACCCCAGCCCCACAGTGGGGTGGTCCATGGGAAGGAGAGCATCTTTGGGGTCACCGCTATGTCCCTGATACAGGGCAGAGAGGGCATCTTCCAGGTGGTGCCCAACCAGAACTGAGCTAATCATTAAAGCCATAAGGAATGGGCTCACCTTCCTGTTTTCCACTTCCTCCCTAGTCAGTGCTACTGGGGGTTGGAGGGGATGGGCTCCTTCCTCTCACTGACTGCCACAGGTCCCAGCTGTGAGCTGCACAGAGCCCCAGCCATGGGACAGGAGCCAGGACAAGGCTCTGTGAAAGCTGTGAGTCCACCGGCTGTTGGTATCACTAATAGGAGCGACACTTCATCTGTGATATGTTTGTATGTAGGCAGCCAGAGTCCCTGCAGTAAAGTGAACTTGGTTCTGGAACTTGGTTCTCACCTCTCTCTAGGATTTAAGATCTGACAAAGTGTGCATGCACCCCAGTGGTTTTCAAGTAAGAAAGTGAAAACAAAGAGCAGGCAGCTTGTAAACAAACATTTACCTTCAGTTTCAAATCACTTAAGCATAGAAAATCACAACTCAAATCAAAATCACTATTTTTACCCAGCTGAGTAGCCAGCCTATTCATCTCCACTGTCTGTATACTTTTGTACAGGAGCTTGCAAGTCACTGGAGAGAAACAATCTCACATTGATTTGAGAGATCGATCACACCATGGGAACCATGGAGAGATGAGCAGGAGAACTGGAAGCCACCAGAAAGGAACCACAAGCGAATGCACAGACTGAAAAGCACAACCTGAAATGCATTGCCATCAGCCACACTTCAAAATAACAGCAGCTTGTGAGCAAGTCAGTGAAAGGAGAAGTCATTTGCTGTGCTCAGAGAAAGTGGCAGAAAGGACTCAATAAGCACTTTGCTTCAACGAGCTCACCTTACTCTATTAAGGAGAGAAAACAATTTATAGCATCACTTTCCATCCCCAGCCTCCTCCCTGAGGCTGAATTTTCCCTTCAGCAGCTGTGCTGACCTGGGAGAAGCAGAGACGTTCTGCTCCATGCTCCCTGCTTTGCAGCTGGCCAAGGAGACCTCCTGCATCTCTGCATGGGACAGTCACCACTGCTGTGAACTAGCCAGAAGGAAATTCAGCCCCATGTTCTGCCCCTATATGTATAAGGTTGTAAGCAGCAAACTGGGTTTCAACGAGTTACCACTTAGAGCTGAACTGCTGGGAGCGCTCAGGCTCCTTGCAAAACTTTGATCTAGCTTGAAGGAATACGAGCTCCTGGCTGCTGCCTGGCCTGCAAGTTGTCAAGAGTTATACTCAAGGAATCTGAACCTCCTGTGGTTGAGGGATTTGGGCACTGAACTCAGCTGTGTGCATTCCCATTTGTTGAACCTTGTGCAAAGTTGGGCATCAGGGAGATGAACTCTACTCTCCAACCCATGACCCTGCAGGCTGGTAGCAAAGCAGCCAGTTCCAATCAAGTGTTTCCCATTTTAAGCACCAGTAAAGGGAGCTGCCCAGCTCATGGATGTGGGTTTGGCAAATGCTGTGACCCAGCTCAGCACCTGGGAGAGGCAAAAAGCAATAGGTGCCCTTCTGATGGCACATTCCTGTTTCCTTGGCAAAAGTTGCCTGGAGGGATGCTGCAGGCTCATGTACACATCTCACCGCCAGCATCCCTGGTAATGTGGACTCTGATGGACAGCAATGGGAACACAGGGACCTGTGCCCTCTGAGCCTCACAGGACTTGCAGGAGGAGAAAGGTGCTCTCTTTAGCAAAGAGCCATGATAAATGGCCCTGGCTCTGCATCTTGATTATCCCAGTGACAGTGATATGTCACTGCAGGGTGCCAGGTGCAGCCTCTGTGCTGGCAAACAGAAGTGTTCATGCCTGATGGGCAGAGCTTGCTCCACATCACTCACCAGCACAGGCTCTGCCATAACCTATTGATACGCATCCTCAGGAGTGGCAGGGAAATAGTGTCTGCTTTTGTGGGAACAAAAAGCCCTAACATATCTTCTTGTGGTTGCTGCAGTGGTTCTGCTTCTGGAGAGCCCAGCAAGGAGCAGGGCAGCCTTGGCATGTAGAGTCAGGCTACCAACAGTGACTCCAGTCCCAATTCCCCATAGATCTTCCAGCTTTCCAACACACCACTCTGTGCCTCAGTTTCCCCACCTGTGATCCCAAGGTTGGTGCCATTGTCTCTCCCCATTCCCCTCTGAATCTGCCCCACCACGGAGCTGCTCACACTCCACTGGGAACTGAAGCTCTGAGCAGAAGGGTTGGTGATGCTGGAAACCAGCGTGTGCAAAAAACACATTCCAAATCTTTGCAGGAAAATATTCCCTCTGCGAGTGGATAATGTGCACCGCCAGGCACGGATCGGCAATGATACCCTGGGCTTATCTGAGCAATCACAGCTCAGAGGCAAAGCTCGGGTTTTGAATACTGCAGACTGCAAACACGATTCAAACGCAAGGAAGGCATGAACTGGAAGAAATTGCTGTCCAGAGCAAATTTCAGCTACCAGAGAAATCACTGCTGTGAGTTATGCACCATCCCGGGGGCTGACAGATCCACAGAGCCCTGAGTGCTCCGTGCTCGCTGGGGAGAAAGCACTCGAGCAGCATTTCTCCTCTGCATTCAGTACATTTGGCTCTCTCTTCTTGTTTTTGTTACCTGCCAGCTGAATTACTGCAAGGAAAGGTTTTAGTGCTTCAACTTCAGCTGAGGGTCACAGACCTTTGGAAAGACATCTGCGCCCTGAGAGCCCCAGAGCTCACCCAGCTGCAGTCCCTCCTTGACAAACCCTTCTCTCCTTTGCCCTTCAGGCCTGAGAGTTCAGCTGTCACTTTAATAAGAAACATGTCTTAGTAGGACATGCGGATTTGTTGATTTGTTGTATTTTTGATGGAATTAAAGAGGAAAACAACAAAAAGAGCAAACACGTTCATGTGTTTCCACAGAGTGCAGTCCTCCCTCAGTCCAGTGGGAATTTCTTCCTGGTGGAAAATGGACTTCTCCCACTCACCTCTGAAACCATTCACTTTCAATAGCTTTCAGCCCAATGGATATCTGTTTTGGTGTGGCTATTTTCTTTTGCTTTTTTGGGGGGGAGGTGAGTAGAGACTCTATTTTAGTACAAATTCAGCTGCAAACACCTAAGGAAATAATCTGAAGCAGAGTGGGGAAGTGTTGTGGGACTTGTAATGCACAGAGGCATGAAAAACTTCCAGCATTTCGCAATACTTGGGTACACTCAAATCTTCCCTGGCTCTCAAGCTGCTCCCTAATGCAATTCAGAGTGCTGGCATCCACCTCAGCATGCAGCGCAGGGGACGGGTCTCCGTTTAGTTCTCAGCCACTTGTGCTGTCAACATATTGATTTTCTTGGCTTGACAGCATAGGTGAACCAAGGGCCCTGTATTTTACCCACCTATTTAGTCTCAGGCAAGTCCCTCTGACAGGTTCAAGATTCACAGTCTGCTGGGAAATTTTCCCTGAATACCTTGGCTTTGGAGCTCGTAGCATTATGGAGCATTCATTACCTTTGCAGCTCTGGCTGGGCTGTGTGGAACCATTTGGGGATTGTTATTGGAAAGGGACAATTGCCACACTGGATTTTCTGCGGGCAATGGGCACTATCACGGCAGGACATTTTGCTACAGGAGCTTTTCTGGTTCTTTCCTCCAGCACCTGGGGATTGCTCCCTCCCGTCCTGCTTATCCATCTTTGCCCTCTTTGCACACCTTGTCTGTAGTGCCTGCACACAGCCAGGCTGAGCTCACTCAAGTTTCACAGAATCACAGAACCATGAAGGTCAGAAAAGACCTCTCAGATCCCCACGTCCAACCCATCCCACCATGCCCACCCACCAGTAACACATCTCCACCTTCTTGCACACCTCCAGGGAGAGGTTTCAACAGCTCCCCAGCAAATCGCTCACCAGCAGGACCAGCCAAATCCTTTTAATCTGCAAACAGTGCATCTGCACTGTTGTTTCCCTGTGTCGCTATCAATAGCTCACAATACTTCGATAATGAGATCTAGATGAATAAGCCCAAGGCACGTGCCAGTAATTATCCTATTTTCCCAGCTATACATTGCCTCAACCCTTCTTTGTCTCTGTAAGGGTGACATGTGAGATGCTGCACATTGTGTCCTACGAGACGAAAGGCTTGTCAGCCTTAACCCAGTGCACTTTAAAAATGGTACTGAATTAATTTCCCGTCGGTGCAGCGCGAGCCTGTCTGGAATGCAAAGCAGCCCCAAGTTTTGTGGAGAACTAAGAAGTCTGGGCAGAAAGCAATGATCAATTGAATTTCCTTCTAAATCAGATTGAAAAAATATTATGCACTGCACAGTGATCATTAGCTCGAGTGATCAGGGAGAGCGATGCAAGCAGCCAATTTTCCATGACCAAGACACACACTGTTATGTTAAGCTTTCCCTAGCGGAAAAAAAAAAAAAGTGGGTACAGCGAGTACATCAAGGAGGGAGAGAGAGTGAAGCTGAAGACTGCAGCTTGGCTCCTTTTCCAGAGCCCACACTGCCTGCTTGTGTGATGGGAGTAATAGGACGTCCTACTGGATCCCTGGGCTCCACACCTGCCCTGCTGCCCACTGACGGGCCCAGCAGCACGCAGCCAGTTCCCCTCTGCTAATCCTCATTGCCTATGCGAACTCTCACCTTCCACGACCTGGGAGGAAGGTCTCTGGTGGCCCTGGTCTGCAATATGTGATCGGCATTATTCAGCCCTGCTTAGCGACATATTTAAGATCCCATTATTATTATTTATTATTGGATCTTGCAAACACTCCCCACATGCTGCCGGTGCTTTATGTGCCGAGGATCGGGGGTGAGTACTCACTTTCCAATGGTGCATGCAATCTATGTCCAAATCTTGCAGAATATGAGATATTGGACCTGAAAATTGCATTATAATGTGACAGCAATCTTAGATCACTTTTAATTCCCAGCATTTATCACTTCCATTTTCCTCTCTGCTCTCCAGGCCCTCCAAGTTGCACTCAGCCATTGCTTAGCTTGCAGGAAGGTAAAACACAGTCCTATTAATAAGAATAAGCCCCAAACTCCCAACAACCCTACGACAGATGATGGATTTCCTACATTATTTCAAGAAAGTAGGTGATGTAAATAAAAGAGGAGACTGGGATGAGTCTATTACCTCCGCTGGGGAAACGATTTCAGCAAGCAGTACTGTGGTTGAGGTGCTGCAAGGTGAGATCCCAAAGGGAACAAAGCATCCCACTGCCACATGAGCACATCCCCACTGCTCCAGGAAGCTGTGGGAAACCAGAGGGACACCAATCCTTATAGCAGAGATGGGAATAACCAGAATGGTAACAGTGGTTAAAAAGAAGATCAGAAGGCAGAATAAGCCACAGGCTCCACATCTCGAATTTGTTACCGGTTATAAAGGGTTAAAAAAGTGGGAAGCAGATTATTTCCTGTCTCTTTCTTGACAGTGAAGATGCAGAAATGGTCTCAGGTCTAACCCGAAATAACATTTTTTGTGATCCCATGTGAAATCTCTGGAAAGTTGGGAAAAACATCACTTTGTGAAACTCTGCCTCCTTCCTCAGCGGGGCATTGCTGGGCACTGCTAACAAATATTCAGTAGGACTTCACCATCCACCTCAACTCTTGCTACACTGCGTTGGATTTTCCTCCTCCATGCCTTGTCCTGCAGTAAGCGGGTGGTAAGCAGTGAAGAAGCTCCAGAATTAATGGCCAGTTCAGACGGCCCTTTCTCTGCTTACCCTTTTGATGGAGACAGCAGAAACACTTCCTCACATGATCTTTTTAAATACTTTCCCCTACTACAGCTTCACTCCCATCTTTTTTTTTTTTTTCTTCTCATGCAGGCAGGAGTACATACATTATTAAAACAAACTCTTCATTAGAACCGTGTTTAAAAGCTGTGCATTAAACTCAGGTGCTGTGGGAGCACCTACAACAGCTGATGTGCAAGAGAGAGATCTCCAGGCACCGTGGCATCCTGAGCCTGCAGTGCTTCCATGCAGCCCTGTTCTAGCAAATCTTGCTGGGATATGGATGAGGTGCATTCAGCGCCTCAACTTTCCCCAGTGGTAATGCTAAAGTTAGCAGAGAATTGGCATTCCCTTAAACTTAGAAAAGTGGGTTATAAATTAGGGACGTCTGCTAAATGCCATGGAAAGCAACTTGCAGGTGTTGACCTGTGGCTTGGAGCATCACAGCACTGCAGTGCAACACAGAGATTTCTGCTGTAACGAAGAACAAAACCAACACAGGCACAGGAAGAAGTGGTAGCAAAAAGCTGAATGACTGAGCAATAGGATTAGTGTGTGAGAAACAAGCATAATTACCAGCTAGGAACCAGTATGCAGTTTATGAAAACATAATATTGCCACCAATTCTGCACCTGAGAAGTAGGGACAAGAGGATTTGATGCTGGGATTTCAAAAAGGAATCACCAAAAGCGCTACTTCAAAAAATTCATTTTCTTCTGTTATGAATAAGTCATTGGCATAATGTGCAGCTTAATTTCCCCAGAGAGGAAGGAAAAAGAAGTCTTAGAAACACTTCTGTTCTTTTTAAGCTTTAAAATACAAATCGGATCCTGTTGGAATTGCTCTTTGTTTCGTGGCTTCCCATCACAGTCACAAACATCTATGCAGTCTCCACTTGTTCCTGCACGACTCAAACCCTGCCCTTCAGAAAATCACCATCAGCACTACTTGTGTTTGCTGTAGCTCTCCACTGCACCATTTAAAAACTGATTAACAGACTTTCTTCCAAGGGGATCTATCGAATACACTAATTAAAAAAGAAATTGCTATCTCAGGAGCTCCCTCTCCATCAATTGCCCTTGGTAATGCTCATTACTATTGCTTTGGCCAAAACTAAAGAGCAACAGGAAAAAAAAATCTCATTATTGTAAGATAAATAGGAGCAGCTGGGAGATGCAGAGAGTTCAGCTGAACTCTTGCAAGAGCTTTAAAGAGTCAGGAGTGCACAATGCAGCGACAGCGATATCCCAGCAGTCCCGATGTGAGAATGGCACATCTTCCTCCAAAATGTCTGTCTGCTCTCAGCTCCATGTGGATCTGGGTCTGTGCTGAAGTGTCACAACGTTGACATGGTGACTTAGCTCTAATCCAGACGTGGGATCCCCCCAGGCTGTGCTTTAGGACCCAGCCATTCATCTCCAGCCCCCCCCCCCCAGGGAAAGAGCATCATCAGGACTCCAGGTTGCCCATGCTATGCATGCAAAGGTTTGTGGAAGGCTGAAAGCCACAGTCTGAAACAAACCCTGAGTTTAGATCTTGGCACAGAGCCGGATGCACAATCCAGCCAGGACAGACAGACAACAGAACAGCCCAAAAGCTTTGGACTTAACTGATTTCCCCTTATGAGCCCACACTGCACTCAATTGCAATGACATTGTATGGGGGGATCTGTTCTCATCTCGTCTATCAAACCCTGTGTTCCTATAGACGCAAATGAGAGCAGGACACAGCTGGCTCAGGGCAGGGAGGCTGTGCTGGCACAGGGCTCAGGTGATGCAGTGGAACCAGGCACTGCCTCGCTTGTTAGGATTTCTTTGAAGGGCGTCACGCTTATCTTCCTATAATCCCTTGCAAAGAACTTCTTTGCTTTGGGATTTTTGCTGAAATCTGTTAACTCGGGCTTTCGTGTGCTTTGCTGCAGTCAGGGCTATTTGGAAACGCCAGGAGGGGAAGAAGGGGAGGCAGACTGGGTAACATCAGCATTCAGCAGCTGCGCCAGAGAGCATCTGCTTATAGAAGCTGTACCCACAGTGCATGGGGCTGAGGAGATAACCTCAGCACACCCTTATGAGGTGCAGCTGTACAGGGACGGACACAAAACCCATTACGACACTGCATCTCCACTCCCAACTTTGAGAACCCTCTGACCCAGCAGAGTTCCTGCAGAGCAAGGAGGGCAGAACTAAGCGGGGCCCCCACTGCTCAGTCCCAACCCCACCACCATCACCAGCAGCTCTTTTCATCTGGTCATGACACAGTGTGTTCAAGGCTTTGTGTCTGTTGGATGAGGCAAAGGGCTGATCCCGTGGTCATTCTCTTCAGGGTGGTGTAAAGACGTCACCAGGCTGAGATGCTCACATGGAGATGCTCTTTAAGTCACACCATCACCTCCAGTCTATAAGGCTGACTCCTTTTCCTGCGCACTCTCTGACTTTATTGCGGTCACTGCTGATTTATACCACGGTGAACAGAAACAGACTGGGGCTCAAGACGCAGTAAATATTCATGTCTCTGGAAAGTCTAGAGACCAATTAACTCTTGGAAGCAAAATCACTTTTGGAAATGAACCTAACAGCCTCCAGCCTTGAGAGGAATGGGTTTTTCAAAAGATCTCTCTTTCTTAATTCTTGCTCTAGCATCCAGGGAATCTCAGCTTCCGATAAAACACTCCGAGGAACGTTTGGCCCTCAATCGATTTGGAATTCACCATTTTAAGTGCTATTTAGACTTAATTAAATTGTGCTGCTTTCTCTGCTTTCTGAATAAGAGAGAATTGACTTTTCAGCGTGCTTCCCTGATTCATTTCTTTCTAATCAGGCAACAAATACATGGAGTGCTCATCTGTTCCTTCTTCATTAGCAGAGTTACTGGGAATCTCCCCCCGCCCTTGTGGGCTGTTCAGCTGGAACAAATGCAGAGGTTCCTGCACCAGGATGGTTCCAGGAGCAGCCTGCACTCCTCACCAGAGATCATTTATTAAACAGGAGTTCTCTGGAGATTTGCTTCTGTACAAATTCCCAGCCCACTGGAAATGACGCACACCGGGAACATCTCTGCTCCCACTGAGATCTTCTCAGTTATAACCATGCAGTATCTAGTGTCACGGAGAGAGGATGCAGAGCATCAAATATACCGGGCCTTTTACTGAAACCCTTTCTCGTTAAAAAGTTAACAAAAGAAAAGGCTGTGATCTGGCCCAATAATAGAAAAGAGGTTTTTCAGAGTCTTAGAGTGTATCTGCAGGGTATGGATGAGTAAGGCGCCTTCTCGAGCTGCCTCTGTCCTTCAGCACTTTGTAAAACCCTGGTCAGTGCAGTGCTTTGGTCCCAGTGGGGAGCACCAACTGCTCCACACCCCTACATTTAGGCAGCCAGCCGGGCAGTGCAGGGGGTGGGCAGGAGAACATCAGCTCCATTCAGGGCTGCAGAGATGGGAAAGGTTTGAGGGCTGTGAGGAGTAGCTGAGGGCCCTTGGTGGGCATGGAACAGGCTGCCCAGGGCTGTGGGCGTGGTCCAGAGCTGCCGGAACTCAGGGAGCTTTGGGATACAACTCTAGTCATTGGCTTTAGGTTTGGGTGGTGCTATGTGGAGTCATGGGTTGGATTCCGTGGTCCTTGTGGGTCCCTTACAACTTGGGATGTTCTGTAGTTCTATGACCCGTCAGGTCTTGGGTATCCCTGACTGCACAACACAGCGATGCCCGGTGAGGTGGGGTGCTCAGGTGGAGAGAGCTCTGCATGGGGAAGTGAGAGAGGCTCAGGGAGTCAGGTCCAGCCCTGCTGCTAAGCACCACTGTCTGCATGCATAATCTGCATGTTCTGTTTTTCACTTTTTTTCCTTTTGCCTATCTCGAGTCAAAATGAAGGTTGCATTCACACCTCTACTTCTAGCAAAAAGCTATATCCTGTTAACACGACATGAGTCCTTTGGGGAAGTTTCCCCTTGTCTTAATCTCTTCTTGTCCTTGGAAACTGAATTTTCCTCAAAGCCAACTGCAACTCTTAATTGTAAGAGAGGGTCAAAGTCATCCTAAAATGCCATGTGCTCCATTGTGGGACAGCTCGGATACTAGCAGAGCACAACTCTTCCAGATTTAGACCAGTGGTGTAGGACGGATCAAGACTTTTCCACTGAATGGAGTTGTGAGTTGAAAGTGCCCACTTCGAACAATCAGCACCTTCCATGGATGCTTCCCAGAGGAGGTTTCAAGGAGATGTGACTGTGGGGAAAGTTTCTGGAAAACAGGAGAAAATTGTTTCTGAACTGGAAGGAGAAAAAACAGACAAAAATCCAGGGATTCAAAGTGGCTTAATTTTAATGATCTCCTTCCTCAAGGACACATTAATGAATTTTCTTCATGTGTTACAGAAACACGCTGAGTAAAACTCAAAGCTCAGCCCTGTTTCCAAGACAAAATAGGAAGAAGACACAAAGGCACCTGAAAAATCTGATTTGAAAAAAGAAAGAATGCAAACGGAGCTGCTTGCTTCCAACTGCAGTACTGCCCTGAAAAGAGGAAAGACAGTTGGCCTGGGTCTGTCTCCAGGAGCTGTGCAGCTCTCTAAATGGAGGAGAGGGGGGATATCAGTTTCCCCTCCTTTGTGTACAGACGGTCTCATCCCCTTGGCTTTGCATCAGATTTTAACTCATTTATAAGGGCAACAGATACAATGCTGAGCATCTCTTCTACACCAAGGTTTTGTTGTGTGGTATTACACCGTTCTGCTGAAGACTTTCCTCTTGTACTTCTTCATCTGCTCATCTTTCCAAAAGCGGCAAAAAGCCATTCAAGGCAGAGAGGATCCTCTTGCCTTTTTGTGGGTGGTGGGGGAAGTGAGCATTAGCCATGAGAAAGAAAACAAAACTGACACTGCACTCATGTTCTTTTGCAAAATGCTTGGTGGTATTTCCAGGCTGCAAACGGACATCGGTTGATGATGGAATATTTTTAACCATGGACTAAAACACCAAGGAAGTCACCGATGTGGCTGGGAATCAAGGCACACAGTAAATTAGACCATGGATTAAATTTAAATCTTGCTTTGGAAGCCGTCGCGATCTTAGCAGCATATTGCAGTTCTATCACATACTCGTTGCAAGCTTGTTATGCAAAGAGTCAGGGGCTGTGAAAATAAACCACACAGAACCTTAAAGGAAAAGCAACACGCTTCCCCATTAAAATAAAATAAAAATACAAAAAAAAAAAACCAAACAAACCCACATCAAAACTGAATAAATATGATAAAAATCTCTGCTTGTTAAAAGTTTCCTATTGTTGAAAAAGTGAAAAACAGAAATAAAGGTCCTTTGATGAGCACTGTCTGAGATCTGCCACTTCCATGCACTGAAATTAACACTTGGTCCTTTGGATGCCAAACCTAAAGTAGTATTTTGAGTCCTAGGAAAAGTGGTGCTTTGATTCAGAGGCTGTTGTTGTGCCAAACCTTCCTGAATCCGTGTTGCTTTATCTGGACAGTCCGAACCCCTCCTCAGTTACTTGGAGTCTTACATATAAATACAGGTTTTAATTTTTTGTTTAGATTCCATTGAGATTTGGGAACAGCAATAGTGAGGATTCAGTCAAAGCAGGAATTAGGGCTGGCCAAGGCTCCCTGCTGCAAGGACATCACACAGAGACACCAGGATTTTTATTGCGAGGTTTTAGAAGCAGAGACATCTCTTATGCCACACTTCCAAAATCTGCAGCAATGGGAACCAAGCTTGATTAGTGCTTCTTTAGCAGAATGGGTTATGACTATTAACTGCATTTCACAGTGACATTTTCCCTACTATTATGTCACTTACAATATTTACTTTGCTTAGGGAAAATTAATGGCATATGAGATCCTGACAACAGAGTAAGACCAACATATTTCAAACTGCTTCCTGGTACAGAACATGCTGTCATTGTCTTTTATTGCAACTCATCTCTCCCCCCAGCAACACAATCGCCTCCTTCCACAAAGGGAGCTCAGATGATTTCCCTCAGAGAGCTTCAGCTGTGATTTACAAAATCTAGATTAAATTCTACCAGATTTTTTAATGACCAGAAGTAATGGCAGCAGGTATCCAGACAGAGCTTTGCAACAGCTGCTGAAAACCTCTGGATTCCATATCAGGGTGCTTTGATAGCGTGGGAACAACAGCTTTAGACACATCCCACAAGTTCTTCCTGGTCCAAAGATGCTCTTTTGCTAACCTCAAGGGTAAAGACAATGTCTGGATGGGGAAGATAGATTTTACTATGATACAAGTATCGGCGTTGCCACATCTCACTACACAGTTTTCACACCACCATTTTTGACATCTCCAGCACCATTTGTTTGCTGACATCCCATGCATGCATGACTCACAGAAGGATGAAATGCTGCTCCTGACAGCATCCAAAGGGCTACAATGAGTAGTCTTCAACTCAGGGGCCAGAAACTTTAAGACCCAGCATTATGCAAAAACTGCTCCAATGCAGAGTCCGGCAGCTAGCACCGACTCCTGTATGCCTCTCCTAGCACAAATTCTGCATAACTCACTGCAGTTCTGCTGTCACTCTGTCCTCATTGCTGAGTCCAAGCACTCCTGCCCTGCTGTCTTCAGCAACGCAACCAACATCTGTCTGCAAATGAGCTGACATGTGGCCTTGAAGAGCTCTGCATTGGTGAATACCAAGTATCTCTGACTCTTACCACTTGGGAACGCAGGGAAAAAAGGATATGAGTTTAACACAAGATCTGTGAAAGACTCTGAAAGTCTGATGAGGAGCTTTGAAAACTCTGCAAATAGGAATGTGAACAATGCCCATGCTGTGCTTGCTGGGACGCAGCATGCCCAGGAAATCTCCCTTTGCTTTCTGCAAGATAGGAGATGGTGCTGTGTTGAGAGAGATGCAGGACACAGAGGCAAAGGGATGAATGTGGCACTGTGACTATAACTCAGCAAATCTGTCAAGAAAGCAGGAAATGGGCCATTCCTGCTTGGCAGGATGAACCTGGCCCGTTGGTAACTCCTTGCCCTTCAAAGTTAAAAGGAATCTTTGCTCTTTTCTCCATCACCTGCACAAAAATGGATGGGGATGTGGGTTTTCCGCTCACACTGGTGTAACCTCCAGATCCCTTCCAGATCCCCTCCAGATCCCCAGACAACAGCTTGAGAAGAGCCCGACTGCAAGCAGGCTGCCTGTAGCAACCCAGTGCAGTGAGCTGACTCTCATGGAGCATCAGTGATGGATATGGGGACTGATGGTGGCACCGTCACGAAGGCACAGACTGTGAAACGACAACTGCTGCCTTGCACCATAAATCTCCCCCATACATTTTACCCAGTGCCAGGCTTGCTTTTGCCAGCATAACCAGTTGTAATTTCCCCAACAGACAGCAAGGCCATACAGCGTCTACAAACCTCCCTACAAGGCAACCAGTGCTAATTAATGCTTCTTCCTGTGAGCTCAGCAGCCCAGACCTGGAGGCAACCTTGTGCGAGGAGCACGTTCAGCCACGGGTGCTCAGCAAAGACTGCAAAGTGGGGGAAAACGCTGGGATTTATTTCTTTACGTGCCCACTGTGCTGAAACCACACTGCAGAGAGACCTTTAAGCACAGAGCCAACGTGCTACGGGATGTTTTAGCAAATGTAATTAAGAGAGACCAGCTCTGCAGAAGACAATCTCTGGAAGGCTAATTAAAATATTGCTGGCCCCCGCTTAACTTGCTCAGCTTTCTTCTAAGAGCTAATGAAATGCAAAGTATTGTTCCCTGTTTTCATCCGTAAGAGAGTTCATTACTGCACCTTTTTGCGCTGGATTAAGCCAAGTGCTCAGAGAGAGAATAAATTGAATCTCAGTAACTGAAAGTAAACATTTTTTGGCTGCAATCCGATTTTGGAAATGAAATCTTGAAGAAATGGAAAAATTGGAGGTCCACATGTAAGAAGAATATACTGTGGCTTTGGTTTGTGGACAAAATCTGAGCATTTCTGAGGCGATCCCACATTTCACTCAAATTTTATCTAAGGAAATAAGAGAAGTTTCATGCAAATAAATCTTCGGCCAATCCTTCACCAATCACACTGAGTGGTGAACCCTCCCCCCCCCCCCCAGAAAAGAAAAAAAAGTTTTTCTTTGTTATATTTCACCTTTTATTCTGAGGATACATAATCTCACGCACTGCAGGAGTGGATGCTCACTGAGCAGAACATTATTCGTATGCTAAAAATACAACCTATTAATATAAGCAGGTAGTGGTTTCTAGGAAGATGCTACACTCTTCAAGACTTCAGATCTTGATTAGAAAGCAATGAGTTCCTAAAGCAGCAGAATAAAACCTGGTTTTCTTGTGAGGGCTCTCTGATGTCTATGAGAAGGTCAGCTTGGGGTATCTTTAATTCTGTGACTGCATGAACAGGCCCATCCACTTGAATACTGCTTCAACTAAACCACAGTAGCATTGAGTCCTCAACCACAAGGTCAAAATTCCCCAGGCCTGGGCAATGAGATCAGCAGAGAGGAGCAGAACCGCCAGGTGCACGCACACCCATCCTCCTTTGGAAGTTGGGCTTCAAAACCAGTCCTACTAAAATCCGGCCACACTTGAGCGGATGAGAAACTTCCTGAAACTGGCAGAAGATTCCAAAAAAGCTCTTGATATTCAAGCTGCCATCTGTAAAAGCCTAGGTCTTTCATGGTTGGTGGAAGTTGAATGTGTTAATATATGCACAGGCGGTATACATGTCCACGCCTCTGCTGTGCCACTTCTTGGCACAAACAAAGAGATTTTGCTCTTATTAGCAACATCTTATATCACAATCTGAGCTTCTGTTGCAGTTTGAGGAGCTTTATGTTTTTTCCCCCCTTCATTATTTTCTCTATAAGGCCGCAATCTGCAACTGATAGCACAGATTTTTGTAGTGATTCCAATTAATGACAAACAGAACCAGGCAAAGAGCTCCCAACCAGCTCTGGAGTTTGTGGATTAGGCCTTTTTCCTGGGGAAAGTGGCCATGAAAAAAAAAGAAACACAAAAATTTCTAAATTTGCTGCTGAAAACTCTTGTTGCTCAACACGTATTTCAGTTTAGGTGTAACTCTTGAACTGGCCATCACGCATCCTCTACATTCATAAGGCAATACTTTCTCCCTGTAGTCATCTGCTGTTATTTTTCCCTCTTACTGTGCGGTCTCGCCAGACTTCAAAATACATGGAAATCTGAAAGTGATTGCACTAAAGGAACAAATGTGGAAAGTCTGCAGTCTCACAGATTTTCAAGGGCAGAAAAAGGTTGTAGAAGGTCCTAAATTTGATTCCCATGCATTCAGATTGTTAGCTTTCTTGTAGATCTAACTACACTGAATTTCCCAGAGCTCCATTCATCCCTGCAGCACTCTCCCCCAACACTTTCTGCGTAGATTATTGCATTTTGCATTCAACCTCACTTCCAATTCAATAATTTTACTCTTGTTTTGGATGGGGACTGGAAAAGATTTTCAACCTAATTTTATTTTCTAGCTAAAACAAATCTCATTTTGTGATTAAATGAAGCTTGTCTCACAGGCTGTAGGTCACATCCTGCAAAAACCACCAACCAGAGAAAACATCCATCGCTGCCAGCACTTCTGCAAGGCTGAATTGATCCTGCAAAGGTAGCTCAGCACAACGCAGCCTGGGAATCGCCGAGGTATTTACACATCACTTTTTCCATTGTTCAGGAAATGTTAACTCAGATAAATAATGTATATGATCAATGTGATGTTGGGGTCACTCCTGCAAGCTGACCTACCCCACAGCACCTGGCTGCCAGCTTTCCTCACGTGCTTTCCGAAGTGGGAAACTGAGGCTGAGCTCTCAAAAGAGCACAACAGGTTGGGGCTGGAGAACTTCTTGATCTTTGGATACTTTTCTTTTAGAAAAGGATTCCCACCTAATGGTATTTGTGTCCTTCTGACATGCAAAGGCCAGAGGATTCATACAGCCGTTGGCACAGTGCATGCCTGTCCTGCTCCTTCTTGTGTGCACCAGTAATGAACAATCCTGCACTGAAGAGGCATTTGCTGGCACCCTCTGACTTAGAGAGGAGGAAACGCTTTGGAGCCGGGAGGAGTCAGGGAGTAAAGGATCCTATGTCACAGATCTTCCTCCCCATAGTGAGCTGGCATGAGGCAGTGCATTACGAACGAGGGCAATTAGTCAGACAGGCTGCCGTTCGCTCTGTGTCCCTGTTCTCTTGTGCACATCTCTCTCTGCCAAGCACAGCCGGGCTCGTGAAAGCAAATGAAAGGGAAGATGAGACCAAGATCCTCTGATGGATTCCTCTCCCTTTCTCTAAGTGCTACCCGAGTCATTTTTCAGCCACTGGAATGGATCGTGATGACAACATCTCCTTTAAATCATCAGCGCTAATGATTTCTAGCCTGAATGGAAGCTTGTAATTGCTGGCAAGGGCAGACATGGGAAGGAACACACTCTGCCAAGCAATGTCCCAGTGCAGGTCTCAGAAATGTTTTCCTTTTCCATGGAGTGCAGTAGGCATCAAAGCCTCTACGTGTTACTTGGTAGTTCAACTTTCCCTGACTGCCTGAGCAGGGAACCTCTGCACACATTAAGTGCTTCAGAGCCAGAGACAAGGCTCCTGCCTCCCTGCCTTTCTGTTGGCATCTAGTATTCACTGTAGCAGAAGAGGAGTTGTTTCAGTGCCTGACAGTGGTCTTCCATGTACTCAGGGTGCTTTAATGCTGGCAGAGGTTTGTTCTTCTCCGCAGGGTATCTGCTGAGGTTCAATTTATTCCTTCAGCCATATGGCGATCAAGCATCTCTCAGCGCCTGCAGTGCTTTCAAGAGTTTGGCTTTGTGCTGTGACTGGTGCTGGCCAGCTCTGCCTCGACACTTCTCCACGGGTGCCCAGCTGGCTCCTGCAGATGGTGTGACACCTCCTGGCTCATGGAATCATGTCACACAACAGGCTCCCACTCCTGGGACATGCACAGGGCTGCCATTGGCCTCTGCGACCATGCTGTCACCATGTCAATGTCTGTGCTGTGCTCCCTCCCACTGTGCCAGCGTTGATGCAGAAAGGCACCCATTTGTAAGGCTGAGCCTGACCTTCCCTTGCCTCTAAGGTGCTTCCAAGTTTCTGTTCTCATCTCTGCTGATTCCTCCAGCAGTTCCATTTCCAGAAGCATTCACTTTTGCTCCTGCCTTTCAAAGCAGCTGTCACTGCTGTCAGCTTATCTCCAAGCTATGGCTTTTCCTTGCAGCAGGAGCAATCCCCTGGAACCACAGAGCTAACAAGGACCCACTTGCCCTGGGACACCCATCCAGGAGTGCAGAGCATCAGCCCTGCACCACAAACTGGGGGCAGAGGGGGCATCACATCTTGCCACTGCCTCCTTCTGTGGATTTCTGCTGGAGTGCTCAGGTCACTGCAAGACAGTGGTCAGGGTCTGAGGTCAGTTATTTACGATAAGGGTGGGGAGGCTCTGGCACGGGCTGCCCAGAGAAGTGGTGGAAGCCCCATCCTGGGAGACATTCAAGGTCAGGATGGATGGGGCTCTGATGGAGTTGTGAGTGTCCCTGTCCATTGCAAGGGATCTGAACTTAGATGACCTTTAAGAATCCCTTCCAGTTCAAATGACTCTGTGACTGCTCTGATCTCATGTTCTCCCTGCCCCATCCCTGCACTCAGACTCCTCAATATGGAACTGCTAAATGACCAAACACTGGCAAAGTACAGTGGAAATAAAGGGCTGGGGCTTGCTGGCTCCCAGCATTCTCCTGAAATCATTTTAGAGGCCCATTTATTCATATGTGTGTATAAATATACACACTTAAGCATGTTTGGGGGTGTGAATACGTGTGTACAGGATGGAAAATGAACAAGTGCACTGAATAATGCATGAGAGAAATGGCAGATTACAATGGTTTTTCTAAAATAACTAATAGCAGCAATAAAGCAAATGCTTGAGAGAGCTGTCATCCCATTTGTCAGGCTCAAGACAGATTTTTCAGACCCGTACCTGAAGCTCCCTCATTGCATCCCACAAATAAATAAGTGTCTTGCCTTGTCTCCTCACTTCTGCCTGTTCTGCTGGTAGATGGGTGTCCTGCACCCTGTAACCCTGCGCTGTGTGCACAGAACAGGTTTCTGCTCACATCTTTGCTGCAGATGGGGGGTTTGGATATGACACTGATTCCTCTGGCATCGCCTTGTGCTCTGTGCACCAAATGCACTCTCCTTTTGCAGGTCTGCTTACAGACACAGATCAGCAGCACAGAGCATGCAAGTGGCTCAGGGTGGCTGGAAACAAGAGGTGGTGAGCTTAAATACAATGTTAGAAGGGAAAGAGAATAGAGGACCAAAACACACACACCACAAGAAGAGACTGTGACAGGTCAGTGTGAACAGAAGAGCTGGAAAGATGGGGACCTGAGTGTGATAAAAGGTGGGTTCAAGAGATCATAGAATCATTAAGGTCGTTAAGTCCAACTCGAACCCATCCCTGCCATGCCCAATAAGCACATCCCCCAGTGCCACATCCATGTGCTTCTTGAACATCTCCAGGTGACTCCACAGCTTAGAGGCAAACATAGAGCAGAAAGGGAAGAGCCAGGGGCTCCAGGTGATACATGCTGACAGGGCAGGCCCATAGACAGAAAGACAGAGAGATAGGAACTGGTCCAGAGTATAAATTGGGATGCTGCTCACGCACATTTTGTAAAAGAAAAAATAATTACTGATTAGTAGATAAAGCAGCAGTCAGAAATTTTGGAGGAAATGTGTCAGTAATGCATTCATGTCAACAGATGGAGCCTGGGAAAGCAAGAAGAAGATGTGCTCTGGCATGCAGACAGCATTCCTGAGCACATCAGTGCCCAGGTCTGCACCGTGGTGAGGGGAGATGGATGGGGAGCACCAACCATTGCAGGAAATCAGCAACCTGGTAATGAGATGTCACCATGTAAATGGCATTAACCCAGAGCTCTCTGCCCAGATGATGAAGGGTTCATGGCAGAGGCTGTGCTCCTGTACCCATGGTCCACCTGACCTCTCTATGTCTCTGTCCAGTGGATCAGCCACACGAGGTTGTTTCTAAAACTCCCATCTGCCTTTCCTTCTAGCAAAATGTCTTTTCCTCAGAGACAATTTCAATTTGCCAAAGCCAAAAATATCTGTGAAAAGACTCAGTTTGATGAATCTCTTCTTGAAAGAAAAACAATTGTTGAAAAACTGTTGAAAGCCCATTTTGTCATTTCCGACAAAAACAGTATTTTTTGTTTGGAATAACTTTTAGCTTATAAGCATAACTTAGTTTATGCTACGAGTGTTTTTTAAAGGTCAGATGGAAATAAACAGCTTGAAGACCCAATGTTTTGACTGGTTCGAGTTTTTCATTCCTCAGTCGGTGATAAAAGACATGAGATTTTTGATTCTTGCTTCCAGTTCGAAATGGGAAAACTACATAAAGATTCTCTTAAGATGAAAGGACAGCTCCTATGCAGCCCAAATCCCACCTGAATTTTCTTTTAGGGCAAGGAAACACATAAAGAAGAAAGGATGGTGATCATTCAGTGGTGGCCTGCTGAGAAATGCAGTGCTGCAGGGTTCTGTGCAAGGGCCAAGTGCTACAGCACCTCTGGGGATCACAAGCATCCCGGGAATGACTCTGCTTCCACTACCTCATCTTCCTGTGGGTATGAATGTATTTTCATTTTCATGTGTGTTTGAGGGTTTTTTACTATCTTTAGATCAGATTTTCTCCCTGGTTCTTTCCCACAAGCCCCAGGGGATGCAGGATGGCAGCTTGGAGTCCCAGGAATGTTTTGGAGTTCAAGGTCAACATTCTCATGCTCTGGCACTCCTTTGTTCCAGATGAGGTGCTGGCTTCTCCTCTCCAAACAGCATTGCCTGGGAGACATCCCTTTAACAAAGCACATGCCTTTTTCTCAAGATCATTGCTAAGGAGACACAGCCTTTCCAGAGGAATGTCAAACATTGTTTGGACAGCACCATCTCTCCAATCCACAGGGTGGGCATGGAGCAGGTGGGACATTTTCCAAACCCTTGGAGAGAACAAGGCCTCCTAGAAACTGTTGCCCATGAACATGCATGCATATATCCTGAATGGGAAGCCATATGAATGGTGACAAATCACCAACCAAGACAGAAATATTGCCTGGGCTCCCAGGTTTTTGATTGTGGCATGAAGCACAAAACCTCAGCCCCAGAGTGAAGCATTCCCTGCCCACATTGCCTGGAGCTCTCAATCAGAGTCATTCTGCTTAACACAGTGAGAGGTTCCTAACCAGCATCTTTTATTTCCTTTTTCCTCCTTCAATCCGCTGATTCTTCCACAAGTCTGTCCATGGGCAAATATTTCTGCCCTCGGTAAGAGAGAATTCACCCTGATCTCTGATAGCAGTCCCTTTATGATGGCAAAGGGCTCCACAGAGTAGAGAAGGTACTTTAAATATTAATGACAAGAAAACAAATGGAGATTCACTAAACATTGCCACAGTGAAACACTGGCTACAAAGCTCTGCAATAATTAGCCATTAGGAAACAGAGCTACAGTTCTGTAGGATTTCTCCTAACCACTTACAGAGCACTTCCCTTTGTCTTCCAAGTTCCCAGCCCTGCTGGTCCCAGGCTGGGGACATGCCTCCTCTTCCTTGGTGGGTGACACCAGTCCCAGTCAGACTACTGAGCCAAACACAGCTCAACAACCTCCACATCCTCTCCCTGCTTTGCTGTTGCTATTTTCCCCCTCCAGTTGATGACTTGTTAAAGGAAACCCAGGAGGTTTGTGCAGATCTCCCGAGGGTGGCTGTGCTCTCCCCAGCAAAGCCTCCAATAACTTCCTCCTTGTGTGAAGTTGCTGCTCACTTTCTACTTCAAGAAGTTCTTAGTACCCACAGCCCTAAGCAGAAGATAACCCAGAAGAGTTTGCTTCCACCCTGCCTGAAATACAAGTTGTGTTATTGGTGTAGAGTGTTGCTGCATCTTTCCTTTGGGAGAATGAAATTTTTTTACCAGGCAGCTTATAAAAGCCAAAGATGCAAAGCCTTCTTCTCTGGAGGGAGTTCAGCAGCTTACTCCATGCTGAGCAGGAACCTGCTGAACAGTTGTTGAGAATTCACAAGGGTACTACCGAAGTCCATGCCTTTAAAATGTCATTCTATGTGTTTTTGTTTTGTTTCGTTTTTTTTTTTGTTTTTGTTTTTTTTTCTTCCTATTTAGAAATAAGAGTTTTTTGACATTTCAGTGGAGAGAGAAGCATTTCCTGAAAAGCAACAGTGGAAAAAATGCAACAGAAGATAAAACTGCAAAGGTTTTGTTTTAGCTGTTTGAATCCTGCACCTCTATCTGGGTGAGAAAGTAGTTTTTTCATCTCAGATTTCAGTGGAAATATTTTCATCAGAAAACAGCAGCACAGAAAATTCTTCTTTCTCCTGAATGGTCTTCACTAGTGGAGAAAAAAAGAACTTCACCGTTACGAAAGACAAATTGTGGGCAAGCACAAAGGACTTACAGACTTTGGGCTCACAGCGTGAGGTTGGCATGGGAACCCAAGGTCTGTTCTATATTGCAATGGGATCTGGTTTGAAATTCCCCTTCCAGATTGGTCTAGAGTCCAGTCTTGCATCGATCAGTAGGACTGGGAGGTTGAGGCTGCTGGAAGCAATTAATTGGCTTTACAGATAGCTGGAGAGAAGGAAGTATCTTCCTTACCCTCTTGTCCCTTCCAGGACGAGTCTAAGAGTGGGACCAGTGTGTGACTGGGAGCTGTGTGTCTGAATATGACCTCAGGCCTTGGGAACATATAACAGCCACCCCAAGAGTCAGCTGTCTCTGACTAATGGAGACAAGTTTGAGCAGCCAACAAACTGATAAAAACACAAGATGAAAATACAGACCGCTACATCCACAGCAGTTCCCAGACTTTTGTTTTTTAAACAAGTGCAAAAGATTCACAGTTTTGTTTGCTTGCTGCAAAACAACAGAGAAAGATCTTTCCCCAGATGTACTCTATTTGCTGCTGGGCTCTGCTATTTGGATAGAGAATCTAATTCATTTGTTTGCCTGGAGAGAAATTCGATAGAGAAGAGAGGTGGGATCAATACCAGAGCAGCACCGGACCCGCATGCTGCAGACAGGCTGCGCTCAGAAAGAATGAGGCCCAAAGCAGCAGGACTCAGAGCTTTCAGAGAGCCAGAAGGAGCAGCCTGGTGCTGGTACCATACTTATTACATTTCCCGTTATTTATAAGACCAAGGGCTGAGAGCCTGTGACCTGACTGTGCCAGGTGTGGTACAAACTACAGAATGAGGACGGAGGGGTGGAGGCTTTGCAGGAGGGCTATTGGGAGGGCAGAGCAGGGATGTCTGAAGCAGAGACGGGGTGGCAAAGATCCCCAGGTGGGTGTCAGAGGCCTGCAAAGCCCAAACAAGTCCTGCATGCTTGGGATGACAGGAGGAACTCAGACATGGGCGAGAACATGGGCGAGGACAGCCCAGACATAAATGTGATGGCAAAACTCCTTTTTAATTCAGTATCCATGACAAGTGTTGCCTCCCAAACCACAGTACACCATCCTCAGTTCCATCAGAGTCCATTGTTTCTTCCACAGCCTAGCACAGATCAGATTGGTCTCGATTTACTGTTTCACAGCAACAAAGCAGCACAAATACACACTGTGGTTTTAATGCTGATTCTGAGCCCCTGACAGAGCAGCTCTGCCCAAAGTCCTCCTGCTGAGCAAACAGCTCGAGTAGCAATAGAAGCTGTGGGACAGTTCACTTGAAGAGGGAGTTAAGACATGATGACCTCGGTTAGAAGGAACTGGCTGAATAAGCCTGGAAAACAGTTTACATTACATGAATTCAGCAGCAAGAGAAGGAGGGCTTCTCTCTGTACCTACTTTCACACTTGCCTCTCCCATGCTGCCTCTGTTTGCAGATGATTTTATACATCTAAAGCTGAAAACCTATGGGCATGTCAGTTTTGCAGCACAAATTTATTAATACATAAATATCCCCAGGATTTTTTTTTTTGTTTAAATCTGAGAAAATGCTTCCTCCCTTCAGCCCAAGAAAAAATCCATACAGCCCTCGAAGAAATCACTTTGCTCATACACAGAGCAGAAGGCAATAAATAAATAAATTCCAGGCATAGGAACAGATTTTGCAGAAATGCTGGTAGCAAAGTCTCCAGGTGGTACCCAGTGCTGCTGGCTGGGTGGTGGTGCAGCTGTGAGTGTTGGCAGCCTCCTGGGGCATGCCAGAGATTTCTGCAAGTCTGTGGCAGCGGCTGACGTGAGGAAATCAAGTTGTGTTTATGGTGGAATCCTCCATGTCCTAAGGTCAATGCTTAATGACATCTTTGGAAAGGGCAGGAGGGAGAGGACGTGCACTAAGTCACATGAAGGTACTGTGTTTATGCGCAGCATTGGTACAGATGAATATGTCAACTGCTTTCTGCAGCAGTCTGAAACTGAAAACAATTCACAGGTGTCAGAAACCTTTTCTGAGATGAGGAGAGTGAGCAGAGCTTGTCGGCAAGAAGCAGCTCCATGCCCCTGATACCCACATATATGGACACTCCCCTTGGGCCGCAGCCGGTGGCACACACTGGGTGAGCCCAGGTGTGCTATTCCATCTCCCCTTCTGTACAATGAATGCTGATTTCATTTGTAATACACCCAAAGCGAAACCTCGAGGGATTTCGGAACACATGGGGAACTGATCTCAAGGTATGCTCCCTAAAGGAGTCTCTACAAAATCGAACAAAGAAACAAACAAAAATAAACACACTAAAAATCTGTCGTTGGAAAATGCCCTAGGAAAGACAGAAACCTGCAGAACACAGTGCACGACCTGACATTCACTCCAAATGCACCTTCCCTGGTGCTGTTTTGCCATGGGAGCAGACCTGGTGTGGAACAGCAACCAAGCATCTCCAGATTGTTGTGCAGCTCTGTGCTTTTGGGTATGAAGTCACAGGCATAGCCACCTTCTTTGTTTCACTTCTTCTTTTCCTTAGCATTAAATACCAATCAAGGTGCTGCTGCACAAGGCTTTGGGCATTATTTCACTGAAAAATATTCTCCTCCTCCTTCTTGGTTTCTTCCTCCTGATTGCCGTTCTTCTTGCTGGCTGTATTTGCATGAAAATAAGGTTTTATTGCTTACGTCCCTAGTGTGGTATCGCATTCAGAAGCTACAATTATTATAAAAACTACAGGTGATGAATACGCTTCTGGAACAGATGTCCATAGTAATTAAAAAATGTGGGAATACTTCTGTCGGTGTTAGTGCAACGGACAGCACCGCTTCTGGGCAGAACCTTTCCCATGAGCGGCTCACAGCCACCACATCCCCTGCAGTTTCTCGTGAAAGCAAAACAGGCCTGGCGGGTTCCTCTTATTTCAGACCCTGCTGCTTTCCATCAGCTTCCCAGGAGCTCGGGAGCCGTTTCTGAGCACACAGCTTCAGCTTCAGGCTGAGCACGGGGCTCCATGTTCAGCACCTTGAGCCTCGCACAGCTCCACTTCAGCTCCGTTCCGTTCCGCCTGTCCTCGCAGCATCCCTGAGCATCAGCCCGGGAAGGCCTCAGCTGTGAAACCCTAACGCCTGCAATCAAAGGTGTTGTGATATCACCTGTAAAAAACATAGTCAGGCTGTAAAACGTGTCCTTCTGCATGCGAACGCTGTGCCTGGGAAGCGCAGGAGGGATTGAGAGAGCCCTGAGGCAGAGCCGTGGTGTGATTAATGACACTTTCCTCGTTGCCTTTCCCTGCTGGCAATGTGCATATTGGAAATGCCTTGATCAATGCAGATTACAGGATCAAGTCTTCATCTTCTTTCAAATCTGGGCTGTAATGCATTTCCTTTGCTTTCACTGAGCCGTTAAATGCCTGCCTTTTTCCTTCTGTTTTAATTATTTACCGCACTAACATCATTAGTTCCCAAGCATGTCTTGGGTGGCATTTGTTTGTGTTACAAGACACGGATCAAACTAGTATTGATTTTGAATGTTTCATCTTCATTTAGAAGTAACTGTAGGTAAGTCATCCAGTGTAAGAATTACAGGATTTGATTCCTGAATAGAGACATAACCTCTCTGTCCTTCAATACTGATGGTATTGGTGGAAGGGGAGCTGCCACATTAAACTTTTGTTCCACTTCTCCACTTCAGTCTCTTCACATGCTCTACTTTGAGACAAATCCAAGAGGGGCATTGGCTGTGGGACCTATTAGCACTAATTGCCTCCCAGGGTAACATCAAACATCCAGACCACTAAAATGTCCCGCTCTGTTTTCATTACAGCCATTTAGTTCCATGGGAAGAAGTGTGGGGAACTTTTCCAGGGAAAGGTAATACATGTAAATTGAAAATGTAATGGGATATTGGGACACATTATGCCCAGCAGGTCTGCTAGATGTGATTAAATTCTGTTCCTTTACAAAATGATAACAGGGCTCAGTGCAAAATAAAATCCTCAGTTCTTCTTACATTAGCGTTAACCCAACCCAGTGTGGTGGTATAGTCCAAATCAAAATCAGCTTTGTCTCTCTCCTGTTTCTAGAGTGCAAAGATACGATGCTTGTGGTTTCAGACATCACAATGGAATGTGATTGCTGTGAGTTCCCAATTATTCGACCTGAGTGAAAGCCTTATTTGTATTTGCTTTGGTTTTTTCCTGATATTCAATAACTGTCGTCTGAAATCAGCTGCTTACACTGGCTCCAACTGCTCAGAAAACCTCTGGGCAAGAGCTGGATTGGAGATACGTTGGATCCAGATCACCTTAAAGCTGGGAAGTGTTGCTGAACCCTGTGGAGAGAGAGGGCGCGATGGTCCTAAGAGATGGGGAAGTAACCAAACACCTTTTCCTTTTGTCTCCTCCTATTCCCCATTAGCTTAGCATTATCCAATGTTATGCTGTGGACGTGCACTAAATTCAGCTGGATCCAGTCCCACTGCTGTAACCAATGTTTCCCACTTGACTGTGTTTAAACCTTCCTCTAAGCACAACACACAAATAATAAAACCAGTAACATCACTAGAAGATTCTCAGAGCCCCTGTGGACCAATTTCCTCCTGTTTTGTTTCCTTTGCACTGTCTGGTTAGGGTAATCAAACAATCTGGGGCTTGATACTGACTCAACCTAATTGCTCCTACCAATGCTGCAGGCATAAAACACCAGGCTCTCTGATTCAGGCCAAATCTCCACGGCTTCTTAGCCTTATCCTCTCTCTTCTCAGCTGTCTGCAAAGCTAGTGGCAGGGATCTCAGTGTCTTTGGCTCTGTGTAGCCACCCCAGACAAAGAGCACTGTGATGCAAGGGCCTGAGGGCTCAGACTGCTTGTCCCATCAGCATGTTAAGGGAAACAGAAGAGGAAAGGACCACGCTGGTAAGAAGGCAAGAAATATTTGTATACATAGGAGGGCCCCAACCTGGATACACAACATCCTTTGGGAATTTATGGGATATCTTCAATTGCAGACACATTGGGAGGGAGGAGGAAAGAAAGGCTTTTTGCCCCAGATAAGGGACAATTTAATAAAGGAGCCTAAGACTATTGCCTCCTATTTTACATTATGAGCTTTCATGCTTACAGAATGGGCAAATTCAATTAAGAGGTCCTGAGAAGGGCAGTATCTCCAGAGAATTTTCATGAAGATACTGAGCTGCACACATTAACCACATTTTGCTCTCAGGCCAAGGGAAGTGACTGCTTAAGGGAACTAAGCAGCAGCACTGGCTCTGGAGGTGGTAATCACATGTGAAATTTGGAGCCCTGCAAGGCTGCAGCCCATCAGATAACACATTTCAGGCTGGAGAAGATGAGGAGAGAGAAATCAAGTGCAGGAAGCAAGCATTTCTAGACTTATTTTAACAGTGTGAAGTTTAATTTCAGATGATGAGAAAATCCTTTTTAATTGCCTCTCTTTATGGGAGACAGGGCACTAGACAGCACAGTCAAATGAAGACCAAGGTACTACGTGTCTCTTCCAAAATTATCTGTGTGCAGCGTCCACCAGCATGCAGATACAAGAAACTGAGAAAACAAACCAAGAGAAGGCAACAGATCTGATGCTTTTAGAACACCAGTTTTTCAGTTTCAGCCTAGATTTCCAAAACTGGGAAGGCCAGGAACTGAATGGTGAATCACCACAAGATATCAGCTCGTTCTTTGTAGCTCCTGCAAAATGGAGGCAATGACTGGGAGAAAAGCAGGGCTGGGAACACATCGGTCTGGCTTTGAGGACTCTCAAATATCAGGCCAGTAAAATGGAGCAGTTGTTGGAAGAGAAAGCCATAGACACAATTAAAGACGCATCAAAAACCCAATGCAGCACAGGATGAGAGCTCCAGACCTCCTGAGTCCTTGCAGCTTTGAACTGGAAGTTCCAGCTGGACAGTCCCCAGTAAAGCTTAATCCGGCAAGATAGGCTGACAAGCTCTTTCAGCACAGGTCTAAAGGAAGCACAAGCTGCTCTACTAAGACTTTGCTCTTTCCTCATCACTGCAGGATCCCCACAGCTCTCATCAGTGCATTAAACAGTGTGCTTACCATTTATCATGTGACATTTTTCCTGTAGCTGGAGGGAGAAGTTGTATCTGCCAGAAAATGCCCTTTTGCTAAGTGGTATTTTTCTTCTCAATATATGGCCACATCCTTTGCAGTCTGAACAGTAGATAAGAGATCTTACGTGCTGAGGGACACCCCTTGTGCAGCGTGCTCCTGATGATGCTGCAGCTGACCCTATGCTTTAACTCGGGCAACCTGTGCTCTTTAAACAGGACGCTCACAAAAAGCACCAAAATATATTTGTATTGACTGAGCCCATTTTGGGGCCTGACACCCAGTCCGTGTTTCTGAGCATTGTTCTTGGGGCTGGGACTTCACAGCCAGGGTTCCTCGTGTGGTGGATGCAAAGTGATTTTGGGGAAACCTTTCATTTGTTGCTTGCTCAAGGATGACCACAGGCAGGCAGGGTGTGTGTGTGTTCTGTGCCCTAAAGCTATCACTTTGTTACTCTGGGCAGAGAAAAAGTTCTCAGGAGAGAGGAATAGCAACTAGAAGCTGAGGCTGACCTTCAGGCTATATAGGTTTGTCACATCTTTTGTTCTCTGTTCAAAGCAAGACTCCTGGGGAGAGCTAATGCCCTTTATCAGACCAGCAACTCTCTTTTCAGCTGTGGACAATGGGACCAGTGCAATGCCTCATGCAGAACTCTTCCCTCTGCCTCCACTTTCTTTCTCATGTGGCTTCAAGAGTAAAAACACCTGAATGCAGACAGAAGAAAAGAGAAAGAAGAAACAAGATAAACTGCATAATCCCACTTCAAAGGCTCCTTGAGCTGGATGACTCTGGACGTCCCCTGTTCCCACACGTGTCCCCGTGTGCCTGCTGCGTGCAGGGCCAGGCAGATGGGGTGCAGGGAGCAGGGGCTGCCACGTGCTTCCAAAGTCCTCTGGTGAAGCTGCCAGGCTTGCATCATTCTTTCTTCTTTTCCTGCCTGCCTGTGAATGCAATCTTTAGCTGTCAGCTGAAAGCAACGTCCTCAGTCTGTCCCAAAACCTGTGAACTGCTGTTGGTGTGAATGTGGCATCATGTGCAATGCCAGAGCTAGCATCCTCCTTGGGGACCATAGCATCACACACAGGGAGGGTGGGAGACAGGGCAAAGCAAGGGCTGGGGTCTGGAGATGACTCACGTCTGCTATCGACTTCATCCTCATTTCTCCATGTCTCAGTTTCTTTATCTAAAATGGGAGCGGTGTTCCATTTCATTCTGGGAGATATAAGTGAAGGAGGCTAGGTAGGAATTAACAGCTTTTCCAAATACGGTGTCGTTAAAAGCTTTTGAAGAGACATAGAAAAAGATTTATATTTCAGTATCTGACAAACAGAAGAAAGGATGTGTCTGCTTGATCTGTGCTTCTGTCATGCCTTCATTAAATATGTGAGACCACTAAATGGTGCTTTCCAAAGACCCTGAAGAACAAAGAGGAGCCAAAGGAGGAGGTTCAGCAAAACAAGTTTATCTACCAAAATGATTTTTTTGCAAATAAGCAGAGCTTTTTAGTCTAAGAAGGATGTTCACAAAATATGAGTTCTATCCAAGAAAAGGTTCTGTTGTAAAATGAGAAGTCATTTCTTGTCTAAAAAGTAGTTTCAGACCCAAAAAGTTGTTTACTTCTTGGTGATGAATCAACATTTTCAGTGAATAAAGCATACTACTTGCCACCAAAGCCATCAGATCTTATGGGTGATACAGAACCAACTGGTAAGGGGAAAAATCCAAAGAACAAACAAATGTTCTTAAATTTTAGACATGTCCTATTCACAAAGAACTAATTTGCCAGAAAGGAGCATTACAGACTAACATGGAAAAGGCAGGAACACAACCTGCACTCCCATCCGTGCCAACCCAACACCCTCTGTGCTCTCTCCTTTTCACCTCTCACTTACCAACAGGGCTAAAGTGGAGGTGGGGATGGAGGGCTGTTTCCATTGCTTGGTGAGAGAGGCTGCCACCAGGAGCTCTTTTCGTAGAACTATAGAATTGTTTGAGCTGGAAGAGACCTTCAAAGGTCATCTAGTCCAACTCCCCTGCAGTGGTTCAGGTGAGGTCTCACAGGTACAGACCAGAGGGGCAAAATCTCATCCCTTACTCTGCTGACCATGCTGTTTTGGGTACAGCTCAGGATACAATTGGTACTCTGGGATGTGGAGGCACATTCCTGGCTCATGTGCAGCTTTCCAGCAGTATCCCCAAATTCTTTTCAGCAAGGCTGTATATATCCTTTTTTTCTGCATTCTCTTGCATCGCTATCTTGAGCAAAGCTGTGCTATGTCTGATGTGTCAGTTTTTCCCCTGTGATGTAAAACTGAAACAGCCTGAAGGAAATTTTTGCTGAATATGATGGAAAATAATTCTCCAGGCTTGCTGATCAGGACTGCAGTGACAACCACCAGGAACCACAATACAGCAGGTAAAACGCTAACGGAGAAATGGCAGCTAACCAGCTAGCAGAAAGGCAGCCAAAGTTGCTTGCTATTAATTTTCACTTGTATTGCAGCACCACCTACATGTCCCTGACACAGCACAGCCCTGTGGCATCAGGCCCTGAGGAGCTACAAAACATACAGGGCATCTGGGGTGTGTTTCTCTTTAAGATAACACCACTTAAATGCAACTGTCTACATGTGAGCTGGGGGGTTGGCTGAATTGCTGAGCTGGGCTGAGCTGGGGTACCATGCTGGATATGGCCAGTAACCCTTCTGGTTTCCAGTATCCACGCTCCTCTCCCCCAGCTCTTAGGGCCCAGCTGGCAGCCTCATGCAGATGTCTCAGTACCAAATGGCACTACCAGGGCAACCCAACCAAGTTTCATTAGGCTCAGTGTTAGCCGAGTGACCAAATATGGCTCACATGTGGTCAGTGTGCACTTGGGTGCCCACTCTTGGGGGCTGAACCCACCCATTCTGCACCAAAGAATTTCTAAAATACACACGAAGAGGGGAGTTCTTCTCATGCAGAATGGGGTTGGGGTTCATCTGAATGAATGTCTGGCACAATGATGAGTGCACTTAATCTCTTTCAAAAACTGATACCTACATTTAAATAGATGGATCATGTGCTGCTCTCCCTTTCATGACTTCAGTGACTACCAGGGGACCCAGGACAACTCGTTCAGTTGGGGATGGCACTGAGATATTCCCTGAGATGAATTCCATCATTTGTGAATTCAGAGAGAGAGAAAGAAAGGATATAGGCCTCAAGGAAATCATATTGTTAGCTTAATGCAAGTGGTCCTGGCCATCCACATTTCTTTCTGTTATGATTTTCTAACTGCTCCAATGAAGTACTGAGGTTGACATTATTTTTCTTTTGTTTTGTTTTGTTTTGTTTTGTTTTATCTTCAGAACAGAGCTGAACATACACATCAACCCAAAAGATCAATTCATTAAAAAGAGGAGTAAAGGAGTCACTTCAGTCAGTTCTCCATAAAGTAAAGGGAATTTTGAAAATTAAGTATTAGCCTTAATCATGATGTTCTAAGCCTTATGCTGGAAGAGCCATTAATTGTAATGCAATTACTCTAGCGCTGGGCGGCAGCCAGTGTTGTAATGGGCTGTCCAGACAAAGTAGCTACTATTCTGTGCAAAGCAATGCTGGCCCTGACAGCATAGTGGCTAACTGGGATGCTGGAAAGCTCAGAGAATGATTTCACCCCTATGGGGTGCATGGGATGGAAGATGCTTCAACTGAGGCAGCTTTGAAAGGTATTCATGAGAGAAAGGAGAGAGAAGGGAGATTGCTCTGCAGCTTGAATAACAAGGCAAAGAAGCAAAGATACTTCTGAGCATGTGGACTGGTTTTTGCACAGTTCTCCTGGGTTCACCAGTTTTCCCATTCAGGAAGAGCAGCAGCACAATGATCTCCTTTGCACAATCTTCTCCAGGTGCCCAAGGATGGGAGGGTTCAAGAATATGCTGCAAGCGGGCGACATGCCTACACGGGGGAGGAGAAACCTGGATGCAAGAGTGGGGAGAATCTGTCAGTCCTATTCCACTCAAGTAGAAACATATTTTAGGTGGGTAGGGCATCTAGCATCACTTCATAGCAGCTGCTCTTTCATTCTTTGGAAAAGAAAGATCTCAAGGGGTGGTGGTGGAACAAATTGTGCCCAGAGGGCAATTATTAATAGACGTGGGCCAAACTGGGCCTCAGAACAGAAGTTTCTATCCATGTCTGGGAAGCATTTGGCTTTAGCCAATGTGCTATTTGCAAAATACCAGAAACTACAGCAAACAAATACAAACAATGAATGGCCTCAAGCTATAGCCCTTAGTGAGAATTCCTGTATCTACACTCGCAGACTATGAAAGATTGAAACTTATAAGATCACTATAAACTCAAAGCATTAGTCTCCAAGTTAAGTTTTCTCCTTGCACAACCTGCCAGTTAAAAGCCCTTTTTTTTCTTTTTTAACAGATTCTGCTTGATCTGCACCTCAGCTGTGCTCTGAGTTTTTTCATTACTTGGGATTACTTATTAAATTCTTTGTGTGAGCATAATTCCAAGTGGAACTGAACAGTGATTCTCTGACTGCTGTGTATAGTGCTTGGTGATAAACTGTAAAAGGAGGCACATTGAAGAAATCTCTGCAATTTGGAAATTCTAAGAACGGGAAGGAGGAACTCAGAGCACAGCACATCTATGAGACGTGATAACTTTTTTTTCAAGGCTTTTCTGGTACCTCCATGAAGAGAGCATAGGGTTAAGACATGAAAGCCCTTAATCAAGTCCCTGCTCTGCCCTGGGAAGAACAAGGACTTGAACAAAACTCTTTGTCATTGCAGGCGAAAGGTAAATCACTGAAGAGTTATCTCACTTTCTGAGACACCAGAGAGGTGCTACTCCAAGCAAAAATCCACCCAGACCCATTAACTATGAGACTCCAAGGTCACTGGTCTCAAGTTTTGAATGATTATGCTCCCATAAAAACCACGAGGATGCCAATAATGCCAATTCAAAACCTCCTCATAGATTCCCTACAATTGATTTTATTGTCAATTTTACCATGACCTAAGAAGTACATGTTGTTTTCTTTTTAAACTGAGTGTACAAAATGCCATAGTGCCATTCCCTCCACACAGTCCAGAGAAGCTGATTTCAGGATGGATGCTTTATTTCCTTCAGGCAACAAGATGCCTATATTCCTGTTTAAGGCCATCTGGATGGGGCCCTGGGCAATCTGATCTAGTTCTTAGTCTAGTGACTTGCAACCCTGTCTGCGGCAGGGGGGTGATTCTTGAAGTCCCTTCCAACCCAAGCTGTTACATGATTCCACGATTCAACTATATTTCCGTCACTGGGAGTCCAGAAGAATGCAGATCTTGATGGGTTATGGAGTGATCAAGGAAATCCTACCATCTTAGAGAGGATACCAAAGGAATCTATCAATTTATAAATACATATATATTTAAATATATATTAACAGATACATATAGCAATAACTAAAAAAAAAAGCATGTGAAATACAAATTTACAGTCATGAAGCAGAAAGGAATGCATGTTATATAAGAACAGCTGCAACTTTTCTGCATCCATTTTTTTAATTTTTATTTTTTAATGTGATGATCTCTGCTGATGAGTTTTTTTTTTCTGTGGGAATCAGAGAACTGTTCACCTCAGCCAGGCAAGAGGCAGGGAACTGCTCTTGTCCTCACCTGACCAATTTTGTAAGCAACCTGCTGATCTTGGTGTTCCTACAAAGCCAGAAGGATTCCATAAAGAGAAGGGTTTGTTTCCTTTTCCCTGCTGAGAAAATAATTTTCCTGTTGTATTGGGTGGAGAATGGCTTGAGAGCAGCCCTGAGGAGAAGGATTTGGGGGTGTTGGTTGATGAAGGACTCAACACGAACCAGCAACGCGCACTTGCAGCCCAGCAGGCCAATCCTACCCTGGGTTGCACCAAGAGAAGCATGTCCAGTAGGGCAAAAGAGGTGATTCTGTCCCTCTGCTCTGCTCTTGTGAGACCCCATCTGGAGTACTGTGTTCAGTTCTGGGGTCCCCAAGACAAGGACATGGCGCTGCTGGAGTGGGTCTAGAGGAGTGCCATGAAGATCATCAGAAGGCCAGAGCACCTACGAGGGCAGGCTGAGAAAGCTGGGGCCCTTCAGACTGGAGGATGCTCTTGGGGGTACTTATAGTGGTCTTCCAGTATCTGAAAGGGATCTACAGGAAAACAGGGGAGGGACTTTTTAGAAGGGCATGTAGTGACAGGACAAGGTGAAATGGTTTTAAACTGGAAGAGGGGAGATTTAGACTAGATATTAGGAAGAAATTCTTTACTGTGAGGTTTGTAAGACACTAAAAAAGAATGCCCAGTGAGGTTGTTGATGCCCCTCCCTGGAAGCATTCCAGGCCAGGCTGGATGGGATTTTGAGCAACCTGGTCTAGAGGGATGTGTCTCTGCCTATAGCAAGGGTTGAAAACAGATGATCTTAAAGGTCCCTTCCAACCCAAACTGTTCTGTGATTTTATGATTTATCACTATTTTGCTTTGGTCCGGGGTCAGACACAGAAGACACAAAGTGGGGGAGGAAACTGTGAGCTCAGAGGTGGATAAAACATCACTGGAGGGAGATCTGCACTGGACAGACAGGCTGGAAGAAGCAAGATGAAATTCCTCCTCAACTTTTATGTGAGTAAACTAAAATTATATTGCTGAAGAGTCTGATTTATGTGTCTACAAAGGAACATGATCATTATTTTCCAGCACCCTTCAGAAGCACCTGAGATGAAGCAAGGACCAAACAACGCTGCTACATCAGAAGAATTATATTGTCTCTTTATTTTAAGGCATCACAGTAAAATTAGCAGACTTTGAAATTTCAATCCTGCAAAGAGATTATTTCTTTACATTTCCCCAAGATAATCTGGATAATACATTTTTAAGGATATAGAGTTGTCTAGTTTCCTACTCACTGTGGGAAAAAATACATTTTTAAAAGGAAAATCACCCATTTTAAATGAAATCTGGGTATAATGGACAGTTAAGCTCCTTCAGAAATAATCAAACCCATATTATTGTCAACTCCTTTAAAGAGACACATTTCTACAATAATTTCTAACTGATACATTTTATCTCTTTCTTGTTGCGAAGCCTTTCTTTCTATAGCTAAAAACTATGAGTTCTGTGAGTTATGATGACTCTTTGCTGGATGTTTTATGAGATAAATGCATAGCCCTATGGATGCTGCTACATTTTAGTTGAATAATTTCTGTACAGACAGCATATTCAACACTGCGTAATGTCTTTCAAACCAACCTCATACTGACAAAGCTGTCATAAATCATGGTTTCTAAGGCAGTTGAACCACTCCACGAGACATGGAGCCTAAAAAACAACCCTAACTCTTCTTCTCCACTTTCAAAGGCACTCCATTGCACAGTAAAGTGAAGTGGAGACATTTTAGCTGCTCATGGATGTGGCATGATTGAGGAACAAGGCAAGCATAAAGGCAGTTTGCCAACTCAGAAGAAGTTCAGGCTGTGGAAGGTCTAACAGGTCCAGAAAGTCCAACCTGACCCTGAAATCTCAGCCCCATAGTCCATTTGTAAAAGATAGGATAGGAAGAAAGCGTCCTCACCCTCTCCAGGGGCTCCTCTAGCCTTTTGCTTTCAATGAGCAACTGTGTTCTGGGTAGTGGTAAGTGAAGGTGAACTCACATGGTCTGCTCTGGGTTGGACAAAAGAAGGACTGCTATCCACCAGTCTGAGCCACATGTTCTCTTCTCCCGACAGTCAGAAATTCTTCAAATTGTTTTTACTGCTGTTTCTCTATTAATTTTGCTTGAAGGAGTAGAAAGCTGTTGCAAACACAAAGGGCTTCAGAGTGATTTGGGAACAGAGAACAGCTTCCTCCTACCACCTCCTTTCCCAAGGATACCAAGGTCTTTCTGAGAATGAGGGAGAAATCTCACCCTCCTTGTAAGTCAGTGCATACTGGTGCAAACTCTACCAGGGACTTTCAGCTACAGCCATGGTGGGTGTGCTGGGACAATGCCTGCTACTCCTGTTTCAATACGGGGTCGCAAGTGACCTTCCACCACTTCACTGAAGCCACTGAATGCTATAGGATCTGCTGGGTCAAGGAACAGGAAGAAAAAAGACCATTTCGCTCCTCTTCCTGAATTGACCCAATTACAGCCTGATCTGGATGCCTTTATTCTGTGTTAAATACACCCTAAGAAACGGCTGATACGGAGCAATGCCTTCCACAGGGCATACAGCACCTGAATGGGAAATGAACTGAGATGGTTTCTAATCAGTGACCATTACACTACCTTGATTACCCACAGCTAAACCCTTCTCAGTCCCTGCCCACCAACCTGAAAGAAAAGGCAGAGATGACCTTTAAAAGCCAAGCCAAGATTACAGTAATTGGGCAATAATATGAAGCAGCAAATACGAGTCAAAATGATCCCTTTGACTTCGGTAAGAGGAGCAGCTAATGCATCCAGGAGTGGGCTCATTATTTCCACTTGGCATCAAGATTTTAACTACATCTGCTCAACACCTTGAGCTGTTAAGTGGATCACTCTTTCATACAAGGGAGTAACATCACCTGTGAAAGAGCGAATCACTGTGATTGAGGCAACCAGCTGTCCTCAGCGCCGTGATTACAGCTGCATAAATAACTGATATTTCAGTTCACTGAACAGAAGTCCCAAAATAGGGAAAAAATATTCAAATATTTCTTCTTTTTTTTTTTTTTCTTATTCTTTTTCAGGACGATAAGTACTTCACCAGGCATTTCTTTGAAGTCAGATTAAATGTTCTGTATTGTCTGCAATGAATTATTTCATTTGGCTTTCAAATTGCAGTTTTGTTGCTTGCTTCTTTGTTTTCTTGTGTATGAATGGTAGCATCTTGGACCTCACGCATGCAAAATGCTGCTTAGAAAAGGCAGAAAAGCTTCTACTTTTAAGTTTCTTTTTTGCTGAAATGGTCTTGATGAATTTAACAGCAACCTGCAAATATACTTAATCATTCTAATGCCTGAATGGTTAACATACAAAACACTCAAGCCTTGCATTCAGCTTTGCTCTCTGCCTTCATTTCCGACTGATCTCTGCAAAATGTCTGAATTATTTATATTTCCAGATGAAGACTTTCACCTCAGGACACATTGCCATGCTGAACATTCTGAAGGAATGATAAATGCCTGATGACCATCAGGTTCCCATCGCGTGGTGTCCGGAACACAGACCTCATTCCTTTCTATCTACCTGTCCTACTGCTTAACTCCACTGAACAGCCCCTGGGTTACACTCTTTCACCACTGACCCAGGCACCCCTTGCCCTTGAGGGGCAGCTGGAACTCTCAAAGCACCAACAGGCTGCACAGGGAGGTAGGGGAGTCACCGTCCTTGGAGGTGTTCCAGAACCTTGGAGATGTGGCACTGAGGAACATGGTCACTGGTCATGGTAGGATCAGGTGGGGTTGGATGTGGAGATCTCAGAGGTTTCTTGCTGCTGGTGGTTGTGAGATACGCAATTAGAACCAGCAATAAGTTCAGACCCAGCCTTTGAGGAGCATTCAGGATTGGGGTATTTTCACTTGAGAGGGACTTTTATCTCTTTTCTTGAAAAGTTCATAGACGTCATGCAAACTTGATCCTGCAAATTCTTGCCTTAGAAGTAGATGGACTTTGTTTTGCTTTTTTGTACCTTAAACCATTTAAACAGAGAGGTCTGAACAGCTGAGTGTGGGTTTCCAATGCCAATGCAGTTCTTACTGAGACTATTTCTCTTGGTCACTTAATGCCACTTTACATCCAAACAAGATTTACAACCCTGGATGTGCAAATGTGTAATCTAATCCCATCACCATCTACCTTTAATCTCCAGGAAATGCATCTCCTGGGTTCTGAGCACATGCTGTAACTGAAGGTGCTGCAGAGTTTCCCCTTGTAGGACAGAGCTGCAGCCAAGGACCACTGTGTTTTATTACCACGACGGCGCCTGGTTCGTTGGGTGACCTTAAACAAATCATTTAACTTCTTATGTCTTTGTGAGCCCAGCTGGAAAACTTTGCACAAAACCAACCAGCAGGCAACTTAGAGCTAGCCACATGCCGTGCCTGTATTTGAGCTTTCCTCAGGGAAATAAAGCGCAAATGAAAATTGCAAACCATCATCAACCCATAATAAATGTTTAAAGCACATGCCGGAGTCAGAAGAAGAAGATGTAAATTTAAACATGAGCAAGCCAGACTATCAGTTGTCTTTTCAAATGGTTGTTGTTTTCCTCTGCAATTTAATCCTGCCTCACTTTTCCTCAACCTCAGTTTCTGCAGGCATGCTTGGTATCCCTTATATCATGACCATATGGATTGCACGAACTAATTGATGAGCTGACAGCAACCTGCACTATATTCCTCATCTTAATGAATTTACCCTGATCTGTCACCTTGAGGCTTACCCAACCCCACTCAGCTCTTGCTTTTCAGCCAGCACACACCATTGTGCTTGCTGTTCTGTACTCAGCCCTGGTGCTGCTGCTGGGCCCAGCAGGCTGGACAGGGGAGGGAGCAGGTACCTGCTTGGTCTGGCTCCATGAACAATGGCAGCCTCGAATATGCAACAGAGACATGAGCATAGGATGGCAAAATTCCCAAAGGATACCCGGTCCTGTCTGACTGCACTCAGTCTTCAGAGTTGTGTTGTATGGCAGAACCCAAGACAGCACTAGAGCAGGCAGCTCAATGGCTCCATGGGGAAAAGCAAGTCTAAAGACTACACAATGACAGCTAAGAACCACATGATAGTACTGAGATGCTGAAGAGCTGGGAGTTAACCCAGCAGTGGACAGCTCACATTCCCCATCAGCTCCATCAGTGGATGTTTGATGTATGTCAGAGCTGTGTGCTGGGGTCTGACGCAGAGGACTTGAAGTCATGTGCAGTTTAGTGAAAGACTGGGATACAAAGACACTGTAGAAGAAAAAGGCACCTTTATGATCAGAGATGAAGTTAAATACCAGAAGCAGACTGCAAACAGATGTTAAAGGATGTCAAGCTGGGGAAAGTGCTCTTAAGGTAATGAAGAAAACAAGTATAAAGCAAAAACTAATAATAATGCTCCCCCCAAACCCACCACGATGAAGAACTGCGTTAGTGGAGCTGTGTTCAGCATTCCAGGGATAAACCCAGAATCAGGCTCAGGTTCAGGGCAGATGAAGATGTAATATGGAAAAGAATTCATCAGGGAGCTCAGCTCCCAGGGTGGCAGATTATCCTCTGAAGAGGCAATAGAAGAGAAATCTGAGAACAAAAGGTGAAGTGACTTGCTAAAAATCAGGCAGAAAATGATGAATAAGAAAACATCGAAAAATATATGCCATTCTCATTATGCTAGGGAGGAGAGAAGCCAGTAACCTAGGAGTCATTTTTAATTCAGCAACAGATTCCAAACTATGCTAAAAAATGCATCAGAATTCTTTGAATTTTTACAGCCAAGCCAGAAGCTTGGTGCTCAAAGAAAGCAAGCCTAATGCAAAGCAAACAGCTAATGGCCTGCAAGCGCTGTGCCTCACGCAAACAAATACTCCTTTAGATGTGAGAGGTTTGCTTTAATCACATCCGAATCTTCTCTCCATGTTACCCCTGGGATTCGGTGGATTGGAGCTCAGTGCTTGGAGCAGTGCATGTCTCAACCACGAGCTCCGGGGGAATGCATCCCCTACAAAGAAAACTTTCTCCAAATCATAGCATGGCAAATATGTTACTTTTTTTTTCTTTCTGAGGAGCATTAGCAACAATCACTGTGAGATAGTTTGAACAGAACATTTGAGAGTTCGTATGAAACATTTTGGAGGATTCGAGGACATGTCACTCTTTTCTAGAGACAGTCCATCAATCCCTGTTACCAAAATAAGCATTGCTGAGGCACAGGCGGTGGGAAGGTTATTGTCTTACTGGGAAGCTGATAAACGAAGAGGTGTGCTTGTGAAACTGCAGGGAGAAAACAGTACTTAAGGGAGCACAAAGGCAGCAGTGAAACATTTCCTGCAAGGCAGCATCACGAAATAAAGCAGGACACTAGTGTGTGAACGAACCAAGTGACACGCTGTGCAGAAACTGGGTTTCCTCTTTCTCCCAACCATCTCAAGGGTGGGAAATGAAGTCTCCAGATCAGAGCAGCGGCAGAAAATCTTGACCACACAAGAAATCAAATGGAAATATTGGTTTGCAGCACATCTGTCCTCACATTAATGTTTCTATGTCACCCAGGCCATGAGTTATGTCCATATTTCTCCCAGGACATAGGCATGCTGCCACCTCTCTTGGCTCTGTGCTTCCATACCACCTCCCTTCTCTTTTAGGGATGAACTAACTGATACATCTCTAATTAAACTCTCAGCAATCATCTTCAACTTGCATTAAGCTTTCAAATCTGATGCTTCTATTTCAGACCTGAAGAATGGTAAGCATGCCTGAGAGATTGTCTGCCTTTTACAATGACACTCTGTCTAATAAAGGACAATACTTCCACCTGAAAGCCAGTCTCACTGTAGAATATCGGACCCTTCATAAAAAGCATTCTATTTGTCCATGTGGCTTTAGCTAGCATGCTTGTACCTACTAAAATCCAGTTGGCAATGGGACAGCAGTTGTGACACTGAAGGCATAAGGTGGGGGTGCAGCACCACTGCACGCATCCTGCTCCCCAGTTCACCATGGATCAGCAGCACTCCTGCATTTTCTGTTACACTTGGTGTAATTGCTCTCTCTGTGAAGTTATTTCCCTTGCAATTATACTCCACAAAGTTTCTCCTGTTAGTCTTTCTTGTCTCACTTCAATCAGTGACTCCTCCACCCCTCTGCTCTCAGTGTATCACCCTTTGAATATAAGGAATGCCCTGTGAAACATAATGAGTCTGTTATTCCCACGCACTCCATAGCAGGGCTATCATCTTCATTCAAACTCTATTAGCCACTTACAATTGCTCTCTGAAGGTTTTCTGTAATGAATTCACCCACCTATTGAGAAAGATTCTGCAGAACTCAATTTCCTCTAGTGTACCTTCCACCCACCTATGGGTTCCTCTCCCTGCTCTGCACTGCCTCACCCTTTTCCACATTAGGGAACCCTGCAACAAAGCTGCATGGATTGAAGGATTTGCAACCTTTCCCTGCGCTCAGCTCAATGGTGAAGGATTGCATGGACTCCACTGAGCCCTGGATCTGCTGCTGCCTGCCCAGCAGCGTCCTGTGATCTCTGCATCCTGCATGTGCAGGGACCAGACCCAATATTCTTGCCTCAGATCTTGCAGGCTTTGCTGACTGTATTCATTTCCTTTAAAGCACAGTAATATCACCTGCCATCATTTAGGGCAAAGAGTGGGAAACGATTTGAGGTTTCACTCCTAATGAGAAGCCAGTCGCTGTCTGCAGCTCAGGTCCAGGGCTAACAGTACAATCACATCAGGTACAGCTCATCCTTCAGGGGAGGAACACAGCTACAGGAAGGGCTGCTGCGAAGCCAGGAATAGTGAACTGCACCATTATGGGGTGAAAATGGAGTCAGTGCATGTAAATCCCAGTGTCAGCTCTTTCTGACCAATGAAGAACACAATTAACCCTTCACCAAACTGACACAACTCATGCAGCGTGGGTTTACCTCCTTTTTTTTTTCTTTTTTTTTTTTTTTGTTTTTCTCCTTAATTCAAACCTAATTTGCTTGAATGGATTTGATTACAGGCACAAAGATGAGGGCACAGCTGTAGACAAGCAGCTGCTCCAGGGGAATTCTCCCTTCCACGCAAGAAGGGGAATTGGGATATCACAGCACCAGGTCCTCCACGGCCCCAGCAGCTTCCCAGGGAACACACCTCTGGTTCTAACACACAATGCTTCTCCCCACCTCTCAGCTCCTGGTGCCTTTTCCAAGCCAAATGGGCAGCACTGGCTCCTTTTGTAGGAGGGGAAGGTCACGCAGCGGGGAGCAAGCTGCTTGGGGCAGGGATCGCTGATGGACAGGGAAGGGAAGCCAGGTCTCCTGGATTTAACTATTGGAAATTGCTTTCTTGTTGCTAACATTTCTGATTAATTGCATGGTGCCACGGAAGACGGAAAGGGGGCCCATCCCAGATGCCTGCAGCAGTTTATGTACTGAAGCATGAGATTTGATTGTCTTTAGCTCAGCTACCAATTCGAATAATGAGAAAATCCAAGGGCTATATTTAACACACCGCCTCTGGTGAAACTTGTCGCAGCTCTCTCCTTTTTGCTGCGTTCCTTTTTGCTTCATTCTTGTGTTCTGCATTATACTTCGCATTTAGTCTCTCCATTTCCATGCCTGCCCTCTCCCGTGCTGGCTGCAGCCAACGTTCCTCAGTTGTGCCTTTACCCCAGGGGATCACCTCGCCATCAGATTGCCAACAAGTGACCATGAATCACCGCTATCACTCTGAAGTAAATGTTCCCTATGAAAAACGGTGTGCTCGCAGCAAGAGGATGCCTGTGTAATTAAGAAAAAGCAGTTTGCTTAATGTGCTGCAAGGAAAATTCAGAATCTACCTGAACCTTGGGAGCGTTCCAAGGAAATGTTTTATGACAGATTTTGCATTTTTATGGGGTGGAGGTGTTGAAAGAGCAGGAGTTGCTCCCTGTGAGGTTACGTCTGTGCTCCTCTTATGCAGCCTTGATCTCCCAGAGCAGCAGACCCATTCTGAGGAGAGGTCTCAGGAGACAGAGTTGTCTAGAGCACACCCAGATCCTCTTTATGAGCACCATTTTTTTACATTTGCTGCCAGATGTTTCCTGATGTGTCACCATTACCAGCAATGACGCTTTGGAAAGATCCCTCATGAGAACATCGCATTGCTTTGATAATGCTTTGCTGCTAAGGGTACTCTGCTGACAGGCACAGCCAGCCCAACCCCACAGCAGCCAAGCAAGCAAACCCCGAGGGCATGTGCTGTAGGAGAAGCATGCAGGGAGAAAGGAAGGAAGAGCAGCTGCACTTTCAGGCTCTGGAGGTCCCTTCCAACCCCTACAGTTCTATGTTTCTGTGATTCTATGATCCCAAAGCCATGCTAACCTCAGAGCTGTTCTCTGGCTGCAAAGAGCAGCATCAGAAGGAGTAGGTTTGGAGGCAGATATGAGTGCATCCCCTCCTTGAACAAGCCCTAATCTCACACCCTGTAGGCACTGAGAAATATGAGTAAGTCTTCCCTAAAAATCATACCACTGCTTGTTCAGAGATGCAAGGAATGGTTCCTCTCCAGCAGCTCATGGTCTCCTCTGTGTTCCACCCCACCTTATTTATTTTGCGAAGTCTCTAAGTGAGCCACTAAACCAACCAGAGCTGAACAACCAATTAAAGCAGCTGCTCCAGGCCCCAAGCAGCTTCCCAATTAGTTGTTTGTTCACCCCCCTTCCCCTGCCCCTCCGGTATTGTTTTATAACGGATAATTTGTTGCAAACAACCTCCCAGATTTCAAATCCTTAGCAGTAAGTCGGCTGGAAAAGCAGAATGTCCCTCAGCAGCCACTGCTGCACCTCCAGCACTGCAAGGGCTGCTCTGGCGCAGAGGGCAGAGGAGATCAGCTCAAGGATGTGGGGAGCAGCTGCGGCCACACCCCGATATCTGGATTTTGCTTTGTGCTTTGTGTGTGTTTAATGAGTGTTGTTCAGCCCCACTGCTACTTTGTCCTCTGGGTAAGCCAGGACCCTTGGTGTTGGATGGCTGGGGGATGGTTTTGGTGGCTGTAGGGCCATGATGGGTTCCACCCATAGGACCGTGCCCTCATCACACAGCGGGCGGTGGTCGCATCAGCACACAAAGGTGACATTTCCACACTGGGATGAAGCCAACTGGGTTTACTTTAAATCTTAAGTCAGGAATATATTACGTTTAACACATTCTGACAGCACAATGTGGCTTTGTATTTAACTATCATTTAATTGTATATGATTATATTATTGAACTGATTAATTTAATTTAATTTATCAATCCGTTGTGGCCATACAACCACTGCTTTACAGTCGCAGGAAACCCAGGGAAGGCAACACAGGGCTGTAGAGCACTGCCTGCCCACCACAATCCATCATTTGGGGAATTAGGGGAAGAAGCTGTCTAAGTCTGAAATACAATTTAAATTAGCAGCAGTTTAAACGTTACCCTGTTGAGGGCTCACTGGCAGCAAAATGTGATTGTGCATTCTGGGTACTATGATCAATTGGCCGATGCTCCCATTTTTAAATCGTTTGTTCTGTGGAGCTAATTTAATGCCGACGTTCTCATGAACAAGGGCTGGCAGGGATGCTCTCCTCTGAGCAAAGTCAGGACTCCCAGCTCAGCCCTGGGACTGCTCCAGTGCCATGATGGCTGCCTTTTTTTTTTTTTTTTTTCTTTTGGCACTTTAATCCATTGTGCTCAAATCAAAAGATCGAACCGGTCCTAGCTGATGAGATTGGAGGTCTGCAGATCAAAGCTCCTTTTTCAGAATATTTCAAGATTCTTCCAACGGTTTGGAGTTGTAACAAGCTAATTACTGCCAGGGACTTTGGCAGGAATGCCCTGTTCAGGTTTCAGGAGCTTCTGTGATTTCATTAATGGCTTTCTTTTATGGGACATTAACTAATTTGGAATATTGTTCAAGTTAAAAGAAAAAAAGTAAAAGACAAAGCAATGTTTCAAATTCTATATCACAAGCTGACTGGATCATCATTTCTTTTTAAAGTTATATCCCAGGCCCTTTGGAAATCACTCATGAAATACCATTTTTCACTTCAACTATTTCTAAATTCTCCCCCAATTTAACCATATAACTTCAAAGCGTTTTACACTAACAGTGAACTTGGCCATCCAAGGAACTGAAGAAAAGGAAATCCTTTCTTCGATATGGACATTTCTCTGTGTTATTCAACCCTGGGGAATCATGTCCCTTGCATACAGCAGGTTGCAAAACTCTGAACTAGAAAATGTTCCAAGAATTAATTTCTGGAATGCTTTCTCACCTCTCAGAAGAAAACTACAGACAGTGGTGTAGGACAAACCAAAGCAGAAGGGTGACATGATTAAACACACTTAAGCCACAGTTTTCAGTGACAGTTTTCAAATGGAAGGACGCATCAGCTGTGTTCTCTGAGCTACTTGCACTTGCAGTGGAATACCAACTGCATAAACATGCATTAGATAAAACTTGCCAGGAAGCAGTTCTGCACAGAAAGATCTGAATGCTGTAGTGCATCCCAAGAGGAACATAAATGAACAATGCTATGCTGTTGTACAAAAGACATAAACCCTTCTGGGATGCACCAACAGATGAGCAAGGCAAAGGGAAATCCATCTGTCCTGCAGCAGATCAGAGCAGTCCATCAGCACCAGAGAGGTCTGAGCTGGAGTCCCACCTAGGTCCCTACCCCTGTGAAAGCTGGAGAGGCTGGAGAAGGTCCTGAAGAGCACTGCATGAGTTACTGGGACTCTGCAAACCAATCTACAGTATAAAAAAAGGAATGAGATTGTCTAACGTAATAAAAAGAGAAGGGAAGAGCTAATAACATTTGACAAATATATAGGGAGCTGCTGCAGAGAGGACAGGAGCAAGCTGCTATGTGGACAGTGATCAGGAGGAAAAGTTGCAGCTAAAAATATGAAGTCAAACGTGAAGAAAGCATTAAATCATTGTACCAGTAAGCACTGGAGTAGATTGCCTGGGGAGATGGTTAGTGTCCAAAAGCACAAATGAGGCAAATGCATAATGATTCACCATAGTCAGTCCTGTGTGAGGTAGGAAGAAGAACTACACAACCTCTATGTTTTCCCTGCAAATCTTTGACTGAACAGTCATAATTTGCCATTTTCCTCATGCTGCCTATTCCTCTGAACGCTTTCCATGCTCCATAGCCTGTTGACTTCATGGGCAGATATCTTCCAGCCTAGTATTTTTCAGGGGTCTCCGCATAAGAGGTTGGATACAGACAACTCACATTTGGTTCAAGTAATGAGGAGTGAGTCAAAATATCCAAAGCAAAATATTTATGTTATGCAAAACATACACAAATTAGGTCACAGCAACAGATTGAGCACATCCACCTTTGAAAAACTTCTGAAGACATTAACAATGGCAAGCAGGAATCACTTTAAAGACAAGTCAGCAGAGCAAGAGCTGGAGTAAATTAACCGTGCTCAACATCCCAGTTGCTTTGAAGCTCCCTGTAGCCATGAGTGCAAGAAGAAAACAGGGCACAGAGAGCCCACTGCATGACTACTCCACCTTAGGATGAAGGGTTGTTTGATCTGGATGCATCCTGCAGAGAATTAGACCATTAACTGAAGGGTATAATTGAGGAGCCTTGTTCAGAGTTGGTGTCTGGGCTGTAGCTATAGACTGTAGAGTGAGGTCCTTCCGCAGTGCCTTCAGCCCAGACATTAAGAGCCACACTCCATCTGTGAGTTGTACAGTGATTCGTGGCCCCTTATCTTCATCAATCTTCTGATTGAGGAGTTTTGGTGGAGGGCACTCCTTCAGGTGTTCAGACCTTTGTGACTCTGCGTTGGCTCAGAGCCTGGAGTATTCAAGATGATGACATTATTCTAGCACAATAAAAAATAATAACAAAACCACCTGTTCCAGGGACCATCTGTCTCAGGGGAGCAGTACAAAAGATGACTGATGCAGGACTGGAAAGGACATTCTGGCTGAGTGCACCCTGAGAACCATTAATACCATTTTATGAGTCTCCCAAAATTCATTTGAAAATTAGACTATTTCTTAATCCCTACTGCTTTGGTCAGGACCCATGCCTCCCTCTCATTTCTCAGTCTATTTGTCTGGCTATCCATCACGACAGGAGTTCTCTGCCCCTCTGGGACCAGTCCTGCTGGATGTTTATGGAGCTGATCTCACCTTCTTCAGCTGGAAGCAGCTGGGCTCACCCTTGCTTCTTCCTGCTGTGGCCTTAAAGGGAGAAGAGAGACACTGGACGGGCTGGGAGCGTTTATCTCTGTAGTTCTGTTAAGAGCCAAGCAAAGAAATCAGCACAAAGCCCTGATTTCTCCACGGAGCATTTCTTACCAGGACCAGGTGGCATTTTGCAGCACAGAGTCTCCATCAGCTCTATTACTTCGTCTCTAACTAAGGAGCCTCTATTAAATGCAAAAGTCAGCCAGGATGAGGCCACACCGCCCTGCAAAGTCTTCTTCTTTTTGCTTGATCTCTTTCTGACCTGCCATTAATTGACTGCCAATTAATTTGCAAACCTGGTCACTCCCTGTACATTAATAGCAGTGTATAAATGCACAATGCCCTGCTCCCAGACACCAATGTTCCCTACTTGAACAAAAAGTGAGAGGGAGGGCTGTGATCAAACTAACCTTTGTAAAGCTGTTACTGACCACCTTCAGTTAATTGGTTACAAATTTACTCAAGGCCAAAGCCTCACACAGACAGTGCTAGTGACAAGGCTTTTGAACATTATTCTCAACTGGCAGAGGTGAAGGAAGATGAAACACATTGCTGCCTTCATTCTACGTGCAGCATGGCAGGGCTGCTATGGGGACAAGCATGGAAAGCTCTCTGGGCTGCCATGGGATCTTGCTCCTGCTGTTCCTCTGTGTAACCAAATGATTGTGCCCTCTTGGGCCATGTCCCACTGCCGTGTGTGTGGTTTACGCGGGCAATGGGCTGCTATGCACTGCAGGTATGGGCAGACACAAAGGAAGCCCAAGGAAATGGGTGGGATTCAGAAGTGTACGCGAAGTGTCCAGACTTAAAGGAAATGTGTCAGTAAAGCAGTGTGTCCTCTGGCCAAAAAGGCCACTGGGACTTCGGGGGGCACTGCACAGAGTGTGGCCAAGTTGACAGCAACCAGTGTGCCAAGAGTTAAAAAACTATCACCAGCAACATCACAGGTGGAGGGACAAGAAAAGAACAGATCTGTGTGTAACACATTTGGCAAGTGAAAGAGACATGCTTTGGCTGAGCTGAACAGTGGCTGCTATTTGACCACTGGTAGGACTGAGAACAACTTCAGCGTTACTGTTTGAACAAAAACGTCAAAATGGTTCCAATAATGTATCAGAGAGATAACAGAATGGGGGCCAAGTCTTTTCAGGGGAGACAACAGTGCTCTGCTGAAAATGAAACCGAATAAAATTAGCTGCTAAGGTAATGGGAAACTGGGAAGTTCAGGTTTTCTCTTGCTTCATGCTGTTACAAGTCACGTCCAGGAGCACTGCAGCTGGCCCAGTACCCTGCTGCTCTCCATGTCCTTCCCTGGCTAAAGGCTGATGGATGGGAGACAAACAGGCAGCAACCATGGGTTAGAACTGCTCGACTTCCAACTGCATCAACAGTGGCCCTACTGCAAGAGGCAGGGATTCAGGGGGATCACCATCACCATGGCAAGAAGCAGATGCCCTCCACATTATCCCCAAAGACCCCAAAGAGCTGCCATATGCTCCATGCTTCAGTAGGATTTGTAAGGCAAATGGAGGCAACTTGCTTTAATGCACTGCTCAGCCATGCAGCTTGTATTAGTGACACAGTGATAAAGGGCTTCCAAAGGGAATGAGGAAATAGGAGAGAAAGGTTCAGCAGAAGGGACATATATCTGCACAACCCCCAATGTTTTTGTTGATGGTTTCATCAATGAGAAGAGCTATTCTTGTAAAGGGGTCGCTGCATTTGCAGATGCAATCCATTTTGAAGAACCTGTTGGGTCAAGCATTTAAGCAAAGCCAGATTAACACTTGCTTTGTTTTAGGTAGTTTTTCTTCCTACAAGAAAAGCGGATTGTTGTTTGTGGGCGGGGTCATTACTTACAATTGGAAGTAAGTTCCAAAGTTCCTGGCAAAACCAGTATAGAAAAGTAAAGCATAGCAGCAAGAAAACAAGAAAGAGAAGCATTCAGTTTCACATTGTCCAAACTGAAATGTTTCATTTCAGCTTTCAGCTTTTCAATTTTTTTTTTTTTTGTCCTTTCTTCTACAAAGTTAAAGTCTATTTTGAATGGAAACGGAAAAATTGAAACTTCTTGTTTTTAAAATGTCAACAGAAAATATTGTATCTTCTTTAATCCTTTCTGTTTCATTGTTGGTGATTTTTTTTAACCTGATGATTCATTACAGACTTTTTAAGCTGACAGAATTTTTTTACTTAACCTAAATATGAGGGAGAAAGAAAATAATATCCATAAATATCGCCCAACTCTAAAAATAAAGCCAGGTCTTATTCTTCCCTCTGAAAAGTGCCTCGGCTTCCCAGCACCTGCTTTGGGCACTGTGCCCCCCACTCTCTGGGTCCATTTGGCAGAACTCAGTACCTTTGGGATGCTGGAACTGGGTATTCCCAGCCCTGCACCAGGAGCAGTTATGCTGGTGGTCACTTCACATTTGGGATTCAAAGAGCAGATGACATTGGCTATCACTGCCGACTCTTCATGCCCAGCTGAACAAAACAAGCAGAATTCATTAAACTGGAAGAAGGTAGACTTAGTCTAGATATTAGGAAGAAATTATTTGCTGTGAGGGTGGTGAGACACTGGAACCCATGGAGGTTGTGGATGCCCCTCCCTGGAGGTGTTCAAGGCCAGGCTGGATGGGCTGTGAGCAACCCGGTCTAGAGGGAGGTGTCCCTGCCCACAGCAGGGGATTGGAACCAGATGATCTTAAAGATCCCTTCCAACCCAAACCATTCTTTGATTCTATGATCTGAGCTCACATCTGTCTGACCACTACCGATGTGGCACCTGGAAATCTCATGGTGCCAGGTGCTACATGGAGAAGAAGGTCCACAGGCCTTAAATAAATTGAATAAAAAATTGAAAAATCTTAAAGTCTCCAGCTCCTACCTCTTCCTCCTTCTCTTTCACATACTTGACATAATAAATTGTCATCTCCAGAGGATGTGGAGTTAAAGATCTTGGAGAATAGTGATTTTGACATATAGTGAATGTTAATCTATTCCTTTCCTAACACACCGGTGTCTGTGAATTTTAAATGAACTGTATTAAATATTGATTTCCTATAGCTCTAATTGAGCCTGAAGGTGGATATGTCCCGAGGTGATTCACAGTGTGACAGCATGTTTCTCATACACCTTCCCCATGCTCCTGGTACCCTCTCCCTAGCAGGTGTAGGGCTGAGAGCATGGCACAGCAATGGAAGAGTTCCCTGGAAAATTTGAGGTTTCCAGACCATAACTGCCACCACCTTGAAGCAGTTCATCTCACTCATCTGTTTCACAAATTACTTCCATCTGTACAGTGAGATTAGAAATAACCAGACATTGTTTCAGTTTGTTGCTGGCCCCACCAGCAAAGGCCAGTTAATAGTATTCCTTTATTTCAACTGTGAGCAGAATAATTCTTCTAGAATGAATTCCTGAGCAGTCAGTGTGTAAGAAGAACATCTTTTGCAGGGCATCCTCTGCCACAGCCATGCTGCTCCGGTGCCCCACGTAGCCCAGGAGGGTGCAGCCCCCCAGCTGCTATCCATGGGCACTGCTATGTCCTGAGAAGATGGTTTCAAAGTGTGTGTAATCTAATGGAAGTGGAGGAAGGATGGAAACTTGTGCTTTATTTATTGACTAATTTCAGCCTTTTTCTGTGATCATTACCCAAATGGTTCATTCCTTTAAATCAATTGAAATTACTCTCTCATTGCCAACAGGAACCAATACAGTTTACTCTTCCTATTCATCTAGCTTTCAAGACCCAAAAAATGAAAGATATGAGAAGAAATGGTAAGTTATCAGTGCACAAACGGGAAACGATCTGCCTTTGTTTTAACCCCTGAGAGTCATGCTGTGTGCAGAGCTGGCAGCTGCCTCTGGCTCCTGCAGCAGCTCCAGCAGCAAACAGGCAGCATGCTGTGCAGGCAGTGCACTATCAGCCTTCCAGGAGCAGGGAACTGCATCAGGTTTGTGTGCAGAGTGGCCAGGAGAGCTGCGCTGGCTGCAAAAGCACCTCACATTTGATCTCCCTTGCATGAAAGCTAAATGGAAAACGATACCTTAGGAAGAAGTTCTGCTTCTTCCCAGTCCTGCTGAACTGCTCAGCCAGCTGCTAGGACACAGCCTGAGATCTCTGCCTTACATTCATGTTGGTGGCTGCGACTTATGTGTGACAAGAGTGAAGAGCTGCAGCAAACACACAGTGTTTTACAGCACCGTGTGCTCTGCTTTCCTTGGGTGCTCAGCACAGAGTGCTTGGCAGAGTTTGTCACAGGTCAGCACAGAAACACCTCCACTGTGTGAGCCATGGGAAAACACTCCAGCACCTGGACATAGTGAAGTGCAGCAAAACTTCCCACCCTTCCCAGGCATCACCACAGAGCACGGTGCAGCTCCCTAGAAATTGCATTCAGAATATATCAAAGTGCAAATACCAACAAGTAAGCGTTATACTCTCAGGATTCAGGCCAGGCAACATGCTGTCCATCCCTCTGCAATGGATGCTGGAAGGCCTGCAAGGCAGGAGTGGGGCTTCTAGCGGCCTGCAGCCACACAGCTGGGCACCAGGGCAGCCTCCCATTTGGCCCAAACCACAGTGCTGCTTTCTGAACAAAAACACTTCTCCATCCCCTGCTTTTCCCATCAATTAGCTCAAGTTCCCATGCAGTTAGCTCAAGCTCCCTTACAGCTCTGCGAAAAACATTTCCACACATTATTTTCTCTTAGAACGGGAGAGGCAGAGACAGAACGGAAACATCGTAGATGGCGTTTGCTTCCTATTCACTCAATATGGTATAAATTAGGGGAAAAAAAAAAAAAAACTTCTCCATTTTCTTTACAAGAAACAACAGCTAAAGTTAAGTATTCTGAATTTTTACTCAGAACTCCTCGTTTTAGGTTTTCTCTAAAGCAAATCACGTGCTTGTTCCTGGCAGGCTGCCAGGGCTAAATTAGCTGATACATTCGGAGCAATTGCAAGCTAATAGGTAGTCAGGTCTTCTGCTGAACCTATGCAATCTTTTAAATGTTTAATCAAGAAGAAAACTCAGGACGTAAAAATCCGCTGCTTCCAGCATTGTTTTTCTTCTAAGTAAGCAAGCAATATGTGAAGAACCCCTCTGCCAGGGCAGTACTTTCTGGGATGCTGAAGGCATCTTCCATTGGTCAGCAGGGATTCAGTGCTGGAGAATCACACACTGTAGCAGAGAGCAAAGGCTGAAAGTCTTGATCCCAAGATCAAGATCTTCTGGAGCCTGTGAGAAGGACTGACCTAAATTCCATACTGAGGATGAAGGAACTCCAGGATCAGAGCTGGATTAATGCCAGAGATGTAGAGCCTGGATAGATGCACTCCCAGCCCCGGGTCCCAGTATGGCACAGCCCAAGCAGAGGTTTCTCCATCATTATTGTTTTTTTCCCACTCACACATCACAACAAGAGTCCTGCCTCCTCCATCAGCAATATGACAAAGCTAATATAACATAGCTAATATTACACCCTTGAATCTCCTCCACCTCGTTTCAAATATTTGCTGAAGCCCATGGGAAGATTTGTCTTTCTAGAACACATATTAACTGCGTGGTAACTTGGGTTCGTCCCGTGTGGATCTCTACAGAGAGGCAGAAATGCTTCTCAGTCATCTTTCAAAGAGAAAGCACAGTGCCATCTCCCAGTACAACCAAAAGTGCAGCAACAATAAACATCCAGTAAACTGCATTTGGACCACCAAACTGGGCAATGTCTGAGGAAGAGTCAGCAGGGAGGAAGGCTGCAGGGGTCTCCATCTGTGTTCCTGCTTTGCTGTCGCAGGTGCAATGTTACAGCATATGGGCTGGACTGGGAACGATGCATGGAGCGTCCCTCTCCAAGACCAGAGTATGGGTTCTTCCACGTGGGAAGTGCCTGGAGCTCTCACTTTCTAAGAAGTTGGTTCTAAACAAGAAGGGGAAAGTAAACTCTGACAACTGCATGAATTTCCTCTGATGTCTGAGTTCAAAACAGGAGTGAGTTCAAACCAAACAAAGAAAGCTATCCCTTGAAAACTCTGGATCCTTTCACCTTTCCTTGCCATTCTGTATGAAGAAGACAACAAAACAGAATCTATTTGGTATGCAAAGCTGATTAGATAGGACCTTCTGCCCTGGCTAATAGGACAGTGGCAAAGGTGGAATCCTCACTGTTATTTTGGTTTATAAGATGACAGCTGAAAGGAAATGTGTCAATAAAAACATGCCATGGTTAGCAGTAACACCAGAACAAAGACCACAAACTGTCAATCTAGGAAAAACCCTTTTTTTTTTTTACCAGGGCAGGCTTGAGCACTACGTACCATCCCACTAGCATTGCTGAGGTTGTATAATGGCTATAATTCTACAGAAACCACAGCTCAAGGCATTGTTTCATGCCAGAAGGCAAACAGATTCGCAAAGTCTTCCAGCAATTCTCCATGGTTCCGAGTAGCTCGTGTTAGACAGCAATCCTTTCTGAAGCATAAGTCATAAAGGCCCTGTGTGCCTTTGCCTTATTCAAGTTTCCTCCCATTTCTCCTGGATATCCCAGGCATTGGAGCATTCTGAGCTAGATGCAGTCCTGGCTTCACTGCTGATGCAGAGGAATTCTTGCTCCTCAAGGCAGAGAGCTGGATTCCTGTGTCACACGGTGCTGGTTTGACACTGGGACAGTGGAGGATGGAGCAGGGAGAAGCCTGGATGGTAGAGATTTACTTCAGACATCTGAAGCCTTGAAGTTCTACCTTGAAGTAAAAAAATCAGCTGAAAGCTACAGCTCAGGTCATGCTTCCAAACAAGCATCATGCAAGACACACCAGGTGAGTTTTTATGAGAAACTGAGAAAGGAGAGCTTATTCCTGCCTCTTTGGTGATGGCACATAGACACAGAAAGTGGGACTCACCCCACTTAACTTTTACATCATGAAACATCTGCATCTGTGCCAGACAACCCATCTCCAGCCCCCATGCTTGTACAGAGCTGGGAGCCCCAGAGGGCAGCTCATCTCCAGGTGTCTCAGATGTCTGTCATGTGCTGGGCTGGGCCACCCCTGGGCATGCTTGTCTCTCTCAACTAGCAAGGAGCTGAGATTCCTGCCTGAGATATCCTCCCATCACCTACACTGAGGTGACTCCAGCCCGAAGCACGCTGCTCCTGGTCTGGTTGGAGCCCATGTTTGAGCCATCTCTCTGGCACGCTGTGCCCTAAATGGGAGAGCATCTCTCCTCGGCAGGCAGCGAGGAACCTGTTCGCTGCTGGTCTCTGTGACTCAGCAGAGGGGAAGTGCCAAACCACCTCCAAAGGTCAGCGAGTTCCTCTACCAGGGCTGAAAGCAGCAGCTTGGCCCTTTCATCTGTCAGCTCTGTTTTATATCAGCTGTCAATTGCTGGCATCCCGTCCTAAAATAACTCACTTCACCTCTGCTTGCAGCCTCGCAGCCCATCAGGCTGTTCCTGCCCTGTCACCTCCTATTCCCCTGTGTCACATCACGGGCTCGCTGCGACATGACAGCATTGAGCCAGGGACGCCGTAATCACGGAGCAACGGAGAGAAAGAGAGAGGACGGGATGGGTCAGAAGTGCAACTCAACAGAAAACGTTTGATCACTACTCTGTACTCACAATAGATGTTTTTCCTTTCAGCCTTGGGCAAATTATTTTACAATATTTTCTCTCTGAACCATGCTAGTTTCTTACAACTCCCATATGCACCTTGTTCTATCGTTGCATTGATCATTAAAAGTCAGAGAGAACAGATTCCCTCTGCAGGTCCGTGCAGACAGAGCTGCAAGGATCTGTGCAGCCCTCTGCTACATCTGCATCACCGAGGGGACCTCTGCAATGAACAGACATCTTTATTCCTTAATTACTTTTTTTTGCACCTGATCAGAATGAGGAAGCAGATTGAACACTTCAGCCCCTAGGAGCACTGAAGATATCCTCAGGCACTGGCTTAACTCCTTCCATAAGAAAAGGAAGAGAGTGGGGCAGGGCTAAAAGATGAGCTGACCCACCTGGCTCCATTGCAGGCTGACCAAGAGACCTCAGGTTTGATGCTAAATCCCAATGCAGACAGAGCCAAAAGCCACCCAACGCCCTTCCCCTCCTTCCAGAGGAATGCTGTCAGCCTTCACTGCAGGGTGTTAATAATTATTAGTAGCTATGGCAATATCCTCTGTGGGTAGAAGTCCAACAGCTCATAAATCCTGTGATGAGCTCCAGAATGGTAGATGAAATTTTTGGATGCATTTGGACAGTAACATTTACACTGATGCAGAGAGCCTGAAAGAGAACTGACCGTGAATTGCTTTGCAGACATCTTACATGCTCAGCACATATAAGGAAGCAGATGCCTCAAAGTCTGGTAATGATCTGCACACCAGGGTCCAGGTGAAGGACATATTGAGCTCTTCAGCTTCCTGCCCAGCAACTGGCTTCGGTCAAGGTGCAGCTCCCTGCCACCATGTGGCACATAAGGGCTTTTCCCACCTCTTTGATTCCACCTGCAGGCTCACACCACGGGGCCTCTGCCATGACAGTGTGTGTTCAGTGCAGCAGATGTCTGCAGGTATGCAGGCACCTCATTTATGTGCTGTGATGCAGGACTGACAGCACTGCTCAGCTTCCCAGGGCTGCTGGGAGTGCAGCACTATGGGAGACTGAGGTGATGGAGGCCTTATGGGGACAGCAGGTAGGCAGAGTGCTCTCCCCCAAGCTTTGTGCTACTGAAATAACCAGTCCTGTGCTGTGTAATGTTGTTTCCCTTCTGCGTGATTAGAGACTGCAGCCCGGACATGTCTGTGTCACTTGTCATCTGTCCTGATGGACTTCAGCAGGAAAAGAACATCAATCTGTTTTTTCAGGTTAATGGCTTTGCCTGCTCTACCTTATCAGGTGTCCCCTATCACCTTCTGGAATGGATGATGGATTTTGGGCCAATGCTCACTTGTTAATGAAACCAAAGCCTGAAGGGAAGCATTCATGTCCAGCACGCAGCCTCCTGCTCCTGCAGGCAATGTGCCATATCAGCCCATTTATCACACCCAAGCTTCAATATTTGGCTTCCAGACTCACTCATGCTGTGCCAAGAGCCATACCCTGCAGTCCATCAGCTGCTTCAAGTTGTTTTTGAAGGGCCATTGATTTCGGAGCTGCAGCTGCCCACGAACCACAGCAGCCTCGTGCCAAGCCTTGCGAGAGGAACATGGCTGAGCTCTGCTCTCACATCCTCAAAGGTTACGGAGTGCACTCAGCAGCCAGGCCTGCTCCTCTCTGAGCCTGAGCACTCCTTGCAGGCGTCCTTCTCTCTGCTCAAAGCTGCTACTGGCTTCTGGATGTAAGCAGCACTGCACAGAACAAATTTGGGGTCTTGGTGGCAGGGGAGCTTAGGATGAAATGTAGTCTAGACCCACAGAGACAGTGACAAAAAACACAGAGTTTCTGTGTCCCTGAGCTGGCAATGGGAAAGTGGAATAGATTAAGCCACGTGTGAGGTAAGGGATGGGGGTGTGAGGAGAGTGTCCAGAAGGATCCAGGGAATTCTGATGGAAAAGAGCAGCCCCAGAGTGCCTCTTACCTCCCCACTGGCCCTTTAATTCGGTGGTTTGGAGCGATCATTGTTATTAGCTAAGTATAGCTTCTAATTTTGGACTCTGCTTCGTCTCATAAAAATGCTTTAAAAACATCCTAATGGAAGCAATTACCTGAAATAAAATGCTACTAAATAACAGGGCAGCATTCAGGAAGGAGAGTTTGATGTGCAGAATGCCCATGCCTGCCAGCAGCTGGCTGTGAGCACAGCATTCCTGTGAGGAGCAGCACCTCTGAGCCACTGCACAGATCTGCTGAGGGCTGAGAAATCCCCCTCAGCCAACACTGATGTCTGCCCCATCCCTTTCTGACTTCATTAATGCAACACCTGTAGCTAAACGACCACACCACAGCAGGGTACAGCAGCAGAGCACGCTATCAAGTGCGACCAATAGAGGTGGCACCCTTTAACTATTTCATTTCTGTCTCCTGCAGGGCAGAGCAGCCAGTTTGGTGTGCTTTTTCTCTGAGAAAATTGCTTTGAGGCTCAGGGTCTCACAGCTTCCACACATTCCCTTGGATGCAATGCAGCAGAACTTGTGCAGAGCATGGCACTGAGCTGCCTTTGTTGGGACCCCACTGCGCATGAGGGCAGCACACCAAGTGTCTGCAGTGTCATATAGGAAGAAAATACCTCCTTGGACCCACTGGCAACGTTCTGTGTAATGAAGCCAGGATGCTGTTGGCCTTCTCTGCTGCAAGGACACAAACTGGTCCATGTTCACTCATGCCCTCCAGAATCCTTTGCACAGAGCACCTGGGCAAATGCCCCGTGCCCATGTCTCAGCAACACAACTTTGATGCCACTGCTGCATTTACGCTTCAATAAGTGCACACTGAACACAGTACAAAAGGGTGTAATTACCATTTCAGAAAAAAATTAATGTTAATTTGATGTTGCCTGTTATGGTTCTGACAGCTCCGAGGCTCTTCTGAAATAAGTGTCAAAGAGACATCACAAGCAAATACAAAGTGTTTGTTTTTCCTCTTCTTACACCCAATAGAAGGGCAGGGACAAAGCTTGAAGCAATGAGTGGGAAAATCTGCTCTTAAAGGAGGGGGCAACATCATCACAGTGCAGTTTGTGATTTTCAGAGCAGGGAAGTGTGGGAATGGCTCTTGTTTTGCAGGCGAATGGCAGCAAAGCCCATGCAGAACAGAAGTGGTCACACCTGCACAGACAAGACATTCCCAAGGCCCTTCTAAGCCTAAAGCCTGTGAGCTTTGTTTAACCATTACTTGTCATAAAAACTCCATAAGCTTTTATTTTTATTTTTATTTTTTTGCTTTTGCCTACCCAGTCCATCAGCCTGAAACCCCAAAAAATAAGGTTTGGCATTTTCAGCAAAATGATAAAAAAAATACCATCCATGAATCTCTGGGTTTTCTCAACCATACCTCCTTCCTAGGGAAGAAAGCGTGCAGCACAAAGAGCAAACACATTTGTTTTGCTGCTAAGAGCACGCTGACTTGTGCCTAAACATTTCAGATTGAATCAGTTCCAGTGGGTCCAGTACCAGACAGAATGGAAAATGAGCCCTGCAACACAGAGCAAGCAGAAGTGTCAATAAATATTTCAGTTCTGCATTTGGAAAAGAAATAATATGATGTATTCATATCCTACACAGATAATGAAATACTTTGCTTTCCAATGGCCTTAAGCAATGTTTGATTGCACAGAAAGAGTTCAATATAATTAAGGAGGATGTTAAACAACAGCTACTCAAGTCAAACATTGAAAAACCCGCAGCTCCAGATCATTTACATACAGCAGCATTAAGCAAAGCATTTTTGGAACACTCCAGAACTTGCTACAATTTTTGAGAAACTGTATATGGAAGAGATGTGATTCAGACACAAGATGCATTTAAAGCTGAATTTTCAGCCTCCTAAGGGAATGCCCTAATCAGCAGATGCTTGGCTCTCCTGGTGTGATGCTGACACAGTATTTCTGTTTGCTATCACTTTTTTTCCCCTCCTTTCTTCAGCACCTCAGTGGATTTCTAAAGGACTGGGCTGTGTCTCAGACAAAACAGATCATTTCAGTGGCCGTGCACTTGCACCAACTGGGCATCCTCTAGGGAAGAGCCTGGGATGCTGAGGACAGAGGCAGGATAACTGCTCAAAGAACAGGGGAAGGAGGGAACCTACAAAGCAGCCGGGCTGAGCTCACTCCAGGGAGATGCTGGAAGGGCACAACACATCCACATCCAGCAGCTGGGAACACCAAGGGCAGGTTGTTTCTGGATGAAGGCATGTCCACATGGGGAAGCACTGGAAAACCAGACCAGGACCCCAGCATTGCCTTTCCCTGCCTATTGCAGGGAAAGCAAGGTCTTTTCCTCAACACCACAGCAACACTCGGCTCATCCAGATTTCCTCCAGGTTAATGAATGTCTCCACTCTGCTCCAGTTCTGCACTTGCAGCTGACCCCCATCTGGCTGACCCAGATCATCCGTTTCAGCACTTCCAGCTGAATGCTGAGGTTTCTGACAGAAACTTTAGTGCCAGCATGTACTCACTTTTCACAGATAACTCCAAGAACATGTTTACAGGAGAAAAATGACAATTTCTACCAGCCCCAGTGGTCACAAAGCCTAATTCACAAAATTCCAGAGGCATTCCAAATGCTCTCACTCTGCTCAAGTGCTGGGCTGTCATGCTTCCCCTGCATCCCTCTCCACACTCCTGTCACATACCTCCAGGCTCCCCACCATCCTGCCCCATCTCTCCTGTGTCTTCCTCACCTCTCCTTATCTGCTGTACTGAATCTTTTCTTGCTTGGCCACCTGCATGATTAAATAATCCCATACCTTCACTTGATTCATTCCCTTGGTGAGTCATTTATTAAACAACTGAGAGACAGTTCAGGTGATCTAGATGAACTTCATTAACACAGCACATATAATTTAAGGTTTCTAACAGAAGAAGGAAGCCTTGGACATTCATATTTTGATTCACGACCAATTTTGGCGCCATAATGGGTCACACCACAACCTTTTTAGGGGAGTTGCAGTTGGGGTAGAGAGATCCAAGATTTGTGCTGAGAGTGTTTTCAAAAGCACAAAGCCATGATTGTGAGACATGAATCAGTGAATATCCCAAATCTCAGTTATCAGTTCCTAGAGGGGAGAGTCCCTCCTAATTCTTTGGGGCACAGATTGCTTGGATGGAGGACAGACAGAAGGTAGAACACGTCTATCTGGGGAAAAGGTGTTGAATTTGCTGGAACTCATGCCCAGCAGGAAGGACACATGACAGATAAGGTTCCTACCGTGAGATAAAGAACAAAAGAGCCCATGTGTTACGGATGGATGTTGGCATCAACGGGTGAGCCCGTGATGACAGAAGAACTCTGGTGCTCCAAAATACCCACAGCTGATCAATAAGTCATTGGAATGATTCAGTGAATTCACTACAGAGCAATCAATAAAATGAATAGAAAAAATGAATACACGAATCCCATAGGACAGGTTAACCTTTGTTGGCTCCCACACTCCCAAACTGCTTGCTTTTGCAAGTCCCTATAGCATCTAATGAGAACTTCTGCTCCACTTCAGCTGTGAATACAGTCAGTAACTCCAGCATTGAGTGAGATACCATGAAAGCCTGACAGAAGCATTTATTTTAGACCTCATTCGGAGAATTGTGTAAGATAATGAAGGTGTCACTTAAAATGATGATTATTTTTTATTTCCAGGGGAAAAAAAAAACCAAGATCGAAAAAGCAAATAAAAATGATTCTTCAAACTAGAAAGGAAAAAAGAGAATTTATGGAGAGATAGGGGAAATGATAAAATATCCCTCTCAAATATACTATTTATTCAGACATAACTCAGGGGACAGTACTGGGGCCATCCATCTTTATCAGCTATCTGAGTGAGGGGATTGAGCTCACCCTCATTTGTTATGTCATTTACAAATGACACCAAGCTGAGAGGAAGTGCTGATCTGCTTGAGGGTAAGAAGACCCTACTGAGGGCTCTGGACAGGCTGATTGTTGGGCTCAGGCCAGTGGAATGAAGTTTAGTAAGACCAAGTGCTGTCCATGGAGGTGGTGGAGTCACTGTACCAAAGGACATGGCTAGTGGGCAACATCAGTGGTAAGCGAACAGTTAGACTAGTGATCTTAGAAGTCTTTTCCAACCTAAATGTTTCTATGGTTCTATAACCAAAGATGTCGAAAAGCTCCATTTCACTTTTGAGCATTCTGAAAAGCTTTTGCCTATTAATGCATCATATGTAACAAAGCAAAAAATCTTCTGAATGGAAAACATGGATTTTGTTTTTGAGAACATTATAGTGTTACTTTTTTTCCACTTTACTTTCTTACAAAGGAGAAAAAAAATGATTCTTCCCTTTGAAAAACATTAATTGCGAACCACTTTTATTTTCAGTGCACAAAGTTCTAATGGAGAAACTTCAGGGCACACTGACTGCATCTGCCCTTGTTAATTTGTTCCATCTAGGTTAATATGTCTGACTTTTAGAAACGTGTGACTTAATTCTGTTAGGACTCTGTCTGCCTCTAAGTAACGGCTAATGAGAATATCACACACCAAGCTACACAAGGGAAAGGCGATCTTCTCTGACATGCCAAATTCAGCACATGTAACGCATTCTCTTTTCCATTGACCTGGAAGGTCAGAACTGAAAAAGGCTGAAAAAATGGAAACACTGGAAATGGCCAGGAGCAGCTGCTGGAAGAAGTGTGCTCTGGGTAGACAGGGAAGGATGATAGGTGTTGTAGTAATGACTATCTGAAGATCTCCTCTGATCTGCAGTGGCACTCAATGGTTTCCAAAGCTCCATCTGAGCCTCGTTAGGTATCTCATTAGCTCTTTTCTCTGGTTTCAAGCAGCTGTCCAGCAGCAGCAGCACATCTGGTCTGTCTTGCCGTAAAACAGGACTTCTGCAGTTTAGTTTTCCTCCAGAGACAAACTTCAGTGCATATCTGAAATAATTATATTTTAACGTTTAGTTCAGATGTTTTCCATTCTCTTTGCAGACAAAACCCCTATTTTAATTCTCTTTACTCTGAGGTTTTGTCTGCACTGTACTCAAGGAGGAATACATATCCTTACAGTACTTTGGAAACTTAAGCTTCCAAAATGAGTCAGGTGATGGCCTTCACTACCTCTGTGTCCATCTCTCTCTACTTCCCAAAGACAGCCATACTCATAAATGCTCCTGTAATTCACAGCTACTGAAACAGGTTTCAGGTATTAGTTCTGTTAGACTCACATTAGTGATTCATTAAGCTTTATAGCCACCAGAGCTAGGTACGTATTTTTGATCCACTTTAAAAATAGATCTTTTTGAGAAGCCATTATGCAGAAACTGAGCTTCCAATGACTTCTATTTTTCCTAGAAGAAAAACTTTCTGAAGCTCCATATGGAATTCCTGGTTAAAATTCTTAGAAGGCACAGCTTTGAGCAGACAATAAGGAAACTCAGTCTGTTCTCACTGGGGACGAGGCTGTCCACGGTAGCATTGTGTTAATCTACTCTTAAAATTCTCCTGGACACGTGAAGTTTTTAGGAGTGAGATCCAGCTGGCCTGGTGCTGTGGTGATCCAGAGCTGGCTGGCTGTGTAACACCTTCGACAATTCCATCCACCTTGAGTCTCGCTCACGTCTCAGAACCCTTTGGCTGAACGTTTGTAGATCACTGCCTCAAAGCAGCTCTTCAATGCAACAAGGCCGGCTAGAGCTGCATGTGCCATCTGCAGCCAGAGGACCAGGTGCCTGTCTTTGTTTCCCTGCACTCTGCATACTCCTCGGGGAAGAAAGCACAACTTTAGCCAGGATGCAGAAGCCACTTCTCACCTGATTGCTGCAGTTGTTTCTCCAAGGTTCACTCAAGGTCACTGAGGACGCCGGGTGACAGCCCTGGTGTTCAGGCTCACATCAAACAGAAAGGTGAAGGCCCCTTCCTTTGAAAGGGTTCTGTCTCAGATGCAGATCGCTGTCTTTAAACTCAAGTGAAAATTAAGTAACTCGTAAACTGCACAAATTAATTCAATAATTCCCCCTAACATTTCCCTTTGCAGGAAAGTTGGAATATAATCAGAAATATGTTAATGTGCCATTTGCTAATTTCTCTCTTATTCCATCTGGGGACAGTAAGATCTTCTCCTCTGATATATTTTCAATGTACTTGTCAGAATTATTAGATCTTGAAGAAGAAACAAAGTTTCCAGCTTTTTGCAAGTAGTTCTTCCTTCTTGTCCCCAAGTCCTCACATGAGGCAAATCAAGATAAACTGCTTTTCCACAATTAAGCCAAGCCTGTCCCAGCTGCTCTTCATGCTCTATCTTCTCCAGATATCAGGAGTGAATTCTCATTGTTATTTTTCTTTCAAGATCTTTTCTTCATCATAATTGAATTCTAAAATTAGTCTGAGAGAGGGACAAATTCAATCTGGGGAGTTTATAGACTGCTCTTTCCAGCCATAGGTTGCCCAACAGCTGCTTGCAGAACAGTGTCACACCATTAACCTACGAGCAAAGAAATTAAGATCCTGCTCTCTGTCCTCTCAGCCCTTTTTTACTGCTCAGACACAGACAAGCAAATCCCAGCCTAGGATGGATTCAGATCTTGCATCCTACCAAACACAAAGCCCTTACCCAGAAATGAAGCCCCCAGTCTCCTGCAGAGCTGGTGCTGGTCCTGGCTGAGCATGGCAGCCCAGGTGCCAATGGAACCAGTTGGTTTTTCTACAGTTCCTTCTCTGGTCACTAATGGTGAGCTCAGGGCTTGGGGCAGGCTGCTCCTCCCTGGCTCCAACAAAGGCAGTGAGTGAAGTCAGCTGGCAAAGCTCCTACAGCCTCTCACACTGCTTCACTATCAGCTTATATTCAACTGGTGCAAACCATCAGAGATTGTCAGAGTCCCCGAATTTGGGCTGTGTGTCTGTCACAATGTTTGCAGGGATTTGCATATGCCTCTGGCTCCTGTCCTCCAGGCAAGCAAATTACTTTGATAAATTTGCATGTATTCATCCATAGCCCAGGCCATGCTTTCCTTTACAAACAACACAGAGTAGCTAATTAATTACTCTAAATCATTGGAGATCTCCTTGGCTGCAGACAGAGATGACTGAGAGGTGCTTTTTACTACAAAATTTCCCTTTTTCTCTGATGGTTTGATACGTGGAAGGTTGCCCCCCATTTCTAATTCGCTCCTCTCTGTAAGTGAAGCATGCAGGACCTGCCTGCCAAGAGACAGGACAGTGGATGGGGACTCAGCTGTCAGTGCAGCCACTGACCTCCTCTGGGACGTTGGGAAAAGCCAAACACATTTCTGTTCTCCATCTCCAAACCAGGGATGGTGTTATCGTTCTCCTTTCAAAGCAACTCACAGCTGTGGAAGTGAGATTTTCTTATTATACTGAATACTTCAGGATGCGTTTATTTTCCTATTTTTGTTCTGTTTGTGATACATTTTCGAGCTTGCTATCAGCAGAGATATACAGGTTTAGATATCAGAGGGAATTGATAGTGATGGGAGCCTTGTTACGATTTGTTAGGTTTTATGTTCCACTTAAAAAAAAAAAAATTGATTGATGTGTTCAGAATTGGTGAAGTTATTTTTTGAGGGCTTAGAGCTTAAATTATGCTTTGGTCTTGTTCTTCTCAGGAGCAGATTTCACCTGGGGTGAAACAGAATGCTCCGGTTAGTGAGGATATAGATTTCAAATAGTAACTCCCACTGTTTAATGATCACTTAAACTTGTGCTATCGTAATACATAATGGCTACTTCCCTTGGAGGTTTCCAGCACAGGACTGAGCTCACCAATTGCTGAACTGGGAAGGAACGAAGGCACTGTGAGTGCTTAAAGGTAGAAAGGATATCACCACACGGGGACTGCCTCGCACACCCCCAGCTGCTTTCGTTGTGTGATGATCTGCAGAGCACATCCAACCACGAGCCACTGCTGTGCTGATTGCTACCCCGACAGAAGCGCTAATTAGAGCCACGGGCTTCGCTCTGTCCGATGTCATTCTTCTTCGTAGACAAAGGATTCTCTCATCCCATAGTCTTGCAGAATTAGAATAGTCCGAGAGGAACAGAGTGCTGCCTCAAAGGGAGTGAGATTGGCCCTCCCTTTTCCTTCCAAATTGCAACAATTTCAAACTTCCTAATGGACTAAAAAATGATCGCTTTCCTATCCATTAAACTCCCCGTTCTTTTATATCTTCATCTGATCTGCTACATTAAGAGGAGGGAGGGAGGGAGGGGCGCAAATAGATCAATAAAGCCAGAATAAAGAGAACAGCTTTGTGTTGCCAAAAATCAAAACATTATTTTTCATTCTGATGACCAAATCAATAACCATGAACAATGTGAAATCGCTTCAAAGAAACTTTTGCTGGCAGATAGGTCTGGCCCACGTGCATTCCTGGAAGGGAGCCTCACAGACAGGTGATTGGTCTCAGCCTTTCTGTCCTTTCTGTCTCTTTGACACCATCAGATTTAAGGGAGTAACTCCCTTGTGCAGCTGTCAGTTCCCCTGGATGACTGCAGAGAGCTGGGACAGCCCGTGCATGCTCAAGCAAAAAACATTTGGGGCTCAGTTCAGGCTGTAGGTACACCTCACCAGTAACAGCAATAATCAATCATCCTCCTCTACAGGAGGCTTCAGGCAAGAGGACAGAGACAATCAGACAAATTTGCTTTAGAGAAGTGAGGCCACGGGGCTGACCAAGGAGGAACTTGGGGCTGTCTGTACACAGTACATGGGGATGAGCAGTCCCCCAGAGCTGCTGATCTGAAGTAGGGAATTCTGATTCCTACTGATTGAAATCATGAAGGATGTGTACTTGGAGGACTAGGAAACCACAAAGAACACGTATTTGGGGACTAGGAAATTCTCTCTTTTGTTTCTAAGGCAGTTCTATTTTTTCCCAACTTATTTTTGGGTGTGCCTGAAAATATTTACTTGGAAGTGCTTAAAAAAGATCTTTACAAAATGTGTCTTCTTCCCACATATGAATTTGCTCTCTTTCTTTCTGCTGCCCTTTGCTGCCAAGAAGCAATTCTCAACACAGATATGTATTCTCTGAAAGTAAAGAAATAACTCAAACATGAAATGGAATCCTCCTAGTGAAAATGCACGGTGTTGCCATGGGGAAGGTGCACCTTGGGTGTGAGCTCATGTCCACCTTCCTGCTATGTGTCCAGCTTTCCACTGCGTGCCCATATTCCCACTTTTTTTTTGTAAGTTCAGCCCTGCTGTCCAAGTAGCTCCAGCAATTTGAGCAGTGTGACCCGGCACTGCCTGCTCACAGCAGCCCACCCTGGACAGGACATCAGAACCACCCTGACTTTGCCCTATCCTGCAATGGTGTCTTGATTCTCGGTATAATTTTCTGCTGTGAATTTGATGTTTGGCATTTGTTGGTTAAACTTCCCGTTCCCATCAATACAAATATATCCGAAGAGCCAGGCAACCTGCTGGGACTCGGGGGTAAAGCCATTGAGATGGGAGGAATTGAACAATTTCTGCCTCCTGTGCGTCTCTGCAAAGTGTCGTGATGGCCACTGGAGAAGGCGAGGAAAAACATACTTCAAGTGCTGCTTCATTCTCCTCCAGGATTGAAAGGATCAATAAAAAGCGCTGAGGACAAAAGAATTAAAAAGGGGAAGGAAGCCGAGATGAAAAGGTAAGAGGCTCGTTTTGATTCCTTAACAGAATAAATGGCCCACGTGGCTGCTGCTCCCAAATGCTTCAAACAAAATGCTCCACGGTTCTTATTCAGAATACAAAGAATGGTTTAAATGAAACCCTCTTCTATTAAATCATTATTTACTTTGAATTTCAGCCTCAGAATGAGGGCACACCACTGGCAGGGACATGAGCTCTGTGCTCCATGCTCCTGCCTTGCCAAGATGCACCGTCCGGTGATACTGCGGCTGTCCTGTCACCCCTGAGAATACTGCTGTCAGCACTGCTGTTTGCCTGGTTATTGTGTCCCTTAAGGGAAGCAACATCTGAGACCCCTTCTGCTGCTCATTCTTGCTCTTTTGTCCTTCCTGCCAATGCTTGAGTTAAGCTACACAGCTAATTTTCGTCTCTTTAAGATCATTGAAAATCGCTAGGAAAAGCTAAATTTCCACACAAAACACTTTTTAAGGGGACTTCAAAATCTTTCAGTATGAAAACATCAAAACAAAATAATTTCAGCCTCTCAAAAAGAAGCTGTATTCCCGTACATACGTTTAATGGTCAGAAATATTTCTCAAACTGGAGATGTACTCTTCATTGATTCCTGAGAAATACACAGACAGACATGTCTGCGTACAATTGGCAAACCTGGCAGGTAAGAGGAGGAAAAGACAGGGAGAATAAGCGTCCTCTCCCATCACTAAATCAAGTCAATACTCAGTACCCTAGCCATGACCTTTCACAAGCAGAGTCACCTCTCGAGAGAGGAAGAAGAGCAACAACGTGAGCAGGAATTTGTGCATTAGGAAGAAATCGCTGCCCACACCGCCCACAGAGTCCCACTCCTATCTCAGCTCTGCAGCCTGAGTTTGTCATATCTTTAAACTACAGGACAGCATAACACTCCTGGCTCAGAGCACACTCAACTGGCAATGATATTTTCTTTGCCAGTATGAAAGTTTATTTTACTCCTTTTGCCTGTAACAGAGAGATGGTCAGATACGATAGCAGAGAAGTGTTTAACTGCAGGTGGACATACAAAAAAAAAATCGAGATAGAGCGAGAGATGTTAAGTTATAAAATAAAACAAGATGTAGATTCCTATTAACCTGGAGAAGAAATAAAGGCATGTTCTTCCCTTGACAGCAACAGCGAGCCTCCGACAAGGAGCTGCAAGGTCAAATCTGCTGATAGATGAGCAGCGGAGGAAAATGGAGATAAAAGAAGCAAAGCTTGCTCAGATCACCAGCTCGAGCTCTCGGGAGGGCTGGTGGCTAAAAAAAGCCCCAGGTTGCATGCAGCACGGTGTCACCTTCTCTTGCAGGAGTGACTGTGGCTGACCCACTGCTGTTGCTGATGAATGCCCAGAGGAAGGCAGCGAGGCCGCTTACTTCGATGTATTTTCTACCTATTAAAAAATAGCTAATAGGCTCCAGAAAGGGGAAAAATGTCCCATTAATGAGGGGCCAATAGAGACTTTTCAAAGCACCTGACAGAGCTAAAGCTATAAATTCTCTGAATTAACTTGAGTGGAGTTGTGGATGCAAGTAGGAACACAGCCAGGAACGAATTAGAAGAATTCAGCCTCAAATTCATCAGCGCCCCAGTTCATATTTTAGCCTCTCAGTGGTCCAGAAATGATGAGGGAGGGGACAGAACTGACAGTACTAACAAGGCTGCTGAGCAGTCTTTGTGAGCCCCGCTGGCAGGAAACTGGAGGAGAGGTGTGATAGCTCAGAGTGCTCTACCTGGGCGCTGCCGATCGCTGCATGCCATGTCCATCTGTCCTCTCCACTGCACTGCTCCTTGCTGCCCTGTGGGCCCCACTGAACGATGCTGAGCAAAAGCAGATCTGGGTGCTGAGCAAAAGCAGATCTGGGGCTGCTCTGCTTAGAGCCCAGGGGATGGATACGAGAAGCAAGGAAAACGTGGCAGACCGCTGGAGAAGCTGAGTTTGAGCGTTTGTTTTTATCCACTGGAGAACAGATGTAAAACAGTAACAGAGATGTTTCAAAATGGGCAATTTACGGGAAAGGAAAACATTTTGTGGTGAAAGTTAAAAGGTTTTTGCTTACAGCCCGAGTAAGTCAATTATCCCAGCGCAGAAGTGTTTGACTCTATTAGTGAAGCAGTGCTTCAGCCAGGTGGGCTGAAGTCTTTCACTTCCATTTTCCATCATGATAAAAGATCCTCCACCACTGTGCCTTACATTTATTTTAAATGCAGGCCCGTGGTTATGTGGCCAGGTTTTAAAAATGTTTTGGCCAGTCCTTGTTAGAAGTGCAAGGCAAATTTTCCATATTTATTCATGTATGAAATAATCCAGATTAGGGACTTTCCTTACGGTCTGTTGTCGTAAGAACTCCTTGTTGTGGTGGAGCAAAAATGTAAATGCTCTCTTCTGAACTAATTATCTCTGCTCCTCTGGAAGAGACAGGCAGCTCTGAAGCATGATTTACTCCTCACATTCAGACAGTGACCCCAAGAGAGGAAAGCAGACGTGTCTATTTCTCCCTTTCAGCTTTCAACTAAGTCCAGACAATTGCTTGCAGCCTGAACTCCCACACTATAGCCATCTAAACTTAGATTCAATGACTCCCCTCTCTTGAGACTGTCGCCAATCTTTGCAGGTTGCAAGGCTCCAGGCATAGAAAGGGGGGGAAAAAGAAAGAAAAAAAAAAAAAAAGAAAAGCAAACTCATTGCTTTTTATTCACAGAAATGTTCTCAGCTTTGGCACTGGACAAGTCAAGCAGCCCTAATGAACACCTGCCTGTTTGTCTCAGAGACAGCATGCTGAGGTGTAATATACAGCTCTGTAATTCAATCCGAGCATTTGAAAGAAAATAATTCACTTCATTTTTTTTTTTTTTTCCTGAAGTGTTAATAAGGGGCTCATCTACTTTCAAAGCACACCTGAAATTAAGGGTAGCAGGTGTGGAAGTGGAAGGGAGAGACCAGCTCCTGCCCTTCTTTTTGTTACAAAGAAGTTGCTGCCTTAATTAAAGCTGTGGCAATGTCCCAGTGACAATTCTGCTCACATCTGAATGAACCATGGATGCAGTGAGGGATGCATCCATCCCCAGTGCTGTGTCCAACCCCTGGTAGCAGAGTTCAGAAGGTGTCAGGGAGTATCCCCATGATCCAAGATGCTTTGCACTCTGGGCCTGGGTCAGCTCCCAGGTCTTCATCCAGCACTGTTACCAGTGCTGACATTTTTCAGGTGAAGTTCAGTTTTGAAGAGCTTAAATAACTGTTGATAATACCAGTTTCTTTTCCAAGCTGCATTTCACCCGGCATGCAGAACTAGAGCCACAGGAAACACACCCTGACTGTCAATAACAGATCGAGGTACCAAGAAAGGGACTTTGGTTCTGCCTGAACAAACCCAAATAGCACAGTGGGGAGCCACTTGCCATCAGCACTTGCCAAAGGCTGGCTGTGCTATCACTTTTTCTCTTCTATATGCCACTTCACATCGCATTTCCACCAATGCAGAATTATCGGTGCCTTTCCATGTGATGGAGAGCACACTGCTGTTAGTAGGGATGCAGACAGAGCACCTGTGGCTCATCACCTCTGCTTTCCAGTGGTTGTGAAGGCAGTCTGGACTTTTACACCCACACCTCTGTCTCCCAGATTCTTTGCTTAGCAGAACGGGTTTGGATGCTGAGGGCACTGTAAGAGATGACACTGTGCCCTGATAAAGGAGAAGTCCTGATGTGGAAAGGGGATACTTGCTGTGGGTTCACTGGGAGATCCAGGCTGTGCTGCATACTGGGACCCACACAGATTTCCAGAGCACACAACTCTGTTTTCCCATGGATCACCCACAGAGCTGCATACAAAAAGCTCACCACTCATTCCCACAGACCATCCTTCAGTTTCCAGTTGCATGTCATTTTCTTCTTCTCTTTTTTTTCCGCATTCTAATCAATCCTTCAGATATCGTATCCAGCACCCTTGAGCTGATGACTCCCTGATAAGTCGAACAGCATAACGAGAAGGTAATGCTGATGGCAGTAATGATGTATAATGTTGGCTCTTCTGCTCTAAGATCCAGCTTTATCTACTGCTTCTCCACTCCAAAGAATTATCTATCTAACATCGTCAAATATGTTTTGTTTTCTGACTGCTCTTGATAATGCTGACAATGACAGACAACGCAATTTGCTTCTGCAGGCTTCAAACACAGACTCACCAGAGCTGGCACCCGGCAGCTGCCCAAGCAGATGACTTGTCAGAGCTTCGCTGCAGGAGCAACAAATTGTTTCTCATTGATTTCAGTTCCTTGCCCAGCTGGGGATTTGAAATTGGAGGAGGCTATAGCTAGAAAACATGTCCCTCAGCTTCCAAAGGACAATTACCACTTGGTGGCCGGATCCTGAGGAGCAAATACACACTCTGAGACTTCAGAGGTAAATAAGAGATAAGTACCCAGGTACACAGATTAGATTACACCAGAAACTGCTGTTGCAGATGGGTTTGTTTAAGAGCTACCAGTGTCAAGCATAAATACATGGAATAAAGTGCCAGGCACCTAGTTCTTCCCCAGCAACCAGGATATTCCCAGAAAAAAAAAAACAAAAAAAAAAAACATGAGGATTTGGGGGATATTTAATAACACGTTTTGGGCTCCACTCATTTGCCATCTGCTTTCTGGACATCTAGAAGGTGCATTTCACAGTGTCAAACCTTTCTCCACATAGAAATGTATGGAAGGAGAAAGTTTCTCGGGAATCTCATTGAGATTACCTTCTCACACACACACAAGCACTGGGTGTCTCACAGAAGGGTTTTTCTATCCCCTCTTTTTTTTCTCTTCACGAGTGGCTCAAAGCTGAAGGAATGTCAAGGGCCATAGAAACTTGGCTGAAACCCTGCCTGTTTCTCCAGGAAATGTTTGTAATCCTGGCTCTGTGACCTCCTTGTTCACGGCACTAAGAGGAACGCTTCCAGCTCACTCTTCTAAGTGTTCATTTCATAATAATCTTGAACAAAGGATCAAAGAGGGAGCATCCCAGACAGACTGAAAAGCCAACAGAGAAAATTGCCACAGTACAGTTCTATGTCCTGCAATGAATCCCTGAAAGAAAAGCATCTTCTTGGTGCCTGATGTTGCTGGCAGTCCTGGGGACAAGAGCTCTCTCATCTCCTGCAGCACAAACAACGAGTTGTACTTCACTGTAGCTTTTTTTTTTTTTTTTTTTTTTGGGAGATAAGCATCTTCTGTGATTGGAATAAAGGAGGAGTAGACAGCCCAGACAAGAAAGCATCTCTCCCTGAACATCTCCCTTCAGCTCCAAATCCTACATCTGCTGAGGACTGTGGCCCTGCAGGAGCTCAAGGTGCCACCCTGTTATGTGGCTTCCTTGGTGCTAATAGCAGAGCTACAAGACACTCCTGGCACTGGACCCTGAGATTTTAAAGGGAGTTTTTAGGGAGTTCCCTTGAATGGTTTGGAAAATGCCACTAATGGAAAATGTAACCTCATTCTCCTACAAGTAAGTGACAGGGAAACCCTCTGTCCCTCATCCTCTGGAAGACAAGGAGGACCAAAACTCTGGAGATGCAGCAGCACCCTACACTGAATGCAGTGGGTTTGCCTTGTTTACACAAGAGGACCAGAGGAGTGAGGGACATGGTAACTGTACGCCTGTTTTTCAACACCAGCACCTGCTGAACAGATCCTGCAGCCTCTCTCTTCTCCATTTCCAAACCAAAACATGCGTAAAGTACATTCAAGTTTATGTATATTAATGCCAGATAGGGCCGCAGCTCAGCTCTGCTAACAAAAGCACAATCTGTGCATTCCTGAGTCACAACAAGCAGCCACACGGCAATGCTGAAAAGAACCATGCTCCCACTGCTCGTCCTCTCCCACTGGCACAGCCCTCCACCAGAACCAGTGCATCAGAGGGGGCCCTGCACTGCAGGGATGTGGGGACTGCTCCCATTCATCCGTCAGTTCCAGTTGCACTGGGTGAGTTCTGACCTGGATGGGTTCCTCTGGGCAGACACGTGCCAGAAGGACGTCCTGGAAGAATCAACAGATCCCAAGCAGCACCATGCTCGGTTGGAAAGCTGTACTTAAAATCTCAAATTGCTCATCTCTATCGCAGCACTAAGTATAGCTGCAGACTGGAATTATGCTGGAAAGCATTCTTCCATACACATACAGTCTCATGCAGAACGAGACACACTGTCTGCTCGGCACACACACACCCATGTGCACACACACTTTCAGCCTGTCTGTCTTTCACGTCCCCTCCTTTTCCTCCTTTTTAGGTTACAGTGCTGACTTGCTGACTAGCTACAGCTAACATGGATGCTCACACAGCAAGCAGGCTGTCTGTCTCTTACACATTATGAAGAAATTAACGATGCACGTTTGCATGTTTAGGAGTGTGGTGGGTTTGGAGATAGGGTGTTTTTTTGCCACCTGGTTTTGCTGCTGAAGTGTGACATCTTTGCCTGGGTCAATTTTACATGTTGTCCAGCACAGCCTCTGTACCAGGCCTGTCCATCATTGAACCTCTTGTTTAATTAACACAGTGTCACTCAGTTTGCTCTCTAAACACTAAAACTCCAGCTTCTCTCTAGGAACAAACTTTGGGAGGCCTGACAAAGGAGAAGAGGATTTGAGAAGTGACCTGCTTTTCTCCTTCAGCAGCCCTGTAGGATGTGCTCTCAGACCTCAGAAAAACTGCTGAGGTACAGGGAAGTCCTGACAGCAAAGTGCTGAGATGTGTTAACCTGGATGCAGCTCTCCTTCAGACTGAATTGTCCAGGCAGCACAAAGCTGAAATCGAAGCCTTGAACTGAGAAATTTTTAACTGCTCCTTGAATTAATGGCCATGATAATTCCTCCCTGGTTCCATCTGTGGATCCGGCAGCAGGACTCTGGGAAGTGTTCCTTCAGACCATGTAGCAAATGACAAGGGAAAAGCAAGACAAATTTTCCAGGATGTCTAAACTCTAGGAGGGGGAGGGTTTTCCCAACCAAGAGATTTGGCTGAAAGTACCTGTGGACCTCCTGCCCTCTTTAGGTATGTCCCCGAGAGCAGAGCGAAGCCAGGCTCTGGTTCTGCCCCCAGGCTGCCCTGTCACTGCTACATGAAACACTGCAAGACTCCAACTTCCCAAGGTCATTTTCCTTCTAAAGGTACTTTGCAAGAGCCTCCAGACAGAGGCCATCAGGGGAGGATGAGGAGGGCCAGGGGGAATGAAAGATCTTTGTACAAGGAGAATTTTCCAGGAAGCTGTAGGATCAGCCTGGACCATCCATCCCGATGTGCTGGCAGAGCGCTGGAGCTCCTGGCAGAAGAAGGGAAGGGAAGATGGGGCCTCTATGCCATATCTCAAGGCTTATGTCATTTTTCCCAGCCAGAATGAGGGATGTGAAGGTGATCACTACCCTGGCTTAGTGGGACACAATCTGCTGCCTAGCAGCAATGATGGGGCACTTTCCAGCACAGGAGCCAGCTGGGTGTCTGGCCAGGAGTCCAAAGAAGCCACAGGCGACAGATCAGCTAATCATCAGATGGCCAAGCCCATGGTAGAGGCTATAAATTCCTGTCTTCACAAGCAATTTGCACTTATTGTCAGGTACTGAATTCAGCACACAGATGTACTGTGTCTTTGCCACAAGGTGCAAAGCAGCATCTTATCTCCACCCTGGAAACTAGCGCTGGTAACATTTTCAGTATAAAGAAATGGAATTATCTCACCTCCTATTTCCTTTCTCTGTTTTAGTATTTTGCACTTCACTTAAAGATGCTCTCTTCTTCTTTTCTTCAAATTCTTTCCTTTTAGCTGTCTCTCTTTCATCTCATATTTCCACTTTCTCTATTTTTCATAAGGAAAAAGAATAAGTGAGAGATAGGAGAGCTGAAAGCTAATCCCACACCTTTACTTTGGGGATCAGAAGAAGTTATTTCTTTTTGTCCTTCCTCAGACCACTTATTCTCCTCTTTTCTGGATCTGCCCCCAGAGCGCTCCGTTCAGAGTATTTTAGATACAGAACTAATACTTCCCAGGCTCTAAAAATGGGGCTTCAGAGATAGAGAAGCACTTCTGGGTGACTTGTGGGGAAAGGAGCCCATCTGTTGTCCAGCTGTTCCTTTTGTCCTGTCCATCTGTGATTGGAGATCTCCTGAAAAATGAGCACTTGTTTTTCTCCAGAGACCTGGAAGATGAATGCCCATATCCCCAGCAATAGGCTGGTCCCCACCAAACCACCAAGTGTTCCTGTTGGGTCTGATGCCTGCTAGCTAACAAGCCAAACTCCAATCCTGCCCTAACTTTAGTTAGCTGTGCAATTCTACAGCTGCCTCCTAATGTGGCCTAGAGATATGCATGCCAAGGAGCTTGTCATGTTGATGTTCACAAAAGCCCTGGCTCCTAATTCAGCCGAAGGAATTTAAGAGTAGATGACTGATCTTCCAAGGGTCTTTAAACTGAGGGTAAAACTCAAATCTGCACTGAGATCATCCTCTGGAGGTGGGCACTCCTGGAGTCCCATCAAACACTCTCTCATTAGAAAATGGCACACCTTGGGTGAACACATTAAGATCAGTTAGCATTACTTCCATGGGGCAAACACAATCTTATTTCTGCCATTCTTAGCTCCTTAAGAATTATACAGTTATTTCAAGGCTTGGGGTTGGAGGGTAGGTGTGAATTCCCTTTCTCTTTCTGAAGTGAATTTTCTTTTAGTCTCCTTATACCATCTAGTGGGAGATTTGAGTAAGACAAGTGCTTAAAAACACCTGGCGCTGTCAGAGCTCAGTAATGCTTGTGCACCTCTAATTAAATGCAATGGTGATGAAGGTGAAAAGTAAAAAGCTCTCGGATCATACATCAGATAATCGCCTTGGTCTGGAGGTGGAAACTGAGAGGGTTTACTCTTGATTTGCAGTAGGAAAAGCAGAAACATAAAATGTAAAATGAACTGAAGGCTGGAAACAAAATATGAGGATGAAAGTGATTTTGGAAGTGTGGATGCATTTGGTTTGGAAATCATGAGAAAAACATACTTATTACAAAGGGTGTTTCAGCCCAAGGAGAAAACATCACTTTCGCTCCCTACGCAGTCTGGAATCTTGTTGCTTAAAGAGCAATTTTAAGTATCCTGTGAAAGATGATGGTGTATCTTCAGAAATCCTCACCATAGATGGAGAGGAAATGAACAGTTCTGCCTTAAAGGGAGACACCAAAGTTGGGGCACAACAGTAGGAGCCAGAAAGTTCCAGTTCACATAGAAATCCATACCACGCTAGAACGTGGAACTTTTGAGTGCTAGTTTTACCACCAAATTCCATTGTCTATTTATTTTCTGCCTGTCTAGCAGCTTGAAAACCAATCCAATCAGGAATTTGCATGGCCACAGTAACAACCCCATCCAGGATGGCCCAAAGAGTCATATCCACTCTGGAGGTTTTACAAGCTTGTGTTTTGGTGGTTTGAGTGATCCTCTCCATAGAGGGCTGCTTAGATATGAACAACACAGGGAAAGCAGTAGACATGATGGAAATCTTTTGACAAGTTTACATGACAAAACATACAATATTGTCAAAACGGCTATTGCCTATGAGAAAACTCTAAAACTAAAGCTTCTGAATCAACATTTTGAAATTTCAATCTGTCGAAAATGACATTTCTCATAAACTCCGTATCTGTTTTACTCAAAACAGACAACATCTTTCAGGTTGATGTTCTCAGAATGTTTAATGCCACTGAAATGCTGGTATGTTGGCTTTTCATTCAGTCAGCAGACAGAAATGAATGCAGAAATAAAGGAATTCCTAGTTAGATGAAATTTCTTTTTTTGGTTATGGAGCTGAAGGAGTTACCAGAGAGGACAAACCTTCCTTGAGGGTGACCTGAGCTCCCAGGGAGGTCCTACAGCTGCAGGGTTGGAGAAGAAAAACAAAATGAAACACAAATGCCAAAGGCCACAGAGAGAAGCAAACTCTGCTCTATTTTGGTCTGAGCAGAGAGCTGGGTGCTTCCTTTCTCTATGCTTGCAGGCACAATAGAGAGGTTGGGAGCTTCCAACATAGCCACTATATTAGTACTCACAACAACTGGAGCCAGAGACCTCCAGAGAGAAATGTGTGCGGAGCAGATGTGGCAACTTAATTTTTGAAGCCCCATTACTGTGTTCAGGTCTCTGAGAACTTTATAAAAGCAGCTGTTGGCCTCACTTCCACCCTAGACAGCAGCAGTACTGTTCGGCCCAGCAAAGATGCCCAACATGCTGTCACCACAGCTCTCCTGTACAAGGAGCTGTACCAGGTCATGGCTGCTAGCCTAGGAAAAGCATCCCCATGAATCCCTCATTGATCCCACAGCTCCAGATGTCACAAGCACTCATGGTGGCTGTGCTGGGTCCCTGAATTTGGCTCTGCACAGACTGCAGGATGTGGCTGATGAGCTCTGGCAATTCTACTGTGGTCAGCTTGAGGCTTTTCTCCCACCCCAGAGCAGAGCTGCCAGCAGGAGCACATCTGTCCACTTCAGGCCTTGATGTTCTCAGCCCAGTGTGTTAGCTTAAACTGCTGAAGAAAAGGAGTTGATGCAAATATTTCAGACACAGTTAAAGCAATGTCACATCTGCCAGCTCTGTGATGAAGATAAGAGCACAGTGATTTCTGCCTTGGATGTGTAATAGACAGGGGAGGAGAGGAAGATCTTAAAAACATCGTGATTGATTGCTTCAAGGATGCCAATCGGCAACACGCAGCCTGAAACCATTAAATGAGGATCTCAAGAGTCCGAGCCACCCTGCAAATGAAGCTTAGACACCTCAGTCAGTGTTGAGGCTGTTACTCCAATCCTCAAAGCCTTCAGAAATTCGAGACCAACCCGGTACAGGGGCAAGCACCAGTCAGTGTGGGAACAGGGACAAATCATGGCCACTGAGTGCTTGGTTTGGTTTGGGGTCCAGAGCAGTGAAGTATGTGCTATCCACTCCTCCGGTGACTGGGGAAGTTGTCTGAAAATAAATTGCATCTCAATGACCACTTTCGAAGAGGAACTGAGAATCAAGAGCAATCATAGTTTTATAAAGCAGCTTTTACAGTGTCTCTAAAAGGTTCTTTTTAAATCTTAACTCACGTAGCCCACATGGGCATGCTAGAGGCCTTGCAGTGCTGACAACAGCAGAAATTCTCTTTATAGAAAAAAAAAAAACCTTTATTCCAATGTCTGTTACTAAAATGCTCTCAGGGGCCTTTCTTCAGATCTAAACAGGACCAGAATTGTCAGGCAAAATCTTCCTATATGTTGCCATAATGGGGTTATTTCAACAAGATCAAAGATGGTTTTCCTCTTTACTACAAATTATCCACTCGGAAACTCACAGAAATCCTTCCTTCAGATCAAGCCAGACATAAATACTTCTCTTTGGGTGTTGGAATACCAGCTTGCCCACTGCCTCCTGAGATTTAATTTGATCATTCCCCTGCTGCCCATTATGCCCCTGGTTTGTTTTGGCTTGCTTTGTCGAGGCAGTTCCCTTTCTAGTATCACCATGACATTGGGAGAAGTGAGGTCAATCCATCCCTTCTAGAAACAAGGCAGTTCAGCCTGTCTTGGTTCTCTAGCCCCTCCTGCACAAAGCACCCAGCCAAAGAGAAATTCAGCCCCCAGCAGCCCTTGACAAACCACCTAAGTTGGGCAACTAAATTCTTTTAAAGGTACTTCTCTACCTGAATGTGCACTCAGACTGATTTCTGTAGAATGATGGCGGTTAAAAGCAAAGTTACTGTGAGCTGATCCAAGTGAGGCATGAACACGTGGCACCTGAAGGTCTCTGGGGGCATCATTGTCATTGATATGAGGAATCAGTTCTGATCATTGGTTTCTCAAATGCATCCTGACATTTATTTATGGTGCTGTGGAAACGAACGGGATTTATTCAGTGTCTTAAGAAGTTCTACATTGTGGCTGCATTCTAATAGGGCTTTGTACATTACAAGCACACAGCTCCTGCACCACCATTTGGCCCTCGTGCATCCCAGGCTGGGAGAAGGAAATGTGGTTTTCAATTTAATAAGTGCAGGAAACCGTTCGGGCTCATAGCAGGAAACACAGGGCACTGGGGGCTTGCTGTCACTGCGGAGGGCACAATTCACTGCAGTGACAGACACACTTAATTTGTATCTGTAGGACACCAGGGTAAGCACTTCTATAGCAGCAGGTCATGTAGAGACATACATCTTGCTGTAAAGCATCCAGCTCGTTAATACTATACACGAATGCATTAGCTAACAGGAATGTTTGTGCTCAGGCAGTGCCATAGAACAATGTGGGACAGAAAATCACCACGCAAACTGGTTTTCATTAGGAACCACGGTTTTTAACTGAAGAAGTCTTTCGGCCAGAAGTTTCAGTGCTCTTTAGGAAATTAAAATCAAAATAACTTCCCAAATTTCAGAGAGCAGGGGAAGAAGTGGATGCTAACTTTAATACTGTGATCGTAAGACACAGCTAGATTCTGTAACAGGAATTGCTGCTGTTTTCATCACTTCTGCAGTTCTCCTTCATGGTCCCAACATAGCTATACAAGCACTGAACACCCACCAGTGAAATTCTGGTAAGTGAAGAGATGTAGCCCAGATACACACCAGAGAAGGGGCAGAAGTCAAACCTAAACCATTTACTATCTGCATTTCAGCTCCAGTCCCTGCCTGACTGGTTCATAGGCAGACCAGATTAGAGCTCCGCATTTATCTCGCTTGGAATGCCACACTCTCATCTCCAGTTGTAGTCAGGACCAGACACTTCAAAAAGATGAAAAGAAATTCTTCTGAGACACACTTCACTTAAAAAAAAAAAAATTAAACAAACAAACAAACACACATGGTATGGATTTGTTATTTTTCTGCTATTTACATATGTGCTCAAAGACTCCCATCTGATCATACGGATGTGTTTTTCCTTTGCATCTTTACTCCTGTTATAGCCTGTTACCCTCATTTAGAAACTGTGGGGTTCAGTCGAGGGGGATTATTTCCTCAGTCTAAGAATAAAACAGGAGATGTAGAGCCATGCATAACTTTTAGCACGAGCATTACTTATACTTGCTTAAAGAGATGGGTAAATGAGCCTCCAAGCATAATATCTCCCCATGAAAACACAGACAGCCACTTAAGATGTCTGCATCATAGCAATCCCTCAGGAAGCATTATACGGTGATCCTTTTCCTGACTGCATGGCACAAAGGAGGCAAACACAGCAGTGCAAAGAAGCTGAATTCCCCATGTTCAGTTCTTTAATGCAAGTAAAATTGAAGGCAGACTGGGAAGTAGGCCCAGAGGATCCAGCTCTCTGCAGGGAGCTCTGCAGACACGAATGGAAAGGAGCCCTGCCGGCCCCTGGATGGTGCTATTGTTTAGCAGCTGGGTTTGCTGCTGGGTGAGCAGTTCAGGCTTTGCAGTCTGGTTTGGAAAAAAAAAATATGAAAAGAGCAGGGAAAGCATCAGAGGAGGCAAAGTTGGAAGACAGCAATCTGTCCGGGGGCTGAGATTTATGGACCAGGCAGCTCAGCACCTGAAATCCGTGATTTCTCACCTTGGGGATTTCATCTTGCTAGAAACAAGAATTGCTGGGTCACCAGGCAGGATGAGCTGAGAGCTAAGGACTTCCAGTGCCATTCTGTCTGTCAGAAAAGAGTTATCCAAGTGAAGGGCTTGAGGGCCTGCCAGGAGGTCTTTTCTCACTTTTATAAGAAAGGAGCAGTAACTGGAGCTGGGCGAGAAGTGGAGCTGTGGAGTGGGACAGTAAGTGGAGCTGGAGTTTTTGTTCCAAGAAAAGATACGAAGATCAAAATAAGATTCTCCCAGAAAACTCAATTCCACATCTGAGCAAAGCAGACTTGGAAATACTTTCCTGCAAAAGAAAACAAAAGCCAGCAAACAGAAAACAGCAGTTTGGTCAACACAAATCTGCTCCATTTCAGTTTTGCATTCAAAGAAGTATCGCACAGCCAAGATAAAAGACAGAGCCCTGTATGCACTTCAGAGTGTCTTTCTATGTGGTGCACTGCAGCATTGATCCCGTATTCCCCACAGCATCGCACACCCTGGCACCTTCCCTTCTCCTTTCCAGGACAAAAAGCATTGCCTGCACCCTGGGTTTCCTCTTTCCCCAGGCAGAGGCAGTGGATCCAGCAGCCTGCAACATCTCTGACATTTAGCTAAGGCAAATCTTAGAAGCCTTCTGGAAAGAAACATTTTTCCCCCCCCATTTTTCACACAAAGCGAAAGGAAAAGGGACACAGGATGATTTTAAACTCATCCCATTGCTTGGCTATTGTCTGTCAGCTCTACCTGGTCTGAAGTTTGCAGCTTGGATGGATATTTTGATGCAAATTACGTAATAAAGTAATTTTCCTTGCTGCAAATAACCTCCATTCAAATCTGTCTTTAAAGAGAATCAACAAGTTATGAATAAAAGACTCCTGCTGATGAAAGGAACCTGCTGTACGCACAGAGAAGCAGACAGAGGGGGGCTGTTCTTTGCTCTGCATCCTGCAATGCCACCGTCTGCTCTAGTGGCAGCTCTGCCCAGGGCTCCTTCACCTGGAGCCCTGCATTTTAGCTCCACAGAGAACGCACAGCCAGGAACAATAGCCTTTAGTAGCAGCTTGACAAAGAGATACATGCAACACAGGGCGATTTCTATTAGTAGAACCACCAAGTCTTTTAATCTGCTGCTCTGTATTAAAGGTCATGCACCTGCTGCACGGTAACAGATCAATTCCTGGACCCCCGAGGGCTGCAGGAAGAGCAAACACCGATCAGACAGCGTCACACTGAGCAGGTGCCAGGAAGCACTGCTTGCTGGAACTGATGGGTCATTTTGTACTAAACAGATTTGAGGCTCTGCAGTCCAGCAGGAGAAGCGGTGTCAGAATCAGAAGCATCCCGGTTTATTTTGAGCTCAGAGACTGTGGCTTTTCCTGGTAATCTGTGACCAAAATTGAGAGAACAGCCTTTCCTGAACCTATAACAATGTAACAGAGATTGGGACTGTCCTTGACCAGGTGGTCAGACCCATTCATCTGCTTTTCCTCTTCTGTGTGATGCTGACTTGGAACTCCAAACCCATTGATATTTTCCATTTCCCATCACGGAACACCAAGTTTCTAAGCAGAACAGAACTTCATTTTCTGAAAAACTCAGCTTTTTGTTGCAGAACATTTAGTTGAAAAAAAAAGTCATGCAGCAGCCTGGTTTCCTCTGCTGTGTGATCCTTTGAGTTCTTCATCAAATACCTGAGAGCTGTGATCGATGCTTTGTCTCTTCTGTTCCCTGTACCAAATAGAGGTTAGATTCCATGTGCTCATAGGAAAGAAGCACAGAGTAGTTCTTCCCAAAGCTATGGCAAGTATAAGGTCTCTGCCTCTTGCTCAACCACTCATTTCCCCAGTTGCAGCAACATAATTACCTTTATTGCATCTCTTCTGCAGTCATATTCACCCGAGATGGCCAATTTGCTGCAAAGGTGGCAGAGAGAGCAGAAGAGAAAGCAGAAAGATAGACAAACATCCCCAGAACACAACCCTGCCTGTACATCTCCATCCAGCTGCTGTACAGATCAGTCCATGTGTGCTCTGGGGTCCCCACAGCTCTCAGCGTGCTCAGTTACTGCAGCCCTTCTGCAATTAGTGTCTGCATGGCAGATGCTCATCACTTGTCAGCAGTCCTGCACAGCAGGAGAGACAGAAAGCTCGCAATGTGCTGTTAAGCTTACTAAAGTCTTAGATCACAGCTAATGAACTTAGTGTGTGTGTGTGTGTGGGGGGGGGGGGTCTTCTTTCTGATATAATGAATAATTTATCCATGATTGAATAGAATGAATGAAGACCCGACCTGCTCATCATTTTTTCAAAGACCCAGCTGTGGGGTTCTTTAGTTTATCACTGCTCCTGTGTGTTTGGCAGCTGAGCAGAGGAAAGACACTTGGATGCGTTCATTCTTCACCCTCTCCATCCATCCATGCACCTCCCGCACCTCTCAGCCTTCCCACAAAGTCTGGGAGCCCTGTGCTTGTCAGAGAGGGGAATCTCCAAGCTGAACCCATCCCTAGAGATGCTTTGAAAAATGATTTCAAGAGCTCTGCAAGAAATGTGCTGCTGCTTTGCAGGAAACTGCAGAATGGAGATAACATCGATTCAAGGTAATGATCCTTTTAGCACAGCCAAGGAAAACACGGCCTATCTACCTGCCTCTGCTCTCTTTTCTCAGGCAGCAGCTTCACAAGTTTGGTGTTTAGTTTCCAGGTCTTCTGGTCCATTGCCGTCCTGCACAGAATCATAGAATGGTTTGGGTTGGAAGGGGCCTCTAAGATCATCTAGTTCCATCCCCAGCTATAGGCAGGAATGCCACACACCAGACCAGGTTTCTCACAGCCCCACCCAGCCTGGCCTTGAATGCTTCCAGGGAGATTTCTTACGAAATTCACACAGCAGACGTTGCAGGAATTTGGCTCCACCAGATCCAGCTTCCTTCCTGATACTACAGTGCCACTGGTAGAAAATGATCAGCAGTAGGAAAGCAAGATGGGCACTGGATTAATCTCACCTGACTTGACTGGAGAGACACAAGCACTGCAGGTATTTGGAGTGAGCAAAATTTTATCTCAGAGGCAATGGAGGGAGACAAGACAGACAAACTGGCTTAATTCAGACAATTTGGAATGAAGTAAAACTTGTCATAAAAATACTTATTTCTTTCTGCTGCCCACAAAAAGAGAATCTGAAAGACTTCATCACTCCCTTTCCTCTCTAATAAAAGAAACCTTTTCATTCTAGACCAAGCTCTGAGGCAGGAAGGACGAAGCTCAGTCAGGACTGGGAACACAGGAGAACATCCTCACACCACAGCTTCCAAGGAAAGTGACCCCTCAGTGGGGATTAACTCCCCAGACTGATGCTCCACCATCACTTCAGAGGTGGTGAAAGGCTGCCCAAGGTGGAAATCCAATATGTTTCTGGTTAGGTCACGAACCGCAGGAAGAAGCAGATTTAGATTCTTGCTTTAACAAAAGTTTCATCAGCTCCATGTGCAAGTGGGAAAGCAGCTGTCAGTCCCAGAGCTGGACCTCTTCCCCAGGGATGTGGCACAGCCCTGATCAAGACAGCAACAGGGCTCTAAAAGGAGCGGCTTCTACGGCTACTAAGAGTGATCAAAAGGAAAAAAAGAAACATGCAGGCTGTAGTGATGCCTCACTTTGGGTCTGAACCCTCTCCTACAGAGTTCAGCTCTGTGACCTTGGTGCACTTGGGGCCACTGGACTCCTCTGGCTCAAAGCAGAGAAGGATGGGATGTGTCTGTGAGTCAGTGGCTGCCAGCTCAGCTTAGATCAGTTCCCATCAACCTTGCCTGAGGACAAGACAGCCTGCCAGCATGACAGGAGATGCTCCAACTGGAGTCTGCTGATTAATCAGAAGGTTTCATTCCAACACAAACCCCAGCCAGGAAGCTTTCTCACCAAGCACCAGCAGGTTTATTCCCCGCCTCCTGCTGCAGTGTGTAAGGGAAGGAGGAACGAGGCATGCACAAGGAAGGAGGGCCAAACTGAATGTGCTCTCAGCAAGATGCTCGGTGCTCTGTCACATGCCTGGCAGTGCATGAGGGCTTTGCTGACGTAGACCAGTGCCTTGAAAGGAATGCAATGGATTAGAAAGCCCAAAGGAGAACCTGCAGAGGCAAACAAGGCAGTGCTGCACAGGTAAGCACTGGTGAAATGATTACAGAGAGCTGGAATTGCCCTGTGACACTGGTTCCCAGTTTGCCCTGGGCTTATTCCATTCACAGCTGCATGTCCTTGAATCTCCAGATGCGAGTGAATGCATTAAGCTCCTCCAGTCTCCATGATTCACCAGAAAGATTTCTTGTATCTACTTTCCTTTTGCCTCCTCCAAAATGAGTTGAGTAGAGCCCTGCAGTTCTCTTGCTAACCCTAGATGGTGCAATTCCGTTAGAAAACCACAAAAGGTAAAGAAACACAGATTATTAGGTTTACAAAGGCTTATTTGCAAGTCAGGTGGGACTTGTGAGGAAGTGACAGCAAAAAGAAAGTGGACCGCCCACCATCAGTGGGTGCAAGAAGTCATGGAATGACCAATATGTCCAACTCCTGACTGCCTTACACTGACTGTGCCTGCTCTCCCTCTTGGGTCCGTGTCAGACGTAGAGGCAGCAGCTGAGGCTCTGATTCTCTATGCTACGGGAAGTTCTGTACAGCTCAGCTTCTTCCCCCTGATTTGTTGTGGGTTGGAAAACCCTGTGCTGGTTAAGGTCTAAAGGTTTTGAACAGATCTTCAAGGTCTGAAAGATATTGCTCATAAGGAGTTTATGTTGTGCCACTGGGAATTCTTAAATAAAAACAAACAAAATAAGCCCCACCAGAGTCAATGCACATTGAACGTGGAAAGCAAAGTGAAATAAGAGCATGAGCATTACAAGGAGCCAAAATCACCTGTCCAAGAAGCTTTCTGTCCTACTCAGTGTCTCCAAAGCCCATGTTCTGAAACCTCTCGTGTTTATCGTGCTTTGTTTCTGACTAGGAAACACAAAGAGGTGCAGGTAAAAATGAATTCATTCCTCTTCCCAGTGGAAACAGAGTTCCAGAGGGCAAACTCTTCCTCTCACCTACTGTGGCTTTGCTGGGGGTACATTCACAGCCTGTCAGCAGGGAACCGGTGCTACAGTCAACATCTGGATGGTAACACAGACAACCACTGCACACATTTAAATAACTAAATATCTATTACTATTCTTAATTGCTTCAATAATCCTCTCAGGGGTGGCATGCATGCTTATCTTTCACCTTTATCCACCTCCAACACAGCAGGAGAATAGTGCTGAAGGGTTGTAGCTTCAGTACTGCTGCTCAGACGTCCCTGCAAGCACCAGACCTTCCTCCCATGCCAGCCATCAATAAGACCTGAATTCCTCAAAGTGCCAAAGCAGAGCTCTGCAAATATTTAGGCAAAATCTCTGGTACTCCCTCCTAAGAGTTAGCAAAGACTGGCCCAGGTCTGATATCAGGAGGTTTAGCTTCAGTGCTGAATTAAACTTCAGATCCAATGCTAAGGATAGGACAGCACCAGCCTATGATGCTCGGGGAGTTTAACCATACAGACATGTTTTGGTTAGAGATTAGAATTCAGAGCAGAATGGATTAAATGACTCCTTGAGGCTTCTTCCAGGCCTGTGTTCTTGGAATTTTGAGATGAATGACAACAACAAAATACTATCAGAGTTTAATTCATGGTCTAATCCTGCTTTGGACCTACCGAAGAAACAATCTGATGGAAAGTTTGGGAAAGGTCACCATTTCTAGGATTTCCTTAAATGAGAACACCCTCACACCTCATAGCTCCAGACAACAGCATGGCAAGGTGAGGATCTGTGACCACAGTCAATGGACACCATAACCAAGGCCAGCAGATGCTAACAAGAAGCCAAGGAGGGGTGCACAGCTGCCAGCACAGAGCACACAGCTCCTCATCTCTAGCAGGTTCTGTCTTAGTGCAGCCACAGTCTACAATGAAGAATAACCACAGGAGTAGTGTCGCACACTCAGATGTGAGAGCATTTAACGCTTCCAATAACATACCACTGTAAATAATTTAATAATAATAAATAGTTAATTACAAGAGCCATTTAAAATCACTTTTCCTAAGATGAGATATGACATTTTTTATAGACAGGAATACATCATTTTAAATGCTTATTCAAAGCCCATTTCAAGCTACTTGTAAAATGGAGTGCATAACATTAATTTTACGGATTTCTATAAATATTTTGCCTTTTTTTTCAGTCATTCATACACTCAAATTACTGCCGTATACAAGTCATTAAAATTAACATCAAAATAAAACATAACTCCACATTATTATTAGCATAATTGCTCCACTATACAAACAACAGACCCTCTTAGCATGAATGGCTGTTTCAAAAATAGATGGAAACAAGTAACAAAAGTAGTCTCCAGCAGAGAGAGCAGTGTATGTTTACAACTTCTGACAGCCTGTGCTGAACAGGAAGCCAGCTGCCTGTCTCTGCAGAGAGGCATTAAGGGCAAAACCAATTCGCCATTGGAATGATGAGAAAATTTGTCAAGTAATCCATTTCAGCACATCACCACTCCTAGTACTGGAAAGATTTCACTCCTGTTTAAGCAGAATCTTGCTGCAATTTTGTTTCATTACCGTTTATCCTGTGTATCAGGGGCACGGAGAAGAGATTTGTTTCATCTGAAGACCACAGGAAGGCTATAATTTTTTTTTTTTTTTTTGCATAAGCAGGGCCAGAATATACACCAAAAATTATACATGAGAATTCGTAAAATAATGAAGGTGATTTATGCAAGCAGATGTTTGAAGCTGAACTTCTGACACAGAGCAGTTTGATCTCCATTAACGACAAGACATGCAATTAGGTGGCTAGAAGGCAATAAAACTGGAGCCTGGGCAGGCACTGCAGCTGATGTATCGCCTGCTAAACTGGCATTTCTGCAGCTGCAATCAGCAGTCAAACACCATTAGTCTCTGAGCAGAGATGCTGTTGCTCTGACAGCTTCTCCTGATACTGGGATCTCTCCCAGAGATGAAGGAAGATTTGATTTTCTAAGTAGTAAGACACAGTGCTGGGTTAACAGAAAACCCCATCCCCTTTCTATCCCCTGTATGTGTGTGTTTGATGACTGCTGGCTGTTTTGCTCAGATATCCGTTTGCATCCTAATGAAAACATTCCCCAACACTCTATTTGTCAAGATCATACATCATTCCTCCCAGCTCTCTGAAACTGTAACAAATGCATCTGCTGGGGCATGCTTCGGATGGTTAATGAGGGCACTGAGCAGAACTGGACACAGGACAATTCCTAATGAAACCTGACTCATTTTATTCTTCCAAGCTCCCCTGGACTGCCCTGCTGTACTTTCATCTAGACTAGATTTCTCTAACATGCTTATGGAAATGTCATATTTCTTGCACTTAAGTACATTGCCTTCCATGACATATGCTTTTCTACTATCCAAAAGGTCTTTCTGTGTTTTAAGAGTATATTCAATTTACTTGACATGATTTATGCTTTACTAATCCAGATCGGCTGCAACTCATCCTCTTGCTCCCTCTCATATGCTCAGGAAACATTTAGGGCTGCTCAGTATTTTCCAGATATCGAAGCCAAGCCAAAACCATGACTTTCCTTCCTAACAGAAGTCTTTTAGAAGAAAAGTACCTTTGGTCCAGCTAACTGGCAGCTTGTTTCTGCTCCTTTTCCCCACTGAATGTTGTGCTCTAGCCCTCTGCCTGACACAGACTGCTCCTGGATACTGTGTCAATAGAAAGGGATTGGTTTTAATACAATCCTGGCAGAGTATCAGTGCTAATTAGAACAGGACAGACAAACTTCTTTGTTAAGGAGTAGAAGAGCATTTTCTGAGTCCTCTCAAAGCATCTTTTGTGTCATTTTATTTAACCTGGGATTTCCTTCATCTCCCATGTCCTGTGCAATCCCTTCTGTCTGTGACCCTCCACACAATGACCATCCATAAAGTGCAGCTTTTCCAATCTAATTTGCATTTCTGTGCATGCAATAAGGAAACAAGAGATCAGTGGAAGAGCTTACATCTTGTCAAGCTGACTCTAATTGAATTTTCCATTCTTCCTCTAAACGGAGATGATTTGTGTTCACAGCTCTTCTATCAAATTAAAAACTCCGACCTCTCCTTAGTTTCCTTCCTGATGCATCTGCCTCCCATATATCTCACTGCCACTTCCGAGTTACTGACAGCTATCACTATTCCACTGTTATTCCTTCTTCCTTGTGTAAGAAATGTGGTCATTCTCACCCCATCTGTCCTCGGACTTCACTCTCAACAGTTCTTTTATCTGTTCTTGGGAATCCACCTTCCTCCTGGTTTGCTTCTTCCTCTCTGTGCCACAAAGCATCTCCACTAGCATGCCCCAGGAACGTGGTCTTGCATCAGTTTTCTGCACTTTTCCTTTCCTAAATGTTTCTGTAGCTAAAATCTCATTTCTATCCTGCTAATCCACCTTCTCTTTCCATTAGGGGAAAGCAAGAGGGGAAATCAGAAGGCAGGAATGGCCTCTGTGGCCCTTACAGCAGTGCCATGAATAGAGGATTTCTGCACACCTGACTGAGGACTGAAGGCTGCTGCCATGTGAGCAGTGTACGCTGCAGCCTGCTCAGTGCCACGCTTTATTCGCATTCTTCAGAGGACAGTGCACATTCATTTTTCAAGCTAACCCAAATATTTCAAATAAGTGCTGCTTCCACTCTTTTATTTTCACTCACTTGTGGTGTAAGCAAACCTTTCCAAAGAATGGAAGTAGTAGAGCAGCAAGAAAACAAGAGACAAACAATAGAAATCAAATGATCAGATAAAGCGAATCCAACAGGTTTAGACATGAGGGTCCTAAATTACAACCTGGGTAGCAAAGGGAGCAACAACCTCTGGTTCTTCCCAGTGGCACATGGGCTCTGTGCCTGATGCCAAAGGGCTGCTCACAAGGTCTTTACGTTTTTGTACACACAATGCTTGGTATCACCCAGCCAGGAGTTTCAATATGCTCTAGCAAACAGCACTCCAATGTATCAATGCAATCTATAATCTAATATTTCAATTAAACTATCCAGTAAGAAGCCCTTAATGGAGTTGTTTCACTCCAGGCAAAAAATTCATTCCCATCCTTGAAGATTAGTTAAAAACGTACCCACTTCCAGTGCCATACTGGAGCTTAAAACTTGCATAAAGTCAGGAACTCAGTGTTTGCTTCTTGTTCTCTTATCTGAAGGAAAACGAGGGTTTCTTTAGCAGGGATAAGGAAGAAATTGAAATGCATTATATTTCTCAGAAATGAAGTGTTTTTAAAAAAGCATGATTCATGTCAACTTTTTAACTGGAAATGTAATTTTTTTCAGGTTATCAAGACTGCCTTTTCAGCATTTGGGGTCAGGTACTTCCTATCAGATGCCTCTTATTTTCAGAAGAAGCACAGACTTGAGCCCATGGCACAACTTCATTTACATTCCCTGGGAAATATTGACCTTTTATAACAATTTAATTCAAAGCAAAAAACAGCAGCAAAATTTAAAAGTTTCACAGAATGAACTTTCCTAAACCAACAGACATTAGTTTATTCCTTTTGATAAAGTGTTTTCATTTTGGTGAAATAACAGATTAAAACTGATAGCTTGAGTTCCCCAGACAGAAAACTTACAATCAAAACATGCCAACTCGGTCATATCTGTATTTCCAGGCTCTGAAAAACACTGAGACACAGCTTGCTGCGCCATAAAATATATTCACTGTGATTTGCAAGGTCTGACAAAGCTAATGACATTTTTTCATGCTATAGGATGGAGTCATAAAGCTATTTCAATGTACTTCCTAAGCAGAAGGATAAATCTGAAGAGGGAAACACCCATACTGAAGGATATTCTTGTATTTATGTGAATCATTCACAGGCAAATTAGCATTGTTTTACGTGCTCTCTTGCAGACAAAGAGAAGCTGAAGCAACCATGCAATAAGTCTTCTCCCTTAAGTAATAGAGAGGGAGGGAAGGTTGTCCTACAGAAGTACACTCATTTTTTATTTGCACGCAGCAATATTCAGATAACTTCCAGGTATAACTGGAGTGGCCACGAGGCAGAAAAGGAACAGTAAAAGGAGACATTTTTCAAGCGGTAAAGTGCTGCTAAGTGAGTTCCTTCAGGACTTTTTCCACTGAAAAGGTTTAGAGGAATTCTTAATGAGGACCTGGGAGAGATTGCAGGCAGGTTGTACCCAAAGTTCAAAGTACTTCTGTTTCCTAGAAATGGAGAATATAACTCTGAGTTTTGCTGGAAGCGATATTTTGTTTAATTTTGTTTTCAAACACACTCCATTGTTTGGTGTACTTGGTCTGCAGGAGTGACAAACTGCTTTACCTGTGGGTGCTTGGCTTAGGATGTATTTGCCATCAAGTTTCAAATCTCAGGGCTTGAGAGAAAATTTCTCAATCAATATCCAAAGTGAGATAATCCATGGCTACAGCTAAGGGCACATTGTCAGAAAAGCATTTGTTTTAAATATCAAACCAAACACTTAGGAGCAGTCAAATTAACGTAGTACAGTGTAACAGACATTATGAAACATAATAGTTGTTTGTGGGAATATAAGAAAGAACATACAGAGCAGAAGCTGTGGAGCAAGATAAATGGCATGAGAAAGGAAGGCTGAGAACCAAGGGCACTCCAGAAGAAAAGAAAACAAGTTCAAGTAAGCTGTGTGACGTCCACGTGATGATGACCCTCATTGGAGGAAGAGTGCATGGCTTGCAAGGACTCATTTTTACAAATTTTATTATATTTTTTATATTTTGGAACACAGCTGGTTCCAATAAGGACAGAAACCTAAGAGCTTGGGTGACCATGTGGGCTGAGCTGCAGTGCCCCAGCATGCTGGCACCTCTCGTGTTTTTGGGATAGGATGACAATGAATTCAAGAGTGCATGTACCTGCATGGACGAAGCCTGAAAGAACCAGAATCAGACCTACAAAAAAGTCACTTAGCCCTGAAGTTATACATTCGGGGAAAGAATGTAAATGGTCTGGGGTATATAAAACATCAGTGAGATAAAATGAAAGAGCTTTCATCATCAACCCGCAATTTAAATGCAACAAGTCTGTGATCCCAGAGGCTGCCCAAGTGAACCACCAACTTCTGAAGAAGAAGGTAGATTAATCACTTGAACAAGCTAATGCAGTCTGGCTTGCAGTTGAAGTGAAATCTATGGGGTCAATTCCTCTGGTTTAGCTCATAAGCAGGAGCAATTCAATCATTTACCATTGCATATCAGTATTTAAGAATCTGATTAAAAGCCCCAAGCCAGGTGTTGAAATCTAAATGTCTTCTGATAGGTCTGTGTGCACAATCTGTATTTATGTAGAGACAAGATCGTGGCAGGCAGGGAACAAGGCTTACACTCCTCTTGTGCCTTTCATCCCAAAGATGCACAAGGCACATTCCATCCAGTGCAGTGCTGCTGCAGCCTTCATACTACAAGAACTGCCTGAGTAAAAGAAGGAGCCATGGCATGGCAGTGCACAGCCAGAAAGAGGATGTTCAGCTCTATTTGTGCACAGAATCCCACACCCAGACAGCTGTGTGTGGCTGGGATGAACAGCTGCAAGGACTGGTTGCTTCTTAGGCCTCTTAGGAAAAATGATTCTTCCCAGCAAAGGATTTCTTCAGTTTTTGAGGCCAAGATCCTTCATCACACACAAGCTTGGAATAATGAAGTTTACTAATCTGTGCTACCATTCTAAACACATCACCTTGAGTAACAGTCCCATGAGTAGACACATCCAGGCTAGGCAGAAAGCACTCACAGTGCCTGCTTTACAATAGCATGCTCAGCTCTTGAGAATGTGTCCCTATGCTGGAGGATCAAATGTAAAGAATTAACTGGCCTAGAGTCTGTGACCTACAGCAGCAAAACCACGGACTGCTGTCTCTTGAGTTGAAATGTGCACTATTACCATCTAACGGAAAAACAGTCACTAACATCAACACAGTACAGCGTGGGGAAAAACACATCAGATTTATCTAGATAGATTTTGGCAGTGATTCTGTGATGCTCTGGTGCTTGCTCCTATCTCTGAGTGACAGGTTTGGTTCTGGCTGCAACACCCATCTGCATTGCCTCCTGTATGAAGGAGCTCTGCTCAGATGTTCAACCTGCTCCCTGGCTGCTGGAGGAGAGGGGCTGGCACAGTCCCCCTCATTTCCCTGGGACAGCAGCAGAGAGAGGAGTACAAATACCCAACAACCCAGGGAAGCACTGCTTCTCATATTCCTGCAAGTACTGAGCAAAAGGAGCAGCTGTTTGCTGTCCCTTCTCACCATTCTCCCAGAACTGTTAAGACTGGAAATGGGCCAGGAACTCTGCAATGCACACAACCATGCACCATCCTCCTTCTTGACCTCCTTCCGCATGCCACTCCTATCAGTGTGAAAGGCAAATCACGACGTGAAACAACATCAGGTGCATAAGAGGTGGGCCTCAAAAGACAGGTAAAATCTTCAGATATTGCTCGGAACAGCTGCTACTGCACTGCCAAGGCAGTGCGAAACTTCCACAAATTCACCGATTTCCCCAAGGCCATGAGGTGAGCAGGTTTTAGCCAGGACTGCTTCTTCGCATGGATGTGGCATAACAACACTGTAACATATAGTACACAGCTTAAACTAGGTCAGGAAAACAGACTCCAGAGTATAGGTTGTTGTGAAGATGACAGTCAACGTGCAATTTTTATTTTCCCAAATCTATCCCCATGGCAGAGAAAAGCACTGAAAGAGTGAGGGTGACATAGGCCCAGGCTGGTGCCCAATCACATGCAGCCATGAACTGTGAGGTCACCGACCGAGGAAGGGACTGTGACATCAGCGTGAGACCACTGTGACCTCCGTGACGCTCGCCTATAAATTGGGGCACCGTAGAGCGCAGCGCGCACTCGTGTCTGGAAGCCGGTCGAGCTAGTTGGCGAGACTTGGAGCACCGTGCGAGGACTTTGTTGGGTCGTGCTGTGGAGCTGCCGGCAGCACTTCTGGGCGCCCAGCCCACAGCATCGACAGTGTTTCCCCGGCCCTGCGTGGCTCACGCAGCCGGGGCTCTGCACAGTGCGCTCGCGGCAGCGGAGGTGAGCAGTGCGGGGACACGGCCCCAGGGCGGCCAGCGGGGAGAAGGGGCTGGGAGGGTTTGCTGCTCAGGGACCGGGGCATCACTGCTGCCTGCCCAGGGGACACGGAGTGACTGCGGCCTCTCTCTCACTCTTTTGCAGTTTGTGACACCTTCTGCCCTTGCTGCAGCGCCAGTGAGGGGAGCAGTCTCCTGACCTCAGCTCTCCCCAGCCCAAAGCACAGCCCGGGGCCATGGAGGTGCCATCACCATGGATCTGCCCCATCTGTGGGCAGGACCGGGACGATGTTGCCTACGTGACTCCCTGCCTCCATCAGCTCTGCTTTGGCTGTGCATTCTGGTGGGCTGAGAAAAAACCGAACTGTGCTGTTTGCGGGCATGAGATCAGGACCATCGTGTCCTCAGTGAGGTCAGACGATGATTATCTCGAGTATGCTGTCCCACAGCCTGCAGCACACTCAGCTTCTGGCCAGCAGGATGAACAGGGGCCTGCAGAGGAAGCGTTTGTCAGCCCGGAAAACAACTTCCCTCCTGAGGTCTGGGCTGCCTTCTTCTGTGAGCAACGAGACCTCAGACCCCTGTTCCAGTGGGTCAATGCAGAGCTCAGGGCCATGTCCGAGCACAGGTGGTGGATGCTGCAATTCTTTCAGACCCTCATTCACCTCCAGCTCTGCATGTACGGGCCAGTGGAGGCAGCCCTGGTGCAGTTGCTGCAGCCAAATCTGCAAAGCCGTACGGAAAGATTTGTGAGGAGGCTCATTTCCACCAGTGCAGCACTGTATGGCCCAGTTCTCCGCTGGCAGCAGGACGGCCACAACAGCCGTGCTGCTGCTGGGCAGGAAGACAGACCTGCAGCCGCCCCCAGCCCCACCGCTGCCCAGCAGGGACCTGCTGCCTCTGGCCCAGGCCGCTCCACCAGCCCTGCAGGCCCCAGCGCTGAGGAGCTCCCTGCTGACCTTCGTGGGGGTCCCGGGCACCCCACCACCAACACGGTGCCCTCAGAGGAGGAAGCAGGGCAGGCGGCGGCAGCGGGCCCCTCCACCCAGCGCAGGGACCGCTCTCCTGGGAGGCCCCGGAGGAAGGCCACGAAGAGGAAGGCCAGCAGCAGCCCCCAGGAATCCCACCCACCCCGCAAGAGATGTCTCCGACGGCGGCGATAGGCCGGCATCCCACCACCGGCCAGAACACGGCTCAGAGCGCTGGGAGGCCAACATCTGCCTCTCAGTCTGCTTCTGAGAAACAACTTTTACCATATTATTATTATACAATATAATATATAATATTATTATATTAGGTAATCTATATTATTATTGTACAATAAAAAAAAAAAAAGAAATTTAGTTGGTCAGTTGTGGTTGCTGTCCCTCCCCATGCTGGTTTCTCCCTTTTCGGGTCCCAGGGAACGCCACGGAATCGGTAAGCATCAGAGCCATCAAGCCGCTCTGATGAAGACCAGCCTGTGTTTACCAGAAAATTAAGACTTAATTACAACTTCCTTAGAAAGCAATAACAGCTCAATTTCTACCAGGATGATAAATGGATATTATTCTTTGAAGGATGTGCTCTGCACACATCCCAGTCATATCTACTGACCACGTTATCCTTTTTTTTCACCTGTCAGCACCATGAAGGCAATAGCTCGGGAGCCACTGTGTCCTCAGCCTCAGGCACTCACAGCACTATGTGTCAGCAAGTTTCTCATCCTGGAGCATTTATTGCAAGGCTGGAGTAGGTGGAGCGGCACAGCCTGATTCATTAGCTACCATTTGTTTAGCGCTCTGAAGGCGCTCTGAAGGCTCCAAAGGGTTACTACTATTGTTTTTCTCATGATTTCTGAAGGGATGAGTTTCCCTTGCTGGTGGTTAGAAAAACTTTGTCGTGTAATTGAACAAATCCAAATGGGAATAGCAAAGATGCTCAGAGAAGGGACATGCTGGCATTCTCCCATACGCTTGCATTCCCAAGCCTGCAGGCAGTTACGAAACCCGCCTGTGAGCAACTGACTTCTCCCTCCCCAGATCTGCACTGAGCCATAGGTCGCCGTCTTCTCTGCACATTCCCGGCCTTTCTGTGCCACTGTCCGACACAGGAGTACAAATGGAGGTGCCCACTCCTTACAACAATGCCTGCAGCAAAAGAACATATCAAAGCACTCTCAAGGGACAGTTCGGTGTAGCTGCAGCTTCCCCAAGCTGTCAGTCAGTTTGATATCTGGTGGCTGAACTGACAACTTGATGCTTGTCATCTGTTGTATCATACAGCCCGGTACAGAAAAATTGCAAAGGTCCTTCCTAGAGGACACATCACTGTGCAGATCCATACTCCAAGAACCCAGTGATGGGTCTAAATCTAACAAAGAGTAAATGAAGCATCAGCGAACGAGCTCTGGTACCCCACCAAAGCAGTGTGGCATCACTAAGAGCTGCTGTGCCCTGAGGTCCTCAGGTCTGGCTGCAGCACCTTACACGCAGTGTGCAGGTGGCAAACAGCCTGAGGAGGGAAAGATCTCTGTCCCCCCCTTACCAGCCCTGATGACTCACAAGTCCATTGTCCAAAAGATTAAACAGAATTGAAAAAACCTGGTAGCACAATCAAAATAGAAGTAGCTGTGGCTCAGGCGCATGCAGAGCTCAGAGCCTGCGTGCTGCTCTGACTTCCCAGGGCTGGTAGCAAACATGGGCAGTGTCACTGATCACATCCGTCTCCTTCAATCTCTGTTCTGCCCACAGAGTTCAGAGGTAGGTCTGTGCACCCCTAATGCTTGTGGGGACCCGGGCTTTCTTTTCTTCCCACAAAGCTCTCCTCTGAGTCCCAGAATGAGACTGTAGCAGGCAGCTTTTGCTGGTTCATGGTAAATCTACTTTTCTTTTCTAGCTTTCTTGATGCTCATTTGCCAAATTATGTTTCGGTGCTTGAATTTATGTAAAATTTAAATGAGCAGAGCCCAACACACTCGCGTGCTAAAATGCTTCAAGTTAATTTGATCAGACTTCTGGGTACAGAGTCCCAACAGACCAGCATAGATAGACCAGGCCTCATTTATATTCATGTGCTTCATATGGAAACAAAATGAAAATAGTACTTCGGTCCAGTTGAAGGGGCCAACAAAACCAGAATATTTGAAATATTTCCACATCTCCACAGCAGCCTGCTGAGCCCTCGACTGGCTGCAGTGGGGCTCTTGGCTGCTGGCCTAGGAAGTTGCTACACAAAGACTGCAGGCTACAGCTCTCATGTACCTCTTAATCATCTACCTTCACTTGCCACTAGTTGACTTTTGCCAGCTACAGCTGAGAAAGACATTGTGGATGTTGGCAGGAATTTTCCTCTACTGGAAAGATACTCTTCTCCAGTTTTAATGTGCTCCATCAACCAATAGGCAGAATTTTTCCACTTTACAATAGCTCTTTTTCTAGCTGTTTTATTCTGTCAGTTTTGAGTTTAATCCACAACATGCTCAACCTCTTCTCAACTTTCTTTTTTAAAAAGAAACCAGTTTTAACACTAAGTGTTACTATTATTTCTTTGCTTCTGTGGCTGCCATCAAAGTTCTCTAAAACATACCACATAGAGGATGGAGTATTTGCTTCTTTGCAGGAAGCACATGGCTGGCAAAGAGTAGCCCTGGCACTGCACGTGACTACATCCTCTCTTAGATTTGCATTGTGCTACTTCGGAGATTTTCAAGATCCAATTGGAGCACAATCTGCTCTGAACCCAGTGCTGAGCGTGGAAAATACCCTTTCCCAAAGTCCCTTAACCTCTCCTTTCCACCTCTGTTACTCTACCACTTCACACTCCCAGGAGATGCTAACACAGGTGGGCCTGTGTGAACCAAATGTGGTTCAACATAGCAAAGTACAAGGTATTACATTTTTGTTGGAGTAACCCCAGATATGTACACAGACTGGGAGGAAGACTCCTTGAGAGCAGCCCTGTGGAGAAGGACCTGGCGGTCCTGGTGGATGACAAATGGACCGTGAGCCAGCAGCGTGTTCCTGCAGCTCAGAAGGCCAATGGTGTCCTGGGCTCCATCAGAAGAGGGATGTCCAGCAGGGACAGTGAGGTGACTGTCCCTCTCTGCTCTGCCCTCGTGAGGCCCCATCTGGAGTACTGAATACAGGTCTGGGGCTCCCAATATAGGAAAGATGCAGAGCTGCTGGAGAGGGTCCAGAGGAGGGCCATGAAGATGATCAGAGGGCTGGAGCACGTCCCATACAAAGACAGGCTGAAGGAACTGGGACTGTTCAGCCTGGAGAAGAGAAGGCTGTGAGGAGACCTCACTGCAGCCTTCCAGTATTTTAGAGGGGACTATAAACAGGAGGGGAATCAACTTTTTACAAGGGTAGACAGTGATAGAACAAGGGAGAATGGTTTATAAGCTCAAGTAGGGAAGGTTTAGATTGGATGTTCAGGGGAAAGTTCTTCACAGAGAGAGTGGTGAGGTGCTGGGACACGTTGCCCAGAGAGGCTGTGGATGCCCCATTCCTGGGAGTGTTCAAAACCAGGTTGGACAGAGGCCTGGGCAACCTGGTCTACCCCAGTTCCGGAGGTTGGTGGCCCTGCATGTGGCAGGAGGACTGGAACTTGATAATCCTTGGGGTCTCTCCCATCCCAAGCCACTCTATGACTCTATGTTAATAAGCTAGCACAGATTTTTTTTTATCTGGATTTGCACTCCAGTGATTTAGGGACAGCTACCCTGTCAAATTTTGCAGAAGCCTTTAACATTGCTCGTGTTTCAAACAGAGCTTGTCAGTTTGACAAGAAACATTTGAGCCACCGGTCTTCATGACAGTCAGATTTTCAGTTCCACAAATTATCTTCTCTACCTCCTCACAGCAGCAGCCCATCAGCAGGAAGGAGTTGATCTCTGCAGAGACACAACATGCTCATCCTTCTTTCTATGAGTCAGCAGTGACACTGGTCATTATTCTCACAGAAAACAAGAAAGAAAGGAAGAAAAAATTTACTTGTTTTGCCTTGAGTTGCCACAAAAAAAATGTTTGAAGTTTTCTTGGCAGAATTTCTGGTGTTAAAAGATGTACATGAAACATTTGTTTTTCACAATGAGAAAAAGAAAAGGGGTATGGGTGGGTTTTTTTTGGAAAAAGCAGCCAGTTTTTCCTCAAAGGCATCTGCTCAGCCACAAATCCAGCACAGTGTCAAAAAGCCATTTCACTGAAGTAGGTCCAGCTACTGCTTCTTACTCACCTATTCCAGTAACTGATTGCACACCTCTGCAGAGCAGCTTCTTTCTTATTCTGCAAGCATTCATATTTTTCCTGTCAGTTCCCACAAACTCAGACTCTACATTTCTCTCCAGATCACCACTGTTTCTTGAGTTTGATTTTGCCTTTCTTTCCTGCCTGCTGCAAATCATCTATCACTTCTGATCTTCTCAGGTTTGGGAGCTGTTGATTTTCCTGCTATTTGTAACAGCAGCTACTAACAGCATGGCCACAGTCTACCTTTCAGTCTGTACCACTGCTGCTCACCTAACATTGATGATTCTAGGGGGGTTCTGTACATGCATCTCATTTCCAATAAAGTGAGTGAGATCAACAGCCCCCAGAGAGCAGCAGGAGAGCCCCCGTAGCTGGAGAAAGGACCTGTGCTCACTGACAGATTCAAGTGCCCAAACGGACACTTGTTTACAGTGCCTGAACTGTACCATCTCTGAAAAGCTCATCCCAGTATTAAGTTCACACACGGTCCAGCTACACACTGGCCTGTGATCTCCAGGTTGTGTCATGTAACAAATAATGAATTTGCAAATAATAGGTCTTTTTTACAACTGTTTTTACTTTTATTCCTGAAGCATCTGATATTTCACCAAGCACTCTGTTCTCCCTCTCGTGACCCTTTTCCATCATTCTCCAGCACTGCTGTCCATGCTCACGCCTTGTCTTCCCCTGTACTCCCATCCTCGCATCCTGCTCTGTTACCACATCTTCACTTTCTCTCTGTAATTGCCACAAAGGATAAGTTTTCAGTGCCAGAAAAGCCTTCATACCATCCCACCACTTCACACTGACACTAAATTCCCTTCCAAAGGGTCCAGATCAAGAAACAGCCAATATGACCAACGTACTCTGATGCAGACAGACCTGGGAGAAGGATTTTCTCCATGCACTGATACTACAGCAGATGGGATTAAAAATGCCACAACAATACTGTAACACAGCCAGCCCTGCATAGTCCTAATGGAGCTGAGAAATGACTAAAAAATAGCCTAGAATGTATATGCATGACTCCTCTCATGATTGTACTGTGAAAATTGACTCTGCTTGAAGAAACAGGACTCCTTTTTTCTCTCAGAAATGAAATTTGATGTTCGAAAATTTTCATATTCTGTAGCTTAGCAACAATTTCATTATTTTTAATCAGACAAGGAACTGTTTTCAAATATGTTCTGAAATGCACAAGTCCTAAAATTTAGAGCAGTTTTGTGTTTCCCTGCAAAAAGAAACACGTGGGAGGACTAATAAATCACCTCTAAGGATTATGACTTCTTCCACCAAGACTGAATAGAGATCAATTACTTCCAAGCCCCTCTGCGTTTTCCTGAGTGCCACTGTTGTTTATCGATTATCTGTGTTTAATGAGGTAGAAAAACAGTAGAGAACGGGAAAGGCTTTTTTCAGTAGAGAAATGTTCCATATTGAGCAGTACTTGAGAAGGGAGAAGACTGACCTGTGCTGGAGCCAGGACTATGAAAATCCAGACTGTACAGTAGCAGAGGTAGACCCAGGCTGTCCTGTAAACGTAAGACAGGACTCCACATAAGTGTAAAAGAGTTCTAACTCTAGATGGGGAAGACACCTAGGACGAAAAAAGTCACCTGTCCCATTTCACGAAGTATCTTCATCACAGAGCAGTCTGAACAGCACGACAGGAGGAAGGATTCCTGGCTCTGGCTCCAACCAGGACCTCTCTCTTCCCTCACTCATTACCTCTCTAAAAGCTGTGCCTTTTAGTGAAGCTCCTACCTGGTCCACACCAGGCTCCTTCTCCATCAGTTAAAGGACCATGGGCAGTGGGGTGCCAGGAGCTTGGGCATGGAGCCCTGCTGGCGGGCACATCACATAGCGAGGAAGAGGTTCTGCTACAGGACAAGGAAAGGAAACATCTGAGAGTTACAGGTCAACACAACACAGAGGATGTTAAGGGATCATAAACACCTGTAAGTCCCTCTGCATGAGACATGCAGGACCTAACTTATCCTAATTTCTCCTTCTCGGGAAGAAACTTGGGATCCCTCTCACAGCTTTTCTCCCTCAGTTTCCAGCAAGGAACTTAGGACTCATCTTTAGAATTTGAAGGAAGGTTTCTAGAGAGAGTACAAGCTTGAACATTTTCTCTGCGTTCTCCTGCTCTTGAATTCTTTAGATACACCTGCTTGCAATGCTGAGTCCTGATGCGGACTGGATTAGTAATTTGTGCATGAAGCTCAGGCAAACAACTGCTGCAGGATTCTCAGACGTTATTACATCCCCAAAGGCAGCAGTTGATAATAACAAGTAACAATTTATGATATAATAATAAATGACACAACTTAGACATAAAAAATATGTGATACTAGAGAAGTTTTCCTTACTAGATAAAGGGATAAGATAATGAATTAATTTATTAGGGAGTTCCAATGAAGTGCAGTGGATTCCTCACCACTGATTCTTAAAATAAAGCTGGGAAGCTTCTCAGCCAAATCTGCTGCAATTCCAGTGAGGGTTAGTTCAAGGAAATCCCACAGTATTCATTAGAGTAGTTGGGCAGCATGACCCTAAAGCTCACCGAGTACTTCCAGGCTGCTCAGCCAGCTTCAGCATGCAGCAAGCTGATGGCATCTAGCCATTAAAGGAAGAGCTGTGTCACGAGGAAAACAAGAGAAAAAGAGCCCTAACTCCCAAGTTATTCAGTGCTCCTACAACTGAACTTCAGTTTCTCAGGAGGACTGAAGCTGATTGTAAAGGGCAAATTCCATCAGTTTTTGTCTTCCAGAATCCCAACATCTCACTGACGTTGGGAATCACATAAGATGTCCAGACTACTGGAAAGCTGATCAGAACAGGGTGCTTTAAGTCTGAACAAATTAAACTACCAGAATTTTGCTACCTGGGCTAGTCCTGGGTCCAGCTGGTAAGTCGCAGGCTATAGCTTAGCAGCTGTCATTGCCTCCAGTACATATGCAGCAATCAGCTGGTATTTATTTAAACCACAATTACCTTCTCATTAGCTCTGGAATTCTTACGATGAGCCTCCCTTTGATTACTGTCACACACTTCCCCAGGAGGCTTTGTTTCATTTTGGATGAGACTGGGGGGGGGACAACAGATAAATCAGTTTGTGCTGGCAGAAATAACCTCTGGAAGTGCACAGATGCCTCAACTATGCCTATGTTTGCAGCATCAGTTTGAAGTATATTTTGAATACTTCCACAGAACATGTTTTGCGTGCCACCAGCAGAAACATCTCAAGTATGTTTGTATCTACCAGCCCTTCATTTCCTGAACAGCCATGGGGGAGTTGTTTTCATTCATCTTTTTTTATTACTGCTATTGTGATGTGGTTGTTCCAAGCACTTCATCTGTAGAAAGGCCAAGCCAAGGGGATTTGAATTAAACCCAATACACTGAATTGTTTCTCATTTACTGAAGATATAGCTAATTGGTGTCAGTCAACTGGCAATTTAGCCACTGGCTTTTCTTTTGTTTTCCTTTATTTTCCTTAAATTTATATCACATAAATTATTTTATCTCTGTAAATTACATTTTTTTCCCTTTCTTTCTCTCTCTATAGCAAAAATGAAACCAGAGCCTTCATAAATCACAAAGGACAGTAAGAAATTCAACATCTGCCTACAGAAGTATAAACAATTTTTTAAACAAAGGCATATGCAATGCACCTAGAAAAGCATTTGGCTAGCTGATAATTCTCTGCAGAAAACTAGAGGAAACCCATGAGTCTACTGACTGGGACAGTGACTGTCAACATGAAAGAACCACAAACAAATGCCACCACTAATTGCTTGTCTAGTAGACACGATAGGAAATTATTGTAAAATAACTAGGGTAAAAGTTGTTAAAATACTCTGGTGCTAGATTTTTACTTTCCACATCTCCAAGAAACTTGTTATATTTTGGGATCAGTGAACATCTTTCACTATTAAGAGAAAAAGAAAGGAAAACACTTAGGTACATTCCAACAGAAAAAAGGCAATTTTTGAGCTCCCCCCAGAGGATGGAAAGGCATTTTCTACCCGATTACAAAGCCAGAGGACACTTGTGCATGAGTATGGCAAGCATGAGTGTATTATAACGCCACAGGCATTTGAGAACCTGAAAATGTACCATCTTGTCTTGGTGACCAATGGTTTTGGGAGGTCTGGATTCAGCTGAGATCACACTGCTCCACCTGCACGTTAAATACACCTCTAGACCCATGAGATACAAGGTCCCTCCTAAATCATATCCATGCCAAATTGTCAACTGCCTGATTCTGCATCTAAGATGAAGAGAAAACACATTTACACACAGGCAGAAACACAGTTCAGTGCATTTGGATGTTTTGCCTTTATTAAAGTTTCCCTTTGGATGCCCATTTTGCTCCCCAAAATCCCCTCTGAAGATATCTCTGAGGTTCAAGAGTCTGGCTGCTTGGAAAGTTTGATCTCAGTACCTTTATGTTTAATGATAGCACAAACACACTCAAGTCAGCTCCCTGACTTATTGGTAACCAATTCTCCGAGTTGAAGATCTTTCACTAAAATGGGTAAGCTTCTGGGAAACATTCATCTTCAACAATTCAGGATCTCACTCAAAACCCCTAAGCCTCTGTGGAGCTGAGACCTGAATGAAAAGCATTCTGTTGAGAATCAGAGCTCTTCAACCAAAGAGAAAGTCCAACAATTTACCTTTAAAATATACATTCCGATTGTTCAGTCCACATCTTGAATGGCAGAACAGTGCAAACCCATGATTTCTGAAAGCATCTGGCAAATCTCAACTCAAGAAGACACCATTCCTGAGACAATGCCAACGCTGCAAGTAGTTATTTCAGAAGCTGTTCTATTTAGAACAAAAGTCCCAGTTCAGTGCTTTACATATGGTTAAGTCTAGATTAGAAGATGTGTAGCAAATTCCCTCGAAATCACTGGGAACTATTCACATGCTAAGAATGAAGCACAAACTTTGGTATCTTGTTGAGCTGATGCCTGAGGATCATGATAAGCTTAATAAGCATTCATCCTAAACACTGCGAAAATATAAGCTGCGAAATTCTCATCAGAAATAAGAAGCCTCAAGACATACAGAGATGAATCATGGAAAACAAATTGGCAAGCTTCTTATTAAAGCAAGAGAAAACACAACATCATGCAATCAGAGCAATAAAGACGCTCCAAGCTCTACATCAGCTGGAATAATCAAATCAAAGCAACATAAAAATACACATATAGACAATAATGGCAGACAATCAAAAGCAAAGGAGCTCAGCACCTGATAAATCCTGCTTGGAATAGAGCGCATCACATACCTTTTGGATATAAATTCTGCCCCAGCTCATCAGAAAAAGTTAAACCTGCTCACTATAGGATGAAAAGACGTAAAGGAGCTGTACACATCTTAAAACCACACTGGGCTCTGTGGTGGCTCTCCCCAGCAGGACAGGGCTCCACACCCACCATCAGTAAACCTGTAAGACTTTGGCCAAGAACATGCAGGAACAAGAGGGCTGCATTTCCCTGAAGTAGCCACAGCATGCAGAACTTCCATGAGTAAAATCAGTTACCCAAGAGCTTCTACGTTGTGTTCCTGAGCTCAGTGTTACTAAGAGGAGGTTGCTCATTTCTGACAGAGTCAATAAATAATTTGAATAACAGAGAAATCTGTCAAGTTTGCCACCATATGCTTTGCTGAGCAGTTCAAAGTAAGAAAACATAGTATTTCTTAGAAAAGAGGCTGTTGGCAGGAAAACTGCTCACACTGTAGCTGTACCTGAAGCTGGAGATATGGAGATCAAGAGTTAAACTCCAACATGTAAGAAAAAGCGACTGGTAGTGCAGCAGTGCAGGATTAGAAGTGGAGAGCCTTGCCTAAGAAGGGCATGCTGCAGCAGCACACTCAGTGGTGAGAGCACTTCACGAAAGGTAATCTATCCACTTAGCATTTCTTTGCAAGAATATGTAGTGAGGTCCTGCAGCTCCTACACTGCAACTACTTTCTCCAAAACACCAATTCAGAAACAAATTACACATCATTAGCATTGTACTTTGAAGGCCTAAGATGATCCAGAGAGTAGACTCCACAGCTTGACTAAGCTACTGCTCTGTGCCATTCATTTATACCTCGTGCTGCATGTCAGGTAGGTACTACTGAGAACTCATCATTGCTGATGACGGTTCAGAAGATCAGAAAATGCAATAAAATGGAAAGATACTGCAAAGGAAAACTCCATCAGTTCATCACGCAGAAACTGCTGCACGGTAATTTTTAGTTTACCTACATCAGAAATGTTGCTTTTATTTATTAAGCACCATTTCTAAACTAGAAGGTTTTGTTGTTGTTGTTGTTGTTTTAAAGAGGGACATAAGGGAGATCACATACAGCTTGTCCAAATTAGCTAACCAAAAATAGCCTTACCTGTAGACAAGCCCCTTGAAGTAGGAGTACAACTAGCTAAACCTAGATTAGATTCCATCTGGATGCCTCTGCTGTCGTTGCCAACGCAGGCATAGCTTCAAGGTTTTCATCGTGGACTGCATAATTTTCTCTGCAAATACAAAGGATCACAGAGCAGGCTTATGCTGTCCACACGGGAGGCTCTGCTTGCTTTGTGCTTGGATTATCTCCTTTGGCACATGAAAGCTGGGTCCCTCTGTCATTCAGTCATTTCTCAAGGCCACTTAGTTCCACCTGGAGCAATGGTCTGTACCTCCAGTTCAGGTTCACCAGCAAATTTAGGTGGGACTGTGCAGCTCCTCACCATCTCCAGCAATATCCCCCCACCCATGTACACACCTGCCCCACAGAGAAGTGAAGCTCACAGAGCTAATCCACTGCACAGCTTCTCAGTTCACAATTCAGGGCATTTATATAAGTTGCCACTGTTTCTTATTAAAGGTTTATTAAGCCTACTTCTAGCTAATCTAAGATAAGAAATATCTTTTAACCTCTTCTTCCCTTGCTACACAATCACGGATCGAATAACAACACAAATTTAGATGTGAATCAGTTTTCCCTGATGACTTTCACATCTATATATGTGAAGAAAGTGATAAAGAATTTAAACATCTGTTCTTTAATTAGACTCATCCTTCAGAGTTATATGAAAATTATTCTAATTATTAAAAGGAATATTATATACTCCCACAGTTCAAAATTTCCAAATACATCATTTGTTCCCCTCAGTACTATTCACCTCCAGTTTCTCAAACAAGCTATGCATTTAGCTGTTTCTAATCTACTTCTCTGACTTGACAGAAATTGTTTAAGGGATGAGTTTCAGAAATCTCAACAGAATGGTTTTCCTGTCTCTAACTACTCTGCTTCTACTCCCAGAGTATGGGGATTTATATACACATCAGTAAACACTATCTGCTGGCTGGGTACATGGCAGTATTTCTCATCTATCTTCCTCTAGTGGCTCTATCTATCCTGCATTACAGTATCACTAGAGGAACTCACTCTAAAGATTAACACAGTAAACATCTTGGAAAACACAGCCGGACTTCATTAACATCTCCCGAGCACACGAGACACCAAAGCACTGCTATCACCCACATTACAAATAAATCAGCTCACAAAGCAATGAGCTGCAAAGGCACAAGTGCTCTGTTAGGAAGAACAACCTGATTTCTGCCACAGCAAACTGCTACAGGTTTACTACACTTCCTTACCCAGAGATCTAAATTGTCTTGCTTCCTTTGCAGAATCTACACAAGCTGCTAAGGAGGGATCTACAGTTTTTCCTATGCCCACTACAACAGCTATCTTGCTGTCCTTAGCAAAGTGCTGCAAAATGGTAACCTTGTAATGATATTTATGCTCCAGTGTACCTGACGTGGCAGCAAACCACCTGAGAAAACCTCTTCTATGAATGCAGCAAGTGACATCCCACAGACTGACAGGGAAAAAGCTCTTAGTGGAATTTTTTTTGTGGCTCAGCTGTTGAGAACTCAGGTGCCAGTCCAGAAAATGCTGGAGGATCGGAAGGGGTGGAAAAAAAAAAAAGCAATAAAACAAACAGCCCTTGTCCAGGCCTTTTCCCTTTTTTTATCACTCTGCCTTGCCTCGTTCAGAAGTATGTGGCTTTAAAAGCACGTGGGAGTCAGAGGAGTGACTCACAGGAGATGGGGGATTCACCTGTGATGATGACACTTGCATTTTTGTCTTCTCAATGATGCTGTGTCACTCCTCCTCGCAGAGATACCAGAGATACCATAAGAGAAGGAAGGAGACAAGAAGCCTGCCTTCCAGAGCTCCCTGCCCACAGATCTTATTTAACTGGAGGCCTAGATGAGATTTACCTCTAAAACCATTTCTCAGATTACCCTCCTCCACATCCTGCTTTCTACTGAGCTCTGCCACTTCTCTTAACTCTTTCCTCACAGCTGAACTCAGCTTTTCCTGGTGGAAAATATGATTTTACTCCTTTCTACACCTGTCCCAACCTTCACCTTCCAAGGTCCCCCAAGTCCTGCAGCAACCTTTTGTTTCATAAAGATGAGACTCTCAAAATGCCCAGATTATCTCACTGTCGATAAAATCCATAAAAGAATAAAAAGGCCAAGTGGCAGAGCATTAAGGATTTGGGTTTTCAAACCTTAGCAAGGTATTCCTTGGAGTATGAGCCCAGCCCACCCGTGCTACTATCTGTCAGAGCACACTAAAATGATTTGCTGACACACTGGCAGAAGTAAGAAAAATGTGGTTTGGGTACAAAAACACTGAAGCCAACCTTCTAAATAGCTTGTGGTTCCCAGATGGGTGTATTGCAGCAAGAAGCAGATCATCCAGGGAGAGGTGAAATTATAACCCCTATCGCCTTTCCTTGAAGAGGGACTGATACTCAATTATTTACGCGGGGTTTAAATATTTAGCTTGGCACTTACACCCGTAAGGAAACTACAGTTACCACTTCATCATTACAAGGAGCCTATTATTTATTCATAGAATCAATAGGAACGCAAAGCATCAGTAACGCTTCACTCTTTTGCATGCATCACATGGGTCAAGGCGTGGAGATTGTGATCTTCTAGAGGAAGCCGCCTGATTTTTTCGAGGTCAACACAGCTGCCCACAAGGCAGGTGGATTCAACACATCTTTGAAACTAAAGAGTTAAGTCTAGGAAGTGGGCAACAATCAAAACAGGAGGCTGAGTGCCACTGAAGAGCTTTGGTGGGCTACTGCACTGATCGGTGATGGCAGAGATGCAGACTGAGACCAGACTTCTAGTGGCAGGCACTGAAACTGGATCCCTTTAAACCTGAAACTGGAAATATTTACGGCTTCCCGACGTATCTTGTTTTTAGCAAAGCTTAAAGTAGAGCACCGTGAAGCTCAGACTCTGCTAATGAAAATAATGCCATGTAGTATTTCAACAGCATGAATTTGCTTTGCCCTGGGTGACCTCATTTCTTTAGCATCCACTGCAGAAGTTACCACAAGGCAGACGCTGCTTGCTTTTGAGAAGACATTCTTTTTAAAAGCGTAAAATAAAAAATAAAAAAATGGAAACCCAATTCAGGGAAGCTGGCAGGCTAACTCATTTTCATTTAACTGCAATATCATAAAATCAGACCAGGAAGCATCCTTCTAAAGCATGATAATACAATACAGTGTGTTAACCCAATGATATTATCTTTAAAAGCCCCTTATGTCCCTTAAATTTCCGTTATAAACAATGGATAAGCTTAGCAGAGAATGGCTTCAATGCAGTGAATCTCATTTCAGGTTTAACTCAATGGAGAACAGCTGAGCTAAGATGTAGACTCATTTTGTATATGCTTCAAGACTGAATCAGAAGCCCTACACGCTCCTTTTCTCTTAAACCTACACTGCTACCCCGTTAGCCTACCTACAAAAAAAGCTTATACTGACTTAACACTATCAGAATGAGACAGTACACTGGTTATTCCACCCCGACACACAAATGGCCGCTCCTGAGATCCCTGGTACTGCTTCCCTCCCCTAGCTCTGCCACCTGCACCATTTGCAGCTCCTTGGTTCCACTTACCTTAAAGATCACTGACAATACTTCTGTTGCCAACTTTATTAGCACCTTAACTTTCTACCATCATTCATCATTGCCTTTTCTTCTGGCAGACACTGGAATAGAGACTGACATGCTGTTAATATCTGCATTGCATTTAATTCCTTTTATTTTGAAACACTAAATACCTGCACGAGTCAGACTGCTCCATGCCCCATCATGAACTAGACAGAAACATAATGAAAATTAATCATACTTAGGATGAATCTCAGGAGACACTAGGACTACCAATGGAGTTCTTGTGGAAAATAATGCCCTTATGAAAAGAAAGGGCAGCTGGATTCATAACACGAATAAAACATGCATTAATACTCATCATTACCTAGACCATGGCTTTGGTCTCACTCTTGTCAAGCAAATGTATGTTTCTTTTTTCCTCTGCTGAGGCTAGAGGTCCAGCAGGGCAGGGCAACAAAGGTAATATAGCTATATTTCTATAAAGGTGGTTGATCAGAAATTACATTTACTGATCAGTAACAGTACAAACCCAGTGTGCTGCACAAGGCATTGAAGCACAAGGGGTCTGAGAAACTAAATCCAGCATGTTTCTAATTCCCCCTTGTATCCCAAACTACCTCACACCCAGGTTTTGTCAAGCATCAGTCAATAACTCTATCACTGCCTCAGAGGAAGAATCACAATAATTGCTAACGTGGCAAAAACACAGCAGCCCATGAAGTGGTAAATATTGACGACTCCAAGTTTCCAATACAGAGCAACCTGGATCACTTAGTGAATGAAGAATAACTCAACTTTAAAATAAAGAAAAAAAGAAAGGTTATATATAAAAGAATAAAGACAGCAATATATACGTAATTTTTGTTGAGGCCATCAAGAACTGCGGTTGTTATTGAGCTGAATTTTTACAAACTGAGATCAAATTCTCAGGAGAGAAAAAAGCAATTATGGTCATGAAGTATTTATACTTTGCATCTGTGCAAACTCTGGATATATAGGTTGGACATTTGATAGCGTAAGGGCTGATTTCCAGCTTTTCATGTTGGCTTACTGCTATATATCTCATGTACAGCAGAAAACAGTAAGAAAATTCCACCCGGAAGTGGGAAAGTTTCAAGAAACGAACATGAAAGCAGCTGTAAATTGAGAGACAAAAATCCTTCCTGCAGAAATAACAGCGGTATTTTAACATTTTTAAAATGCAAAAACTCCTGGCACGTTGAGGAGCTCGAAACGAGAATTTCTCTCTGGGGGTGCTGGTGCGTAGTGTATCGGCTTTGATGTCTCCTCCTGTCCCCTTGCCAAATACAGCAGCAGAACCACTCACATTCTGTAGCGGTCACCACCGTGCCTTGGGTGACTCAATGGCATCATGGATATCTCACGTCCACAGTGCAGGAGCCTGCTTTCAGCAGGAGTGTGGAGTCACAACAAAAAAAAACACAACTCCTATGCACTACGGAGACAATTCAGGTCCAGACAGATGCTGAAATCAACACGATACAATTTGCTGAATGGTTTTCTAACAGAAGAAAGGGAAAGGGAAAGGAAATCAAAGCTGTATTAGGTTTGGGCTGTATTATTTCCCTCAAATTTTTATTGTTTCCCAAACTTTCATTTTGCAAGAACTAAATTCTGTACAGAACCGTCCTGAGCAGAGGAGCTCCCTTCAGCCCCACCACACAGGTCTCCGTGTCCCAGCAACCTCCTCCCTCCATGCCAAAGAGTATTGGGGTTAAGACAGAAAACAGAGGTAGGGGGATACAGGCAGTTCCATTGATTTCCACTTGAGCTCCTTCCTTTTGCTCAGAGCAGATCCAAGAATTAAATTCCTCAAATCCTGGTATTTGAAGTACATCCCTGAGAGCTCCGTATGTTCCTCCAAATTCTTTCTCAAATTTGAATCTCTCTGTCATCAAAAGAAAAACTAAAGGAACATGATTGCCAGCAAGCAGCACCTTAAAACAAAAGTTACAGAAATAGCAGTGGCTCTGCCAGCCAACTACATCCTTCTTTTCTTCTAAAGGAGATGTCTGCTTGCTGCGTTTTAGGCTGTATTCTTTCAAGGGGATCATTACATCAATATTCCTTAGTAAGACAAGCAGGCTGTCACTGTAAATTTGACACAGATTAATATTAAACTAGATTTAAGATGCTGTTTTTACATAATGTGCTTGTAATTACCTGGCTAATAGCAATCACTGTGATAGAGCAGTATAGTTAGTTACTCAGGGAAAATTAAAATCAAATCCCAATTTGACATTCACTAAGAGCCCATCCAGGAAATCTAGCTGGGTTCAGTGGAACAATTTACTTTCTACTTCCACTGGAAGCATAAACAGTCCTGGTCCTCAGCTACTATTCTGCAATAAATTGGGGTTGTCAGGCACAGCAGTGTGCAAGGGATAACAACTTTAAAACAGGGAAGAGCTTTAGAGTAGATACAAGGAAGAAATTATTCAATATGAGAGTGGTGAGGATGCCCACAGAGCTGTGAGTGCACCATCCACAGAGGTGCTCAAGACCTGGGGCCCTGGGCAGCCTGGTCTGTTGAGGAGTGGCATCCCTACTCATGGCAGGAGTTGGAACTGGGTGATCTTTAAGGTCCCTTTCAACCCAAATCATTCTACAGTTTATGACTATAGTCAGAAATAATACATACGAGGCTCAGACTGTTTCAAAGTGTTCTACAGGTCACTAGCAGCTTTTTACAGCTATAGCTCGCATTCAAAAAATTATAGACATATAGAGAAGGAATGCCCTTTGCACTGAAGCCCTGCGTTCATCAGCTCCTGCAAAATGAGCTTGCAATATCACCACTCCCACTATTTACCTCTTTAGCATGTCACAAGTAACTTTCTATACTCAACCATCAAATTATCCCTTCACACACAAAGAAGAAAAGAGAATTACAGTCATCAGTAGAGCACACAAATAGAAAGGTTGGTTGCAATTCAAGTAAGAGTTTCAGGCTTTGGAACTCATTAATGCTCCTTTCTAGAAAACTCCAAGAAAAGTTCACTGCATTCCCGTTACAGAGAAAGCAAAGCCAACTGGGGCAGCATGTGAGGTGCTGGTTACTGGTGCAACCCAACTCATTTTGCACCAGCTGCATGACCCACACTAACCAAGTGCACCTCTATGTCAGGCCACTTTTATACTGAGGTAAATAAAGGATCATTAAACTGCAGTGTTATGCACTCAAGGACAACTTCCTCTCCAACGTCAAGTCGTACGAATACTGATGCAAGACCAGTGGCCTTGCATAGCACCAGAATACAGCATCAGAAATGCTTTTCTTAAAGTATTATCCTTTGAAGAATCAGTTGGTTTCAGCAGACAAAAAAAATCTATTGTTTTCCATCGGTGCACTTACTACTTCAGTACTTAGGAATGTGTGGTCTTCAAGAGAATGAAATGACTTTCTCAGATGCATCCCATATCTCAGAAGTATCAGGTATCAGCCACAGCTGGTGGTAGATACTGGATGTGCTAAGCCAGGGAGAAAAACAACCAGACTCTTGCACAACCAGCCATGAGTAGAGGAATTCTTTCTTTCAGAAATGCCCATAATATTCATAAAGGCTTGGATATTTAGACAAATCTTAATTGTGATGTAATGGTTTGCAGTGTAATCGGCCTCTAGGGAAAAGTGCTTTCAATTAACCAACAGAAACATTACATGTTCTGCTCAATTTCATGACTAAGAGCTGAGAGTCATAGCAGAGGGCCAGAACCCACAGCACAGAGAAGCATAGCAGTGACATGAAATTATCCCTGTTCTCCTCTCTATAAGGATGCCTGAAACTCCCTCATGTTTCTGCTACTGAGGCAAGGAAGGACACAGCATAATTCATGAGTTTCTGGCTTACACCAGCTCACTACACTCCTGCCTATCATGCCATAACTAGATCCAAGCAAGCACTCAGCACAAAGTAATCTACATGTGTTTATGCTTGGTATAACATGATGGAAAGCACAGCAACGACAAGCAGAGCAGCAAGGTCCTAGGCTACGGCAAGTGCAGATTTGTTCAAACACAATAGCTGTAGGCACAGAAACCAGGGAAAGAAGCTGCTTGCTTTTAGAAGGCCTAAAGAATGAAGGGATCTCTAGTGAAAGAGCCTTCCCCTCACTGCCAACATTAAAATGAGGTCTGGGAAGGGATGGAGCCAGGATCCACCTCTTCCTGTCACTCGGGTGCATAGCATGCACCTGAGCTCTGCTGGCTTGGCCCTGCCTCCCCACCAGGTGCTCAATCCTATTTCAAGCCATGACTTACATTTCCACTACACTTGGAGTATGTAAGAAGAGTAGCTGGGCTATGAGACACAGAAAAGAAAGCAGTGAAGTCCTCCTAGCTCTATTTATCCTCATTAGCTGACAGAGTAGAATATTAAGGAAAGGTCTCTTTCTCCCAGCGCTGAGTTAGTACATATGGCATCATTCTTCCTAGAAGCAATCAAAACTACAATGAACATCCAGCAGGTGTAAGCTGCTTCTGAAATTTAACCTGAGGCAAGGGAGTTTGAATTGGAGCTAACGACTCCAGCAGCCCCTGGCTGTGGAAGCAGGAGCCCTGGGTGCCTGAGAGCTGCTCTAAGATGGAGCAGGTTTCCAGCAGGATGAACTTGCTGCTTCATCCCTTACCTGAATTGTGTTGGTTCAGCACTTTTGAGAACTGTTTTTCCAGCATGTAACACAGTTCAGAAGGGGCCAGGGGGTTGGAAGAACTGTCTGAGGACGGAGTTCATGGGCAGGGATGCAACAGATACCCCCAGTGCTCCTGTAAATGCTGTTATTTGGAAAAAGGGAGGTGAGATTTTCTCCTTAATCAATCATAGAATAGAATCGATGCCCTAAACTCACTGTGGTTTTGCTTTTTGTTTACTTTAGGTGCTGCCTCTTTAACCAGTTCAGTTTAGGAGCTGAGAAAGGTCGAGGGGATGGCCAGTGTCACTGTCCTCCTTGCATCTACTTCACTCCCAGGACAGATCCAGGACTTCTGCTCAGGATGCCCAGGGCTGCAGGTTGGAAAGACCAACTCTGTGACATTTTCCCCAGACAATTCCTTTCTGCTGTGACAAAGCTGAAGAGGAGGACTCGACAACTTCCTGGAGTTGACATGGAAGTGCAGCACGTCCCAGCTTAGATTCTGAAGTACCAAGATTTTCAGCAACAGGTACAATTTACACACAGCAATAACAGCCTGAAGTATCTGAATAAATTTCTGATTTTTAAATAGTGAATGACATGCTAGCAACGATGCACATGGAACAATGTGTAAGAATAAAAGAATGGGTTTTGTAGCATTTTACCCTCTCATCACATATATTTGTGTGGGAATTCTTGCTGCCAGGGAACTAGCATGTCTAAAAGCATCTTGAAGAGTCTCTGACAAGCAGTTCCAGTTTATAAATGGAAAGTTTTCATTGCTTTTTTTTTTTTTTTTTTTTTACCCCTTCATCATTTCCACAGAACAGGGAAGTTATATTTTCTACATTTTTAAGTTTGATTTTCTACCCATCTTTGATTTCTCCCCTCTAGCAAAACTACTTTTCAAAAAAAGAGTAAAAAAAGACTGGATGTAAAGAACAGCACGTGTTCAGCATCGTGCACAGTACAAATGTTTTCAGGAGCTGGTGGGTTGGTGCATGGTTTTGTTTTGGTTTTGTTTGTTGGGTTTTGGTTTTAGGGAAGGATTTGAGGAACGTGAAGTTGTTAAAAGTCAAAAAAACATCTCATAAACTATACACATCACTGCATATGAGGAAAAAAAAAAAAAGAGGTTTTATTCTTTATTATTGGTTACAGTTTATGCTGTGCCACATCACTGTGATGGTTCTGAAATGGCTTTGCTCAAAGCAGACTGGCAAGCCCAGGGAAATTCCCAGCCAGTACAAGAAATTGCCAATAAACCTTCAGGAGACTAAAATATTTCTTCAAATAACTTTTCTCCTAAATTATGGGAAGCTACTTAGAATTGGAAGCTCGTGTACATCCATTTGCTATGCAACTGCTTCCTTCTTCCACAACGTTTTATTTCACCTCAAATATGGAGTATTTAATAAGGAAAATGTTAATGCTAAGCTTCCCTTCAAGAAACTCAGTGTTTTGTTGTGCTGAGTAGAAGAAGGCTGTCCTTGTCACCAGTACTCCAGGGATTAGGGAAAGCAATTGCAAGACATTACTGTCCTCACAGACAGTAATATTTTGTGAGCTTTGTGCTCCAAACTAGAGAAGAAAAGCACTCATCTCACATCCAGGGGCCTCCATGCCTGTGTGTGCTCGGATCAGCTGCAGTTGGATTTCAAGCCCATGTCTCTCAGACCAAGTCCCAGCTCTGCCTGCTGCTTGCATTCCCACCAGCCCCAGCACACGAGCTGCTGTGCTTGAATGGATCACTGCTGGTGGCAATTTAGGAACAGGTTATGGATTTCTTGAATGTTCTGCTCTGGCTTGATTTAAAAACAGAATTTTATCTCCAGATCAAAAGAAACCACACTCCCCTCCCCAGTACAAGAATTCTCCACTGCAAACACTTTTCTTCCCCTCGTCCTTTATCCTTCTCTTTTGTCATCTTGTATTCATGTAAAGCAATTCTCTAGTTTAAAAGATTTTTAACTGAAAAAAAAAATATTTTCAACTCCAATAGTGAGTAATATTCTGACCTTTACAATTCACTTTCAATGATGAAGATCAGAATAAAGGATTTATTCTTGTTTGTCTTGCTCCCTTGACACAAAATAAGCACCTCTAATCTCCAAATTTTTCTTTTTACAAAAACAAAGACAACATTTTCGTGACTTCACCATCCTCCAGTACTTTCAATATGCCAAAGCCAATTTAGGTCAAGGCCTAAACTACCTGTACTGAGAGTTTAAAGTATTGACTCTATCACTCTCAACACAGCATTGTAGCAGTAGATATTTGCAATAAGAACTCAGTGACTTATTTATACTCGAACCAAAGTACTCAGTCCTAATTCTCATGAAAGCTTTGTAAGCTTAAAATAACCTGAACTACTGAATGAATTATCCCCTAAGTTCTTTTCAAATATCAGATGACATAGACAAAGTGCAGACAGTCAAGTGAAGATGATACTCTCAAAGGAACTCCTTGACATGACAAAGATAAAGGGCAAGACCAGTGACTCTGGTTAAACAGCTTAAAGATCAAAGCTAGCTCTGATTTTCATTCACAGATTTTCATTCAGAAGTCAGCCTCATCACATACGAAGGTGCAAAAGCCTTCACTGACTCTTTTTGGCAAGTGTGGTATGTTCTTCTGAAGCCCATCCTACAACATAAGCCTATCTGTGCAAGATAAAACTGGCCCAGAACTGCAGGGCCATCTGCCACCAAGGAGCAGTCACAGGGAAGTCTAAGTAAAACAGCACACATTCTCCAGCTATGATTTACATCCTTTATGTGACAGGGCTCCACTGCTTCAAGTCAGACTCCTCCCAGCAGGTATTAGTTGGCCCCATCTGACTGCTCATTCATCTCTGTATTTAAGGCATGTTCCCAGAAGCTTTCATTTGCTGGGCACACTTTGAAAGCATCAGCATTCAAAGCAGCAATCCTAATGCCTTTGTTTCAAAGGAAGCAAACAGCCCTCTTGGAGAAATCAAGTAGTCATTTGCAGCGAAGCATCCAACTGCCCATTTTTCATTTCTTTAAACTGTTCACACTCAGCAGGTTGGTTTCAGTATCACTGCACTCCCCCAGACCTGTTATATCCCAGTGACGGACAGTGGAACATGTTCTTTGTTCCCCATCCTTGCCTGCTCCCTCTGACCCGCTCCTTGAATTTCTCTCCCTGTGCAGAGGATAGGAAATTAATTTCCCAGATCTTTGATCTGTTTGAAGTGTGCAGTGGCAGATCCAGCCGTGTCGCTAACAGGCCACCTGGTAAGCAGCCTTAGCAAAGGAGTTATATTTCCTAGTCGTGTTTTTGCTGAATACAGAACAACGACTAGAAGAGACAGACCTGTCCCTGTCCCCTTTCAGCAGAAATATGAACCTACGTTCTTGGTGTGAAGCATTTCATCTCCTCCAATGAAGTCCTTGTTTGAATTCCTAGAACGTGCTCTTTTCTTTTATTTACTACCTAGTAACCTATTCTGCTCAGGCGCTGCCTTCATTTCATTTCTCCTACAGCCAAGTAAATTTTTCGCACTTAAAACAATAATAAATATTTTCTTCTCATTTTGACGTTTTCAGAGCACACACAAATCAATTGCCTGGCATCCACCAGCAACAAAGATACCACGAAAAAGAAGCACAGCTGACCTCAGGAGTTAGCTTTCCTCACCAAGGAGGAGTGAATGGACAACAATTTCTTCTATAAAATGCAACTTAAGTTCCTGCTCATCAACACGGTAAAAACAGTCCTTCAGGAAGCAGAAACTTCCCGATCAAGGCATCTGCTTTTGCTGAACTTCTGTGTTTACAGTAACTCTAGCACCGGTTGAGCAGTTAGAAACCCAAACAGTTCTGTGTAAAATTCATCTGTGCAGCACATGGCAGGTGCTCCCTAGAATCTCCACTGATAGAATTCCCATGCATGTTTTCAAGTGAGCACAGATTTCACGTCAACTTTTGGAAGCAAAAGTAAGACACCTCACAAGCAGGAGTTTTTTTGTTAAAACTGGCAACTTTGCACTGGTTTGTTCAAGTGCTTCCCTTGGAGTAAGAGAAGGAAAGCAGTGCGTTACTTCAGTAACAGCACAAGGATTCCCATCTAGAAAGAAGGTGATTAGGAAGCTGGATACAAGGAACTACATCTCAGAAGATGTAGGGGAAGTAGAAGCTATATATCATTAAGCAAAAGAAAACATCAAATTACTAACACGTCATCTGTATCATCTGTACTGAGCTGCTGGACCTCCATTACACATCTTTCCAGTGGGCAGGGGGAGACAGTTTTCTGAGTGAAGCTTCCAGTCTGCCTGCTGGCTGCAAAGAAACCAGTTTATGAGCAACCCTCCTCTGAGTTTCAAAGGATCACTTACGCTTCACAACATCCTTAAGCTAAGTTGCTGAAGTTAAAAGTCTTGAAATGAAGCTGGGTACGTTAAGCTTATGACCAAGGATCATAACTCTCTTTCCCCTTCGTCTGCTCACCATTAGGCATAAATGAGAGCATGAGATAAGAAACAAAGCCTGCTGTTCAAGAATAAGAAAGAATTGTGAAGCAAACTACTGTAACCCTCAATGATAACCACCGGTCCCTTTGAGCCCATCAGGGGGAACCATATGCCCATCAATGCTATGAATGCTGCCTCCCTTTACACCTTTCAAATGTAATCGTTCCTTCACCCACCCAATGCATTTCAGACTGATCAATGATCTGGCAATATTTGTTATCTCAAAGAGAATATTTATCCCATTTTCACCAGGCACACGACATCACTAGTGGAGTGAGACGAAGTGAAGGAAGCAGTAAAGAAAGGAGGGTAGTGGAATATCTGTTCTCAGAATTCTTCACTTCTCTATGGAGGTGTAGAAATCTGATATCTTCCTTCCATGGGATTTCATTCAGGACTGTTCCATTTAACCTGGTGTTCCTGTGGCCACCTTACTTTCTCTACAGTGCACCCTAGCAAGGTTCTGGTCTTGAACAAGAGCACTGTAATTCTGACATCTATGTCTATTACTCTTTATTTCCATTGTTTGCATCTCCCTCTTCAAAAGTAGAGGGAATCAGAGTCCCAAAGGATGAGACTTTCCACATGCTGTTTCTAATGATATCAGCAGAGTCACTCAGCAGTGAGCAGAATTAGAGCCATGGTTACAAATTGCTCCTGGGGATGGGAGAGAACATGCAAGATGTCAGGTAGTGATTGCTTGCTACCCTTAGGGCAGGGGTGATCTCACTCTATTTTATACATCCACAATGATCCTTAGTGAAGGGAAATGTGCTTCTGAGCAGCTTATGCTGCAATGGGGCAGGAGCTGCAAACTGCATCGCCTACCACACCTAGTCCCTCTACTGCAATTAAGATATTCTAGGAGTATTTGAAAGGAGATGTTCCCATGACAACTCAGACACCTAAACTTGGGGGAATTTCTTTCCCATTTGTGTCCAGTAAAAACGATAAAGGCCTTGCGTAAATGTGCCAGTTCTTAGTCTCCTTGGGCACGAAGCCCAGTGAGGCAGAAAATACAGATGCACAACACCGCTGCGTAGATTAGATTTGTCAATCCTAACATTACCAGGTGAGTCTGAAATCCCTAATGGCCAACAAATGTATGGAAATCCACCTACCGTGCACAGAGATATGGGTCATCTCTACTCTCCAGCTGACGATGTGCTAGGGATCTGAGTATTTAGAGAAGAACCAGATGCTAAGGCCTCGCAGCACTACAAGCACCAGCAGGCAGCAGAATGGCACAGCTGGTGCAAGGATGCTTAGCATTGCTACTGTTCTCAAAAGATGACTCTATTCAGATTCTCCCCGTATTGTCAAGCCCTCACTTGCTGGAAGAAATACTCAGGAAATTTTGCCCAGAAACTGCACTGTTCCAACAGAGCCTCAGTGGGGAGAGAGAACAATTGACAGTCCACCTAATGGGTTTTAAAAGAATGGTCCTATCTGTTAGCATGAGGATGACAGCCTGTTGGCAGACTCCAACCAAATATCACAGTAGAGTATTAGGTCTGCCAAGCAAACACCCTGCACAGTACATGCAGGGAGCACAGTAGGAGTTACGGCATCTCTGGGAACAAAGTAATCCTGCACTGGGGAGACAAGTCTGGAAGAGCATCTCTCTCCTGTTTCCCGTTACCTGTTAACATCACAACCCTGTGTCTTTGTGGAAGAAGGCCAGCTGTTGGACTAAGCCAGGCACTGGCTCATCTTGAACTTAACACAGGTCTTAATGGGGACAAGAAGTCAGATTCCTGTCTCTATAGAGATACATGTTCTATAGCTGTTCTATAGCTGTACAGATATAGGTCTAAGCTAGTCACAGAAGCCTTACATTCAGTCAGTCAGGAGAAACAAGCAGTCCAGAGGTGTAGGAAGCTCTCCCCAAATAGGCTATTTCTCTTCATCATCCCGAGATATCCAATAATTTCATCACCAAAACTGGGGGGAAGATGAGAATGCAGGGTGAGCTGCCTGTACACCTCTGCAGCAGCCCCAGCCCTTCAATGCTGCCAAAACTGTTCCTGTTTGCAAGGCAACATCGGAATTAAATAACTAATTTAATCTTAATAGCAAATATATGGCACTTCTCTAAAGCTTTACATCATCTGAACAAACAGCAGGAGATTCCCCTGGGTATAATGAGGATTACAGGCTGAGTAAGTGACTTGCCCACTGTCAGACCAGAGGTACTGCACAGGTTGGGGCTGAGCTTAGACTCCCAAACTTCATTTGATAACAGCTTGACCCCCTTCCTCTTCCACTGCTGTAATTTGCCACCTCCAAACTCCTGAATAACTGAAACAGAACTCTGGCACCTTAATTAAGGCCAGCACTTAGCCAGGAAATCTCCTCTTTTAGCTCCACAGCTTTTGTGGACACGCTGTATAAGAGGCACATGGAGTGCTGGAATTAAGAGGATGTAAAAATAATCCATACAGAACAGCACAGCAAGGAACACCCTGAGAATATACCAGCATGAAACACATCTGCATACCTTCTGCACAGATAGCAAAGGAAGATGGAATTTGACAGAGCAATACTTAAAATTCAGTTTTCATCCTTACAGCGAAGCACTTAGCAAATTAATTGAGCTTAACATCCACGTTGAGAGCTCAGCACTGTTACAGTCATCAAAGGAGAAAGTCTGCTTTACGACTGGTTGAGAGAATCACAACGAGTCCTTAACAGACTAATCACTACCCCTCAGAAAACCAGTAAGATAGAAAAATGGCAGCCCCTGCATTTTTTCTACAAAAGGACTGAGCTACTCCGCTTTTAATGCATACTTTGAACCCAGCACTGCTCAGTTCTAACCCCAGGAAACAAAACAGCTTACCTAGAAAAACAACGCACTCTCTGCTATTGCAGTACTTCTCTGCTTTGTTTAGCACAATACAATATCCTGGGCACCACAGACCTTTTAAAAAGATTATTTTTCATTTGTTTCTTTCTAGCTATACTAATAATTCATCCCATTTGGCTGCCACAAGCTCCAAGAAGTTCAGTTGCTCTCCTAACCTCCCTCACCATCTACCTGTCTCTTCTTTTTTCCTCCTCCTCCAGGTGCCAGTGGGAATTAGTGTGGTTAGACAGAAATCCTCCTGTCCACACATTCCTGGAATTAATGTAACACCGAGTGGATGGAGCAATAGATTCTGCTCCAGTGAACGAAGAGATTTATTGTACCTTTAAGGACATACTGACTTTGCCTTTGGTGTGTCAATAAATTGTTAGCAGTCGCCCACAACACCCGCTACAATATGCCAATCAACACTTGCCTTCCCACATCCAATCCTAGCAGAACTGAGCTGCTTTTTTTTTCTTTCTTTTTTTTTTTTTCTGGACCATAGAAGAGTCAAATATCCTCCCCCCCCCCATAAAACAGTCATTGCAGAGATGGGAAGAGCACCCAATTCATGCAAAATCCTAAAATATATGAACATGTAGTGATATTTTAAGACCTTACTCCATGTTCACTGTCACACGTCATGCATCTGTGCAAAGAATATTTCTGATGTGTCCTCAGTATACCACAAGGATAATTCCATACTAGCCAGTGCACTACGGGACCATTAATATTCCAAAACAGAACACTGAAAGTTGAGAAATGCCAGCAGTAAGGTTACTGTGGTCGCCCTTTCCTCTCCAGACACATAATGATACGTTTTCCCTATGTCTCATTCTCAGAAATGACTGAAACTGTTGAAAATAGCTCAGACGGAAATCAGTACAAACACAGTTTTAACCCAAAAACATTAGGCGGAGTGATAAACGAAACACTAAGAAGTGTAAATCAAGTGTCATCATGTAGTACAGATTCTGTCTTCAATATACACCAATTCCAGCTACTGAAAGTAATTACTGCAGAGGTCACTGCCTCTCCCATTGGTAAACTGAAGTACAGAGCATTTAAGTAATTTTCCTATTGTAACACAGAAGGCAAAGGGAAAGTACAGTAATTCTGATTCTCAATCCTCCACAAAACAGAGTCCACCTTCCTTTTCCACAGGTCTTGGAAAGGCAAGCTCCTGAAATAAGAGAGGGATTTCTATGGAGCAGCTAGAAAAAGAAAGGATGGAAATATCAGCTGTTAGAAGAATACCCCTGCAAAAGGCCCCATTAACTAATGGAAATATCACAGGGAATGGTTAACCTCTCCCAAAACGTGAGGAATAACGAACCAGCAAAATAAGCAGCTGGGCAGAGAGGTCACCATCACCTCCAGACCTGCATCACTTTTCTCCTGCTTCCCACAGGGGACAGCCATGGCCAACCTGGGGAGGAAAGGCAGGTCTGACTTAGGGTGACTGCTGTAAACTGCAGCCACGGTATTTAAGTGCTGCTGTCACACTGGAATGAAACACAACAGAGTTGAGAGGGTAGTTCACATCAGGACAAACTTTCAAGGTCAAGGTGATCTTGCTCTCTGCTTCCTGAACCCAGCAGGGCCACAGTGTTATTTTCTCACTGCCCCCTATATGTAGGATGTGAAGCTGTATGCTTTCCACATCGCAGCGGAAGTCAACTGTGTATGAGTGATAACAAGCAGTGTTTGGGAGACATCTGCAGATGTTTATCGTAAATACCAGGAACTCCTGTAATATTTGATAGAAGACAGCAGCTCATCTTTGAGCCATGATTTCAGACAGCTGCAAAAGATTCAGAAAGAATTATTCAGTAGACACATAATCTGCAATGATAAGAAGTACCGACTACCTTGAGCAGGGTTTCTCTGTGTAACTTGAAATCACTTGATTTAAACTTTTGTCACAAAACAGCAGATCTGTCAGTTTCATTTTTCCGGGTTAAGCAGGCACCATCCACTGAGAACAGAGCTTTTGAACAGTGCCTTTTACCTCTGAAGCTGCTTTTAAAACAATAGCAACAATAAGATGATCTATTCTTCCCACTCCTTAAACCAGACTGCTTTGCAGCATGAACTGTGCCATGCTCTCTTTAGATAACTATTTTGTGAGCAGTAGTACCTGCTTTATTTCCTTAATTGCCCCTCTTGAGGAATATTTTATTTCCTCCCTCTCCCCCCTAACTTTAACTCCAATTTTCCCTCTCCAGCCTAAGGGAATAAAAGCCAAATGGTTTTCATATGGAGTTTGGAAAGCTGGTTGGCTTTCATTATGGCCTCAGTCACTTTTAATCAGCTGCCTTAAAGAACAACTGGAAATAATTAACTGAACTTCTCCTGGGCTTTCAGGTTCAATAGAGAGGTGAGCAAGTGAAAACAGACAAAAGGACAATACTCTTATTAAAATCTGGGCACTTTCTGGGAAGACAAGGATGTAACACTACTCTTCAAAATGTCTGCTCATACCTAAAGGTGTATTCTATGCTGCCGGATCCTCTGGCTTTGTCATGGGTATTACTTCTCTAACAGTATGGGGTGAGTAAAGTCAGTCAAGTGCTTTTGCATAAATAGAGGCATGACCTAATTTTCAAATCTCCCTGGTGCCCATAGCAATCACTTACCTGTGCTGCAGGAAACTGATAGTCAAGAGCTGAGGTGTTTGAAGCAGAGTGCAGTACGGCACTGCCATTCTGCACAGAACAGCATGCAGAAGAGACAGCAGAGAAGAGATCCAGAAGTAGCAGAACAGACACAGTTTCTAAGAACAGCAGGGAAAAACACAGCATTGCAGTACTTAGCTTAAAAGCTTTGAAAATCTCAGCTTCACCAGATGGGGACTGAGCTGATCTAACAGCTCGAACAACAGTGCTGCTTCCCCGTCTCCCTTTGCTCCAAGCTTTCTCCCTTACCTCAAGCCAACTCCAAAACTGGTGCAGTCCTTCCCTGAGCAAGCTTGGCTCATAACCCAGCAATAAGAAGTTTCTGTTCAGTTGGCTGAACTGACCCAACGGACAATTAATGAGCACCACCAGAAGCAGCACAAACAAAGGATGAGCCTCAGAGAACTCCCATGTGTCAGGAAGGAATCATGAGCTCAGCCCAGGTGATTGTGAAGCACAGTCCTGTGCAAGGTGCACAGGCAGGGAGGAGGTGAGGAATGCACACTGAAAGGCAACTGAGAGATCACTCATGGAAGGCAGGAGACTCTGTTCAACATCAGCAGTTATTACAGCTCAAAACCTAGTTTTATGTTTATGGAGGACAGGTCTTAATCATCACCTTCAGTATGCATCTCTGAGCTGCAGAGAAGTGGTTGAGTTTGCTACTCAGAAGCAAGATCTTTGTGGCTCAACTGTGGGAAAGGCAAAGACCAGCAGGACTGCTGTTACCCGAGGGAAACAATGGTGTTTGTAGCCAGTCAGGAGGGAAATGGCTATAGAAATATGAAGCAGCCCTACCACATAAGGTGTCATTATCTGATTGGAACTGAACTCTGACCACAAAGTCCTATAAAACAGAATTCATTAATGGGGAAATGTGGTCAAGGTAGGTGATGTCCCTCAGCAGAGCCAGATTTGGACTCAATTCATGCAAGGCTCTCCTCTCACCCACCCATTGTTATACAGCCCTTGATCACCAATATAAACATGCTCACGGAATTTCTTCACAGCAGACACTGAAAAGAATCTCCATTCCTTTTTAATTTCTGCCTCTTTCACCATAAAAATCATTTACTGCAGTGAAGAAAAAATTACTCAGAAGCCTTTGGCTGTTGCAGGGCAGGAACAAGAAGGTCCAGAGGCAAATGGGAGATTGGGGGCATGCACTGTCAGGCAGAATTGCCTCCCCCACAGCATCACGATGGCTGGAGGGGAACGGCTCTGCTCCAGCTGCCTGCCGCCCTCCCCCCAGGGGGGTTACACACACACACACACACACAAAAACCTATCTGGAAAGGCTGTGTGCCTGGCTTCCCAGCAATTAAACTGCAGATCAAAGGAAACATAAATGTGGAAGTTGCTTTGCTTATTAGTATCAGCTCTGTCCTCGATTGCCTCAAGGCCTTTCCAACAATGTTGACTTTAATTACTTTAATGAGAGAGAAAATGATCTGAGGAGTGTCAGCTCAATGGGGTAAGGTCCCGATAAAAATGCTAGGTCTAGGATCATTAGTTTAGCAGTTAATAGTACATTATCTTATGTTATTGGAGCTAAACGTAAACAGCTACAGAAGCCCAACTGCTGTCGGATCGAAGCTGAGGAAACAAATTAGATGGAGCTTTGAAATAAAGTTCTGTTACCCACTCTTAACAGATTGATCTTTGCTGATCCATTACAAAATAAAATTCTTTCAGAGAGTGAACCAACATTTAATACATTGTGGGTTCTTCTTCAACGCAACACTCGCAACAATTATCAAAAACAAACTTCTGAAGTGAGTTTATCCAAAGCAAACTAAGATAAAGCAAATCAAGGCCACTTCAGTTCTTTAGCCCAAGCTGATAAGCAGGAGATCCTCTATCTGCTCAGCACTGCTGGAGTCCTCCATGACTCCTCTCAAACCACAAGAAAGACAAAATGAAAAATGTACCTTCATACACAATGAAAATGGATTAAATTGCACTGCATGACCTGATCTGCTGCAGAAGACCATCTGCAGCTACCACAACTCAGCTGACTCAAAGTTAATTCTGAATGGGGTGATGTGATGATGATTCTGAGCTATAAGCATTTGATACAAGCATGTAAGATGTTAAATAAATCCCATTCAAATTTCCACTAGGTGCAGCAGTGCCTGTGTTTGTAAGTACATATCCTCCTTGTGTTACCAGTGTGAAGGATGAGAGTTGCTGGTTGCTTTAGCTCGAAATTTGAAAGAGAACTGCATGAAAATAGATGCATTTCATTTTCCAAGAAAAGAATTCCTTCCTGATCTTTCATCTGATGGCACAGCCTGGTATGCATGAGCCAGGCACAGCAGGCATCAAAAGTACCTGGAGCTATCCTCAGAGATTCCAAGAGATTCCTACTTCAGGCTTCATTTTTTTTTCTCTGTCTTAGAAGCAATTCTGCTTTTTCAACAAGTCCTTTGAACATCTTCACTGGTTTTGGTTTGTGGAAGCAAGCTGCATCTTTTAAACAACCTTGGAGTCCTCATCTATTGTGAAGACAGAGAGAGCAGTCTTCAGACACGTAAGTGATATCTGAGAAGCACAGCCAAGTGGTCATCATGGGGGATAGACTCTTCTGCAGGTAAATGTCTGCATATAGAGGCCAAGCTAGAGTACTCTTTTTCAAAATAGGAGAGTTCAGTTCTGAAGGACAGATGTGACAGGCTAAGCTCTGAGTCCTGCATTCCTTGCTTTTCTCTCATCAGGGATTGTAATTACCCTTTAGCATATGGTGGAAACTCGAGGAGAAAGCAGTGGCCTGCTGACTGCAGAGGCAGCTCTCAGTTCTTGCTTTGAAAGCAGCTGATAGTTGGTCCTCTGACTGCTACACTCTCTGCTGCAGATTCACAGGGAAGACAACAGCACTTCAGGCTTAGCTCCCTTTTCCCTGTCTAGGGGAACAGGGCCCCATAGGCAGCTGGCTGCTTCTCAAGATTGTCCACATCTCTCCACTAATCCAGACAGCATCATTTCTACAGTTCTACATGTTTTTATACGCGCAAAAAGGAGTGGCACTATTTAATGTTCAGATGGCAGGCCTGAAAAGATGTAGGTCTGTGAAGCTGACTGCTGACAGTGCATGACAGCAGAGCTCAGGCTCCACTGCCCTGTGAGGCAAATGAACCCAGTTATATTTGTCACATGGGCGTGGGTATGGTATTAGCATGTATGTTACCTAACAGCATCACAGGAAGGTTTACACTGAGGCTAAAAGAAGGAATCATATGTGCTGCCAGTGAGCTGGTTGTAGAAAGATATCCTGAGAAGGACACAGGGGTGCTTCTGGTGATTTCTGAGCTTGACAGAAGGAAAGAAAGGAGGAAGAGACTGCAGAGCCACGTCCGCAGAGGATGCTCCTTTGTGAAGCCAGGGTAGCAGCAGTGGAAAGCAGAACCTGATCATGATGTGTTTAATACCCAACGTCAAGTTTAACTGCGATTCTAGCCAGCCTGACCTATCCTTTGTTCCAGCCTGGCTCTAATCCAGAAACCCTAGGGATGCTTTAAGACCTCTCTGTGCTGCAGTCACCACGGCATGTTGCAAGCCCCACAGAAACTTCCTCATCCAAGTGAAAGAAGAAAGAAACAGAACCTTGTAATACCTCTCCCTTACCTGGCACTGTGAGTAGAAAAATGCTCAGTGGAGCGAGGGAACAGGCAGGCACAGCACAGCCCATAGCCTGGTGGTTTGGTAAAACACAATTTTACTTAACAAAGACTCTCAGACACTTTCCCTTAAATGGACACTCTCCCTTTAAGACCCCGTTTGGCAAGGGAAGAACAAACATACTGCTAAGAGAAACAACAGACACTGAAACCCTGTGATCTGAAACTCGACCCTGATTCAACAGCCAGGAAATCCTGGGAAACCTCCAGCGGCAGCATAAAATCCCTCGCCTGGGGTGGAGGAGAATGCCACAATCAACATTTTATGCAGACTTAGAAGGGATCAGCCATTAACAGAAAACAATCAGAGCGTGTGCTATGGCAGGAGTCAGGATCATAACGGGCACCCCATTTTTCTGCTCTGAGGCATAAGCTGATCACCAGATGGCCTCCAAAGGATGCCACCCTTCTGGTGGCACACAGCAGAACTAGCCAGGGCATGAGTGGCTCTGACATAAACCTGGCAGTCAGCACAGCCCTGGAGACAAGCAACATTTTCTGATGCTGAAAACCTGACTGCCAGAGAAAACTGTACAAACGCAACCATGCTTGAATGGAGAGCAGCAAGGGACTCTGATGACCCAACCATTTATTCCTGCCTGTGTGGACTGGAAAAAAAACAACAATCAAATAATGAATGCATTGGACTGCGATTTACTTCAAAGTAATCTGCTTTACACACAGCAAACTGGAAGTTCATGAGTGGACAGCCCCAGGAAGAGCTGTACCAGGAAGCTCAGATATGAGAAATAACGGGGCTTATTGACAGAGGCAGGACAATAGAGACCAGCCAGTTTTTGAGAGGATGAAAGGATTAGGTACAGTGTTGCTCACTTCAGTGGAAGCTGATATTTTTTCTTGGAAATCTCAGATGATAAAATTGAATGGGATGAAAAATGCGGGTATTTTTTCCTTCTCTAAATCGTTACATAGATCTGAACACCTACTACTGAGATTTTTCCTTCTGGCTCCTTTGTCATTATCTGTAACCAGCTCTGTAACAACCAAACCAACATGCAGGTCCTGTAAGTTGGTTCAATTTTATGCCCATCGTTATGGTTTTCTCCACCATTTATTGACTTCATATAGTATTCTTGAGTAGCATGGAAGTAAAAGCTTGGGCTCCTACACACTTGGGCTCCTACACTGTGCTCCAGGACAAGAAGAAACACCTTGACCAAAATTATTCTCTTGTATTTATGCATTAGGTATTGTCTGGTTCAGCAATAACTGCAGGTTCTGTCTTTTTATTACTGAAGAACTTCCGTTGCACTTAATCTGGGACATGAACCATGGGGACTGCTCATTTCAGGAGCTTAATTACCTCTTTGATTGAAGTAAATGTTACATTGAGTGGATAGAAGAGGGTCACGGTTGAAATGATCTCCTTGTATACAGATTAGAAGCACAATCTCCTTTATCTACCATTGACTTCTAATGGGGAATTTCAGATTCACCAGTTTAAAAATAATCTCTAAAGCACAGATGACCAGTGCCAGTTGAGGAGATTCCACTCTCCGTTGCTTTGAGTTTTGCTGCCATGCATCTTTTTTCTCTGTTTTTTTTTAGCTGTTTGAATTTGTCTGTATTCCTTGTGCTCTAGAAACCCCACATCAGGGACTTTGGGAGTAGCAGCTAGATGCTGAAAGGGAATAAACAAGCCAAAGGAGTTGGCTTCTCCGTGCTGGGGTTTGGACAAGACAAACAAACTTGGCACAGCTTCATACAGGGAGGGTTATTACCAGCTCCACAGAGAAGAAACATCTTGTTCACATTATTTATTTAGTGTGCCAGCACCACAGCCCTGACACATTTTTAGCACCAAATCCAGCCCCACCTGAGCAAATGGTGAGTGGAGAGAGAAAACAGTAGGAAATGCTGCCAAAAATAAATAAATAAAGGGAAGAAATGCAGCTTCAGAAGTTCACTGAATCCAGAAAGTTTCATTACAAATCTCTGGTAGTCTTGTCAGATCAGCCTGAGGGCTGGAGATTAGAAAACACGGCCTTAGTCCACTGGCTGCTGTGCCCAAATCTGAAGTTTTAGAAGATGTAGCTCATCAGCCCTGGGGACAGGCATCCTGGAAGAGAGCTGTCTTGAGCTCCAGAGTAAGTGCAAATTCATGTTGAGCACTGTGCCTGCTCACATATTTCCCTTCAAGAAGATACGTCTTAAGAGAACTGAGGAAAGTTGTTCAACAAAACTTGAAACTTGGTTCTCATCTTTAAACTTCTTGAACAATGTCCTTCAGTTTTACTGCAGAAAAATCAACCCATGAGCACCCGAGGCCGGGAATCTAATAACTGAAGGCATTTTTAAAAGTGCTCAAAGGTAGGAGTTTAATAACTTAAGTCTGGTTTTGATCATAACTCTGGAGCGTGGGTATCCTGGCAATCAAATTGTTCAATAAGAGACATCCTGGAGGGTGGTGTATTTCTTTCTCAGAAGTTTCATCAAGCACTTAATGAACCAGAATGCCCCTGCAAAAATACCCATGTTCCCTTCCCTTCCACCTCTGACACACTGCTGCAGGTTTTTACCTCTGATGCATTAGTTCTTCTCAAAAGTAAAAAGTTAATCCCGCTGACCTTTCAGGAAGAATTCAGCTTTCAGGTGGATGTTTTTTCTTACATCCAGTCCCTCCCTTATGATTGCCCTTTTTTTGTCAGTCCAATTTTTTTGAGCAGGAAAGCACAGCTGAATGAAAGCACTTCAACCCAGCCTTTTAATGTCCTCCACTGAGACTCCTTTCAGCATTAAAGCCACAGCACTTCACCATGCCACTGAGTACACCCTTTCCATTCTCCATATTACTCTGTATGAACAGAGCCAGAGGAATCCCTTCTGCCCCAAGAAGGTAAACAGAAGGGATAAATCCTGCATGAGGACAAGTTATTGCAGAGCAGGCTGTGATAACAGAGCTGCAAAGCCAGCAGAGAGCAGGCCTGAATTCTCCTGGACTGCTTTTTCTCTCCTATCAGCCTCTTTTCAAACACATCTCCCCAGTGGTCTTCCTGAAGGAGGATGTCAGCTGATGCCTAACACATCTGCTTACCTCCATGCCATGTTTGCTCACTCCACACACTGACATACAGTGGACACTGTGGCTGCTATCACATATGCTGTTCTGGGTTCAGCTAAGGTACGTTAAGAGCTTACCAGCCTCTGACATCAGCTGGCATAATTGATCGTAGAGATGCTGTCTAACCTGGTTCTGTCAAAATGGGTTTAAAAATTCAACAAACAAAAAACTACTATTAGCAATGTTTTAAGATAATCCAGATCATTTTGATAGAATTGGGCTAGTGAACAATTCTAGCTGTCAGATCAACTAGATGTGCTAACCTCTGGCAAGCAACACAGCAGTGAACAGGTGGAGGGGGCAGAGATCTCCAACTTCTCACTCAGTTGACTAGGCTGCTCAGGCAGTCTGCTTCCATACCCTAGGCTGCCCAGTTTACTGCAAAGTGTATTCCACAGAGAGGGTCAAACCTGGACTGCATGTAAATTAAGCACAGAATGACTCCATCCATATATGATGAAGACAGTACAGGTCATATACCTTGCTTTGCCCCTCAAGCCAGTGCCCAGTCATCTTCAGCCAGCCAGGAATCGCAGCTGCTCCACAGATCTGCCCTGGGAGGTCCAGGAACAAGCACAAGGAGATGAATGTGTGGTTGTGACAAGGCAGTGAACAACGCCACAGACGTTATTCTAATGTAGGGTTTATAAGATATTATCAGGGTGACAGCAGCATTCTGGTTATGATTCACCCTTGGTCCACGAGGCTGAATAATTCAATATTTCAATGATACCCACACAGAAGTCCAAGTCTATCAGGTCATGCTCCCCAGCCATGACTGAGGACTGAGACAGTGGACTCAGCTCCCCAGCCATGATGGAGGACCTCCAGCTCAGCCAGCTCAGCCTCTCCCACCATCATGACTAATAATAATTTGGCTGTATTACAGAACATCCTTGACCCAATTAACCATCTATGTAGGAGAAAATGTGGAGGGGATATTTTCCTATTTGCAGATGGAACACTGAAGCACACAGACTTTAAGGAGCAGATTTCTGGCCTTGCATAACCAGAAGCAAGGACAGATTATTATTTTACTTTTTTAAAGTGACAATTTTCCAGCAGCTGCACTTACAATCAGTTATGGACAGATTTCAAGTCCGTTACTACTTGGCATGTCAGTGTAGGCCTCTATCTGCATATCCTCAAGTGACTCTTAACGAATAGCAACTGCCATTCAGACCGGCTGCGGAACATGTTCAGTTAGTGTGATCTCAGTGCACTGCAGAGTCCTTGCTGTGATATTGCCAGACTTGGATAAAATCCTTTTGGCTTTGACTCGAGAGTGGTTGCGCCAGTGCAGACACACACGACACTCACAGCCAGCCCTAGCAGAGAGCAAGAAATATCTGTGTTCCACGAGATGATTCCTTCAGCACTGTTCTTCTGCTGACCTCATTCTAGGCCAGTGCTAATCTCACCAGGAGTAACAAGACTTTTAAGGGGATTCTTGGCTTTGAGGCTGAGCTCCATGGACAGCAGCAGATCTCTGCTGTTGTCTGGCAATAGCAAATGTGTTCCCAAAGCTCCTTACCCTGATAGCTATTCCAGCATTTTCAAAGAGGTAGGCTGGCGTGGGGGGGGTCTTTACTCAAGACCATATATGCAGAAAGGTCTCCCCTCTTTTGTTTAGTATTTGCAAAAGACACATCCAGCAAAAATTGGCCATCATGACTCTGGTAACAAATTTGATGTCATAGGCAACTGTCAGACTCCGTGGTACCATCTGCCATGTTCACATGACTGTAATTTGCAAGACACTCTACATCACCTCCCAGTTTAAAATAATCCTTTCCACTGAACAAAGTCTTTAACATATGCACAGTACATCTAAAGGAAAGGAGGAATATGTAATGACTATTTACCATTATCCACAGCAATACATTATTCATGCTTCCCTCTGCTAGCAAAATCTTTCCTTTCCTAGTATTAAAATGGTACATATTGAAGTAGAATGGCAGACCCTCTGGGATTCCAGATGCCTTTGCACTGGTCTCATTAACACAGACTCTCAGATTAATTAGTACATTCATTATATAGCAATTGCATTACAAGTACTTCTTTGGCAACATGTGCCATGCTGTTTCACCTGGAGTGAGAGCATAGCACCAGCAGCATCTTTCATGACAACTACAAAACGCACTGGCACCATATGCCACTGATTCAGACAACCGAGATGGTGAGACACCGATGTGTAAGTGGACTGCTGAGAGGCCTGGAACTTCAGGGAGTGCTGCTTCCAACTCCAATCAGATCCTCCCTGGCACCTTCACCTTCATCTTTCATCCAAAGATAGTACGTGATAAAGATGCTATTCATTAGCATTGTAATACTGAATGCTCATAGCAATGCTGGCTGTGATATTCTTCGGGTATTCGAGAGAAAAGTTTTGCAGGGAGAGGTAATACTTCTTATTTGAATGGATTTTGAGAGGGAGAGGATATCAAACAAACTTTCAGGTACACAAACCTTCAAGGATTTGTTTCCTTTCAGCTGTATCAGTCGAAGTAATAAAAGATATTCTCCCCCCCACAACCTCCAAGGTGCTGTGTGTCTGAGAGCATGTGAGCCTTCTTTCAGTATTATCAGTTACTCTCACTGCAGACCTCACCTCTTACAGCTTTGATTTGCACCTTCCCTCCAGACCTCCCAAGGTCTGTGGTGAAACATCATTATTTCCATTTAGCAGGCAGGAAAACATATGCCTGCAGCAGTGATGTGACTCACAGCAAGGGCTGGAATATGCTGTACATTTCAGGGTATCCCTTATCCACTGCAATATGCTACTGCAGTCCGGATCTGGGGACTGAATTTGCCTCTCTGCTCCATGTCATGGCTATGAGGTTGTTCCACGGGAGTGTACGTTCTTTCTGATCATCACTGGGCACTGCTGCAGGGCTGGAAAAGAGCTGCAGTACTCACCACAATACCCATACACACTCATTTCTCAATGGATGGTTCTTCAGCAGTTTAGTCTTGTAATATAATCTACTGATCAACTGTGCAGTTCAGAGCGATGCAGAACCCCTTACTCACCAATACACAACACACCCTCATTTTGCAGCTGATGATATGAGTAACATCCAGGTAACCACGAGCCTTGTCTCCCCCCTTCATAGATAAATTTCAGTTCTGTGACATAGTTTCCACTGACACTGATTCCTTCCATGTTTTCGACTCAAGCAGTAAACTCACAATGCTATAACATTTGGATTTAAAATCCTCTAGTGGATTTTAAGTATTACCACACGACAATGTGAATTTCCCCTCAAAGACCACTGTCTGGAACACAGTTCTGAGCAAACATAATGTTAGCTTTGATAGGAAACAGCAAACGTCTCTCAGCAGACACTATTTACCTGTCTTGTAAGAGCAGACAAACAGAAGAACACATTTATTTGTGAATAATTTATTTTAAAAGTGATGGAAAAGCTTTGATCTCAGTCTTTCTCACCTATTACCCAAACAACTTCTAAGCAATCAGATATGAATTCCTGCCATTCCATGACCTCCGCATCTTCACGTGTGCAGAGAGATGATACAGTACTGATAGAGAGCAGTCTGAACTATCCACAAAGGATTTTGTTATCAGTTAATCCACTCATAAAAAATGCAGTCATCTCCGGGAAATGTGAAGCTCTCCTTTACTTCATCCACCTTTCTTTTAGTTCCTCTAGAGTATATATTTTGATAGACAAGGTGTTTTTAAATTGGTTTTGGTAGCAGTGTTTTTAATAACACAACAAAGTCTTCACCTCTCTCTCTCAACCTGTGAAAAACCAGCTCTGAGCAAAAATGCTAGCAAGGTGAGGGGAAGGTGTTTGTGCCTGTCTCCCAGGGCCTTCTACAACTGGACTTTTACAATCAAAGAACCATAGAATGGCTCTAGAATGTTTTATCACCTCACTTCCCTCACCTTTTAGGTCCCTATCTCACACTTGCTGTCCAATGTGAAGCTGTTAGATCTTCGAAAAAGAAATCAAACAGCTGTGGGACCACTTGCACAGAGATGTAGCACTGGGTCGGGATGAAGTCATGTCTGACGACTCACTGAGCCAAGATGAAAGCCTGACAAGTTGAAAGGTGAAAGAAGACCCATACATTAATGACAAAAAGAAACGTTCAACAAAAGTAGCTCATTTCTGTTACTGTGATGCCTCCACAGGAGAGGGAAGAAGCTTCCCAACTGAGACATTTCAGCCCAACACCCATTCCCTGAGGAGGCAGACGGATTTCCAGTTTCCATTTTGCAGGAACCAGATGAGACTGTGAGGGATTATGGGGTAGGAAAGCTCCAGCACAGCCTTCAAGCCTCTGCTAAATACCATGCTTCAGTGACTTCTTTATAAAATCTTAAATAGATTCTTTGTAAAACAGAAGGTCAAAGACATAAGTATAACAACTATGACCTTTCTTAACCAAACAAAGAAGAAAACTTCCTCCACCTCCTGGATCTTACAAGATTTCTAGGCTTACAGCCTTGCACCTCAGAATAAGTCACAGTGCCTTTTGGTTTTTTTTTTCCACTGCATATATATTCCTTCAAAGAACAAAGACAGTTGTTTGCAATATGGCAAAAATCAACCACCTTTAAGCAATTTCCAGAGCGGGTTTAAAAGGCAGTGTTCAGACAGAATGACCAAAGTGGCAGCGACAAAGGCTGGCACCTCCAGCTGCTGCAACGCTGAGATCACAAGTGTATATCCAGAAAAATCAGAAAGCAAGGAAAGTGTAAATTGCTCTTATCCCTCCCGCCAAGCTCGCTTAGCTGCTTCTAAGGCAAGTACAAAGGAAGAACTGTGTAAGGTTTCAAAGCAGTCTAGCACACAGGACGGGGACTTCTTCAGATGTGAATGACAGAGGTGAAACAGAATTGCAGCCAGTAGGAAAACAGTGCATACACCCCTCCTGGCCCATTTCTGACTCCATTCTGTCACTGGAAAATTTCTGATCTTATAATGAAATGGATAAAACTTGTAATCTTGAAAGCTTCTATGTATTTAAAGCAAAACTAACCTTTCTGCTGAAGCCTTTCAGTTAGGAATGTCTGCCAAATATTAGTACTATATAAGGAGATGGAAAGAAGAAGGCACCATGTTTCTAAACAACCACTTTGTTCTAAATCAAAGTTCCCTCGGACTGTTCTGAAAACCTCAATCTAGGTTGTTTCAAATTTCACCTTGTGAACACATTACTCCTTGAAGCTCTTTTAAATACAATCTAGTATTCCTGTCCAACTCTGCAAACCTTCTGTGGGTTGCAAGTTGCAAATGATCTTTTATTGATTTTTTCCTATATACAATTGAGTCGGTTTTTTTGTTTTGTTTTGTTTTGGTTTGGTTTGGTTTGGTTTGGTTTCAGGAAAACATGTACTAGGAGCTGAATGCTTGCTGGAGAGCAGGCTCACTTCACTGCAATTTAAATAACTCCAGCAGTTAACTGTTTAATTGTTTTGATTTATTGTTGTGATCAACTATTTAGCTGGCTCTGTAGCTAATCAGTGGCATTTATGATTACTTTGAATTGAAGTTGCTCTAACCTTTTGCAAACCGATTCTCAAGTGATTATGTTGCTGGACATCATGGGAGGAGGTGATGGTGAAGCTGGCATTGGGGGAAAGCAGAAAGACATCCACTGAATGACACCGAGAGAGTAACTGAGCAACACTGAAAAGTCATCACAGTTAAGAGCATGTGAGCTGCTGATGGCACAGCAAAGCAGGACAAATTGTTAGCTGTAGTGAAGGTGTGGAGGTAAAGTTTAGCCCTTTATACTGCTGTTACATTTGGGAGTGGAGATGCTTTTCACAATTGCGTCATTCATATTTAAACTTCTGTGCATCTGAACATTCGCATAATCGAAGTGAAAGGGTCTGGCCCAGTTTTGAGCAGATCGAGCATTACTGGAAGTGGAGATGTGGTATGTAGGAGGTTTGAAATCCAGACAAACAGGATGGAACAAGGCCAGATCTACCCTGCGAGGAAATGTGCACTAGAATCACTTCGAAGAAAAAAGGCATCTATCCTTTTTAGAAGATCCTGAATTTTCCTTCTGCTAACATCAGCTGCTTCCTCCATGTATGCTTTTAAAATACCTGATCAAGAATTCTCTGTGCTCGCTCCTGTCATATAAAGCATGAGTCAGCTGTGTACCCAGAGCCTGTGCAGGGCCCTGGGGTTGTGCTCAGCACTGTAAAACTTCTTCAATCCGTGAGTGGTGTCGGGGTGCTTTATTAAAGCTCCAGCTCCTGGGCTCACACAAGCAAACGAGAACTGAGTTGTGACAAATGCAGACGTGACTGGATGTAGGTGGACCACATCCTCTTCGCTGACTTGAAGGATGTTTTTCCAGAGCTGTTGTTTCAGGAGGAGAGTACAGCATAGTTTCCAGTTAGGTCACAAGGTGGTGTGGGAGAAGAGAGCAAACATCTAAACTGAAGATTTTACTTTCTAACAAATAATTAGTTATTCGGAATTGAAACAGAAAGAGACAAATCCCCATTCTGCCAGGTTAGCTCTAAGAAGGAAGGGAACATCTTTTGTTCTGTTGTAATGATGAGGTCTGAATTTCAGCTCTTTGTGCTCCAGATTAGTCAGCAGTGGAAAGCAAAGTTGCAGGGGAGAGTTCTCCACTTGCTGAACTTCCCACAAGCATCTCCTCTGCCTGCAGAGCTGCTCTGTGCTTCCCATGTGCCTCGCCAGCTTCCACCACAGATTCATAGATTCATTAAGTTGGAAAGGACCTACAAGATCATCTAGTCCAATCATCCTCCCACCACCATCCCTACCCACCAAGCTACTAAATCAAATCCCAGAACCCAGTTCACAGAAGACAGTAAACTAAAAGAGTCTCTGAGTGAATGCTGTATTTTTTTTTTCTTTTAAACTCCTGCCTTCACATCCAGTACTGCAGTGCAAAAGATTGGCTTTTATGGCAAACAGCATCACTTAAATACTGTAACAATGGGCAAAGAAAAAGAAGCGTGACAAACACTAACTCCTAAATCACCACCAGGTAGGATGGGAAGCACAAAGCAGAGGTACAGTGCTCAGCCCTTCATTGGTGTTTCAACGGAAACTCTTCTTCAGGGAAGACAAGCTAGCTGCCTTTGCAGCCTCATCTTTCGAAGCTCTTTTTCATCTACTGGGATAGCACTGTTCTTTTTCCTTATGAGCTGGCAATATCTCGGCTTTGTTCTGCCCTGGAGGTGTTGGTCTTGTTTGCCAATTAAAGACAGGAAACAATTTTAGTCGGGTGGGAGGGAAGAAGGGAAACTGAAGGAGCATTAGATAGGTAAAAGGAAATAAATGGTTGCTGGAAGCCTTTGCCAGGTTCAAAACATCACCTTGCCCGGGCACCTGACCCAAAGAATTTAAAGATCTGCAAAAAGCAGGGATAATGGAGCTCAAATGACTGAGGCATATTGGAGCATATAAAATGGCTACTTTGGAAGCAGATGAAAACAAGGTGGTTAAAAGAACAAGTCTGAGGAAAGTCCCCAGGATAAGACCTCTGATGTATAGAATCGTATTTAATAAAGCTTCTGTGTGACTTGTCTTCAATTGTACTCGTATCATTATATTCTTGGAGTCCCTGTATTCCGTAACACCCCCAAAGACAAGCAGATTTTGAAACAGAAGGAAGCTATTTTCTCTCCAAATATCAGTTGTTTTATAATTCACTACCCAGCACTGCTGTGTTTAAGCTTCATCACAGATAATTATGAAAAAAAAAGAAGTCACAGAAAAAAGGCCAAAAATACAACTGCAGAAGTCCTCAGGGTCATATTATTTGGAACAGGAGTTGCCTGGCTCCTATCACTGAAGAATCTCTTATGGGAAAGAAAACATAATCACTGCAGTATTGAATTGCACTGAAAGATTTATAATCTAATTTAAAAGTATAGGGATTTTTTTGTTGTCGTTAGTTACAATAAACAGAAAGTTCACTACACTCCAGCTTCCAAAGAAATAGCATATTGTAGACGGGGGATAGAGCACTGGTTTCATTCACTCACAGGGCAGAAGTTAACCAGAGAGATGCCGAGAACTGAGAACCAAAACACTGTTCCTCTGCCAGCAAACGGTCCTTCAGTGTGAACAAGACACACGCCAAAGAGGTGCTTCCTTTGAGTAAAAGAAATTCCTGTTTCCTGGATGGCACTCTGCCATTGTGGAGCACCGTGCAGGGAGGTGGCTTTCTTTGTAAGGTGAAATGAAGACACCAACAAAGGTCAGTCGGACTAAAGTCATAATCCTCTGAGTTTACACACAGAATCTGAGATGTCAGACCGTGATTGTCTGGATGGTGAGTTGAGCAGGGTGCTCAGGCCAGATGCCCTCCTTACACCTGGCCCTTGCAGTCTTCTGCCATAGTATCACATCTCCCAAAGACTCTGAAGTCATCCAGTCCTCATGCTCCTGCAGTTCAGGAGGAGGGCTTTTGTGGTGGCTTTAAGTGGTTGCTGTTAGTGTCTCAGAACAGGCATAAAGTCCAGAATCAGGAGTTCAGTCCATTGCCTGAACTAACCAAAGAGGTATTCAAGGGGAAGGACTATCTCTAGGTTTGAGTGTTCCAAGCAATGCTTGTGTGTGTGAATAAGACAAAACTTTTGTGAAGAAACAGATCCATCTCAATCCCTTATCTTCTCAGAAGTCTTCCAAATTAACTCGGGCACCTCAGCATTGCATCCTACCACTGCCTTTATCTGCAAGCAAGCTGCTTCAAATGTGTTTATGTATGCGAACTTTGGCTCTTCCCTGCAGTGCAGAGTAATCCTCCTACCTAGATTAAACATCTTAATTTACTTATTCACATACACCCCGATGTCTGTTAACAGAACATTTTTCTCTGACCATGAATATACAGTGAAACAATGGCACTGGCCTCTAACTTCAGTCTGACTGCAAAGATTTACAAGCTTTTTCATTCAAGAGCTTGCATGCTCCAGCATCTGGATGCTTGGCAATGATTCACTATTAAGGGAACCTGCAATTTGTCATGGACTTTTGTTGTTGACTTGTGCAATTTGCTGATTATATCTGCAAATCACAATTTAAAGTTTAATCTGATCAAGGGGATGCTCTCCATACGACATGCCCTGGTGAAAATCAAGGAAGCCTTTGAAGTTATTCAGTGAAACAATAAGGAAAAATAAAAGATATCAATCAGATGTTAAAAAAATAAAACCTCTCTTAAAAGTTGAAATACCACTTATCGAAATTAATTCAGTTCCCTTAGGAAACAGCAGAACGTCATGCCTGGAACCTAGATAGTCAGAATTATTGCTGGGTTGAAGATTGGGGGTGTTATTCTCTTCTCTCTGAAGTTCTTACAGGGAAATTATCATCCGAATTTTCCCACTGGGAAACAAAATCCCACTTGAAATGTCAGTGACAAAAGCACAGAGAAAGCGTATACCCATCCTCCATATTTTTTCCAGTTTGCTGCCAGCTGGAACACAGCACTGAACGCTAACAAGTGGTTGCTTAGCTTGCTTTCAGGCCACCACGTCCAGCTGGGTTTCCACTGGATGAAACCTGGAGTGAGAGAGGAGTGTACCCTTTAACCGACCTGGAGCTCACAGATGTGGACTCTCCATTGGCTTCTTGCGTCTTTTTTTTCCCCTTCTCCCACTCATTTTAGGACAGAACTGGCACCATTCCCTGGACCACGAACTGTACCAGCTGCATGGCTAAGGACAGGAGATGGGAAAAGTGGTGAGGGCAGAAGCCTCCCCTTTCTCTGAAAGTGGAAGGATTCATTTCTCTCTCCCCTAGTTATTCACGTCAGGTCTGCGTTTGCCCTGAGCTGCAATTGCAAGTGTTATTTCTCACACTTTCACTACTCAATACCAGTCAGAATGTGCAGATTAGGAAATGAAAGTATTGTTTCTTAAAAAGGAAATCAACATCCTACATCTCCTTCAAAAATAACATTAACTCAACTCTCCTAATAAATTAAGATGAAACATGACATCTTCTTTCTCTGGGAGATACAATTGCTGTCTTTCTTCCCAGTATTTCTACTCGATGTCAGAATTTGCACAAAACGTTTTCTAAATATTTTCATTCTGTTTGCAGTAAAACTCCACTTTTCAATTAGCATAAATGCACTGGAACAGAAAGGGCTCCCACCAGAGACTACGAAGGGAGGATCCACCAAAAGTCTCAGTATCCACAGAAAACAGAATCAAAATAATCTGACACCACCATTCTTTAAGTACGATTTTCTTGGTCAACCTGACATCTTAAGCAGATTTCTGAGCAGGCAGAGGGAGGTTTCATGTTGAAAAATCAGGTATTCTTCAGCTCTGCACAGGGTCTATAACAGGCATCCACAGGAAGACTCCGGATCACACAATGTCAGAGCTTTGCTTTAAAATCCAGCTTTGGCAGAGGTGTGCACAATGATGCTTAAGGCTCTGTGCCCCTGTCCCTCACTTCTTCTCTACAGGAAACCGCTCTGACTGTGTTAGTGTGGTAAATATCTCACAAGTACAAAGAAGTCAGGCAATACCAGGAATGGAGCTTAAATGAATTAAACTTCTGCCTCACAAGATCCATTTTAGCAGCACATTTTCTACCTTTATTCAAAGCACTTTCAGCTCTTTGAAACTATATTAAATAGGATCAAGCTGGATGTGGCTGTACGGTAGGAAAAGGTCATTCTAACTGCCACAAGAACAAGCAGATATTCCCTTTTTCTGAACCAATGCTGGATCGACATTATGACATGGAGCTAAAAGGTACTGTGCTATTCCAGACACTGCTGCTCAGACAATACAGAAAAGCAAGGTCTGCTTTGTTTTCGTTTGTTATGGCCTGTGGCAGCACCTGTATGAACCCTGGGATTAAACCTGCTCAAATTCTGTCATAGCTAATCAGATTATGTTTATTAATCTGTCCAACACAAGAGTAAAAATAGGATGTAACTGTATAATAATGGTAACAAATGGAAGCTAGGGGGTTACTGAGGCTGCTGGACTGAGACAGCCTCAGGCTCTGCAGCTGAGCGTCACTGCCAAGGAGCACTGTTTCCCCAATTCCTCAGCCACACAGATGGGGAATAAAGATACTGAATAAGACAGACAGCATTTTAATTGACAATATTGATGATTAAGTGGAAGAAGCTGATAAGGTACCATAATCAAATCACCTCTTTTACAGTAAATCCCAGGTAAACAGCTCAGACTTGCAACTGAACAAAGTAAATCAGGAAACATTCTGGTAAAAAAGCCAAAATGACAAAACATTGACAGGGAAAAAAAAGTTTTTCTTAACGATTTTATAAAAGACTTAAAGTCAATTAAAATCGTGTTGGTAAATCCTGCTTCAGCCCATTTCCTCATACAGCCCTTCTGTGCTGTTCCCTCTCAGGGCAGTAGTGCTGGCAATGCAAACAAAATAACCACCCAAAATTCACAATGAGTGAGGACCACTCAGCCAAAGCACAGCTGTCTGTGTAATTCTGTGCAACTTTTAAAATCCCAGCCTGCTCCAGAAATCAACTGAACATGCTGTGTGTCCATGATTGCTTCACCATAAGTGTGCTAAATGGGTTAACAGGCCGTTTCACACTTCTCTGTGGTGTGACACTTGCTGTCCCTTCTGCTGAACAGCTGTTTCACAAACCTTCAGAATTCACTGCATTAGAAGATCGCTTAATCCAGCCCCACTGTCCAGCTCTTCGGGAATTAGAAAGGTCAGCATAGAGCTGTGAGGGCTGCACCGAAAGTAGTGCCTCCTATTTTAACACGTTGGCCCATGACATCAGAGGATGTCAGCAGTAGAGGTCGAGCCTTCCCACAAGTATTCCATTACATTTTGTTGCTGTGTGACAGATGACAGCGGAGGGCTGGGCTGACACAATGGCATCTTACATGGAAATGTGAATGGAGTAAAGGTGTGGAAATCAATTCCTCCATGCAGCAAAAAAACGCACCCACTAACCTTCATCGACACTTGCTGAATTCTGATGGAGACCAAACAGTGGATGTGAGCACAGTGAAGCAGTGTGTGCTACAGTGCCTACAGCAACAGTGGGTCACTTCTACTGGCATAGATTTTGGCAAGTGCAGCATGCAGGCTCTTGCTCATTGATGGTGATATGTAGCTAATGGCAGTGGCTATGTTCACAGATTCATAGATTCATTAGGTTGGAAAGGACCAACAAGATCATCTAGTCCAACCCTCCTCCCACCACCATCCCTACCCACCAAGCTACTAAATCAAATCCCTTAGCACCTCATCTAAACGCTTCTTGTGCAAAATAGCGTTTTGTAGCTAGGATTTGCTCTATCAGAAAGTGCAATTGTGCTCTTTGTACGTGTTGTAGTTTCCATAGAAATAAGGAGGACGCATTACTTTCAGAGTGACCTACATCTTTTTTTAAAAACCTGATCCCTATCACACTGCAGGTCAGGGCTGACAGATGGATACTTTCAAGACTCTTTGAAACCTGGTGGAAAATGTCAGTGGGCATAACATCATCTGCACTATAGATGTAGAAGCTGACCTAGCACAGGGGAGAGATCGTTCAATGAGACATACCTGGAAGCAGGATGTAACTCAGACTTTTCAGATGGCCGCTGGGCAGAGGGGAGCCAAAATCAGTATTTCCTCAGATCAGAATTTATTTCTCAGAAGAAAGGCTTTTGCTGTAATTATGAGCTGACATGAAAGCTTGAATATATTAATTTAGGATAAAAGCACTTAATTCTCGAGTAAATTTCATCCCATCGAGTCACAAAGAAAACAGGACACTTCCTTTGTTTAATTCTTGTTGATGAGGTGGGCTGCTTTATACACAAAGTACACCTTATCCAAACTTATGCAAAGCATCTGACACTGTCCTACATAACATCCTTGTCTCTAAATTGGAGAGGAATGGAGGTGATGGATGGACCACTCAGTGGATAAAGAACTGGCTGCATGCTTGCACTCAGAGTTATATAAAGCAGCCCAATGTGCAGGTGGAGATCAGCAATGAGTGGTGACCCATTGGGGTTTGTATTAGGACACCACTACTTAAAATTTGTCAGCGATATGGACAGCAGGATTGAGTGCAACCTCAGGTTTGCCAACAGCGGGCCTTTCAGCAACCTGGTCTAAAGGAAGAGGTCTTTGCCCAGGGCAGGGGGCTGGAACTATATAATGACTGAGGTCCCTTCCAACCCAAACTATACTATGATTCTGCTAGTCTGTTTCCCAGCATTTCCCATGATCCCAGCTCTTAATTTCAGTGTGCTTCATGGTTTCCCACTGGTAACAACAACCATAAAGTAAGAAACAGGCAGAAGTCAAGCCTGTCCTGCAAATTCATCATACACAAATTCACGTGTAGAGGAACAATAAAACCTTCTATCCTATTTTTAAGATTTCTTAGAAATAAGAAACTTCACCAGAGGGGCTTCAAAAAAGTCATTCTGCAGAAAAAAGTCATGAAAAATCACTGCCTTGGAACTATATACTTTTTCTGTCACGAAAAACACCAGATTATATTTGAGAATACCCACAAATCATTCAGCATTAGGAGGTGGGTAGAACCAGTGGGTACAGAAACTTTGGAGAGCCACGTGCTTATTCCCAGACTTAATATTTACTGACAAATAGACCTAATTTTCTTAAGCCCCTCAGCATCCAAACAAAGGCACAATACATCTGGAACCAGGAGGTCTGGTTAGCCAGAGGCTTCAGATGATTCAGATATTTTTTGTTTTCAAAAAGAAATCGCAAAAAAGAAAAAAAATCTCTTCCCCCACATATATCATTGTATTTGTACATGCAGATGATGTGAATTTTGCTTTTTAAGAACAAAAAACAACAGGCAAGAAAGGGCACTGCGTGTATACTTCAGAGAATTGCTGATCTGGTCACAAATCGCTTCCCTGTCTCTCTGGACAGTTGGTTAACTGTCCAACAGGGCTACAGGACCAGAGATCCCTTCCAACCCCTACAATACTGTGATTCTGTGATTAAGATCAACAGCAGCTCACCAGCTTACTATACACCAAGAATGCCCTGTATTTTTACTTGCACAGTCCAAATTCATGAGTTCAAGTGTTTCTGGCCCCTCTGTTCCTTCTTCACTTGGGCTGATCTATGCAACCTTCCTCCTCATCAGCTGGTCTCTGCCAGCACCCTGCTCCTTGCTTCTCTGCACCGGGGGCAACCAGTAATTCCTCTGTGTGGGGCTCTTGGCTGGACACGGCTCTCAGAACTATCACCAGATGCTGAGGTATGCTGGCAGAAAAAGTCTCCATCAACACCTGGATGCTGAGACACCACACACTCCAGCTATGCACAAGGACATGTTTTCATTGTCAGCCTCAGTGCTGTCACATCACAGGAGATATCAAAAAATCTTAAAGAATAAAGGGCACGATGAAAATGCAATGGCAGATGCCAGTCCCACCTCAGATCTGCTAGCAACAGCTCAACTGTCTTTTCTTTAATTTCAACTTTTCTTGATAAAGACACAAGAACTGACAATCATTCTGAGGTTTCATTGTTTTTTTTAAACCTCAACTTCTTTCTCTTGCCTTTATCCTTTTTTACTTCCCCACCTTTAAGTAGCACTGCATTAGCACATCTTCAAAAGTCTAAAGATGTTTTTCTGGGTTAAGCTGTCTGGTTACTTCTTGTATTTTAGCCAACTCAGGTGAGAAACAGCAAAAAGTAAAAAAAAAGAAAAGCACTTTTCATATTTACAGTCTCTTTCACTGTATTAAGCTCAGGTTCTAAACAGAGCTTTCTTTCACCCAGCTTTCACAGAAGCAAGTCCTCACGTATTTCACATGTATTTTTCTCGAGCATCAGAAAATCACTAATTTTTCAAGCCGTACTGCTTTGATGAGCAAAACTGTACAAAACCAACCAGAAATACAATCATTTTACACAGGGGACCTCAACACTTCCAGTGCTTATTTATTTATTTTTTTATTAATGCTCAGAAAAACAAAACCTTCTGTTTAAGTGTAAATTAATTGGCAGAACTCCTTTCAGCGCTCTTCAGCTCTCTGTGTAGCTCTCAGCTGGTAATGTACACTCTACATCCTTCAGACTTTTTTTACTGCCTTTCATCTGAATACCTCAAAGCGCTTTGCAAAAGGCTAATTAATAAGTTTCAGCATAGCTCTCGGGGAGGCAGGTAAACTTGACAAGTAGAAGTGTTAACATTCTCGCAGAAACCAACAGAGATAAATCCCCTAGACATCTCAGGCAACTGTTAGACCCGTAAGAGTTTTTGTGCTCTTTGGTTTAATGCTGTGTGTTTGACCTTCCTCTGTGGAATGCAGAGCAAGGGCAACCTAACTCGACACTCAGGTCTTCGCAGTTGTTTTTGTCTCTGCTTGAAACATCTGCCTTGAGTGATTCCCAAAGAGCCAGACACTGACTGAGCAAAACACAAAATATGTGATTTTCTCAAGCCAAACAAAAATCCCCCAGTTATCTGAAAAATGTGAAGACCAGAATAGATTTTCTGACTTCTGCAGAACTTCCAGCCAACAGTTCCACTTGTTTTCTTTGCTACTGAAGTGTATTTTCTCCACAGCACGTTGTCTTATCTCACATAACATTGATATAGGAAACTCAAAATAGCAAAAGAAAAAAATCAGTGTGCTTTTTTCAAAGACTATCAACAACTGAGTTTGATCAGTAAGGTGGGATCCATCAAACAGGGTTGTGTGATGTGACTCACTGAACACAGAGATAGACTCTGTGTGAAAACGATTCTCACTCTGAGCTGCACTGGCATTGGATAGTCACTCAAAAGCCCCCTTAGCACACAGTCAAATGAAAGTAAAGCTGTTTATTTACAAAATCTCTATACAGAGTTTCAAGTGTCAGAAAGAAGAACAGGCAAGTAAGCATATCTGTGCATTAGAAGTGCCTGTTTATATGGGACTTCTCTCCCTTCTCAGTATCCACCTGACAGCTGCTTGGATATTAATCTAACCTTGTAACCATTCCAGTTTGTGATACAAGCTCACACCCTTGGGCTGCATTCTCAGAAGATGACCTAAGAAGAAAATGTTTAATACCCAACATTCTCCTTATGGAAATGTTGCCCAGAAGTAAAACGGCCAAAAGCTCAGAGACTGTGGACCCAACAATCAAGATACAAAGGCTGCATCTCCCATTACAGGGATGCATCTTCCCCGTTCCATGAACCAACTACAAGAGATGGACCACCTTTATGTAACTCCACACCTGGCACAGGTTCCTTTTTCCATGACTGTGCATAGCCCATCTTTTTTTCCAAAACACCAAGTTTAATTTCACACCTGAAAATCTGCTCGAACATAAAACAGACATTGGATGAATCCGGGCACGTGTTCTCAGAAGCCCAACTAACTGGTTACCAGCCTAGAACAGGAGGCCCTAGCTTACAGCTGCTGACATCCATTTGGAAGTGCACAATAGTGAGAATGTACTTGGTGGCTGCAAACAGCCTGTAGACGGAGCTGAATCTCAGCACAGCAATCTCTTGGTATGCCTTCACCAACAGGACTTCCAGTCAGCATCCCAGTGCTGTAACTTCACAGCTCCCAGTGAGCTAGGTCTGTCTCATGACCCAGCAGTTTGTTCTGGTTTTGACTTACGAGGTTCCTTCCGTCCCCTCCCACCTCCAAACTGTTTTCAGATTCAAACCGCACTACCATTGTGCCCTTTGCACTAGTTGCAGTTTGTGCATTCTCACTGAAATCAGTTCATCAAAGCCCTCACTGTTTTAATCCAAATGGGGAGTGACAGCTCAGAGTCTGTTGAGGAAGCGGGGTTGTCATCTCTGAGCAGTTTGGCTTGCTGACAATGCCATGGGCTAGAAGACGCTCCTGTCACTTTGAATGATCATCATCCATGCTCCACGGATGCAGAAGCTATTCACAAGAGATGACCCTTAAAGCCTTGGTGTGGCAGGAGACATTCCTCCAGTTGTTGAATGCATGAAGTCACTTTTGAGAAACAACGTGGCACAGTGCAAAACAGCTTCACACATGCATGCGTGTCCTCCCACACACACCCAGGATCTCAGATGTGAAGAGGCACTGCAGCTACGTATGCTGTGAACAGCTGCCTGCCTTGCTGCTTGCTGCCTCCCCTTTAAAGGATGCAGATCCTTCCCCTGAAGGTTAGTTATAAATCACACTAATGTCTTCTTCCTGGAGGGACTGCAAATGAAAAAAAATGCACGCTATTATCCATCATTTAAAGAATAGCTGTTGTGTTTGTGGGTTGTTCCAGTGCTCAGATATATGCCTTGACATCCACACTTCCAGTGGATGGGCATCTATAACATCGCATTATGTAATTAATTCCTGACTGTCTCTTCCCACTGTTGGAGAGGAACCAGCATCTGTTTCCTTGGATCCCACAGCCAGAATGCAAGAACTGTGGTTTTGAAGTAAACCTCTTCAAACAGTGGGATTTCTTTCCTGAAATGTAAAGCTCTCCACGTTCTCTCCAATCCCAGTGCAGGACAGGTTCCGTGCAAATGTTCTAAATTATGCATGGTTTGTTTCCTCCTACACAGAGATCGCAGACACCGTACGATAAAGCCAAAACATGTTCTCATCATTTCCCAAAGCAGCTGACAAATGTCAACATCGTGCCATGAAACACAGATATGGTGTTTTCTCTCACAGAAAATTGCCCCAATGGAATATTTTTTGCCCATCTTTCCACAAACCTCTGTTTCTGCTAGGCAACCTGAGGAAAGTGAAGCTTACCCTCTCCGGAGCTACAATGTCTCCCCCCTGAATGAACAGATGGAAGCCAAGAGAACTCTTAATATGAAGATCTTACCAGAACTAGGCTTAGTGTTTTTCATTGGGAAAAGAAGAAAAAAGAATTACACTTTTCCTTATTATCATCTACAGGCATCAGAAAAAAACAAATCTCATGCTAGGCTTCAGATTGGAAGATGTGCATGAGATCTATGAGTGACTTTTGCTGAGATGTGCTGGAAGATGGAACCAGGTATCCTGAAATTGCAAACAAGGAAGTTGTCATTCTAGACATACCAGGACATTCATTTTTTCAGAGCACAAAAACCTTTCATAACATGTGCCAAGACCCAGACATTTACTTCTTGATTCTATCACCTCCTCCTTAATTACACATCCAGAACATGTTTTCAGGACTGTTGGATTCGGAAGTGCCTGTTTCCACATCTTTCTGAGGTAGATGCCTTACTAATGGAATCTCAAGCAAAATAAGGTGAATCCCTTCCCCACATTTAAATTCCAGCAGAAAACCATTTCATGAGCAGGTGAACAATTTAAGCCTTATTCTCTGTAGATATGCATCCTACAAGGGGAGTTTTCTAGCAATCACAGAGCATACCCAGATGCAAGCTTGCTCCCCTTTAGCATCTTCTTACATCTAATAAGAAACGAATTTACACCTATGTCATCTCCTCAGTGGAAAGACACACTAGGAATCTCCTGTCTTTATCTGGCTTTTGATTTCACAAAATTCACGGGACCTTTGTCATCTTTGAGATCTCTAATTTCACACTAAATTCGACTGAATTTTACTAATGGGTTCAAAACACACTGATGGAAAGAAACAGACAGGCATATGAGAACTCAACCCCAACACATCAGTCTCGTTTCCTCAGAAAACTAGGCTAAAGAATTTGCAGTCTTATGAAAAGAATCCCTATTTCACAAGAAAATAGCATTTGACATTTCATTTTGAAGATATAATACTTCATTAAACAGAATTTTTCTAAGATATCAGCTTTCTAAAAATATCCCCCAGCTTCAGAATAGCAATTACACTCCAGCTTTTATTATTTTTATAATTTCCCCACTATTTCATGAAACACGATGCTTCTATTGGCACAGATAATGTGACATCATGTAACAGTTAATGTAGTCTGGTGGTTGTTTTGTGTTGGTTTTTTTAGCTTTTTCACATCATTAAGTGCTGCTTCTCTTCAGCACTGACTGAAAAGTCTCATTTCTTTCTAGATGAAAATGGCTGCAGCTCGGTGTAATCAAACAGTTTGACACTTTACAGTGCAAACAGGAGATATTTGGATGTAGAAGAGATTTTCAATCAGCGCTAAGTAACTGCTGCACTTATCATCTCAAGTGTTACACACTTTTTAATAGATGTATTACGTATTCATTAACGGTAGCATCTGTTAAGATCTCCTATTGATAAACAATGAAATGGAAAATATCATTAAAAAATGCACAATATGAATTCTAGAAAAGTGAAACTGTCAGTGCTGATATAAACCTATATATTCATTAAGTATTTTCTCAGAGGAATTTTTCCCCCAGATCAGAATGAGCTTTTTACACTGGGAGAAAGCACTCAGCTAGTTACTGCTGCATGAAACACAGCATTAAACTCCAAACTGGGAAACTGCATGAGACAAAATACTCAGCTAGGTGACCTCAGCCCTTCCTGAACTCAACTCATGTTCTCAACTCATGAGAAACCCCAAGAACCATCTGGAGTGTGGGCTTCGCTGACTACAGTGGAAGCTGACAGGAACAAAAGATCAAGGAAATAATTAAATCAGACATCTAAAAGAGGAATGTCCCCCAGAGACAGTAAACATCAGCGTAACACCTCAAACTCAGTGCCAGGTCATTAGTCAATACACGTTCAACATTAAAGAAGCTACCTATTTGATAGATTCATTTGTGCCCAATGAATCCAAGGAGCCTTAGAAGGCAATTCACAAAGGATCTGCAGACATATGAGCTGTGTGAGTAACTACAGCTTCAGCTAGGTCCGTTCTGGGAGGTCCCAAAGCTGTCAGAGCTGGCCCCAATGCAAGAACCCCTCTGCTCACTGAGTAACTTTAGGTTGAGATCCCAGACTACTTCAGCACCAAGCAACCAGACATCTCTTCAAGCTCCATCCCACTGCTGGTCATGGTCACACTTTCCTTGAACACCCATTACCTTCTCTATTTCAGGGATCTTGAAGTCAGCATATTAAACAGAGGCAACAGAGGTAAAATCAACAGCTTCAGCTGATTTATTTTCCCCTCACACCGAAGAAAAATGTTTCCAGAAAACCACATCTCTGTTACGAGCTGAAGCATTAACTCTTCAACTCCCACTGCACTACATGATGTTATGATGTGGAATACCAATAAAAAATCATAAAAGCGTGACACATGCTGCACCTAGAACTCATAGCAGTCAGGTCCCTGGAGTCATGAAACACAGGGTAAGATGAGAATTTAATTTGGGGAGGGAAGGCTTTTTGAAAGCAAGCAAGAAGCATTTACAAAGACACCTTAATCACCTGCAGCAGGAGGGACAGTACAAAGGCAGCTCTAAGCCACTCCCAAAGTCAACAGCAACTGTTGGAAGGGAACTGTTGTTCACCCAAAAGGGACAGGAGCATCTCTGCACACAAAGAGATAAAAGCAATGATGTATGAATAGAAGTAGCCTCTTTCCAGGGCTAGGAAATCTCTTTAATGAAAACAGATTGTCATTTATCATTGTTAACAAAATCAGCATCTCTGCCTGAAGTGATTCACATTCATGAGTTAGCAGTTCCTGGCTGAAGCATTCAACCCACTCAACACACAGTTTGTAATATGGAGCTTTACTGCAGCTGATACAGGGTGCACAGAACCTGGAAAGCTGATTTGCAATGAGTCTCTGAATTGCTTTTTAAAGGCTGAAGAGCAACATACACTCTGCCTGTGGACTTACAAGTAGTCTGTTTAAATGTGTCTCAGTGAGAGAGCACATTATCCACGATGAATATGGAAGAATCGGGAGCACTTGACGGAAGAGAGGCTTCTTTGAGGATGCAAAGTTCACCATCCATTTGCCTTCCCTATAACACACCTACGGTGTGTATAATTGGGCTAAGAGGGTTAATGTATTTTCTGACTGGTATATTAGACATTTCATAAAAGTAAACGCAAGCTGAACTCTGGAAATTGCAGGTTTAAGATGGCACAGAGTGTTTAACCAAAAACCTGCTATTATGGACCACGTGTTGTATTACAGAGAAGAATCCTTGTCAGCGATGAGTTAATGGACTTAAAAGAACTGCTCCTTGACTCTCGTAACAAGCCAAAGACTTACAGATTCTCATTTCCGAGTTTGGAGGAATATCCTTGATGGATTTCAACAAAATACAGATTGACATCATTCAAAACATCAACTTAGGTGAAAAGGGGCAGAGTTTATGTCTGAAAATACTGCCATGGATGAGCTTATTTTGCCATGAAGTAAAATATGAGCATCTACTCAGTCAGAAACTCAGACATCTTAAGATTTGTTTTAATCCCAGAACTGGAGATCAGCCTTATTCCATGCCCATGTGTCCACAGACTATCCACGTAACAAAAAAGACAAGTGAGGCTTCTCTGCCTCACATGCCATGGTCTGAATGAGTCCAGCAGTGATCTGTGCTATCTTCCTGAAATCCTTGTTGGTTATGGGACACTGTTCAAAATCCAGAGGCCTTGATTTTACTTCTCACTGGCCTGAAGTCTTTAAATGTACAGAATGCATAATAAACTGCAAGAAGAAAGTCCATAGAAAACACAGTTTCTATAGTTAAGCAGCCAGGGAGATAAATAATTCAAACTAAAAATCTCACAGGTAACAGCTGGCAGGGAAATACATTCTAAGTTGGGTCAAAGCAAGTCACAGACATTAAGGCAAAAAAGAACCATATCGGATCAGATCTGATTTTCTGTATAATACAACTCATTGGATATGCCTGAATTATTTTATATTTGAACTGCAAAGTGTCTTAATGGAAAAAAAGTCCTTTTTAACTTAAAAATTGCTAGTGATTGAGAATGCAGCTACTCTCAGTGAACCATTCCAAAGCCTGAAGTTTTACACCCAAACACTTAAATATAAGCAAACATTTGAAGCACCAAAGTATAAGTGTCAAAGTCCTGGCTCCTCCTTTTTCTTTCTTTGCGTGACTGAGGACTGAGCTCCAAGGCTTTTAACATTTCATTCTGCAAGAGGGTTTTTCTTTTCTCTCCCTCCTGCCCTCTAGTCATAGTCCAACTCTTGGAGACATTTACAGCACACTCTTTGTAATAAACACTCCCTTTCCCAGGACCAGATTTCTCTACTACAGTCACTATCCTTAATTAACTGTCTGTAAAAGTAATTTTCTTGAACTGACAGTGCAACAGATTAAGATCTTAAAGTCCAACCATCCACCTCCCTGGCACAACGTAAGGATGTTGCCTCATGTTCCAGGACTTGTCCCTTGAGAGTCAATCACTAACTTTAAAAGTTAAAAACACAAATTAGAGGAACTTACAAAAGAGAAAAAAGAGGAAAAACCATAAGGTTTAAACATTCACTCAGCAATATAAAGCTATAGTTCATAAAATGTTAACGTCAGCTATGATTGTGAACAATTAGCTATGATTAAGAGGCATTAAGTGATCTGCAGGATCCTCCAAAACCTCCTTTTGTTGCTGTACAGAAGCTCCATCCTTGTATCTGAGAAGGATGCTTTGAAAATGCATCCCTATGAGTGTCTCAAAGTCTGCTTCTGATTTAACAAGAACCTAATTGCCTGATTATTGATTATCTCTTTGAAGTACAGTAATCATGATATTGCAGCAAATTTGCCATCTGCCCGTCTCGTTAACAACCCGTCTATTTTCACCATGAGCTGTCTTACCAATTGAAAACACATATGCTTTCATTGCAGCGCTTGTCCTTAAAAGAGTTGCAAACACAGATGGCTTTGGGGGTGACAGCTCAAGTTTGCCACTCCCCTGAGATTACTGGGATAATCTGCCTCCTATCAGTGGGACTCTGTCCTCCCCTTGTGGTGCCTGGGATCCCTCGGAGGCTGCTAAACTTCCAAGTTCGGTGACAAAGAACTGAGGCTATGTGGTTTCAATCCTAATTGTCATAGATCATGTAGAAATATCCAGAGATCCCTTTTGACCCAAGAAATTCTCTAAGAGAATCAGGCCTACCGCTTATTTCAGACCACTCAAATTCAGCTTCCTATGGTACTGTAATTACACTGAGAAGAGCCATCATTTCCCTTGGACTGATATTTGGCACAGGAGCCTCTGCCTCATTTGTTGACAGTTTTCTCAACAGAGAGGGCACAGTTCCAGCAGTTTCTCCCATTAAAAATTCTGAGGCTCAGATTTCTCTCTGTGACACAGAATCACACAGATTCACATAGTAGAGGTTGGAAAGGGACCTCTGGAGATCATCCAGTCCAGCCCTCTGCTAAAGCAAGTTCTGTAGAGTAGGTTGCAGAGGAAAGCGCAAACAACCTGCTGTGATATGAGCACTCGGTATAAGAAGCAAGCCTGATGTACAGATTGCCATCAAACTGTATCACATTCAAAACTGAACAGGCAAAAAAGCGTCCCTCTAAGTTTCAGAGAGTGTCAAAAGATTACAGAATAGATTATTGTGCAGATAGTAAACGTGCCTTTTTTTTTTTTTCCAAATCTATCACCATTGCAAAGCAAAGTTAGCAGAATAATTACGGCAGGCATTGTAGGGAAATAACTTGCTAGACATGGTAGTTCTCCTCAATATGATCCAGAATGGTAGGGACCCCAGAAAATAATCAGAGCAAAATGGGAAAAGGAAACAGTCAGTGTGCAAAGCAGAAAGAAATACTTCCACCAGTGAAGTGGTTTCCCAGCACTGAAAGAAGAGCTGCAGCTCTGGTACGCAGTTCTGGGTTCACCACAGCCTCAAGATGACACTTTGGAAGCAGTGTGACAGACTTCACCTAAAACACCTATCCTCCTATTAGCAAGAACTATCTTGAGCTTCTATTTTCATTCCAGGTCTATTAGAAAGTCTGCTGAGAAGAGATCTGCTCAAGATACTTTCTGCAGCTTTGCCCTGTTCTGAGAAGGATGTCTTTGGAAAGATTAGTTCCACCACCGGCTTACTACTCAGAGCTAGCTGGTTCTGAAACATCTAAGAAAGATTAAGTTTGCTCTGGGACTGAGCACTGTAACACAGGATTCAAGTAGCTGCCCCCAACTTTATTTATGTACAGTAATAAGCAAAATGTGATAAAATAAGGATTTTTTATTTATTACAGTTTTATCCAAATTCCAAATAAAGCCTTAAAAACTTAACAGCCCTAAAATGTCAACTGAGAGAAAAGTAGCGTGTGAAGGCAGAATGTGAGGTTAGCGGGGATCATTACAGCCACCTACAGAGTGCAAACTACAGGATTACACATCAGGAATTTTCTTCATAAACCAGAGCATAACATTAAGAAGAAACATTACCCAAAAACATCAAATCTATGGGCAAGAAGATCACGCAGTTGAGAAGCTTTTTTCATGGAATTCCTAAAAGTTCACAGCTGAACATCAAGCTATGCCCTTCCTAGATAAACTTTCTACCCACAGAGTACATTTTTCACTGAGCTGATTAAATCAGCCCCAGTCCATCTCAGTTCACTTTTTTCCCATTGTCTGTAAGTTCAAAGCAAAAAGGCAGCCTTGAAATGTACTTTATGGAGCCTTGCCTGCATTCCTGCTCTACCAGTAGCAACAGGAATTTGGACCTACAGTCTTTTTGAGAGGCTGCATCACTTGAACTGTACGGTTTTGAAGACCTTGCTTCAACTGACTTCCAAAGGTCAATCAAAGTCCAAGACATGGCATTAAATCCAAGCATTCAGCAATTACTGATGGCACAAGAGGGTATTTACTCTGCTATTTTCTCATCATAAGGCGAACAAAGTTGAATCTTCATAGAACAAACTTTACAGTGTCTGCTCCCAGGACAGTTTGGAACGACTACAAAAATCATCTGCAAAAAGATGGGGTGGTGTGGATGATGTTGCCCTTCCCTTTGGCTTTCCATCTGTGTTGAAGCTTTGGAGTACTTTTTCTTTTAGCCAGAAGAACTTGCCTTTATTACACCTCCTAGTAATGGACAGGTCTTACATCACTGAAAGCCACCATGAGACTTGCAGAAGGCAGAAGCCTCATCCCCCCCCACTGCCTCCCAACCATAGCTCTAGTTTCAGTCTTGCCAATTCCTGTATTCCAGAGTTGAGATTTAAAAGAAAAAAAAAAAAAAAGGCATTTATGTGCTATTTCAAATAGCCAGCATCAGTACTCTTTCTGCAGGTAGCACAAAGCTTTATTGTTGTATGGCCCTATGGAGAACATTTCTAAATTAAATATTGAAGGAGCTTTGCAGCTGGGACTCAGAATATGTGTAATTTAATTTCTGTCGCTTTATTTCAAAATTAAAAAAAAAAGAGCTGAGAAAATATTAGAGACAGTATTTCTTATTTTTAAAATGCAAGTTAGAGAACATCTGCTGCAGAAAGTTCTGAAGGAAAGAAGGTAAAATACAAAGCCAGCCTTAGCCAAAAGGGGTCTCCCTTATCTGCTTTCAGAATAAGGCTGGAAAAACTGCAACATACCTATCATTTCTGACTGGAGTACCCCCCACAATCCAGCCTGAATCAATAAGAGCTACTTAATCCTCGTCATCCAGTCAAGATCTCATTCTTTTTAAGCTCAATTCTGTAACCAGAAAAACCCAATCTTCCTTCTCTGAGAAACAATTCCAGTTAGAGGCACTGTAATATTATGAACACCAACCCATTTCCTTCATCTCTCTTGCAAATGTTTCATCACTTCCCCTTGGTTGCCCTCCCTCCTCCATCCCTGCATGCTCCTCTTTCACATCCAGACTGAACCTGCATCATCCAAGTGAAGCACCAGTGTGACTCTGCACCCAGGAGCTCTACCAACAGTGGTGGGCACTGAAAAAAATCCTCATCTTGGCAGAGGACAACAAAAGTAGCTCTCTCTGTGCAGACACTACCAAGCTCAGCATTCACAGTGGTACGTCCTGGTATGTCCTAGATGAGCTCCTTGGCATCAACTGTTCACCTTATGTGATTCAGACTCACAAGAGCAAGCACAGAATGTGATCAGCTGAGAAGTGCAAGAGACAGCACCTCTATGGGTTTTCAGGTGACCTGCCCAGAACCTGAAACCATGGCACGGAAGCCTCAGGTTCCAGATTACAACGAGAAGTTTTTTTGTAAACAGAGATAATCAGCTAAAGGCCACATTTTTACGTGATACATCCCTACAGACACAAACTAAATATTTCAAGCCCTTGAAGCATTAAAGTTTTAAGATGCTGGAGCCTGGAAAATACAACACATGGCTGTGGAGCTAGACTTGAAATAGCACCATTGCAGCTCTTTTCAGCAGGTATGAGCAACCAAGAACATCTGAATCTACATCACCTAAGCACTGAGGCACCACACCCTGTCACAAACACTCAGTTTCGAGGAGAAGTTCTTGGAGGCGCTCTCGTTATCATTTACAACAATAACATATCACTCTCGGCCACATCAGAAGGGATTAGACCCCTTCCTAGCATGTATACTTTTCAAATTGAATTCTGGAAGCTTCACACATTGTGCACGTGCTCCTCCCATACAATTTCAGCTGTTTGAGATATAACTAATTTGGCAGATAACCAACACCTGGGATCCCAAGTCACTTACCAAAGGTCACACAGGCTTCTCAGACTGCGATCAAATCACAAGCCCATTAGTGTGTTAATCTCTGTTAACACTGCTCTCCTTCAGACAAACCTTCTGCCAACCCCTCAGTTACTCTGCTCATCTAGCACTTTATACCATTACTTAATGGTTATTGGGGAAAATGAAGTTGTCAGACTTTGAACAGACTTTCACTGCCTGAATGAATTTGACTAAGTGGCTGTGCTGTTTGGAAAGCTCTCAAACGTTCAGCATAATTGCAGCTTTGAATAACAATTTCTCAAGCCCCAAAGTGAACCTCCAGCATGCGCTGGAAACACCCAGATGAATGCATACATTCAAAAAGCGCAATCCCCCAACACCAACACTTGTAAACTATACACTAGGGAAAGGTTTACATCAGAAGAGCTCTATACCCAAGACTGTTCTTTCCCTCCACCCTCTCTCTCCGTGCCCAGAATACTAACCAGGAATCCAGCCATCCTCCTGTGTCAGCTCCAGATCCTCGCACAGTCAGTGACTGGGTGAATAAAGGTTACAGCCTGCAGCTTTAACTGGTCCTGAGGCTCCTGCAGCTGGCAACTTTCAGAGTTAGGTTTCCTGCTCTTTTACATGAGATGATGAGCTCTGGATCAGACTTAAAACACCAGCACATTACTCCATTTAGCCTTCAGAGACGTGTCAAGTAATTGCTGCCCTCTTAAATCATTGCTGAGCACTTTAAATATACAGGAGATTAGCTTACATGTTTGAGACACGGGTTTTAGATGTTGTGGAAAATGCCTATTTTCCTTGTTCAACAGACACTGTTCTTCGCACAAATGAATCCAAAGACCCTGACTCTTGAAGAAACAGCACGGAGAAAGCTGCTGAAGTGTCCCCAGTTCCAGCTTTTCACCTTCAGGTAACTCTCCATGGGAGGATGACTTCTTTTTTCCCATGGAGCACACAGTAAACCTCCAGTGCAGAACGCAGTGGGGATACACCAGCTTGCTTTTTATTTGATCACTGTAACATCGTACCACTTCAGGCTTTTCCTGGGATTTTCTATGCATTTGCATTCAGCCTGGAGGCTGCTCCTTACTAAAGCTCCAGCCTGGAGCTTGCCCCCTCTTGCTGTAGCTGGCCTGCCCTTAATCTGTGAGGCACTCACATTAAAACTGTGCCATACATTGCTGCAACACTGATTTAGCACCATGGATATAGAGCCCACTTCAAACAAAGAAACCATCAGGTTGAGACCTTCAGACACTCTCTGATCTGAACACATCGTACCCCAGGTTCCCCATGGCTTCTAGCTACATCGCCAGGAGTGATGAATTAAGTACCTCAGAAAGTAAATCAAACCAAAGTTCATTACACATTCTAATTAGCTCTGGGAGAAAGAGGCAAAAAAGAAAGATTTTCATTTTCACGAAGTAATTACAGAAAATGTTCTGTTAATATATAAGTGGAGTCACTGAATTGTTGTTGTATGAGCTTGCAACACCATAGTAGCCCTTAAAAGCGATGTAGAGAATTGAGCTGTAGCATTGCAGATGTGGAGGTATGTTGTAAGACTGTTCTACCATGATACAATACAGTTAAGGTTGCTAGTGTTCGCTGATGAATATCCCTGCCCTGCAGTTTGTTTAGATAAGAGAAACAGCTGAGCCTCTGAACCAAGGAGATAAGGAAGTTCTGCTGAGTTCTTGTACCAAGGAAACGGGAGGTCCTGCTTGGAATCACTCACTGTGTATGTAACACACTTCTGGGAAAACTTGCATATCTAACAGAACTCTGAGAAAACTTCTGCATACGTAACACACATCTTGGAAGACTTCTGCGTATGTAACACAACTCGCGTATATAAACTGAAGATCTTTTGTGTAAGCTATGCATGATAGGACTGCCCCCATGCATCCAGCGCTGCCAATAAGAATTACTGCTTAACAGTAACAGAGCTTTCGCTATTAGGTCTCTTTGCATCAATTTCATCAGTTCAATTTATTCAATCATAGATTCTATCTTAGAGGTCTTTCCCAACCTTGGTGGTTCCGTGATTCTGTTTATTCTCAGAGTACTTCAGGCATCGGTATCTCCACGGCTCCTTCACTTCCCTGATGCCATCCATCAGAGCTGCAGATTTGGGGTCAGCGTCCTGAATACTTGCTGGGCTCTTTAACCATTTCAGCTGATCACTCTCTTTCAGTTTCTGTTGTTCAGCGCGAAGCCAGAAGGAAAAAAAAGAGAATTAAGTCTTTCACAAAACACCGTTTGGCAGCAGGGAGGTGGATGTCCTTCTGGTGATGCTGCAGCAGCGAATAAAAACTCTACTAAGGACAGCAGGAGCACCTGACAAAGCCGTTCGTCCCCTGGTGTTTTACATTGCCTCAGAAAACGCTCTCTGGTCGCTGAGAGGCACTACAGTTCCAACAGCACACTCAGCCTGGACTCAACGGAAAAAAGGCTCAGAGAGGAGAGTTGAAACAGAAGGATTTTACCAAGCTTCACATCACAGGATCTCGGCCAGCACAACACAAAACTGGGCGTTAGGGCAGGCTCACCGCCTCGGCACGGCTACCTGAAGAGGCTTTGCCGCCCAGCGTCACCAGCGCGACCGTTAACGGACAGCGCCACAGGCGCGGCGCCCCTCACGAGGCGGCTCGAGAAGCCGCCAAGCGTTTGGCGGGGCCGCTGTGGGCGGAGCGCGGTGACTGGAAGCGCTGGGTTCAGGTGGTGCTAGCAGTGTGAAGCTGGGGGTTCTGTGAGGAAGCTGCTCCTTCGGAAAGAGTTTAGGGCAGGGGGGTTTCCAGCGAGCGCAGTTAAGTCACGTAAAACCCGAATAAAAGCCTTAAACTGTCTAAAATGTAAACGTGATGCTGCTAGGAGCGTTCACAGGAGAGGTGCTTCGCGCCTTCTGTGTGATCTGGAAATCTCCTGAACGGACACTGCGAGGGAGAGAGAAGTGTGACGTGATTGTAGTAGCTGCTGAGCTCTGCACCACTGCCTCTACCTGGAAGAAAACTTGAGTACTTATCCCCCATTGTTACTTCACATCTGAGGTGAGCGATGTGGTCTGTGTTGGAGAGTGGAGGCTAGGCTATGTTTTCAGGCACAGTGCTATTCAGCTGCATAAAGGACGCCGTGTAATGAGCATGGCTGCATGGGAAGTCATGTATTCACAGAGCTGCTGAGCTGTCCTTAACATGGCTGCAGGATAAAGTCAGTGTTATTGCAGGTTGCAGGTTAATTGTCAACGTCCCAGTGCTAAGAGTCGTTACTGAGTAACTGCTGGGACATTTAATTGCTTAAGCAATTAATAACTGGGCAGAAATGGAGAGCTGTATATTCCCATGGGTGACTCCCTGCAAGCACTAGCAGACACGGCAGCTAACTGCAAAATGAATCATAAATGTGAGCAGTCACCATCAGTTCTTACACACTGATGCTGAGCGGGGAGTTTGCAGGAGATCTCAGACAGAACTAGCAGCAGTTGCAATGTGGTGAAAGTCTTTTCCAGGGCTTTGTCAAGGAAGACAGGCTCTTGCTACTCTCCTACCTCCAGTGGCTCATACTGAAGGGGCTGGAGCTGATGGTACCAGCTCTAATAATCACATAAAACACAAAGGAGACCTTTCCAAGACAGTGCCAGAAGTGTTGCCTGCTGATGGGAATGCTGGCTCCATGTATTCCCCAGAAATCAATTAGCTAGAAATCAAAGACAGCCTTGACCCTTTTGAGTGAATAGACATGCAGTGAGTCTCTGCACAGCCTGGAAATGCTAATTTATGGGGTCGTGCACTCATGCCCTCTGTTATGAGTGTGCTGCTTTGGACAGACACCACTCCCATGGATAGATTTTCAGAGGGTGAAATTTATAATGGGCTTGCTGCCTCGTGCTGCTCCAGCAGCAGCATAAGAAGCCAGTGGCCAAATTCTTCATGGCCTCAGAGCTGTGCTAAAGCTGGATAATCCACTCATGGGGAGCACATTGTGTGGCTGTAAATAGTAGGAAACACTTGAAGATCAGAATAGATGGGGAAAGTAGATAGTGGCTCATGTATAACGGATTTTCTCTGGCACAGACACTCTGTCAGACTCTTCTCACGTAGCATGGCTGTTGCCAGCTTCATTACACAGTGCTCCTAAGTGCCATTAGTTGAGCTGACAAAAGTGGTCTGTTGCTAGTATAGCAACATCCACGCTAGGAGATTTGCTAATATCAGGAGGTTGACTTTTTTTGTTTGTAGTTTCACAGTTTTTAGCTAATATAATTATGCAAGTAAAATTCTGTTGTATATATCAATTCCGGTCATAAGAAAAGATCTGGATCAGAACCCCACACTGGGACTTGCTCAGATTTAATGTGAAGAGCTGCAGAAAGTTGTCAGAAGCGTCAGAAAAAGTGATATTTTCAATTCTTTACAATTCCAAGAACAGTTGCGCTCTGAGTTCTGTTTTCTATTCACTGTTTACCTGAGAAGGAAGGAAAGCTCTTATAATTTGACTCAACTCACTCAATTGTTTTGTCTTTCTTCAGAATCTGAAAAGAAAGACTGAACAATAAGATCTCTGAGGTTTCTATCCCAGTCATTCCTTTTCATTCCTTTTCTGTATGCTGTGCTTAAAAAAAAAAAAAAACCCAAACATAATGAAGACAAAAAAAAAAAATAATAAAGCCACTAAGAAAGCCCAGGTGTTGTATTTCACTTCAGTGAGAAGGGAAAATGGAGGACAGCTTGTGAATGTAATTAAATCAGCTAGCAAAAAGCCGAAAATCAGCATGTGTGAAAAGAATTTGAAACAGTGAGCGTGGTTCTATATTTAGTGGAAAGTTTTCTTTTTCCTTTGCAGCTTTTGCATAGAGCCCAAAGGCACTAAGAGAATAGATCTGTCTGTAGCAATCTGTGGCCCAAAGTGCCAGAAATCAACAGTAAATATGTAATGCCACCAAAGGAGGTTTTTAAATGATGAATGCCCCAAAGGCTCTGATTTAAAAGAAATTAAGTTATTGTAATGCACAATACCACATCTGTACAACTCGGGGTAATGTTACCTAAAATAAATCTGTGTACATGACTCACCAACTCCCTCCTACTTAAACTAATAGGTAACCCATGCATACGCTGCATGAGCCCCATCTCCCCAGATAATCAAATACTCCAGGAGCACGCAGTATAAACTCAGATTCAGAAGAGGACCGTTGCCTTAATCCTGGGTTGTTTGTTCTGTTGTTTGAGAACACAGCCCTGAGACGACTGTAATGTTCTTTGTAGATGGTCATTGTAGGAATTTTCAAAGAGGACTGTGTTCAGTGGCTTTCTGAGAAATGGCAACATAAGATTACCTTGTCTGTTTTAAGCAGCATATCTGGTTGGCTTATTGTCTGGTCAAAAATAATTGGCTTATGGGTTAATTATGTGTTGAGTAAACAGGAATTTGAGACAAATAGGAAATGATGTTACTACAGAGTGTCCAGGATTCTTGATAAAAGACAGTCAAGCACAGGCAATGCTGTGTTTGTTTGATGGATCCTGAATGCTCAGGCAGCAGTTACACACTGATTTGTGTATTCTTTCAACCTTGCAGCACAGTGATGCTATTACCCTCACCTTAGTAGAAGATAATTGTAGGAAAAAGTGCTATGATGATGCTTAACACTAATATAGAGCAGCAATGATCTTGCTTGATACTAACTTTCTGAAATCTAGGAATCTAGTTTAGTCTAAGCTAGCTAGCTATGTTGCTTTGGAGAAAGATCCAGAAGGATTTCATGATATGTCTAACAAGTGGGATGTGTGAGACTGGAAATGGGGAGGGCTTATGTAGTGCCTTGCTGTTACCAGAATGTTCTAAGCACTTCTGAGCTGGTGAAGATAGCATGGCTGTACTCACACTGCCCTTGGAGAGCAACACCTAAGGCCCCTTCCTGCATCCCCATCTTCTAGAACATTCTTTAAGATTCACTATGGCAGTGACTATTGATTTGTCCCCCTGTAAGGTGCAGTATGACGCAGTGCAGTGCCCCATGGCTATTTATACAGTAATCAGTCCTAAATTCAAAATCTATAGAAGCACTGCCCTTCTTTATGCTCCCTAGAATGAAGGCAGTAAGGGAATGTTGTAGCTGTGGACATGAGGGAAGTGCTTTGTGGGCATTTTTTAAGAACTCTGAGTGATGTTTATAGCAGAGACACTAAAGGGACTGCCACAGCAATACTCTCTGAAAAAAAGCTCTTTGAGCATGAACCTCTGGGAATAGACTGGCATTCTGTTTCTCATTCTGCAGCTTTAAATGCCTCTGGCCTGCCCTGGAAGGTGGCTGTATAGCCAGTCTCACACCTCTGATCTGACAAGACTTTGGGAAGCTGTGAGCACCATCAGCGACTGCCAGACGTTGCAGGATATCATTTGAAATGCAATTAACAGGCTCTGCAGCTCTCCACAGAGAGAGGAAAGGCTGCCTCTGCTGGTGACCTGTGCAGTGAAGAAGTTGAGGGTGAGTTGAGTGCTGGTAGAAAAACTTATTTCGGCTAAACTTCCTCCAACTGGGAAACAAAGGGGAAAAACAAAACAGTTTTATGAAATCTTGTTCTTCAGGTTCGTAAGAAAACTCTCCTTGGTAAAAGTGGGATTGATCCTTGGTGAAGGAAGCAGGGTATTTCTTGAAAAGGAGAGTATGGAAAGATGGGTGGGATCAGTGTGACAAGGCACAAGCCCTTCTTCAGAGCCAAAATAAAATTGGCAAGGCTTTATAATAAACTTTTTAACACCTTAGCTATTCCACTCGTTGGAAGATTGCTTCCATTACCTGTCTCCATCAGGTCAGTCCTTTTTGTTGGTGGAAGATCAGGGAGAACAAACTTAATGGAACAACATCAAAACTGTACACTAACTACACTAGTTGGGCAGTCCTCAGTGTCAGTCTCCTACTGCTTCATTAGCTGTAAGAGTGACATTTGCAATGGCTACCATTCAGACTTTTTGCTTATGTATTTACTCATGCAGCTCACAGAAGGTACCAGATCAAGAAGTACCAGTAAAAGAAAAATATTTGGAAAGAAAGATCCTTTTCTCCTTCATATTGGTTTCCATTTCACTACAAGTGTTCTTTTATTTCTTGAATTCAGACCCAAGTTTGTGGCATGGATTATATTTTCTTGGTCACGGTCCCAAGTTACTACAGCAATTGCATAATTAAATAAGCAATAAAAGCCAGTGCATTGAGCAGTGTGCATGTCAGCAGGCTGCTGCCACTTCAAAAGCAACCTGAGAAGCACAACAGAAATTGGAAAAAGTGGGGAGGCAGGAAGGGGACTTAGGCAGAGAGAAAAAGGACTGGAAGATGTAGAAAGAATCCAGAAAAGAAGTCAGGCCTCCAAATTCCAGAGGTGCTGGGTTGAGTCCTCAGGACAGAAGCTCCCATGGAGCTCACCATTGGCAAATCCAGGGCTGTGGTAACAAGCCTGTGCTGACAGGAATAGCACTTATGTGAGCAGAAAGGGAGCTGTGCAGCCCAGCAGGATGAGCAAGTGGATTAGGAAAACAAACAGGAGCTCATCTCTCAGTTCTGACTCCCTTGCTGGAAGGGGAATGTGTTGTTTGTTCATACCTGTCAACAGAGCTGCTCTGGTGCCATCTCTGACTGCCTGCAGAAAATGTTTATTGTCACTTTATAGAGGCTGAAAAACACCTTAATACTCCCATCACCTTGAATTCCTGCGGTATGAGTTTGGTACCTAACTCTGTTCATCCTCCACACTCTGATTTGCGGTCACCTGTCATTTTCAGCCCAGCAGCATAAAAGCCCCCCTGCCTGCAGGAGCCCTGCTTGGAGATTTAAAGGATTGAATGTCACCAGGGAGAGGAGCATAGTTTGGCACTACAGCTGCTGTACTTCTGCTGTTTGCTAGTCTGGGAGTCTCCCAAGTGCAACTTTTCCAGAAAGGTAAGGATTTTGGATTCAAGCAGTCATAAAAAGACAAGAGAATGGGTCTGTGTTATTAGCCTAGTCTAAAAAATAGGCTAACAACAAAGTAATTTTGCAGCAAAATTTATCTAAGTTTAAAGTAATTATATACAGGGTAAAAGTCAAACAAACAAAAAAAAAAAACTATGAAGCACATGACAGTTTTACTGTGTTTAAACTCAACATTTCTGTACTGTAACGCCAAAAAGAAAAGGTGGAATAATTTGTACTGATTTTTCTTCTGACAGTTGGTTATCAAAAAATAATGTGTTGCCATGAAATGCTTTGATTTCACTGAATCTATTTTTGAGCAAAACAGTTTTGTCAGTGTTTTTCATCACCTCCGATATCAATAATTAATGCAGAGGGCTGAAGTGAGACCTTATGACTGCGCTGTGCGGATCTTTGGGCAAATGGAATAAATGGTAAAAATGTATAGAACAAAGAGATGCTACCTGTGCGTCCTGGTCTAGGGAGCTGCTTTGGCAGGGGCGTTGGACTCGATGACCTCTGGAGATCCCTAGAGGTCTCTAGAGGGGTTTTAAACCCCTCCAGTTCTGTGATTCTGTGATTGTGTGGACATCTTTACATTTCTTCCCCTTGCACTGTGCAAAGAGAGTGTATGATCAGCACAAACTTAGAGTCATTAGTTTCTACTTCTGTAGCTATTTTATTGCAGCCCATCCACAGGGCAGATAGAAGCAACGGCAAGTCCAGACCTGCTGCAGAATCACAGATGTGACGTTGCTCCTGCTGCTGCCTTACATCCTGCTTGAAAATACAGGGCCAGGTCTCCAAAATTCAGCACTGAGTTCTGATTCAACTTGAGATCAAGCTGCTACAATGGTACTGCCAGATACTCACAGGAGCAAATGAACATCATCAAAAAGGCTGAACTCTGTATTTAAGCTACTTTTGCTGAATCCTTGGTGGTATTAGTCAAATAGTGTAGATTGGAGCTACAAAATGCTACAAGTTTTATTCATGGTGCATGAGGATAAAATCAAACATGACCGTAGGTATAACTGCAATTGTTGCATTAGATATAACAATGCTGTTCATTTTAGCTGAGAAACAATTTGGCTTGTTCACTGTCACAGTGCAGAAAGGCGCTTTCACTCTCTGCAAGGAAGATTTGTCAGGCCAACAGGAGATTGTAGCATAAACATGAACCTCGTACAACTTCAAAAAGTCAACACACATTCCTCTTCCTGCCTCTTGTAGCTCTCTGTGCAGCACAGCAGATCATCTCTTGATGTGCTTCCCTGTTCTCTTTTCTATGATTCATACCATTTTTTTCCAGCAATGCTAGAATCTATATGCCAGTGGTACCCGTGCTGTGCTGTTAGTCACTTGCATTTTCTGGCCAGGCATGAGTTTGGCTACAGCATCTGGAAGTGCCCGTGATGCTCCAGGCTTTCCTGCATTCCACAATACAAAAACCTGTACTGACTGTACTGAAGCAACAGCTTGACAAACACTGACAGCCAAGGTCGCACTCTGTTCTTATCAGCAGTGTCCTTCCTTAGGAAACCTAGGCCCACAGAATTTCCCCTCAACACGCTCCCCAACTGAGAGATCAGGTTTGATCTCATTACACACCAAGACAGATTGGAGAGGGAAGGAAACACACAGAATCTCAGAGGGGTTGGAAGGGACCTCTAGAGATCATCCAGTCCAACCCCCAAGGATGGTGTCACTGAAGCTCAGAGGGTTACTGTAACACAAATGAACCGAGGGGACTCTTTTTTTCAGTCACACATTACCATTTTATTGTTCTCAGGGAAGAACACCATCACACATTTGACTATTCCTTCATCTGAGAGAGAGTATTATCAGCAGTGCAGGAGGCTGGGCTGTAATTAAACCCTCTTGAAATGCACTGCAATAGGAGCACGAGTGACTTTTTCAGAAGTGGGGTTGCTTTGTTTTGAGTTATGGAGTGGGAATTCATATCATTGCAGACACTGTGCCAGTGCTTTCACTGAATTAAACCACGCTGGTCTCCTGCATTTTTGCCTTGCCTTGACATCTGAATCCATCAGGAGTTAGCAATTCTAATTTGAAACAGCCACACTAATTGTGTTTTTTTTTAATTGGCTGCACTATTGATTTTACAAGATATGTGATGCTCTTCTACCTGTGTGTGAGGCTCCTGCTGGGAGATGCTAATGGAAAAAAACACTTCAATTAGCAAGAATTCCCTCTGAAATCCTTGAAAATCCAATATTGCTGATTAGTTTGTTAAAAAGTCTTATTAAAAAATGCTCAGTGACTTCCCTGTAATATCAAGAGGCAGATCCTCGTGCTGGGCTCCCTGACTAATCTCTCCCTCTCCTTTTTCCTTTCATGCCTCCAGCAAGGTTCAGAATTTGCAGCATGCAGGAATTAATTTCCCAGCCCCTCCCAAGTGAGCCATGGAGGAGGAGAACCGTGCTTCCTTTTTTAGCCCCACGCGGGAAATGTAGCTGTATAAAGAAATTAATGATGTTAATCCAGATTCAAGGAGAGTGGTGGAAAGCAAGAGAAAAAAATCCCTTTCATCCCTTTAGCACTTCATCAGGCAAATTAGCTAAATTAGCTGTATCCCTTGCTTATCACTTTCCTATTTCAGCCTTGAATTCATATTAGCTTAGCTGGATATCTCCTCCTCAATGGAAAAGGCCTGTTTTAACTGCATCTCTTTGTACCCAATCTTCTCACCAAGAGTTTACCAAATTCAGAAATAGCAAGACAGTTTGTGTCTGGGACACTGAAAGCCTGCTACTGATCTCCCTCCCACAGGCATCAGTCTGGCTTCTTTCACTTTCACTTGTGCCCATGATGGAAGGTAGCAAACAAATTTAATACCGTGCAGAATTAAGGGAATACATGTAGATACATGCACAGAGTTGAGCCTACTCTTGTTATTTCAGATCATTGCAATTTCTGTGAGCAAAAATAGGCTTTTAACTTCCTTAAAAAATATTGTTTTTTCTCCTTTTGGGTTTATTTTGGCCATATTAGCATGAAGGATATGAACTTGGAGAGATGTGGGAAGAAGCACCACTGGTGCCTTCTTGTTTGACTGCATATGACGGCAACTATATCTCTGCAAGAGAGGTTTGCCTTCATGATGGTGCTCCCTGAAGCTCTGTAATGTGGCTTGAAGAAGTCTGAGTTGAGACTGCCTTCTTCAGAAGTCTCTTCTCAAGACTGGAGATTACAACTCTATCTCCAGAAGCATTGCTAATTGAGGGAGAACTCAAGATGGTAGTATTTTATTGAGGAGCTAAATGTTGCAGAGAAGAAGATAGCTCTTGCTGTGACCCATTGCCAGCTGTAGTGTTATGTTTAGGTTTCGTCACCAGAGTGAAGGAAAAGATAAGTTTTGTGTAAAAAATCCAGCTCATGAAGCATATCAAAGATGGGCCAGAATCAATGCTGTTTTTCATTCCTTCCTTTCTTTCTTTTCTTTTTTCCCACCTTAGTTAACATATCAGCAGCACAAATATTTCCATATGCTGAAGCTTCATGTTCAAGTCCAAAATGATCTTAAACTACCTACTAGCAGGAAGTCAATGAGTGCACTTGCTGAAGTGGACTCTTCTCTTCTGCCACAGTTTCATTGCAACACTTCCCCAACCTTTCTACAAAACTGCATTCTGTGCAGGCAGCAAAAGACCCAGGAAGGACCTGAATCCCTCTAAAGCTGAAAAATGGTGCCTGCTCCAGTTGTGAGATGCTTCATGCAACAACTAGATAGGCAAGATCAAAATGGAAATGCTATATGAGCAGCTGCTCAGAAAGCAGTGTGACTGAACACAAAGGAGCCTACCTATTTTGAGGGAACTCTGGAAACTATTGCCTCCTATCCTCTTAACTTTAAAGTCTATCCTTCCTTAAGGGGATGTTTCTCCCCCATCACCTAATGGGAACAGAGGACACTGCCACAGAGCAGTTCTGAGTAGGAGACAACGTTTGGTCTTGGTCTTCTCATGTCATCCCTCTGGAAAATGCACTAAAACAGGACAAAATTGTCCTTGTTATGGAGTAACTGTTCTGCAGAGGGCAGATAGGAGCAGACACAGTAATGAGACTATTTATTTCTTCAAACTTTCTCTTCCCTTCTTCCGAGCCTCCGGACTGTAGCTAAGGCCGTCCAGCACTCTCATTCAGCAGATGCTAATTTTGACATTTTCATAATGTCTGCTTGTCATCACCAACCCTTAATTTAACCTCACTGCAGAAATGCTGCCTGCATTCCAACCAGAAAAGCAGGAGTTTAATTACAGTCAGGCAGCTGGACTGTGTTGCATCATATCCAGCCAGTCTCTGATTTCATGTGTATAATTGCTGAAATACTTCATTTCCCACCCTCCTCTTCACCCCCACCCAATCTACTTTCTCATTTAGCAACCAGAGTCCCTTGAAAATATTTTGCTAACAAAACAAGTTGCTGCCAAGTTAAAGTGTTTTTTTTTTTCCCCTTGGATTTCAGTGTCATACTGCTGAAGTCACTGAGTTAATGAAGCCCAGAATCCTGTTTTCCTTCATTCCCAGCTGATGCCATGCCTCAGCACTGGGCGCTGTTGCATCTCTATTACTCCTTGACACAGCACAGAGCAGTACTGAATATCTCCTTTTGAGATGAGTTGAAACTTATTCTGCCACAGTCTTTTTGTAAATTTCACAGACTCCTCTGCCTCTTGAAAGCTTAACCTTCCTTTGAATCTCTGATTCGAGGTGCCTCAAAGATGTGCTGTCAGCCTGCAGAAGTGGGCAGCCCCAGAAAGACAGGCTGTCCAACAGCCAGAGCAAGACTGGGTTCCCTGAGAAATTCAGCCAGATTAAATCCTCTGTGATGCGTTTTCATTCTTCCACATTAGGAGGTCTCAAAAAAAAACCAAAAACACTGATCTAGTAAAAAAAATCTTAACTGCCTTTACCCAGAGACACTTCAGCAGAACAGACATCTAGATTTTACTGAAAGACAGGAGGATTTGAGGTTGTTTCTTGACCCTTTCCAAATACCATCAGCATCCCAGACACCTAAATTTTCACCTTTTGTTAGATAACATCCGTTCATAATGCTGGCTCAAAACTCATAGCTGGTCTCTCTAAAGCATTAAAGAAAAGTTACCTTAGTACTGAGCTGAATATAGTGGTGTTTAGTGTCTGTCTCGAAATCAGCTGCCCTTGCAACAGGGTTAGAAATTCCCAAGGGAAATGAGGGGCTAAAATGACAGCAAGGTCATATTCTTCTTAATTCATGCATCAAAACCCATACAGAGGACCTATTAAATTCTTAGTGAGGCTCTTAGGACCTGCTCTTCTTACCCACGTGCAGGAATTGTATTGCTTACCTGTGCACCAAAGTCACTGCTATTACAGAGCATGGAGAGAACATATCAGTGATGCTTGAAAGTTATAGGACAAGGACACAGTGAAATGTACTGTACACAGATAAAACTGTCAACTGTGTCCAACTGACCTGGTGCACGGAAGTAATTACTTCTGTACCTCCCATATTAGATCACAACCACGGGACTCAGTACAACCAGCTACAACTACCAGGAGGCTATAATAAAGTAAAGGCAATGAGTAGGCTCATTTGTTGTAAGTAGGAGAATTGAATATTATTATTCCAAGCAGTTATAGCCGTTCCTTTGATCTACTCTGCTAAACAATGCTGATGTCATTAAGGCACATTCAGGCTCCTTAGGATCCACAGCTAAAAGTACTAACAGCTCTGAGTGGCAGCTGGAATCAAACTTCTTAGGCAAAGAGGGGGAGGGTAAATGGAAATTTACCTTCACAGAGGTAAAGATGGTGCACAGAAAAATGCAATTTTCCAAGTGAGCTGTAACACTGAAATTCCTGACTTCCCACTGCTCCTCCAAGCATCAGAAAGAAACTGAAAAGAGAATTAAGCTGTTTCTTGTCATAATCTTAACTTGTGCTTTTGCATAATAAACTGGAGTAAGTACGTCTCTACTTTAACTTTAGTTAGTCTTTAATCTCAGAATTTTACTCATGTCCTCTTGTTGCTTGGGATGAGCAAGAATGCTCCTTAGTGATGCAGTTGCTTTGGGAGCTCTTTAAAGATGTCCAGATTTCCAGGAGGCTCCTGTGAACCTGTGACTACCTCCATATAGAGCATCAGAAATGTATTAAGGACAGCAAGCCTTTTGTCAGGTAGGCTTAAATTTGCTGAATGGGAATTCCTTCTGCTGGGTGAACCAATGGGCCTTTTCCCATGGCAGAGAAATTCCTTGAATTAGTTCCAGTTTTAATTAGAGCATGGATTTGCAGAGCCACTACCAACCAGTTGCTTTCAATCTCTCAACTTGTTACTGTATGAGGCTTTGACATCAAGTTCAAGTGTTGATGTAAAAGCTCTTTGGCCCAGAAGAGGAGTAATGGATTGGCATTTGCTGTTATTCAGTGTTCCTCTGATATTCTTTGCTGGCTTTAAAATATTTAATTCTCTAAATCTGATTCACTCTACATCGCACTGTTACGAAGTCCATATAGAAAAGATGGCTTTGCTCCAAGCACTCTACTCCTTTTTCTAGTGAGATGTCTGCTTTCACTTTGCTCAGTAAAATCCACGAGTCTTCAGCAAGGATGCCTGCTCCAGACAGAAATGATAGTGCTTGTAATTGTTCTGCAGAATCCTGGAAAACGCCTTATTTCCATTTTCCTTGGCTAGTATTAAATTTTAATGCAGGAGTGTCCATTGATATTCATTATTCATCTGCCCTTGAATTTTTAAGCAACGTGTGCCAGAGATTATTTCAGAAATTCGGTATTTATAGAGAGCTGGGAGCGAACAGCTATTCAGCCAGGCTGATAACTGCTGTCACACTTCAGTATCCATTTTCAACGAAAATAGGTGGCTGATAATCATAATCAGGAAAAAAAAAATTGTTAAATTGCACAGACAAAAGGACGCCAGGAGTCATCTGCTCAGTGAGAGGGAAATCCATCTTTGCTGGGGTCTGACTCAGGAGCTGTGCGATCACTGACACCCCACCCCCAGCGTGAGGACTCTGTGACACATTGGCCTTGTTCTGGCTCTCAGCAAGCTGATGAGTTTTGCTAAGAGCCAAGTTCCAGGATTTGCTGCAGAGATTTTTTTTTTCTCTCAAATAGAACTTTTTTCCTTCATTATTTCCCCCAGGGGTAATCCAATGTGCAAACTTTGCCTTTGGATTTCAGTTTTTTCTCTTTCCTTTATTTTTTTTTTTCTCAGTCTATAAATAGTTTCTAAATCAGTATTCAGATTTCAGTTGTGTTGACTTGATGTCTCTACCACTCTTTACTTATTTAAATAAGACTCACAATGCCTAAAGCGGGTGCTTTTTTTTTCCAGCCACAGCTCTTCGAATCACATAACTGTGAGAATCTCAGTTTACACTTAGAAGGGTATTTGTAGCTTTGTATTGCAAAGGAAGTAGGAAAATATCACACAAATGTGCTGAGAAGGACTGACAACTGGCAAGAAAATAGAAGAACTTGACAATTATTCTCCAAAAGAATTCTGTACAACTCCTCACAACGCACAACTGTTTTCCTTTTTTTATAGTTATAACAGGAGAGGGAAATAAAAAACATGTCTCTCCTGAAGGTACCTGAGATAGGAGGGATTCATTTTCTTGTTCTGTTCTTGCCTGTTGCCTTCCCCTGGCTATGCAAAAATGCTTAGCATTTGGGTGGGAGTCAGCCTGAGCCTCAAGCACTAGCCCAGCTGTGAGGTAGTCATCTAGCATGAAAAATCCATGCTGAAGTGCAGAATCAGATGCGTTCCCAAACAGCTCAAGGCTTGGGATTATAATGAAGGACATTAGGAAATATCAATATCATTACCAGAAGAGCACACAAGAGATAAAGAGTATCAGTAAACATGGAACAAATCTGTTCCAGAGACTGTTCCATGAGTTTAATAACAATTGTCTTTGTCCTGTGAGTCTCTTGAATGTATCAGTATGGATACAGCCCTGCTTCCTCAGGGAACAGCTTTTATTGCCCCTAGAAATCTCCCTCTAAAACAGCTTCTTCTTGATTTCACCTTGATTTGTATGCTCCGTTGTAAAGCATGACCATATCCATCTCCCTGACTTTCAGAATTCTATGTTAAACAAGACAGATGCATTGTCTTCCTGAGCCTGAAACATGCATTTGTCAGCAGGATGGAACCACAGTGAAACAGGAGCACAGATCATAGAATGAGAGAATCATAGAATGGCTTGGGTTGGAAGGATCATCAAGTTCCAACACCCCTGCCACAGGCAGAGCCACCAACCTCCAGATCTGGGTCTGGACCAGGTTGCCCAGGGCCCCATCCAACCTGGTCTTGAACAGCTCCAAGGATGGGGCATCCACAGCCTTTCTGGACAGCCTGCTCCAGCACCTCACCACTGTGAAGAAAGTCCCTGACATCCAATCTAAACCTTCCTTCTATGAGCTTAAAACCATTCCCCCTTGTCCTATCTACTATCTACCCATGCAAGAAGGTAACGTTTTTCGGCAGCTCACAGCTACTTCAAGCACAAAGTGCTTTTCCTTAGCCTGACAAAATTAACTTCCTTGATGCTTGAATAAATATCAAGATCCTTTTGCAAAGCTTTCTGAGATCTTCTAGAAGAGTCAGAAAAAATGGACACTAGAAAGGTCTGTATCTTGGATTCCTGCTGATCTTAGGAGAGATTTATCACCTCCACAACTGAGAACAAGCATGCAAAGTTGGCCTTTAGAAAGGCTGTCCTAACTGTCAAAAACTGTGTTACATACATCTCTCGTATGTAGTACTGTGTGAGAGTACTCTGTTCCTAATCATGTTGCTTTTTGGTACAGTCCAAACAAACATCAACACATACTTAATACATTATTTTCTGAGCTTGGCTAAATAAGCAGAAGATAAATCTACTAGTAATGCAATTAAGTCATAATTATACAGGAATACATATGCAATTACTTTCCCATCCTCATTAAAGTTGAATGAATGCTTAGGGGTTTAACTACCTTTTAACTACAGAGCAAAAGAAAGTTAATTAGATGGTTGCAAAATTTTACATTTCAAGTTTGCCTCGTAGAAGTGTGACAATCGCTGCCTTTGAAAAACAAAACGTGACTCTGGTTCTCTGGTGAGAAAAAAGAATTGTGCAAAGAAATTAAAAATGCAAGCAAAGTGTATAATAAAAATTCAATTATACACTTATTTCATGTGCAATTTTCAACTAATTGCATTGCAGCAAAATTTCTGTCTTGGGTAGGCACTACATTTCCACCAGAATGAAACAGCTCATGATGATATTTAATGAAGCTTTGGTAAGAGAGAGGACAAATAAAGGAGATAAAAACTTCTTGAGGGCATACTAGATGAGAAGCTTCTGAGTGTCTTGTGGGAACGAACCCTAAAGATGAACAGTGTGTATATATGGAAGTGCTTCTTCAGTTAAATTGCCCCATGCAGACCTGGGAGCGAACACAAGTGTTCACAAGTGTGGAAGGAAAGCATTGCCTGCTGGAGGGTAAATTCTGGTAGTAGCCACAAATGGAGCACGAAAGTTTGGGTTTTCTCTTGATCCACCTAGTATTTCAGCATGATTATCATCACAGTTCTAAGTTTGTGTCTTTGTGGTGCCCATCCCCTGCATTCAGGTTGTAGATGGTTGGGATGATAGATACAATGTGCTCACAGTACAGACAGACACAGGACACACACTCCAGCACCCGCTTCTTGCTGAGGATCAGATTCAGCATTTCATAGCAGTTAAGTCCTCTTAAATCCCATAGTATAAAGGCAGGAGTTGTGGGGCCTGCAGCAGGTAAGGTGGGACTTCTTGATTCATTGCTGTTCTTTGGAAGTCAAATTGCTGAGCTAAAAATGAGAAAAATTAGCAGTGGACCCAAGTCCAAGGGCTCTTAAACACTGAACTTGTTGTGAGAGACACCTGTCACTTTGTGAGAGAGCCAGTTAAGTACCTGATAAAGACTGGTGTGGTGGACAAGGCAAGGAAGAGAGTAATTGAAGCACTTGAGAAGGCTTTGCTGCAGGAGCCTTCCCCAGACAGAAGGCTGTCATTAACATCTCTTAGAGACATGGTTTATCATAGGATTGCCTTTTCTTCAGGCACAAAAATGCAGTGCTTTGTTATTCTTTCTCCCCTCCCCAGTTGGTTAGTAGACTAGTGAAATTATGTGGTCAGTATATAAAGATTAATCAAATGCCCAGCTGGATGAACTGAAGTTTGCTTGCTGTTGTATTTTGTATCTCAGGGGTAGTACACTCAGCAGTCTTCACTTAGGTTTAAAAAAAAAACACAAAAGGAACATAATTCACTTTCTGCCACTTACCATCCTGAGCAATGGTGAGGACCCAGTTCACCCCCAAACCCACCTTCTCCGCCTCTCTCTTCCTTGTGAGCAGTCTTGCTCACTGGATGTGCATTGCCAGCCCTAGGCTGCTGGTAGAGCAGCCCACTTGATTTGCTGTCTGAGAAATGTATTGCACATCATTTGAAGCTGAAGAACCTGCTGCAGTTTGTACTGGTGCAGCATTGGGATAAGTATCTGGCCCTTGAGACGTTTTCTTTCTCTATTCCTCTGTCAAGGTCTCAGCTATCATCTCAGTGATCCAGGGTTTGCTTTTGCAGTTACTTGTCTTGCCAGTGCATTTCTTTTGCCACGTCCTTTCTCAGGAAAAGATAATATCCAAGTAAATCCAGAGAAGCAAGGAAAAAACATAAAGAAAGAGCTTTTTGGTAAAGCTCTGGGGAGAAGCAGCAAGCAGCCTGGGAGATTCCTGTGTTAAATGACCTTCTGTGCCTTGATCTGGTGACCGTGTCTGCACACAGGCATGAGCTGTCGTGCCGTTTTACTGGGATGACAGATGAGTCAGCCAAGCAGAGATGTACGTTCCCTTATGGCATCTGAAGTGCGAGATTTCCCAGACCAAAGAAACAAGGCAACCTCTTTTCTTCCCCACACAATTCCCCAGCTAAAAGGTATGAGGCAGCCCATCTCAGCAAGCCTAGCATCAGTAAACAGCCTGCTGAGCAATTCAAGGCTGCAGCAGAGAGCAGCTGTGATATGCAGCAGATAGACTTACAAGGGTACAGCATCCTTATTTCCAGTCCTTCTTACTGCCAAAGGTCTTTATCCTCAGAAGAAAGAATATCATTGACCAGAACCACCAATCACTTCTGGTGACAGTGAAAGTAAGCTCTGAGGTATCCATGCTGTACTATGGGGTCTAATCCTTAATTTAAAAAGCAGAGAAGAGGGGAAGACATTGACTTACCACTAGGGTAAGGACAGCAGCAGCTTACTGTGAGTCCATCTGTCCTCAGGGCCCTCCAAGGCCATGACATGTAAGCTGTTCCCTGGTTGCAGCTGCAGGAAAACATTTACTGTGGCAATTGTCATTAGGATGGTGGAGTAAGAAATATTTGGTGTATAGGAAGCCACTAGACAGTGGCTGTTAAGTGAAACTACAGTAATGGTATCCCCATGAAAGTAACAAGACCTGCCTAAGTAGATCCAGATAATCTCAAGAGTCAGGTAAATATTCATCCCTTTTTTTTGGTTGTATTTTCTCTAGTTTTTTTTCTCTAGTTTTTCACATTTTACCCTTAAACACCTCAACCATCAGATAAAAGATGACTAAAAAACTCTTCCCTGCCACTTTTTTGAATTTCACAGTGATCCTTTGGGTGCAGTGCTTTTCAACTCCACCTGGTAGCACAGAAAAATATATGGGTTGCTCCAAAAGTAATGCTTTATATTTATTTCCGTAGAAACAATAACAGATACAAAGAGCACAATAACACTATTTGATAGAGCAAATTCTCAGCTACAAAGCACAATTTTGCAATATAGTCACTCCCACTAGCTATGCATTATGATCAGCAATGAACTAGAGCCTGTATGCAAAACTCATCAAAATCTGCCCCAGCAGAGGTGACACACTGTCGCTGTTGACGCTCCTGAAATGCACCACCCACCCCTCTCTGTGCTCACATCCACAAATTGGTCTTCATAAACACTTAGGAAGCGCTGATGAATGTCAATGGGTGCAATGTTTTCTGCATGGAGGAATTCAGTTCCACACTTTTGCTTCATCCACACTTCCATGTCAGACACCATTTTGTCAGATTGCCCCTCTGCTGCCATCTCTCCTAGCACAGCAACTAAATGTAACAATATTGTTGGGAAGATTCAGCCTCTGCTGCCATACTACCAGCATCCTCTTCTGCTGTTGTGAACCAACAAAACAGGAGGTGTTACTTTTGGAGCAGCTTTCATAAATAGTAGTGGCTCATCTGACTTCTTTACATGGGCATTATTTCATGCACTCCTTTATTTTGTTGTCTTCCAAAGCTCACCATTTCAGCCTTTCAGACTTTCATCATTCCTACTGCCAGCCCTCAGCTGTGCTTACTTGACCTTGGCTCAGAACAGCCTGGCAGAGTGATATTAGTCTTTTGCTGGAGACAAAGAGCTCAACTGATCTGAGGAAGGATAGATGACGGAATCTAGTTCAGGAGATATTTCTTTTCATTTTCAGTGGGATTAGCTTAGATGTTTTGATGGGTAGTGGTAAAAGTCCTCTATGACAGATATTTTCATGTGCATCTTTCATTAGCCTGTTACATTACTGAAAGGCACGATATTGCTATTAAGAAAGTGGGTGAAAGCAAACACAGAGTAACTATCTAACTTTTATCCATTCTGTGATCCTCCAGGGAATGGTTTTTGCCTTTCAGAAGGTTTTTTGAGGCCAGGTACAGTCAATTCAGAGGCTAAGAACAAACAATCTGCTTCACAACAGATAGATTATAGTCATATGCTTTGTTAAACCATCAGCCTTGCTACAAACTACACAAACAGTGGATAAAAATAGTGTTATATACTGCCAAAAGCCAATTCCTATTTGCCCTCCTTCTCACATGCGAGTAGGCATTTATTGGCAGGGATGGTGAGCTTCAGTGGCCCATGATAAAACGGCTCACTTTGCTACCACAGTTGTTTTATTCCAATAAAATAACAGATAACAGGGCTGCTGGAGTTGTTTTGTCAACAGTCATCTGCTCCCAGCAGCTTGGGATTGGCTCTCAGTGCTACTGCTGCCAGGACATGTACGACTAAGCAGTTATAGGGGTGGTCCCATGGACAGACAAGATAATTCTACATCATTTCAGTCCAGTAATGTAAGCCTTTAGAAGGAGCGCTAGGGATTGGCACGCATGTCTTCAGTCAAGTTGTAAACCTTGCCACAGACACCCCCAAAAGTGATGTTAGCTGGCATCTTCTCGCTAGCACACTCAGCTGGAGAGTTTGCATACAAATTCATCTAACTACATGTCTACCGTGCAGGCATCCACAGCCTGTTACAGCCAGTGTGTAAGGAGGCTGTCTCCAGTAAGGGTGATATAGGTGGTGATATGAAGGAATTCTTTTCTCTCTTGTGACCATTAACGCTCTGCTTCAAACCAGAGGGATTCTGTTTTCCACAGCTTCCAGTCCAGTACTTTGAAGTGGATGGGGATTTTTCGTCAAAATAGATTTGCATTCCAGGAGAAAAAATGTCTGTCTGAAAATGTGGTTTTGCTCCATTTTCGTGTTTCGACATTTTTCTAGGGGAAATGCTGCATTTCTCATTTTTGTCTGAGGAAGCTGAAGCAAAACAGTATAGACAGAGAGCTCTTGGCTGATGCAGAGTCCATCAGATACCTCACAAATTGCAGCATGGCTACTATGTGCTCCATTCTCTGAACCATGGCAGTATAGGACTGATGCATCAGCCCAAAGAAGATCACGAGTCCAAGGCAGGAACATGTGGTAATAAGGTGCAGAATATCAATTTTAGAAGAAAATGCAAAAAAAATTAAACTGGTTAGTAAGTAGAGTTTTCTTTGTGGTAGACTCAACAAGGCTTCTTAAATTCAAGTCCTTTCACAGGGGCCAAAATACGGATGCTTCCAGAGAGAGGAAGATCCCAACTATCAGTCAGCTGCTCCTGCTGCCTTTAAGGCGTGCTCCTGAGTTGCCTCTTTCCCTTGCAAAGTGAACAAGGGATGACATGCTTTGATCTCTCGCATTCTAATGGATTAATCTGTTGCCTTTGTCTGAACTGTAATGAATAACTTGAATTACAATTAACAATCTAAGTGCAGAGTCAGCACCTGGTAGAAAAAAAACACAAAAAAACAGTACTAAAAAGGGCCATCGAGGTGAGATATGAGGGAAGTAATACGAGGAGCAGAGCAGCTGGGTGCTAGGCTTGCTTCTCAAGGGATACAACAAGCCAGCATGCCATGTGAACAATTGAGATCAGAGCTATAAATCCTGCATGTCAGATCTCAAATGACACGTGTTTTTAATTAAGCCAGTTGGTTTGTCCATCTCCTTACCTACTCATTGCGGTGCAGTCACTCCTGGATGTCTACCAATGTGAGCAAAGTTCATCTCTGGGACAACTTGAAGAGGATGAACTGGATTTCACAGAGCTGCCTGCTACTGAATATTCATTAGTCTCATGGCTTCTCTGTACAGCCAGCTCTGGCAGATGACTGTAAAACCAACTGTCATTTATTTCTCCCTTCAACAGCCTGGAGCTGTGATGAAGAGGGTTAGCCCAGTGAGTGACCCTGCCATCAGATGAGCAAGAAGGAATGACAGTGAAGCATGCTTCTCAGTCCAGAGATCCTCTTTTCATCCCTTTTCATCCCTTTGCTGTGAATCCTGGGGATTCTGCCTTTTCCTGGTGATTCTGAAGGTAATCCTTGTTGTGCAGTGATGTCTGCAGAAATACACCACTATCCTTTTGAATACAAGAAAGCTAGGCCAATAATATGCCCAGGCACATAGATAGTACCAGGTGGGATGCTTTCAGACCAGGTCAGTACTTAAAGTTGCCAGAGACCTGGGGACTTGGAGGCTGAGGAAGGGAAAATGGAGATAGGGAAAGAAAAAGAAATCCTTCAGCTCATTGCCTTGTGGAAGGCAGTGCAGCAGGCAGAGCTTTGTCTGACTTCATCCATGGCAAAAACAACTGTGAAGCACGTAAAGCAGTACCCACTGGAAAAACATGTAGGTGTCTGAAGAGCGTCCCACTGCTCGCAAACTTAGCTGGAGTTGTTCCCCATTGGGTGTTTGGTATCTGTGTAGGTCAAAGCTATAGAAAGAAATCACAGCCTATGCAATCGGAGGAACTTCTTCCCTGGAAATGCCTAAGTTCAGAGTCTTTCAGTCACAGTACACTGTCCCTAAAAATAAGCTCCGTTTCCTTTGAAGTTACATTTTCAAGCAAGTGGAAAAGGAGGCAACAGTGGCCACTGTGTTCTTTTCCTTGTGCCACTCCCCATACAACAGTGATATGATTCCCAAGAAGACAACCTCCACAAACACCCCACATAGATCTCTCATTCACAGCAACTCTTGAACCTGCAAATGAGCTCTGAAATGAGTGAGCAGTTCCCCACCGCAATCAGATCCTCCAGTACAGGGTTGAATCAGAAACTCTGTTTATTTTCTTACAAGGTTCTGGTTTCAGACATAAATTTTGGGTCTGTTGCGCAACAAAGAAGTCACTGAATCAAGCAAAGAAAATTAATTCTGTCATTATTTGGGAACATGATTTCACACATTTTTGCGCATAAGCATTCAGAAAAGGTTACTGCAAGTGTTCAATTCAATTCAGCGTGCTGCGAAAATGTGTGTGTATGATTGCCTAATTATAATTATAACCACAGAGTTTTGGGTTTTTTTTTAAGTCTTTATTATAAGAACATGATTGCCTTTGTTAATTGCTAAGAAGTTGCAGATCCTTCTCTTAGCCGTGGCCTCAATGGTTGTCTTTGCTCCTTAAAAAAGGCATTGTACTCCAGGAGCTTTGTTTAAATGATGTCAGCTTTGTACAGCATTCTTAATACATTTCACAGGGACTTCACATGAAAAAAAAAGATATAGATGTTAAGATTATCAAGCATGAATAATGGTACTGTGAGTTTTCTCTACTGTGATGCCTTGCCTGAGGAGAGGTGTTGTTTGGAAACTAAATTCCTCATTTTCCCGTAAGTTGAATTCCTTGATAGTCTAGACTGTCCTTGGGATAGTCCTCCATGGTCTTGGGAAACCTCATTAGTGACACAGTTCTAATGGCAGTAAGTATTTTCCTTAATAAGCAAATGTGACAGTAGGCCAGTGCACCAGAGATGGGTGCAACTCATAGTCCTTGGAGCAGGAACATGTGCACACGTCTGAGTAATGGTGTAAAGCTCTACATGCACAGGAGCTCAGAATCCGAAGAAGTTCTTATGCACCCTTGATGGTTCTCTGAGATACAAATGTGCACCTGGGGATTCTTGTCATCTAAATCCCACTCGTTTAACTTAGCACTTCTGAATAAAATAGGGCAGAAGACATTCAGAAAGGAATTCAACCCAAATTGGTAAAAAAGAAAGTCCCCTTCACAGAAATGGAGGGTAGACCTGGTGTGTCCTGCCACTGCCATGCAGAAAACCTTCACTTTACAGCAGTATTTAACACAAAACCATGCCAAAGGCAACCCGAAGATGTTCTGTCATATCTCATTTATGCTCTGATGCTGCAATAGAAAGACAGAATTCCATGTGAGTGCAGCAGTCCTTGTTTTTCAAAGACTAAACAAAAATCACTGATGGACTGAAGTCGTTGAGGAAGGCTTTAGGTGAAATGTCCTTCTTTCTGTCCCTGTGGAAAGTGCTTTTTTCCAGACAGCAGAATAGTGGCAGAAATTGTCAGCTATTGCTACAGATATTGGTGGCTTTCTTGCTGTAAGGAATGGCTAGCTTGCTGATTTGCTTTCCTTTAGCAGGGTAGGGGGCCACAGGCTCATGAATACTGACAGATGAAGTTCAGCCTAGAGCTGCACATCCCCACTGCATGCTTACAATGCTCTCAGCACTGTGAGTTGTGCAGGGAGCTGCTCCTGGACCTCCACGTTAGAGCCCATAGTATTAACCCGATGTTAGGAGGGGAGGCTGTGAGCTACAGGAGCTCTGCAACCTTTTGATTAGCAGATCAGCCACCCCTGGAGGGGAAAGTTGACAACCCAGAGATGGTTGATAAATCACCATCCTCAGAAGGAACGTGCCATTTGCCACGGCTGTGCTGCTATTCCATTGCCAGTTGCTGCATGAGAGTAATTTCTTCTTGTACTTAAGGCAAATTGGGCTACTTGCCTCTAAATGATATTTCAGCAAAAGCTGAGCTCCTGCCCAACTCATTTCCCTCACACTAGAGGCCAAGATTTGGCTGAAGAGGTGAACAGGTTGAATGTGTGGCAACGAGAATGCAAAGCTGAACCAAATTCTGCTGTGTTTATGCTGTATAGCTGGGGCACCTGCCTTGACTGTTAGGTGGAACAATTATATTACTCCTTTAGGAAAGTTTGTATTGAAAATTATCCAGACACTACTGTGCTATCCATCAGAAATAAGTCTGTAGCAACAATGTAGATTTCTCCTATGTCCCGTGTCCTGCTGGTTGATGCGTCACGAAAACGTGTAGGTGCATTAAGCTGCCAGGAGTACTTGTTGTAAAGGAGCAAAGCAGAGTTAGTGTTTCATCAGTGTATTTGTTGGCTGTCAGGGGAAAAGTCCTTTGAAAGCCTTCAGGAACAAAGAACTGGAGAACCTGCTGACATTTTTGAGATGAGAGGAGAGATTATTGAAGAAAAGACTTGAATAAACATTCTGGATTTTTGCTCAGACCTACTTTTATAAAAAAAATCTCAACCATTTCTTTTCTTGTCAGTGTGTTGATTAATTAGCCTGCCTTTTTTCATGCCAAAACAGAGTGCCTTTCAGAATAGTTTCACCAGTAATTTGGACCCTTCATTCCTTTGCAACAGTTAAGAACTGATGACAAAGATTATGAGAAACATCCTAGAGCAATCTCTTCAGTGTAGGCTTCAATAGAGGAGAAAGCTTGGAGTTTTAAGGCAACAAAGGGTGGTCCACCAAACCTGTGAAACTTTTCAGACACTGACAGTGGCTCTTAGGGTTCTGTGCTGGAAATGCTATCAGGGAAAGTTCATAGACTCATGTAATGGTTTGTGTTGGAAGGGATCTTTATGATCATCTAGTTCCGACCCCCCTGCCCTAGGCAGGGACATCTCCCTCAAGGCTAGGTTGCTCACAGCCCCATTCAGCCTGGCTTTGAGTGCTTCCAGGGAGAGGGGATCCACAACCTCGCTGGGCAACCTGTACCAGTGACTCGCTGCACTCACAGTAAAGAATTTCTCCCTAATACCTAGTCTAAACCTACCCTCTTACAGTTTAAAACCATTTCTCCTTGTCCTCTCACATGCTCTTCTAAAAAGTCCCTCCTCAGCTTTCCTGTAGACCCCTATCAGGTTCTGGAAGGGCTATAAGGTCCCCCTGGAGCCTTCTCCAGGCTGAAAAGCCCCAGCTCTCCCAGGCTGTCCCCATAGGAGAGGTGCTTCAGCCCTCTGATCATCTTCGTGGCTCTCCTCTGGACCCACTCCAGCAGCTCCATGTCCTTCTTGTTTTGGGGCCCCAGAACTAGACACAGTACTCCAGGTGGCTTCTCACAAGAGCAGAGCAGAGGGGCACAATCCCCTCCCTCACCCTGTGGTCACACTTCTCTAGATGCAGCCCAACATATTGTTGGCCTGCTCGGCTGCAAGCACACTTTGCTGGTTCAAGGTGTGTCTTTCATCAACCAGAACCTTCAGATCCTTCTCCACAGGATTGCTCTCAAGCCATCCTCCACCCAGTCTGTATCTGTGCTTGGGACTTCCCTGACCCAGATGCAGGACCTCACACTTGGTCTTGATTAACTTGATGAGGTCAGCATGGGCCCACCTCTCAAGCCGTCCAGATTCCTCTGGACATTTCATCTTGACCTTTCATGTAAATTCAATAACTAGCAATCTGAAATGGTCCCCGAATGGCTCATCAGTTGTTTGACTTCTGCATGTCTGGAGAGATGAACTGAAATGGGTTTGAGCTTTCTTGCACTGAACTTAGTAGCACATGAGCTCCTGTCTCAGTTCCTCACTTCTACTGGTGTCAAAATCAGCTTTGCATGATGTCATGGCTAAAAAGGACATCCAGAAATCCCACTAGACTGCAATCAGAACATCCTGATTACAGTCAGATGTATTCCGCATTAATTATATTCTAGTGGCAACTAACTTCCTATTCACTGCTTTAATTATTTCTAAAAAATAATCTTCATAACATGCAGGAATAATAATGCAACAATTCTAAAGCAATTCAAGGGTTATTTCAGAGTCTGTCTGGCAGGCAGAACGATTACTATTGTTTTAATGCATACATTATAAATTTGAAGAACAGGTCTGAAAATCTCCCCAAATTAAAGTAAATGGGAAGAAAAAAAAACTTTATCAATATGATTAAATGTCCAGCTTTTCTGCATAAGAATTGGAGCTGAAGTCATTAATGGCTTGAAATCTTAGCACAAGTGTCTAACCATAAACAGCCATCCTGTCTGCCACACTTTCTTAACAGTGCGGTAATGAGCAACAGCAAGTTACTGAAACAGCATCGTAGGAGGAATAAAATGCTTTGAGTTTGCTTTGCCTAGTGAGCCTGTCAGGTAGCAAACTGCACACCACAGGTCTCCAAGCGGCCAGTTGTCTCAGAGGGTGTTGGCAAACTATTTGATGGCTCACGTTCCCTCTCTCTCCTTGCCATTTCCCTTTTCCTCATCTCTCCCCTGACAGCATCAGCACTGCACAGAAAGTTTGGCACTTCATAAAAATCTCAACTGAAGCATCTTTGTTTTTCCAAGTTCAGGAACGCCCAGTTTCATCCTGGAAGTTTCAGAAGAGGGACTAACCTAGTGCTACAAATGTACAGGTTCTGCTCTTGTCCTCAACCAGTGTGTATGGGAACTGTTGAATCACGGCCTGAACCACTGATTGATCACCTGAGGCGAGCACTGGGTCAGCCGCAGGGGCACAAGTGAGTGTGATTGGAAGGGGTGGAGTTTGACTCCACTTCTCCCAAGACCCCATTTAAGGGCTGACCACCACCAGGGAAGGATCTCTAGTTGGAGATCCCTCCCTAGTGGAGTTATCAGCGAGCCTCAACCATCTTTAAAGGTGAGCCACTCTTTTCTTATTAATCTTATTAATTTTCTTATTAACTATCTGTACACCATCTACTTAAGCCTATCAAAAATATACTAGCTTTGGCACTATTTCTTTTGGGTGCTATTTTGGGGGTCTTTTGCCGTACACAGAGGCATGATAAATCCTTTCAGTATGTTTTTCCCTGGAAGAAGTGATCTAAAATGGATCTCTACTTTAGCAGTCAGCTCCTTCCCCATCATTCACACCTGACACACCAAGAGAGCATCTGACTGCACTTCCAAGTTCATTCACATGGGTGAAGAGGGTCCTCAAAGACACCCTGCCTTTCCTGCCACGGTAAGGCCTTTAAACCCATCAGATCCTGTCTCCATTCAATTACAGCTCATGTCACAGGAAAGCCAATTCTGAGACACTTGGTCGCATAAGAGAAGGTCTCAATGTGACAGTGTATGATCTGAAAAAAATTAAGACCATTTAAATATTCCGAGAGAAGCGGAAACACATTAAAGTGTGTTTGCAAAGCAGCTATTTATGCCTGGCATACATACAATCTAAAATTGCATTAGCTGCTGAATTACTGGCATTCCTTTTCTCTTTTTTCTCTTCATACTGTTTCTCTAAGCAGCAAACTTGAGTCTATTGAAGTCATCCTTTCCATTTGACAACTGCTTCAGTAGTCTGACTAATGTAATCAGATATACTCTGAGAACTATAGAATGCAAAGGCACTGCCATTACAGCCAAGCCTGTGGATATATTTTTGCAAATTATGTAGCAAAACGAAGCAGTAAATCAGTGTCTGATTAGCTCTGGGATTTGAGGAAGTTCTGATTTGAAAACTGATGAGAAAATTGCCCTCTGGAATGATAAATGGGCAAAGGTCTTCTTTGCTTTTTGGGAAAGCAGACTGTATTATCTTCACAAAACTATAGTGATCACAGCTGTTCCACGGTGGTGGATAGGGGCCAGAGATCTTGTCAAGTGTTTTAACTTCTGTTGAACAGGGGTGAAATATTACACTTGCATTAAGTGCTGTAAGTATGGACTACATGAGGCAGAACCTAAAACTGCAACCTTCTCTTGTTGCATCAAACTAGGCACCTGCTCAGAGGGGCCCGGGGATGTGCACTTACCCAAGTTTTGGTTGGTGCAGAATGCATCAGGGCTTGGCACTTCCAGTGTCCAATTGGTTCCAATTTCAATTGGTTCCAGATGTCCTGGGTTTCAGCTCTGCCTTTTCAGCCCACCCAGCTCCTTCCTGGCACACCACCAGCACATGCTGGTAGGACCTGATGCCTTCTTTGATTTGTGTTTATCCAGCATCTGAACACAGTGGGATGCTGCCCCAGTACCATAACACTGCTATTAATAACAATAAAGATGCAAATTACCCTTTGGATTTCCCCAGAGCCAAAGCTTCCCTGCAGTCATGGATCACCTCACCTATCACAACTGAGAGATGATTCACTCTTCTCCTTTAAAGATCACATCCCAGTCTAGATTTCAGTCAATGACATTTTACCCTATCGATATTTTCTGATGAGTCCTCGCTGTTTTGGTGTCCATGGTGACAACTGCTTTTATTCTGCAGCCAGCGTCCCGGTGCCAGCGTGGGAGTGCTGATGAGGTCCCTTGGCTTAGCACTTACTTGCACGAACTAACAGGGGCTGTTCTTCCCCATCAGTCAGGACCTGGGGAACCACGCCAGATCAGGGGAACAAGGAGGAGGCAGCCCCCAGCTAGCAAGGCTTATTCATTTATCAAGCTGAGTTCAGCATTAACACTTCAGAGCACATCCAAAAGCCTCGAGCATGTTTTGGAAAAGCGGTGGAGACAAACAGCGTGCATTCACTCTCACCTGCTGTCTGCTGTTACATAGTTGATGGGAAGGAAGAGGAGGAAGAAGAAATCAAATATGTGCTTTTTATGGCGCTTGCATTAGTTAATTCAGCTGACAAACTTTGCACTTACCCTGGACCTTAATTAATGACAGTGGGTCAGTTAATGTATCTTTACGACCATCTTTTCTGTATTGTATTATCTCTCACTCAGAAAAACAAACGGAAAACCCTTAGAAAAACCTAACACCTCAGGCAATGAGAAAATAATTAAGCATTGATTTGGTCAGCTTTGTAGGATCTTAGCCAGTCAAAGACTAAAGAAAACCATCTCTTCTTGCTGTGCAGGACTTCATAACCAAAGTATCCCATTGTCTTGTCAGGAATACATTAATGATCCAGTGGGTAAACTGAGGCATCAAGAAACTGAAGACGGATTAAGTGAAGACTATGGCCCAAGGTGCAGTTCCCAGTCTCGTGCTGTTGCCTCAGAGCGTTTTCCTGTGGAACCAGGCATTCTTAGGGGATTTCTGAGATGTCAAGAATACAGCAGTTCACATATTAACAGAGATTTAATGCTTCTCTACCATAAAGCCACTGATTTGAAAGCCAGTGCTGTCCTGTACATGTGTTCTATGAGCAGGAGATATGACTATAGCAAGTGCGTGACCATTTTATGAAGGCTTGTTAGAATGTCAGTAGACATGAAATGGAAATAACCTGATAGAGGGAACATGAGCCATGCACAAGTCACTGTCAGCCCCCCCATTCAGACATCCTTCCTGGCATTCCCTACAGATGTCAAAAGAAAGCAGGCAGTTCCATTTGTAAGGTGTTAGCACTTGTCTTGATACCTGGAGCAGCCAGCAGTGTTTTGAGCGTCTCCAAAGAATTGCTGTTATGCATTCAAGGAGAATGAAAATATAAGGAGACATCTGTAAGAACAGAGAGAAGGAGAGTAAATAGTATCTTTCCCCCTTCTAACTTGTCCTTCAGTTGCATTTTGGTTTGAGCAGTGAGTTTACAACTGCAGCAGACATCAGCCGGGCTGGGGCCCCTCTCCATTTCAGAGACTGGTGATACTGGTGGGTTCCTATCCCCGGTGCCTGAACAGAGGTGCATGCAGCATGGGAAACACTCAGGAAGAATTGGATGTTGGTGCCAAGTCTTAGAGCTAGATACAGCCTCGGTAGAATCACAGAGAGGGGTTGCACAGGAGGGTTGGACTGCGTGGTTACACCTTCCTTCATCCACCTGACCAGTCTGTCCCAGGTGACCACCTTCCTTTGTGTTACTGAATTTAATGGTAAGCACCCTATCAGCTCAAAGCAGCACTCTCCCTGCCTCTCTTTGTTTGTTGTGCCTTCTCTCAGATGTAAAACAGAAGGAACAGAAATCCCTAGCATCTAATCAGACCAAGGCAACAAGGGGAGCAGCATGATGCCCAAGCAGAGTGATTTTGTCATCATTCTCCCGTGCAAGTCACAGGACCTAATCTTGGAATCTATACCAACTTGGAAAGAATGAGAATGAATCAAAATCCAAGGAGAGGGACTATCAAGGAAAAGACCAGTGAAAACAACAGGGGAGATACGTTCCGCTGAAATCTTTTTGTGAATCAGGGTCCCTGATTCTTGCTCTTGGCATTATAATACATGATGTCATTTTTAGGTTGATTTGATTTACCAGAGCACGTATAATGCTTCACAGCCCTCCAAGTGCTTTAATTTCACAGCAAAGGCTATGAGTGCTATAATCGCTCATCTGACTAGGTAATTATATTTACAGGAGATAAAACAACAGTTTTTATATCTATATGTCATGCCCAACACAAGCAAAGACCTTGATTGGCTTCCAAATCCTCATCTATTACTGAACTGCAGACTTTGTGCAATTGTTTCAGTCTTCAAAGAGCTAAATGAGACAATCAATTAACCGAGTCCTGCCAATTGCAGAGTCCTCCTATGCCCTGCTGTGCAAATGAAGAGAGTAATGGTGCTACTGGAAATCTGAACAACCAGTGGTTGCCCATGTGTGGATAGCAGCAGGTATTGACACTAAATGAACAAATGGGAAATCCAGTAAAAGCAGCATGAGAGAGCACAGAGAGGTTTGTTATTTAGGGGAAGATAACAAGACTGGCCAGAAATCATAGTATTTTCAGGGGTAATTAATATTTGTTCCAACTTGGGATGAAAACAAGTTTTGAAAATTTGAAAATTCAGTATTTCTCATTTCCCATGGAACAGGTACGAGCTGCATAAACAGGTGTTTCTTTTCATTTTTATACAGGAAAGCATTATGGCAACATTTACATTTTACAGTATTGCTTTCCACTGTCAATACCTGTGATGACTATGGAGCATCCACCATCAACTCTAACAGGCTTCAACAGAATGCAAGTCATTTTAGTGAAATAAGAATGAAGCCTTGTACGTGGTTGCAGTGAAACAGCAGCAAGTGGAAACCAAAAGGTCAGAGTGCACAGTTCAGTATGCAACAAAGGGACAGAAATGAAACATCCAAACCAGTTGTTAATATTGTGATAATTCTCATGGAAATTGGTTGGACAGATTTGAAAAGGAAAGCAAAACAAAGTAAACCAAAACAACGTGGCTTCCCATTAGAAACAGCAGACTTCTGGTATGCTGAAATTACCCCACATCTTCCAGAGCTTGCCTGAACCTGTGAGTACAAAGCAGCTGAGAGCTGTCTCCTAGAGAGACATAAGGAACCCAGTGAAATATAACTCGTTTGCAGGTCCATTATTTTCCATAGCTGATGTGTTTGGGGGCAGTCAGTCCCTGCACTCATGCCAGGTCTTGCAAACATCTACTATGCATGGAGTCGTTATTGGTGTAAGGGAACTGCTAAGTCAGGTCAAAAGGCAGCACCAAATGTTCCCCAGTACCATCCCTGTCCTAGGCAGCAGCAGCCGAGAGCAATAAATAAATATTGGTACCAACCCATCACATACAGCTATTATGACTAATTCAGTCCTTTGATATTTATATTGTTGCTGAAATTAACTTAATAAGTGCTCACTTCACTAGAGGCGGAATCAGATATTAACAGCTGAATGAGACGAAATCCCTGCCATGGCTCAGCACAGAGAAAGAAATGTGTCTGAAAGCAAGAAGGATCGGATGAAGACCAGCAGGTGGGAGAGATGACTGAGGCAGCAAGGAGCTCTGTTAGCTGGAGCAGGAGGCTTCCCTCCAAGGATGCTTCCTGCTGCTTGTCTGAGGGGTAGGAGGACAAGGCAGTGGGATTTCTTCTCCTCTCCCTTTGCTGTCCAATGGAGCTGGTGCTCACAGCAGAGAGAGTGGCTGAAAAACTGCTCAATCCTTGCTGGCAAACACAGTTGCCAGACATGATTCCTCCCTTCGCTTCTGTTTTTGACTTGTGCTGCTGTTTTTCTGAAGCTCAGCTGCAAAGAAGGTGGGAACTTTTGCTTCATCTAGAATAATTTCTTTCCATTGTTTTTTTCCTACTGAGAATAAAACATGATCTGCTGAAGGCAATGTGGTTTAATACCAAATGGAGGGAGAGAAAAACTAATTAAATAAGCAAAGATGCATCTCAACTTCTGCTGAAAGGGCACAGCATGGAAAAAATACAGGACTATTTACTGGCTGTGCAGGTTAAATAGAGGTTCTTGCTCTTGCAGTGCAGAAATACAACCGTGTAAAACAGGGAAGCTTGGTCTGATCATCCCCTCATCCTGTGGGAATGGAATAACAGAGGTGTACCAGCATCCTTCTGTTTCTTGGTAACCATGGAGCCGAGCTAATGGATTTAATTTATGTCCACTGTATTTCTCCTTTTATTGGACAAAGACCACAGCTGTATTAGTAACACAAATACACATGGAATATTTCAATTCCCATTAGGATATTTTGTCTGGTGGTATAATAATGGCAAATATGGAATAATCTCTTGGCTCTTGGAATGGTATTTTAACTAGACATGTACATGAATCTTTATGAAGCAGGATGGACTGATAGCAAAAATCGTGTCCAACTGAGGATGGGGACCTCTTCTTATTTAGAAACCTGCATCTGCTGCCCTTCAGGAACAAGACTGCAAAAGCCGTGAGGCTGCACAAATCTGGAAAAGGATCCTCAGTTATCTTTAAGCATCACCAGGAACCAGGCAGGCAGGACCTATCCAGAAGGAGCAGCAGCACAGTTGGATCACAAGCATGGACTTTGAGCTGCTTCTCATTTATCACTGGAGAGTGGGAGAAAGCAGGAGACATATAGATTGAAAGGAAGCAAGAAGCAAATCCCTAGTAAGAAAAGATAAATGGCTAACTCGAAGAATTTGGCATGGCCGGAAGAGATCAATTGTGAAACTCGTGGAGATTTGCACATTTGTTTTCATTTTGCATCAACAGTCAAGAGTCTTTTGTAAAGTTTCAGTAAGAACAGGAAATGATCAGTCCATCCTTGAATGACAAACAGACTGAGTCCCAGCTCACTCAGCTGCAGTATGGGAGATACTACTTCAGATCCTTGCTCTGGATGCCTTGAGAAAACAGAGCCCTTGGACCACTGAGTGTTTAGAATGTATCACTATCCCCTCTCAGCTTCAAGCCCTAAGTGCTGAAGTATTTGTTAACAGATGTGGGAATCTTTCATCATTTTGACCAAAATCTAATTCCAAGAATAGGTTTAGTGAAAATAAACATTGCAAAGAATTATTTCATTTCAATCAAAGGAACTTTCTCTAGAGCTCATACAAAATCCAGGCTTTTAGAAAATGTATCTCTTTTCAGCTTGTCTCTGCCTTTATATCTGTCTCCACACAGTCATCTGTTTGCTTGCTGCAAAGAAATCTCAATTTTCTGATTCTTATATAAATGTGAAACCTGTATTACCCTGAGGCTTTTTTTATTTTTTTCCTGGAGACACTCTACAAAGGTTTTCCATGTCACAAGATCTTTACAGTATCTGGATTTTTATCTAATTTTTCTCCTTTATGCAGATACCAGCAGAGAAGTTAGAGATAACCTTACCCTGCATTGGAGAATCTATATTACAGGAGTAAATGAGGCTCTGAATTTTCTCACCGACCTGTGGCAGAAAACTGAAAGCTACATAAATAGCATGAGAGGAGTAAATCTGAACTGAGCAATTCAGGCCAGAGTTTGTCTGTACAAGTGACATACCGCAGGCACCAGCATCCCCAAACACCAGCTTTAAGGTAGGCAGCTGCCTGGAGGTGCCCAATGGTCCCCAGACAGTCAGCTTCTGTCTTTCATGGGGTCATGAACTGCAAAAGCAGGCCCCTACATGGCCATCCAGGCTTCTGAAGCCTTGAATCCTGAGATCCTCATTTAGCTGTCCTTGCCTCTCCCCTCCCTCCTATTGCCATCAGTAGCTGATGAAGCTCCAGGGAATTTCTGGATATACGGGGTGGGCAAGGAATGGCTCTGCCATTTAACTTTTCCATTCAAACATAACATGTAATGCTGTCCTTGCATATAAATAATATTTGACTTACAAAACTATGAAATGGAAAAGCAAACTTCCTGTGAACAAATGAGATGTTTCAGCAACTACAAACCACATAATTTTCCTGGAGCTTGGGTACTGGTGAGGAGAATGTCACACACCTCACTGGTGAATACAAAAGGACCAATAAGGGCTTCTGATCCACCACAGCACAGAAATCATAGAGGAAATCAAGATGGGTGGGCAGCTGGCTGTTGCTCCTAGTTTAAGAAGATTTTTGGTCTTCTCACCTCTTGCAAACTGCAGAACAGAAAGGAGGTCAGAGAATAGCTTGACTGTCACCTCTATATTTTTATTCACATTGCCCCAGTACTTTTGATCCCTAGAAGCACTACAGTTATCACTGGCAGCTCCAGAGCCAGGAGTCTTTGAGGCAGTTTAAAGTGTCTCATAGGAGAGGTGTTCCAGCCATTTAATCATCTTCGTGGCCTTCCTCTGGCCCTGCTCCAACAGCTCTGCATCCCTTGTGCACTGGAAGCCCCATAGACTCCAGATGGGGCCTCACAAGGGCGGAGAGGGTAGTAACCTTCTCCCACCTGGAGCAGTGCTTTTATTTATTTTGCCAATGTTTACTGAAATCTTGGAGAGTTTCATCAGGGTTATAAATGAAACAGGGATTGCTAGCTCTTTGGTTCAGGTAGAAGAACTTTCAGAGAATGCCTATGGCAAGAGCTTTTGCTTGTCTGTAGGTCCTGCTTTGAGTCCTGCTTTCTGCAGGAGGTTAGACCAAATGGATCTCCAAAGTGGCCTTCCAAGCTAAATCTTTCTTTAAGTTAATTGCAGGTAGTGAAACAACAGATGGCACTCTAGATTATCTCATAAATCTTGTGCATTTTTAGCAGGCAGACCTGTACAGTCCTTTTCTATTACTTCTTAGCAAGGCTTCAGCCAAAAGTGCTCTTACAAACTGTCAGTGGAGCAAGCTCAAGGGTAATACAAACAATCCAGGGCATCAATCTAGTATTCAGTCTCACCAAAACACACAATAAGAGAAAAACAAGCCAACACAAACATGATTTTAAATAAGTTATTAGGTGAAATGGAAGTGGAATTGTAGCCTCACCTTTTGTGTCACTGATGAGTTTGGAAATCTGTGGATTAACAAGGCTGCATAACATCTTGATATTATTGTACTCTCTGTCTCCTAAAACTTGCTGTCTCCTTTTAGAAAGAAATACTGTCTCAATTCCCCATGACACTACAATAACATGTTTGGTATAGTGCAAAATCAGGCCTATTTTCTTTAAAACACAGTGAATTGCTGTTTTTTTTCATATCACATCCTTTGCCAAAGTCTAAGCATGTGGAAATGGAGACCAGGTTTGCTTCACCAGTTATGGTTACAAGAGATGCTCAACTGTGACTATGTGCTACTCTCTTTCATAACAGTATAGAATTAATCTGCTATTTAACTTACTAAACCTTTAAACATTTTTTTGCCAGATGTCAGACTGCCTACTTCAAATTCCTTATTAGATGGAGATTGCTGCTTAGGGAACAGTCAACTTCAGCTTCCTCTGTATCAGTGGTCTGTCTCCCATCACTCCAGCAGCATACTTGGAGGCTTATTTCTTTCTGATGAAGCTATTTGCATGTCTGGAGATACAGATGCCCAAAGTGAGTGATCTTTTGGCTGCTAAACTATTCTGATGGAAAATTAGAGTCAAGTGAGGTAATGGATTTTAGTATTACTATTGCTGGAATTTAGGGAAATGCAGCCTTCAAATTTTGAAGGACCTGCCTCATATGATATTTCTTCCCTTAAGCATCACTATAGCAGAGCAGAGCTGGACAAACTGCTGCTGAATGCTGGTATGTGGGCTCTGCAACTGCATGAGGCACTTCAGATAGATCCCACCCTGAGTCATCTGTAAAATATGTATTGACATCTCAGCTAGCCACACTGACTCCTTTTATAGCCAAAGGATAGATTAGTCATCCACTGTTTCTGACATCTGAGGATGAGTTGTTTCTGTTGAGGAAAAAAAAGCCTGGATGCCTGGCTCAGCTGTTCACATCCATACTCTGGACACCTAGTATGCAGTGAGATGAATCTCACCCCTTAGACATACTGGACTGATATATTTTGCCCAAATGTATACGCCCTCAGTGTTGACATCTCTATCTGAACAAGCTACCTGGCCTCCCTTAATAGTTAATGGAGAAAAAACAGCATCCACAGAACACAGTTCACCACAGTGCAAGGGAAATGTGTGAAAATGGATTAGACAATCAGGCAAGAAATGTTTGGCTCTCACCATAGAGCATGAAGAGTGAGGACACCTCTTTCAAAAGACTTCATCATCATCAAAGATCCCTGAAGTGAATGGAGACAAATTCCACTCTTTGCCTCAGTTTCCGGTCTATTAAAATGAGAATGGACCCAGTGTTTGTATAGGAGATGAAGAGAAGATAGGAGCCAAGCCTAGCTGATGAAGGTGTTCTGCACTGGGGGAAGAACTGAAGGAAGAGAGTTGGACTTCCAGAGAACTTAGCAGTGGTATGGGCCACGGACAGAAGCTGATGGTCCACTTGTATAAGAGAAGAGATTACAGCAGCTTCCACAGACATACAAGGATTCTTCCTATACCTTGGGGTGACCAAACTTTGGAGGTATACAAAGAAGAGGTAAAGTCCTTTTCTGAGCTCACTTCTCATTCCTGCTGGTTTGGTCTCCACCTGCAGGAGGTGCTGGGGACACAGAATAAATGCCCAAAGTATCTTTGCAGTTAGCACCATCAGCTTTTGTAGCGATGTTCCTGCCAGAATATGTTTCTCTGGGAGGTGAAGGAAGATCAATTTTGAACAAAGAAGAGATTCTTCCAAAGTTTTAAGAACTTCAGTGGGAGGCAATCAAAGGGTCTGCTGACAGCAAAGGCTGCTGGGAATGGAAATGAAAATGTCAGGGTGGTTTATATAGTGGCACTTGGCCAGAGCTGGACTGAATTAACTGAGCCAGGACAACACTAAACACGATGTACTAATAGGCTCTCAGAGTATATTTCAGACAGATGAAAGCAATTGTCCCTTGACCTTCTGCACCACAATTCACCTATAGCATTTGCAATAGCCCGCTAATAAACGTTTGGGAGAAAGATTATTGCTACCTTGGCAAAACTGCTTCACTCTGTCCAGAGCTCTTTACAAACTCAACAACAGTTGACTTCTCTTGATAAAACCCAGGTGCAGCTTCTCAGTGCTGAAGAAATCACTCTCCATGTGAGCCGTCTAAACAACAGACACCCTGCCACCTCAATAGGCTGTTGTGACAGCGTGCAGAGGAAAATCAGATGAATTCTGAATCTCTGTCTGGTCTGTCCCCTGAAGGATAACTGCTGGATACAACTCAGAGGAGATGCAAGCGGTCAAGAGGTAAATCTTCGGTTGTTTTTCTATTTGCACAAATCCCAGACCTCCCCTTCAAGGCCTGCAGCCAGTAACTTGTTTCAGCTGATGTTTTATTGACTGCTGACAGCTCAGTGCCATTTCTCCATTGCACCCTAGGGAACTGTCAGTGATTTCCAGGTCTTCACTGGTGATGGAAGCCCCCTTCAGAATCACTTAGGGGAATGTGAGGCAGAATTTCTTTGGAGCACGCATGAACCAACACCCTGCAGTTTGGAGTGAGTTCAAAAATAGCAGTGGGCACAATATATTCTTATAGTGAGGACATCAAGAAACTCAAAGACAGCCTGTAAGAACTGCATGTTTGAAAAAGATGTCCTTATTTATCCTAATGATGAAGCTGCCATCACCCGGACAGCTATACATTTAGTCTCACTTTCAGTAACAGGACTTCACTCGTGAGACACTCTGAGTTCAAGAACCACTCTGACCAGTCCACAGGGCTGTGTATCTTTCTCAGCACAGTGTTTCCATGGCTTTTAACCTTCAGCAGCTCTGTTAACATTTAGCAAACTTGAAGAAGACTTAAAAGTAGGACTGGTGTGACACTGCAGGCAACCGAGCTCTTGCATTTCTTGATCTGTAATTCTGTGACCACACGAGGCTGCTGTATTTGCCATGAAGTCTCTTAAATGTATCATTGGTCTCTGTACCTTTGGTTTTTCCTTGAGTAATATTGTGCCATGTGAGTCTCATTGAGAAAATAAGCCCAGAGGGGTATAATGGCAGTTGACATTTCTCATCAGCTCCCGCTGACCTTGAAATTGATTTCATGATGGCAAAATTGGGAATAAAAATAATAACTCTAATAATCAGGTACTCTGTAAAACCTCTTTTGTTCAATGGATCTATATAGCTGACATACTTCAGCAGCAGAAAAAAAGATGACATAATTGTAGAAATGTTACAAAAGCATCCAGGGGCCGCCTGCTTCAGATGCTGCTTACGCTGGTCCTGCAAAGGGCTCAGGAATTATTTCAATTCTAGGTTCCAGAAAATCCAGGCAAGTGTACCCAAATGCCTGTACGAAAGGGTATGTTTGAGTTCCCATATCAATACATTAACTGGGCAACTCATGCTCACAGAACATGTTGAGGTGTTTCTCTACCATGGGAGAACTCAGCATAACCTGTAGGGCTTTAGCATCTCTCTGCATCCTGTGCGTAGCAAGGAACATACATATGCCCTGCTTTGAATATGCAGGAGATGTACCCTATGCTAGGTGGACTTCAAGTGTTCTGCATAGACAAAGTCTGCTGACAGGCACAGAACAGCAAGTGAAGAAACTCGTGCGTATGTATTTCACAAGGAGAGCTTTACCTGGCTGTACCTTCTGATGGTTGGCATCCTGGAACCAGGGACTAACTCCCAGCCTAATCTGTACCTGAACAACAACAGCAGCTTTCATGTAACACATTTCATGTGGCTGCATCTCCTGGAAAGTCGGAGAGAAGCATAGCACTAATTTCAGTTTCACAGATGGAGCAATAGAGGCGTCAGTTCAAGCCATTGAGTTCAGCACATGGCAGATTTAGGAACAGAGGTCACCTCGGTGGCTGCTCGCCCTGACTCACTTCATGCAGCAGCAGCAGACAAACTCACACACAGCAATTACTCAGCTGAAAGGAAGCTCAGAGAAAAAACAACTTTCTGTGCTGCTCTGGCAGGATGACACAAACATGTTCTGGCTCTTAGTGCTGTGCAAAGCTCCACTGAGTGGTCCTCACCCTGCACTACTCCATGGCTACGTGGTGCTAGCAAAGCTATCACATCCCAGCCCATCCTCTCACTAAGGCAGGTGACAAGCAGCAGCCCATGTCACTAAAATGTAGCCTTTTCTCTCCACAGTATAGTGAGCTTTGTTCCTTCATCTGCACTAGGTATTTCTATGAGAAAACCTCACTGGAACTGGTGCAAAAGTGAACCAGAGACCAGTTTAAACCTGCCTGCCACTGGCTACATTGGAGTCCTTTTGCCCAGGAGAGTTTCTTGTAACTCCATAGCTCAGATGTTGGAATAGAAAAAAAAATGCAGGAAAGTTCTCCTGTGGGTAATCCAAGCAGGAGCCCTTCCTGCCAGCCTGTCCCTTGCCCACACTGGTTGGCTGATGATGAACAAGGAATTTACGACTCAGAATTATTTTGCATCCTTGCACCTGGGAGGAGTTTATTATTCTGGTCTTTTGACTTTTTCATCCTCCTCCTTTTCCTGCCTTCTCTCTCCTGGGTCTCCCAGCACTGCTCATTGCAGCCAGAGTGGCTGCAGTTAATTAGCTGAGTGTTTATTTGTTTGCTTCTGGGAGGACAAGGAAGGTGAGAGGCCAGAGTTCAGTGGCTTTGCAGTCAGCTCTGGCTCTGTCTGCTCAGCAGCTCCCACACTGAGGGCAGATCAAGGCTAAAGTACCAATTAAATTCCACTTAATCCCTCTAATAATAATAAGAAAGGAAAAAAAAAAAACAAACCACCAACTAAGCAGTGGCACTCTCACTATGCGCCTTGCTGGGGGGATTTGTGTCCTGTCCTTCATGCTCTGCAGCCATCCATCACTTTCAGCCTCCCACAGCTACCTCCCAGCCTCTGCTCAAAAGCCAGCTTCACCTCTGCCTGTGCCGTTCAGATGGGCCAGCCCCACCAATTAAGAAATGATGGTCCTGGAGCAGCCACTCTGCCACACTCATGGCTCAGGCTGAGTCCACCCCGTCCTGCCCAGCAGACAAGCCTGTTCTCATGTTCAGGGTGCTATCAGCTATAGCGCATTTTCCTTCTCTGGCAGCAGGAAAATAAGTCTGGGGCTCAGAATGGGAAAAAAAAAAAAAAAAAAGAGGCATGAGACACAGCAAAATGGGTGGAGAACTGACACATACACATGGTCTGTGCAGTTCCTGCTTCCACCCACAGCGGCAGACTAATTATTGCATGTGCACCACTTGAGGTTCCATCATGGTGTGCTCTTACATTCATGGTAGCATTGAACAGATACAGATGGATTCTGAAATGAGTGTAGAGCCAGAGACAAGAGAAGCCAAAACCAAACCTTGATGTCCATGTAATACATAAAACCTGTACGCATGCAAACATTTAGGCTTAATATTTTTACAGGATTGTCTTGGTACATGGACTTAACCTTTAAAGTCTTCTTTACAAAGCCTGGACCATGACATAAAATGTCATTCATGTCCTTGGGCTCCATCAGAAAAGGGGTGGCCAGCAGGGACAGTGAGGTGATTGTCCCTCTCTGCTCTGCCCTCATGAGGCCCCATCTGAAGTACTGAATACAGGTCTGGGGCTCCCAATATAGGAAAGATGCAGAGCTGCTGGAGAGGGTCCAGAGGAGGGCCATGAAGATGATCAGAGGGCTGGAGCACCTCTCCTGCAAAGACAGGCTGAGGGAACTGGGGAAGACTACAAGGAGACCTCACTGCAACATTCCAGTATTTAAAAGGGCATTATAAACAGGAGGGGAATCAACTTTGTACAAGGGTAGACAGTGATAAGGAGAATGGTTTTAAGCTCAAAGAGGGAAGGTTTAGGGAGGAGAAAGTTCTTCACAGAGAGAGTGGTGAGGTGCTGGGACATGCTGCCCAGAGAGGCTGTGGATGCCCCATTCATGGAGCTGTTCAAGACCAGGTTGGACAGAGGCCTGGGAAACCTGGTCTACCCCAGATCTGGAGGTTGGTGGCCCTGCATGTGGCAATGGGGTTGGAACTTGATGATCCCTTCCAACCCAGGCCATTCTATGATTTTATGATTCTTTGTCACTCTGAATCTGCCCTGGTCAGCTGTCAGTGGATTCATGCAAGCCTCATGATATTCAGGTTGAGCAAAACATGCCTTCTCTCATACTGAAAAAAATACTTGGGGAAAAGCAAATGGGCTCAAGCCCTCCCTGGCAGACACACCATGACATGCATGAAAGTGCAGAAATGTGGGAAAGCTTTGACCTTCCCCAGTAGTTCTGGCAAGTCAAGCTCTGGCACTTGAATCACTTGGGAAAAAGAAAAAAAAAACAACAGCAGCACTCTTTGTGTCAACCTGCTGTCTTTCCTCTGCAGAGAGCAAGGAGCATATTTCCCAGCTGAGTTTTCTCTAAACAAGAGTTACTGCCCATATGTTTGATTTGTGAGGTGATTAAGGAGGTTGGGATTCTCTCCTCATGCTTTTCCCATTTTCAGGCTCAAGTGCTGACTCCGGTACATGCAGCTTATTCATTCTTGAAGGTAATGTCATTTATACACTAAAAATGAAATAATTTCTGAGCACGTAGATTCAGTGGCCCATAAGCTATGTGTTTATTTCCACAGGTGCTTTTTTTTAAGGCCAGAAGGAAATATGACCACTATGCAGCCTGACCTCCAGCATGACATAGGACATAGAAGTCTACCCTGCAGACTCTGTGCTGCTTCTTCAGCTAGAGACATGAAGAAACATCCATCCTTCCCTTCATTTTCTGCAGTAAGCACCTGCCATGCCACTAAGCAAGGTAATTCAGCAGCTTTGCTCTTGGATTTGATTGGCATATGTGAGTATATTTATCTCAGATATATTACCTCAAACTTTCTTTGACATATATGGTGCTTTTCTATGACTAATGAAGTCTTGGTATAGTATTTTCTCGAGCAAATTCATTACTCTTGGAATGACTGAGTTAGAGCTGGTCAGAAAGCAGTTGCATTTGTTTTGTGGGCATGATGGCTTGTTCTGGTGCTTGTAACAAAGAAAGTCTTTGCTCATGAGATCGAGTTCGACATTTTTCATTCCTCCTGCTGGAACTTTCCAATCAATACAAAATAAGAAATTTTATGTAACAAGGATTTTTCTTCCAATGTGACATTTTGATTTGTAATTGCCAACATTTGAACGTGCTTTTTCTTACCTTTAAGACAGTATGAGGAGTTTAAGGAGTATACAACAACAGGAGGTGTTTCCCTCTCTGCTGAACAGACCCAGCACTGATGCACTTTACAACCACTGTATTTCTGGCAGAAAGAGGCTGCTTTAAATATAAAAGAGTACAGCAATTCAGAAGGCTGCAGATGGCAATATGCTAATACACACAGGATTGAACTTTGGTGAGATTATCTTACTTTTGCAGGCAATGTTTTAATGATGTTGTACTTTAAACTGCCTGAGTTAAAATAGGATCCATAATGCACTTAGAAGGCCTTTTTCTGCCGTCTCACATTCACCTAGATCTCTCAGGTACTTAAAAAAACACAAAAATCAAGACAATTTAATATATGTGTAAACTTAATGAAGCCAGCACAGCCACATGAGCAGTGCTGCAGGGTCTGGGTCCAGTGCGTCTCAACTGCAGAGCAACACGCAGTTAGATAGAAACATCCAGAGGAGCCAGCTAAAACACTGCTGTACAAAGCATTTTACAGCTGTTACATGGATTCCAATTCATCTCAGCCTGAAAAGCTCTCAAGTCTGTATCAGAGGTGAACAAGGAAGCTTTTTAAATTAACAGCAGTTTAAGACTGGAGGTCAGTGAGGGGATATGTGATGTGCCAAGAGAGAAAAGACCTCAGTCCTAATATTGTATCCAGCTCTCAGAAGGCTGCTGAGGCACTCTCATGTAATCTTTTTCTTGTAAATAAATTGTGTGGGATCATCTCAGCTACTTTTCCACCTCCAGTAACAGTGAGCCTCCAGACTTCTGATCTCCAACGTCTTTATTTCAGCTCAGCAGCTGTGTTAGGGAAGTGCAAGCACATACCCAGGCACACCAAGACTTCAGCCCAGCTTGCTTACAGCATAGATACTTCCCACAGCACCAAGATTTACAGGAGGTTGCAATGCCAGGATTTGGAGACATCACACAGCAAGAGAAGGCACAGTGTGTGTATCTCAGAGGTCATTCCTTGATGGCCAGCATAGATGAAACACTCAGTAACTTTTGCCACAAGTCACCTCATGAACAAGATCAATTCTTATGAACAGAAGTGGCAAGAGCCAGGGAAGCCCCCAATCTCCTTCATAGACTTAGCACTGTACAATAGACACAGATATGCACTAAAAAGCCTGAGAGGACTCCTGAGCTTTTCTTTCCCCTTTTAAGCACCAAGGCACAGAAGGGAACCTGTCCAAACTTCGCTTAACCAAGTATATAAACAACAGTGTCCAACGGCTACTCAATCAGGAGAATGTAATCCACAATCTCAGTTATTCCTATCCTTCTTTCTCTGGTCTATGCTGCAGAGTGTGCAACCCCCAGTAGTGCTGCTTTGTAGCTCTGGCCTTTACATGAATGCAGATGCAGAAGCCCAGGCATGCTCCAGCTCCAGGCACTTCCAGTGCCACCCTTGGATGGTCCAGGGAGGTGGTGGAGTCACCGCTGCTGGAGGTGTTCAAGAAACATTTAGATGTTGTACTGGGGGACACGACTTAGTGGGAAATGTTGACGATAGGTGGATGGTTGGAGTGGATGATCTTGGAGGTCTTCTCCAACCTTGGTGATTCTATGAAAGAGCCTTAAACCTTACAAGAACAAGTTGCAGACAATCTCTTGCAACTGGGTTGAAAAAAATCTCCCGCAGCAGGATGTTGCCTCTGACTGATGGTGGCTTGTTCTATGGCTTTTGTTCTTCATTGTTTTGGAAAAAAGATGGTGGACGTTTTAAGTGCTGCTTCGGTGGCAATTGTAACAGTGGCATGTCACTTTTAGATTCACTGGTTAAAGCCATACTAGCTGACACAAGCAATTTCTTGTGCAATAAATTCGAAAAAGCATCTAAAATAAACTTCTAATTACGTACAGATCCTGCTTTGGTGTTGATTATAATTCCCAGTCCTGCAGAGCAGGGTGTAATTATTATTTTCTCATTTGTTGACAGAGGAATAAACTGTTAGAAATGTTGAATACGTTCCTGTTTATCAGAAAGGAGAAATAGAGCAGCTCCTCAGTACAAACAACGTGAGCCCATGGCTGTGGTTGCAGGGCACTGAGATTTGCAAGCATAGATCGCATTTAAGACAATACTTCTGAATTTTCTGCTGCAGAATTAGCCCTGTTCCCATCTCCTGCTGTAACTCCCAAATGGATCAATGGAAATTTTCCATTAGGAAATGGGAGCATCAGCCACAGCTGAGCTGAAAGGGTCCCTGGAGAATCCAACCTGCGTGGAAGAGTGTAAAGAGGAATGAAAATAACAAAAGCAGATAACTCGGTTTTCATTAAAAGCTTTTTAGTTCATTGCCAGAACTTTCTGATGTCTCATAAAAGGAAGTTTGTGGCTTTGAAGATTTTTATTTGTCTGTGGAAAATAATACAATGAGAAACATCGGTGATGTTCCATGAACATCTCTGGCTCATTAAAAGCCCTGGTTTTCTCTTGAGGCATATCATTCTGCTTCAAGTAGTACTGATTTTAAATATGTCTTAAAACCAGGTCTCCATCTCACAGCTTTCACCACCACTTTTCCCTCAACGCCATCCAGATCCTGCTGCATTGGGAGCACTGTGTGGTGTTTCTGATGAGAATTCCTGGCTTCCCAAGGAGAAAAAAATGCAGAAAATCCTCAGCCTGTCCTGATTTTTTTAAACAGGACAGAAGTGTCCACAGCCTGGCATAACACAGCCATCAAACTTGTAGCATTTTTACTTCTTTAGAACCATGTTTGGCACAAAAGAGCAGATCATCCTGACTGAAAAAAAAGCCTTTCTTAGCTCTGGCTCTTGGGGAATCCAAGGATTTTCTCTCCTAGCCAAATAAAATCACAAAATCCACAGATCTTTGCATTGAATTATGTTTTCCATCTTCAGACTGCAGTCACTTATCTCTGCTATTCTAACAAATATTAGAGAGCCCTCATCCACTGGAGTAGGAAGCTGAAATACTAAGCTATGCATGAAGATAATTTATTGACTTAAAATATCTAACAAGGTTATCAGGTCCAGATTTCACTTTTGTTTGTTTGTTTGTTTGTTTTTCTTTTTGCTTTTCAGCTTTAAGACAAATTATTATTTATAAAGACAGCAAACTAGGCCACTGCAAATGTCATCAAGGAAGCATTACAGTCAAATATCCACTATTAAGCTGTCAGAAGGAATTATTTAGGATAACTTTTGACTTTTATGTGGAGTCGAGTGCACTGTTGAACTGGACTTCTGGGAACTCAGCTAGTACATTCTTAGCCCCTTTTACTCAGTGTCATGAATATGTTTGGGGCATTTTTGGTTAATTGTGCAGGTGGGGGCTCTGATTGAGCCAAGAAACAGCATCTAGGTCTGAGGGACCACCTTTGTAGTTGGCAGAGAGAGGAGGGAAGCCCAGAAGGACAAGAGATGCCTCTCTTGGGGAGTAGATGGAGGATAGACAGGGCAGATGAATTACTCATCAGGAGCATTGCTTTCCTCATTTACTCCAAAATGAGCCCAGAATGACTCATTCAGACTTACACATCTGCATCTAGATTAGATGAATCCTGTACTCAAGAAAAGGTCTGTTCGAGACAGAGAAAAGCAGGATCAAAGCAGAAAGGAAACAGCACCACTGGATAGCCCACTTCAGAACCACTAGTGACACTGAGCTGCTGCAGGAGCAGAAAGCACAGGCACAGGGGGTATTTCTGAGCGGTGCACGACAGCCTTGCCTCTTGGAATTGTTTTTTGGTTAGAATAAAAGTGAAGTTCTCCCTCAATTAAGAGTGTATAGATTGGAGACACAAAACCTGAGCAGTAAGCAGCTTTGAAGCTCCTCCAGGCACAAACAAGCTGAATTTGAGGTGGGGAGGAGACCTGCAGAATCCAGGGCAGCGAAGGAGCTCTAGCTCTAGGAATAAATAGAGCATGGAGTCAGGAGGAACAGGGTGTATGTAGTGAGCCTGCAGAAAAAAAACAACAGCAACAAAATAGCAAGGATTCTAGCTTGCATACAGTTTAAAAATCAGTTATTTCTCTTACCAATATGAACCATATATATAAGAACAAGACATATAGCCTGCCTTCCTACCCATTTATCTCCACTGGCAGGAGACATTAACATGTACTATGGCCAGCTGATCCGTACTTGCTTTTTGGCCAGCTAGCAAACAGAGTAAGTGACCATTAGATTTGTTTCAAAGCTCTCCTGTTTTGTCCAGCAGAGGAAATCTACATCCCAAAAACCAGGATGGGGATCTACATAGGGGAAACAGATAGAAAGAGAATATTGCAAAAGAGAATGTTGCAAAATACTTCTTTTGCAGTCACACTTGCCAAAAGGTAAGAAGGGATGGAGCTTGCCCCCAGGGTAGAAAGAGAGAGTCATCAGGATGAAATTGTGCTTGACGCTGTAGGAATTGAAGAATTGGTCTGGTCTTTGTAAATGAGTGGACTGAGGGACAGTAAGTTAAATGGACAGAGAGCAGACTTACAGGCAGAGCCAATGGGACAGATCTTTAGCACTCGTGACATTTATTACTAACCACTGCTGCAAGTGATGATGACACTAATTGGAAAAAGACTGAGCTGTAGTGGGGGAAGGTGTCACCTGTCACACCCAAAGGCACCCTTTGTCAGGCTCAGTGTGACAGCCAATAAAGTCTCTGAGCAAACAATCTACCGCAGCACTTTTACAAACTTTGCAGTCCCTGAAAGGGGGTGTCAAACCTGAAGGAGAATTTTTGCAAGGAGCAGCATGAGCACATCCTTCAGTTTCATTATGCCCTGCCAGCCTTGCAGCCCTCAGCTCCGCTTCCCCTCCAATAAATTCCCTTGTAAGAGCTATTTCTTAATGTTTAATCTTCAGATGATTCAGAAATCTTTTCTGATAACAAAACCCCTCCAATTGTAGCTTTTATTCATGAGAATAGAGACTTAGTCTTCAGGTGCCTGCATTGTCTTGACAAAGTTCCTGTCATAAAAATCTCTCGTGCTACTTGGGCGCTGATGGATTGGAAGCCATAAATCTTGCTGTTATTAGAGCCACAGTTCTCCGCGCTCGTTGCAACAAGTACTCACCAGCCATAAATCCTTGTCTTCTTTTCCATAAGAGCCCATTTCAAATGCTTCGGTGAGATCTGGATTATTCTTTAGCTATTCGGGTGCTTCTTAGAAAAGACATTAGAGGCGGTCTCAGAAAGAAAATGAGTCTCCTGGTGAAGCTTTCAAAGGAGTTTCAACATTAACACAAATGCTGTTCCTGAAGCCACAAGAGAAGCAAGTAAAGAATTTTCTTCCTTAAAATTTCCACCTTTTCTCTCTAAAAAAAAAAATGCTGCAGACCAGACACTGCTTATTTTCAAATGGAGACATCAGGGAATGATCAATAAATAAACAAAATTTGACCAGATACAGAGTGATGCGTAGGTGTAGAACTGAAAAGGTGAGATCGCCTTCAGATCAGAATAGAAGGAAGCTCATAAAGCAACTGTGAAATCTTAAAGCATTCTTTGAAAAAGACAAAACTACAACACTCAGATCTTTGTCAAATCAGGCTTCAACAAAACCTAGAAGCGCTCTGCTGAGATAAACAGTGATGGAGACCTCCATCTTCTGTGTATTCATGCAGCTGTGAACATATGAACATGATCGTATATACTCACACATAGGTTCACATGGGTGTATTCAGACCATGAAGTCTAAAACAGTGTCAGAAACCTCAAAGCCAGAGAACTAGTCTCAAGTTCGTGATAGAATTCTCAATTGAAAAGTGATTCTTTGGGACCAAACCAAGGCAAGAAAAGAGTAAGAGTCCCTTCTACAGAGGAAACAAGAATCCAGCCCTAAGTTTAAGCAAGCTGACTCAGCTGACATATACTGCCGTTTTTGCAGCTGAAGGCACTGTCACACATTGCTGTGTTAAATGGGGACCAAGAACCTATGCTAGCTCCCGGATGTGTTATAGTCCTTGTCATGTAATTCTGGGATCACAGCTCTGGTTGGCACACATCCATATTGCAGATGCAAGCATGGCAATCTTGAACATCTTCAGCAAGAGTCTCACTGCAGACACCAGTAGTGTCACGCTACGTCCCAGCAGGTCAGAGATGGTACATGGTGATAAATAAGGTCAGGAGAAGGACAGAAATCAGGGAACCACTTTACTTCTGCCACAAGGACACAATTACAGGGAAGGAAATCACCCAACAACTCAGCTTGATAATTTCAAGTGTAATTTAATTGGAAACATTAAAGTGTCTAAGCTCAAAGTTATTTCAGAAAAACAGGCACATACCCCTAAAATAGCCATTACAAGTATTTTCCTCCTACTCAGCAAGAAAAGGCACCAGGGATAATTTAGTGACTCGAGTCATTAGTTGTATATTGACGGCAGGGGATGACGCCAAGTCCTAAAACTTGGCGAGGAGTCGGAGACCATGTTATAGTTTATATTTCTCCTTCAAGATCAGAATGTGAAAACTCCTCACTATAAAAGAGGTTTCCTTTTTCCACAGTGTAAGCTCTTCAGCTAGTGTATTCCTTTTTCCAGGGGAGGAATGCAAGGAGCAGCATGTATGCAACCTCCGGGTGCAAGTCTCAGAGCCTTTTGCACCAAGCAAGGGCAGCTCAGCTCCTGCCCTCCTGCCCCTTGTGTACTTGGATCATCTTTTCCTCATTCCCAAGGTTCTGGGCCACAACACAAAGAGGCAGAGCATGACCCTGCAGCAAACAACAGTCATGTCCACACACAATACACCCTACCATTGAATGAGATTTGGTTTCTTGTATTTGTTTGCTGGTTCTTGAACTTTCAGGTCATTCTTGGGTCTCAGTTTCAGGCCTCCCCTAGCAACCAAGGCAGTGGAAAACTCAGTGTTGGAAAAAGCAGTGTTTCTCACGCATCACAAAAACATTCAGAAAATCACCAACTACGAGTTGTCAGTAAAACTTGAGCGTTCACAAGGGGTAGATTGACATAAGATTGCCTGGAACACATTGCTGGATACTCTTTTCAATGACCATGAGTTTTCTCTTGTAACAAAAGCAAGCCCTTCACCTAAGCCATATCAAATTGATGCCCAGGACACAAATGTAGCCCTCATTCATTGATAAACACAGATAACCAAGCAGGTGGTAGCTGCTGAAGAACATTCTCTGTTGGTAACATATGTGGAACTGCCTGCGACCCCAGCCATGTTGAGAAGAAAGCAGATTTTCTCTCCAGATGGCAAGCTTTACTCACTCTAATTACAGATATATTCCCAAACACCTGAACACTCTCCACATACACATTGAGACACCACTTTACAGGCTGACGACTTGAAGTAAAATTTACTTCATTCTTTATCAATTTTTTTTTATTTTTAAATCAAAATTTCAGCTCAGTTCTCTTGACTGCCTGCTGTCTTTCTCCAAGCAGCCTTTTGCAGTCAGTTTGTTGTGCGGGTCTCCTTGGCTGCAGCACAGGGCAGCTCTGGCATAAGAACTTTTCGAAAGAGGAAAACAAGCTTTCAAATTAATCTTGGGATTAATTAGGAGGGAGATAGAAGTGTAGAGTTTCAAAATGCTTTGCTTCTTAATTAAGGACTGCTCACTTCACAGCTTCATGATCCTGAAGCAGTAAAGAAGATGGAGCCAGGTATTTAGTGGTACAGGTCAATATATCCCCATTGACTTTGCAAAGTCGATTTATGCCTCTTCTGCCCAAGATAACATACTCAGAAATCAGTAATGAGATTCTCCATGACTTCCATAGAACTCTGGGTCAGGCCAATAAAAATGATCCATGCTTACTAATTTTTAGGCTGGTCATTAGGAGATTTCCCTCTCATCTCTCCCTCTTCCCTGTTCAAGGTCCACAGAGACAAATGCTACTTCTTCTCAGCATTGTGCTCTTCAGAACAACACTTGAATTTAATTTATTCCACAGTCTGACAGGACAAGCCAATATAGAGCTTTATTTCTCTGGTAAATCACTGCTTTACTCGATTCACAGGAAGAGCCCAAAGTGTTGTGAAAAAACAGTGATCATCTCAGGCCAACGGTGTCTGATGGAGATGCATAAAAGAGAAGAGAGTACCTTCCCCATTCAAAGGGATGCTGGAGATGGCACAGATACTTTTTCTCCCTTTTACAATATGGCAACTAAACTGAAATCTCAATGAGCATTAAGAAGCCAGTCACCCCAAACATCATCCAGGTCATTGTGCCTCAGGCTGTGATTTCAAAAATACGAGTTTTGCATAAATTATTGGCTGTGGGTTTAAACTGAGGTGATTTTTACTTTTTATCGGGATGGTGAAGATTTCATTACATCTCTAATGGCGTTCTTTGTTGCCTTTTCCAGAGGTGGTGACAAGTGCAACTCATCAGCCACAGTTCCCAACTGTGCTGACAGCTCTGAAGATGACAGACACAAAAAGACAATACCCCAAGTGTATCCAAATGAGATAAAAAATCAAGGAATTTTGTCATGTCTCTAAACACACACATACCCCTCCGCTTGTCTAATGCCAGGCATTACCTTGTGGTGACTTGAAATCCATCCGCAATTTTATTGACTGAACATATGCCAGAAATTCATTTTGCAAACGTCAATTGGCTTGGAAGAGAAAATGAAAAATTCATCTAGAGAAAGAGACAAATGAGCTTAACTCGTTTCTTCTCCCAGATTTAACAAGTATTTAAAGGATTTTATTCACCATTGCCAGTGTTAAATCTCTGCAATGGGCTGTAATGCAAATGTACCTTCCCTGTAAAGCCATTTTACAATGATGGGACCCGTCCAGGGGTGCAGTGAAATACTTGGCCAGCATGTGGTCGAGCACAGAGCTCAAAAGAACTTTCATGTACGAAGAGTATGTGGTGAAAACAAAAGTGGGAGTGTGGGAACTACTGAAACAGAGTGTTTACAGTATCCCTTTTAAACCCAAATATTTCATTCTGGACTTAAAAGGATTTTTTTGTGATGCATTTTGGAAATATAATTTCAGTCTGAGATCAAGGTGCCTTGGAATATGAACCAATTCCTTCCATCTCCCTCTTCGTTTCAACTTGAAATTGAAAGCTTCACAGTGATTCAAATAAAAAGCTTTGTCATGGATGAAGAGAAATTTCATTTCATGAAGAATGTTGACTTCCACATTTTCTGGTCTGCTCTAAGAGGGAAAAAATAACTCAAAATCTCTAAAAAAAATATTGACAAGAAGCTGTTCCTGTGTCCAGCACTGATCTTGAGTGCAACATATTTATGCTCAGTAATTGGTCACGTAGGGCCAATGGGTTTTATGTTTTTAGGGCAGTTTCACTTTATGTATCTGGCCTCCCAGACCAATGATAGCTTGACTATAATATTTTTTTTTCCTTCAATATATGACTCTTGTGCTTCATTAAAGCAGAAAACTGCATTATTAGGGTCAACTACAGCACAGTGCATTATCCATCCCTGCCCTGCTATTGCTTTCACGATGCTAAACAGTGACAGCAAAAATGGATTGGGCTTGCAATGAATTCAAAGCAATAAAGATGTTGCTGATTTTAGGGCTGATGGTATTTTCCATTACAGCCTGAATGGAGTGCCTGGCCTGCTTGAAAAGCAGCACTATTAGCTATAGCCCTCAAACAGCACAAGTGTGAGGAATGCTCTGAGTCTAGAAGAAATAAGAATTTTCTGTACTATCCCCACCAAGATTTGCCTGCAGGTGACTTATTTACATCTGAGCTTCAGCTGAAACATTTCAATGAACTTGGGAATTACTTAACCTTGACAAATGCTGCCTCTCCAATCCCTCATCACTGATTTTGCCATGTATCTGTTCTTAAGAAGTCCTGGAGCTCTATGCACATCTGTTCTTTGATTGTCTGCCTTTGATTTTCAGCAAGACCCCTTGTTGTGGTGGTTAGACCAGGGGAAGTAGAAGCTCTTGTTTCCTGGGGCTGCACCACACAGGAGCTACATTCACATTTAGCAATTTGTGGGGTAAAATTGTTGGTTAGCTAATGGATGCTAAGGGTTTCAAGGCATCAAGGCTGGTGGTTTGCAATTTATGAGCCCCCTAGAGCTAATGAAGGTACAAAGGCTCACGAAAGCACAAGGATAGTCTGCACTACCCTCATCTCTCCAACATGGGAGAAATGCCAAAGTACATCAGCTCTTGGAAATCCTCATATTATTGTTCTGTACATGGAGAGGGCAAATATTTCTACTGCCCTTACTGATAACAAAATTCTTGCCATCAGGAAAGACATATTTGTGTTTGCAATCAACACTTTCCTGGGAAGTTTATCAGTTTGGATATGTCACGTTGTGTTGCACAGGGAAAAGACAGACAGCAAATTCTCACAGAATGTTTCACTGAAATTAAATAATCTGCATCACATTTATCAGAACTGGAATATTCTTGGAATATTCTTTTATTCTTATGCCATAAAATGCACATAAAAAAATAAATAAAAAGAAAAAAAAAGAAGAAAAATCATGAAATAGTATACTTCCAGAACACTCTCATGATTTCTGTAATCACAGAATTGTAGGGGTTGGAAGGGGCCTCCAGAGATCATCTAGTCCAACCAATATATAATAACATAATATTTAAATAATATATTACTTAAATATATAAATAATAATATTATATTGTTGGACATTTTCATTTTTAACCTTGGAATGACAAAGACTGACAATAGTTCCTCCAATTCCACTTCCCAAAAGCTGTGCCTGGAGAGCACCAAAGTGATGGACAAAGATCTAAGAGCAATTATTGCTGAGTACCATCTGGATCTCCCTCACTTGGCAGCTGAAGTTTACGACCCAGTCCTCTGTGCTCTGTCCCATCTCCCTCCATCTCTGGTAACGAAGCTCCTCACATGTCTTCCGAGGTCAGCTCCCCTCTGTGCAGATGTGGTTGCTGCAAAGCGCTGAGCTTCCCTCTCTGTAATTACCAGCTCTCAGCCTGCCTGAGCAAACGCTTTGATTCATATTCCTGGATGCACTCTGCATCAAATTCTTCTGGTAATCACAGCTTCAAATGCTTAGAACTGGAGATGAAAGTAGAGCATGCTCTCTGGCAAAGGGACAGCGAGTCCTGGAAAGGTTGTGGCTGCATGCACTGAAGCCTGGGGCACTGCAGGGGAGTGTGGAGGTTCAGAACATTCCTGGTTGGAACTGAGCAATTGCCTGGTGACAGCTGCAGTGTGCACTTGGGGGCAGAGGGGTGGTGGGGCAGGGGGTGAGGTACATCCTCGTACCTGCTCCTTGTGCTCTGCCCCGAAAACTCTATTGCTTGCAGCTGTCTGTGCTGGTGACTTAACTAAAACAGGGAAGACTCAGGTAACTACAAGTGGTGACACCATTAAGGCCACAATAGGACTCCGTTTCACCAGGCACAGCAGAGCATCCGGGGGTTATTTGCTTTTGGGAATGAGACAGTGAAAATGATCTAAAACTATCAAATAAATATACAGTAACTCGAATTCAGCAGCATGAGGGTAATTAAGATAAAAAGCAACACCATCCCCTCTCCCCTCCCAACTTCAGCTCAGCTGTGGTTTGGGGATTTTGCATCACCTGCAGCGTTTAACTTCTTGGCAGCTGTTTGGATGGAATACAATCGCACCCTTCCCCCATGTGATTACAGGACCCTTTCCTGGGGTTTCTATGGAAACCCAGCTGCTTTTAAAAATATCTGCTCCTCCCTTCAGCAGAAGAGACTCAAACAGCTAATTGCCTCCTGACCAGCTCTTCCCTTTGGATGGGCTGTTTGCTCTCTCTGGCTTCAATTTGGTATTTGCTTTGCAACAGGTTAAAGCAGCAGCTGAATTCAAGCAGCCACCTCGGGACGCCTGCACTGCAAACTTGCACCAGGAAGAGCCCCCAGCGCCCAGGAGGTGAAATCCAGGAGCCACTTCCATAGTTCTCCAGTGCTGGAGATCCCCTATCTCAGCTAGTTCCATACCCTCATGGCAACTCAACTTCACTCCATCCCATCACTGGGCAAAGCCTGAAGAACTCTGGGGTCTGAGCTGAGTGCATCACTGCACTTCTTTGACACGAGAGCCTGCAAAGTGCCACCTTTGTAGCCAGGCTGGGATAGCAGCATCCCTGCCCACACACTGCCTCTCCCAGAGCAGACAGACTCTGACCCTGCTGAACCTGCCACTGGGAGAGGACCCCCCCAAAATCCCCTTGTTCCCAACACTCATTGCTTCTGACAGCCCCGCTGGCTGCCTGTGTTTGCCATAACAACGGTTTCCAGGCACGCACGCATCCTGGAAGCACAAGTCCTGGCGCTTTAAATCAATCTAAATAGTTTCACAGACAAAACATCTTGTCAGCATCTACACAATCTCTCCTGATTGAACCAGTGATGGATGTGACACATCAAAAACACGGCGCTTAAACATTTTTGCTGCTTGCTAAAGCTCACTCGGAGTGGATGGGGAAGCAGCTTTGGGAAGCGTAGGGCAGGAGAGCCTCGCTTTGCTGACATATAAAGCACATTCAGATGACATCCAGTGATTACTAGCCTGCATTAAAGCACAAATTGTTACTTATCCTCCCATCTTCTCATACAGCCCTCACAGTTTCTCTGAATAGTGTCATGGATGATTTAGAGAGGGCTGCAGTGCTTTGGCAGAGGTTGGGGGTAGTGGGTTTTGCAGCTGTTTGCATTTTATTCCACTAAACATTTGCTCTGTCTGGCTCTCCAAGTTTCTGGTGCAGAGTGAAAAGAGAGCCTTGAGCAAGCAGTATCTCTAGGGATGAATGTTGGCTATTGCATCATAGAGATTAGGGCCCCACAAGCATTGCAAAGCGGCTTTTGTTGGGGCAACTGATCTCAGCAAGCAGCTTGCAAGGAGCAGAACAGCAGGATGCTTGAGGAGCAGCAGAGAATTTGACATTTCTGAGGATTTTGTGGTCAAGCAGCCTGCTAGCTCTACCCCTCTCCTGCTAATAGCTCCATGCACTCTTGCATTTGTAGGTGCATATGAGCAAATTATGTCTGCATGTACCTGGGTAGGTACTGAACTTGCTGCCCCTCTGGAAGCTCTACTCTAAGCAAGGTAGCTAGTTAGCCACAAAATAATGTGATTTTGCCTTAGAGTACATGAGTACCTTTCATTTGCCAGCTGGGTTTTCAGCCTTTTCAGTCACACTTGTGACCTTTCTTCCAGAACTCAGAGCCCAGAGCCACGCTTTGTAATGACATCAGAGCTCAAGTTCACATTTTATCAGAAGAGCAAAAGCTTTAAGGAAAGCATTAAGTTTTGCAATATTTGTAATAAAATCACTGGAGCTGGCAACCATATAATCTGAAGTGCAAATTTCCAGTGCTTTTTGCTAGCAAAGACAGCTGTCATGCTGATAGCTCACCACCAAAGCTAAAGTTTGTCCAGATTATTTAGCAAATACACATAAGTGCTCCAGGAGAGAATCCACAAACAAGTCACTAATCCAAAAAAGCTGAAATCAGAGGACTGCAAGTTTGATATTCCTGGCATGCTTAAGGCATGTAAATATGAGTAATGCTGGCAGTAGGATTAAACAGAACTCATGCTTTCAATCATGCATTAGAAAGTGTGTTAGACTTGTGAGAACAGTGACACAACTGAGGTTTTGTTCCATGTGAATAGCGTGGGACTTTCGCCCATCTTTTACTCAGAGTCTTCCAGTGTAGGGCCTAGCACAGGGCAACCCTTCTGCCAACCCCTTACAGCATGGCACGCTGTGAATACCCAGGGAGAAAGGGAGAAAAAAGCCATTTGCATAACAGGACAAGATGCTGTTGCAAATAACTTCTGAGTCATGGGGGAGCACTCGGAGTGTGGCCAAAGCATCACATCCATTGCATGGGCCATTATATATTGCTTCAATATGTCATTAATGGGCACCTCTCCTGCATTTTCTCTTGGAAGATTAAAGAGAAGCCAATTTCTGCTAATCACACATCTTCCAGCTTGCTGTCTCACATTTTGCTGAAGGGGAAAGCGAGGAACTGCCCATTCTCCCTTCAAACATCCCAGGGATGGTATTTATTTCCTGCTGCAAGCATCCCGCAGCAAGGCATTTCTGCAAAGTGCATCAGATGTGTACTAAAGGTCTGCGGGCAGCCCTGCTGCTTCTGCCCTCTTTTTTAAATGTTCCCTCTGCACATCCCCTCCAAGTAGGATATATGGGGTTGATAATCCTCCTTCAATCACCTAACACAGCACCGAGCCCCCCATTGTAACTCTTTGTGAGGTTGCCAAGGACCATGGATGGAGCTCTTCTCACCCCAAAGTGGAAATGCCATGGGAGGGGAAGGCTGACAGCCACAGAGTGACAAGGACTTGCCGAAGGGACGTAGAATGCAGAGCAGTTCTTTTGACAACATTTATTTTTTTGCTATTAAAAATATCCAACCACGGGTATTTTTTCCCCATAACAAGGGTAGTGCCTGATGCACATGGGAGGATTTATTTTAAACTGAAAACCATTGTTTTTCAAGCTCTATAAACAAACAAAAAAAGAACCCTTCTCCTTTTCTCATCTTGAATCAAAGTGACTTTATTCAGCAGAAGTGAGCGACTACATCAAAGATGCGATAACAGCGCCTGCGATCCCAATCCAGCCAACTCAGTGTATGAAATTCTGCAAAGAGCTTTCCTGCCTGCAGCTGTCCCTGCAACCTCATGCTCAGGACAGAGATCAACCTTTCCTGTTACACTGCTTGGTAGAAATAAAGTCCCGAGATAAGAAGGTTTTTGCAGTGCCTTTCTGCAGCCTTGAGCAGGGGATGCTTTCCTTCAGCCACCAGAGCCCTGCCTCGCTGTGGGCAGCCCTAGGGAGGAATCCTTATCTCCAGTGAGCACCATCCCCTGACAAGTGAGATGGAAAAAATCAATAGGAGATTTGCTGGCTCTGAAGTGCTAAGGAGATAGGAGCCCATGGTGCACGATTTGATGTGCTGATTTTTATCAAAGGGATTCCCTTAGCAGCTTCCTCCTGCTCCTCTGCCCCGCATCCATCTTTTTCTGCCATAATTTTCCTTGGGTTGGTACTGGGGGTGGTTCCCTATTTTCACACAGCCCTGAACTCTGGGACCTGTGTGTAGAGATCTGCATGTTTTCAGACAGCAAAGGGGGACACGAGGGGCGAGTGCTCCTTTTTCTCCTGTTTTGTGTTCATTCCCAGGATGACACCTTGTACTAACAGATTTTGTGCCTATGTCAGAATCCAAGAGTAAAAGCAAACTGAACTCATCCTCTTTAAATTGTTTAGAACACTTGCTCCTTGCTGCTTCGGATGCTCAGCTGAGTTCCACCCTACTCCAGCTGCAGCTGCTTCCCAGACTTAGCATTTCATACTTCTCTGATTCAAGATGACAAAGATGCTTTACAGGCTGCAAGTTAGGGCTGTAATGCAGCACAGATTTCCCTTTCAGGGCAGAATGGGCATTTCCAGTGAATAAAGCAATGGCAATAACTGACTGCAGCATGGAGCTCCAGGGCTGGTTGATGGAAGTAGCTCACTATTTCCTAAATGGAACTTATTAGCAAATGTGCACGCTCATTAGCATATGCAGGCATTCATTTGCATATGTCAACACTGTCTCTTTATGGACTCTGCACTCAGTTGGATGCAACTACAGTGCAAAGTGGGCAGGTTTTCAGTTCCTACAAAACTCAGTAAGGTATAATCCACTCCTGGAAATACTGCAGACAAATTTTGGGGAGTTTGTCATCTTTCCAGCCAAAGTTCCCCAGAGCTGTGGAGGAGAACACATCTACCAGCCTGGAGTTTTAGTAACCTTTAACTAATCTCAAGACAATTCCTGATGAGAAAGAACACAAAAACCCATGTCAGCCATCCAGCTGGGTTTTCCCCTTGGCTGTTTCGTGGTCTCATGGCACAGCCCTGCAGCTTGTCCAAGCTCCCACTGCCCATATCCTCCTCCTGCAGCACACGGCAGGCAGCAGTTAATCAGTCCTCATCTTTTCCTTGCCTCCTCTCAGCCTGGAAGGTGCTGGGCAAGAGATTGCTGTGGTCTGTATTTAGTACAGCTGTGTTCTGCCCTTCAGCAGGGCTTCACAGCACTTTAATGCAGATATCAGGGAACCTATAATTAGATCTGCAATCAATCCTAATAGTGTCTCGTCAAGGCTGTTTTGTGTTGCCATCGCTTTTGTTGCAGTGCTTTAGCAGCTGACTAAAAGCAAAGGGTGCAGCAGATAGCAAAGCATTTCCCTGCCAGCCAGAGGTGAGACAGAAAAGCAAAACTGGTGAATTCTGCTTTTATTTCCCCTGCAATTCACCTACTCTTAAATATTACTACAAGCAGCTACCATGTGAGTACATTACTACAACACAGTGTTTACAGGTGCAAACCAGCCAAGTTTGACATACAATTTCTCTAAAGAGCTTAAATACTTGCAAGCCCAGTCACATCCACACAAGCCTCAGATCCTTTCAAAATACGGCAATTGCTTTCATGTGCTTCCACAGAATCCCAAAGCCATCGGCCAGGACTGAGTGCCACCTTTGGAGCAAGAAAGAGGTTCACTGCAGAGGGGACAGAAGGCACACACCTCAGCTGAGCTGTGAATCCTGGCTCTGCTTTTTAGATGCCAGGAAGTGATTTTTGTATTTTTCATCCTAGAATGGCAGAAGAGTGTTATGTGTCTCACACAGATAACCACAAGAGTGACCTTAAACAGAGATAGCTAGCTCGGAAAAATCTGATGTTCATTCTAAGGAAGAGCTTAGATATAAGCAACTGTAGCTGGGTTTGTAAGTACAAGAGGCAAAGCAGAAAAATCAGAACCTACAGCCCCGGGAGGTAATGGGCCCTGCCAGCATCCTCCCTGCTGGACCTCAGCCCCAAACCCATCAGTTATCTCAAAGAAATGAAACTTACCCCCGTCTGAATCTTATATACCCAGGGCATGCTTCACCAGGAAAATGCTGAAGGAAAAGTAGGCAGGGCTGAGAGGTCTCAGTGAAAGCTTAATTTCATAAAGGAAGCTCCTAGGATTAGTGAGAGGATTTTTACCTACTGAATAGCTTTGTGGGTTGGTTTTTTTTCCAATTACAGGGAATACATCTACCTGTTCAGATAAGGTGCTTGCCAGCAGGATGCTCATTAACCTAGATGTATTTGCTTTGTTGGACTTGCCTGTTAATTAAAGTCGTTCCTTTTGCTTCCCTTGGGAGTGAAAGGGTTTTAATATCTCTGCATTGCTCAGACATGAATACTCCTTCATGCATCAGGCTGGTCTGGGGAAGCAGACCTGTGACAGAGCAATAAGCCCAGAAGCCTGAGCTGAGAGCTGGGAGAGAGGATCCATCCTAGCTCTGCACACACGTGTAGCATCTCTCTCTTCAGGGATGTTGCAAAAAGGAGGTTTGAGACTTTGACTCACTAAGATGCACTTGCAACCCCCTCCTACAAAAACTGCAAGGCAGCAGCTGCTTTATAGGGGCTCCAAGGGGTGCAGCCCTTGTTATGATGGAGCTGCAAGACAGCTGAGGGTGCTGCTGCTACACTGGGGCCTCGCTAGGACACAGCTCTCAATTTACTACTGTACAGTTAACACAGTACTGGGAGCTGCAGCTGGGCTTTGCTGCAGCAGCTCATCACCCCCTTGCCATAGCCACATTCACATAGCAAGCCTGGCCTAGCAGCATCCCATGCAAGACTGAGGTATAGCTGTGCAAATTAGCATGGCTAGTGGGGGTTGCATTGCTTGTGCAATGGTTAACAAAGCTTAAAAATGGACCTGAGGCAGGAACGAGGCCCTGTAAATTCTGCCAAGCTCTGTTTGGCCTGATTACCCCAGCTGTAAATGGGGAGGAGGTGGTAATGGGATTCAGCCTATTAAAGCCTGCAGAGAGGGTTGGGTCCAGATTTAGTGGCAAGGAGGGATGCAGGGGGGGGAAATCTGAGGGTGTGACCAGAGTCTGGTCTACTTCCTGAGTCCCTGGTGATATATTGCATGTACAGTTTTCCTGCTAAGCCTCACAGAGTTTATGTTATCTGAGTAGCTCTTTACCTGGCAGCTGCTGTCTCACCAAGATTGAACTATTCTGTCCCAAAGCCTTGAGACACCAAGTTTGCCATTTCCCTGGACCACTGCAGCAGGGAGCCCCGTGCTGCCTCTGCCTGTCCCTTACTGTAATTCAGAGGGATCAGACCCATGGAGATTTCCTGTGTGCTTGCTCAAAACTAGCACTGCTATCAATGTGTTGCTTTCCAGCTCGAGGACTAATGCTGAGAAAGGCACTTTGAGTACAAAGTTACCTAGATAGCGTTTGTGCCAAACCTGTGACTTCTGTGTGAGATTAATCCTTACTTCCCAAATCTTTTCATGTTAAGGAGGGAAATAAATGTTCTGCCAATGTCCAATAAATGATCCCTGAGACAAGTTTCCACTGGAGGGAAACAGAAATAAAATGCAGCAGCCCAGAATGTAAGTATCAAGCACTTAACTCCTTCAGAGCTGGGCTGCTCAGCAGTCAGTGAAAGGCATTTCTGCTCCTGTGGGGATGCATTAGCACCCAGATGTGTCTGGTATGACATCTGTGGGCATGCAGAACATCTGGTTGCTTCTGCTGGATGATGCGGTGTGTGCTTGCTCTGGCTCAAATCATCCATGAAAGGTTGCTGGATGTCTTTGTGCAGGTAGCTGCATGCTGCAGCCTCTGCAGAGCAGTAGGTTAACCCTTCCTCTCCTCCCTTTGCTCCTCAGGAGCTGTTGTAAAGCTATTTTTCTGCTTTAGATTTTAACCCATTCCTCCTTCAAAGCTTGGGAAAGGGCTAATAGCCATCCACCCGCTTGCTGGAGCTTTCCTTGAGCCTCTGCCCTGGGCTGATCCCTGGGTGGGCTGGGAAGTTCGGCCCTCTGACACCCTCCAGCAATGCCAGAGCAACACTGGTCTGATTAGGGAGCACTGCTTGGTGCTTCCCTGCTGTGCCTCAGTCCCTCTGACTGCATTCCTGAGCAGCCAGCATCTATCTGGTCAGGTCAGTGAGCTCTGCATGCATGGCTGTGCAGATCACAGCTTCTGAGCTGTGGTGTTTCTCAGCCCCCTCCTATTTTGGAAGGGATTTAATGTCAGAATCTCTTGGAATTCAGAGAAACTCAAATTGCAAAAGCCTTGAATAGTTGATCTGCAGGCAAGCAGGTGCTTGGGGCAGCAGGGCATGGTCACACGAACACCTGCTACCATTCCACACCCAGATCATGAGTGCAGTGTGCTGAAGACCCACATGTGCCAATCTCTGTGTTCTTATGGGATTTCCTGCCTGTAGTCTCTTGAAGAAGTGGCAGGGTTGCATGGAGGTGAACCTGGCACCTCCTTGCCTTCCCAACCAGCCCTTTGCCATAAGCAATTAAGCGTTAAGCATCTCCTGCAAAGGAGACCCCCCCTCCATTCAAGCTGGTTGTTCCCTGTGGTCACAGCAGCTCTGTTTAGGCTCTGCCCTATCCTCAGTTTTGGGTTTTGTTGGGCTCCTCCCTCTTGCTCTGCTTCTGCTGGCACAGTACCTTCAGGGCAGAGCCCAGAAGATGCGTGAGCTCATCCAGGCAATCTTTACTCCTGCAATATACATCTAACGCTGTCAAAAAACAGGCAACCTATTGCAGGGCTTCATCCTCCTTTCCATTAGGAAGTTTTTCTTAACGTCTAACCTAAATCTTTCTTCCTGCAACTTAAACCTATTATTTCTCATCTCATCCCCCAATGGACAAGGAGAATACTTTACTGCCTTCCTCTTTGCAATTCTCTTGTGTGCTTGAAGGCTACATCTATCTTTACAACATCGCTGGAAAATAGAGCATAACCACTATCTCCAGCAAACAGATGGAAGCAGAGGCACTATGTTTGGGATGTTTTGGAAATGCTAAGCTGTGGCTTGAAGCAGAGATTGAGCACCTGGTGGGAAGGCAGGGCCAACCCAGGGGAGCTCAGGTGCATGCAATACACCTGAGTGACTGGAAGGGCTGAAGCCAGGATCCACCCCTTCACAGACCTTGTTTAAGGGTTGGGTGTGGAGGCAAGGGTATCTTGCTGGAGATCCCTGTGCATCTAAGGTCTTCTGAAGGTAAACAGCTTCTTTGTCTCTGGGCCTGCTGCTGTTGTATTTGAGCAAGTCCTCACTTGCTGTGGCTGAGGACTTAGCTACTGTGCTTTCCATCACATTAGAGAGTTTCTTGTTTGATTTTCAATGCTTTGCTTAGTTTTAAGTGTCTGAAAGCCAGAAGTCCAAACAAGCAGTGTTTGGACTGTTTGCTGCTGTATCTAGAGCAGCCTTCTCCATCTGATATCTCTCAGTCCTGTTTTGGTGGTGTGTTCCTCTGGCATGGTTTTGTTTCAGGGTAGGATGAGGGGAATACAGGGTTCTGCTTCCCCAAATGCCTAATTGCAGAGCACTGATGAAAGTGCTGAAGGGGCTCTGCTGAGGGCTGCCCATGCAGCATCCAAGCGAGATGTCCTTGGGTGAAAGATCAATTTTGGATGCTTCTCAGGAAAGAATGTTACTTTCAAGTTTATTTATAAAGTTGTCTTCCGTGTGTGAAGCGAATGCCTCGTTTAATCAAAGCCAACAGCACGTACTGGTTGCTCCTTCCTTTCAATTACCTTTTAGCAATAAGTTTGTGTTGTGCTTTGAGTTTCAGCAGGAGCATAAAACTGTAGCAAGTAGGAGATAGAACTCAATCCCTTTGGAGAAGGGGAGATTTAATATTATTTTTCCCATTGGAAAAGGAAAAAATAGTTTGGTGTCAGTACATGTAAATTCAAGCTGTGAACTGGAAAACAATAAGAACATAAACATTCAGTCCTTAGTTTCTGTGTCATTCTGGCACTTAGAAAAGAAGCAAGCTTTACCATATTTTTTTCCCCTATTATTTTTAAATTTGAGGTGATTTTTTTCATTTCAACACATCCTCCAATTGGACTTTGTTATCTGAAAATCTGTCAAAAAAATAAATAAATCTAGAACTGTAGGTGTATTCAGTGCAGGTGATGGTTGGATAACACTGCAAAGGAATATTCAGCCTCTGGAGGAGGGCAGCAGGAGAGGGCAGGGCTGGATGCTCCCCAGGCGTGCAGAGCTGCTGTGTTTTGGCTGGTACAGCCTTACAATCATCCCCCAAATCCCAACATGTCATCTGTTTGATGATCTTGAACAAAGTAAAAGCAAACCCTAATTACAAAAACAAATAAAAGGAGAGGGGAGGGAGGGGACAGAGAAAGGGGGAGAGATCTGTGATGGAATGCCATCCATGCTTTGAGATGCTTTATTTTGAGTACAGTTTTGCACAAAAAACGTATTATATCTATATTTTTTTATTAGAGAGAGAAAGCCTGTTTAATATCCAAGTAAACCAAACCCACCAAAGCTGTGCTTTGCCAGTGGCAGATAGACTCTCCCTACTCAACAGGAACTTCATTTCTAAAGGCATCTTTTCTCAAACAGCAACACATGGCATTTTAGCCCAACGTTCCAATAAAACAAACAACAATTAATCGAGCTGGGAAACTAAGCCAGCTCTACTCTGTGAGCTAGAGGACCTTGCCAACAAAAGCTCTGCAGGATGACAGCTCTGAAGCCCAAATAGTTCATCTCATTCTCTCTATTGGCACATGGTGATCTCCTCTGAGTTGTAGGACTGCTGGCTTTCAGGGTGTGACTTTAATATGGTCTCCCCTAGCAGAGCTGGTAAGTCCTGTCCTCAGAGTCTTCTGGGCTGCCTGGCCCATGCTTTCCCTACAGGGAGGAGATGGACTGTAGGATCTTGGTTGGTGCCTGAGGACGTTAACTCTTGCCTCCATCTGCTAATATGACCCCCTGCCTCCCTCCAAGGCTCTTGCTTGCAGCACGCAAACTGTGCAATGCTTTGAGCACCAAACAAATCTGGCTTGCAAACCCACATAATGAGTTCTTGTTACCCAGCTGATCTGCCTCACTGGGAAGATTGCCATGGAACTGGGATCAAGGTAGCACACTTCAGTGTCTGAGTGACAGCTCACATCCCATTGAGCACAACAGTCTGTGGTGCTCCCATCTCCTGGCTGCAGGTACTGAGGATCCAAAAGTTGGTTGCAAGAGCTTGTGGCTCTTTCTGGGTCACTTCCCAGATCTGGTCCAGCTAACGTGAAGTCTGTGAAAGGACATCTTGTTTGATGTGAGTTCCGTGACAATAATGAATTAATTAGGATGTAAAACAGAGCAGTATCTCTTCCACAGTTGGGTGCGGAGTGTTGGGGTAATGCTTTCCGTCCTCTGGGAATGAGATCTCTTCAACACCTTCTAGCAAGTGTAGTCCTTGGCCTGGCCTTGCAGAGACTGGCAATAGTAATGTCATTAATGCTTTCCCCATCCTGCTGTCAAAGATGCATCCTCCTTTGGTTCTGTGTTTGGCAGCTGGTGGAAGGTTCCAGAAGACCCATATAGTGCGGACATTACACCTACATGTCTAAAGAAGCACCACACTCCTTGTTTTCTAGTATGGCTGAAAATGGCAGTAGGCTGTGGGAACCAGTTAATTGCTCTCAGGGAAGAAAGCAGCTTACATGTGGTGGGTTGAAATGCAAGCATCATCTGTGAGATAAATTTTAGTGAAGTCCTTTCTAGCTATCATCAGTGTTCATTCAGATTTATAAATAGATAAATACTCTCTACTTTCAGCCCGTTCTGTACTGAAGCAAAGGAAAGTAAATTGATCCATTTTAATACAAACCACAGGTGTCTGAGCAGGAATAAAAAGCGGATTGCATACCAACATGTCTGAAGAGGATTCTCAGCCACCTTTTCTAGCTAATATGGCAGGCTGTATGCTCAGCCCAGGCAGAACCCTGTTTGGAGGATGCTCTGAAATGGTAAACCCAAATGAGAACCATATATTCCTGCAACTATCAGTCACATCTTACAGTCATTGGTCAAATATCACAACCTTGGAGCAACAAAGGAGACATCTTATGAGAGCTCAATTATTTTTGCTTTTTCCCTATGCATTTCACCTGAAGCATATGTGCTATGACCCCACCAACATGGTGCATGGTAGCCATGCAAGAGGTCCTGCTACAACCACTGAAATGAGGAACAGAGGGGCATATTCAGGAGCACACAGGCCAGGAGTATGAAGGTGTGTTTGTCTGCATGCTTCTCTAACAGCTTGGGAAAATGAGGATTTATGTCTGTTGTGCAGCTGACAGTTCTTCTGGAAGAAGGTAGAGAAGGTCTTGCTTTGACACTGTGCTTTTTAGGTATGGTTTAAAACTAAGACAACTGTTTTAGAAAACAAGGGAAGGTGACATCCAAAGGCCTTTTGAAATCCAAAACAAGATCTAAAGTTCTCTCCTCCACAAGACCATGAGGTATTGAATGGTGTGGGTGCACTCCTCCTCACGCAGTCATTTCTGAACCACTGTTCTCTTCTTACGGGCAATAACAGAGAAGGTGGCACCTCTTGGGCATTGCCTATGGTATAGACAGTGACATCCCTCTTTGGGATGGCTGGTCCACGCTTGGGGTGGTGACAAGAATCAGGTTCAAAGCTTCTCCTTCTCCCTGCAAGGCCACACCAAATAGCTGTGGTGTTTGGTGATTCATGTTACTCCCATCCAGTGGCAGCTGTGGAGAAAGGAAACATATGACACTGACATGATCCTTCCTCCTCCCATGCCAACATCCCATTCTGCCTGGCTTGGGGTGGGGGTATCCACAGGTAAAGAGTCAGGATCTCCTTTCTTTTTGGGAAAAAAAGAGCTTTAGCACTTTTCCCTTCTGTCTCTTCTACCTCACCGCCCCCTTTCCCTCTGGAGCAAACAGATTCAAAAGATTCAGGTTGCTCTTATTAGTGATTTGACACTAGCACAATCTCCTGAGCTACCACATCAAGAACAGAGTTTAACCATGCCCCTGAGATGCTCCATTGAGAAAGCATCAAGCACAACAAGGCTCAACTCCTCCTAGGATATACGTTACCGCACACACTGCCTTTCACCTCCTCAGTGGGCGTCAGGACCTCACTTATGGAACTCAAGCTGCAGAATAGCTGAACCTTCAGAAGGAAGTGGAGAGGTGGGCTGCCTACTGGCTCTAGCATTTGCTGAGGGGGTGTTTGGCTGTTCCTGCCAGAAGCAAAAGATGCTCTGCATGGACCTGTTAAAAAAGAGTAAGTCTGGCTGTAAATAGGCATTTCACCATGATCGCACTGCTTACAAATGTCATTGAGGAGTGGTGACATCTCACCAGCATGCATGCAGAAAGAAGAGAACTCTCCTAATATAAACCAAATATGGATAGAACTTATTCCCGACCAATTACTTGCCCCAAATCAACATGACAAGGTAATAGTGTGTACTACATAGAGAACAATCCCCTTAAAATGCTCCCATCGCCTATCTTAGCAGTTCCTATGGCATAAGATAGGAGCAGAGCAATGAGAACTCTCTCGGAGCATCAGCCATGAGCAGGATTTGTGGCCAACTGACACAAGCTTGAAGGGGACTTGTGCTTTTTCTTTGGCTTGTTAGCTTCAGGTGTGGGGAAGCTGCCTTCCTGTTCTTCCTGATGGGTTGCAGATATCATCCAGTTTGTTGTTAGGCAGCCAAGGTCCCAAAGAGTATGAAAGACTCCAGATTGTGTGCGGAAACTTTAACGTTCTTCTCTGATGGAGATCAAGTGATTCAGATGTTGACATGGCCATCAGCAGTAAGATGGAAGAAGTTGGAGGGCAGTCTAGATGCCAGTAGCTATCACTGCTGAGCAGGTAGTTTTGTCTCAAGAGCATAACAGCCCATTTATCACCTCACTTAGAGTCAGGATCCTAGGCCAAAAAGTTAGAAATGGGTGATTTGACCCTGCTGAATGGACTGTTAATGAAATAAATGATAGAAGTTGGCTTTAGCGTTTGTTACCATCCCTTTTCTATACTAATCCAGATGGGTGGGAATCCCTTTGCCCTCCCCAGGATGCCTCTCTTCAGGGAGGCTTGTCATGTACTTACCCTAAAACAAAATCTGTCCTTTTCCATGTTTGGTGACTTGGGTGAGTGGTATTAATATCTTCTGGTCCTTGCTCTATAGACAGTGGTCTAATGACTGATGATCAGCACTTAGACAAGATGACTGTGACCCCACCAGCTGGAGCCACCACAGAGTTTCCCAACATGAGACACTGCAAGGGACCCTGCCCAAGGTTTTAACTGAAATCAGTGCCTTGTAGCAGAGACTGTGCGCTTCCTGCCTGATGCTGTGCTCTGAGGTTCAGCTTGTCCTCTTGGATCTTAATATCCCTAGACTCTGTTCTTCATTCCAATCCAAGGTAGTAGATGCTGCTCATTGCTTCTGTCGTTGATACTGGTTGGTCATGTACAATTGGCCATATGACATTTTCCCATGAAATGTCTTCGTGTCCTTGTTCACAGGCCTCGAATTCTTCCTGTGTTCCGGCTGTGAAAGACACACTTCTATTTTTAGCTTGGAGGTGTTGGCAAGAAATGCATCGTATGCACCCACGTTACAAACAAGGAGCAGCGGAGCCCCTAATCCTAGGCCTCCTTTTCATTCTGCCTATATCAAGGATGGCAAACCTTGGTGCTTAATCAAGTGCTCCTAATCAACTGTCACTCACTCTCCCAAATGCAAATAAGGTGAAACAATATGTGAGCTTTCTCATAAGAAAGTGCAGCAGTGGCTGAGAAAGCTTTACACAAGCTGGATTCAATAATGTCTGTGTTTAGAGTCTGGAGTGCTTATTCTATCAGTTTTCTCCTTTCTCTCCTTCTGAATGTTATTTTCAAACAGGGAGAAATATTTTCCAAGGTCATGGAGAGGTTGTGTTTTAAGATGTTTGCAGTGCATCCCTTCAGGCTAAGTTAAAATTCCCTTAATGATCATAGCCCTGTCTTGGCTGGGATTCATTTCTTCTGTTATCTTTATCTATACCTTTCTGAATCCTATTAAAGCTAGGATGCTGTTAACATGGCACGACACCAAGGACAGAAGATGCTTTTCTCCCTTTTTTTCTTTTAACCTACGCCAGTGGTTTGTTGTCCCTTTTCATCCTGCTCCCTCTGCTTTCTCATGGCTTCTAGCTGACAGAAATGAGCCACCTAGCTCTCCCACCATGATACTGGCAAAAATTCATCAGTTCTCTTTATTCTACAGGAAGCTAGGTGTGTTTTCTTTTGTGCATTTCATTTTTCCATTGCAGCGGATTCCTTTGCGCTGATTTAATAGGTTTCACATGTGCTCTCTTTAAAGTTTTAGCCCTAGCAAGGGGCTAAAGCCTCACCTTGCACCCTTTGTGAACTGCAGACCCAAACACTTGCCGGTGTTCAGCAGTTGTGGGCCTGTGGCACTGTGTTGTGGAAGAGGATTAACTGTAAATGGGAAACAGGAAACACTGAGCCTTCCTCCTGCAGTTCCAGCCCAAGCTTCATCTCCCATCACAAAATGCTTTGATTGCAGACCTGCAGTCTGTCTAATGCCTTTGAAGAGGAGAAAGCTTCAGTGCACTGATAAATAACGATGAGTGATGCGTGTACCTGGGGACTTGCAAGGAGGCAGAGCTACAAATTCCTTGAACAGGTGCAATTTGCATCCCCAGAGCCAAGTACAGACAACAGCCTATAACAAAATTAATTACTGCCAGGAGGCCAGGGTATGATTTGGCTTCTCTCTGGATTTAAGGCCTTGGTTGAAGAGACCCTGTCTCCACTCTCACACTTATAACAGGGGTTGATGACCCTCTATTTACAAGAACAGTATATAGCAAAGATAAATTGCCTCTATATCAGCTAAGGCCTTGAAGCAAAATCACTGGGTGATAGGTTGTCATGACCGTTTATTGCATGGGATGGCTGCCAGGGCCCTGCTCGATGTCCCTCGAGGAGTCACTTCAGAATGTGGGATCTGCATGAACTGCCATCCATCATCCAAACTCCCACCCGTCAGGGGCAAAGAATGGTCAGAGAGGTTTTGTGAGCACTGCTGGGAGCTCCCCAGACAGGCTCAAGGACTGTCCTGGCTTTTCTGTTTCCCATCCCATCCAAACTTTGGTTTTGGCCAGTGTGCTGGTGCAGCAGCTGCCCGTGTGAAGGATCCACTGGGTCAGATCCATTCGTGGTAAAGCCATCGCTACCATGAAAAGTGGTCGACTTGTTTGCCTGTGTTGCATTGCAGTTGCTGAAGATTTACTGCTGCTGTCAGGGCAGTGTATTCTGGGTTTTTGCAGTTGTACTCCTGCACCATCAAGATTGGAAAAATAAAGGAGGAGTGAAGGAAATTTCAAATCTAAAACCCTGCTACTGCAAGCACCTGATAGAAACTTCTCATTTGTTCAGCTGGAAGTTAACACAGCTAACACAGGGAGGGCCTACAGGGGGATTTCTGACCGGTTTTCTGTTTCAGTCTGTTCTACCAACATTGCTTCGCCTGTTCTTAAAGGCATCTGGTGATGCTCCATTCCTAGGCTCCCAGACACCTTACTGAAGTGCTTCATCCACATTTCCATTGCTTTTCCCAACATCTACCTTGTTCCTGTGATGATTCCTATCACTGCAGCTATGGATACAAATCATCTCTTTCCTCTCTCCAGAGGCATCCTGATGTATTTTCTGACTCCTCTCCTCTCAATTTTATGTTCTCTGGACAAGGGAAGGTCAAGGGAAATCCACTGCTTCTGTGTTTTCTTGTTCATAGAATTGCTCAGTATAGGAGTGCGTTATTATTCTGCTATCCCTGTTTGAAATGTTTTACATTGCTCTGCCTTTGCCCTTATCCTGGTTCAATCACAAGCATCATCCTACACTTGTCCCCAGGCCAGTGATAGCTCCTGTTTCTTCTTTTCTAACCAGTGTTTTCTCATCACATAGTGGAAATAACATTAACGTAAGCACGGTCATAAAATACAAATGAAGAGGATAATGCAATCTCTAAATTCAGTGGTAGTCATCAGGTCTATACTGTAATATGGTGCTGTATATCTCAGTTGTTATGTAGCTACCATTACCACTGGTGTGGAATATTAACCTACTCCTGTAGTACAGAGGGAATTTATACCTAGACCTATGCTACCATATCAATTTACACTGTGTACATAGCCTGCCCTTTCAGTGATTTGCACTCTGCATCTCTAGTAAACACTGAATAAAAACTAGAGGAGAACCAAGGTATGTGATTACTTTAAATGATGCTGCGCTTCAAAGTACAGCAGAAAGTAACCATGTTAATCTGAATTTTCTGGGAGTGCAGTGCAGTGCTTCTAATGCCTTCTGCCCCGTGAGCAAAAAAAAAAAAATAAAATCATAACAACAGGTTCCCTGTTCTTTGATATGCTTACAGTCCCACTGTGCTCCTTGAGTCTTGCTGAGACCAGAAGCAAAACTGTAGCCAGCTCATGCTGGGTTGGTGATACCAGTAACACCAGCAAGGGAGTGTGAAGGCATCAGTACATTCTGGAATGGGCTGCTGTGCATTGCCTGCAGGAGCTGTAATCTCCTAGGGCCAAAGGACGACTCCATCTGCACTGCAAAACAGGCATATATAACCTGATAGCTGCAGGACAGTGTTCAAGTTATATCACGACAATACCAGCTAGCTAAATGCCAGGATCAGCAGAGATTGCATGAGGATGCAGGAAGAGCTAAACAATAAATCCAAGTGTTTAAAACAGCATTAACAGTACAGAGCCATAGTTCTGAGGCAACTTGAGTATATATCTTTTTAAAAGCACCGTGTGGGCAGCTCAGTCACTGATTGTGGTTGTCTTCAATATCAAGCAAGAAATGGGTGTTGGATACTGGGGGTTTTGCACAGTGTTCCTATGGACAGTCTGTGCTGTGGTGCAGGAATGGCCTCACAGAATGACAGTCCCAGCAGAAGGGGGATTGCATTCTCCAGGTTTCACAGTTTTGAGAGCAGTGAACTGGATCAGAGCTGACACACGTGGGAGTGTGTCCCCTGAGCCTCTTCTGTAGGTGCCCAAAGGGAAGAAAAATCTAAACTGGAGGCTTATGGGGAAAAGAGAAAAACCAGACTCATTTGTGCTAAAATAAATGGAGAAACAATTACATGGTGCAGGGGAAAAATTAGAGTAGTAGCCAGCAAAGGAGACTTATCTTAATCATTCCATATTAGCTCAGTGAATCGGAAAATTGTGGCTAGTCTGCCAAAGAATATACTGCCCAGACCTCATATCAACTGCACCTCTACATAATATTTAGCTGCTTGGACAGTAAAATGCATTGCTTCCCATAAATCACGGCTCCCTGAGAATTACAACCTCTTATTTGTCAGGGAAGGTGGGTGTGTGTGGGGAGAGGGGTGGAAATAACTGCTACAAACACTCTCTTTTGTGAGCAGGGAGCCAGTTAATCTCTTCAGCCCAGAACATAAACCCACAGCTGTGAGTGGAAGGGTTATTTATGGTGCATCTTCCTCCACGAGCTCCTCCTAGGAGGGATGGGGAAGGTGTTCTTTGCCACAAGTCTGAGCCTTGGCTTATATGGATGCAGGGAGAATGAAAAGTGTGGGATCCTTGGAGGGAGAGGAGGAACTGTGTTTTCCTATGGTTTCCCAGGGCTGTGCTGACAAATCCCCAGTGCTTTTCTTACCAGCCTCTGAGCCCTTAATAAAACACAGGGTGGCTTGGGTTAGAAGGGACCCTAAGGATCATCAAGTTCCAACTCCTCGAGCCACCAACCTCCAGAACGCCCCTGGGAAAATGAATTCATCTGCAGCCCCAAAGCCCAGGGGGCACCTGTGTTTGAGGAACCTCAAGAGGTTCAGGAGAGTGAACCTTCGAGGTGCTCGGATCTGACACCTGCCTACGTCTCCCATGAGTCCCTCCATGCAGCTGAGACAGCATTTGTCTGTGCTTCACACTGCAGCAGTCCCTCTGGTTGTGCATCCCTATGGCAGCTGCTACCAGGGGATCTCCCCATGGTTAAAGAACCAGGCTGAGACGTGAGGACAGTTTGTTTGATCACAGATCACTTGCAGAGCCCTGAGAAATCTCTCTCTCGTGCTTTCCTCACTGATAATAGAAAATCCACCAAAGGGAAAGAGGAGGGTGTATGGTCCACTGATTAAGGACCAATAAGTGCTACTACATCCTTCCCAGCTCCACATAATGCCTTCCATGCAGGAACAGCCTCACCCAGCCCCATGCAGCTGGGACTGGGATCCATTCACTTGAAAACTCTGCTCTTCAGAACAACAAAAAATCCCATTTCCAGCACGGGGATGTGACCCAAAAGAGAATCACTAATGTCATGGGGTCCATGTGTACGTTTGGGTATTTTATGGCATGGTTGGTGGTGGCTGTGCATCAGGAGGCTCAGGTGGCTGCCAGCTACTACAGCACCATTCGGGACCCACAGGGATCTCTGCTGTACACAGATGAGCCCTGGAGAATTTCACATCAAAATGTCAAATCGACGCTTCAGGACAGAGGCCTGAATGAGTCATGTGGGCTTTCTTGTTTAGTTTCAGCAGTGCTGAGGTATTATATTTTAGGGAGGTAAAACAGATTGCTCCAATTCAGAGCTTTAATCCCTTTTATTTTTAACAATACTGAAATATTGATGGCATTCTATAATTACAGAAACATCGAATATATACTAAATATCCACTTAATAAATGGGCATAAGGAAGCTATTTAATATCATATTTAACATAAACTTTTAATAATATATGAAGCCTAGCATGGCACAATATAAAACACTGATGCTGGAATACAGTTTCATATTTCATGCTATTACAGAAGTAAAACTCAAATAAGCCCACGTCAGTGTAGGAAGTATGTGTTTCAGTTACCACTGTCAAATTGATTTTTGCTCTGATCTCTTTCACTGGGGACCAGGAAGAGGAAGATACAGATCTGCTTGGAGGGGATCTGTCTGTCCATCCCAGACCATGCAGAGGCTTCACCTGGAGCATCGCTCCATCTCTTCCATTTGCTGATGAGCAGGAGGGAGTGCCCAGACCCATGTGGAGTGTGGGAGTGGTGGAAGCAGATATCACTGCCCTAATGCTGTGGCTTTCATGGATTGAATCAAGGAGAAAAAAAAAAAAAAACATCAATTGGCATACTTTGACAAACAGGTCTGTCTGGGCTGTGATCCAGCAGGACAGAAGCCCGTCAAGAAGCAGCACCATTTCCAAGGGAAACCATCCAGGGAAGCTGTGAATCCAACCTCCCCAGCTGGAAGATCTCAGCTTAGAAGCACCATTTCCAAGCTCTGTCTAGACAGAGACGATGCAGATCTAATTGCTGCCTGGCTTAGCACTGCTCTGCTGCCTCTAATTGAGCTGATGAGGGTACCAGCAGCAAACCCTGCCTGGGTGAGATGTGCTCCACTGGCTCCTGGGACCACATCCCACCGACAGGAGCTCTGACAAATCCTTCTGGCTGCTCTCACCTGGGGAGATGAAGCAAAAGCAGTGATGCTTTTGTGTCCTACAGTCCCAGCTCAGTGGAGAAAAGAGGGATTTGGGTTAAATGTGGCTGTCGGTTAAAAGCATCTCTCTGAACAAGAAAACCTGCTCATCCAGGGATAGCAAACAGCACAGAGGGCCATAAATAATGCAGAGATCCCTCACACGGAGCTTGCCTCTGACGTGCATTCATCAGAGAGTCAGTAAATATTATTTTTCTATTCTCTTTTGTGTTTCTGTTGAATGGTAAGAGGCTGTGGGAGAAGGGGAAGTAAGTAGCTTGGAGGTGCTGTGCTGCTCTGCTTCTCCCCTCTTCCTCCTCTCACCCCTCTTTGCTGCCATCCCCAAAAGTCTGCTTGAGGTTCACGGGCTCAGCAGTGTTGCCATGCTCCCCCAGAGGACTGCAGTTGCAGCTGGGTTTGGGAAACAGTTTGGCTTAATGTGCTAAACGAAATGATTTCAGAGCGCATCACAAACAGGGCAAACTGCAGCTCAGCAGCCGCGCTGCCTGGGACTGCCACCTCCCAGGAAAATGAAGCAGAAGCATTTGGCTGCTGGGGAATCGCAGGAGACAAGATGTGAATTTCTCTCTGGGCTAATGGAAATGCTTCACTGGAAACAGGTTTGAATCTCCCCATGGCTGTTAACAGGATCCGAAGCTCACAGGTGCTGAGCAAGTGCCTGAAATGGTGATTCACTGATGCAGCTTTGCTGGTTCCCAAAATGCTAATGAGCAGTTCAGTCTCTAAAGCACTAAATCAGTGTGTGAGACCTAAAAGGAGCATCCAGGATGCTTTCCTGCTGCTAAAGTAGTTCAGACGGAATTGCTGAAAGAGCACTCCCCAAAAACCTGAGACTGCTTCATGAGACGCTTCAATATGAGTGGTCAAGTCAGATTTTGAGACCCCTAATCTGTTCAAAAGGTGCTTGGGACCCTAGTGCTTTTCCAAGTCCTTTTTTCTTTTTCTTCAGAAGTACCTTGAGATGCTGGGCTTCTGCTCCCATGTTTCTCCTGCAGTGTCCTCATCTCTGCTCTAGTCCATCTCTACAGGTGGTGTTTGTGACCCAGCTGACCCAGCTGGATGCAGCATTTCTGTTACACCCCCTGTCTAAATCACATGGATCGGTAAATGGAGAGCAACCCCCCTGAAAGCTGCTGCGTGGAGCAGTGTCATACTGACCTGTACTTCTTCCTCTCTGGAGCATCTTACCTACTTGAAGTCCAAGCTGATTTTGTCCAACCAGGCCATCTGAGGGCAAAGAGATTAAAGTAAAAGACTTTGCAGTCTGAGCCTAATGTCCTGGCCACAGGCTTGTGTCCCAGAAGGATTCAAAGCCACCTGGTGCTGACATCCACTCCTCTATCTGCTCCCTGGCTTTCCTGCCATGTCCTTCCCAAGCACGTGCTGCAGACTTGGCTTTTGCAGCACAGAAAGGAAAGCAATCTCACAGTCACTGCATCATTTGCACAGCCATCAGCCAGGGGAAGTTATTAACATATTTATCTCCAGTAGTTATGGATTTGCCTTGCTCTACATCAACAAAGTCTCAGGTTCACCTAGCCCATGAGCATCTTTTTTTTCCATGAGTTTTAGGGCTTCAAAAGCTACACAATCAGTCCTGGCTCTGTCTTCATCCTTTCTGTTTCTCAGTTCTTTCCAAAGATCCGGGGATTTGGAACATTTTGGATAACAACCTTGAGGTGCTTCAGTACAGTGGCAGATGAGGTTGTGTTTGACTTTTCAGGTGACTCAGCTGGCCATGCTTCTCCCTGGGATTTTTCACTGCATCGACAAGAATTTAATCCATGTGGCTGCTAGGACTTCCTTGCAAGACTCCATTCACAGAGTCCCCCTCTGAAACCACAGGTGGCATGTGTCACATAATATATTGATTTATTTCCAAGCTTGGCTCCTCACCTTGGATTGTGTTGAAGGCTGTGGGTTGTGTGCTGACTCTGCATGCCATGCAAACTCCCCAGAAAATGCTCCAGTGAACAAATGTTCATTAAAAAATACAGCAAAATGTGGATTGCAAGTGACTGCATAGAGGTACTGGTGAATTGACAACATACGCACACAGTCAAAACAAATGATCTGGAACACAGCAGAGAGAGAAGGAAACTCTCACACCCCAATCTGACATCTATCAGGGGTGATGCTGAGCAGTTGGGTGGGGCAGATCTTTCACACTTCCCTCCTCCTGCATATTCACCTGCATGACCTCGTTACTGCTGACCACAAGAGCTGATTTCAGCATCACAGAGAGCTCCAGCAAAGCCACCTCCACCCGTAGCTTCATTGGACTTTGTACTGAGCAATGGGAAAGGATTTACTTTTCAGTCTCTTCTTATCGAATGCATTCATTGAGCAGCACATCCCTCCTTTTGCAGTAGCTCCAGGTGAGATCTAATTGGTCTGATCCATAGCATCCCCTTTATGTCTTGCAAAGAACCAAAGGGTTTCAGTCCCACAAGGTCATGTTGCACCAAGAGGCAGTCTCTCACTTTGGGTGGATCTTTTGAGCATAGTATTCCAAAGGGGACAAAATGGACTCAGAACAATATCCCAGTGCCAACATTAAAACCAAGAAGAAATGAGGTTGAGTTGCACCTTCAGCACTCCTAGATTTGTTAAATAATATCCCCCAAGTTATCAGAAAATAAGTCTTAATTAGTGCCCATATGGACCTTGGTTTGTCCTAAACTTATTCCCATGGCATTTGATGCCAGAGCTGCACTCACCCACACCCCTCAGGCATCTCAGTGCCCCTTTCAGGGGAGCTAATTTGCAGTTTGAGCCTGTAATGCAGCCCCAAGAAGCACGTCTGATGTGGCTCCAGGTTTGCCTGTGAATGTTTCCATACAGCTCTAATTAACAGCAACAACAATCACTTTCTAGCCGTGGGTGGGGAACCCTGGTGGGCAGAGCGAGAATTTTCTCTAACTGCTACTACAGCCTTCTCTCTCTAGGAAACCTTAGGGCAAATTTCCAAATTTCATTCTTCTACTGCAGCATATTCCGGTACACGCAGCAGCCCTGCAGGGAAGCCATGCTTTGTAATGAAAACAGTGTGCCTTTGCTCTCACTTATTTACGGGATAACAGACCAGGTGCTTTGTTTCACAAGATGATAATCAGAGTTCCCAGGTGGATAAAGTCAAGCCCAACTAACTCATTTCTGTTGATGGGCTGTGTTATTGCCTTTTCAAACAGGGTTTCCATTTCTCTATCCCCCTTGCATTGTGAGCAACGAAAAGCTACACTGGCCGGGATCAGTCTACCCACTGTTTTCTCCCCTTTTTCCCCCTTGCTATTCAGAGATCCTTTAAATCAGAGAGAACATTACATTATTTTAAGCAATAGGGAGTAGAAACCATCATTCCAATCCATTTTTATACAAAATCTAATGCAGCGATGCTCACAGCTGCTATTTCAATACAACTGTCCTCACCCTGGCATTAGCACATAAGTGAGCAAGGCTCACTGAACCCAGATCAGATAACACCTGTGATGCAGGTGTACAACCAATCCATTCCTTTTCAGTAAAGGGAGAAATCTGCTGTGCACTGAACTGGTCCATGAGCTCAGCCTCCTGTCACCAGAAACCACATCATATAATCCCGTCTGCAAGTGATGATTCTGTTTGAAAACCTGCTAGGCTATTTCCCCCCCATTATTCCTACTGAGCAGTTACTTCAGGATTTTATTCCTTCAAGCATTAAGAAAAAAAAAAATCTCCTCCAACTTCTAGCATGACCAATATATACCATTTGCTCCAAAGCCAGTATCACCATTTAGCTGAAATAGCTCCATTTCCCTCTCGGCGCTTATCCCCTTGACATATTTTCTACAGGGTGATTGCATCCCTCTGTACAGCCTTTGCCTTGCTAGCTTAAACAAGCTAAATTCTCATAATCTTCCTTCCTAGAACAGGTATTTTTCTTTAATCCTCCCTGTAGTGTCTTTCTACACCTGATCCAGTTTGGGTTCAGCTGCTTTTTAACGTCTGGAACGGTTCACCCTACGCTATCTGCTTTCTCCAATGGCATTAACATCTCCTGGTGGCTACAGGAAGCAGCTAACAGCTTTGTAAAGATCCTTGGCAAGATGAACAAAGTTAAAGCAGGACTTAATATAAAAATGTAATCAGGACTTCAGCATTAAGATTCGGCACAAACCTTCACAAAAGGTGACAGCTATGGACTGCTCTGAGCTGCTGCATGTATCTGTGGGAGCAACATGGGTAGGCAAGAATGGAGCAGGAAGGTCTTTCCTCAGTGATATTTGAGACCTGTGATGCTTCAGGTCTTCATTACTGGACTGCTCCATGATTGGGTGACCTCTCCTTGCATTGCAGAGTGTACCGAGGGTTTACTCAACCCTTCCCTCTTAGGAGAGACCTTGGGCAGCATAGGGATGTGCAGCTGCAGACAGGGATGGCACTGCAGGACAGGTCTGAAAACACACAATGCTGACCAAACTCCTTTGCCTTGATCCTGGCAGTTCATTCCTTCCCATAATGTATAACCCATACTTGCAACATCCTCCTTGCACCCACGGTGGTTAAATTGCTTCCTAGAGGTTGTTTCTGAAAATGTGTTGGGTTACTTTGTAGTCTGGGAATCTCATGCTGCTGGAGGAGGCCATGGGAATGTCCTGGTTTGGCAGCTCTTCCCTGACACATACCTGAAAGGTGGTTGCAGTGAGAGCAGGGTTGGACTCTTCTCACTGGTGACAGTGACAGGACAAAGGGACATGGCCTCAAGTTGCACCAGGGGAGGTTCAACCTGCATATAAAGAAAAACTTCTTTACAGGAAGGGCTGTTAAGCCGTGGAATAGGCTCCCAGGGAGGTGGTTGAGCCACCATCCCTGCAGGTGTTTTAAATCCATTTGGATGTGGTCCTCAGGGATGTAGCAGTGGGTTGTTAAGAGTTGGGTGGTAGTGTGGTTTGGTTGCTGTTGGACTTGATGATCTTGAAGGTCTTTTCCAACGTGAGCAATTCTAAGATTCTGTGACACCTTGCCAGGTGTGAAAGGATTGAGACAAGGTGAAAATTGATGGGGTGATACTGGTACTCAGTGCTGAAATTGGGGCAGCGATCCCGTTGTGAGGGAGGCTGGAGGAAAGGCAAATAGGATTAACAGCAGAACAGTGTAGCTGGGGCTCTCCAGAGCCACCAGTTGGCTTAGAGGCAAGCAGTGTTTCTGTGAAAACTCCAAAATGCTTCCATGGAGGTATGTACCCCCGTAGCCAACAGCTGAGCCTGATTTGCTCATGGAGCAGAACTCAGTTCTTGCAGAGGAAACCTTTTGCTACACAGTCTGAGGTCTTACATGTTGTTGTTCTCCACTGAATGTGAGTTAAGGGGGGAAAAATGTGGTACTTCTCTTTGACTCTTGGATCTCTCACAACTATATAAAAACAATAGTAAGCCACTCCAGCATTTTAAGCAGGCGGGCAATGAATCCTGCTAACACTTCAGTTTTTGCCAAGAGCACTCTGGATTATGTTTGAACCTGTTTTAACCTCAGCACTTAACTTCCTTTCCCACAACATTGCCATTGCAAGGCAACATCCATGGTGGGGCTCAAAGTGAAAAGGCAAAGAGATGGTTTCCTTAAAAGAAAGGAATATTTGTTTCTGCATTGGGGCAGGGTTTTGAAGAAGAGTAAATAAATTATCTACCATCCAGTATTTTCAAGAAGCAGTAAGATAATTGTGTATTCCTAACGAGGGATCACGCAGGCAGGAGAGCAGCAGCTGCCCTCGGGGATGGGAGAATAGCACTGAGAGCTGTTACTATCAGGCACACTCCTGCTCTTGCTTTTCTATGGCCACCTGTGCTGCACAATGAGATATGGTTTGCACGGACCCCAAATCGAGCTGGCACAGAAAGAGAAGAACCTGGAATCTCAAAGCAGTCTAGGTGCATTCCTGTGGTGCTGCATTTGGGGTAATGTTCCAAGGAACCAATCCAATCCAAGGAACACGTGGTAGCTGAAGAAAAGGCTTGATATGGATGCTGCTGCACTGAGTCTTGTTTTTATTGAGTGGAAAGGAGGAATCCACATTTTCTATTTGGGTTCAGCCCAGGACCTGCACACTGAGTCCCTTCCGACTTGGGATGTTCTATTCTGTTTTTCTAAGTGAGACCAAGAACTGCTGCAGTGAGATGGAACTGTTTGGGCATACAGCTGAGAGGAGGGGCGGGCTGGAGGTTTTCTTCCCAAAGATGACGTGTTCCGCTTTCTGATTTTATTGTTTGATGAAACAGGTGTGTGAGAACCTTTTTTGGAGGACAAGCATGATTACAAGAACATTCCCAGTTCAGACAGTTATCCTCTTGATAGAGGAAAAACACAGGAGGACTGGAATACTCAAGCCAAAGGGACAAACAGTAACAGTGCCAACACTTCACTGACACCTCTTCCTCAGCTTCCTCGATTACGTTGCAAATAGGGCCTGTGTAAATACCTATCTGATTTACAACAAAATAAGTGTAGACCTCATTCCCCTATCCCTGGTAACTAAATTGTCCTTGCTTCAGCTCTAGAAATAGTTTGCCACGTGGATTTACCTGTGCTGTGTTTTAACCAGGTGCAAGGGGGAACCATTGCAGATTGCTTAGAAACATGGGAGGAAAATATACTGCAATTAATTACACCAACAAACAGCCAACAGCACACCAAATGGAGGCATAATTTTAGGCTCAGCAATACCCCTCCACGTTTTACAGAGCTCCAAAATGGAAGGGAGGCAGCGTTTTACTTAGGGATGCTGTTTAGCCTGCAGGCGCTTGCAGAAGCTATCTGGGGTTTGCAGAGCTGGGAATAGCTGTGGATGCTCAGGTACACTGCGTACCTGACTTGCAAATATAGCAAGCCAGGCTTTCAGAATGGTTTTTGAGTGATGACATTTGGAGAAAAAATGCATTTGGTTTTAATGCCTTCCAAATGGGAGCAATAGATATTCTTCTGTCTCTGCGTAAAATCACAGCCCACGCCATCCTCTGAGGCAAGCTGAAACAAATCCCCTCCATATTTAAATTTTAATCAATATTAGAAATAAATGCTTAATGATAAACATAAACCAGGAAGATAGTCCTTTCCCCAAGGAGCTGACAAATGTTATCATCAATCTGAATCCTGTGCTGACATCAAATTTCAGAGGCTTAGAGGTGGGCTGGTCCTATGCATCCTGCCCGTGGTGGTGCTCTGGTCCCTGGGAGAAGTGATGCAGGACAAATCCCATCCATCCCATCTGTGCATGCTGCAGGGCAGTACATCAGTGCCCATGCTTTGTACCATTAGCTGCTAGCTTACTTCAGGTTGGAGCCCAAGAGCTAAGCATTGTGGATGCAATTAGACCATGTGGGTAAGCAGGGTGTCGAAGAGAAACAGCAGTATTTCTGCTCACAGTCATAGGGTGGAAAAGAAGCCGTGGTAAAGCAAGGCCAGAGGGCTCTGAGAAGAGCACTTTGCCTTTTCCCATCTCTTTGAGACTCAAAGTGCAAAAGAAGTCATACCAGAATGGTGGACTAATCAGAGTTACAGGGCCCTGCAAGAAGAGGATAAAACTCACACTCTCCATGTCTCTTCCCAAGCTTAGGAAGGAGGAATAAGATATACACCATTTGTCTGGGCTTCCACTTAAAAAATACAGAAAGTCTCCACTCTCCCTGTCCCTTATCCACATTCTTTTTGAGGAACCAGGGTCTGAGCATTTATTGCACAAAGCTTCCAAAACCACAAGGCTCTGATCTACCACCAGTCCTCCCTATATAGCTCATACCATATATATGACACTATAAGCCATGCAATGCCATGTTACCAAAATAAAGCAATACAAATTCTGCTGGCATTCTGGGCAACACGGGTGTTAAAAATGAGGATGCAGGACTGCTGCTCCCTGCAGGAACTGCAGCAGCAGCCACCCTACTGGTCAATCCATGTGTGCATAGGTTAGGGTTAGGGTTAATGTTCAATTACTCACATGTCAGCAGAAGAACATCTCAACAAGTGTGAAGCTGTGGTGTATTTGCCTTTGTAGCACACCCAGGGCTTTGTGCAGAAACACATCCTGAACCCACTAAATCTCATAGCGAGGTGCTATCATGAGAAGCTGGGATGCTCCAAGGATGCAGTAATTTTTGTAAATTCTAGGGAAAGAACAAGTGCTTTACATAACTTGTGAAGAAAGAAAAAAAAAAAGAAAGGAAGGAAGGAAGGGAGGAAGGAAGGAAGGAAGGGAGGAAGGGAGGAAGGAAGGGAGGAAGGGAGGAAGGAAGGGAGGGAGGGAGGGAGGGAGGGAGGAAAGGAAGGAAGGAAGGAAGGAGGGAAGGAAGGAGGGAAGGAAGGAGGGAAGGAAGGAGGGAAGGAAGGAGGGAAGGAAGGGGGGAAGGAAGGGGGGAAGGAAGGGGGGAAGGAAGGAGGGAAGGAAGGAAGGAAGGAGGGAAGGAAGGAGGGAAGGAAGGAAGGAAAGGAAGGAGGGAGGGAGGGAGGGAGGGAGGGAGGGAGGGAGGGAGGGAGGGAGGGAGGGAGGGAGGGAGGGAGGAAAAGGAAGGAGGGAGGGAGGGAAGGAGGGAGGGAAAAGGAAAAGGAAAAAAAGGAAAAGGAAAAAAGGAAAAGGAAAAGGAAAAGGAAAAGGAAAAGGAAAATGAAAAGGAAAAGGAAAAGGAAAAGGAAAAGGAAAAGGAAAAGGGAGGGAGGGAGGGAGGAAGAAGGAAAGGAAGGAAAGAAAAGGAAGGAAAAAGAAAAAGAAAGAAAGACAAAATCATTGTCTTTGAAACAGTGGAATTAATGAAGCCTGTTTTCAAGAGGATGCTGGTATTTTGTTTTCTAACTTCTCCCTGCTCTGCCCTGTGGACTCCCACCAAGAAAATCAGAGTAATCCAGGAGCAGCTAACATCCTTATCCATGTACCAACCTTCACACATCTACTCCTGGGTTGTTTCTCTTTGTCCCGTGGGTAGCACAGACCTATGTATACTAATTTTTTAGTTCGTTACGCTGTCTGTACTGTCAGAGAAGTGTAAGCTGTCTTGTCATTACCAGGCTGCTTTTGGAGAAAGTGGGGCACATATGCTTGTTGGACAGCTGGCTGCTGTCAGACCAAATGCATAATGTCATCGGTGGCCCTGATTTTCCTCAGTGGACGTGAGTTTGGGTCTCTCACAGCTGCCAGTTTTCATGAAGCTTGTAGAAACCTAACATCTCTGAGAATTCCCTGGGTCTTTCAAATAGAGGCAGAATTAGCCAATTTTCAATTTTCTGAAAGCTTCTCCTATCAGGAAATAAGGCTACAGGTGAGCCATCTCCTGAAAGCTCAGAGAATGGTCTATCAGAAGGCATCCTGCATTGAAACCTGCCCCTTGGAATAGGGAGCTCATTTGAACGTAGTGTATGAAATCCCCCTTTTCAGGGAAAGGCAGACGTAAGCCTTCACTAATACCAGGTGATACCAGGTTTTGCCTCAGGTGGCAACAAATCCCCCACTGGGGTGGGACTTTTCCCATCACTTAATTCAGAACCAGCTAGAAATCAGAACATCCATTTAATGAAACATCCCAGGCTTTCAAGATTCGGTTTTGCTCTGAGATATACTTTTTTAATTATTTTCATGGAAGATAGAAATGCTTTATTGGTTTGGCAGTATAGCTGTCCATGGTGCTACATCTTCACACTGATGGCATCCCTCTGTGTCACATCGCGTGTGTCCCTGTAATTACATGCAACCTACAAGGAACTCGCTGCAGTTGGTATAGAGCAGCAACCAGCACTCGTGTTAATTCAGCTGCAATCCGTTGTCATTGCCTTGACAGGAACGAATTCATTTGTTATTCATGTGGATGTCACATGTATTCCAGGAGATGCTCCATCATAATTTAGCATTAGTTAATGGCCACTTAGAGTGTTCCTGAAGCATCTATAGAAGGGATGGTGGCAGTGGGATTCATTACCAGGGTGGAGTACAAAAAAAAAATGTTTTTCAATCAACAAGTGTGAAGTTTAACATCTGGCACAACTCTTTCTCCTAACAAGGATGTGCTATCCACACCCTCTCTGTCCATCCTGCTTTATGAAAACTGGCTCTGTGTTTTACATTAAGATTAGTTTTGATGAGAGCATTGCTGGAGAAGCAAACTCGGTAGCAGCTTTCACAAAAAGCTTTGCTGGAAAGGTTTGGTACCTTTTCAGTTGTAAATGAAAATATCCCCAAACATGAAGTGCTTCAAAGAAAACACATTAATACATCAGGACTGTGCAACTGCTGTAACCAGTCACCAGCTCCCTAGCAAAAGAGGAGGCTTTGTTATGTTCTGGGAGATATAGTCCAACCTGTGTGTCTAAGGGAGGATGAGCTGGAACTGCAGTTCTCAGCAAACTTCACCATAACATTTCAGTTCCATATTTTCACAGGAAAAAAGCAGCTCAATAGCAAAATTCTGTTCTAATCCAAGACTTCCTCAAGTAAATCATCACTTTCCAGATGGCCTGGAGTCCCTCCCACCTCTCCAGACATAATGCTGTCCCCCATTTGAGGTTGAACTGAAGCCGGATATGCTTGTTCAGCTGTCACAGGTTTCTCCATCACTGGAAAACTGCTGATGAGCTCACAGTGCTTCGTACACTGCTATTTCATGCATGGTAGGCAAAGATGGATCGCACATGCTGCTCTCCCAAAGCATAGCAGGTGGCAGTGGATGAAATACAGAGGCTTAATGGGCTGCTCTACCTACCCCCTCCCTTTTGGTGCTTGGCAGCAGTAGAGCATCATCTTGAAAAATTCAGTGACTTAAGGGTTAAACTTCCATTAATTCTTCCCATTGCTCATTAGTTCTCTTCTGCAATCACCTGAGTGGATTTAGCCCTTACTGCCAAGCCATGACATACTGTAAAAATGTTTTCTTGCCTGCCATTGAGTTATCCTGATGATTGACAATTATTTGCTCCTCTGCTGCACCAGAGTTTCAGCTCATCTTTATCTACTTGAGCTGGAAAAGTAAGACACTCTTCACACTGGCTGAAATTGGAGCCCTTAAATTATGCCGCTCACAGCACATGCAGCTAAGTCACTAGAGAGCATTTGCTTGAGTTTATTTATTCTCATCTCCTGGTCCAAGATTAATTTCCCTTGAACATTCAGGCTCACAAACAGTTTGGATCTCTTCTGTGGGATTCAGCTGTCTGGTGAAGTGGTGAAGTGCATGACTGTCCTCCACCATGGGAGTGGGCTTTAAGAAAGCCTGGAGAGAGCAACAGAACATGAAATAAGACAGTGCCTAAGTTTTGACTTTCTTCCCCCAATACTTTCAAAAGCTTTGAAAAGGCAAACATGTTTTTAGATATTCTAATTTCACACCTATCTTTCTATTACTTTCATTCATATTTCCAGGTATTTAATATCCTTGAAATTACATTATGAAGATTTAAATTTATTAAAAGCAACTAAAACTTCATCCCTCTAAAATTTTTGACCTTCAATTGCTTTTTTTTTTTTTTTTTCTTCCCAGATGTGCAACATGGACAAACTCAGACCTATCAGTTTTCCTCTCGACAAGCTCTGTCTCTTGACAAAGCCTGGAAGTTGGATCTGAGCATGTCCTGGCTGACTGAAAGACCAAGGGCTGGCCCTGAAGATCACTCTGCCTGGACTCTTCTTGTGCTCAGGACCAACTGATCTGTAGAAGAACCTGGTGAGTAGGTTGAGTTTGACTCAGCCTTTTTCAGTTCTGATTTTCTTTTCAAATTTCTCTGAGCAGCTGTGGAGGAGGAAGGAAATCTCTGTGCAGAACTGGCTCATGTGATGAAAGCAGTAAATGAGCAACTTCTGCTGTAGGTGAACACACTCCTGTGGGCCAAGTCCCTCTGCATTGGGCTCCTCTCTGGAAATTTAACCGAGTGCAGATTAAACCTTTCATCAGTCCCACCCTAGACAAATACATGTGCATTTTCCATTACTACTCACTTATTTCCTTCATGCTCCCAGTCTTAACACACAAGATAAATCCTTTCCTCAATGGCAACGACAACAACAAATGATCAAAACAATTTGTGTTTTTTTGTTTTTGTTGCTGTTGTTGTTTTGTTTTTGTATGTGCTTCCATCATAATATTCTTGGCTGGATAAAAATTGTGTCTTGATGGACTCTGAGCACACTGATGTCAATCTGTTTAAACAATGCAGTCTCTTTCACCTCCTAGGGACAATCTTTCTTTCTGCTGCTGGTCTCATGGATTGATCCCTGGGAGGTGGAGGCAGCTCTGTCCACCTCATCTAATTCATTTTACATCCTAGCTGTTGAGTTTGAGAGCCTTCAGTGATTTACTCATGGCTACTTGCAAGTACAGTAATCCCAAAGAGCTTTTAGAAGATTTTTCAGGTTATTCTCGTCCCTCAATACAGGAAATATATTTAGGGTTATTGTGTTGTTTTTTTTAACCTCTCAGCAGATGTATGTGGCAAAATATCTGCTAATATTTGTAACTTACAAATATAGCCACAGTTCATGTCTTCCTCTCTCTGAAGCCAGGGAGAACCTGTGTGACTACTGCCATCTCTCACAGAGCAGTGCTTGCTTTTGGGCAAGAAAGCATTTCATGGATGTGTTTTCCCAAAAAGCCCTTCCTATGGAAAGCCACATAAGGTATCCCATCAATCCTAAAAGAAAGATGAATGGAATTATACAAACCACTTAATATTTCTTTTGAACACTGTATGCAGTTGAAAGAGTTATTTAAATACATTACATACTATAATATATATGTAAGCATATGTGTGAAATAATTCAGGTTGTAAGGTATCTCAGGGGGCCACCCAGCCCCATGCTGAAGTCAGACCTGTTTTCTCTTCTAGTCTTTCTCCTGCCTCAGTTCATGACCACCAGTTTCACTTTGCCCATTGCCTTCAATAGGGATTGCAGACACTGAGCGATAACCACTGGCACCTTGCTATGAGCACTGTGAATAAGCACACAGCATGGTTTCACAGCACCACGATATGCTTTTTAGCATGGCATCACTGCTCTTGGTTAAATAAGCACAAAGACTCTGCAAAAGGGAATATCTGAGAAATTACTTATTATTCTGCTCAGGTTGGACTTTAGGGAACATTTTTTTCTCTGAACGAGTGGGGATGCTTTGGCACAGGCTGCCCAGAGGGGTGATGGACTCACTGTCACTGAAGGTGTACAAGGAAAGCGGAGATGTGGCACTGAGGGACATGGTCATGGGCTGGGGTTGGACTTGGGGATCTCAGAGATCATTTCCAACCTTAATGATTCTATGATTCTATTTGTTGGGAATTCTTGAAGGAAGATTTGCATGAGGTGTACCGATGTACGTCAGGACAAGCTATATGTCTCCAATTTTGCCCCTCCAGGAGGAAACCATGTTTTGTTTTTGTGTATGCATGTTTTTTTCACTGGTGGTGGTCTTTTTTGGGTATTATTTTTGTGGGTTTGTGTTGGATTGTTTTTTGTAGGTTCCTTCACTTAGAGTTAAAGGCATGATTAGGTTAAAGTCTGGTTCACGTAGAAAGAGCTCAGGCACATCTGAATGCTTCCTATGATTTTACCCTTTGTCCACTACAGATAGCAAGGAAACCATAGAACGCTGTCTCTGAACCTATTTGTGCAAAAGTTAGCACGAAATGGTAGATCCCATTATGGTATATTTCACAGATTCTGAGGCAAACTTTGAAAAAAGTCATGAGTTCCAGAAAAACGATGAAATAGAGGCTGTATATTTCTGAATCCAGCAGCTAACATTGTGATTATTACTTTTTTGGGGGGGGAGGAAAGTGCAAGTTGTACAATAAGGGATGAGAATGGACTAATCAGTCCAAGAAGCAAAAGCTGTTTACTAAATAGTGGCCTCTTGGGCGCACTAGAAAGAATGGCAGAAAATATATGCATGGGTAAAGACAGATTGATGGAAACTTGTGTCTCAAAATAGAAATATTCACATGAGATGCACTCCACTATGCGGACACTGCCTATCAGCAAAAATGTGTATTGAAAATAAATGAGTTATATCTTTTGATTGTCACAGCCACTGAAAATATGTAAATAGACATCCAGCAACCAAAGCAGAGCAGGCACGAGCTATGTTATTGCGTTACCTTGGAAATTAACTGGTTATGTGGGGAAAAACACGCAACACATCCCAGTTAACAAATGACTTGACAACAGAACGTGCACCCACTGCCACACCTTGAATATTTCAGCTTGGCTACTGGGGTTACTCTTCTCAGCAAGGTGGGACTCTGATATCTCGTTCCTATTTTGCTTATGTTGTAGGTATCTACACCCACATCACCCATCAGTCATTCTCATTCATATTTGTCTGATGGGTTGAAATGATTCTCATAGACCTGTCTTCCCTGTTACTCCAGGTATTTACTGTGCCACACACAAAGATCTCCTGCAAGGCTCCTTGCCACTGCTCTGTTCATTTATTCTGGAGCAGCCAAGGACTGGAACCATGTCTCCAGGCCTGGGGGGCGATACCCAAAAAACCACAGCAGTGTATTTAGGGCTTCCAAGCCACAGCTTTTCCATGCTCAGCAGCCATAGGATGGGAAGACCTTACTGTCATGTTGAGCAGCAGGAGTGCAGCTCCTCCAGAAAGATGCCATCTGTGAGGTCGTTTTGAACCAAGACCTCCTGGGAGGAGTGATGCACAAAAAAGGAAAGGATTTCCTCTGCTGCTGTTACCAGGTTTCCCTCCTCCAAATACTCGAAAGGAATGGGTTTGCTAAAGCGTGTTCTGCCAATTTGCTATTCTTCATTACCTCGCCTACAGAACAGGTCGGCATTATCTGCTGCTCAGTGCATTGCAGGGCCAGCTGAGGAATCAGCACATATTCTGCTCAGTCTTTGCTGTTTCTTCTGGATGAACCCCTGCAGAAAAGCTTAGGGACCACAATACAGCGACATTATCCCAGGGAGAAGCAACATAGAGTGCAAGGAAGCACAGTTCAAATCCTGTTAATAAAGCAAGGAAAAGTGGAGGAGAAGGAGGAGGGAAGGTATAGTCAAGTGTTCAGTGTGTCAGGACACTGCCCTGCCTGCTGCTGCTTTCCCACATGGTACAAGCAGCTTTATTCAGGGGGTGCACTGCACACATTACCCCCAGGGGACAGCTGCACAACCTTCTTCAGAATCTTTTTTTGCATCTTACGCCACTGATGCAGCTTCCTACTGCAAAAGTGCTGCCAGGTGCACGAAAGTGAGGAGCACAGAGAGAAGTGGAATTCTTCATCAGGATGACGCATTACAGAACTGCTCTGGGATTTACACCTCTGCTTCCCGAGAGAAAGGAAATCAGTTTTCAGTGACAACACTTCTCTTTTTCCAGCTGGTAATGCAGCAGAATGGACGAGCTGTCACTGAGCCTGTGTGTAAAGTTGCAACAGGTCGCTGATGATTAAACACAACATTCCTCCAGAACTGCAGGTTCTGATTCTGCCTGGAGGCATCTCACAGACCTTTACAGCATGCTCCCTGTGGAAAGACCTACTCAGCATTTAAGCAGGTGCTTTTTGCTGCCTTTTGTCTCTAGAGGTAAAGTCTGGAAGGAAAACAAAGCTTCTGAGTCCCTTCTGAGTTCTGCTGCCCAGATTTCTGTATCCTGAGGGACTGCCTGGAGTTGGTGATACTGAACCACCTGCCTGTGCCTCTAGCACCTCCTCTGATTTATTTCTTTGTCAGGAGCAGAAGGCAACATTGTAAAGATGCTGTCTCCTGGATCACCTGCATCTGCTCTGCATAACTGTCTGAAGCATTTCACTGCCCCATTTCTGAATCTGTATGGTGTTTACCAAGAAGTGCTGTCAGTCTGTAGTACCTTATCTGTTTCTAGCTGCCCCCAACCTGATTTAGGAGAACAAGGATTTATTTAGCAGTCAGTGAAAGTTTTGTCTGTCAGGAAACTACATAGAAAAAGAGGCCATGATGCGGACACCCTCATGTCCCAGGAAGGCTGCCCGGATTTCCTCTTTCACCTGACAACAAAAGCTGCTGTTTTGAGTCCTGCAGGTATTTTGAACATGCTTTGGTGCTTCTGCTTTTCACAGGTGTTTATTGCATTATTAGCAAACCTGTCTTTCCCTCTGGATTTTAGCATCTTTTGCTTCCTTTCTATCCCATTCTCCATGCTTCCTCACACATGGTTCTGCTTTAGTTCTCTCTTCCCCTAGCTACTTTCTTGATATGTTCCTAAAACTTACAACAGCCTCTGCTCAGGTCAGCTCACCTGAGCAGAAGGAAAGGAGCAGTCTTCTTGGTATCCAGTCCAAAACAGTCATAGGCAACAACTGACATGAAATGCAACCTTCCTGCTTAGACATTTAAAGAGAGCACAGTCCATGTTATGGAAGTGGCTATGGGGAATGAGTCAGTTGGACCCATTTGCTGGGAGACCCACAAGTGGCAGAGGCACAGAATACTCCTGAAAACAGACCCAAAACCTGCTGGCAAACCAAACCATCACAAAGTCTGCTTCAGCCCCAGCCTATTTGCAGAACGAGCAGCACTGCTCTCAGACAGACAACTGCCCAGGAGCTGTCAGCATGGCTGACTGCAAAGCTGCAGAGCCCCCAACCAGGGCAGACTGGTGGCAGATTGGTGGGAAGGGATGTGCCAGAATGGCCTGAGAGCAAAGTGCAGCTTAGCCCTGTGCCAACCCATGTGCTCGCAGCTCTTCCCAGGCAGCACTCCAGTCACTAGCCCCTTCGCAGCCCTTCATCACCCAGCAGTGCCACCCCCTCTTCCAGCAATCTACTTTTTGATTCTGTTTAACACTGATGCTGTCTGTCAGCCAAGCTGCCATTGGGGTGGCAGCCAGGAGCCATGAGCTGAGCAGCGTCTGCTCCTACAGGATCCTCAGGCTGCCCAGCTCGCTCCTGCTCCCTGCCAGCATCAGAACACAGCCTCATTTCTCTCTTTCTTCTGTATTTATTTTTTTCCTTTCCCCTTAACACAACACCACGAAGAAACCCAGCTGCTGACCACACTGCACAGCGAACTAGGATTTGTGAGCCACAACCACCAGGAACAAGCAGAAAAATCTCCCTCCTGTTTGATCAGAAGCCACGATTTCATCAATGCTGCTAACACCCAGAGAGATACAACCGACTGATGGACATTGCTCAGACCATCCCCAAATGCGTGCATTTGCACTGGCCTTTCTCCAGCCCTGTCCTCTTCCTTCAGCTGGCTAAAATTCACTGACTGTAGCAAAAGACCCCCAGGTCCCCTCCTTTGCTCAACTTGGTCTGACAGCAAGCATCCTCCAGGAGCCTCCTTCAGGGTGGGTGCTGGACTTGCTGCCAGCCCCTTGCTCAGCCCCCACGTCACCCCCCACCATGCTGGGAAGTAGCACAGGAAGGGCTCCAGAAAGCAAACTTAAACTCAACAGGCTGCCTGCTTTTCTCAGCCGTGTCACAACCTGTGCTCCTCACACCATGTCCATGCAGCACAGTGACATCCAGGACTGTCCTGGTTCTGCACCACCACCGTCCACATGCCCAGACTAGAGAAAAGCAGAGCATCTGCTCATACTCACAGTTTTGAAGTCCTCATGGTTGCACTCTTGGCCTTTGAATTTGCAGTACAGCATCATATCCTTCAGGTCGTGGCCAACCCGTGCCAGGAACTCCTGCATGTTGAAAACTTTAGGTTTATACTGCTTAAAGTTGGCCTTCTCTTGGAGGATGGCCAAGACTGCTGGGTCAGCCAGGTGAGGGTTAGGGATCTGCAGGTTGACGTCGAGCAGAGCCAGCAGCTCCCCAGCATGGTACAGGTCATTGGTGGTCAGCCGGGAAAAGCGGAACTCATTGAGGTTACAGATGGTGACAGCAGGGAACACCAGGCTGTTCGCCACCACCTCGTCCACTTTGGTGACGTGCTGGTAGGAGAAATAGAAAGCCACCCGGTCCGAGCTCTCCACCAGGAGGAGCCCCAGAGAGCCCACAAAGGCCAAGGTCCAGAGCAGGCGCCGGATGGTCACTGGCCCGTAGACGAAGACATGACGGATCCCGTGGAGAGTGGAGGTGTTTGCAAAAATCTGGATGCTGGAAGGCTGCAGGCTCCCCATGCTGCCCTCGCTGGTGCTGTCCTTCAGATCCATTGGGAGTAGTTGGTGAAATCCTGGCACTGCTTTTTGGGTCAGACTGTAGCCGGCACTGGGATCCCTCCCCTCCCCTCTGCAAAGTAATTAGAGCCTTTTAGGGAAGAGAGAGAGAAGATGAGTCTCAGATCAGCTGCCGCAAGCTTATCCCAACAGCTCAGCAATAGCTTCGTAGGGGTAAATATTTATACAAACATCCATTCAAACTCTAGCTCTTGATTTCCTCGGTGTGATAAGAAGGGCTGGTTTTATTTAGGGAGACACCAAGGTGATGTGGAAGAGATGTGGGTGGGAAGCAAAAGCCGAGCCAATGGAAATAAAGTCCTCCCCCTACACACGCACACATGCACTCACACACACACACACACACACACACACACACACACACAGGCTGAGCGAGATGAGATTAAACGAGAGGGAGAGCTTAAAACAAGCGGAGCAGCTCACAGCCTGTTAACTAGTGCGTGAAGCCAAGGATGCTGCTGTCCAGAGCTGATGGCTGGCGGTGGGGCTTCCAGACTCTTTCTTCCCGTTCTCTAAAGGTGCTGCTGGATTTGGGCATCTCTTCTCCTCCCCACCCTGCTGGTTTGGGCAGGGCTTTAGGAAATAGCCCCCTCCCCAAACCCCCACCGGTGTTGTTTTGCAAGAGTTTCTCCCAGGGAAAGCTGGGCAGCTAATCCAGCAGGAAAATGCAAGAGAAGTAAGGGAGAAAAAAGGAAGGGAGGGAAAAGGATTTAAAAAAAGAAAAAAAAAAAAATGAAAAGGGAGGAAAAATCACTCAGCTCCAGGCATGCACATCCATGCATTGGAAGCAATAGCATGAAGCCTCTCTCCCATGCAGCATCTGAGGAGCAAAAAAAAAAAAAATCAGACAGCAAATGATGGAGCAGGAGAGGAGCTGCAGCATCGCTCCTTCCTTATGTCTGTCTCAGCCTCCCTGCACTTCAGGACTCTGGCAAGCAAAGCACCGAGAGCCGTGAGTCACGCATCGATCCGAGCCCCGCGGCGGGCAAGAGCAGCACTGCCAGATGCTCGGTGCCGCTGGAAGGCAGCTGCGATGGATGCGGTCAGGGAAGGTGCTCCCAGCTGCGCATTGAGACGGGAGGTTTGGAGGAGTGGGGATGTTGGGGAGGTAAACTGGGAAAGGTTTCCGAGCCAAGAGATGCTGCAAAATCCTGCAGACCAAAGCCTCCAGGTGTGACAGCATCCTTACCGCATTCTGCAGGAGGTAGGTATGAGCAAGGTGTAGCCCTGGGTCTGAGAGGGGTCCGGAGTAGCTCCCTTCCACACTGACTCTGTGCACAGCAGTATTTTTATCTGTTTTATCTTGGATGCAGAAGGAACAAATACTTCCTGTCTCCGTAGAGCACTATGACAGGCGAGGGTCCCTGGGGCCATGGTGGCACCGTGGATGTGACAGCCAGCTGAGAGAAGAGCCTCAAAGAACAGCCACAGGCTGTCACAGTCTGTGGTGTGATGCCCACAGACTATCAGCCTCCTGAGAAGTTACCTTGAGAACCGATCCAGAGATTATCTTGGGCAAACTAAGCCTGATTTTTGTCTTGTGCTGTTATCCAGCCATGCCATTCCCAGCCTACAGCATCCTATGGGAATATCTCTTGGGCTGAACCACTCAACTCAGCACTTCTCTGTAGCCATGTAGTGCTTCTCTCTCCATTCTACACCAGGGAAACTGAAACAAAGAAAGGCCAAAGGATGTGTGAGCAGTCACCCAAACAGTCTGTACTGCAGCCATGAGCTGAAGACACCACTTGGCCTCTGGGTTGCTGACACTGACACCTTAGAAGCCTCCTGCATCTTGTCCTGTGCTTTCCATATGGGGTGGACAGCACTAATCAGAGCCAAACAAGGTTTGAACCAGAATGAAAGCAGCTCAGGGCAGAGTGATTGCAGCTCCAGAGCAATGAGTGCCTCCCCCTGCTCTCAACACTACTCCAGAGCAGAAATAAAGCCATTTCCCCCCCTGAAACTGCCTGGCAGAAATAGGCTCCCTTTCCCACCCATCACCATCCCAGCTCCAAATCTGTCTCCTCTCCCACCGCCTGTGCTGTTTGGCCTGATGCATTAGTGCTTTCATTTATTCACCATGCACACCGCCTTTACAATGCTGTTTTCTGTAATTCATACCATATACCATCTGCTGCCTTTTATTAGTTAACCATGCAGAGTGCTGTGGGTGCAGTCTGGAGGAGGAAGCATCATGCCCAGCAGTGCTGCATAGCACCAGCACTGCTCATGGCTTTCTGTACTGCGACTGGACATGGAGCATGGAGACAAATGCTGCCCAGCAGTGCCACATGGACGGCCTGCAGTCTGGTTGTCACCGCAGTGGCCAAGGTGTCCCCAGGGCTGGAAAGGCAGCTCTGACCCCACCTGGGGCTGTGCATGGGGGTGACACCAGCAGAGTTGGGGACACAAGTTTGGAGGGAAGGCAAGGGGAGTTGAAACCACAGAGATGTGGTGACAGTGGGATAGCAGGGACAGGGTGACAAGGGACACAGAGAACAGAGCCTGACCCTGGCTCATTGCACAGCCTGTGCCTGCCCTCTTGTGTCTCAAGCACGTGCTGCAGTGCTCAGAGTAATGCCAGCCCTGAAACAGATGGGAAATGGGCTATATTGGGGGATGTAAAAGAGGCAGAGTGGGGGTCCCAGCCTTTGGGATCCCCTCTACTTTTCCAGCCCCACTGAGAAGCATGTCCGAAGTGAGCAGTTTGCATTGGCAAAGCCTGAACTGCTGTAGGCCCAAAAAAACACCTGGAACAGGGGCTTTGCTTAAAGTGATCATGGTCCTGTAAGTCTCACTCTGTTCCTCAGTCTTTCCTCAAACTTTTTGGACCCTCTTATCAGTTAACAGCATATTGCCAATAGCTCCAGGCTACTGGGAACACACAGCTCCACTTAGCTGAGAGACCTTGGCTAATTAAACAAGCTTTCCTTTCCAAACAGGAACATAATGTGGAATGCTGATGTTTCCCCTGAAATTAAATTTGATCCCTTCCAAGGTAGCTTTGGCTGGGCTAAAAGGCTTTTTAATACATATAGAAAATAAAAAAATTGATTGGATTTTGATGTATTTAATATTACGCTTGGATTTTTAATGGGTTATAAAATGAAAACCATTAAAGAGCATAAAAACTCTCCCTGAAAGAAAACATGAAATATTCAAATGGCTGAATGAAGTGGCTGGAAAGCTGCATGGGGGATAGGGATCTGGTGGTGCTGGTCGATGCTTGGCTGCACATGAGCCAGCAGTGTGCACAGGAGGCCAAGAAGGCCAACGGCATCCAGGCTTGTGTCAGCAGTAGTGCAGCCAGCAGGAGCAGGAAATGACCCTCTGTACTCAGCCCTGGTGAGGCTGTGCTTCGGTGCTGTGTTCAGTTCTGGACCCTTCAATACAAGAAAGATATCGAGGCCCCAGAGCACGTCCAGAGAAGAGCATCAGAGCTGTAAGAGGAGCCCTTCCTTGATGGGAAGTGGTGGGGCTGCAGCCTTCCATCTTTGTCTAGCAACCCCAGCGGCCCACACTGCAGCCAGTCGAGGACTCAGCAGGCTGCTGTGGAGATGTGGAAATATTTCAAATATTCTGGTGTTGTTGGCCCCAGCAAAGAGATCTCAAAAGCACCTTCTACTGGACCGAAGTACTATTTTCGTTCTGTTTCTATATGAAGCACATGAATATAAATGAGGCCTAGTCTATCTATGCTGGTCTGCTGGGACTCTGTACCCAGAAGTCTGATCAAATTAACTTGAAGCATTTTAGCACGCGAGTGTGTTGGGCTCTGCTCATTTAAATTTTACATAAATTCAAGCACCGAAACATAATTTGGCAAATGAGCATCAAGAAAGCTAGAAAAGAAAAGCAGATTTACCATGAACCAGCACAAGCTGCCTGCTACAGTCTCATTCTGGGACTCAGAGGAGAGCTTTGTGGGAAGAAAAGAAAGCCCGGGTCCCCACAAGCATTAGGGGTGCACAGACCTACCTCTGAACTCTGTGGGCAGAACAGAGATTGAAGGAGACGGATGTGATCAGTGACACTGCCCATGTTTGCTACCAGCCCTGGGAAGTCAGAGCAGCACGCAGGCTCTGAGCTCTGCATGCGCCTGAGCCACAGCTACTTCTATTTTGATTGTGCTACCAGGTTTTTTCAATTCTGTTTAATCTTTTGGACAATGGACTTGTGAGTCATCAGGGCTGGTAAGGGGGGGACAGAGATCTTTCCCTCCTCAGGCTGTTTGCCACCTGCACACTGCGTGTAAGGTGCTGCAGCCAGACCTGAGGACCTCAGGGCACAGCAGCTCTTAGTGATGCCACACTGCTTTGGTGGGGTACCAGAGCTCGTTCGCTGATGCTTCATTTACTCTTTGTTAGATTTAGACCCATCACTGGGTTCTTGGAGTATGGATCTGCACAGTGATGTGTCCTCTAGGAAGGACCATTGCAATTTTTCTGTACCGGGCTGTATGATACAACAGATGACAAGCATCAAGTTGTCAGTTCAGCCACCAGGTGTCAAACTGACTGACAGCTTGGGGAAGCTGCAGCTACACCGAACTGTCCCTTGAGAGTGCTTTGATATGTTCTTTTGCTGCAGGCATTGTTGTAAGGAGTGGGCACCTCCATTTGTACTCCTGTGTCGGACAGTGGCACAGAAAGGCCGGGAATGTGCAGAGAAGACGGCGACCTATGGCTCAGTGCAGATCTGGGGAGGGAGAAGTCAGTTGCTCACAGGCGGGTTTCGTAACTGCCTGCAGGCTTGGGAATGCAAGCGTATGGGAGAATGCCAGCATGTCCCTTCTGTGAGCATCTTTGCTATTCCCATTTGGATTTGTTCAATTACACGACAAAGTTTTTCCAACCACCAGCAAGGGAAACTCATCCCTTCAGAAATCATGAGAAAAACAATAGTAGTAACCCTTTGGAGCCTTCAGAGCGCCTTCAGAGCGCTAAACAAATGGTAGCTAATGAATCAGGCTGTGCCGCTCCACCTACTCCAGCCTTGCAATAAATGCTCCAGGATGAGAAACTTGCTGACACATAGTGCTGTGAGTGCCTGAGGCTGAGGACACAGTGGCTCCCGAGCTATTGCCTTCATGGTGCTGACAGGTGAAAAAAAAGGATAACGTGGTCAGTAGATATGACTGGGATGTGTGCAGAGCACATCCTTCAAAGAATAATATCCATTTATCATCCTGGTAGAAATTGAGCTGTTATTGCTTTCTAAGGAAGTTGTAATTAAGTCTTAATTTTCTGGTAAACACAGGCTGGTCTTCATCAGAGCGGCTTGATGGCTCTGATGCTTACCGATTCCGTGGCGTTCCCTGGGACCCGAAAAGGGAGAAACCAGCATGGGGAGGGACAGCAACCACAACTGACCAACTAAATTTCTTTTTTTTTTTTTTATTGTACAATAATAATATAGATTACCTAATATAATAATAGTAGATATTATATTGTATAATAATAATATTGCACATGTTGTTTCTCAGAAGCAGACTGAGAGGCAGATGTTGGCCTCCCAGCGCTCTGAGCCGTGTTCTGGCCGGTGGTGGGATGCCGGCCTATCGCCGCCGTCGGAGACATCTCTTGCGGGGTGGGTGGGATTCCTGGGGGCTGCTGCTGGCCTTCCTCTTTGTGGGTCACTGGGGCCTCCCAGGAGAGCGGTCCCTGCGCTGGGTGGAGGGGCCCGCTGCCGCCGCCTGCCCTGCTTCCTCCTCTGAGGGCACCGTGTTGGTGGTGGGGTGCCCGGGACCCCCACGAAGGTCAGCAGGGAGCTCCTCAGCGCTGGGGCCTGCAGGGCTGGTGGAGCGGCCTGGGCCAGAGGCAGCAGGTCCCTGCTGGGCAGCGGTGGGGCTGGGGGCGGCTGCAGGTCTGTCTTCCTGCCCAGCAGCAGCACGGCTGTTGTGGCCGTCCTGCTGCCAGCGGAGAACTGGGCCATACATTGCCGCAGCGATGGTAATGAGCCTCCTCACAATGCTCTCAGTGCGGTGCCACAGAAATTGCTGCAGGTTTCGCACCAAGACTGCCTCATCCAGCCCATACATGCAGATGCAGTGCAAAACACTGCTTTGCTTGCAGAGCAACTCCCACCACCTGTTCTCAGAAGGGTTCGGGTCCGCGACCTCAGAATGAATCCAGTCGAGCAGTGGGTTGAGGTCGGCATTCTGTTGGAAAAAATCAGCCCAGACCTCGGGAGGGAAGTTGTGCTCTGGGGCGACTAATCCGTACTCTAAAGGCTCCTGTTCATCCTGCTGGCCAGAAGCTGAGTGTGCTGCAGGCTGTGGGACGGCATACTCGAGATAATCGTCGTCTGACCTCACTGAGGACACGATGGTCCTGATCTCATGCCCGCAAACAGCACAGTTCGGTTTTTTCTCAGCCCACCAGAATGCACAGCCAAAGCAGAGCTGATGGAGGCAGGGAGTCACGTAGGCAACATCGTCCCGGTCCTGCCCACAGATGGGGCAGATCCATGGTGATGGCACCTCCATGGCCCCGGGCTGTGCTTTGGGCTGGGGAGAGCTGAGGTCAGGAGACTGCTCCCCTCACTGGCGCTGCAGCAAGGGCAGAAGGTGTCACAAACTGCAAAAGAGTGAGAGAGAGGCCGCAGTCACTCCGTGTCCCCTGGGCAGGCAGCAGTGATGCCCCGGTCCCTGAGCAGCAAACCCTCCCAGCCCCTTCTCCCCGCTGGCCGCCCTGGGGCCGTGTCCCCGCACTGCTCACCTCCGCTGCCGCGAGCGCACTGTGCAGAGCCCCGGCTGCGTGAGCCACGCAGGGCCGGGGAAACACTGTCGATGCTGTGGGCTGGGCGCCCAGAAGTGCTGCCGGCAGCTCCACAGCACGACCCAACAAAGTCCTCGCACGGTGCTCCAAGTCTCGCCAACTAGCTCGACCGGCTTCCAGACACGAGTGCGCGCTGCGCTCTACGGTGCCCCAATTTATAGGCGAGCGTCACGGAGGTCACAGTGGTCTCACGCTGATGTCACAGTCCCTTCCTCGGTCGGTGACCTCACAGTTCATGGCTGCATGTGATTGGGCACCAGCCTGGGCCTATGTCACCCTCACTCTTTCAGTGCTTTTCTCTGCCATGGTGATAGATTTGGGAAAATAAAAATTGCACGTTGACTGTCATCTCCACAACAACCTATCTTCTGGAGTCTGTTGACACTTTGTAACTTAGACAGACATCTTTGTTTTGCCTGTTCATTTTTGTGTGCGGAACAGTTTGATGGCAGTATATACGTCAGGCTTGCTTTCTATCCCAAGCACTCACATCACAGTAGGTTCTTTGCTCGCGCTTTCCTGTGCAACCTACTCTACGGGACTGTTTTAGCAGAGGGCTGGACTGGATGATCTGCAGAGGTTTCTTCCGACCCCTGAGATTTCTTGATTCTTTGATTCCTGACGTGGTTTGACTGAAAACACAGTGTGCTGGAGGTTACGGTGCTGCTATGCCACATCCGTGTGAAGAAGCGGTCCTGGCCAAAGCCTGCTCACCCCATGGCCGTGGAGGAATCGCTGGGTTTGCGGCAGTTCCCCCCTGCCATGGCAGTGCAGTCGCAGCTGTTCACAGCAACATCTGAAGACTTTACCTGTATTTGGGGGCCACCTGTGATGTTGTCCCACGTCCCGTTTTGCATTCACGCTGCTAGGTGTGGCATGAGGAAGGAGGTGAAGAAGGAGGAAGGTGCAGGGTTGTTTACATTGCAGAGGAGAAGGGACAGCAAACAGCTGCTCCTTTTGCTAAATCTTCAGCAAGGAACAATTCAGACTGGCTTCATGGTCTGTATTGATCTGGTGTCATGGTTTTATGATTTCTGTTATCAGTATTCCATATTGTAACGTCATGTGTGGCACTGGGAGTTAAGAGTTACTGCTCTAAGTCTGTGAACTGATGGATCTGTGGGTACCTGGCTCTCAGAGGAGAACAACAACTCCGTACTCCAGAGGACTTTGCATTCCCGTTGTCCTCTCAGAGGGAAAGATGAAACCGCACACAAATCCTGAGCCTTCCACTTTTGCTGTTCATCCCAGCAGTGGAGGTTCCCGTGCCATCTCGCCTTCAGCTATAGCGTTAAGCCTTCGGTTTTGGACTCTCTTTCTCTCATTTGATGTGTTACTTCAATTCCAATTATACTGTGTTATTTTGCATTCTGATCTCTTCTTTAGTGAACTAGTTTTCCTTGTCACATCCTTGCTGCAGCTTTGCTTTCAGGCCCATCTCCGTACCCTCTCCCATTTCTCCTTTCCCGGGGCATGGGTCCATGGGTCCGTCTCCTATTAGACACGGAACTGGGCCGAACCAGCCTGTAAACCGTTGACATCTGGTCTCACAACAGCAACAAATGCAGCAGCAAGAACAAAGATTGAATCTTTTAAGCAGATAATTGTTAGTGGCCTGGAGCTCACAGTACGAGAGGACGCTGAGGACTGGATTATTATTAGAAGAACGCTGAGGTCCATGTAGCGCGAGCTGGGGCCGACACTAGTTTTATTGGCTCTGTCATGACCGGCTGTTTTCTGACTGTGGAGATAAACGTGTGATTCTGTGGTCCTCCCTGGGACCCGAAAAGGGAGAAACCAGCATGGGGAGGGACAGCAACCACAACTGACCAACTAAATTTCTTTATTTTTTTTTATTGTACAATAATAATATAGATTACCTAATATAATAATAGTAGATATTATATTGTATAATAATAATATTGCACATGTTGTTTCTCAGAAGCAGACTGAGAGGCAGATGTTGGCCTCCCAGCGCTCTGAGCCGTGTTCTGGCCGGTGGTGGGATGCCGGCCTATCGCCGCCGTCGGAGACATCTCTTGCGGGGTGGGTGGGATTCCTGGGGGCTGCTGCTGGCCTTCCTCTTCGTGGCCTTCCTCCGGGGCCTCCCAGGAGAGCGGTCCCTGCGCTGGGTGGAGGGGCCCGCTGCCGCCGCCTGCCCTGCTTCCTCCTCTGAGGGCACCGTGTTGGTGGTGGGGTGCCCGGGACCCCCACGAAGGTCAGCAGGGAGCTCCTCAGCGCTGGGGCCTGCAGGGCTGGTGGAGCGGCCTGGGCCAGAGGCAGCAGGTCCCTGCTGGGCAGCGGTGGGGCTGGGGGCGGCTGCAGGTCTGTCTTCCTGCCCAGCAGCAGCACGGCTGTTGTGGCCGTCCTGCTGCCAGCGGAGAACTGGGCCATACAGTGCTGCACTGGTGGAAATGAGCCTCCTCACAAATCTTTCCGTACGGCTTTGCAGATTTGGCTGCAGCAACTGCACCAGGGCTGCCTCCACTGGCCCGTACATGCAGAGCTGGAGGTGAATGAGGGTCTGAAAGAATTGCAGCATCCACCACCTGTGCTCGGACATGGCCCTGAGCTCCGCATTGACCCACTGGAACAGGGGTCTGAGGTCTCGTTGCTCACAGAAGAAGGCAGCCCAGACCTCAGGAGGGAAGTTGTTTTCCGGGCTGACAAACGCTTCCTCTGCAGGCCCCTGTTCATCCTGCTGGCCAGAAGCTGAGTGTGCTGCAGGCTGTGGGACGGCATACTCGAGATAATCGTCGTCTGACCTCACTGAGGACACGATGGTCCTGATCTCATGCCCGCAAACAGCACAGTTCGGTTTTTTCTCAGCCCACCAGAATGCACAGCCAAAGCAGAGCTGATGGAGGCAGGGAGTCACGTAGGCAACATCGTCCCGGTCCTGCCCACAGATGGGGCAGATCCATGGTGATGGCACCTCCATGGCCCCGGGCTGTGCTTTGGGCTGGGGAGAGCTGAGGTCAGGAGACTGCTCCCCTCACTGGCGCTGCAGCAAGGGCAGAAGGTGTCACAAACTGCAAAAGAGTGAGAGAGAGGCCGCAGTCACTCCGTGTCCCCTGGGCAGGCAGCAGTGATGCCCCGGTCCCTGAGCAGCAAACCCTCCCAGCCCCTTCTCCCCGCTGGCCGCCCTGGGGCCGTGTCCCCGCACTGCTCACCTCCGCTGCCGCGAGCGCACTGTGCAGAGCCCCGGCTGCGTGAGCCACGCAGGGCCGGGGAAACACTGTCGATGCTGTGGGCTGGGCGCCCAGAAGTGCTGCCGGCAGCTCCACAGCACGACCCAACAAAGTCCTCGCACGGTGCTCCAAGTCTCGCCAACTAGCTCGACCGGCTTCCAGACACGAGTGCGCGCTGCGCTCTACGGTGCCCCAATTTATAGGCGAGCGTCACGGAGGTCACAGTGGTCTCACGCTGATGTCACAGTCCCTTCCTCGGTCGGTGACCTCACAGTTCATGGCTCCATGTGATTGGGCACCAGCCTGGGCCTATGTCACCCTCACTCTTTCAGTGCTTTTCTCTGCCATGGGGATAGATTTGGGAAAATAAAAATTGCACGTTGACTGTCATCTCCACAACAACCTATCTTCTGGAGTCTGTTGACACTTTGTAACTTAGACAGACATCTTTGTTTTGCCTGTTCATTTTTGTGTGCGGAACAGTTTGATGGCAGTATATACGTCAGGCTTGCTTTCTATCCCAAGCACTCACATCACAGTAGGTTCTTTGCTCGCGCTTTCCTGTGCAACCTACTCTACGGGACTGTTTTAGCAGAGGGCTGGACTGGATGATCTGCAGAGGTTTCTTCCGACCCCTGAGATTTCTTGATTCTTTGATTCCTGACGTGGTTTGACTGAAAACACAGTGTGCTGGAGGTTACGGTGCTGCTATGCCACATCCGTGTGAAGAAGCGGTCCTGGCCAAAGCCTGCTCACCCCATGGCCGTGGAGGAATCGCTGGGTTTGCGGCAGTTCCCCCCTGCCATGGCAGTGCAGTCGCAGCTGTTCACAGCAACATCTGAAGACTTTACCTGTATTTGGGGGCCACCTGTGATGTTGTCCCACGTCCCGTTTTGCATTCACGCTGCTAGGTGTGGCATGAGGAAGGAGGTGAAGAAGGAGGAAGGTGCAGGGTTGTTTACATTGCAGAGGAGAAGGGACAGCAAACAGCTGCTCCTTTTGCTAAATCTTCAGCAAGGAACAATTCAGACTGGCTTCATGGTCTGTATTGATCTGGTGTCATGGTTTTATGATTTCTGTTATCAGTATTCCATATTGTAACGTCATGTGTGGCACTGGGAGTTAAGAGTTACTGCTCTAAGTCTGTGAACTGATGGATCTGTGGGTACCTGGCTCTCAGAGGAGAACAACAACTCCGTACTCCAGAGGACTTTGCATTCCCGTTGTCCTCTCAGAGGGAAAGATGAAACCGCACACAAATCCTGAGCCTTCCACTTTTGCTGTTCATCCCAGCAGTGGAGGTTCCCGTGCCATCTCGCCTTCAGCTATAGCGTTAAGCCTTCGGTTTTGGACTCTCTTTCTCTCATTTGATGTGTTACTTCAATTCCAATTATACTGTGTTATTTTGCATTCTGATCTCTTCTTTAGTGAACTAGTTTTCCTTGTCACATCCTTGCTGCAGCTTTGCTTTCAGGCCCATCTCCGTACCCTCTCCCATTTCTCCTTTCCCGGGGCATGGGTCCATGGGTCCGTCTCCTATTAGACACGGAACTGGGCCGAACCAGCCTGTAAACCGTTGACATCTGGTCTCACAACAGCAACAAATGCAGCAGCAAGAACAAAGATTGAATCTTTTAAGCAGATAATTGTTAGTGGCCTGGAGCTCACAGTACGAGAGGACGCTGAGGACTGGATTATTATTAGAAGAACGCTGAGGTCCATGTAGCGCGAGCTGGGGCCGACACTAGTTTTATTGGCTCTGTCATGACCGGCTGTTTTCTGACTGTGGAGATAAACGTGTGATTCTGTGGTCCTCCCTGGGACCCGAAAAGGGAGAAACCAGCATGGGGAGGGACAGCAACCACAACTGACCAACTAAATTTCTTTATTTTTTTTTATTGTACAATAATAATATAGATTACCTAATATAATAATAGTAGATATTATATTGTATAATAATAATATTGCACATGTTGTTTCTCAGAAGCAGACTGAGAGGCAGATGTTGGCCTCCCAGCGCTCTGAGCCGTGTTCTGGCCGGTGGTGGGATGCCGGCCTATCGCCGCCGTCGGAGACATCTCTTGCGGGGTGGGTGGGATTCCTGGGGGCTGCTGCTGGCCTTCCTCTTCGTGGCCTTCCTCCGGGGCCTCCCAGGAGAGCGGTCCCTGCGCTGGGTGGAGGGGCCCGCTGCCGCCGCCTGCCCTGCTTCCTCCTCTGAGGGCACCGTGTTGGTGGTGGGGTGCCCGGGACCCCCACGAAGGTCAGCAGGGAGCTCCTCAGCGCTGGGGCCTGCAGGGCTGGTGGAGCGGCCTGGGCCAGAGGCAGCAGGTCCCTGCTGGGCAGCGGTGGGGCTGGGGGCGGCTGCAGGTCTGTCTTCCTGCCCAGCAGCAGCACGGCTGTTGTGGCCGTCCTGCTGCCAGCGGAGAACTGGGCCATACAGTGCTGCACTGGTGGAAATGAGCCTCCTCACAAATCTTTCCGTACGGCTTTGCAGATTTGGCTGCAGCAACTGCACCAGGGCTGCCTCCACTGGCCCGTACATGCAGAGCTGGAGGTGAATGAGGGTCTGAAAGAATTGCAGCATCCACCACCTGTGCTCGGACATGGCCCTGAGCTCCGCATTGACCCACTGGAACAGGGGTCTGAGGTCTCGTTGCTCACAGAAGAAGGCAGCCCAGACCTCAGGAGGGAAGTTGTTTTCCGGGCTGACAAACGCTTCCTCTGCAGGCCCCTGTTCATCCTGCTGGCCAGAAGCTGAGTGTGCTGCAGGCTGTGGGACGGCATACTCGAGATAATCGTCGTCTGACCTCACTGAGGACACGATGGTCCTGATCTCATGCCCGCAAACAGCACAGTTCGGTTTTTTCTCAGCCCACCAGAATGCACAGCCAAAGCAGAGCTGATGGAGGCAGGGAGTCACGTAGGCAACATCGTCCCGGTCCTGCCCACAGATGGGGCAGATCCATGGTGATGGCACCTCCATGGCCCCGGGCTGTGCTTTGGGCTGGGGAGAGCTGAGGTCAGGAGACTGCTCCCCTCACTGGCGCTGCAGCAAGGGCAGAAGGTGTCACAAACTGCAAAAGAGTGAGAGAGAGGCCGCAGTCACTCCGTGTCCCCTGGGCAGGCAGCAGTGATGCCCCGGTCCCTGAGCAGCAAACCCTCCCAGCCCCTTCTCCCCGCTGGCCGCCCTGGGGCCGTGTCCCCGCACTGCTCACCTCCGCTGCCGCGAGCGCACTGTGCAGAGCCCCGGCTGCGTGAGCCACGCAGGGCCGGGGAAACACTGTCGATGCTGTGGGCTGGGCGCCCAGAAGTGCTGCCGGCAGCTCCACAGCACGACCCAACAAAGTCCTCGCACGGTGCTCCAAGTCTTGCCAACTAGCTCGACCGGCTTCCAGACACGAGTGCGCGCTGCGCTCTACGGTGCCCCAATTTATAGGCGAGCGTCACGGAGGTCACAGTGGTCTCACGCTGATGTCACAGTCCCTTCCTCGGTCGGTGACCTCACAGTTCATGGCTGCATGTGATTGGGCACCAGCCTGGGCCTATGTCACCCTCACTCTTTGGGAAAATAAAAATTGCACGTTTACTGTCATCTCCACAACAAGCTATCTTCTGGAATCTTTTGACACTTTAATTAACTTAGATGGACATCTTTGTTTTGCCTGCTCAGTTTTGGAACAATTTTTTGTCAGTCTCTATGTCAGGCTTGCTTTCTATCCTGAGCACTCATCTAACAGCCGTCTTGCTCACCAACTGATTTCATCACAGTAGGTTGTTTACTCACACTTTCTTGTGCAACCTACCCTATGGGCCTTATTTTAGTTGGAGGTTTGACTTGTTAACCTCCAGATGTCTCTTTCAGCCCTTGCGACTTAGAGATTCAGCGTGATTCTGCTGTGGGAATACAAGAAAGTATATTTAAAGTGGAAGCTGTGGATATACAGAATGAGAAAGGAAGGCTGAGAATGAAAGACACTTCCAGAAGAGAAGGGAAACATGTTCAAGTAAGCTGTGTGATGGCAGATCTCAATTTGAGGAAGAGTGTGTGGTTTGGAACAATTCACAACCCTGACTGGATTAGCACCTGTATGCACAGTTAAGCACTGTTTTGGGGTGTGTTTTATTGACATACGAAGGCAGGTGGGAAAGTTACAAGAGAAACCTTGTTAAAATATATAAGTGATGTTAAAACCTGTAATAAATGATTTATATCGTCCACATCTGAGTCTGTGTCTCAGACACTGCATTCTGCAATACTCCTGGCCCAGATAAGGTAGTGATAACAACATCATATTCACAGATATGCTGTTGAATCAACATTTTGAAGCACCACTCTGAAAGGAAGATTTTTCCAGTAGCCATTCCTGACATACAGTCACAGAATCCTTATAGTTGTAAGGGACCTTTAGCAGTCATCTGTTCCATCTCTCCTGCTATGCACAGGGACATCCACAGCTCGATCAGGTTGCCCAGGGTCTGATCCAGCCTCTCCTTGAAAATCACCTGCAACAACTGGACCTTCTGGGCTATCTTCCTCCTATTCTTCCTCCTCCCCTGTGCTGGCAGGTTTCATTTTCTGGCAACAAGGGAGGAAGCTTCCCCACAGCACAGAGATCAGTCCCAGTCCAAACCTGCCCCTGAGCTTTCAGACCAACTGCGTTACATGCACAGATTTTATTACAGAACAGGAATATTGGATTTGCAGTAGTGTTTTTCTGCAGTCAGAGCCTGTCCCACTTGCTCTGACATTCCCAGCATCTCTGCAATAACTCAGATTTATCTGCTCGCTCTCTGAGGCTGTATTTATCAGCTGATATTTGAAGGTGCTCCCATTAGGGATGCTCCAAGTGGGTGAGCAGAGTGAGCTGGGGGGGGGTTGCAGAGCCTCCAGCTCCAGCTCTGTGTGCCACTGCTATTTTGAGTGACCCTGAGCAATCCAATACATTTTTTCATGTATGTCAAATGGAAATGATGCTGCTTCCATCGTGTCCCTTGGTCTTAGGAGATTTGGGAATGAAAAATGTGATATAAGAAGAGCTTTTTCCTCCAGTGCCTCCCCTTTTAAACAGTCCCTGAAAGCATACTTGTTCCCCGCTAAACTTAACACAATTTTAATTTGATTTGTGTCAGTGCCAGTTCTTGCCTGATACTCTTGTTCATGCAAAGCCTAGGGAAGTACCCTGAATTATTCATAAATAATTGAAGTTTAGGGCCCATTCCAGGTCCTTCTCTCTGGGTAACAGCAGGCACTTACTCCTGCCAGCACATGAAACAGGCTAGGATGAACTCAATGAAATGTATATCTTTTAATTCTTTACCCAAAAATGTCTTTGCCATTTTTTCCCTGCTTTTAACTTTTCCATCATTACTAGTATGGCTCCCAACTCAAACTCTCCCAAGAAGACAGTTTTCACAGGAATATAATTCCATGAACAATTAAGACAATCCCACAAATTAAGAAGCCGGCCTTTCTTTGCTATGGCAACACTGATTGTTTTTCCTCAAGTGGCTGAACTGAGAAAATGAAAAAAAACAATCTAAAAAGTAATTGCTGTCCTGCTGCCAAAGGAGCAGAGCTGTGATATGAGCTGGGACAGCCCATCCTTGGAGCTCTGTGGGATGACACCTCTCTGTGCCATCCCCATTGGACCTCAGCACCTTAAGAAAGAATTTTCTAGCTCCCATTAGCAAGGGTTATAAACCCTGGTTCACAAGGCTGGCTTGCACACATAGGTTGAAGAGATGCATTGGAATACAGTACAGGTACATCAGCACTGCGTTCCCCAAATGTGAAGCTCCCAACCAGTCTGGGGAGTCCAGTCTCCCAGCAGACACCACAGAGGCTCCAGTAAGGATTTGCTTTGGAATGAGCAGCTTTGTTATGTGGGCTGTGTTGACGTACCATTTGCAGAGATGCTCGGTTTCAGTGGATGCAAAGCCAGGAGCTGAGCCAAGGCTATGGTATGAGTTTTGTTGAGTCTTTGCCTCTCCTGAGGGTTCTGGAGCCTGGATTAGGTGCATGGGAGGACAGTATGAACCTGAGATCATGCCAGCCTTGGGCTGTTCTGTTTTCAGCCTGCTTCAACTACATTTGGCAGAAATTGTTCCTTTTCCATTGATCAGAGGAGATGTTAAACATAGGGTTTTGAAGGGCACAGTTTATGTGAATTAAAGAAGCTCTGAGCTTTGTGCGGACAGATTTGTACACCCAGGCTGTGTCTGTAGCATCATTAAACCCTTCATCATGGAAATTAGAGCAGTGGAATTAGGAAGAGGCAAAGTCTGCTCAAGGTGGCTGATTCCCAGCTCTGAAGCTGCTGCTTGCACATATGTCATTTAATTTGCTTCTGGCCCCCAGTGTGCTGAATTGGCCTAATTCTTTATCTTCCCAGGGGTTCTGGTTAGTTAGTGCTTATTCAAAGGCCTGAGCATCAGTGGGGACAGGAACTACACCAGATTATGGTATTTACTCTTCATCAAGATTATTTCCACTCCAGAGAGGAGCTGCTCCTGCACCAACAGAAGAATTCTCATCCTAAATCCTTGCCCTTTCTAAGAGGGAAGAACACATGAAATTTCCTTATTCCTTTTGAATATAATTGAAGTTAGTGCAAAGTGACACAGCAATAACTGCGGAGAGCAGTTTCCCTTTGCAGAATTGAGCAGCACAGGCTTTACTGCTCTGTGGGGCTTCTCAGACTCCCTTCAGGTGTGGAAATGCAAAAAGTATATTTAGAGCTGCAGCTGTGGAACAGGATAAACAGCACGAGAAAGGAAGAATGAGAACCAAGGACACTTCCAGAAGAAGGGAAAAACTAGTTCAAGTAAGCTGCACGATAGCAGACCCCAGTTGAGGGAAGAGTGTGTGGTTTGGAAAGATTCGCAGCCCTGATTGGATAATTGCCTGTATACACGGTTAAGGACTGCTTTGGGAAGCTATACTGTTGATATATATACTGTGAAAGTATATAAAGGATATTAAAACCTGTAATAAACGATTTGGATCGTTCACATCTGAGTCCGTGCCTGAGATGCTGCAAATGGTGCCCACTGTGTGGGGCAAATCACGCCGCGGCTGAGTGAGCCCGGTCCAGCAGCGTCGCCCCACTGAACTCCAGAGATTGTTTTACGCATGCCCGCACCATTCTGCAGGACAGAGGGTGAGCAGTCGGGAACCATGGGGAGTGCACTAACAGAGGAGCAACAAGTAAATCTTGAAGAATTATGGTTCAAGTTCCAGGATCAGCCTGTATCTAATTCAGAACTAGCTACTTTTCTTAAATGGATAAGCAAAAATGTCCCTGAATTTCCGAAAACTGGGTTTTCTCTTCATGGAGAACTCTGGGACAAAATTAGCACAAAACTCTGGGAGGTTTCTATTACTAAAGACAGAACGGCTGCCAAACTTCTACCTGCTTGGTGCCAAATAATGGAAGGGCTTCAACAGATTCGACAAGGAAGAAGTTATTCCGGCTATTCCCTATCGCCCTCCCTCCCGCCCTCGCCGCTGCCCCCTGATTCGGGAAGCAGCCCCTGCCTGGACCCGATCCACGGCTCCAACGCCCGCCCCGACTGGATCTTTCAGATTCTGGTTCAGTAGATCCAGAAGACAAATCGAACATTTTCCCTCCTGATGATAACTTGAAGGGAGCGGAAAAGAAAATTTTTTCTACAGCGTACTATGGTGCTTTAGAGCAGTGCAGAAAAAAAGCAATATTACGGGGTGATGCTGATACGTTGCAAGCCTTTCCTGTGTTGTATCATGCAAACCAGTCCCCCCCAGTGGGAATCCCTGCCTTACGAGGCAGTGAAGGAGCTAAGGAAGTCAGTGAGAGATTATGGAATTCATTCTCCCTTTACATATCATCTTTTGGCTGCAATTGGTGACAGTTATGTTATGAGCCCACACGATTGGAAAATTTTGTTACGAACAATCCTGTCTCCCATGCAATACACTGTGTTTATGACCGAGTATCGGGAGCTGTCTACTGTCCAGGCTATGAATAATTTAAATAACCTCAATCACATTGGCATAGAGGAATTCATGGGGGAGGGGGTCTGGGCAATACCTCAGGCCCAGGCACAGACAGACAGGCAATGCTTTGAACAGGTTAAGACCTCGGTGTTGCGTGCTATCCATCAGATACCCGACACTAATTCATCTAGCACATCATTTACATCAATTAGGCAGGAGGCTGCTGAGCCCTACATTAAATTTCTTGACTGTTTACAAAATACGCTAGAGAGACAAGTAGAAAATCGAGCCGCCCGGGAGGCTTTGCTTAAGCAATTAGCAATAGAAAACGCAAATGCAGACTGTAGAAAGGTCCTACAATCCTTAAAGAATGCAGATCCATCCATTACTGACATGATTAAAGCCTGTCAAGATGTAAGAACGGGAAGCTATAAAATGGCCTCACTAGCAAACACCCTGGCAGCCCAACTTGGTACAGGGAAAGCTCAAAAAATAAAGTGTTACAATTGTGGGGAACCTGGTCTTGTACAAAGGGACTGTAAAAAGCCTAAACAAGCAGATAAAAATGCTTGTGCTGTTCCAACTCGACCCCGTCCCCGGTGCGGGAAGGGGCTGCACTGGGCGAGAGACTGCCGATCTAAACTCCCTGTTGCTGCACGGCCCTGCAGTCTGCCAGGAAACGGGAAGAAGAGCGCGAGACCGCGCGCTGTGACAGTAAATACGGTCCTGAATCGGCTGACCGCTGCCTGGCCAGCTCACGCAGACCAGCCACTGCTGGCAGCGCAGGAGTGGATTTGACCACTGCCCAGTCAGTGACACTGACTGATACCGACGTGACTCTTATTCCAACAGGGGTAATGGGCCCCCTCGGGGACAGACGCAGTGCCCTCCTGATAGAACATTCTTCTGTTACACGGATAGGACTTTTTGTTTTACCAGGAGTTACAGATGCTGACCACACTGGGGAAATTAAGATAATGGCATGGACACCCTCACCCCCCTGCTATATTCCCAAAGGTCAAAAAATAGCACAATTAGTCCCTTTTCATTCTATGGCTGAACCTGGTATTGGGGATCGAATTGTGGATTTGGAAGCACGGACAAGCCTGCTGTGCTATGGAATACGCAAGTGTCACAAGGCAAACCATTATTATGATGTTTAGTGAATGACAGGCAGTTATTAGGCCTAGTGGATACTGGAGCTGATGTTACCATCATTAAGTCAAGTGAATGGCCCTCTGATTGGCCACTAAAATACCCTAATTCTGCTATTGTAGGAGTTGGGGGCTTACAGCAGCCCAAACAAAGTGCCCAAATTTTATCTTTTGAAGGGCCTGATGGTCACATTGCTCACACTGCTCCTTAAATCTTACCAGTTCCCTATACTCTGTGGGGTCGTGATCTCTTAAGTCGATGGGGCATGATTTTGCAGACAAATTTTCAATAAGTGCCATTGATTGGCAGCATACCTATACCCCTACTTTGGAAAACAGAACAACCAATCTGGGTAGATCAGTGGCCCTTAACAAAGGAGAAGTTGCTGCATTTACATGAGCTAGTTCAAGAACAGCTGGCTGCTGGTCCCATAGTGCCTACCACCAGCCCTTGGAATACTCCAGTGTTTGTTATCCTCAAGAAGAGTGGAAATTCAGGTATGCAGTATATGACAGAAAAGGGCTTCACCTTGATCTGTTTTCTCCTTTGGAGACCTATCACTACAGTGCACTGCCTCCTGTACAGTCCTTGAAGAAATCCTTGCACGTGTGACATTTCTTGGGGTCGCAACATCTGGTGCTAGCAAACCAAAAGGCAAGCTGACTGAAGTGTAGAGCATTGCAAATCACCTTGAGCTTCCACCAAAAGGGGCTACAACTCTTCACCATGGAAGCTGCGTTCACCCAGTGAGTACTGTGGCCGCCATCTGTGATGAGCGAAGGGAGAGACCCTTTGGGATTGTATGAGGGTTTGTGGGCATTCAGGACATGGAAAAAGCTTGTGCTACAAAGACCTGGTGAAGGATACTGAATACCCAGAATCCACCTCAGGAGGTTTTTAATGTGAGAAGTTGTGGTTGGCTGGGGAGCAGTGAAGAATCATATGCGCTTGCACTCCTCATCTTCTGTAGGCATCATCGTACAGCACTGTTGAAAAGGGCTGCGTGGAACCTGATGGACCACATCATGGCCACTGACGTGGTGGCCTCTGTGTTGTGACTGAGAAGCTTCAGCACTCACTGTGCTTGTTTTTCTCCATCCCCTTCTCTGTGGAAAGGCAAGGAGGTTCCCTGAACTGGTGTGCAGTACGGTGCAGAAAAGGGCTCAGAAGAGCTAAGAGCTGTTTTCAGTGGGGGGAAACTATTGCAAACTGTTCTCAATAGCTTTTTTTTTTCCAAGCTCATCTCTGTCTTGTCAAACACTGTGACCAAATTCACAAAATAAATTAAGAAATAAAGCCACAAATCAAAACCAGATGGGGAAAGACCCAAGACTTAAACTAATCTGCTCTATTCCATCTGCAGTTAAACGTTCTGTTTTCTCAATCATCCCGAAGTGAAAAAGACTCCCTCTACCGTCAGTTATTAATAACTCCACTTGTGCAATCTCAGCTCATGACCCAGCAGCAGAAGGCCTTGCCATTTTACTCTGACCCAAGCAGACAGCATTGCTCATCAGCTTGCCTCGATGAGCCCACTGCTGGCATTTCATCCTGACTACGTGCTCTGCTGATTATTCTCATTTTGCAACCCTCTGGCTTCAACCCTGGTGTCTTTGCTGGTCTTTTGTCTGCAGGAGGGACAGAAAGTTTGTTCCAGAAGATGAAAAAGGAGTTGTTTTTTTCCCCGGTTAGTGGCTTCATGGATAAAATAAAAGTTGCTGCGCCCTCTGTGGGATGTGAGTTTGCTGTCCTGTCTGGTGAGCAGGCTGTTCCCAGGTCTGTAGATGCAAGTGACTCACTGCTCTCACTTGGCAGAGCATTTAAGATGAATTATCTGATCAGTGAAAATGCATTTTTCAGGTCAGTCAGAGCTATTTGTAGTGATGTTGGTGAGTGATATCTGGGCAAAAAAGTCAGCCAGAAGAATCAAATAAAAATAAAACAACAGCAAGCATAAACCTAGTGTAATAGCACCACGAAGTCCAATCAAAAACAAAACTTCAGTATTATTATTTTGAGACAAGTGATGAGAATTAGATCAGTTTGAATGTAACAGAAGATTAAGGTCCCATTTTCCCCACTATCTTCTCTGCCTTCCTTCCAGCTGTGTCCCAGCTAGTGTGACGTTACTGTGGATTAGGGTTTTATGGATAGAGAAAGCCCATCTGGATGAAAGTTTCTTTCAACAATATCATCGTTTACATCACTTGATTTACAGTTAGATGAGATCTGGGCAGCACAGGAAAGCTATGCGCAGCACAGTTGCCTGCCCACTGCCTTCTCTGCAGCTTGAATGGCAGCGGAGATGCCCTTAAGGAGAGGAGTCTTAGAGACTTCTCCTACAGGATCCTGTTTATTCCAGCAATGCAACTGCACACAACAGGCTCAGAAAAATCTAGGTGCACTGTTAGTATTGCTTGCATCCAAGGTCAAACACAAAAGAAGCCAATTCCCTGCTTTCATTTGCAAAGGTAACAGAGATGGCTCAGCACGCAACCTGATTTAGAGTTTTAATAACAGCGAGTAAGAAACAAAGTCCAACCCTTGCTTCCTCAATTATTCACATTTTAATACAGCAACAAATCATCTTCTAATGGAATGGCAAAGCAGGCACAGACAGTTTCACTGCCACGGCTCAGGCTGGCCTGGATCTGGGCCCAGTGAGAGGTAAAGGGATGTTTGCAGCTGGCCAGGAATGGGCTGGTACTCAGATCCCTTAAGCAGGAGTCAAGGTAGAGGAGAAGAACCCAAAGCACTGGGGTGTGGGGGCAAGCCAACAAGATGAGCGTGTCTTCAGCATGACTTAAAAAATGCATCTCCTTCTTTTGGTCCACAAGAGCGCTTTTCCTGTAGCAAATTTCCTGCTTGTCTTAATAGGAATGAAATTCTGTTTGTGTGCTCAGTAACTGAACCAAAACACATCAGCATGGGGAATGACTTCCAAAGCAGTCCTAGTACGAACTGAACTCAAGGCTTTAGTTCTCTCCTGAAAGAAGAATTGAAAAGAGAAGTCAGCTCCTTTCTGAAATCCCCATCTTTTTTTTTCCTTTTTCTTTTTCTTTTCCTTTTTTTTTTTTTTTTTTTTTTTGCAGACTTGGCCAAATGGATTTGCTGAGTTCAGCTCAAAATAAAGCAGGGACAAAGGTTTAGGAAAAGTTGAAACTCTTCATCTTGACAGTTACAAAATTAAACGTCTTGCTCACCCACTGCAGGGCTTTCATCTCAAAGACTGACATGACACAATACTGCAGGAAAACACAAAACAAAAAAAATAAAAATGACCAAAAAAAAAAAATCCACAAGATTTGAAGGGCCTTCAACTGAAACATTTCATTTTGTTGAATGTGACTTTCTATTGGACTCACCGCAATTCTTTTAGCTGGGGTTAATAGTTTTAATCATAAATTCTACAAAAACAACAGCTTTGCTTCACCCTTCAGGACAAAAACACATTCAAAGCAAAACCAAAGCAAAGCAGCAGTGCTTGAACTCAGATCAGGAAGAAATGAACATTTTACTGTTTCTGTATGGTCATTTTCCAGCATGCTTTCAGGAGGAGGAAACAGCTTTATTTTCATTTACAAGCAAAGGGTTAAAGTCAGGTAGTTCAGTTGGTGATGTAGAGCTGAAGTATTTAAAACCTTTTGTGTTCTCTCCTCCCCTCGTGTCTTTTCTTCCCAGGTTTTGAGGATAGATGGCTTCTAATTAAATCTGGCAGAAACCAATACATTTTTGTCAAAGCTGCAGAAAGACGATACATTTTTCATGAAATCAGCTCTGCCTGGAATAATGTCATTTTATTTCCACTGTTTGAGACTTCATCTGTGAGCAGCCACCGGGGATGAAGGGCCACCCCAGGCAAGTGACTTTTCCCAGCAAAAGGCTTTGATCCAAGGCACCTTCCATCTGATGCTCTTGAGACTGTTGAGAAATGCCCATGCTCTTGACTTGCCTGGAGAGTGGTTCAGCCATTAACCTCCTGAGGTGTCGGCTTTTTCTTTCCTTGCTCAGTGAATCCTGTCTGGGTCATGCTGTCCTGCTATTCCAGGAGCCAGAATAGTCCCCTCCTTCCGGGGAAGTAAACTCTGTCACTTTGCACATTCCCTTTTTGATGCTGAATCCAGCAGCGAGATTCCCATCACCATGACTATAGGAACTATGCCCAGTCTGAGAGCAGCTTGCAGTGATTAAGAAGGATAAATAGCTCCGTGGTGTGGGGACTTTATTAAGCACTAATTACTCCACCAGCACCAATGATTGAGTGCAATTGCAGAATAAAATCAAAGGGAAAACATGAAGTTCCAGTGTGCTGCACTAGATGGTGGTGCATACAAAGAAAAAAACCTCAGAGGAGCTCTCTGGGATGCTCAGAACTAAGCAGCACATCTCTGCACTTCCAGGTCCCTACCCCAAATTTAATCTCAGGTGTGCAAGAGGGGCACGTTCCTGCAGTGAGCAAGGGGATGGGGTTTGGCTCCTTCTGATCTTGCACTGCTATAGAAAAATGTGTCAGCATTCAGAAAGCAAATAGCACTGTGTATCTAGGGAGAAGGCAAAAGAAATCTTCTAGCAAAATATTTCCCCCCTGCAAAGCAATAAACAAATACAGAATAACCATTCCTAGTATGCAGTTTTCAGCAGAACACCTACAGCGTCTTCAGAAAGCACTCAGGAGCATCAGCTTCACTGTATGAATGGGAAAGGAAAGTGTGGGAGGTGCCTCCCCATAGGATGAGATTGTCCTGCTGTTAACGTTCCTGGGGGACAGACAGATCAACCCTTGATTTACACAGGCTCTCCAAGCTCCATTTTGCAAGGTGCTGCTGATGGAATAAGAGCAGGTGGTGAAAGGCAAAGCAGGTCTTACAATGGCAGGCAGGGCAGCTGGGGTGGATGTCAGTGGTGATGTGGTTGTGGTTGTGGTTGTGGTTGTGGTTGTGGTTGTGGTGCAGGGATCTGGTGAGCAAAGGTTTTTACAATCCTTCAGCATTAAGGCATGTGTCTCCCCTAGTCCTGCTGGTTTCTCTGCCTGCTAGGTCACCAGCTCTGCGTTGGTGATCTAGCTTGGCTGCATTGCAGTAGAAAGAGAGGAGTTGGAAGGCAGCTTTGTAGAGTGCCAAGTCCCCTGGCACTTTCACCTGGAGACTTTGTCAGAACCAAATCCTCTGAGCATCTGATGGAGGTGAAAATCCATCCTGTGTGTTCTCTGGAGATCTGTGCAGACTCTTGCTGGTCTTGCATGCATTTGGAAAGTCTGCTGGATTGCCCTGGAAATGCTCTGCCTGATGGCTGGGATGCAGAAGAGAGTTTTATCTAGAGCTGTAATGCCTCTCCTTTGGGTCCTCATGGAGCTGGTGCAGGAATTGGGATTTTTTTGGGTGGAAAGAGTGATTTCCCCTTGTGTGAAAGGGCTCAAAGCAGAGCTGTGGGTGGAAAAAATGCAGCTGGCATTGGCCAGCAGCAACCCCTGGGCTGTGCTGGTGTGTACTCCAAATGCAATTACAGAAAACTCAGATACAGGCATTCATCCCTGGTTGAAGATGCAGGGGCACTGGTGCTGTCACTCAGGGCAGCATGACCCGTTGTTTCTCATAAAGGAAGAGAGTAGATAGACTCTGTCAGCTCAGGCTGTTTTTTGGACCTGGGAGCTGATCAAAGGAGAAATTCTCTTGTAAATAGTGAGCTGGATTGCTCTGGAGTCACTGTCCAACAGCAGATATTGCTGCCTGTCAGCCCAAGCCCTCCTGTCTGAGCACTGTGGCATGGAGTGATAGAAGAAACAAGGCTTGCTTCAGCAAAGCTAAATTCCCAGGAAATATCCCCTCCTACATCAACATTAATAATTTACTTGGAAAAGAGTATTATATTGTCTGCTTTCCAAATTTCCCCTATGTTTCCCTACAAAAGGATCCCAGTCACCCCACATGACCTTTATTTATTTATTTATTTATTTTCCCCCGTAAATGCTGAAACTCAGTTTAAAAAGTTTCTGTTTCTCAGCACTTTGTCATCAGCTGTAGCCCTGAGACCTCCAGTGAGGACAGAAATTAATAATATTGCCAAATATGTCAATTCTCTTTGCAAACTGTTAATTTTACCCTGGTGTGCTGCCCCACAGATGAATGGCAGAAGTGTGGGTCTGTGCCTGGTATCCTTCCTGGCCCCCAGAGAAGTGTCTGGGAGGAAATCCCAGAAACACATATCTGGGAAGACCTGGAAAAAAACAGGGTTTGTACTGGGCAGGAATTTTTCTGAGCAGTAAATGGGTGTCAACATTCCTCAGAGTCTTGAGCATCCGTAACAATGTCGTTGATGCTTTAATGCAGTTTGTTTCCTTCCTCTTGATGAAAATGACCCCAGAGCAATCACTGAGATACAGGGAAGACGCAAACATTTGGAAGAAGTGGAGGAAAGTGCCATGTTGGCTTCTAAACAGACCTGTAACGTGGTGTACCAGGAATGCCCTTATGACATTGTGGTCAGTTCCTATGCGAACACTCAGAGTAGAGATGTCTTTCAGTACAGAAGTCTCAAGTCTCTGCCCTGACTTTTCACTCTAAATTGAAATTACATTTCTGCAATTCTAAAATTCCTGGCATTTACCTCAGCAATATTGTATTGTTTTGTTTTAATAATATCTAAAGGTAAAGGTTTAAGTAAAGAAGAAGAAAAAAGCCCTCAGCGCTCTCAAATATCTGAGTGTATTAAAACACACTTTGGTGCCTCCTACAAAATGTACCTGAAATACCAACATCAATAAAACAGTGTAAAAATGTAAACGGAACACAGAGGGCGAGGATTTTCGTTTGGTGGGAGAAAGTCTACGCAATTTTTTTTTCAGCCTCTTCCCCCATGCTACGTTGTGTTACTATAAAATGTTTCCAACAGATTTACGCTTTCAGGTGGGGGTTATTCCAGTTAAATTTTCTATTTAGTGAAGAGTAGAATTTTGCATTTGTTTGTCATCAACTGGGCAGAGTCTGGAGAGCAAAGTCATATATTTTATTAGATTAGCTAGCGTAGTTAAAATGAGAAAAAAAATATTTGGGAACAGCAGTGCAGCTGTCACCAAAGCAATGACATTGCTCTCTTGCTCAATATTATATGATTGAAGCACTGAGTTCGCGTCTTTCCTTCCTCTGCAAGAGTCTGTTTTTCATATTCAACTCCTACTCAAGGCTAGTTCATTGTGACTTCTCATCTGCTGTGAGCTAAACAGTATAAATGCTCAAAAAAGAATTAGTTTTTCACTCCAAAAAAGTTCAACGTGTGAAAACCAACCTACTCGGGCTTCTCCAAAACTTGAGGTTTTTTCAGACCAATGCACAGCTTTTGCAGGCTTGAATGATCAAAAACAGAGGTGTCCTCAGAGAAAATGATTTGATGACCCCCTTGGGGGTCACTGGGGGTGGTGAGGCAAGTAGGTCTTCGGGTTTCACAATGAGACAGAAAGCGTGGTATGGAAAATCTCATTTTACATCAATTCTGATGGGAATTTTCCAGGTCCAGGTAGAGACAACTCCTGTGATGCTCTATGAAATCCAGAACTGTTGGGGTCTTAAGTTCTTCAGGTGTGCCCAGAGGGTGAAAGCCTTGCTGGATGCTTTGCTGGGTGATGGTGTCTTGGCATTTGTTCCTCTCTCTTGACTTTATGTGGCTGTGAAGAGCTATATAACATTTATAGACCCAAAGAAGTGAGCGTGCGCCAAGAGTTCTTCCATTTTCTAACTTTATTTGTTGGTCCAATAAAAGATATTACCCCTTTCAACGTACTCCACCTTTGTCACAGTGTTTATGGTCTCACTATGAGAGACTGCCTGTTCCAAATCATAGGCATGTGCACTGCCCAGCAACTGCTCCACAGAGATGCAGTTCTTAGCAACACAAAGGCAACCTTACACAGCTTTTGCCTGGAAGCTAATACGAATTTGCACCCTCTTCAATTCACCTTGCCTGACAAATAATATAAAACTATCTTGTTGACAACAGGAATCAGGGCTACATGTTAACTAAACCCCTGACCATGAAATCTGCTCTGGGATTACGGATTTGTTGAGCCACAGGAAATGAAACGCAGCAGCTTGTGAGCTGTGCCACCAGGAGGGACACTGGGATGGCTTGGGCTGTCACCAAGCTTCAGCTTTTTGTACCATCGGATCCGCTGCAGTTCTTCCATGCAACATGAGTTTGCAATAGATTCCAGTGATTTTTGGTCATACTTTCTCATTTTCCTGCTTCAGTTGGATGTAAACTGTCAACATGCAAGCATTCTTCACCCAAAAAGAACCTGCAAAAAATGTCAGAAATTTGAGTGCTATCAATTCTGTAATTGTTATTTTAAAATATTTTTTTTAACTTTTGTTCTATGTAAATTCATGACATTAATTTTGAACCAAAATGGATGTTTTATTTTAATCATATAAAAGCAAATAGTGATTTCAGAAACTCCTTTCTTTTTCTTTTCCAGTTGTTATTATCAATAGCTAATTCATCATAACTGACCTTTTCCCACAAGTATCTTTAAATCCATAGAGCTGGCATTTGGGGAAAGGCCATCTACAAACTCCAGAGCTGAAAGGAACATCACAGCATTGTGTCTCTTGCTGCCCCTTCTGCCATGCTCAGAGCTGTGGACCCTATTTCTTGTACTAATCCAACAGCTTTTCCTATCTGCTGTGGCCCAGCATGGGTTCCTCTAGCATTACACTGAACATCAGGTGTGTGCACAAGGGCCGAGCCCTTGACATGCAAATGTACAATCCAAGCCAAGACTTGAATCCCTTATTTTATTCCTGCACATGGCCATCTCTAGTGTTTTTTTTCCGTTTTTTCTTTTAGTAGCAAGGCTATGATTTCAAGAGCAAAGGTTGTGGGGATTTATTATGAGCAGAACAAAGAGTAGCAAAGAGATTAACGGCAGCCTGCTTGCTGAGTCCTACTGTCAGGGACCCTATAATTCACTGGCTTTGCCCAACTTCATGCTTTAGTGGGGTATGCTGAAGCAGCGCAACACAACACAGCCCCTGAGTGATGGTAATAAATGGGCTTGCTGTGAAGAAGTATTGCAGAAATCAGCTAGTGGAGGTGGGAAGGTGCAAAACTTTCTCCACTGACCCTAGAGTTGGTACTGCTGGTACTGTGATGCTCTAGGGTTCATTTTCAGGAGGTCCTTGATGTGCCCATGAGCTTCTCCTTTAAGTTCAGATGGACAAGATGACCTTGAAGGGTCCTTTCCCACTTCAGCGATTCTATTTTTCTATGAAATTATGCATTCTCTGTGTAGATCTCTTGGGAATGCTCTCCTGAAGTGGATTTTGGTGAGAATGGAGGGGTTGCTTTGCCCATCAGACTGCTCCCTGTGCATTTTCATCACCAAATTGAGGAGCCTGGAGTGGGGTACATCAGTGGGCCTCCCCACAGCCAGGGAGGCTTTCCAGCCAAGTCAGAATGATGTTTGCTGAGTGCAGAGTCCTGGGATTTCTTGAGAATGAAACCAACCTAAATTGGCTGGAGCAGCCTCGTTGTTCCCAGTCCTGACTTTATCTTTTATTCAGCAGTCGTTGGTGTGTCTCATGTTGCAAGGTTTGCTTGGCTGCTCTGTGCCTCATCAGCCTTGATGATAAAAAAATAAATAAATAAGCAAACTAGCCTTTCCCCAGTCTCCAGGCTATTTGCTATCCTGATTCAGCAGTTTGTTTGGATTTAATTGCCATTATGTTCTTACGTTTTTAATTAACCTGGTGATATTGTTGTTGCTGCCAGGCTAACAGCAGCCCTGAGACAATGCAGAACCAAACAGATTCCTGAGGAGATGCACTGGCAGGTGGGAAGGAGAGCAGCCAGGCTCTGCAGGACAGGCAGCAGAGGAGGTCCTTGCTGCTGGCACAGTCTTTCTGTGCCCTGCCCCATGACAATGGAACCACCCTCAACTTCCAGCTGTTCTGGAGCTCCACGGCTGTGCTCTCCAGACTAGAGGGAGATTACTCTTCTCACAGAGTGGTGATGCATCAGCACAGGCTGCCCAGGGAAGTGGTAGAGTCACCATCCCTGGAGGTTTTCAGGGCGTTCCTGGAGATGTGGCACTTGGGGACACAGTTGGTGGGCATGGTGGGGGTGGATTGGCATTGACTTGGGGCTCTTAGAAGGTGTTTTTCCAACTTTAATGATTCTAAGGCAGTGACATGAGTAGATGGATGTGAGGATAAGGGAAGATAAACAATGAATGCTTTTGGGATAAGGAAAGGATAGACTGCATCATCCTTGGGGGACCTCCAGTTGTGGGCACAGCTCTGCTCACTCAGATCCTGGTCGCTGCTTTATCAGGTGCTCACACCTCCTGTAACACATCCAGTAATCTTCCAGTGTTGAAGACAAGTGAAAATTTCTCTGTAAATGAAGATTCTGGGAAATGTCACAAGTATTGACAAACCTTCAAATGCTTCACTTCAGCGTGGTCAGCTGGGTCCATTCCAGCAGCAGCTATTCGGCTCTCCACATGAATTTTATATAATCAGAAGGAGAGGCTTCAATTCCCACTTCAGTATTTTTCTTGACAAGATCAGTCAATTCTGGGACACATTCTGGTTTCTTTAAATCCTTATTTTCAGCTAGAAAGCTGAACCAGTGGGGGCCTTTAGCCAGCAGTATAAATTAAGGAGGAACTCCTTTGGAAAGCAGAGGAAGGCTCTCCTTTGCTTACATGGCAAATTGTCTTGCCACGTAAATATCTTGCACAACTAAACTCTGCAGGTTCGTAGGTCCCCAAGGGGTTCACAGCAATGCTCAGATCCAACATTTGCATATTTTTGCCCAATTTTTCTCAAGAACACTGATGTTCAGTTTTCCCAAAACCATCTTTGAGTGTCATCGAGGGAGAGTGAAATCACACGTACTTCTATTTTTTCTCTTCCCTTTTTTAGATCGACAGGTTTTGGTCTTTAAGACTTCATTATTATTACATTGTTCTTGTTACATTATTATTATTATTACATTATTATTCCAGTGTTCATGCTTGTGTTCAGCTTCTTGAAATACGCGCATTTGGGTTCTTGAAGCAGCTTTCCCCCCCAAAAAACCTTGTGTTGCAAGCATTGAACATGCATGTGGCATTTCCATCCCATTGTGTAGATGTTAATAGAAAGCTGTCACCCACTTCCAGAGTTGGGTTTTAAATCAAATCAAAGAAATAAATAATGAATGGCCATCAACCTGATAATGATGTTCAAAGCCCATTGAAGTCAATCACAAGGTGCAATAGCCCTCTGAATTGGAAAACTCTGATGGGTTTGGTGTTTCCAAAGGCTTTGATCAAGAACAAGAAGGGAAGAATCTATCAGCAAACAAGTGCTCATTTTAACCTTTCCTTCATGTCACTAGAACGCGGGGCATTTCCACCTCCCCATCTCTCCAGCTGTCCAAAGAAAGAGAGACTATTGTTCCCAATTTTATTCTGGCTCAGAGTTTAATAAAAACTTTTAAAATACACTTCTCCCTGTTTCTGCCTCTAGATAGCATTGCTAGCTTTAACACAGAAATAATCAGCTGGCAAGAAGGAACTGGCTTTTTGACTGAAGCTGAAGCAAATCTGTATTGGAAACTTTATAGCATGGCAGCGTGGGCATCATCTGCTGTGTTTCTTTTCCTGCTGCCTAAAAAAAGGCACTGGGAAAAAAAGGCTATTTACTACATCTGAGATTATGTGATCACCAATACGTTGACATTTATTGGCATTCAGATCAGAGAACACTTCACAATGTAGAAAAGCCTTTTAATTATGCTTAATATTCAAACTGGAGCTTAACACAGCTTTCTCTAGCTGTACTTACAGTAATTGCTGTGCAAATAATGGATCTTTTCAGGGATCAAACAAAAAAGTTGAGGAAGGAGGAAATTATCTTTGGACAGGTCCTGTGCCAAATCCTTCTTCAGTTCACAAGGCAACAAACAAACAAAAAAATGTCTGCTCACTTTAGGTTGGTTAAAGCACTTTCCTCAAGCTGATGCACATCTTCTCATTTCCAGGCTCACCTTTTGTTTTAATTTACCCAGAGAAAGGATAAATTGATTTCTGAGTCAACGTTCTGCTCCAAAAATAACAAAATAAAATGCTCCAACTGTTTCCATGCAGATCCAGTGAGAGGCTGCACACACACATCCTGCACTCCTCCTTCATCATTATCAAGTGTCACTTTGCTTCAAGGGTCACAGCTAAGGTGGGTGTGACTTTCCCATTTTGATTGTGGTGTTTACTTGTACCTTCCTAATGAGCCAGCGTCATAATTATTGTTTGCACTGATAACATAGATCTCCTATATGAAGAAATGTGCAGGCACACAAGAAGAAAATGGGTCTTCTGCTGTTCTGCCCTTCCCTCTTCTGCCTTTCCCTTATGGTTATTGTCATATTTTTCTCCCACTGTTCTCCTGCAACACTTTTTGACATAATTAGTAGCCTTCTAACAGCTGTAAATGCTTTTAACTTGGTTTCTTTTATCTCCTCTCATTAAGTCAATGATCCTATTACATTCATAGACTGTGAGGTGAAAAACCATTCTCCTCTGCCTTTTTGCACAAAGCATGAGGTTGGGTCATGCAGTGACTTTCAAGAAGGTGAATTAACTGCATAAACTGCTGTCTAGCAAGATGGAGTGGAAACCTTTTAAATGGGATGGAGAAGATGCCAGGGAAGAAAATCTTTCCACCCCCCAATTAAAAAATAATTTTCCAAGTAAAGACAGCGTTTTCTTTGGAACATGGGTTTTTATCAGAAATAACTGGGGAAAAGACTGAAAGAGAGGCCAGAAGAATTGTCTGAGCTGAGGTCCAAAAAACACTTCTTCAGGCCAAAGTAAAGTCTCATTGGACTACAGGTCAACAAGTAGGCATGAATTAATCCTTCTAGATAAAATATAAATAAAAATCAACAAATGACAGTGGTGTCACCACTACCACTCAACTGAGGCTGCTGGTTTGGACCCAGCCTTGTTCCTGTCCCGCTACCAGCAGCCCTGTGCTGATTTCATCCTCATAAGTGATCTTCTTCCCCTTTAGCCCTTGCTGGCCCTGCTCTGCTGCTGGCTCTTCCCTGCTTTGAAAAGCTGAAAGAGGGATGTGTTCCCATCGGGAACGTTCCCTGTTGTGATGAGACCATCACTGCCCTGCGTGACAGCTGTGTGCCCAAAGTCTGTCTTTTCCAGCCTTCATTTGTTCCCTTAAAGACACCTACATCCTTGTTGCACTGCTGTTGTCTCAGTCTGACATCTTGATGACTAAATTTCATTGAGTTTAATTCCATTTCAGTGACTTAGACTGCAAGAGAGTCATGTAGTTTTTAAAGCATGAATAATTTCCTACAAAATACTTTAAAATTAGCCACTTTGCGAATCCCAGGCACTCGATATTTAAGGGATCACAGACTTCTGAGTTCATTAAATATTAATCTGCTCTGCTCATGCATATCCATCCTGATACTGTCTCTCATTATACCACCACACTGTATTTTTTCCGGAGTCCCTGCCTGGGACTGCTATTCCCAAAGAACAGCCCTGAAAGACATTAGGTCTGCCAAGAGGCTGCAAAATGTATTGTAATGCCGCTTCCTAATCCAGTCCTCTAAATCTGTCTTCATAATAACATGGCTTGTTTTACAGAAAATAAATCTTGTTGTGCCCTTAATAATAATGGCAGTAAAAAAAAAATAATAATAATAATAATTCTGGGAGATGGGAGAAAAAAGCTGCTGCTGCAGTTTTGTCAGCTAGCTCATGTAAATGGAACATGGTGGGGAATGGAAGAAATGCGGCGTGCACTCGTCTGCTCCACCAAAAGCTTTCCTAAGTGCTTTCCTGATGGAGGGAACAGCCTGGATGTGCTTTGTGCTTTCCCCCCATCCTGCTCTCTGCAAAGCTCTGTTTTGATTATAGTAATTGAGAAGGAGTAGGGGTAGGAATCAAACTCTGAGGATTCCTTGGTAAAACATGCAGACCAAGTCTGTGTCTCCCAGGAGCGCACCGCAGAAAGCGTCAGTAACACGGTGCAATGTTCACATTTCGGTCCCTTTTGTAGTTCAAAAACAACAACAACAACAACAAAAGAAAATTGTATAGTTCAGTTTTAGATTGAAATACCTTTGTCTTTGAAGGCCTTCTTGGAGGGCTCTATTTGTGTTCCTTGAGCTGGCTGTCTTTTGCAAGGCCTCCCCACTTTTAGATCCAGCATCCATCTATATGCACAGCGCTGGAGCAGGTGACAGGGAGCATCCCCCAGGCCAAGCAGCAGAAAGAGGTGCCAGCCCATTTCCTGGTGGGCAGCATCACACACTCAGTGTAGGTGTCAGCAGGGAGCTCAGCCCTGCCCATCTCCATGCTGTCTGACCACAGTTCGGTGCCATGCAGGACAGAAAGCCTCAGTGACATGTGGCTCCTGTGCGAGGATTTAGCAGTTCAGCCCAGCAGCAGCCCCATGCATGTGTCTAGGACCCCTGGCTGTACCGTGCGATCTGGGAACCCTCCTGGGCAGGCATTGATAGCTCTCCTCCAATCAGCAGCTCTGAGCTCCGTGGCTGCATCCCTTTTTTAGCATTATTCAAATACAAAAAGGCAAAGCAAGCAAGAATGAAGCTGGATAATTTGGCATCCCCTCCACACCCATCAGAAGAGGGTCAGACATTTTCCAGGCAGATGAGAAGGAGTTAACCTGCCTCCACCATGGAGGGTTGTGTGGAGCAGGAGACAAAACTTTCCAGTCAGGCAAAGAAACTCATTTCAAGATGCTCTCTCTCAAGAATTCAATTCACAGGTGCCAAACTGCTTCCTCCGTAACCTGGACTGGAGATAATTAGAGAGCATTTAAAGCAGTGCCTCTGCCACTCCTGAGCTCACGTGGTGCCCTCAGCCCGGACAGACCTGGGAGAGTTCTGCAGTTTCCGTAGGCAGATATTTGCTTGGGAGCTAACGAAGTCCAGGCAGCGTTATTGAAACCACAGGGCATTAGTTACAGGGCTAAGGAAACAAATCTCACGGCATAATCCTGAGGCACCTTTCATCTTCTAATTAAACCTATATATAGCAGCTGTGGGCAGCAGAAATCGCATGAAAAGTTTCTCATTTGCTGAGTATTTTTCCATCCATCCCAACTGCCCCCATCTCCCTCAACCTGGAGAGGGGCTGAAAAGATCCCTCGCGTTGATTTGGAAGGAGAAAAGAGAAATGCCAGGCAGATAGAGATCGGCAGCATTTCCATTCCCTGAACTCTGCCTGCAAGGCACGGAGCTGCTGACGCTCCCCGATAAGTCCCACTTCTGCAGTGATAACCAAAGGCAGCCCAAGCTGCTCACATGGGGTCAAGCACCACATTGTAGGCACCAGCTTTTTCTTTCTTTAATTGCAAAGCTGAGCTGGAGATAGGACAATAAACCCAAAGACCTGGGGAAATCACAAAGGCTGTCCAGGAGAATTAGTGTTCAGCAAAGGATGCGAGCGGATGAGATGAACTTCTCTGCCTTGCATTTTAGGCAGGGTCACAAGAGACAGATGAGGAAGGAGGGCAGAAGCCTGCTGTATATTTCAGTGCTAAGTAGAGCCATTGCAGTGATGGATAATGAGATTGGAGACAGGAGGCACCAGCAAAAGCTATCTCCCTGGGACAAAGAGGTCACAAGGAGTTTACAAGAGGCAATGGGCACAGCTGGAACTCAAGGAGGTTCTCTCTGAGCACCAGGAGGCACTTCTGAGCTGTGCATGTGAATGAGCCCTGGAGCAGAGTACCCAGAGAAACTGTGAGTCTCCTCCTTGGAGATATTAAAAAGCAGAATGGGTGTAGTTTTGGATATGTGGCTCTAGGTGACCCTGCTTGAACAGAGTTTGGACCAGGAGGATGCAAATGTGCCTCCATCCTCAATTACTCAGAGATTCTACATGTGTGTCACACTGGGATCCTAATGTCCACAAATGGAGCAGGAGTCAGACATCTCCAGGGGCTCATGGAGGGAGCAGTGGAGAGTGTGGTGAGGTTGCATCCATCCCCATCTGATGTGGGGAGGCTGGGGCTACTTTATGGTGCATGTCCTGAAGAAAAGCAGCACAACATTGGCTGAAACCTCGTTTTTGAAACTTATGCTGATCATGTAAAAAATCCAGAGACTGGTTTTACCCCGGGGAAAACACATGGAGGAAATGTATCTGCTTTAGCAGAGCTCTTACTGCTCTTCACAAACTGGTCTGGGGTCTGGTTTGCCATGGGGACACTGGGTTGTCCATGCTGTGGTAAACACAGCAGAGGTCCTGTTCCATTACACCAGGGCTAGCTGAAACTTCATATTCTTTCCTTTTATTCCTCTTTGCAGGGCCCACCTCACAGCTAATACCAGGGATATCTTACCCACAAAGCAGCAGACAAAGGGCGGATGAGGAGACAGACAGAGCTGTTATTACCATCCTCTCCATGTTAAAGGAGCCCCTCCCACAGCAGAGATTATACTATAATTAGCTTAGAGAATAAAGAACTTTTAATTAAGGATTGAAATTCAGCAGGCCATCTGCCTGGTTTTATTTGCAAGCAATAGGCATCTCCTGCTGTCAGCAGCATTTTTCCTGGTTCCTCTGTCTAGCTTTCCAAGGCTCTCTCTTGGGTTGAAACCAGGATGAGCACATGGGCTGGTGCCAGGACACCACATCCACACTGCCCAAGACAGTGCATTGTAATTTGTTGGTTATTACATTGCAGAGCTCTCAGAGACAGGCACAGCAGCAGTCAGATCTCAATCTCCTTTCAGACATGAAAGCATCTGCTGCAAGAAACCCACTCAGAAAATCTTCCCGTGGCAAATGCTCTTGCCATTGGTTCATGAGTGAGCCCTTTAGACTCCTCTGCAAATACCCAGTGAGCTTCAGAAAGGTCAGAGGCACAGTTTCTGAAAGCTGCCTTTCTTGCATGATGGTGAGAAGTAGAACAAGTTGGATAGCTGTGATCTGGAGGCCACTATGACCAGACTGTGCAAAGATGAAGGAGCAAAGAATTCCCACAGTTACTGTTTCTTTAAACCCCCACTGTATTCCCCCATTATAATCCACAGGATTTCAGAATCCCGTGTAATAAACCGTTTCTCTTCCTTAATGTCCTTTCTAGACCTGTCATCTTGTAGTTCTTACTCCTCTGAGCTGAGGTGAAACAACGCTTAGTGGTCATGCGGTGAGCACAGAAGAGATGTTTCCATTCTGACAGCGCTGAGATCTTTCGTGTCACTCAAAGCACACTAAAATATTTTGACACCTCCAAAATTGCTGTTGTTTTTCTGTCCCTCAGAATTCCATTTACTGTGCTTGTAGAACTACACTGCATTCAGTGTGACTCTGCAGGAAAGAAGACAGAAAGATGCTAGGGGACATCCTTGGTTTGAGGGATGTCTCCCAGAAGAACACCCATTGGCATCTCATGGCCAGGAATGGCCTCAGGGGTTTGTTCCCCTGTTCCTGTTCCATCCACTTCTGCACATCTTCATGGCCAACTCCCACCCTTCCCCACGCCATCACTCTGCCTTTTGGTTCCTTCTCCATGGGGAGAAGGGCTGAGGCTGAGGCAGGGGAAAGGTCTTTCACCCAGACTGAATTAAGCTGAATTAGAACATTGCAGGCCATCAGCAGAGCTTTAGCACCTGATCACAGGTAGCTATGAAGAGAAGCTGAAGGAGCCAACTCTATTTCCCTTTTGGGCTGGGAAAGAGGGGATGAATGGCTGACTGCTGTGTCTTAACAAAAGGAGGAAAGCTGCTAGTTTATCTAACTGAAACTGCAGTTATTCCCAGAATGAAAACCAGCTCATTTTGTAGCACAGGTTGGATCAAGTCCACAGGACACAAACTGGACACAAACCAGGATATCCAAGACGTCTCTGATACTCATTCATCCTATTCATGTGAATTTATCCAGTTCCCTTCAACAGCTGCAGTCACACAGACAATAAATCAACACCGGATCATGCTGCCAATCCCCACCACCCAGTCCATCCCTCCTCTTTGCTCTGCTCCTCACAGTTTGTATTCAAAATCTGTCATTCTGGGCTTGAAGTGAAGCACCCCAAATCACAACCATCTCAGACATGACATCTATTGCTTGGACTTTAGAAGCATCAAGCAGCTTTCAGAGCTAAAAGATAAAACCAAGGATCATTCTGCAATTGGATCATAGACGTGTTTACCCAATTGCAGATGGGTGAGTGATGCTCAGGAAACATGCTCTACTGTTGTGTATAAACAGAGATATGGAGCAAACCTGACAAATTACCTCTACAAGCTATGTGAGCAGCTCACAGAACAGCTGTCTCACCAGGCAGGCTTTCAGACAAACGCTGATATGTTACGTGAATGTTTTGGTAGCACAGCAGCAAGCTTTATTCATTTATTTATTTTCAGCTGAGAATGAGGACAATTAATTTCTGAACGCCCATTATTAGCTTTCAGTACCTAATCCTCAGGTTGAAAACTGCTTCAAGAGTAATATGAGGGAGGAATTAGGAAATGTACAATAATGAGAAAATCAGACAGTTGGAGATTGAGGCTTAAGATTAATGATCCCCTCTTCTCAATTGAAGCAGAGGTACCAAAAAGACATTGATGGTATGAAAATAAAAATTAAGCACAAAATTAAAAGGCAGCTAAAAGATTTCTCTGTGGAGAAGGATGTTTGCAGAGTACTTTCCTCAGTCTGTCAAAGTGATAGCTGGGAGAATCAATAGGAGAAAAGAAAATAACATATCAAGGTATTTTTGGAAACTGGTGAAGGCTTACAGGGGAATTCCTTTGCAGGCAAAATATATCTATTTATTTATTTATTCTTTGTCCTTCTTTTATTTTTTCTTCTCACCAAATAGACAAAATAGTTTTGTTTGTACTTAAGTCTTATAGGCATACATCTGTGGGCAGGAGCTGAGCCCTGTGGCAGCTGCTCCTTGAGTTTCTTGATGAAGTGCAAATCTGAGCACACCTAGGTACAGCGTTGTAAATTCCCTGCTTGGTCTCTCCATGCCTGAAATGTTTCTGTTTCTCTCTTTCAGCTGTCTGATGGGAGGTGGATGGGGCAGAAAGGGGTAAATATTAATCTATTGGAATTGGAATGTGTGAGACTTTGCTTTCGGAGGACAAGTATGCCTGATGAGAAAATGTCATGGTTTGATAAACAGGAGTTCTTATCCATTTCTTTCTCTTGCAGGTGCCTGATTAAGGGAAGAAGATGAGGCAAATGGAGTTTTCCTGCACAGAGAGCAGCACTGTCCAATGTTCAGAGCTCATTAGAAGTAAAGATGTCCTCCAAGCCCTTTGCTCCAGACTCAATTTCAGGCGCAGATCTACCAGAACAACCTTTTTCTCACTCACACCTTGCTAATTTGCACCATTTATGGCACCTCCTCCAGCTGTCAGACCACTGTCACCACCACAGCTCAAAGAATGCACTGGTGGCGGGAGGTACCTCCGTTCCAATTAGACTCATAAAGACCCATGACAGCCCTGATGAGGAGGTGCTATTGAAGTCCTATTTATTCCACCTCGAAACCCACCCTTGCTTTCATGGCACATCCAGCAGCTTTCAGCAGAAGTGCTCTGCAGCATTCAGACCCGCCTCTGTGGACCAGAATAAATATGAGCCATGTGCTCAGGAACAGGACCTCCATCCCATTGTGTTTTGCTGCATTTGCTCATGTCACAAATTCAAGCACTTGAAAACCTGAGTCATCCTCCTCTTGGCTGCCAGACTCACACCAAGGGATTTTGTCCAGTGAGCTCCTGGTGATATTTATACCTCCTGCAACCTACTGCAGAAGGCACATTCACTGCAGGCCCAACAGCAATTGCTGGCACAAGATGCTTGCATTCACATGTGGGGTTGGTGCCATCAGCAGCAGAAAAGCAGAAAGTGAATGGAACAAAAGGAGTGAGTCAGCTCACGAGCCACAGCAGCTTGTGGTTGCCTTAACGAAGGTGTTTAGTCCCATAGTAGATGCAACAGGTTGTTTGTCACCCTTGGGCTGTCTCTTTTGAAGAGCATAATGTTCACCATCCCTGGAGGTGTTCAGGAACCATGGAGATGTGGCACAAAGGGACATGGTTAGAGGGCATGGTGGGAGTGGGTTGGGGTTGGACTTGGGGATCTCGAAGGTCTTTCCATCCTTTATGATCCTACAACTCTGTGTCTTGTTTTCCAGTGTCAGGAACCTTGCAGATAGCTGGGAGCACCTCAGACAGCATTAGTTGCCTGTGTTTGGGCAGCTGGAAGGAACTCAAGGTGTCTATTTTAGGCAACCTCTAGTGAAGCTATTTGGCACCAGGACAGCATTCTTGACCCAAAACAACTGAAGCTTTTGCTGGAGTACTTTGATTTTCTTCCAGATATCTAATTCTATAACTGGAACCCTCTCAACCTCAAACTGTGGCATGTCAGAACCTATTGCCCTGGTTCTGGGTGCATATCCCTCATCTCCAGTGATGCCCTGACCTCATGCTCAGGTATCCTTTAGGTGCAGTGCCAGCAAAGTGACCACGGTCCTTTTGGTTTGTGCTCTACAGCTTCTGAGCTGTCAAATGTGGTGGTTGTCATGCGAGCAACATCCTCATACTCAGTGGCTGGTAGGCGGCTGTCTGGATGCAGAGTGGAAAGTTGTTTGTGGAATATGTAATAAGGATTATGTACGGATGCAGTTTACCCAGAGATTGGCTGAGCTCCGTGTCTCACAAAGATGCAACCTCCTTCTTGTCTCATTTTGGTTTCCTTAAGCACAGGAGAACCCTTCCCCCATCCAGCTGAGAAATGGGAATTTGTCCTTCCTCTCTCCACCTGCTCCATCAAATCAAGGTGTCTGATTTAAGTCACAACATTTGGAAATGGTAATCAACTCTGGGTGTCTTTTCAAGCTACTTCTTAATTTTCTGAGCCTGGAAAAGTAGGGATTTCAAACTGTAACCAAAAGCACAAATCCTAGCTCCCTCTTTTAAACTCTAACTGGATTTTCAGCACCATCCCTGATTGTTTTTGGATGGGACCACCAAGGACTGCGAATAGAAGTAACATAGATGTCATTTTTTTGCCCACTCCCATCATTGTGTGTAAGTCTAGGAGAAAACAAGCAATGACAGAGCAGGACGTGAGTCTGGGGGCTCCCCACTGAAGACCTGCAGCGTCAGGGAATGTCTGTGCCCATCACTCAGGGCTTCTGAACAGCACCTTACTTCCCATGACTGCATTTGCAGGTCATGGACAGGGAGAGAAAAGTCTTTTTTTTTTTTTTTTTGCACAGATGTGGAAATCAGTCAGAACTTACAGAACTGGAAGGGGACATCCTGTCAGTAAACATCGTGCTGCACTTTTTTGGGTGGCAAAATTCCATTTTGTCTTAGAGCTGTTTTATTCCTGTGCCCATATGTGTGTGTATCTTAGGAAGGGGCACAGTCTCTACCCTCCCTCTCTCTGTGCACCAGAACCCACAATCTGTGCAAGGTCCCTCTGCGTTCCACCTCCCCACCCCACTATGTGCATCCCTCACCCTTCCTCCTCTAACGGGGCTCCAAGGTGTGTGCTTGATGAAGGAGCACTGCTCAGGGTGGAGAGGTGGGAGGGAGAGAAGGGGATGGGGATGGGATGTCAGCGGGGCAGTGGAGAGGAGAAGAAGGCAGCAGAGGGGCAAGGGAAGAGAAATGTGTTTGTAATCTCTCCCTCAAATCTCGCCCTCAACCCTTCAGTCTGACCCAAGACAGCAGCAGGGGCAGGGAGGAAAACTCCGAGGTGCATGGGGCAGCTCAGGTTCCTATTTCAAACAGCATTTTTGCCTGAAAAATGTTTCAGGGAGGAAGTGAGAGCCACAATCCCCAGGCACAGAGATTATTTTGGCAGCCTTGGATGTGAGGAATGCTCACTCCATCCACTAGCTCAGATGGAGGGTGTCTGAGAGGTGCCGTGTCCCTGCGCTCTGACGGGACTCCATCACTTCTGTTCCCTTCTCCCTTTGTATTTTGCTTTCCGTGGATGTTTCAGGTCCTCACACTGTCCACTACAAAGGATCTCCTGAGGCTTTAATGCACTCTGTGTAATTGTATTATCTACAAAGCATGAGTCGGAGTTTGCCTTTGTTTTTTGCTTTTGATGTCTTTTAAGAAATAGTTTCCTCCCTTAGAGAAACAGTGGTCATTTTTTCCTCCCTAAGAACATTAGCAGGGTTATTTCCAGACTTGTTCTGTGATAAGGTTCCATTCTGCTGTACATATCTGAGGAACAGATACTGAAAGCCCTGAAAAGATCTCCAGTAATATTTGTTTTCCATATTTGTGAAGGAGCAGAAAAATATCTTTGGCCATATGACCTGAGAGAAATCAAATACTTTTCAGTCCATTATCAACTACGGAGATTGTTAAGGAGTGTATGGTGTGAATAGAACAATGTTTATATCATTTCAAATAGGTGATCCTGGATGATTTTCATTTAGGATTCCTCCAAAATCTGACCAAGGGGCTCTCAAGCATCCTGATATTAAATGCTAAAGAGTAATCTCCTTATGGAGGAAATTGCAGAAGTTAATGGAGCACTGTGCAGAGAGAACAAGTAGGATGTCACAGGGCACAACACATTCACTACATGGATATCAATCACAGACAAAATAATGGGGAAATTGATCACAGGATCTAGTTAACTGGGCAAGCCCGTTCCAATCCATGCATTTGTAGCCTTTCCTTCCTTTCAGCTCTTCCCAGAAACAAAGCAGGCTCATCCATGAGGGTTTGTATCCTGACATTTGGAAGAAAATGGACCAGGTTACATAAGTACTGACCACCAAGCTGGCTGTAAACACTGCAGGCAGTGCATGCCTATGTTACAACCAGAAATGGCTGACAAATAGATTTGTTCTACCCAGTTCTACCAGAGTGCCTGCATTGGCAGCTCAGGTGTTGGCATATCTCCTGTCCGTGAGAGAAGGTAAAAGATCAGGAGAGACTGAGAACAAAGATCAGGTGTGATTGGAGGCTTCAAGATATCATGGGAGATTTCAAGAGCTCCATCTGGTTAGCTGATCAGAAGTGGAGTAGAAGAAACAGTTTGAGAGGTGATTTGATCACAAGGAATAAGTGTTTCCCTGCAGAGAAAATAGAAGGTACTCAAGTGCTCTTGAATATAGAGGAGAAGGAATCAGCGGTGAGGATCGGAACCTAGGCAGCTTTGCATTGGAAATGAGGCACAAATTTTATTTGCAACGACCATGACTAATCCATGCAACAAGGCACTACAATCCTTCTGTTATTCCCAGAGCGGGGCTGGATGCCTTTCCAGCACATCAGCTGCATCCAGTGGAAATAATCAGGTTCATGACATGAAAATCAAATGGTGTATATGTAACAGGTTCTGCAGCAGCAGGAGGGATGGAAATCATGGGCTCTGCTATGGGGATGTGCCCATGGAGCGGTGCAGAGCTGGAGTTTGTCCACCAGAAAGGCGGGTCCTCCGTACACATGCTTTGTCCAAACATGGGCTTTCTGCAGAAATTTTAAAATATTGGAAAACCAAAAGGTTTTTATTTTCCTCCAGGGGTGATAGATTTGGCTGCCTGACCCATAATGGTCCAGGTGTAGAGAAGCAGACTTAGATATGTGCACCTACTCCAAAACTGAAACTGCCCCTTGAAGAGAGCAGAAGGCCAATTAGTTTTGTCTCATCTGAAGCACAACTTTATTCCCAGATTTCCCCTCAAATAATACACACACCACGTTAACTCCCGCTGAGTGAGTGCCATCCTGGAGGGGAATGCAGCACCGTACTGTGACTCAGCCTGAGTGGGAGAACGTGCTGAGTGCGTGGCATGGGGAAATGACTCACAGTGCAGGAACAGGGGGTTCAGGTCCAAAGGCAGCAAGGAATGTGGAGCCCCTGGAGCTGGGGGATGATGTGAATCAGGCACAACTTTACACCTTTCTCAGCCATTCATGAAAAGGAAAAGTGGGCCAGATTGGAAACAGCAGGAATGGAAGCCCTCCTTGGGCAGGGCTGACTTTGCTTCATGGCAAGCAGCACTTATGGTGTTGGAAAGATTCCTGCAGCCTCTGCCCAGGACAGACCTCAGGAAGCTCCAGACTCTGTGGTTCTGGGAAACCATGGCTCCCCAGCACTGCCCTGATCAACAGGAGCCACCCAACAACCTCTCCTAGTGCTGAGCATTCTCCAAAAAGCCCAGTGCCCCTCCTTCACTGAATTCAAGTTCACCAGGTGTGTGCTAGGAACAGCAAAAAACTTCATAAAGGAGCTAATATACCCCCTTCTCGAGTGCTGTGGAGTTTAAATGAAAGCTTGCCAACTAATTAAAATCCCTTCATCCATCTCATAAACATCCTGGAATCGTTTTTCTCCCTGACTGAATTATTTAAGAGTTCATTCCCTCAGGATTCAGAGTGATTGTTTTAGTGTTGCATTACTGCAAGTTCAGTGTGGTGAGAAACCCTTTGGCCCCTGAGGAACTTTGTTTGTGTAAGAAGACTATAAAGAAATGCTGTTGTTCTGCATCCAGAAAACTTCCTTTGGTGAAACCTGCCCCTGATGCAGGAATGGCTTAAGGAATGGCTTGTGCTGGAGGAAGACAGGCTCCAGTGTGTCAATGGTAAGGAATGGTGCCTGAAGATGGCTTAAATAACGAAGAGAAGGGACTGAAGGAGGCACTCCTGTGAGCACCATCATTTGGCCTGCCTCACATAGCTAATCGTAGAAGACCAAATACAATTTAATTCTGATTTCAGTCTCTTTGGGAAAGCACATGGCTTCTTCCCCATCCGCCTTCACGCACCCCATGCACTCCTGCTCCCACACATCCAGCACACACACAGCACAACTGCCAATATATTTGCACTAACAAAAGCTTTGTGCTACCATTCTCTCTCCTCCACGCATATAAGGCATAATGAGAAAGTAGGAACATTATTAACCGAGCGTAACTTATAATATTAAGATTTAATAGATCCCCATGGGAGGAAGACTTCAGCCTGACACTTGGGAGGAATCAGGAGGAGGATCTTTCTTTGATTCGACTGACAGTGTGCTTGGAAAGCTGCAGAAAATGGTATTGATTGCTCTGAAGTTGTAGAATCGTTACGAAGGATCTGGCTAGAACATGTAATAGATACTCATCTACTCTGCAAATGACATCTGCAAGCCTTTGTATATCTGACAGGAGCTGAGAGACTCAACTGCCCTCACCACTGAGAGGCACTACCAGGGCTGAGGCTGTGGTCAGTGGCAATAAGACGTGCTTTGTTCTTGGCTGCAGTGTGCATGGCTCAAAATCTGTTGTTGTTGTTTTTTATGGTCACGCTCTCAGATGTGCAGATCAGATGCAGCGCTGCTCTTCTCCTTCATCCCAGCCCTGTTACATGCATACACATATACTAGTGAGTTTTATAATTAATTGCTACACTTAGGCCAGTGGGGCTTTGACGATACTGGGACTGCCTCTAGCACTTTATCTTTTTCCTTTATTATTATTTTTTTTAATTATTTTACAGCTGCTCCTGTCTGCTCTACATGTCTAGTTCAGAAAAAAGCATGAAAAGTGTAGAAGACAAAAGCAGCAATTATAACCCAACACACAGTCATTAGAGCACGGGATGTCAGAGCTGCCCTGCAAAGTGCAAACCATGGAAGTGCCTTTGCAGGGGCCGAGAGACTCCAGCAGCTTCCAAGCGATGTCACATCCTCGGTTATTTTCATTTCTGCTCCTTTGCAGTGTATTGCAATTGATTCTTGATTCAGAAGATGCTGTCTGAAGGAATAATAAATTGGAAGCTCTCAGCAGGCTTGCAGTCAGGGAGAGATCACAGAATCACAGGATCATGAAGGTTGGAGAAGACCACTAAGGTCCCCAAGTCCAACCCCAACCCATCCTGCTATGCCCACTTGACCATGTCCCTCTGTGCCACATCCCCATGGTTCTTGAACAGAGATGGAAGGAAGAGCAGCACTGCTATATCAATGTCTTTTTTCTCCCTTCTTATTCCCTTTCTCTCTATACCCCCTTCCCAGAATACCTTCTTCCCTTCTTCCCTCAGAACACATGCTCCCAACTTTCAGGACTTGGCCCTAACCGGTTGCAGCCCTTTGGCACTTCTCCCTGAAAAGAAGCCTGTTTTATTTCATCTCCAAATACATCTGAAACTGCAGCAAAGCCAGGAATCTGCCTCCAATTGAAAGAGCTTTTCAGAAACGTGTCTGAAGCTGAAGTGTGAGCCTCACCAGAGCTCTGTACCGGCGCAAGTGAAAATGGAAGTTGTCAGGAGACAATGAGATTAGATCTTCACGAAGTGTGAATAGCAAATGACCAGACTGCGATGAAAAAGAGAGGACTGAAGCTACAAAATGCTTCCAATACGATTTCTAAAGGTTTTGAAGATGAAATGCAATGTAGTAAGGAAAGAAAAGAAATAGAAATTCAAAGGCAGTAGGAGAAGCCTTGACCTTTTGGATGGAGGAGACGGCCAGAGCAAAAGGATTGACAGGGCCAGCTCCAGCTGGAGACCAGACCACTGCAGGGTGGCTCTTCCACAGGGGACATTGGGGTGACCTCCTTGCTCAGCTGCTGGTGGCATGATGCACATTGAGCTGATGAACCCAACCCCAGCTCTGTCTGGGCTGAGTGGGGGCAGCGTGGTTGTCTCCAGGCATTACTCTTGATGGGGAGGCTTGAACTCTTGCTTTGTCTCAGGCTCCAGCCCTAGGACAAGATGAGATGTGCCCTAGAAGTTACTGGAAGACTCATTCTGACTTAAACTATTCTGTGGTACCCCTAGCTTAATGCTTGCAGCCAAATTCTTACAGGAGTGCCATTCTTAATATGTAGTTTGATGTTACACCAGCTCACTCATGTCCAGAAGTGAGTGTACTGGTGCTGGAGGAGGACTTGTCTATGAATAAATCCTGACCTTTTGCGTCATAAGGGTCTGCTACGAATTAAAGCAAAGCTTTCCACTCCTCCTATAATGAGAGCTGGGTTATGAACCTGCTGTATTGGTTTCCACTGTGTTCAGCAGAGAGCATCTTAAATCAGTGGTGATGCAGTGGTCCAAGGATGGAGGTGGCAGTGGGGTGCAGCGAGCAGAGCTCTGCTTCCTTCCCCAAGTGCTCGAACAGAGGGAACAGCGTTAGCACTGGCACTGTGCTAACCCACACATCCTTTTCAAAAAGCCAAAGAAAGACAGCATGTGTGAATAGACTGACCATGCATACACTGCCATCAGGAATTATTCGGCTGGAAATGCTGCCCGGAGCAAGGAGGTGTGGGGCAGCTCAGCAGCAGCACAGGGGTGATGGCACTCACTCTCCTACACCTGGGATTCTCATGTCCTCTGGCACTGCGTGTTTTTGTCAAGGCAATTAGGCGCTGCATTGCTCTGCTTTCTGATCCAGAGAAGGTCCCCGCAGGCAGTTCCCCGTGGAGCAGAGCATTTATCAGAGCCGCAGGCAGGCAGGACTCTGCAGACCCGGACCGGGCACTCTGCCTGCAGCCTGGCACTGCTCAGGGTTTTCAAGCTGATCCTTTAGATCTGCTCTTCGCCTCTGGCAATTCCCTCTGCACAGCGGCTGTGCTGTCAGCACAGCTGAGATGAGCGAGCTCCACACTGCTTGCAAGGCAGCCACGGCTGAATCATATCACAGAATCATAGAATAGCTTGGATTGGAAGGGACCCCAAGGATTATCAAGGTCCAACTCCCCTGCCGCAGGCAGGGCCACCAACCCCCAGATCTGGTACCAGACCAGGTTGTCCAGGGCCCCATCCAATCTGGTCTTGAGCACCTACGTGAATGGGACATCCACAACTTCTCTGGGCAGCCTGTTCCAGAACCTCACTGCTTTCTCTGTGAAGAACTTTCCCCTGACATCTAGTCTAAACCTTCCCTCCTTGAGCTTAAAGCCATTCCCCCTTGTCTTGTCACTGTCTAGCTGAGTAAAAAGTTGATTGTCAGTTGAATCAGTTAAATGGAAGGGTCCCTCCAGCCTCAGTCCTCCTGAGGACAGCGTGGTGTCCCATCATCATTGGGAGGGTCTGGCAGGGTGATAGTGGGGTCCAGTTCTTGGAAATCCCACATGCGACTTTAAATGCTAAAAACAATGATGAGTACCTGCCCTGTTCTCACCTGCTGTACCAGCAGCACTTCTGATGTGGGGTGGGATGGGACATACCCAGCCTTCTCCTGTTCTAAGAGATGGAGTGGATTCTGCCTTGTGTTAAGCACTGTCACGAGTGGAGCTGCCTCCAGTCACTCCCTGGGTTCTCTGACCCTCTCCCCAAGTCTCATTTCACAAGTCCAGCCAGCCAAGGTGGCTTGAACTCCCCAATCAAGAGCAGCTGCCCTAGAGTATTTACCTGCACGGCCAGGCTGCCTCCTGCCCTGGGTCTAGCCCGTGTCTCTGGTTGTTTTATTCCTTCTCTGAGGTTTGTTGGTGTCACAGCTGAACACAGGAAACCTTTCTGTGGCTCTCACTCATTCACGCTCTCTCTGTGCCGCTGCATTTAAGTGTAGACCTAATGCATTGCAGCAGGGAGCTTGTCACAACACATTAGCAGGGTATCTCTGGATTATTCCCTTCCATCAGCTGAACTACATCTCACTTTCTGGAAATATTTTAAGAATTTTTGCTATGTGTTGTACAAGGCACAGAAAATAGCTCTGACTTGCTTTACAGAGCTGTGACACAGCCAGACTGGTCCCTCACCAGGTGATTTTGATGCATGTCTTGAGCTGAAATCTTCCTGTATCTGATGACTTTCTTCCCTCTTTGAGCTTTATCTTGCTGAAGGCTCAGTTCACCTGACCTAACGCTGACGTCTCATGTTGGTGGAAAGAAGGGAACTTAAGGTGAGCAGCCCGGGTGTGGAGACCTCTTGCGATGACAGGTGAGCATCATCCCCACCAAGTCGAATTAAGGCTAAAATGAGATGAACAGAAAGAAAAAAGGTGAAAGAAATGGTTTTACTTTATGGAATATTTCAGTGTCTTATAGCATCTCCCAGGCCCGACACCGGGATGCCCTTAGGCCTTTTTCCATCAAGCAGTGTTTCCCAGCCCAACCGCCGACTCATTTTGCATTAAGTAATCCCAGTTGCCATCGCAAGGGCTGGTGAGATGGCAGGCAGACACCCATAGATCAGCCTGCCTCATCCCACAGTGCGGTGATTACAGGGAAGATGTATGGGCTGGGTAATATCCGCAGCGCTGCCATTAAGCTGACTGGGGGCTGATCCAGGTCCTTTGGCTGGAATAACGAGGTTAATCACACAAACTTCTTTCACAGTGATTACTTTTGTGGCTCAAGCTCCCCACACACCTTCATCACAGCAGTATAAGAAGGCTGGGATGGCATTAAGGAGCAGAAATCATCTGAAATCTGCACCTATATTCCTGGGGTTTGGGGTGAAGCTGCATCCCCTCCTCCCCCCACCCCAGTGAAATCCAGGCTCTGGGCTCATCCTGCTATTGGGAAAGATCAAAAGAGGCTGGGGTTGATTTCAGCTTCCAGACATTGGATTTAGGGATGGAAATGTGGCTGAGACATCACCAGAGGCTTGGCATCCCATGGTCAAACCCTAGTGCACATTAGTGGGGTTTCCCCTGATGGGAACTGCAGCCCTAATAAAGGTTATGTTAGAATAAAACCTAGGGCACAACCAAGCTCTCACAGGATGCACTTGAGATAAATGCAGTTTGAAGGGACCAGAGCAAACCTAGCATCTGATGGAGTCACAAGGAAGAAGGGCTGATCCCTAACAAGATGGCTCAGGTTCCTTCTTCCCACCAAGCTAAGCCAGGGCAATGGAGCACGTTAAATGATGACAACAGAGTGAGAACAGTGGAGAAAATACATTGAAGGCTGGGAAAAAAAAAAAACAACACAGCACATCCAAATCTCTCTGATTTAGGCAATTCTTATAACTCAGGAAGTGTTTGTACGTTTTAACATTTTTATGTGCATCCCAAGGTCAAATCAGAGCGTTTTTTTTTTGTTTTGTTTTTTTTTTTTTTTGTGAGGCTATTTGCTCCCCAGTCTCTTTGCCCTCCTTCACCCCCTCAGTGCAACAGGACAACCCCATGGCAGCACCATGCCCCAGTTAACCAGCCCAGCTGAAACCTGCCCAGCAGCATTCCGAGATGAAACAAAGAAAGCTCATCGAAAGACCCATGGAGCAGCAAGTAACTCCTCCAGCAGCCAGGAACCGATCGATGGCAGGGGAAGCATCGATTGCTTCTGCCCCTTCTATTTTGAGCCAGCTGTGATATTTATTTATTTATTCCCCCCCCTGTCCCCCGCCCCCCCACTTCTCATGCAAACAAGAAGGCAGAGAAGTGAGGTCTTGTGTGTGTCCCCTAGGCGGCATCTACAGACTGTGCCGTGATGGTCCCCGGCATTTCCTTGGGGGGCCGTTTTCTGAAATCCCACACAATTCTTCCCTCTGGGTTTGTAGTTATTTTTGCAGAGAATGCTCTGTGAAGCCATCAGCCTTCCCCGGCCACATTTTCTGGATTACTGACACCTCCGACTAAACTTCACCCCTCCCCTGATGCTTGCATCTCCTTGTGGAGACACCCTGTGAATCGCTGCATGGATATCACATGGAGATCCTGCTTAATGATTATACACTCTGCTTTGACTCTGGGACATCCTTAACAAATTGAGGGGTTACATTCCGTTTGCAATATGGGCGAGGTAAGCACTGACAAAGGAGCACTGAGTCACCCAAAGGTGTAGATCCAAAGAGATTGATCCCAAGTGTGAAAAACACTGGAAAATGGCCTGCTTTCCCAACGGCCCCTGATCTTCAGCAGATGTGGACGAAGTTGCCTGGGGTGATGCTGGTACAGGACTCATGATGGTCTCATGACGCAGGAATTGGCTTTTGGAACGATCATAGGCAAATTAAGACCCTTGAAGCAAACATCTGCTGCATTAAACACACCAATGTCACATTGCATGACCCTAGAAATAGTCATGGGCTTCATCGTCTCTGCTCTGGAAGAGGGAGGGTAGTGAGCAGAACTCTGGGTCTCCAGTTTGGTAACAGCAACCATTATGATCCTGTGCATGCGTGTCAGGGAACAGACAACATGGCTCATCTCATCTCTGCCCTATCAAAAGGAGATGTGACCTACATTGCCTTGCTAGAAAGCAGGAGGTTGTCCTGGATGTCCTCCCTCAGAGCACACGTGCAGATTTGCTGGGGATGCACAGGAGGGGATGGGGTGCAACGCCGGCTCAGCAGTTTGCAGCATGCCATAAATCACCGGCACCGCTCCCCCTGCGGGGAGTGCAGGGATTGCCAGTCCCTCTGGGTGCACCGCATGGGATAATGAACGTCCGAGTGCTTCCAGGAGGCAGTGACAAATCGGTGATGCCTTTAGCTCTGACCTCTTGCTGGGGATGCAGCCACATAGAAGCCATATATCGGTCAAGGACAAGGACACATCTCTGTTCTTTTAGAAGTTTTATCTTGCTCAGGCATTTCTTGGTCCTTTTTCCTCCTCAAGGCTTTAGGGCATCTCCCCCAGGCTGGAACATGCTCCCCTCTGCTGCAGATGCCCAGTGGCTCTTTCAACTGGTCCCTGCGACCATGGCACAGTCCATAGGAGCAAAAGGAGTCAGTGGAGGACACTCTGACCTGTGGTGCCTGTGGATCAGGCAATTCTCTTAACAAATCAATGAAACTGTGACTGGGTGGAGGAGATAGGGCAAGCTGGTGCACTTTTAGGCAGTTGGTAGCTACTAAGAGAGAGAAATCAGTGCTAAGAACCCCAGGAATGGAGCAAAACCACCAGCAGAACCAGCCCCAGCAGACACTGCACCCCCAGACTGACCCACTCCCATCCCTGCTGCTTCTCTGCTCATTTGAGGTTAAAGGGTTTTCAATGCCTGCCAAGCCTGCAGCATGCTCAAGGCACTCTGTTAGTAGCTGTCCTCCTCCCTATAGCTTTCCAGAGGGAAATATCAGAGAGATTGTGAGGGCAGCAGAAGTGTCACCTTCCTGTGACACAGCCACAGTGCCTGTGATCTGCCCTGGGAGGATGGGGGAAAAATTCTACCCAAATTTACTGAAAGGCATTTCTGGGCATTGCTGTGCACCCTATTGGTGTTGAAGGAAGCACCTGCACTGCTTGCAAGGGCTCAGCTGTTAAATAGCTCACATTTCCAGGTGGTTTACTAAAAAAAAAGAATCACAATGGGGTTTGTACCCTCCTAAGTTTGGTGCTTTGGGGTCTGCAGTTTTAGCCATCATTTCCTACTTTCTCTATTTGAACAGGAAATGACCATTCCTTCAGGCTGAGGAGCTGGAGTCTGAACACAGACCTGGATTTCGGGGATGGCAATAAAACCTTCCCAGCAAGAACTGGGGCAGGAATTCATGAACTCCACAACGGGCTTCTAAGTGGCAGCAAAGCCTTTTGAAGCACAGAGTGCCTCCAAAGACAGCAGCACACTCAGCCTTAAACAGAGCAAAAATTGTATCTTGTCTTACTAGACACCAGCAGCAGATAGCTCTGAGCACACTGGTGCACTAAGGTGCGAAGCTGGAGCCAAAACTTGCAAAACAAGTTCTATTTGGCCAAATATACAAAAGTTAATGGGAGTGCAGAAGTTTGGGTTGAGCCATCCCAGGACGCAACAAAACCACAGGTAAAAGACCTGTGGGAGCAGGCATCCCTGCTTAGTCGAAGTCCACAACTGCCCATAAAGAAGCCTGAATGTGAAGGATGCCTCCAACTTCCATTCATGGCCCCATCCTGGACAGCCTGGGGACATGCACAGAGAGGTGGAGGAGTGAGGTTATGAGCGACAGAAATCCTCTGCACGTGGTGCCTACTGCTTTGCAGAGGGGTGGGGAAGGAGGAAAAGTGAAGTGCGTGATTCTACTCCTATTCTATTCCATTCCATTCTATATTTTTTCCTTCTTCATACAGAAAATGGCAATGCACTTCTCCAGAGGAAGCTTTGCCCTGTTATTAATAACAGCTCCGCAGAAGCAATTGCTGCAGTTGCCACAGCAATGCTCCATGTGCATGAAGGAGGAGTGCGCTGCCACACGAAACTTTCCCATTGACACAACATGTCCACCAGAAAGACATTCTAGAACGGATGCCAGAGAAAGAAATGCAGCACCTGTCCAATCTGCATCCCTTTCTGCAGACCTCCTTTGTGATTTCTTTCCCCTAAAATAAATTGCAGTCCTTTGGTTGACCCCCATTCGGCAGTTAATTTTACTTAATGAAGACAAATTCCTAGCTGAGCAATGATGGATAAAAACATTCATGAGGAATAAAGTTAACAAGCTGCTAAGACCTTAGACTCTATGAATGGAGCATTAGAGGTGTATTAGTACTCTCTATGCTCCTGAGGGACTGACGTATTTTATAAAACAGAAGAGCAGATCAGAAGAAATACCCAGTAAATGACAGACCTTTCTTGTATTTTCCCAGTGGGAACCTTCAGCATCACAGTTATCACATTCCAAGAGAAAAATTAAGATGAAAAAAAGATTTTTACCTGTGTGGCCAAATTCTTGTATTGCCACAACTGATGGGCTCTCCCACCACCTCCCAGAATAACCACCTCATCTGTCATCTCTGGCTGAAGAATCAGAGGTGGAAACTCATGGGGGCTCATCAAATACCAGGAGATTGCCTGTGGGGTTATTGAAAGAAAGAGATTCCTAAAGACACAGAAAAAAATGGATGGAGAGGGTACAAATCTGATCAGCATTTCACCTTCAAAGAAATCCCATTGGGATCCCAAGATGTCCCCAAGCAATTGCCAGATCTGAGTTGTTCCCATACCCTCCTGGCCTGGCCTTGCTCAGCCCCCCAGGCCCATCTGCCCCAAGGGCACTGGGCTTCATGCCCCCACGATGATGCCTTTAATTGAATTTTCCACACTGTTTAGATTTATATTTTATTTCTATTTTGCTGCTTTTTGCTCTCTGCATAGAGGCCCTGTGCATCATCCCTTCTGGGTTTTATTTGATTGCCTTTCGGAGAGGAGAAGATTAATATTTCATCAAATGTAAGGGGAATAAATAACCAGATTTGAAAGACGTGCCTTGAGTGGCATTTATGGGGCTGGAGAAGAGGGAGGGATTTATACCACAAGGAAACCACAGTCCTCACTGTGATCTCTACAGGACATTTCCATCACCAATGGCACATCCATGCCTGTGATGTCACACACCCATGTGTGGCAGGTCCCTTGGGGACACAGGCATGTCCCTGTGTCCACAGAACATCTCCAGCATCATGTGCACCTGTGCAACACTACCACATCCATCAGTGCTACACAACTTTGCCAACAGGGATGCAGCCACAGCTCACAGAGGCAGAACTCTTCGGTCTGCTGGGTTGATGGGATCAGAATCTGGAATAAAACTGGAGATTTTATCCTGATCTCAAACGGTGGCATTTTGTCTAATGGGAAATGCCAACACGGCAATTGGCAAATTTGGGTTGACTTCACTAAAAGCGTTTTGATTGAGGAAAATAATAATTATGACTATTACTGTGATTAGTTTAGAGCTCTGCCTTGAGGTTTAATTAGCTGTAAAACAAAAGCTTTTCTGTTCCTGTTCTATTCAAAACTGACACTTCCTCCCGAAAGCAATTTGAAAAATATGACAAGCTATTTTAAGAAACTCAGAAATCAAATGAGACGTTCAGTCAGATCCCAGATCTTCGTGGGTTTCCCAGCTTCTTTGAGTTCACTTGCTTTAATTTGCAGACGCTGTTTCAGGGTTCTTGTTAGCATGATGTACCGGGAGAAGGAAAAGAAAGCATGGGAGGAAATTATCTGTGTGCTGAAAGGGTCAGTCTTTTGCTGCATAGAGCAGTGAGTCAGAGCAGCATGTGTGCTGCTTGGGTTTCCTTGTCCCAGTAGGATGCTTGCTTCTCTCCCTGCATGACTGTATGGACAACTCCAGCATCTCTTCCAGGTGGATGGAATGAGCGGGACCTGGAGTGCCTGGAGGTCACCCAAGGCTTTATTGAGGTCTTTAGGACAAACAAGCCTCTCTGCAATCACAGATCTAAGGTAATAAGCACTAAAGGATGTTGTTGGTTGAGCAACGAGCCACTGACTTCCCTTCCTGCAACATATTCAGCAGGTCTGTGGGGTAGGTTTGATGCTCTTCCTTGCAAAGCAGCCATAAGGCTTGCGGGAATGAAACACACTACCCAAAACAAGGCTACTTAAATCTGTGGCATAACTACACATTGTGGTGACTTGGAGTGAGGAGCGTGTGGTGTCAGAAACCACTATTTTTGGTCAGATGGAATTTGAGAACATCTTCTTGCCCTCACAGCAGCTCCAGAAGGAGGAAAATGGGTCAGAAACTGGAGACAGAGCCTGCAATTGGATTTTAAAGCAGCTCTGTACTCTGACAGCCCTTCCTCCGCTGAGCACCACACTATAACTATCCTGTTTTGCTTGATTGACACAGGAAAAACACATCCCCAGCTCACCAGAAGGGAAACAGAGGCACATTGCCAATCTTGGCTCTGTGTGCAATCAAGAAACCAGACTTCACTGTTCTACCAGCTCGACCTGTATCTCTGTGGCACACGGAACTGTTACATCCCATTTGGAAGCAATGCTCCATGGCTGTCACTGCCAATGTCCCATGAGCAAATGGGGGACAAGCATGCCAGCTTTCCCAGGGGCTGAGACCAGCCCTGGTCTCATCCCTGTCGGTCTTGCCGTGCAGGATGGACACACACAGCAGCCCCAATCAGGGTGAGAGGTGGCTGCAGAGTGACAGAGGAGTGCTGCAGTGGTATAAACTCACACAAACAGCCCCAAAAAGCAGCTGCCCCAGAGCAGCTTGGAAACAGAAGCATCAAACCACGTGCAGTTACATAAAATAATAACGTACCAAAGGCAGATAAAGTCAGGCTAAATCACTCCTCTTCCTCCTTCCCGGAGATCCGATATTTCTCTTCATCTTCCCATCCCTAATACCCATCTCCCACTTTTGTCTCTGCACTGTACCGAGGAGTCTGAGATTAACCATGACGAATAGACTGATTTCCTTGTCTCAGGGACTGTTTTATTTTTCCTTCGCTACATCTGACATGTTGCATTTTACTATAAATCCCCTCAATTAGGCCTCTAAAACAGCACCACAGTCATTTCCCTGATATATGGGGAAGGAATTATCTTCACGTCCCTGGCAACCAATTCCTTAACTAAAAATAGTTGATGTTCCTTTTGTCTCTCGCCCTACACTTTGGGCACCTGAGAACACAGTGAATATTGCACATGTCTGGGCCCTAGGCAAGCTAAGATGGACAAGGACTAGCCCAGGGCTGGAGGAGGCTGGAAATAGTGCTTTCTCCTAAGCTGAGCTGACTTGGAGCTTGGTGTAGAAACGGTGCCTGGTGCTCCTGGCAGCAAAGTATGTCCTGTGCCTCACAAAGCCCCAAAGAGACCCCAGATGCAGAGTGTGGAGCTGTACCCCAGCCCCACAGTGCTCTCAGTGAAGGGCTGAGCTCTCCTTCTTGTGGATGCCCCTGCTCAAAACTTGCATTGTCCCCCAAACTTGTGCTCTGTCTCTCCCCCACCACATTGAGGGATCTTTCTCAAGCCCCTTCTAGAAAGGAAAGGTAATGCAGAGGTAGCTCTGGAGTTTGTCTCCTCCTGTCACTGTCAGGGGTAAGAACATCAAGAGACCAAAGAGACAAAGAGTTTCCTCCGTTTATCAGAGCTTTACATATTTTCAAGCATCTCTGGCAAAGCAGTGACACACTTGATTAAATCCAGCTAATGCCGGAAGATGTATGCATGCGTTGTTTATTCCCGTTAATGACTGGGCTGGAAGGATTCACCCTTTGGGATCCAGGGTTCAGCTCTGGCTGGACACTCACTGTGGTCTGGTGGATGCAGGAAGGACCTCGTTCACCCCCCCACCCACTTCCACAATTCAGAGACAGAAAGTGGCTGACAGAAGATGGATGCAGGCTTTGGCAGTGAATCCATCAGAGGATACTGCTCTCCTATTGATCTGCCTGCAATGAGCTGGGGTTGGAGGCTGTGGCTGGAAGAAAGAGGGGAGCACGGTCCTGCTGTAGGCAGATTCACTGATGTCAGGAATGGGAAATGTCTCTAGTCCCCCCAGGATGATCACCCTGATGTTTCCTGTTGTCCTCTTCCCAGCAGCACACTGTTATTCCCTCGAGGAAAGAAGAAATCACAGCTTGCTGCCAGGCTTTCTGCTGCCAGGTCCCAGGGTATTACAATGGCCATGGCTGCCCTAGGGCCCAGGTGGGTGCAGAAGGGATGCCCAGAATCTGTCCCAACTTCACCCAGACAGAGATTGATCCAGCTCAGAGTTGGACCCAAAAGATGATGACACGTCACTCCAGAAGCTCAGGTTGGAGGCTGCCAGAGGATGGCACAAGACACAGACCCCTTCACAACTGAGGCTTATGCTAGAAGGTGTTGTTAGCCCCAGGAATTTTGTTCAGGTTCCCTCGCATCAGCCCGCTGCTTCCTCACTCCCCAGGATGTGTCCCCCAAACCAGCGTTCCCCTGTTGGCTCTTCAAGCCCCACAACTCCTGCCCCATTCTGCCCCTTCCACCACCCACCCTATGCAGAACACCGCGCTCAGGAGGCACTCCCCCTCTTGACTCAGTTTCTCCCGTTACACTCAAATGCCCCCAGCACAGCCGTACAGCATCTCCATCGCAAAGGAAGGTCGGAAGCCCATTCCCCGCATCCCTACGGGAAAGGGGCTGATTCACCAACCACTTTGCACAGGGACTGCAGGCTTTGGCAGTGACAGAAGGGGAAGCCTCCCTTTCCCCTACCCGTGTGCCAGAACAAAATCCTACGAATGCATCAGCCCTTCTGCAATCTGCAGCCCGAACCCCTCTGCGCGGAGCCGCGGGTGCCCGCACCTTCCGCGGGAGAACCCGCAGCAGCAACACCGAATTCTGGCTTCGGTGGGGAGAGAAAGGGGTGCCCGTGGTCCTGGGGGGTGCCGAAGGGAGGTGGAGGAAGGAAAAGGGGAGGAGGAAGAGAAGGAGGACGGAAGGGGGAGTGGGAGGCGGTGGGGAGGGGTGCAACCCATCGGCGGGCGAGCTGCGGGGTGGGCAGGCAGCCGGTGCGGCTCGCAAGGAGGTTATAAAAGGCAGCGAGCGGGGAGCAGGGCACGGCGGAGGCACCTGATCCCGAGGATTTGGAGCCCCGACGGCAGCGGGAGCGGAGCCGGCCATGCTCCGGGTGTCTGGGAGCGGAGGGAGCTAAGGATGATGCCCGGCTCGCGTCCTGCCCTCCTGCTCTTCCTCCTCCTGCAGGTAAGGTGCTCGCCTGACCCTTGTCCCAAACGGAGCTTTCTGCCCTCCTCCCCTCGCACCCTGACCCGCTCTGTTGTCTCTGACTTTTCCCTTTCTTTGAAGGATAAGTCAAAGGGGAAGAGGCAGCGCAATGACCCCTGGGGGTTCCCCAGCCCAGCGTGGGCTCTCGGCAGGAGCTCGCAGTGGGGGGAGGGCTGGAGCCGGGGGTTCGCCCCCAGGTTCCACCCGCACTGGGTGTTCCCAGTGCCACCAGTTTCCCTTTGGCTTTGGGAGAGGGCGGCTGTGCTGGGGGTGTGATGGATGCAGACAGCACAAGTGCGAAGCTCCATTCTTCCCCCTCTTTTATTGATTTCCTAAAGAAACCTCTCCTTTCTCCCCAACCCCCCACCTGCAAAGCAGAAGACTTTCCTCTCTAAATTGCTTGGTGTGGAACTGGAGCCACTGCTAATTTTGCAGCTCTGCACAAAATGCAAATGCTTTGTCAGAAACAATATTCTTTCCTCCCTGAGGGCTCATCTGTTAAGCAAATGCTCCCAGCCTGAAGCGTGGTTAGACCCCAGATCCCGGGGAATGAGAAATGGGAAAGGTTTCCAGTGATATCCTGAGCGGGTGGCTAAACACGATGGCCACAATTACGGTTAAACCTCTGTGTCAAGTGGGTTAAAAAATGAATGAATGTGCCCTGCTCTCTGCAGAATGCTGTCTCAGTGGCCCAGTTGTGACTGCAGAGTTAAAAGGACAGTGAATACAGAGAGTCAGCTCTCCTTGTTGGCACTACTGCAGTTCTTACCTGCAGATTGGTAAATTTAGCTGCACCTTTGGGAGAAAAAGTTCTCACCTGAGTGAGAAGAGCTGATATGTGCCTGCTGAGTGTCCCGCCAAGCTGCTGCTGTGTTGCAAAGCTCCTTTAAGTGCATGGCCACAATCCTGTTTTATAAGAGCTCTTTCTGCAGTTGTGTTGCCTGGTGCAGGTTTTGCTTGGCTCTGATATAAGTAATGAAAGCAGGATAGAGCAGGAGCTCTTCTTTGCACCCACGGTACCTCGGTTCAGTGTCCCTCACAGAGAGAGTGTTGGCAAAGCCACTGCCCTGCTTTGATAGGGGAAGGGTCTGAGATGGGGAATAGGAAGCAGAGATGTCACAAAACCAGCCCAAAGGCATTGGGATGAGGCTTCTGTGCCTTCCTAGAGCCTCCCAGGCTTGAGGGCTTCTCTAGCTGCTCCTGCATGTTCCCTGAGTGTGGGGAACTCATTGGGTTGAGACCTCCAAACCCTTCCGAAGTTTGAGATCACGAAAAGCAGCCTGGAGAAGAGAAAGCTGCAGGGAGATCTCATTGTGGCCTTCCGCTATTTAAAGGGAATTTACAAACATGAGGGAAATCGACTTTTTACACAGGTAGATAGTGATAGGATGAGGGGGAATGGTTTTAAACTAAAGGAGGGAAGAGATTTAGATTAGGTATCAGGGTAAGTTTTTTTTTCACTGAGAGGGTGGTGAGGTGGTGGAAGAGGTTGCTTAGAGATCTTGTGTTTGTCACGTCCTTGGAGGTATTCAAGACTAGGGTGGATGTGGCCCTGAGCAGTCTGATGTGGTACTTGTTCTCGTGGTTGGCAACCCTGAATGTGGCAAGAGGTTTGGAACCTGAGGTCCCTCCCAACCCGAACTAGCCTATGATTGATTTGTCCATCTTGCTGTGCAAGAGTGATGGACAGACAGTGGCACAGGCCGACAGAATTGCTTCAGAGTACTCTGTGGCATCCTGCACATCATTTAAACAAACCAAACAAGTGGTTGAGAAGAATGAGTCCACTTGCAGTGGTGTTGGGAACAGACAGCATTACTGGTTCTGATAATACTGGGAAGCCAAGGTGTGATGGTGGCAGTGCCTCTTTCCCCTCTTCCTTGACCCTCCTCAGCAGCAATAAGCCAAGTTCCCACCCTTTGCCATGTAGGATGTGCTGCTGACCCTGGGAATCTCCTCTGGACCTTGCTTTCTTTAAATGCTGGAGTTGATACAGTGTGTGTGAGCTCACCCCTGTGGTTTCACATCTTCAATGGAAAACTGAACTGAAATTGCACAGCTTGTTCCCAGAATAGCTGCTTTATTGCCATAGAATGAATATATAGAAACGTAGTGAGCATATCCTGCACAGAACGCTCAGTCCTGCCCCAAAATACAGCTCTGCTCACCAGAAATCCTGCACAGGGCTGGCTGAGAAGTTTGTTGAATGCTTTGGGTGTGGTTGGGGTTTCCTCAGCTGTGAACAGAGATGAACATGGAAAATTATAGGTGAGCTAAATGGCAGATGCATGGGCCTCAAAACATAAGAGAGGACCGTGGGGCAGATGGGATCTGGATCATGGGAGGCAGTAAGAAGTCTCCAGCCCCCAAAGTGAAAATATTTGAATGCACAGTGTTCCCATATTTAAAGTCTGTAGGAGAGTTTGATACAAACACTTCAGGAATGCATTTCTGTGTGTGCCCATCTCTTCTAGCAGCCTTTTCTCTGGCCCATTCAGATGCCTTAGGAGCTGCTTTGATTCCCAGTGTCCCCTACACCAGCTTACTTAATGTTTTTAGCTTCTAACATCTGAATGGTGTTATTTTTTTCACCTGCCCCCCAAAAAACTGTGCCCTCTGTAACAGATAAACCAAGCTGGAATTATTTACATGAAGCAAGATACCTGAGCTAAATCCAGGAAAATCTTCCCATAAAATTCAAAATTTCCCATAAATCAGGTTTTGGGGGCACTCACTTAACCCTGATTGATATTCTTTTGTTAGGTTCTGCATCCAGCATGCTCAGGGAGGCTCCAAACGTAATAAATAACTCCCATCAAAGCTTCTGTCTGCACGGTGACAGGGACTGGCCCTCTAGCATGGCTAAACTCATCAATTCACATATTTTAATGCCAGTTGGAAGTGTTAGCACAGTAACATCAGCCATAGGAAAACCCCTCCTGGGGTTCTTGCTTTGAGCTTCAGTCTGTCCATACATAGGGACTCTTCCAGGAGGGATTTTCTTCTTCCACATTGTCTGAAAAGTGAGTGTGAACTGTTGCTACAGCCTGGCAGTGAGCCCAGCTGTGCTGGGGAGCAGCACTGGGGGGTGGAAAGGGCTCCTGCAGCAGGAACACCTGCAGGGATGCTGCTGCTGTGTTCTTGCTATGGTGAGCAAACATGGGCACATCTTCATGGGGAGGGAAGCCTGCAAAGCAGCTTGAAACCAAGTTTTGGAGGTACCTGACCAGGAGATGAGGCCATAAAAAGCCCCTCCAGAGGGGGTCCCTCCAGCCCAGCTCCTGTCACCAAGTGACAGACACAGGAAAATGTGACCCTCCACACCCCCTCCATCCAGCCACCCTCATCCAGAGGGATTTCCTGCGCTGACCAAAACAATCAAACCGTTTCCTTTCCTTTCTGCTTGCAAAACCCCCTCCAGCCCTCTCAGGGGTCTCAGAGGCTATCACCACTCATCCATTGGTCCCGCTGACCTCTCTGTGCAAAGCCTCTGGCTCTCATCCTGCTAATCGCTCTGCTCTTTAATTACAGCTCTGTCAGCCATGGAAAACCCAAGCCCTGTCTCTTAGATTGCTAATTAGGCTCCGTACCATCTCTCTCACTGCTACGAGCTGTCTGTCAGCCCTTCTGCCATGCAGATCTGATCTTGTTTAAGGCAATGAGATCTCGAGGGGGAGCAAGCCTGTCCCTGGGTAGTATGGGACAGGGGGGGTGATGTTTGACTCAGATGTTAACGTATTAATTAATATCTGTGGATTGCTTTGGAGAGAGAAAGCACTGCAGGGGAACATTAATTCCTAATTGTTGTTAATTGAATTTTGCTGCTAGGTCAGAGGCAGGTCAGAGAGACAGATGCCCTGTGCATATGTGCGTGTGTGTGTATCAGAATTCGCTCCTCACACCCATATCAGCATTGAGCATCCTCGGGCCAAGGCTCCCAAAAAACCCATGGATGTGTTGAGAGTGACACACTGACCACAGCTAGAGTTTGTGATGCATTGAGGGCAGGAAATGCTGGAGCAGTGCCACCTTTTGGTGTCTCAGCTGTGTCCTGCAAGCTTCAGGCTTAACCAAGTGTCCTCAGCATCAGCTGTGGTGCTTCCAGGTGTGCGAAACAGAGACATTAGCACAGGCTGAGGGAGCAGTGGTCAAGCAGTGGTGGCTGCAGGTGAAGGAGGAGTTGCTCCAACAAACGGCTGTGCACCTCCTGGCAGAGCATTGTGCTCACGGGAGCGCGCCGTGGCAGAGCAGGACCTACGTGCAGAGCAACTGCTCCTGCAAAAGCAGATTGCTTACCTTCCCCTGCACAGCTGAACGCTCAGCTGAAGCGCTCTGTGATTTTGGCAGCCTAGGAGAGATCACAATGGTTTTTCTTTGCTGCAGAGCAAGTTTGGCTGTATTCTGTGTCAAAGCAATACCTGGAGGGCAGAGGGAAGGGGACGTTGGGGTGTGTGTGGCTCTGGCTCTGCCAGGTTGGGACCTGCTGGGTGCCATGTGGCAGCTGACAGTGGGGATGCAATGGCAGGGAGAGCTGAACAAGGTCAGAGCTCTGACCTGTTCCTTCTGCAAAGCATGTAGAGGGGTTAAAGCAGCCTGCAGGGGACAAAGCACACATGAGAGCCTGACCAGCAGGGCGCCAGGATGCTTTTGGCTTGTGCAAGTACACCTGGAGTCACCACCTTAACCATGCCAGCAGCACGATTGATGGGAGCAGGTAGAGAAAAAGAAAATGTTGCTTGCTTAATTGGTTTTATTTGAAGGATTTTGTTTTCCTGATTTTTTTTTTTTTTTTTGTCATTTTAGCCCATTTTCAAAGCTTGTCCAGAGCTGGCACCTGTGCTCCATTGCTCCATCCTCACTTCTCGAGCTGTAGCTCAGCCCATGCTGCATCCCAGTGCCAAGACCTCTCCCTGTGTCTGAAAGGAGGATGGGCACTGCCAGGCTTAGCAGGCTGCAATCAGCACCATCACATCTAGTTAACACTTGCAGGCCTGTTTAGATTAACAAACCATCCCAGCCCCTTTTGGAAAGAAACCTTGAGTCCCAGCTGCCCATGCAGTGAGCCACGGTTCTGGCAGGCACCAAGGCAGAGAGGATGGACCCCTGCAGTCCAGTTACCTTATTTTGAAGCTTGGGAGCTCTTGTATTTGGGGCCGTGATTCACCAACACTGATCCCAGAGCTCAGTTTCACCCAGAGCATCGCTGGGGGTGAGGGGATACTGTGGGAGCAGAGCAATGGGAGCACTTAAAGTGCATGCATTAGGGGCAGAGTTGTGCTGCTGGATCCCATGTGCCATCTGGAGCAGTCATAACAAGAGAGCTATTCTCAGCTCTGTTTGTACGTCTGCCTGACATCTCACTTGCTGTCAAAACCAGCTTCCCAAGGCAGTAAATAGTTGTTTGGAAAAGAGCAAGTGTGTGCAGAGCTCGTCTCCCCATCTGAATGGATCCTTCAGTAGGGTGCAGGGGATTTCTGGGCATGCCAACACTACAGGACATGGGGAGGACTCTCTTCCCTACCCAGGGTGGTTTTGAAGGTAAATGGCACTCAGGGAGGGAGATCAGACACTGGAGAGCAGCCTGGCTGTGGGGAAGGAGGGTCCTCAGCCTCGCCCACTGCTTGTGGCCATCCTCCAAGCACAGGAACTGGCCCCTGCCATCCCTCATTCATCCCATCCATTCATCGCAGATGGAATCACTTCATTGCTCCTGTCATGCAGGGCTGAAGAGGTCATTGCAGTCTCTGCCAGAAACCATCCTTCAGCAGCAGCTTTTCCAAAATAGCTCCCCAGGCAGATGGAGTCAGTGGTTCTCACTTCCAGAGGAGCTCCAGAGCCACCCAGGAGCTGTTCTGGAGAAGCTCTTGCCAGTGGGTTTGTTTGTGGTCAGTGCCTCCCCATGTAAGGGGAATGGCAATGCTTGCAGACAAGCCCTTCTCCTAAAGAAGGCTTCATTCAGCCCCCGTGGATCAGATCCCCTTAAGGATGCGTTTCCTGCTGACAGCTTATAAGGCTGTGATTTTAATAAGGTATCACAAATCTGAGCATGGTGTCAGGCTCATCATGTTTCCTCTCCCTGCTCTTGGGATGCAAAGATGCTAAAAGTGGTGATTAAAATGCTAAACAGAAGAAACTGAAGCTCAGCAGGGGCTGTGGAGGGCTGCAGCGTGGGTTGCTGGGGGAATATTTGGGGAAGAACAATGGGTGGGAAGAAGAGCAAATAACACAAGTCCCCAAGGCTGGAAAAGCAGTCCTGTAAATGTGTGCATGCAGATTTGGGGATGACACCCATCAGGACAAGCTCAGATCGACCCACCTGCTGCCACATCCAGGAAGGAACAGAGGTGTGGGGAAGCTGCATGTTGCATGTGTAAAGCTGTTCCCATCTGCTCTCTCCCGATGCAGGTGTTTCTCCTCTGGGATAGCCCCGTTGCTGCCTCCATCCAGGAACAGTACTGTGAGAGCCTGCTGCCCACAACCAACCACACAGGTGAGTGCTCTGTGTCCCCAGCCCATGCTCGGGGCACCTGGTGGCAGGGGTGGACAGGTGAGGGGATGTCTCCAACCCCTTTTTGGGGATGGGAAAGTGCTGAGGCTGCAGTGCTTTGGTGAACACTGCATCAGCATTTTGCAGAGTGTCAGTTGAAGCAGGTGGAAGATGCAGAGCTTAGGAGAGCTAAAAATAGGAAAAATAAATATGCTTTGGGCTGGAGGAGAGGTGGGCAAAGAGACACCTGCCCTGTGCCTGCTGCTGTGTTGCCCCTTCCCTACTGCACCCAAGGAGCTCAGGAGCCAAAGTGGTCCTCAGCATTTCCCTCTGCTAACCAGGGACTGCTGTCCCCTGTGTCTGCACCCCTTTACCACTCTTGTGCCCAAGGGTGACAATGGGAGGCTGTGGCTTTCTGCAGACACCACATCACCAAAGCAGCGCGACCACAATGTGTCCAGGGCAGCATGGCCATGATGTGTTCAGGGCTCAGCTGCCTTCTGTCCCCGGTGTTCCCTATTTTGTGCCACTGAGCAGTGCTGGGGACATGGAAGCAGCTCTTGGGGACATGGCTGGGGCTAGCTCAGCCAAGCTGGGTGACACCAGCAGGGTCATGGGCACCTCACTCATATCCAACACCCCTGCAGGGGTTTGTGCCCAACTAGGTCAGGCCCACAAAGCATTGTGTTTTGTCCTACATTAAAGATGCAATTTAGATGTCACCTCAGCAGTGACAGCTCCGAGTTGGTGACGCATCTGGGGGGAGGAACGGTGGCTGAGCAAGAGGAGAGGAGCTTCCAGGCAGCAGGGGGAAGGTCCTCCCTGGTTCAGGGTTGCTTCAGAACTCATTTTCTTGTAATTGACAGAGGACAGAGCACGCACCAAGCAATTGCCCAGCTCGCCCTGGTCCCTGCTCAGCAGAGCATCTTTCCATCAGGGTGATGGATGGCTCCCTGCCACCCCGCTCCCATTAGCAACAGCATTAAAAAGTCTTTTTTAAACAATTCCAGCTGGGCACCAGCTGATTCAGTGCCTGGATGTTTGGCAGAGCCCAGGGCACTGTGGCAAGGAGCATCCCCAACCTGAGACATGGGGTAAAGAGAGACTGGTGGTAGAAATGGAAGTGCCTGCATGTCTCTGTCCTGGGGGCTAAGCAGAGGAGAAGCCTGGCCATTGCTCATGGGCTTTTCTCTCTGAAGGTTTCATTACTCAGCCTGGCAAGGTGCTTGTCCTTGGCCACATTAAGCAGTGATAAATGGTGTTGTGTTGCTTCTTGCTCATCTCTCTCGGTGCAACGTGTGCCTGGCTTTGACCCACGCATTGTGGGGTGCTCCACCAGACCTTCCTGTGATGGAGGAGCTGGCCCATGGCATGAGGCACAGAGTCTCCTTGTGTTTAGCTCATGGCTACTGTCACCTCCTGAGCCCAGGACAGAGAGCAGGGAGCATTTTTAAGCAGCAGGCACTGGACTTCATTCCATTGGGAATTATCAGTGCAAAGCCATTCGGGAGCAGGTGTACCTTGGCACCCACCACTCTGGAATGGAGAGCACAACAAACCAGGCTTTAGATCTGCAAAATCACTGCCGTCCTACCTGTCATGCATGGGTAACTCCATTGATTTGGGATGGGGATGGTGCACATGAGAGTTGCTCCCAGCTCGGGGCTGGGTGCTTAGAGCAAGAGCTGAAACTAAATGTCCTATGCCTGTTGTTTGACAAGTGGAGCTCAGCATCAGCCCTCATCCTTGGGGTCTCTTTAAGCCCTGCCTGATTTAGGCAGCAATTGTGAGGAAAAGATGTTCACAAAACTGGCAACTTTGTTTTGAGGCTATTTGAAGCAGGGACTTGTTAAGATGATGCTAATGGGAACTGCAGCAAGGCTACAAGACTTAATTCGTTAATGCCTGCATAACCCTTGGGAAACGGCACGTGCTGACAACACGAGCCCAAGGTTCCTCCAGCATGCAGCACATTGGGCATCAGCTGGATGCACAGAGGAGCCCTGCTATGGCATCGCTCCTAAAATCATCCCAGCCCAGATTCTCCCCTTTCTCACACTGCCAATACCTTCATTACTTAATTTCACACTTCTTAAGATGCAAGGATGGGTAGTTCTATTGCTGGGTGCTCCAAGGTGCGTGCACTGAGCTAGAAAGATCTCTTCTCAGAGAAAAGTGGTGTGGAGAGATGCAGGTGATGCTCACCAGGCAATGTCCCTTAGTGTTCAGCTTCAGCCAGGCTCCTGCATAGGCATGATGATCCAACCTAGTGCTGCTGGCATTTGCAGTGCCTCTCAGTGGGTATCCATGCACTCAGATTGGCTGCTCTATTGCAAAGGCTGTTTGTCTATTTGCCCCTCCAAGTACAGATCATATCAAGCTGGACTTGAGACCAAGAAGGTGCATTAGAATCCAGGTCAGCTTGCACCTCCAAACACCTGGAAGCCAAGAAAATTAAGCTTAATTAAACTTAATCAAAGAGAATCAACCTTGTTCAGGGTGGAAAGGTGCCTGTCCCAAGGGCTCACAGCCTTCAGATTGCTGCAGACAGCAAATAATCTTCCTGATTTCAGTTCCCTCGAGTCTGTACACAGCTCCCCTTCCCGCAGAGCTTTTGCAGAGGGTTGAGGTCATTTTGCCCACGGGGATGAAGCATCCCACTGTCAAAAGAATGCTTATCACTGTAGCCTTTTCCCCGGGAAGGAATTTGGAATCTGAGTAGATGGGAAGGCCTATTCCTAACTAATAGGTGAGGATTTTCCAGAGCAGTCCAGCAGAAAGCACTCAAGAAGAGTGAGTGCTCGAGGGGTTATTTTGCCTTTCATAGCATTCAGGCTTGGATCAGCCCAAGGAGTTGGCACCCAATTGCTAATAGCTCTGGTGCTTCTGGCTGCACGATTCACTTCTTCAAGCTGTTAAATTGTTATCACAATAAATTGTTATCCTTAATCCCCTGTGCGTGCCCAGAAGAGAGCAAGAAGCACTGCTATTCCTTCCAGGAAAGAAGTGATTTGGGCCACTGCACATTCACCTAAAGCAAAAGGAAATGACACCAAGGCTAGGCACAGCTGAATAAAAATGTGTTTGTTTGTTTTTAAAATACTTGAGCATTCTTCAAGGGGAGAAAGGAGCATAGCTTTGCATTCAAACAAAACAAATTGGGCTGGAGCAGATCTAGCAAAAGCCTGGGACTGAGAAGCACAGGAGAGCAGCAAGCAATGTGAACGTTTCATTGTGTGTGCTTTGCGGGACAGGTGTGGGGACAAGTTTTGCAGTGGGTGACAGTGTGACCAGGAGCCTTCCACCTGCTTCAGCCCCACACTGCCGGCACTGCGACAGCCATCCCTGCCCTGATGCAGTTCTGTTCACTCATTCTGCCTCCCCAGGGGAAGAGACTGGAATTTAAATTCATAAAGGTCAAATTAACAACATCAGCGCCTCTTCTCCCTTCAGCCTGGTTGGCATCTCTCCTACTGATGCAGAAATACTAATAAAAGGGCTAAAGAGGCAGCAGTGAGTCCTGGCAGGGACTCAGTACTGATGGAGAGCAGCGATACTGGAGCTGAAAATTTTGTACTCACCTATATCGAAAAATCACATTGTTTTAAGTGTATGCGAGTATTGATAAAGCCATTCTGCTCCATCATCTGGGAAATGGGAATGTCAATAGAAACTTGCTTTTATTCATATGTTTGTCATTTGTGGAAGTGGGAAGACAGTGACAGTTTGAGGTTTTCTGGTAGGAAGCAGTGTGTTAGCACCTCTCAGTGCAGTTAAACTGCACTTTGGACTGGATGCTGTAACATCCCTGCCAACTGCTCTGCTCTATTTTAGCCACGTTACAGAGGAAACCTCTTCCAGTGAGGGGTTGTGCTTCCTTGCTCACCCAGCACAAAGCCCAGGGATACCAGGGAATAAAGCACTGGCTGTTACCCTTGGAAATAACACAATATGAACCACACCATGTGTCATATCAGAAAAAGATATGGCCCAAACCTGCCCACTATGTTACGCGTTCCATACATATATATGGTCTCAATCTATTATGTATTAAAGATACATGCAGTCTGCATGTTTAAATTGGAGCTGTCTCAGGTGCTGACATAGCATAGATGCATCCTATCAATGGCAGGAGCTGAGTGTGATGCCTTCTGTTTATCCTTCTCCAGAATAACAGCAAAGACCCAAGGGGATGGTCAGCGAGCATGAATAGCAACAAGCTGAAAATTTATTACAAAGACACTTTGCTATCATAACACTTCATTAGCCTGGTTAATTATTTTTCATTGAGGATCGTGGAACTTGAAAGCTTGGGAGGATTTCTGGGGATTTTTTTTTTTTTTTTTTTTAAGGACTGGGCACTTACAGAAATAAATAGAAACATCCAACACCACCCAAGTCGGTGCTGGAGATAGGGAGTGAGCAAGCATCAGATTATTTTGAGACCATTTCAGTGGTCCCAGCCTGGTTAGCTATTTATCCTCAATTCAAAGGGAAGGCACATAACTCCACCACCCTGATTTCAGCCCTGTGTTAAAGTAAGTTGCCCACCAGTAAGTGGACAAAATAAACTGATGTTTCCCTCACTGCCTTCAGCGTTTGGTACCCAGCCATCAAGGACATGTCAGAGCCTTTAAATAAGAGCATTCCCACCAAGGCTCTTTCTTTGCAGGCAGTAAAGTGTAGAATTGCTCCTTCTGTTGCAGCAGCACAGTGGAGCTGCCAGGGAGGGATGGGTGTTGCTTCACCATGCTGTGTACTCCTAGACATTGGCTGCAGTGAGTGCATTCCAGTTAGATGTGGACATGGATCCCTGGTTGCTAAATACAAGTGCTGCAGAAGGAACATCCCTGAGGAGCTCACGGCTTCAGCCTGCATGAGAAACAGTCACTGAGGCCATCAGGGATGGACAGAGATAGCTGTTGTTGAGTAACATTTCCAGACTGGTAGAGAGATGAGTTAACTCATCTCAGCTCTTACTCAGTCTCCTGAGATACCTTAGATAAATAACTGCATCACTCAACATAAGGACAAGTGTGTGATTCAGCTTCCCATCGTCTCTCCTGCCCCTTTGGCACTGCATGAACTGAAAAAGGCTTCATCTGCAGAGCAGCTGTAGCATTGCTGGGTACACAGCAGCAAGCTGAGGCACTGCATGGCTGCAAAGCTTTGCTGGGGTGTGAGATGGGGATGTGTTCCCCAACACGACTCTATCAGCACTATCTTTGAGCAAAGCAATAATTTGATGGTAGAAACCTGTTCCAAACCTCCTGGCACTGGCTTGTAGCACTGCAGCCACGCGTCTGCTGGTGCTGGCACAGGGTAGATGTGCTTTGCCCTCTTTACATTTGTTCCAGATCTTTTGACAGATTAGCTGCCAGGCTTCATACGTCTTCACGGCTCTATCTTGGAGCTATCTCAGGCTTCTGTGAGCAGTGCAGGCAGCAATATTGCTATGTTCTACAGAAGCAGCAAGGATATTGCTATAGTTATCCTGATGCAGTTATTGTGAAGTAGTCGTCTCAGTGTAAGTCCCTGGACAAGCACTTCTTTCTTCAGAAATGCTTTACACTGCTTCAAAGCAGCAAAACCCTTAAGGAAATAGGATGAGAAGGGATTTAAGTGGCTTCCCTAGTGCCACATTCTCTGTCTCAAAGCGGGACCAGCTCTCTCCTACCCTAGACACTGCATTTCTGTACAAAGAAAGGGAGCCAAGTGGGGGGAATTGGATGCAAATAGGATATTTATTGACCTTTTTCTTTGCTGCAAAGACCAAAGCCAACAATGCTGAGGAAGCTGGAGCAGGCAGAACCTGGGAGAATAATCCCCTGCAAACAGGATGGGCTGCAAAGCAAATCTGAATGCCTTTAGCACTGATGCATATCATTTCCATGCTAAGCAGTGCTCTGAATGCTGGGAGCCCTGTGCTGCTGGGGAACAGCTGGAGCAGACGGTGTGATGGCCAAAGGGGACAGCACAGCCCCCATGGCACCCTTCTTACTGCTTAACCCTTCCCCAGCCTGAGAGTTTTTCTTCCCTGTGTGCTGGAGAGAACAGCATCTCTGAGATTCAGAAAGTGGGAGAGATATCATAGCCTCCCACTTAAAGCGGAGTGCCAAGCAGCATTGAATCAAGTGCTCTGGAGAAAAGCGGAGGCATTACATCCAAACTTGAGCAAAAGTGTAACCAAACAATGCCACTTTTGTCTGACCACATAATTTCCGTGAGTGTGTCATGGGTTTTGTTATTGATGGTACTGCAGTGGTTTTGCTTTTCTGAGTGGAATACATTGCTGCCAGCCTCTGGCACTGCTGATCTGCAATTACTGAGACTTGTTCAGCCCTGTGAGCAGCCTGTGCCATGCCACAGTGCCTGGGATGCAGGAAGGGAAATTGAGGCACACAAGACCAAGAGAAAATGGCACTTGTGTGCAGCCCTGCTGGTCCCAGAGAGACTTCTTGCCATTAGCACTGTACAAGTTCCATTTTCCCATGCTGGGTCATTCCAAAATCATCTTTCATGCTCCGGGTATTCGTGTGCCTTCTCACCTGGGTTAATTCCCAGTTGACTAACAGGGAGAGCACTCACAATTTAACTTTGTCCTCAGTGGAAGCAATTACCAGTTCTCTTTTCTCTATCTGGATACATATTATCATAAAATTTTAAATAGAGATTTAATTGCCTGTGACCCTCTATTTCTCTGCCACATTTGGGTCAAAACACCTAAAGAGCACAACAATTCCTAATGGATGCAGATGAGACAGACATGCATTCTACATGTGTGATTAAATGCTTCTTTTTTTTCCTAAGAGAAGCTACATTAAAACAGTTAACAGAAAGTAAAGGTTGCTACAGCAACCGTACACACGAAGAAAGCTAAAAGCAAAGGTCAGTGTTAAAATTAATTTCTCACTACCAGCTATGGAAGGCAGAAGGCAGTGCTCACCACGCTCGGATGCTTCACAACTCACACACTTGGAGATTTCTTTCTCTAGCAAAGAGAAATGAAGACAACCCTCCTTTCCCTCACACTACAGTTTTGCGCTGATAATGTCCCAAAAAGCCACAGAGTCAGTTCTCCAGATAAGCGATGGAAGAAAATATTCCTCCCTCAAAAAATACTTTTATCACAATCATAATGCCATGCTTTGCTGTTTTGTTATGTTGCTTTTTAGGCAGCTCTATCCATCCATGAGAAAGGCTTCCAAACAGCAGCCTGCATTGTGTCAAGTCCTGGTTGAGAGGAAAATGTGTTCTTACACCCAGGAAGCTTCTAATTGGAGGAGCTTGCCTTAGGGAATGATGATGTCTGATTCTGCACTGGCAGCACAAACAGCTCTGATTCCCAGGAGTGGCTGGCACTGAACTCTGCTCTGCCAGGGTCTGCTGCCCATCACTCGTCTTGCTGCCTGGTGGGGGTGGCATTGTGTTGATATTGCAGTCACTGCACTTCCTACCTCGCTTTGAGATGGAGCTAGGACATATTTAGCTACAGTACATGTTGTTCTAAATATACACAAATTATACATAAAAAAGCCTGCAATCTGGCCTACCTAATGTCTACGTTAGCACACTTGTGTAGCTGGGAAAAGCACATAAGTCCTGCTTGAAATCTGGAGCTTTGTTCCTGGGAAAGGCTGGAACAGACCAAATGGGATGGTCGAGAAGGAGATGTTGGAGCCAGGAGATGTGAGGGGCTCTGAGGAGAATCCTGCTAGCACTGGGAATGGGAAAATATGGCTGTTGTGAGTCCAAATGCCAAAGTCATGGCTCAGGAAAGGACCCCCTCCTTCACCTCCTCCAAAATGTGGGATGAGAGATGCTTCCCTTTTTGGAGGACCAAAGCAGGGGACCCCAGGCTCAGGTAGAAGACTGGGTCAGGAAACCAGGAGCTGTCAGGCTTAATCTGAGTGTGCAAAGCAGTGGTCATGAATAGGATGGATCAGCCACTTCTTGGAGAATCTCAGTGCAGAAAGTGTTTAGTGTCGGCCTTGAAGCTTTCCTGGGAGCAGAGCTCATAGCAACCCAACAACTCCACTGGGATCACAAACCTTTGAGGTCCTGGAGAAGGCCCTTGGTTGCCCAGAGACCTCTACTAAACCTCTGTCCTTCTCCCAACCAGGGCCTCAGTGCAATGCCTCAGTGGATTTGATTGGCACGTGCTGGCCCCGCAGTGCAGTGGGACAACTGGTGGCTCGGCCCTGCCCTGAGTATTTCTACGGAGTGCGGTACAACACCACAAGTAAGCTGAGCAGCACCGGTCGGGATGGGATGAATAGCGGATGGGGCACAAGTGACAGAACATCAGTGGGTACAGAGCTTGATTGAGCGTTCTGTTGGACATATCTTAAAAAGGAAAGAATCTTTCATCTTGCATTTTGGAGAAGATGGCTGTATAAGCAGGTGCTCCTGTACACTTGGGAAGGAGAAGGGAGCCCCATCTAGGTGACAGAGAGTGAAGGGTGAGCTGTCCTGCTGCTGGAGGTGGCATTCTGGTCTATAGCCCTCGACTGAGCAGGGATGCAGGGACCTCACTGTTATCCCCTTCCAGCACAGGTGGCTGAGTTGTCACTGCCAACAATGTGCTGGGAAGAGGGGATGAAGTGAGGGCATCTGGAAAACCCCCAGAGCAATCTGTAGCACACAGCTGAGTTTCTGACCACCTGAGCACTATTTCTGGTGAAGGAAAAAATCTTGCTCCATGCAGAAAGCATCAATTTTTCTGTCCCACACCTTTTTATCACTGTAGAAGATTGCATGCGTACAGGTCCTGCTTCACAGTGCCTCCTTGCAGGAGTCTCTTTGCATTAATTCCCACTCTTGCCTGCCCAAGAACCATCCCATCCCTGTCTCATCCTATTGCCCTGATGAGGCTCGTGGTCTCTCTTGTTAACATCGGAAACCCAGCATTGCCCCGTGCTGATGCTAATCGGAGGCTGCTCCGGGGCTGGCACAGCCATGCCTTCCTGATTAGCCTTTCCCCTCTCCATCCCCTCTGAGAGGCAAAGAATGCTCCTAATGCAGACAACTCCACGCTGCTTTTGCAGGTGATTGCTGGGGCAGGTGGCAGAGTTGGACTCACATTGCTTGGTGGGCACTAAGGGACAGCACTGGTACAGACCCAAAGCCCTTAAGCACATCTGAATCATTTCCATGTAGGTTTAAGCTGTATTTACTCCTGATTTCCAGATTGCTAAAATGAGGAGGAGGGGCTCTTTGCAAAGCAGTTCAGCCCAGGTCTGGAAGAATGAGGATGGGCTCCTAAAACTTACCATATTACATTTTGGGCCCATGAGTGCTTGGGGCAGCGTCTCAAAGGTCGGATAATCTTGAAAGCACTTCCCTAAGCCTTGATGCTTTCTGGAAAAGACTCCTACCCTTTCTTTTCTCTCTGTCGAGCCTTATAGAGCAGGATTAGCACCCCAGGAACCTGATCCTGTGTTATCTACCAACATCTGAGGCAACTTCAAAGAGAAAGATGCCACTGGATTGGTATTAGAGACCCCTGCTCACTGACAATCATCAGGTCATATCCATGGGCTGGTGCCCATCACCAGGCACTGTTAACCCCTCCATGTGCACCTCTCTTTCAGACAATGGCTACAGGGAGTGCCTCGCTAACGGGAGTTGGGCAGCACGGGTCAACTACTCCCAGTGCCAGGAGATCCTCAGTGAGGAGGTAGGACATTGGTAGTGCCTTGGGCTCCTGGCAGGAGGGTGAGGGATGGATGATGGAATTTTGAAGGGCAACAATATCCAGGTTCAGAAGAAGCCCAAGGGAGCTCTGGGGCTGGGTTGTACACCAGCATCCATGTCTATGTAAGATTGTAGGTAGCACATATAACCCTGTTCTTGACGTACATTTTAATTCCTTTGCAAACATAAAATGATTTCTGATTCTTTCCATGTTAAAAGGCCAAGAGGGCTTGCGATGTGAGGTCTCCTGGTCCCAGGCTGCATCGTGCAGATCAGCATGTCCTCCATATCTATTACCCTCTTCTGCTTCTGCAGCTCCTTACCATAAAAACAGTGCAGCACAAACTCCAGACCTCCCTCCTGGCAATGAAATGAAGGAGAAATTGAGGAAGCCGAGAGGGAGGAATACCAAAAATTACAAGCCCCTGCGTAGGTCAAACTGCCCCTCAGAGCAAAAGAGAAGAGATACAGACTGCTCATTTACAATTGATAACCACCTCTGGTATTCAGGATGCTGATATCTTTTGCCAGGAATGGATTTCTCACTCAGTTAATTGCTAATTCACAGGTTGGATGAGTGCCTAACAGCAGGAGCCATCAATTAATTTAATTATCACTCATGCCTTCCTGTGATCCCCTGTTCTCATTGCCCAAATTCATTCCAGCCTCTCAACTGCCCCCAGGGCTAAAGGGAATGAACAGAGACATCAGACATCACGCTGCTAGCAAGCTTGGCTGAGTTACAGCAGGGTTTCCCCTAGGTGATGGGTCAGGGATGTCCCAGTGCTGAGCAGGGCTGAGGTAGGAACAAGATGTGAAGTGCCTGAGCCCACTGCCTGGACAGGTTTGGGCATCTCCTGTCTGAAGTAGCCCTATTTGTGCTTTCCCGCAAGCTTCTCCACCAGGTGGGCTCTGGGAGATGAGGTGGTGGTGGAGGAGGTGGGTTTGGGTTTCCACTTAACCCTCTCTGTCTCCTCCTCTATAGAAGAAGAGCAAGCTGCACTACCACATCGCTGTCATCATCAACTACCTGGGGCACTGTGTCTCACTGGGGGCCCTCCTCGTGGCCTTTGTCCTCTTCATGCGCCTGCGGTGAGAGATTTGACCTGCTACTGGGGTGATGAGCCCACAGAGGTCCCTTGAAGTGGGGACAGGCCTGGAGTCCTGGTGTTTTGCCATGTCCCTTCCATGGCTGTTTTTCTCCAGCTCCTCTCCAGTCTGAATGCCTGTCTCAGGGTTATTCCCTCTGCTTTTTAAAGCAATGATTTACAGAGGCAGAGGGTCTTACTTGATGCCCTCCATCCCCTGGCCATGTCACCCAGGACACATCCCCAGCACCTCACCACTGGGCTTTGGGTCCCTCTTAAAACAGTCAGTTCCACAAAGAGCCCTGTCCTCCCCCTGCAGCCCACCTGGGGTCTGTCCTCAGACACCAATCATGTTCTAATGGTCCCTTGTCTCCCCATTCTGCAGGAGCATCCGGTGTCTGAGGAACATCATCCACTGGAACCTGATCACAGCCTTCATTCTACGTAATGCCACGTGGTTTGTGGTGCAGTTCACAATGAACCCGGAGGTGCACGAGAGCAACGTGGTAGGTGGGAAGCTCAAGGATCTTAGAGACAAGGCCACAAAGCTACTTGAGAGGTCAAAAAATTCTGCTTGGTGGCTGGAGAACAGTCAAGACTTTTGGGAAATCTGGGCTCAGTTGCTCTGCTGGGGTCTGTGTCACTCTGTGCCTCAGTTTCCCCACTGTAGCACAGAGGTAATGTTACCTTTTACTGTGGCATCAAGAAGCAGCAGCAACCTGTTTGTTGTCTCTTTGAAGTAGTTTGGCTCTTCACTGTGTTCTCTAAACCCTCGACAGGTCTGGTGCCGCTTGGTCACTGCTGCCTACAATTACTTCCATGTCACCAACTTCTTCTGGATGTTCGGTGAGGGCTGCTACCTGCACACAGCCATCGTCCTCACCTATTCCACCGACAAGCTTCGCAAGTGGATGTTCATCTGCATTGGCTGGTGTAAGTACCAGGGCCACCCCTCCGTGCAGTGAGTGATGCTCACCCCTATCCTCTGCACCTAAGTGGCACTTAAGGATGTGCTTTAGTGGGCATGGTGGGGCTGGACTGGGCTGACGGTTGGAGTAGATGATATTGGAGGTCTTTTCCAACCTTAACGATTCTATGATTCTAAACAGCTGCAGAAGAACAGTAGTTGCGTGGCCACATCAGCTTGCCTTGGGCAAGAAAGCCATCACTACATTGCTTGGTTGCAGTATTGCACTCCTGAGACCTCTCTGTGTGTTCATCTGCAGGTATCCCCTTTCCCATCATTGTTGCCTGGGCCATTGGGAAGCTGTACTACGACAACGAGAAGTGAGCCTCGCTACTCTCCTTCCCCCTTCCTCCTCTATTCCAATTATCTGGTCATGCTAGGACTCAGCACACAGCACCCATGGGTGTGCCTGTAGGGGTTCTCATGGGGTGGGGGACATAGAAAAGGTGTGAGGAAAAATTATATTCTTCCATTCTTTCTTTTATCCCACCTTTAGGCTCACTGCAGCACAAACCCTGCCTGCGGCTGCATTTTTCTTTTCAAACTGCAAATGAGATTTTTAAGAAGGGAAAAGGCTAGATTAAGCCACAGCTCCTACAAAGTGTTTGCTAAGTGGAGCTGGGATTTAATCTACCGGTAGAGATATAAACTACCACCACCTGAGCCATTTTCACAGAGACTTGCTAATGGAGGACTTAACAGGAACCTGATGAGTTCATCACGGGGATGGTGGAGCAGAAAGGAGCCTGCTCCAAATGAAAGCAGCTTGCTTTGTTTTGCAGCACTAGTTTTGCCTCGTGACTTGAGTATCCTCATTGCTCACAGGAGAAGGAATGATTAACCAAAATCCAACCAGGTGCTCTCAGGACACTGGTACTACCGTTAGGTCTGATGGGGTTTGCTGGGGACAGAGCCATCCTAGACCTACCTGTGTAAGGTTGTCTTTCCTTGCCTCACAAAAACCAGTTCCCACACCTACTTGGGACCAGTATAAACCTTCTCCCATAGTCTGGTGGGCAGGACAAGCTATTTTGTAGTAGCTGCTCCCAGCTACAGTGGCTTAAGTCTTAGTGCCTTTGTGCTATGACATGGACGTTGTGTAAGGGCAATGCAATAATCAACCCAGGTCAACTTGTGCTGCAGGCTTGTCCCTTACACCTCCTGTCCCTGACACCACATGTTTCCAACACTGCCTGCCTTTGCCTTGCAGGTGCTGGTTTGGGAAGCGAGCAGGAGTTTATACTGACTACATCTATCAAGGTCCCATGATTCTGGTGCTTCTGGTAAGGACAAAGTGACCTTGCTTGCTTTATATCAAGTCCTTCCCATCTGCACTTGGACCTGGGTCTCACCAGCTGTGCTGTCTCATGGCAGCAGTGCCCTGCAAGCCTGGCCCCCTCCACTAACACAGCACCCAGCCCAAGAGGAAGAACATTGTGTGTGAATCCTGATAACTTGAGTTGGGCTAAAAGGGATTCTGAGAGGGCTGCTTCCATTAGCAGAATCCCATAAGCACTGGTCAGTCTCCCATCCCTGCTGAAGCACTGTTTGGTTGCAGGTGTGTGCTCAGTTAAACATCAGGAGCTGTCTCAGCATCATTCTTTGATATACCATGGTTTGCTCCTGGCCACTGGTTGAGCAGCAACACTTGATCTGGAGGTCATACAGTTTACTGGGACTTCGCTTTCTCTGGAAGGGACAAATAGGAGCAGAGTTGGCAGGTCCCAAGCAGCAGTGCCAGCATCTGATCGGCATTTGCGGGTCAAAAGCTGTGCACAAGGTCTCTGCAGCTTCTCCTCCTTCCCTGCCCAATGCTGGGAAAACCCAAGGGGGCATTAATCACTGGCACCAAGCTGCGTTCCCTGCACTTCGCTGGATAATTGAGCTGCTTTCATTTCCCAGCCCATCAGGTAGCCTGGCCACTTCTAATCTGTGTCAATTGTGCTCAGCCCCAGCACCATCCCCCAGTTTCATTAGTAGTTGGCAGCCAGGAGAGCAGCTCCTTGCTATGATGGCAGCCAATCTCCCCACATCCCCTTGTTCGCTTTACAGTCCTCCTCTCCATCCACTTCTTATTCACACATCTTCTTCACTCATCTTGTGGCGCACCCTCCAGCCCCTGGTCCTGCAAATAAGCTCCTCAATCTTATTGCTAAAGTATATACATAGATGCCCTTTGCCAGTGAAAGGAAGGCAGTGGGGATCCTCATGAGAAACCTAGTCCACACGTACTGCATCCACTGCTTTTCAGATTTGTGGCTCACCCCAAGTTTGGCTCAGGTTCATGAGGTGTTCCCAGTTCCCTTGGCACATTTCCTCTACTGTGGGAATAGAGGAAAACATGGGGGAGCAGACACTGACCAGCTGCCTTCTGCCTTCCAGATCAACTTCATCTTTCTGTTCAACATCGTTCGAATTCTCATGACCAAGCTCCGTGCATCAACCACATCAGAGACAATCCAGTACAGGTAAGAGCAGGAGTGAAAAGCAGACCTAGGAACAGCCATAGCATGATGGAGTGGGGACAGAAACAGCCCCACCTGCCAAGCAGCAAGGGGACAGGAGCATGGAGATGCTTAAGAGAATGGAGATGCCTAAGAGAACCTCAGATGCTTTTTGAAGACGTGTGGATGTTACATCTGTGGTTGTTCAAAGGAAGAAAAAGGAGCATGGGTAAAAGGGAAGGGGTCCTCCACTGCCATGGCTGCTGCCCTGGGGAAGCTAAATCAGAGCAGGTTGTGTCCTTTAGCTTTCAACTCAAATTTGTGGGGTTTTTTTTGCTATGTTACAGTTTGCCAGCTGAAGCACCACGTCCTCAGCTATTGCCAGCTCATTTGTGCCAGCTTGCACTGGTGGCTGGGACTCTTCTGCGGATCCCAGCCCAGACCCACCAGGGATTACTTTTCTGGCATTAAGTCACTGGTGGAATCTGTCAACAGGGTTTTTCAGGAGAAAAAAACACAGCTTGGCAATGGGCTTTTTTCCTAATCAAAACAAATGAGAGTGAGCCCCTATCCTTCCCATGCCCTCTTGCATCAGCACAATCACTTTTTACAAGCTGCACTTGTAATCTCATCAATAAAAGATATCAAATTAATTAGCTGAGATAAGTTTTTCATAAACCCATCTCGATGGGTGTAAATTATCTTACCCTCCTTAATTCCTTTTTAACAAAGCCCTAGCTCAGCCAAGCAGTTGTTTAGCAGCAGCTTAAGGTCAGGTCTCCGTTACCCACCACCCATTTCAGTCAAGAAGCCAAACAAAGTGGTTATACCAGCCCAATTATTTGAGGATTGCTTTAGGAAACAGCCCAGCTCTGCTCATGATGGTTCTGGGAGTGGGATGGGGACAGTCCCCATGCTCAGTGTTGTGTTGTAGCAGCTCAGCGCCGTGGTTTCTCTCCAGAAAAGCAGTCAAGGCCACACTGGTGCTGCTGCCCTTGCTGGGAATCACATACATGCTGTTCTTTGTCAACCCGGGGGAGGATGAGATCTCCAGGATCGTCTTCATCTACTTCAACTCCTTCCTGGAGTCCTTCCAGGTATTACTCTCAGCTGCCATTCCAATGCCCACACCAAGGGATGAGGAGGAGCATGTGGTGTGGCTGATGTCTCATCCCACTCCTTCTCCATCCCAAAAATTGACCTCTCCAAACCTTGAGGTTGCTCCAGGGATGCTTAGCCTTGGGGTAACTCCACTGTGACTCTGCACTTGTCTCCTTGCAGGGCTTCTTTGTTTCTGTCTTCTACTGCTTCCTGAACAGTGAGGTGAGCACTGGGGCTGAGGGTGCTTGGGAGGGGTCTGTGTCCGTCCTTGAGAATGGGTGCAAGATCAGTTACCCCCAGTTGCAGGCACATCCACAACCTCTGACCACGTTGTGCCCAGACAGGGAACAGGATATTCTCTGGCTCTATGCTTTGTCCTGCCAGGGGGATCTGGCAGAAAATGGGAATTGCTTCACGCAGGGAATAGAAAACGTAGTTTCAGCTCCTTCTGGTTTTGTTTGCTGTGGTTCTGTGGGTTTTTTTTTTTTTTTTTCGTTTGTTTTCAGTGAGAATTGCCCATGAGCACCTTATGCAAATCAAACACAACTGACAGCTTCCAGGGCTTTGCTGTTTGGAAGACTGTCTCCAGCCTTTACAAATTCTTCCTCCCAGGCTTTGCATTTGTTGTGGCTTGTTTGGGCACTGTGCTGGATTTAACAGAGATGCTCAGCCTCCAAAAATATGAGAAACTGAGAATTTTTGCTGCCTATCTCACATGCAGCAAGCAAGGCAAGGCTCTGGGGAGGAATTTCAGTCAAAACAGAGCATCCCATAGGAAATATCAGTTGCTTGCTATTTCCTCCTATTTGGGGAAGGAAAATACATTGCTGAGAATGGATACTTTGGGGGTGATGCATGTGATTTGGTGCAGCAGGTGAGCCCAGGACCTCATTCCCATGTGAATGTGAAAAGTGGCACTTCTTGGGTTCCAAACTAAAATTCAGCAGCAAGCAACAGAGGCAGGAGCAGGGGCTGATCCTTTCCTTCTCCTAAATGCTCTCACACCTTGGCTGGCTGTGATGTACCAGCTGAGCACAAAAGCAACCAGTGAAGCCCCAGGGAAGAGCAACATGAGTATTTTAAATCTCCAGAGAAGATGCAGATCCCTCTCTGGGTTATTTTTCAAACTGCTTTTCAGCAGCAAAAGGCAGCTGGCAGCATCCTGACATAACGGGATCAGATGTGCTAAGTAACTCACTGGTACTGATATATTTTATGCAAGATAAAAAGGGATCAGATGAGGACTCACTGGTGAGCATCTCATGTTATGCAGCATTTGGTCTTGCCATGGCTTCCATCCCAGGTGGGGACCAGACAAGCCACAGGAGTCCCCAGTTGTCACTCTCATCTCTCTCAGTCCTTCCACGAGGATATCTTTGTGTCTTTGAACAGCTTTCAGAGCCCTGTTTAGTGCTCAACCTTCAATAGCAGGACCAGGAAAACGAAAGGAAGTGGGTGGTCTCCGTTTTCCCCTTTAGAAAAATTACACAACCCCCCATTGCCTTTGCAAGCAGAGCTCAGATAATCCCTCTGCAGCATGCCCAGCTCAGTGTTCGCAGGGTAGATGGATACTAATTGTCCCCTCCTCTGTGTCACCCCCCCCAGGTGCGCTCGGCCGTGCGGAAGCGGTGGCACCGATGGCAGGACAAGCATTCCATCCGCGCTCGTGTGGCTCGGGCCATGTCCATCCCCACCTCCCCGACCCGGGTCAGCTTCCACAGCATCAAGCAGTCCTCAGCAGTGTGAGGCAGGAGGAGGCAGCTGCCCAACGGGACCCTGCTGTGTGGGTACAGGAGCAGGGTGCTGCTCGCAGAGGATGCGCAAACTTGAAGTGGGCAATGGGAAACTCTGCAGAAGCTCCTGTACAGACAGGACAGACCTGTAGGATGTGGGACATCTGAGATGTGTTGTCGCCTGCTTGGCTGTGGTGTGACCTGCTGGGGTGGCAGGAGGAATCTGGAGAGGCTGCGGCAGCTGCTCTGTCTGCATCCATCCCAGTACGATGCCGTGTGTTCCAATTCTGCCTATGTTTGTCACTTCTCTGAGGTGACACCAAGGCGGGGACACCCCAGGGATTAATCCTGTGACTAGAAACGCTGCTCAGGGTGGGCAAAAACCTCTGAGTTGATGAAGGTGGCAGAGAGCCCAGGGCTGATGGTGGACTTTGCTTTACACTGCTGTGTTTTTAAAGCGCTGGGGTTATTGGAGCCCCAACTTGTCAGCTCATCCCCCCCATGTAAGACAGAGGGCAGGGAGGCAGGACACGAAGTCAGAGCCCTGGGACCTCAGCATGGCCCTGAGTCCTTGTTTGGGGAAAGGTGAGGAAGAGCAGCCCCATGAAGATGTGTATGGCTCTGTCCCTCCCTGCCCTGCTTTCACCCTTGTCCCAAGCTCTGTGCCAAAGCTGCTCCCTGCCCTCATACAGAGACCGGGGCCGAATCCCTCCCGCACTGGGATTAAGTGCCTTGGAGGAGTGGCAGCCTCCATCCCCACACCAGCTCCCGGGCTCTGCCATGTCCCTGGTCTGTCCTCAGTGTTCCATTTCACCTGGTCACAGAATGCAGCTCTGTGCGCAGTGGAGGATTTGGCCCTGACCCCAGAGTCAAGTTCTCTCCCCCCCCCCCCCCCCCCCCCCGCCTTGTGATGCTGGAGCAGAGGGGCTGTGGGCTGAGGCTGCTCTCTGCATCTCAGGGCATTGCCTCCAAGGTCCCACAGGCTTTGCTAGGAGTCACTTCACACTTCTGTGCCTCGGTTTCCCCCCCTGTAAAGAACAGCTGTAAGTATTTCCCATCCTGGGGAGGTTTAAGCACTGTAGAATTTGTAGGATGTGATTTCCTCGAAGTGCACCACCAGAAAGGAACACAATCTCTTTTACTTTAAAGAAAAGAAAGAGGAACAAAAAAAAAAAAAGGTTTAGGTTAAAACCTCTAGGATCTTTCCTTACACGTTTATGAATTTCAACAGTTTGAAGCAAATCCTTTCAATTTCTCTTTTTCCCACAGAGATTTCCCACTTGCATGTCTGCTGTGTAGCCCAACCCAGAAATGCTCCCAGTACCGTGCAGGGAGCAGCTCCCAGCGTTACCTGCTGACCACCACTGGGACAGTTCCCTGTACGTGGGGCAGATACTGCTCCTTGCAGCAATGTTCACCCATCACCAGCAGAAAGTACCCCTCGTCCCAGTTGTGGGTGAGGTAAAAAACACCCTGGAGTTACACAGCAGGAAAACCAGCAAGCCCCAGCTTTATTCCCATATGGGCAGATGTGCAAAAATGGGGCAAACCCTGAGGAAACTGCTGAGAAAGTGCTGCTTGTGGCACAGCCAGAGCCCATCCCAGACCCCTGTCCAGTGACAGAGGGTGACATCCTGCAGGAACAGACCTCCCATGGGTCTCAATGTGTTCTGTTGGGCACATTGGTGGGCACTTTGCTAGCTCAGAGCTGCTGGTGATAAAGAAAAGGGAGAACACCCCCCCGCAAGAAGTGCATTTTCATTGTACATACAGAAGGTATTCCAACAAGTGGTGTGCTACAGGTTCCCTTGGGGTTCCTTTAAAGCAGTCATTTCTGGTGGGAAAGAAGCTGCAAACTGAAAAGAGCAAAGAGAAACCCAAACCCGTGTCTGCGTTTGCGTCGCTGCTTTTCCTTTCTCTCAGTGGTTTGCTCCGACCAACCTGACTTTGCTTTCTGTATGGAGAAGTGTGTGTGTTCTCAGCCTTCTCTGATTAAAATGACTTTGATTCCTCTCTCAAGGACTTTGAGGGTATCTTTATAGTTTGGAGAAGGCACCCCCAGCACAGCCCCTCCTCAATTCCCATCTGGGGGCTTCTTGCTTCCCCGGATCTGTCCCATAGTACGGAGGTGGGATACAGCTTTCCATGAGAATACTGCTCCATCCCTTTAAAGAAGGTGAGGAGCATCACTATGGGACTCCCACACTAATACCACCATGCTTAGAAAAACCAGACACCCCTCCAGATTTTCCATGCAACTGCTTCTCACAGCTGAGCTGAGAATAAAGACAATGTGCAATTAAACCCCAAGTTCATTTCATACATCAGTGTTTACTAGTGAAATTCAGACACAAACTCCTCTTTCTGGTCAAGCTCTTCTGCTGCAGAATTAATTTGCTCATCACACTGAGCCTTGGAGAGAGATGTAATTTAGTAAGCATCATGCACATAAATAATAATTACACGTTCCTGCTGATTACATGATTGTATTTGAAGTTACCAAGTAATTCCAAGATGAATGACCTGCCAATCGCTGCCTCCTGTGCTCTTGACAAGGTTGCAGCCTCTTCAGATAATGCTGCATTAACCTTTCATGTTAGCCTGGGAGAAACTGGGCAAAGTGTGGCCACCCGCCCTGGATATTTCTCCTCTGTGATGTGCAGTCCTTCTCACGCTGCCAAAGCCCCATCAATAATTGATCAATAATTCAATTCTGATGCCCTCTTTCCCTCTGCTCAGCCTACTGCTGACATTTGTCACCGCAGCCCCAGCGAAATGGCTCTCAAGCACACGTGGTGGCGTAGAGACAGGCCTCCCCCACCCTCGTGACATTTTCATTTGTATTTTTCCTGTTTGGAGGAAATCTGAGGAGCAGCAGCACAAACACAGCTCCTTCTGATCCCTACGGAGAGCCTGCCTGCTCACCACTCCAGAAATGTGGGGCTTTGGGTCATTGTTTCCATGGGAAGCTACTGCTTTCAGGCTTCCCCAGCTGGACCCTGGGCCTTCTGCCATAGGGGACACTGAGGCACAGATTGCAGTGTCACAGAACCAGATGCTGGGCTCTGCTGAGTGCCATCCCACAGAAATCTCTGCTGCATTGCTCCTGCATCCAGCAGGCAAAGAAGCATCAGTGTGATGGGGGTTGGTACCCTACTCAGCATCCTGCAACATCCTTCTGCCCAAAGGAAGCAGCAGCAGTGAGAGCTGCCCATCCTGACCCAACCAATGATTCCCCAAACACAGTTCCCTTCTGCCTCAACAGGAGCATCTATTTTCAGCTGCTCACAGATACAACAAGGGGGGGAGACCCTAATTTAGGTGTGCCGGGGGAATGGTCTCAGCACCACGTCTGTGGGATCACTGCCCTCATGGGCTCCCCTGAGCAGCAGTTAGGGACAACTGCTCCAGACCCTGAGCTCTCCTGCCCCCTGGCTGCTTTTCTTGCTGTCATGTAGGTCTTCTTGAAGGAACACCACTGGGGTGGGACAACTGGATGGTCCAAATGAGTTCCTCTAGAGCTGCATTTGTAGCATTCGCAGCTGCAGAAGTGTTGGCATAGCAAAAGCAGGAGACCTGGACAAGGAAGGAAACCTCAGTCAGAGAGCATGTGTGAATGAAATGAACTGTAAGGGCAGTGCTAAGAGCTTGATACAAGCCAGAAAAAAGCAGAGAGACTTTGTCTACTGGATAGAGAGAAAAATGGGCTGAGATATACAGGACAAGTGTTGTGTGATAAGCTGGAATGATGATGTCCATGTTGAAGTTCAACCGGTAATACATCACTAAGCCAAAGGCACGGTAATAGAAATGCTTATGAGTCTGATGAAAATGATCTGGGTGGCTAAGGGAAGCTATATTTTAATGCATTAATGTGGTTAAAGAAGTGCTCAGAGCCTACAGACAGGCTCAGAAGATAAGAAATAACCCTTCTTTTCCCCGAGTGGCAGTGTGTTCTGTAGGGCTGTGTATACAGGGATGCTTCTGGCCTCCTCCTCTGTGCAAGGCGATGCTAAGGGAAACTCATCCCATCCCCAGCAACAAAACCTGTCAAGCCAACGCTGAGCAGAGACTGTGACACTGACAGTGAGACGAGGTGGGCCAGCAGGGACCTGCTCTCTGCACAGTAGGTTTTCAGCATCTGATTTCCATGCTAGTCTATTTCTTTTTTTTTTTTTCCCAACACGCTGTATGATAGCATAGAGCAAATCACGGCCCCATCCACAGAGATTTTCTGTTTTCAGAGCTGCTGCATCTCAGGTGCGTTGTGCCAAAACTGTACGGAGAGATTTCAAGACCCCAGAGCATCACACACCCCAGCCTGGCAAAACAACACAAGAGTCAAGCACTGGAGAGGATGAAGTGCAGACAGTGCTGTTGCAATTCAGGGAAATCTATGCAGAATGAGCAGCAATTAAATGAGGATCAACTGGGTTGCAAGAGGAGAAAATTGCTTCTTTCAAACCCTCTTGATTATAGAGCTGCAACAGCCCAGATCTCCCATGGCTTACCGCCGCCGTGAGCAGATGAAGAGGCTGTTAATCAAGATTGTCAGAAGCTTTCCCTGAGCCAAACACCCTCAGTGGGGCCGGGTGTGGAGCGACCCCACACTCTGCTCTGCCATTATCCACTGACACCATCTGAAGGCAAGCAGCTTGTCCATGCACTCAAAGGGCAGCAGGACACGTGGGAAACGATTCCTCCATCAGGGTGGGATGCAGCAAAGTCTCCAACCCTCCCCATCCCCACAGCCCTTCTCCATCCCTGACATCCTGAAAGGCCAACTGTGTCCGCCGTCTGTGCCGTGGTGCTTGTCAGACCTTCTTGTCTGAGAGCTGCCAGGAGGGGCCGGGTGCCAGGAACGGCTCAGGGAGGATGGAGGTGTTATTTCTTCCCCCCCATCACTCCTCACTCCCTGGAATGGCAGCCAGATGGACCAGCGCTGCTGACGTCTACACAGTCCCAGGGAGGGCAGGAGTGAACCATACTGATTTCAGGACAGGACCTGCATCCTGTCAAGGTCAGACCTGGCCCTCTGGCACCCTAAAAGGAAAAACCCCATCTCCCTGAGTCCCACAGCACTCAGAAGGGGCTGGGCTCCATCTCTTCAGCTCCTCTATACATTTCTGGGGGATTTTAAGGTAGAGGAAGGATGGAGAACTGCTTCACTTGGCAGCTGAAGCGAAGATCCTCATGGGTCCCTTCTGACTGAATATTCTGTGATTTTATGATTCTATAAAGTGAGTGCACAGTCAGGCTCACACACTGCAGGAATCCACATCAAAAAACCTGTCATTGGCTTAGGGAGCTGACCACCACTCATCCCTTCTCACCGTCCTTGGAGAAACCACACTGTAGATGCCACGCCACGCTCAGCAGCTGAGCTGCAGCTACCTTCTGTGCCAATTACATACTTAAGCTAATGCCACGGCGTTAATTGCATTAATAGGAGACTAATTGCACACCTAACAGACATAAATGGGAGCTAATTATCTGACACAACACTGGGCTCAGCACACACCTGTCTATCTTAGCAACGTTTGGGGAGCACCTTGCTGGCAGCCCTGCAGCAAATCACTGCTGCGATTGCAGAAAGTGATTCCCTCAGCAGGAATAGCTCCCTGGGTCTTCCTGGGGTAGGTTAACCCTGTGGCAATAGCGAGAAAATGTGTTTAGCTGTCCTCACACACCTGGAAATACTAACATGGGGTCATCTCGGACCATGTGTCCAAGAGGACTCATAAGGAAGGGTGCTGCTTGTATCCAGCAGCAGCAGTACAGGGCCACTAGCACCCTGGGAATGGCCAAAGGTAGCAATACCACCCTGGATGTGCCCCATAAAAAGGTAGGGAATGGGTTATTCCTGCCTGGAAGGAGCCACAAAGTATTTGGGGAAAGCACTAACTTTGCTCAGAGGATGCTGAAGAGCCACAGGACTACCCCAACATCAAGCTTTGCTCTTGATGTGTTCCCCTTCCTGACGTCTGGCCCCACACTTCGCAGCACCTCGCTAATACCCATCCCTCAGATCCTCCAGCTCTGGTGCATGAAAACTGAGCTGGAAACGTCACATGGCCCCAACAGCGCATCCTCTTCCCAGGAGCATCACAGTCCGGTGCTAAGCAGGCAGCAAGCAGGGCAGTCACGCAGGCTCCTTCCCAAGGGCTCCGTGCCCTCTCACTGGAAGGTAATTAGTGCCTCTTGACTTGATGATATTGACAAACCAGCAGCAATAGTGGTGGGAAATAGGAGGGCTTGGTGCTGAGATGCCAGGTGTCAAATCCAGCCTTGAGAAAATGAGCTGTCCTTTTAGGATTTAGGTGAGTTTGAGCATGCTTAGCCTCCTGTAGCACCCTACAGTTGGTGAGGAAGTGCTTTTTGCATGGTTAGACACAACTATTAGCCAACAGAAACAACACAGATAGTCATTACTCTGCCCCTTTGACACGGTGCTGGATGCAAAGTATTTGGGAAAGTGAAATACGCTTGGGATGGAAAGGAAAAATTGGGTGAAGAACTGATAATTTCACCCTCAGCCCCAAATCCCAATGATAAGCACTATCTGAGTTTTTAGAACACACCGAACAACAATAATAATAGTAATAACAAAAGAATGTAAAGAAAGGCTTTGGAAGCAGATTTCCCTAAAAATGCATCTTGGGAGGGGTCCTCAACACGTCCACCTGAAATAGCTCAGTAAAATATTTCAGGCTCAAAAGAGAAAAAAATCATTCTGGATTTGAGGGGAGTTAGACAAATTCCACCGGCAGCCCCACGCAACCCACTCCATGCCAGCGCTGCTCATAACTCAACATTCTTTCCTCTGCTTTCTTATTTTCAGCTCCGAGCAGCCTTTTTTTCCAGCAGGTACGGCCTGAGCAGAGCAGCCGTGGTTCCCTCTCAGTGGAACATCATTCATTTTCCCTCCCAGTCACAGCCTTTGCAGCCATGCCATGCTGACACCTCTCCGAAGAAGGGGCTGCATTTCATTACCCAGGGCAGAGCACGCCGCTTGCAAAGGAAAATCAATATCTGTCATCCTTATTTATGTATGAGCTTTTATTAATGGGAATTTCGGAGCTGGGCTGATGTTCTCTGTGTCTGTCCTTAATACTCACAGCTCCGTGTGCTCTCCCCCCTCCAGTCAATAGCTATTCCTGTTTCCAAAGAGATGCACTTTAAAAACCTCTACACCGTTTACTTCACCCAGAGGAGTGGGTTTTTTGGTTTTTTTTCAGCAGCTCAATAATATTCATGTACAATATAAATACACACAATATCCTTTGATGCCCTGACTGGGCTGAGAGTCTTTCTCTCTTTTCTCCACCATTTCCTCCCTACAGCAAAGGCTCATGAAATCCTCGGTCCAAAATGTTGTGTTTTTTTTTCCTTGAGAAGCATCTGAGGATTGATTGCTGTTTTCTTCTTTAATAAAGTACCTATTTCTTTCTTGTTTTTCTCTCCCACTGGAAGATAGAAACCCCAAATGTTGTTTTATTGGCAAAGCTTTCCACTTGCTGTTGCCGAAAACCTAAGATACTTTGGCCTGGAACCAGAATCACGGAAGCCTTTCCAAGAAACATTTTAAAAACCTTAAAACTGCTTGTGGTTGTATAGGCTGAAATTTACCAAGTGGAAAAGTCCTATTTTTAACAATCTCTGGGACAGATGTAATCCTGGAGGTGCTGCACATCTGCCACTTCTGTATTCAGGTTGAGCCCTTCTCTGTGCTCGTGACCACAGCAGGACTGGGGCTGAGAACCCCCAGAAGCTCCCTCCTGACCCTGATTCCTTCTGCACAATCCCTTCTGGGGGCAATTCTGTGTCCCTATGCCCAAGTAGAGAGCACAGGGTGGGACGCATTGGCAAGGCACCATGTTGGGTAGCAGTGATGTGTCAGAGGAAGTGGCTTTCAACTTGGAATCTCTCTGCAGCATCAGTGAAAAATAATCCCCAAAGAATGAAACAGCAAGAGAGAAATGCAGAGACCTGAGGATCTTCTGCCTTTCCCCTGGCTCCTGAGGATGCTTTGAAGTCTTGGATCTTGTGGTCACATCTGGATCCTCTTTCCTTCTTCACCTCATTCACTCCTGAGAATGAAAGAAACCTGCAGAGCTGCCCATTTCCCTTAGAAGAGAGATTTAATTTAAACATTTTATTCCCCAGGTCCTCATGCCTCCAGTTCTCCTCCTGCAACAAGAAGGTGATGGTTGGAAACCAGATCTTCCAGCACCACAACATGCTCAGCACCTCCACATGCAACACTGAGAGCTTAAATGCACCCAAGATGGAAACTAATGACACCATCAGTGCCCGTTTGCTGATGCTTTTCTCCTCATTTAGTGAAAATGAAAAGGAGAGGCGAGGTGAGCTTTACTTGCATAGTCCTTATTGAACTCGAAGTGCAAGTGCTTAGAAAGAGCATCACTCTTCATAAAGGAGTTTTCTCCTGTAGGGAGGTGTGTAATTTTTTTTTTCAATTATTTCTTTGTTTTCCATCAAATTCCAATGGAATATTCTCTTCTTATTCCACCTCCCATTCCTACCTGCTTGCTAATAATTCCCCAGGAAATCTCCCTCCCACTCCTTTTCACTGCAGCCAGGAGCCCTCTGGGTGTCAGAACCCTGCAGATCTGGCAGAGGGCTTAAAGTGACAGTGGAGAGACTGAGTGGCCAGCCCAGTAAGACCAGTTCGATTCTTCTGACCACTGCACAGATCACCACATCTCAGTGAGCACTGGCAGCTCCCAGAGCCTCTCCCTGTGGTCTGGGGTGAGAAGAGCAGCAGTACGGTGGATGGATGGCTTTCCCCTCGCTGTAATCCCATCCCACTGAAGGGATGGAGGTGCCAAAAAGGAGATTTGCAGAGAGCTGGAGGTAGCATCAGATGGAAATTCCCACGAGGATTGCAACCAGCCATGTTTTTATCCTGGTAGCTCATTAACTCCATGTGGAATAATCAGGGTTTCTAGTTTCATTAACATGCAAAGTTAATCTCCATGAACTCTCTCCTGCTCTGCAGCACTCTCCTGGGGGATCTGTGCTTGCACACCTGCAAGATTAAAGGCATCGTGTTAATTCAGCATTCCAAGTGCTGGGGGATGTGGATGCTTCCATCTGTGAGCAGCCTGATGCAGTGTAAAATCCTCCACATAGCCCAGCAACATCAGAGCAGGCAATGGGGTGTGCTCCCACCGGTGGCCCTTGGAGGGCACCAATGCCTCTAGGGACCCTAGCATGACTTCAGGAAGGATGAGATGGGGGCAGAGTGGGAACCCCACCACCCCAGGCACGGTTGTCACTTGCAAATATGTTGAGGTTGTACCCACTTGTCTTCCTCCCCAGGAATAGCAGGGGTTTGGCAGGCAGAATTCTACAACCTCCAGGCTGAAGCTGCTACATCACATCCCCAAGCTGTCGGACAAACCCCACAATGCTCCCTCCCAGCTGGGATTAGACACAATGGCTGAATTCTGAGCACTGAATGTGAATCACGTCTTTCTGCCAAGCCAGGGGGCTGCTAAATGCTGCAGTATGAAAACCAGAATCATGTGCAGAGCAATCCATAGCCCCCTGCACTACCACGGCTCCGTGGATGCTTTGGGATGCAAGGCTACAAGCAGCAAGAAGGAGGGAGAGATTGTCTTGTCACTCCACCAGTGATGGGTGCAGCAGGGGAATGGTGACAACTTTGCTGACAGCCTGGAGACATCGCCACTGCAGTCAGCTGTCCTGTTGTTTGCAGAGGGACAGTGTGATGTTGCTTGTCAGGATTGTTCTTGTTGGTCTCTCCTCTTCCTAGCAGCAGGTTCAGTGTAACAGAAGTGCAAAGAGCTGCAAATCCAGGCACACTACTGCTCAAAATCTGTGAAAATCCACTTAGAAATTATGGTATATGGGAGTATGGCTGCACAGGTGAGCATCACAGAGTACTAAAACACCTCCTGGACAGGTGATAAATAGGAGCTGGAGTGGAAAGCCAGACTCAGCACGTGCAGCATCATCCTACTAAATCCAGGTCCTTTGTAATTCTGAGTATATTAACTCACGACCCCTGCTCATTTTCAATTTCCCATTCTCCATTTCTTACAGATTTAATTTATCTTTAAAACATCTCACACTGGGCTGTGCGGGCAGACCTTAACACAGGAAGGAGGAGCAGACACAGTGGCCATTGCAGTGGTTCCCCATCACAAGAAATGATTTAGACTCAACCAAGAACTTCTTGTGACATGTTCTTTCATGGGTGTTTTATCACCCTGGGGTTCTTTGTTCACAGTCATTAACTTAGGGGAGGGGGGGATGGGTGAAGGAAACCAAAAATGCTGAATGCACTGCATTTTTCTGCAGGTGATCAGCAGCAGCAGGTTCCAGAGATTCAATTTACCTTTACTCTGTTATCATCGTGCTTCACTGGCTATGGTTAATTACTCTATAGCAATCATGGCTCCTACCTAATTTTCCCACTATTATCCCTTTGTTGTTGTTGTTGTTGTTGTTTTTTGTTTTCCACTAGGGCTAAAAGGAGCCCACCAGCTGCTAACAAATTGCATTAAATTGGAATCGATTCCACAAGTGTAATCAGAGCTATGAGAAACTCCCAAAGGTTTAGCGAGGGATCCTGCAGCAGTAAATACCCACTGATTCACAGCATGTGGTTACATATATGTGCTAATGCTCTGCAAGTCCTGCAGTGCTTCTTGGGTGAAGTTCTTTAGTGCTGTCCCACTTGAATCACTATAGAGGAAGTTGCTGCTTGGAGGCAGCTGCTGCTTCCCGTTCTCATCACTCAGAATTGATGTAATATTAGGGATTATCTGGACCCCAGGCCAAAGCCAATTCTTGCTGAGAGGTTAAGACTGGGCTTATCTAGCAATAGCTGTGTCCCAGCAGTGTCTTGGTGCTGGTGAGGCCAGGAAGGACTTGGTGCTTGTGACAAGGAGCTTCATTTGCAGTTGTGGGACTCAGTAACCTCATGGAAGGGAAATCTGAAGAGTTATTACACAGAGAAGTTACCTCTGTCTCATACTACAAAGAGCCAGAAACCAAGAACACACCTTTATGTGCTCATCCTGCTCTTTCCCTAGCTCTTGCTTTTGGTTTCCATCATCGTGCTACATAGTGAGGACCCCATGTGCAACCCATTGGGATGCTCTCAGGCTGGGCAAGAGCACAGCTGCTACGCAGGGACCAGAGCTCATGGCTCAGCGTGAGAAGCAGCATGGGCTAGTTGGAGGAATGCCATGCAGAAGCATCTCCAGCAGCTGTGTTTAGACTTGCAGACGACAGCAGCATCCTTTTCCTGGTCTTAACAGGCCTTCGGGCATCAGGGTGATAACTCAGGCAGACAGGATCCATCTTCTGTGGCTGGAAATGGTGGGGAGCAGGAACAGGAAGATCCCTAGCCTGTGTTTGACATCAATCAAATATGCGTGAAAATAGTTCAGTGGTAGTAACAAAGCCGCAGGGAGGAGGAGAGCTGGGGAGATGCTCATGAATCATAAGCCAAGCAATTCAGCTGTGTGACTGCGAGAAGCAGCCCAAAACCACTGCCCAATCCTCCCCGGAGGTGAGGTACATTGGTGACCCATAGAATCCTTGCATCCTGCCCAGTGCTGCACTGCCAACCCAAACTCAAATGCTGCCTGAGATACACAGAGGGAGGTACCATGCTAATGAGCAGTAATTAGCTTCTCCTCCTGGCTGCCTAATGAGCTGTGTCTGAATCATGCCGGACACCCTGAGAGAGCAAACAGACTCTAGGGATGAAGTGAGCAAACGCACCTGATTCAGACCTGGAGTTCTCTGGGGATGCTCTGAATGGAGAAAGCTCAGTGACACCAATCTCATCCCCAGCTCTGCAGAGACACATGGGTGACGTCAGGAGCTGCCCGAGGTGACATTGGAAACTGAGGCAGAAAAATGTATTTTCTTTATGAAAAGACAAGGAAATTGACGTGCTCCAAATCCTCTTGAAATTTCCTGCTGGGTATGTTGCACTCAAAATAATGGTCTCTAAAAATGGCTTGTCTGGCAAATGCATTATCACAGCCAGGAGGAGATGCACAGCTTGGCTAGAGAGATGTTTCCTGTAAGGTGTCAACAAATGCTGGCAGATGTTTGTCCAGAACTTTCCCAGGCTTGTGTTGTGTGTGTCCTGGGGACAGTGAGGCACTAAGGAGCCCACTGGTGACACAGGAGAGATTGCAGCTGGTTTTGCTGTAAGCTGTGTTTCATCCTTCCCCTGCAGGGAGTGAAGAGGCAAAGAGGCTTCAAGCAAAGCCTGTACTGGAAGAAGGAAGAGGGTTTCCCATGCTACATGGGATCAGTCACTACCTTGCACCTCTCAGCTCCCTGCTGACCCTGTGCCTGCAGCCCCACACCAGCCCTGCTGCTTCCAACGAACACATCCCTTCTGATTCAACAGGAGAAAAAGCAAGACTTCACTGAAATCTTGCAGCTGCAGGATCTGCAATCTCCATCTAAGAGTCATTTAGATGTAAACACCCTCCTGCGGACCCAGAGCTGCTTACAACAGACGGATGGATGATCAGCATTGAGCTCTTTATGCCATAAGGCTGTGTTTTATTTGCCTGTCTTGGCAATAAAGTCTGGAGGTTGTTCAGCAGCAGCAGTTCAGCAGCAGTTTCATGTTAGAAGTGCAGCATTTGCCTTTATTTTTTCATGTGTGCTTTCCTCTTTGCAGTGCTCTAACTTCACCGGGTTGCAGGTGATAAATCAGTGTTTCCCAGGAGCTGCCAATGGTGCAAGGCTGATCACATCAGCTATGGATCTGTCCTGTCCCGTGCATTTGGCTCCACAGCACAAAACACAAAAATATACCTCTGCTGAAGGACACAATTATCCAATCAAGGCAGAATTTACTGGGAAAAGTGATTTTTGTGGTGTGCATCAAGAATAACTTTACTCCAGCTTCTCAGAGCAAGGACACATTGAAGGTGATCAAACAAAAACTACATCAGGGAGCTCTCCTATGCATTTGATTGCAGAGATCTCTGCAGCCGAATGCAGCAAGGGAAGTTACATCTAACAGGAATATTTCACTTCATTACAAAAAACCCACACGCTCAGAGCCAAAGTACCTCTTCACTACCAAACACGCTGATGCAATCAGCTCCTGAGCACTGCTGTGATTGTAAACCTTCATCTAGATTTCAGTGCTTCTGCACCGCCAGACAATAACCAGGATGAGTGGCCGGGGGGGAACACAGCCACTGCTGGCAGCGTGGTGATGCCCAGCATCTGCAGAGCAGTGTTTGTTGGAAGTGCTGCAGCACACAGAAAAAGTTGGATGGGATCCTGTGCAGTCACAGAGAGGGGAAAGGAGAGAGAGATGGGGAATTGCCCCCAGGCATTTGTGTTTGGGTGTCAGGATTAAAAAAAAATTGCCAAGACTGGGGAACCTCCATAAGTATGTAGGTACTAGGATGGACCAATGTATGTATTACGATGGCTTTAGGAAATCACCAAGGCTGATGTAGTGGAAATGCTAGGTCACAGCCTGAAGCAGTGATTGAGCACCTGGTGGGAAGGCCAACCCAGGGGAGCTCAGGTGCATGCGATGCACCTGAGTGACCACAAGGGCTGGAGTCAAGATCGACCCTTCCCCATACCTCATTTAAGGGTTTGAAGTGGAGGCAAGGTTGTTTGGTTGGAGGTCCTTTTGTGCTAGAAGCTTTCTGAAGGTAAGCAGCTTCTTTTTTATGTTTCTCAGCTCAAAGCTGTTGCATTTGAGTAACTCCTCACTTGCTGTAGCCTAGGTCTTTGCTTCTCTGCTGTCATTGCTGCGCTTTCCATTGTGATACAACATCACACTGGGGAGCCTCCACAAGTGCGTAAGCATGAGGATGGACAACTGTATGCACAGTGATGGTTTTAGAAAACCACCAGGGCTGGGGATTGTCCATAAAGATGTAGTCATAAGGATGGATCAGTGTGCCTATAATGATAGTTTTAGGCTATCTATGTCCTCCAGTTCTCAGTTTCTTTCCTTTGGTGTTTGTTGGTTTCTTTTCTTCTCACTGGTGGATTATTGTAACACTTCCAGTTGTTGTAGAGGAGATCAGAGGACGCAGACTCCTTCCCCACCCCACAGCTCAGACTTGGCAGCAACTTCTGTCCTCCTTGAGAACGTTGAGGACCACATGCCTACCTTCTGTAGCCAATGGACTCTGACCCCAACCATACACTCCAGTTACTCTCTGTGTCCCCACCTCCACACTACGCTTTAAAGCAGACCCCACTCCTGTCACTATGGTACAAAATGACCTTACACAACACCAATGCACGAAGGTGCATCTCTCACTGCTGCAGCTGATATCACCTAAGGCTCAGTCAGGATCTCGATAGCACAAGAACAAGTCGTGTGGAGATAGACTTTTAACACCTCCTGAACCAAAGCTGGTTCAATTATTTATGGGAAAGGGTTATAAAAATGCCCTGGAAATGACCTGAGACGAGGCAAGGCTTTCTTTAATAACAAGGCCTCTCTTTCTCTGCCTCTATTGATTCCATGATTGAAAAACATAAATGCAAAGTTTAAGACAAGTTTTCTTCCCCATCCCACCACCTGTGCCACCCTGTGTCTGCAGGCTAAAAATATCCCACTCACAACCAGCCTGCCCCCCAATGGGACTGACGGGTGCTTGCTACCTGTGGCAGATTGACTGAGAGCATGCTGGTGGATGGATGGTGCTGGGCTCTCCTCCAGTGCACGGCTTTGATTTATTGGTGTTTCCTGACCCTGACAGCTGGCTCTGTTCTGTGCACAGCAGTCCTTGGATCATCACAATGAGCAGAAAGCATTGCTTTGAGCTCTCCCTGTAGCCAAAGGAAGGTGATTTGAGGAAATAGCATGTCTCTGATCCTCAGAGTTTCAGTGCAGTGTCCCCTCATCCCATCACAGTCAGTCCGTAGTGATTTTGTGCTGGAAGAGATTTCTCTGACACTGTTTATGGTGGAGGAAAAATCCTGGGGAATGAGTGTACCCCACTAATTGGACCTCCTCCGCCTGCAGGGGGCCCAGGGGCACTGGGTTGTGTTTAGGGATGCCAGCATGGGCAAGATGAATCCATCCCATGCAGACCATTGGCAGCCACAGCCCGGGAGTTTTCCTGAAAAATAGGAATCTTTACCAAATCTGTGCTGCCTGACAGAGGAGCCGTCTGCAGACACTAAGTAAAGCAGAACTACTCATTGTAGTGATGACCAATGTAATGATGGTCTGACACTAGTTTCCTTGTCATGGTCACACACTTAATACAGTAACAACTACTGACAACAAGAAAATGCTCCAAGTTCAGAAAATACTATATTTTGCTTGACTTTTACTGCACTAGCAGATGAGTGGAGTAAATTGGACAGAGGGTTCCTCTGCCCCAGTTCTGACCAGTTCTGCCTGGGCTGAGTGACCTTCCAGACCCCAGGGAGGCTGCAAAGCCAGGGCTGTAGGTTAAGGTACAGATCCAGTGCAACATGAAGCTGTTGTCAAGTGCTTGTCCCTGGGAGAGCTCGTCAGGTTCAGAGAGTGATGGCTCCATAAACAGTGCTGTGAACAGAAGTGCTTTGGTTCCAGGCATTGTCATTTAGACAATTTAGTTGTCACTGAAGACAAAGAGGTGACTTGCATACAGTGGATGAGCATCTGCAAAGGTGAAAATAGCAGCATCTGGGAAGTTTTTCTCATCCTGTAAAGAGAAGGCACAGTGAGAAGTGGAAGTCATGCCTTGTAGCAGAGCTTGAAGGCATTATCATCAGTGGCTCGCTGTGACCTGCTGACCCATATTGCACCAGGAGCTGTGCAGGGGTAAGTCACATCACATTTTGCTGTTGCCCAGTGGAATCTAGCTGTGGTCCAGCCCATACATGATTGCTTTGTCCCAGGTACAAGCTCCATTCCTTGCTCTGTGTTCATCACCACGTCAATTAAAAGAACTGATGATCCCTTGTAAATGTGTAACATCTGGGAGTACCTCTGTGGGATGAACGTTATGCCAACCTTGAGGTTAATTATCCAAAAACTCCTGCCAGAAGCAACAAACCTGGCATCTGCTGTGAGCACACCTGGTCCCAAACATCACAGCAGGGCATGGTAAGAAGAACCCCAAGATTCAGTCTGCCACTGCCACCCGTGTCCAGTTGTCAGCCCAGCCCCTGAGATGGACACTGGTGTTTGAGATGAGTTTGTGTAAGGAAGGATGGAAACTGAAATGGATGGGACTGAGCACCTTGGCTTGTTTTTCTTCTCTGCTTTTCTTTGGCTCGCTGAACAATCCCATCTGGCTTTTTCGAACAGCAGTGTTACTCGCCTTGCACTTTATGCTTTCCTGGGGATCAGTAATAAACATCCCCTCAGTCAATAATGAAACAGGAAGGAAAATTAGCAGCGCTTCTACTGCAAGCTCAAAGCCAATCAATCCCAGAGAAATGCCGTGGCTCTCACATAGGGGTCAGATACCTGCTGGGGCTGGTGCCCACCTCTCCCTTCTTCAGCCTTATCCCTGCCTGTTTTTCCAATGAGTGGTATTTCTCTCCTTAAATTCAAGCCTTTCCCAGGAGCGGATGGCTCCTCCATCTATTTCTGCCTTTGAGGTGACATTTGGCGATGGTTTAAAACCATCCATGTATTTGTTTCAAGGTGAAGCATTAGTTTAGAGCAGGGGGAAATCTCAGAGAGGTGGAGGGAGCTGAGGCAAGGCAGAGCCAGCTAGCTTTGGGATGCTTGTTTCAGGGAGACAATTGCAACCCACAAATATTGAGTGATATTGGGGACAAGGAAGGAAATATTTATGGTGGAAGAGGTGGGGGGTGAAAACAGAGATGGGATGATCCAGGATGAGCACTATGGAGAAGTATCTGCCTGTGGAATTGGCCTGAGTGCAGGCGAGGTGGAAGCTCCATCGTTTGAGGATGCTCAGAATTACACTGAACAAGGTCTGAGTGAATTCCCCCCGGGTTGCAATCATGCACCAGCTGAGATGGATCTCTCCTGCCTCCCCACCTCTGCCTTTCACTACATTTTCTTGTAGAACTGTGGGTACCACTAAGGAAATTATTAGACCCATTTCCCCAGCAGCTGTGCGCTGCTTGCCTTCCTTTCACTGTCGCTGTCATGGTCCTTGCCAGATTGTTCTTTTTTTCCCAGGGCTGTTTGAATTACATGGGTAGGAAAGAGGGATGCTCAGCTCCTGCATCACAAAGGGTTCTATGGCCACCATGCTGCCATTGACTGCAACCAACTCTGTCACCGGGTGTCTGAAGATAAGTGAAGCAGATTGGCATCACCCTTCCTCTGGCACAGTGGTTGTTATCAGGGGGATGGATAACAAAAGAGAAAGAGAGCAAAGGAGAGCCAGAGCTCCTGGGGCAAGATGCCTGTTGGGAGCCAGAAAAAAATCCAAAGCCTTTTCCAGAACAGCTCAAGGATTAAACCATCCATCCTGAGGTGGGCAGCTTGAAGGCTGGCGATGGTTGGGCACCACCAGATGTGAAAAAGCTTTGTGGAAGGAAAGCCTCAGTGCCCAGGGAGAGCTGAGCTCTTGGCTGATGTGTCTGCAGTGAGCAGTGGAGGAGAAGGTGCCCTTTGCTTTCACTGCCAGCTTTCCTTCCCAAAGAGCAGCAGAAGAGAAGAAAGCTTCACTGCAATGCTGCTGAGATGGGTAGAGGTCACACTGCTCCCACGTCACGCTGGAGTTGAAGTCTCCTTCTTCCCATGCTCCCTAGGGGTTGCTACAGGGCATACTGGTGTTGAGAACAACATCTGGTGTGTGGCTTTGGGAGAGGTCACTGTCCTTATCCCTGTCATATGGAAGAAGGATGCACATGCAGGAGAAGGGACTTGGCTGAACTCATCCAGATCTTTTCAAGCAGAAACACAAAACCAGGCTTTCCAGCACTGAGCAACAAACTGCAGATCCGACACCCCACTCCATTTGCCAGCTCCTGTGGTTTTGTTTGCTCTTGCTTTCAGACAGGCCGCATTATCCCTACTTACAATTCAGATTAGAGGTAGTACGGTTTCTTCAACCCTCGCAATAGGGAAAATAAGCTGGAAAGGACCAAAGTGACATCAGTTATGTCCAGGGCTTTGGACTGATTTTCTTTCCATGTTCTGGAATAGTCGGACTTCAGGGTGAGACCAAGTGAAGAGAAATCTTCATCCCAGAAAAGCAATTGTTTTCTTTAAAAAGTAAAAAGCTGTTGGAAAAGAGGCTGAGTTTAAAGTGACCATTTAGCCATAACAGCAACTCTGCCAGAAATTTGCTATAAGGTGGAATGACTCAGAAATATAAAACTAAGGAGAAAACCTCTTCCTTTGTTCAAGGGAGAAAAAGAGATGTATCCTTTTCTAAAATAGAACTGAAAGCTCTGCAGTCTTGGATGGTATTCAGAATAAAAACTGCAGAGAAAATAATCCTGAGGATCTGGTCTCAATCCTGGCACTGCCCACCTATGAATTGGTACTGATATTCAGAACAAAGGGATGTAAAATGCAGTGTGTAAATCAATAGAACAGACAAATCAGGTCTGAAGATCACCTGCATGCTATTATTTTCCTGCACTGATGGATGTTTCAAGCTGTCATATTTCCATTTGGGCAGAAGGAGCCCCTGTGGTAAGGGGGGCATGAATGTGGCTTATGGGGTCCGGTACAAGGAGGGAGGGCAGAGTGGTAAATCTCCAGTCTAAATGGGTTATGGAGTCAGTGGGATGCTGTCAGCTCAAAGTGCATATCCCAGCTGCTTTCCTATCAGTTTCTTCTTTGCTTCTCCTTGAGTTCAACATAACAGACACTGTGGCCATGTCCTGTCCTAGCAGCCAGGGCTCCGTGCCCTTCTCCATCATCTAAACATCATCCTCCACCTCTAAGCCAGGGCCTGGGAATGGCCTGACACATGTGGCCCTCTCAGCCCTGCTCTCTCATGAAGATAAATGACCCCATTTGATGCAGTGACAGGGGGTAGCAGCTGGGGCAGCCTTCCAGCTGCTATAAGGGCAGATCAAGGCACTGATTTTCTTACATAAAATAAGACATCATCAGCATCTGCAGGCAAAGAGGGACACTGTTTGCCCAGCTAATTAGCCTTCGGTGCTAATGACACTTAGAGCAGAAGATCCTGACGCACCAAGGTGTGCTGGTTTGCAGGAGTGTGAGCAGGATCCAGGCACAGGGAATTGTTTCTAAAAGGATACTTGCACTTGGTTTGATATGTACAAACACAGAGGAGAGCCTGCTGTCCTTCTGAACCAGTGAGAGCAGAGCTGGCCTTTGGAGGACACCCAGGACTGAGAGTTGGAGATCTCTCACCTTATGACCACAGCATGATACCAGGGCAGAGCTGCGCAAAGCTGAGAGCTGAAAAACAAGGAAGAATCTACTCAAAGAGCAACTGAGTTGCAAGGATGCTCCTGCTCCTGGCAAGTAAAATCCCCACACAGAGAAGATTCTTTTCATTTGGTCGGAGCCTTCCATTCTGATTATGATCAAAGCAGCTCATTCTGCCTTGCCTTCTCCCTGGCAGTGATGGGGTCACCCTGGATTTCTCCGAAGGAAATTTCTAAAGGAAATGTCTTTTACAACAAGCTTTTGTGATAAGAACATAGCCACCTTATCAAAACGCTTTGCTCTCTGTCATATTTTTAAACAAAACCTGCGCCAAGTTTCTCCACCCAGCTTGCCGATGGCTCACCCCAGCCCCGTGAGGCCAGGAGACAGAACGAGGAGATGAAGCCAGGTATTTGCTACCCTCTGCTGTTCTCTTCCTGCTATATCACCTCCCTCCAGCAGAAGCCAACGGTATTTTCGCCTTTCCTTTATGACTCTATGCTATCTGGCAGAGAGAAACCATTATCCTTCCCATCAAGAAATGCTGAGCCTGCCCAGGTGTCCTCAGGTTGAGCCTGCTGCCCACCCCATCTCTCTGCTCCCCCAGCTTCCCCAACCCCTCCTCTCAAATATCATCAGCTTCGTGCACACAGCAGCTGAGCTTTCTGCCATCTCCCAGCCTGCTTTCCACCCTGCCCTTTCTGCCTTTGCCCCTGCCACTATGCTTGGGCCATTCCTCCCTCTGCATGGCACAGAAATTAGGAAAAGCTCAGGGGAGAACTTGGCTCTGACCTGCCAAGCACTGAAACCCTTCTGAAGTTCTCAGAGAACAGCCTGGCACCACCAGGGTTAATTCAGAAGTAGCATCAGAGCAGCTTCTTCCTTTATTATCAACCCTTGACCCTTCACAGAAGAAAACAAGCCAAGAGATGAATGCCAGCTGTGTTTCTTTGGTGCCCATGTTGAATATTTATCACCACAAACACTGTTTATTACAAGGAGAGGTGGGGGCATAATTCCTTCCTAATGAGCCATGTTCAACTGACTCCAGATAAGATCTGAAGTGCAGAGCTCCTTTCTCACATCACAGCTACAGAGCTATGCCACTCTCCTCTGGGTAGATGCGCACTGCTGCATTTCAGAAGCTTCAGAGAGAGATGGATGTGACCCTGTATCGCTAACACAGCTAATTGGCTACAATAATCAGTGTCACCACCTTTAGAAGCCAGAATTCCTGGAGCAGAAGACTCACCAAAGCATGGGTCTGAAACCAGAGCACCAAGTGAACATCTATGGTGCCATGGGAAGGTGATGGTGACGTGTCCGGGTGATACTCTGGGATCCCAGAGCGTCTTTTTAGGAGGCAGTTCAAGAGATCCAGCTCTGGTTTTCATAGGCTTTCAGTGGCAGCAGAAAGATGTATGTTCTCTTTGTGATAAACAGCACAGTGGAAGCCAGACAGGATCATTAAAAGTGTGGTTCCCTGGCTGTCCCCGGGGAGTCCCCAAGGAACCAGGGCTCCTCATGAAGTGCTACAGATGGTGTCTTCACCCAAAGTTAAAAGCTGGGCACCTCTCTCTGTGAATCTAAGACTTGGATGTTCCCAGCCTTAATCAGGTTGGAGGTTAGGGAAAACAACTTCTCCAAAAGAGTGGTGATGCACCAGCACAGGCTGCCCAGGAGGTGGGGGAGTCATCATCCCTGGAGGTGTTCATGGAACATGGAGATATAGACATGGCACTGAGGGACGTGGTTGGTAGGCGTGATGGGGTGGGTTGGAGTTGAACCTGGGGCTCTGAGGGGTCTTTTCCAAACTTAATGATCCATGATTTGTGAGCTTTAATTAATTCCTAGTAATCCAGGTCTCCCAAGCCAAGCAAAGCTAATTGAGGGGACAGATGTGGGGTCATGCAGGCAGTGAGGTCCTGTGATACCTGTCAGTAGGGCTCACATAGGGAGAGAGGAAAGGATCCCAGAGCTAGATAGGATGCTCCTCCAGCCCTGGGCACTGCTGCAGTTCATGTGAACCGAGGGGGTTTTTTGCTCCTTGATACAAAATGCCCTCAAATCTCAGATGCTTTTCTTCCAGCCTTGCAAGGATGCAGAAACTACTCAGACTGTCCTGCATTTCTATTTTGGAGGGAGGAGCAGTTAATTCTAAGTCAGAACAATGCAGGGAAGGATCTTCCAAGGGCCCGTGGAAGCGGGTATTCATGGCATTTTTTTTATGGCTGACCGAGGTTCAGATTCATCCGTGAGCCTGAATTCTGCATTTCAATCAGGGAGCAAAGCTCTTTGCTATGTAAGAAACGAGTCCCATCTCCTGATGCCACTGTGATTGCTATTCATGTTTCCTGAGAACTCACAAACAGAGCCCACAGTGAGCTGAGCAATGCAAAAAAAAAAAAAAAAGAAATAGTAGGAACATTTCAGAAATGTCACACCTGCCTCAGATCATGCATACTTTTAGCCTGGTTTCCTCGGGAAATGAGATCCATAGAGTAGATCTGAGCTTGGCTTGGCTGCTTGCCCTCTTCATAAGAACTTCACAACACAAGTGTCACTCCAGTGTGACACAGTGGAGGGCTCTCATGTGTTTTCCAAGGAGATGTGATGGGGGAAAGAAGTGCTGTGCCTCAACTCAGCCCAGACACGAGGGCCCATACATGGAGAAGCAGCTTCCCTCGTCTCATCTCACCGCTTGCACAAGTACATGGTTTTATCCCAAGTGACTTCAGGCCAGACTTTGTTTATTTATGCTAAAACTGTCAGAGAAACTTGAGATCTAGGGCGTAGGGGGATTTTCTTTTATTTTTTATTATTTTTATTTTCATGGAAACACTAAGGAGTCATTCATCTCATTATTCACCAGGGTGCAGATTTCTCCATCGGCACAGCCTGGAAATGAGCAGCTTCTATCACTCAGCCCTGCCCTTCCCTTTGGCTCTGCTCTGGCCCCCACCCCTCAAACCACAGGGAGGGAAGGATGAGGATTTTCTCATGATTTCATCATTCTGGGAGGACTGGGAGGAAGGGCTGCCTTTGCTTGTCATGATTTTCCTCAATAATAATTATCAGTGCTCTCTGCTGCTTTTAAATTGGTGAGTGCTCCATACTTCTATTGTGCCATAGCTGAAGTGGGAGGTTCAGGTTTCTGATTTCTCTTTTTTTTTTTTTTTTTTTAACTCTTTCTGTTTTCTCAAACATAATTTTCTTAGTAGGATAACTGAACATATTTCCAAAATCACTCCTCTCCCCAACAACCCTTAACCCTCAGAAACTCTGCTGCGAGTGAATGGGAGATTTCAGCCCTATTTTTCCCCAGTTTCTGTCTGTCCATATTGTTTAACAGCTCGTTTTAGTTCTCAGAGTACAATCATAGGAAATTAAATCTCATTTCCAAGACAAACAGGAACATTAAGGAAACACACCCCTTCCAAGGCATTCAGTTCCGAACCAAGAGATTGCCTTGAGTTACAGCACAAACTCCAATCTAGGCTTTCTGGGTCGTACTTGCCTCTTGTTCTTATAGGATTTCCACACAAAAATAATAAAAAAAAGCTTTGCATGGCACTCTCATCTTCTATCCCCTCCTTCCCTCTGATCATCTCTGAAAACCCACGTCCTTTCTCCTAGAATGTTCCCAGATGCACTTCTTCAGGTGATCCCTGCCCAGTGGTGATCCCAAGAAGGTCCATGTTCCCCAAAAAACCCAAGCACAGAGAATGCCATCAAGGTGGGCAGGAGACCTCCTGCTGCCATGCCTCTGAACCATTGCTAAGGTGATGGGGGATGCGATGGATTTTTCGTTGTCATGGTAACCAGATGACCTGACTGAGCAGCCAGGCAGGATGCTCTGTGCTCCATGCTCCTGGCCAGACTTTGGGGGACATGGGCTGCTGGGGACCATGGAGATCCTGAGCTTGGTCCTTTGGAGCTGCTCAGGTAAATGACTGCTGTGGAGGTGGATGTATTCTGCTCTGATTCATTGGAGAGGAGATCATAGCAAGGTGAGAACCTCCTGTGCTGCGTGCTACCCCTCTGTTCACTCCTAGGACAGCCAGCGTTCCTGCCTGGGGACCCACCTGCCACTTCCAGCTGGGAGTACCACAGGGGTGAGATCTCCAAATGTAGGAATTCCCTGACCCCTCCAGGGGGCTTCTCCCCAGGTCAAATAGCCACCTCTCCCAGCCCACATCCAGGTACTGATAGGATGAGCCTCTCCCCACTGCCAGCTCTGCCAACAGCCCAGCCAGAGGATGTGGATTCCCAAGTTGCAGTCAGCACCAGCAGAGCTGGCCCAGCCTGGCCCTGTCTTCTCCATCTGCTCTAAGCCCACAGTCTCCCCCCGGGATGGACCTCAGTGGGACTGGGTCCATTCAGATCTCACACAAGTTCTTAAAGGATTTCAGATCCTCTCCTCTTCTCATCCCATGTTCTTTTCTTCTCAGTGCCCTGGAATACCTGAAGCATGCCCCAGCTCTTGCTTCTATTTCTCTGGCTTAGGTGATATCTTCATCCACATGGACAGCAGCCTGTGTTCACTGCCCTGCAGCACAACTGAAATGGAGGTGACCAATCCCACATACAACTGGGTGAGGGACAGGCCAGGTAAGGTCCTCCATCTCCTCAGCCACAACAGGCTCTGCTACCATGAGGCAAGAAAGAAGTAAGAAAGCTTCCCTGCAAATCTCTGTGCTTCTGGGTCCTTAGTGTTCATTCTATGCACACTGAGCTTGGGGAATGTGCTATAAGGGGTAATTCCAAGCCATAAATCACCAGGGCTTGGTTTTTTTCACTCTTGGTTGAGTATATTTGTATCAAGCAGCTGGTGATGCTGCTCAAAAAGGATCTGTCTTCTCCTCAGCTGCATACGCACCAGGGACATTCAGCCTTCCTACAAACAGGGAGTGCTCACCATACCCCATGGGAATCTCCAATATGATCTAAAGGATGGCATCACTCTGGATCTCTGTCTTTTTGTAGTGTCTCTTGCTACTGGTTCCAATGGGAGTACCAGCTGTCATCAGCAATGCCTTGCAAGATGGCAGGAATCACCAAGGCAATGGAGACAGTGACCAAGTTTTGTGGGGTCCCCAGGCAGAACCCTAATGCTGGCTCTTCTGCTGAAGCTCTCAACGAGACCAGAGACACTGACACATCTCAGGAGGGTGAGGAGAAGCACACGTATGGAGAGGTCTCCCCTCCCGAGACCCCAGCCCTTGCTGCTTGAGTGACGACACACACACTGTGCTGGAATTGGAGGACAAAATGGGCAATTTTTGAGATCCCTTCCACAAACACGGGCCAACAGCACTGAGGGAGAACATTCTTACAGCTTTTTGATTGCGCCTCCACCCACTCCACACAGGTTGAAGTACCAGCAATGAAGAAGAGGGACACATTTTTCTTCTTTGAATTTGTTGTCCCAAATCACTCTGATTACAACTATCCACTCTGCTATAAATATTGGCTCTTATTAGCATCTCTCTTCAGCACTGGATACAACAGACGCAGAGAGACATGAAGGTTACAAGGGGTGGACCTAGCATACAGATTGAGGAACTGTTTGTCTTTACTCCTAGAAGTCATCCTTCCCCAGACAGGGAGTCAGTCTTGCACCTTGCACTCAGCTTCCCTTCTTTACCCCTTGTAAAATCCAAATCATTTGCTGGGATCGAGGTTACATGGCTTAGGACAGGAGAAAGCTCAGCCTGAGATCTCTTCATTTTCAAAGCCAGCCTTAGCATGCAGGTGGCACAGGTCTTTTGCAAGGATTCCCAGCTTCTTGACCTCGGAGAAGAAGAGATCATCATTAGTTAAAACTTTCCTGAGCCCAGCAGCTGTTGGTGACTCCAGGAGAGGGCAGCAATGCAGTGCAAGAGGCATCACTCCAGCGATGGGTGATTTTTACTAAAAATGAGCTCTGGATTCAAAAACCAAGCAAGAGAAGGGGCTGGCTCTGCTGCTTGGAGTAGAAGAATCAGACCCAGAGCAGTGGCATTGGTTCCACTCCAGATCTTGTGTTTTGTACAGTAGTTTCAGGGCACTAAGACATCCCAAGAAACTTCAGCAGAAAGTATGCTCCACTGCCAGCAGACCTGTTAGCCCAGCAGTCCTTGGGAAGGGATGTCAGATACTGCCTCAGAGATGAGAATGGGGAGAAAAGCCCCATGGACAAAGAGGCAGAGTAGGGCACAGGTGTATATGATGTCTGCAGGGCAGAGGCTGCCAGTGTTCAGCTGGGAGGTGCAGGCAGGAGGGCCACTAGTCAGCTGTATAGTGTTCTTGGCCCTTTTCCACCTCTAAGGATGCTTTATGGGACTGAACACAGCTTGAGTGTCAGCATGCTGAAGGTAGGGAAAAGAAAAACAGTGATAGGAGTGATGGACTGCAAGGCAGGGAGAGCAGAAACCTGAAGTAAAGCTGGAGGAGGTGGTGGGAACAGTCTGCTCTGCCAGGCTGCAGGTGCTGGGAAAGGCTGCGTGTGGCTGCCTAAGGCAAGGGGTCTGGAGACCACTGAAGTTTCTTAGAGTCTGAACATGTTCAACCACCACAGACATTCTCAGCTTCTTCCCTCTGCAAAACCCTAAAAGAATTTGCAGTCTTGTTTTCAATGAGCCCTCAGAGTTGCAGTCCAAAACACAGTCAAGTTAATGAGGCAACACTAATGCCCACTTGGTGCTATGTACATGTCAGAAACATCCAGCAACATGCAAGGAGGTTGCTGCCTTGGCACAGTCAGGGATGAGGAGGCAGCTGTTGCTTCTGCCCAACTTAGCACCACAGCCCAGCTTGGAGGGAACAGATTTCCTCTGACTAAACTTGAGATGAGCGTCATTAGCAGGTCTGTGGTGTGGGCTGGGGGTGGGAGTCACAGTTGCCTAGTGGTGGGGGGAGCCGCCTCTGGAGATGGGCTGACCCTGCAACCAAGGGCAAGAAGCGTGGGAGCAAAATTCCCTGTGCCAAAGTCCGGCTCCTTTAGCAAGGCTCAAAGAGCTCCCCATGGTGGGAGTTTGGGTTCAGCTGCAAGCACACAAGCATCAAGCACAGAGGTCTGGCTTGCATGTCCTGACCTGGGGTTGGTCAAAAGCCCATTCTGGTGGGTTTCTGCAGTGTTTCAGTCTCATGTCTCACTGCCATCCTGGGACTGCTTCTCCATGGGAACATGGAAAATGTGCTGCTTCTGCACTGCATGTAAGACTGAAGTCTGTTAGCGCCCATGGTATTCTCAACACGTGAGGATGTTTGTGTCAGCACTCATTTAGGAGCTTCCCTGGACTGGGATTGAAGAGAAAGAGGTCACTGGGTTTCTGGAAAACCAAAGGGATTGTCGGTGTGGGGTGGTAAGGCAGTAAATGGCAGCAGTGTAATCATTTGTAATCACCAGCCCACACTGTTATTTGACCAGATTGTTATAACTAATTATGTTATGTTTGCAAGCAATATCTTGAAAATATTCCTATTTGTGGTAGATTTCAGCTTTGCTATATCCTGAAAGGTCTTACATTAAATCAGGGCAATTCTGTGCATGTATGGGAAGCTTTTCAGAAGTAAGCTGGGAAACAAAGTTTAATCTCTCAAAGCTCCTTCTTTAACTACCAATTTTTAAAGGAAAATATTCCGGTCAAGAACTTATTTTCTGACAAACTTAAAGTTCAAGTAGAACACTGATTGGCTCAACGGAAAACATTGTCCAGAAGGAAAACCAGGAGACAAGTGTAAGATAAATGGAAACAGTGACTGCAAATGGGAAATTCAAAACCTCCACCCCTCAGCTTTATGTCTGGGGAGATATTTGTCTCTGGAAATGAGAGCCTGGTGAAACCTGCCTGTGTTTGTAAAACCTTGTGGAGGTCACAGCCCCACCCAGCCCAGGGCAAAGCTTCTGCCTTTACTTTTTGTTGATGTCACCCTACTGGAGGGGCAGAGATGAGCAGAGCAGGATTGGACCCTCAGTTGCACGTCAGTATCCATGACAACCACTAGTTGCTGGCAGTGATTGCTGATGCTCTCCTGCTCCAGAGCATCCTCTGCTAGGACAGAGCCCTTGTTGGAACGAAGGGACCATGGTGTGTCCGTGAGGATATAGGGGCAATGTGAAAGCCCCACAGTGCAGCATCAATCCCTGCCGTGAGCCCCTCTGGGCAGGGCTGCTTTTCCAGCCCTGTGCTCCACAGACTTAGGGCTTGGTGGAATTTTAAAACATGGGGATAGTTCCTCTGCACAAAAGGGAGCACGTGGCATCCTTTGAAGCGCAGCTCCCTTCCTCAGTTAGTGCCAGCAGGATCACTACTGGGATGTCTCATTAGGTGGCCCTCCTGGATGCAGGACACGTCCTGGAGATGCTGTATGGCAGCTCCAGTAACAGGGCAACTCACAACACTCTGAGACAGTCATTTATGCTGGAGGAACCAATCCTGCTGAGCAACGTGAGAGCCCCCGTGGACTGCCTCACTGCCTCCATACCCTGGGACGAGATGTGTTTAAAACGAGGAAAAACAAACCTCTGGTTTTTGATTAGCATATGATGCTGCTTGGAGAAGTGCACGTGGGTGGGAGGGGAGGACAGTGCCTGGTGCCTGAAGGCACTGGTGAGGAGCTGGCTGTTCTCTTGTACCTGAGAAGCTGAGTAGCTCTCCAGTGGTCTGTGCTCTGCTTGTCCACCTCTGAGCAAAGACGGAGCCCTTCCAGGCACCTTGTGTGGAAGGGATGTGATGTAAGATGTGACATTACACCTTCTCCCTGTGCTTCATCCTTCTCCAGATCTCCTCCTCTCACCCCCCCATTCCTCTACCTCCCCTTTTCTCCTTACTCTTGTCTCCAGGCTCTTCTCCCCTTGGCTGCTCAAGACCTGGGTGCTCCTGCCTATTCATTCATTGTTTTGGACACCTGTATCTCAATGCTTCTCACATCACTTATCAACAGCACAGTCTCTATTCACTGTAGGAATTTCTGTTTATATTAAGGTTGTATTTAAGTGTATTTTTACTCTTCTTCTCTGGAGTTTATTAACTGATAATCTTAAGTTACAGTTCCTTAAGAAATTTAAGTTGAAATCATGCTGTTCTGGTTTGACTTTGTGATCTCATCTATACTTGAGATCCACTGGCTCCTTATTTGCTTTATAACCACAGACTTGCTTTAGCTTAATCCATCTTAAACCAGCAGTCAATTAAAATTATATTCTGATTCTGCAGGCCCAGACTCCTGCTATTACTACATATTGCTTCCAATCATGCACCACAGCATTAACTTACGGCTTCCAAAGTTAGGTGCACCTCAATTCAATTATAAGATGATGCATTACACTCCTTTCTAGGTTTCAAACACACATGCTTAAGCCACAAGTCTTCAAGCTTTTACCTGCTTAAGTACAGCCAGCACTTCCCTGGTTGCTGTGTTTAAAGCTAGTTTATTTTATTTTCCCAGTGTATTTGTTTTGTGTGTCTACCCACACACTTAAGATGACAGCACACTGCTGAATTGAACAGTGCTATTATCAGGCTTGTGCTGTTTATTTTGCTGTTGGCATGCTGTAAAATAAGCCATGCAGATTTACTTGACTGTTACGTTCCCATATTCTGGACTTGTATTTCCATAATTCCAGCGGAGATTGATCAATAAAACCAATCCCCAAACAAATCTTATCACTGCTTGATGCACGATTGCACTAGAGGCTTTTCTGAAGAACACAATTCTAAGCAAATACCTGCTGCTTGTGACAGTCTGTGTGTAATATTGTTCCTCTTTCAAGGTAAGTGCAAGTTCAGTGCTGAACACCATTCCTCTGCCTGCTGGTGTAATCTCAGCCTTCAGCCAGCCCTGCTTTGGGAAGCTGGGATTTTCTTGTTAAAGCTGCCTAGTCTGATGGATGGATAGATGCCTCGGTGCCACCCTTGTGTTAATTCTCTGCTTCCAGCTGTATGCTGGATCCAGCTGTGCACGTGGCAAGCAGCCTGCAGGCAAAGATCTAAATTGGATAATCGCACTATTTCTGCTGATGATGTGGTGCAAAATGGGCTTAATCACAACTCACCAGTGACCAAAGCAAGGAAAGAGCGCTTTCCTATGCTTCATGCAACATGTCCCACCCCAAAGCATGAAAACCTAGCAAGCTGGGAGCATCAGTGCAGAAAGAAGCCCCCACGTTCCCTGTATTGAGCAACCCTGGAACCTTTAGGCAGGAACCACAGGGAGCCCTTCTCAGAGGGCAGAGAGCCCCTGACACTGATCCCCAAGCTGAGGGGATGTGATCTTTGAAGAAATGAAATGTAAAGCTTTCTCTCTGAGGATAATCGCCCATGGAAGTGATTCACTTTGAGCTGAACCAGGAGCTGGATAAATATAGAGCCACTCTACCATCTCAGGTGGAGCACGGAGCAAACTAATTGTCTGAGTGCTGATGGGCAAAGGGATGTCTTGCCAGCTGCTGTCAGTGTAAGGCAATTAATTAAAAGTACTCTTGTGTAATTCTATGTAGCATTTATTTCAAGTCCAAAAAAAGACCACTGTCAACTTGGTCTGCTCCTTCTTCTCCAAACAGACATCCTTACTCTCATAGCCAAGATGCAGGAGATAATTAGAGTGCTTTGCTCATTGCTGGCTGAAGTGTGTCCACTTTGGAGCAGCATGATTTAGAAGATAATAAATTAGAGAGGACAGATGACAGCAGGCAGGGACATGTGGAAGGCCTGAACAGCTTCAGAAGAGTTGGAGTGTATGGAGAGAAGGGTGAGAGCAGGCTGCTGGTCCCTGGTGGTGAGAAATGGTTGTCTGTGCCCACAGAAAAGCAAGCAAGCAAATCAGCATAATTTGCAGCCCAAAGGCTGCAGGCTGGAAATGAAGCTATCAAACAATGGGAATTAAGGCATTCAAAGTGATGTGGTTGTTTTCACTGGAAAGTAAACAGCTGTGTCTGTTATTCCTGGACCCTCCTCCTTTGCATCAGTGGGGGCATAAGTGGTCATGGGGCACAGAGCAGAGCCCAGTATGGGTGAGCCCAACTATGGGGGAGGACCACAATACAGCACCCTACCAAGGCTGTGATGCCCACCTGCAGGGTCAGGCAGTGGGAGTGAGTCTTGAGACAGATTTTCTGAGGACTGCAGTTGTCCTGGGCACAAAAAGGTTTGGTTTCTTTGCTTGCTTGCTTAAGTACTGATTGTTTTGGCACCATGTGGTTTGCTTTGCATTGCACAAAGCCATGGTGAAGCTGGCTAGTGTGGGGGTCTGCAGGGTGTGTGAACAGGCCAGAGCCATCAGCAGCTTTCCTGCTTGGCTGGTCCTTTGTGACTTCTCCAATTAGTGCTGCAAAGGCAGTCGCAATTAAAATAATACCTATTCAAGATGAAATTATAATTACTGTGGGCTTATTATGTAAATTGTGCAAAGCACATAGGAGCTGAACAGCAGCCTCAGATCTCCTGGTCTAAAGGTTCTTCTTAACCACCAGACTTCTATGGCTAAGCTCAATGCAATCTCTCATCTTTGTTTTCTTCTCTTGTGTCATTTTCCCCATTCTCTTGCCACCAGCAAATGGAAACAGTCTGGTCCTGTGTCTGGAGCAGGTGCTATTGACAAAAGGATGCCAGACTATCAGTCCTTGCCCTGGGGGACCACCTGGCTGGAGGATGTTGCTACAAGTTAGGCAACCAGCTGCTTATTTGCTTATTTTGCATTGGCCTGACTGCTTGCTTATCAACACCTCCTACACTGAGAGGGGTGTGCTGAGTTCTTCAGGCTCCATGTTCAAGCTGCTGAGCACAAGTGTTGATTTGTATGGGGAGAAGGGCAGCAGAGTTCTTCCAGCCATTAAGAACGAAGGAGCTCGAGCAGTGGGACAGGGTCATCCTGCCTTGCTCTGCAGGTCAGCTGGAGCAGGATGCAGCTGTGGGAGAGGACACCAATGGTCATCTGAGCAGGATGGAGCTGTGCATCCTCCCTGCCCTTTCCCTTTCCTTCCATGTGAAGAGATTTAGAGCTTATGGGGAGGCAGGTGAGGGAATGGTGGCATTGAGAACCTGAAAGCTGATTTGCCATTCCTTGCGGGAAAGCTGTGGCTCCCATCTGTATTCTGCAGGGGAAGGGAGCACAAATGTGGGTCTTCCAGCAGAAGGAAATCAGCTGGAGCAGTGAGGGGCTCAGCCCTGGCTGCTGGAGACATGCTCAGTACTAGCAGAGGCTCCTAGAATACTCCCTTAGGAACTGCTATAGCCTCTCAGTGTGGTTTGGACCCCTGGGAGGTATCAAGCAGAAACACAGCACTATAATTACCACCGACAGCTTAAATAATGTGAGGGAGCTGGAGGCTGAGAATGTGTCCTCCCTCCCAGTGGAGCTGTGGGGGTGGGCAGGAAAGACAGACACTGATGGGAATCTGTGGGACTCATCCAATTGCTTCTGGTGTGGGCCCCATCCCAAGGCAGGTGACCATTGGGAAGACCATGGCCAGTTCAGCACAGAGCTCTTCCCATTCCCTGCATCAGTGTGTATTGGGATGAAGTGAGGTTTCTCTCCCTCCATTTAATGAAGGCAAAAAGAGCTCAATGGATGCAGCTTTGCTGTGTGTCCTGATGCTGGGATGAGCTTTCTGCACTGCCCAATGCTGTCATGTTTGACTTCATCTCCCCAGTGACGCCACAGCAGGCAAACAGCCGGCTGGGGTTGGGTTACAGTTCCACCAGCAGCAAACCAACCTCAAGTTGGCCATGCTCCACTTGGGCTACTCCTCACTTTCACACCTGGGAGATCATGGGCAATAGGAAATCTGGTTACCAATGAGCAGAAGCTTGGACTGTGAGAAAGGATTGGTTTGGTCTTGCAGATGTGCAATGGTCAGGTGTAGGTCCACTGTGAGTTCCTTCGTTCTCCTCCATCCCATCACCCGACCACTGGCAGATGCATCTGTTTCCTTCACCCACTCCCACGAGGGAGGGGAAAATGTTGTGGCTGAGCCAACTGGTTGTATTTCACTTGGAAATAAGCAGATGGAGCAGACAGATGGGAGAGCAGAGCTATATATATATATTTTTATTGCACAGATACCTAATAACCAATAAAATGGGTCTGGGACCACAAAAAAAATCTCTGGCATGGTTGCCATGGCAATATGCACACCATTCCAATGAGATGCGGGAAAGAAATATTTTGTGCTGTTGGGGAGCTTTCTAAAATAAAAACAAATGAGATTTAAATGAGTGATTACAGCTGCCTCGAGGAGCACCTGCCAAAAACCCTGGGCCAGACCATCCAGCAGAGCGTGGTGTGCTCTGATAGCATTGCAATGGTGGCACAGCCATCGGAGCCAAAGCTGGGAGGCAAGAGGAGGGACGTGTGCTTGGGGACATCTTATATGTGAGGGGAGCTGATTTGTGGAAGGCTTTGTTGCAGGATGTCAGGGTGGCAGGAGTTTATATAAATCCAAAAGGAAATTGGACATTCCTGGAAGGAAAATCCGCAGAATTACTTGGCCAGAATGCACAAGCCTGGAAATGATCTGGGAAATGGGAAGCTATGAGAAGAAAGTGTTGTTTCAAGCTATGCAGATATCTGCTTGCAAAAGGCAGTGCCCAGTGTTAAAATGACAGGGACTAAATGACATCAAGAGGGATTTATTGGGATGCAGGCCATGGTGTGCCTGCTGTCAGGCTGACATAGAGCCAGTCACTACGAGTGAGAGAAATGCTCTGTGTTTCACAGGTGGAGTCCTGGGAGGAGGCAATAATTCCACCTGAGGTGGAAGTTTGGAACGTGGAGTTTGTGTGCCAGTTTTTAATACGGGACATAATATTCCAAATCTCACCACATGAGTCCATCCTGGTGATGCTAATGTCACACTGCATCTGGGCTTGCTGAGTTCTCTGTGTGTACCCCAAAAGTGTCCGCTTGGGGAGCCACAAACAACCTGTGCTCCTCACAACCAGTTGATGGCCGTGGCTTTGCAGCAGGGTGATTCCCAGAGTGGGGCTGGGATCTGCCTGAGACCAGATCACCAGTTTAGCTGTGGGCACTGAACCCATTGGTGTTCTCACCTGGGAGCATGCACTCCTGCTCACCTTGGTTTAAAGCAGAATCCAAGGGGTGAAGACACTGGTGCAGTATTTTTCCTGCCCTTAATGGGAAGGAGCATGCCACTGAAGGCCAACGTGATGCTAATGATGTTCATGTTGCCCTGCTCCTATATGCTGTCAAAGCTCTGCCAAGCAAACACGGTGCTGTACAGTGGTCCTCCCTTCCTTGTCCTCACTGGGGGACGGAGGTAACCTCTGCCAATCCTTCAGGGCAGGACTGCCTGTGGGACCCCAGGTGCAGGGGGGCAGGCAGAGAGACAGGGAGCAATGCTTATTCACAGAGAGTAAGCAAGCTGCTGGCTGAGCTCTGCGTGGGAAGGGCCAGGAGCTGAGAAGTGTGACGCCTCAGGGGATGAATTTAGACAGGCGTTCCTAGAATAGAGCAGGTGGAGGTGATGGGAAATGAATCCCATTGGGATGTGCTGTCTGTCCCTGCTGGGCTGAGCTGCCAGGGGTTGGAGACCCAGTGCCTGGGTCTGGTTTGTCCCCTCACTTGCATGATCTCTTGTTACTCCTTTCATTTGCAGACGCTTGCATTCATGCACAAGGCTACTACAGGAAGAGTGAAGGAGCTGCCTGAGCAACACCAAAGCTGGTTGCTGGGGACCTTTGGTGCTGCTCTGATCTCCCAGTCCTTAACCAGACCTCTCCACTGTACATGGAAGGACCATAGAGTCATGGAAAGCTTTGGGTTGAAGGGACCTTTATAGCTCTTGGTCATTGTGACACCTCTGGGGCTGGGACTTGCACACTTGCAGGCTGTAATGCTTTTTCACACAGTCACGTGTTGCAGCCTCAGAAAGTCCAAAAGGATCGTTCTGAGAAAATCCTTTTACAAGCTGCTATTCCCCAGTGTGTACCAGCTAACCAGTTCAAATTGCAGTGTTCCTTCATGCTTTTTGTTTCCCAGAACGCATGGGCCACTGTTTAATGCACAACCTGGTTTATCTTAATGCAAGAAATTTTTAATTAAAAAAAAATACAGAGGGCTGGGGGAAATGCTTAGATTTTATCTGGGTTTTGGCAGATGAGGGGAGCTATTCATGGAAACCTTGTCCCAAAATAGCTCTGAGCAGAGGCAGGCGGGCATGCATGGAGGTGGTTGGTCAGTCTGTCTGTCCCAGCTGTTGGGCAAAGCAGGGGATGAGGACTCACCAAGGATCACCTCAAGGGTAATGAAGCTTAGCAGCTGCAGTGCTGCTTCCTGAAGTATGTGAGCAACGGGGCAGCGGGGCCCTTGATGTGACACACCTTGGTGGCACAGAAGCAGTTGGGGGTAGGCAGAGAGGTACATAGTCTGGCTCAGCATGGGAGCAGGAAGGATGCTGGCACCACAAACAACAAATTATTTCTATGGCAGTGCTCTGGGTGTGTGGTGCAGACCCCTTCAGCTCCTTTTCTTCCTCTCCCTACCTTCTGCTTCTCCACTATAGAATTTACCTGGCATCACACCCACATGCTGCCCTGCCCCATGTCTGCCCACCACCATCTATTTTTGCTTTATTTTCCTGAACCCATCATGAGATGGGGCTTGGGGATGAGCTCCCCCTCCCAGGCCCTTGAATTTAGGGAGGCTCTTCCTCCAGCGCATGGGTGAGCTGTTCTGTGTCTGTACATCCATCCACCCATTCTTGTCTGTCTCTTCGCTGCCAAGGCAGAGGAGTGTGAGATCTCCAAGTAGAAAAACAGAGGGAGAAGGGGGAGAAGTGCCAAGTGCAACAAGGCAGAAGCAGTAGGCAGGTGGGCACTGGGCCAAAGTGGAGATGTCAGTCACTCCTCCTGCACCAGGCAGGCTACAAAAGGAGCTGGCATCCCGGCCACCTCCTGCCATGGGAGTAGGGATGGTTGCACAGAGCTGCAAGCACCACATGGGACGCAACCATGTGTCCCTGTGTTCGACCACTCCATGGCACAGTGATCACAGAGTGTCACCAACGTCTCAGTGCTCCCCTTCTCTCTCTCAAATGTGCTGCGTTTCCATGGTACATGGGGGATTTGGGGCTCCATCTCTTTCCAGCTCATTCTTATATACTGTGTCTGAGTCCCAAGAGGAGATGCAAAGTGACAGCACAAAGAGAGTGGCAGATCAAGGAGCATCAGGAGCTGGCCAGCCTGGAGCCCTCTATGTGCAGTTAGCGAGAGGCTTGAGAGAAGAGGAGCCAAGAGAAGGCACCAGCTGGCAGAGGAAGACCCTGGCCCACTTCCCATGGTATTTCAAGGCAAAACCCCACAGCCTGGGCCAGCAGGCAGCGACTTATGAATGCACACAGCCTACACCAAGCTCCAGTCCTACCCAAGCCCTGTCTATGGCACAGATTCCTGCAGGAGGACGCCTCGCTGGAGGTCACTGTGTTCTCAGTGCTGGTGCCAGCCGCACACCAGCAGTTCTCACCAGCCCCAAACACCGCCTCCAGTGCAGGAGACAGCAGAGGAGGAAACACGGAGGTGACATAAAAAACAGCACTTGCTTGCTTGGCCATCTGCTGTGGTGTTGTGGATGCCTTCCCAAACAGATCCCAACTCAGCGCTGGCTGGGGAAAACAGGGAGTTATTTTGGTTCTTCAGCATCCAGCACCCAGTGGAAGGATGCATCCCATGGAGAAGACAGAAAGATAGAGCTCAACATCAGAACCACTGGGGTAGGACATCACACCCCCTGTGCCATGAGCTACCAGTGGGTATGGGCACTGCAGGAGCTCCAGCAGCACCTTGGCTGCTCCGTGGTGGTGTCCCCTGTACAACTGATCAGCACAGGACCTGATGCACACAAGGGACTGTGCATGCTCAGAGCATCTCAGTTGGTTTCTGGTGGTTTGCAGGCAAAGCATCAAGGTGCAACCCCAGCACAAATGTTGTTTGGGCTTTGGGTGTAGCAGCTGCACCAGGGCTGTCTGCCCTTCAAGAGCTGCTCTCCTCACTCTGTCTTTGCATTTCCCCAGTCACGAAGCAGAGTCCCCAGAGCAAACCCAGCAAAGGATGGCTGAGATTTGACATGTTTCATAAGGTGCATTAATAGCACAAAACTGGAGGCTGTTTTGCTGGAGGGCTTTGGCAATTCATGACCCAGCTGAAATTGTTCCTTCTTTAAAAAGACAGGTGATTCTCTTGCATTCAGCTTGAGATTTCAGGAGGAATTAACTTGCAGGAGACCCACATAAAGCAAACCATGGCAGACAGCTTGGAATTGTTTGTCTTTGGGATTATATCAAAGTGGAAGCATTTCCTTGGAGTAGCCTGGATTCATGGGGAGATCTTCCCAACTGGGCAAAGGGAGCACATGTGAAGGAAAAGGGGAAAAAAAGGGTGAGGGACATGAAGAGGAGGTTGGGCGTTTCGACACAACCAAGGTGACAATGTCTGTTTTGTACAAAGCTCTTTTGATGTCATGTTGCAGTAAATGGAGACTAAAAGAGGGGGAAAAAAAAACAGCTGTGAAATGGAAATGACATGTGGCAGCTGGACTATGGCAAAGCAAGCTGAGCTTTATCTCAGAATTTTAATGCTTTGTCTTTCTGCTTATTTCCCAAGCTTCCAAACTACCCATCATTGTGGGACTGATGAGACTGAACCAGGAGACACCAGTGCACATGAAGACATTGCTGGCTTTAACCAAGGGCAATGGGGCAGGAGGCCAACCTGCCAGCACCCATCAAACTCCACTTTTTGGGGAGCTTGAGGAACACCTTCGCAATGCAACAGCTTTTCCCCCCTTCTTCCCTGTAGCAGGGAGGATGTATGCTGTGCCCACGGTGTTGCTTTGGTGTAGTGACGAATGAACTGACCAAAGTGTAAATCTGTTTCTGTGGTTAATTTATGATGTTTTTTCCAGGTTCCCTGCTGTGTATTCACAGCATGACTCCTGTGTGTCTGAACTGGGGAAGCATGAATAGACAACAACGAGATGGGAGATGGGGATGCCCTGTGCTGCAGCTGCCGTGACCCTTACAGCTTTCACTCTGCCCTGAGCAGGGGCCACAACTGGAGGTCTCAGGTGGGTGTTTGCCCCTAACAAAGAGGGAGGCAGTGGTGCTGAGCCTCATCATTGCTGTTCTTTGATTTTTCCGTCCTACCATTCCCAGTAGATGAGGAGGGAGCTATGCTTGGTGCATCCATGCGTCCCTTTGTGTTTTGGTGCCAGGTGTTGCTCTCTGCTGTCTGTCAGAGGATCACCTGGTACAATCCTGGAGTGGATAACAGAGCAGTTCTCCAGCTGAAAGCCCTCCTGCAAGGCATCTGCAGGCAGCAGGACTGAGCCTCTGCAATAGCTGTGCACGTGGCAATTCCTGAGCAGCACATGTTCCTCCCAGGTTCTCAGCTGGTGCACCTAACACCAAGGAGATGGGGCTGGAATGGTTGCGGAGTACTGGAACCTAGCATTCCCATTCAAGTTGTGAAGCACGTAAAGTGGAAATTGGTTCTACCCCCCAAAGCAGAAAAAGCAAAGAAATACCCCCAGTGCTTCAGCCCAGGCAGATGGAAGCATGGAAAAATAAAAGCTGTGAACTGCAGGAATGGTGCAAATGTGATTAGTACCTCCCTCCTCACCCCCTGCCCGCCCCAGTGATTATTACTCTGCTGTACGATGAGATGACGAGCAGTCAGCGCTGAGTGAAATGTGTGCGTAATTCCTCATCCCCCCTATGTCTTGTTTCCCAAGGCTCTTTATAAACTCTGTAATGAAATGCAGCCACCTGGCACGCAGCACGCTGCTAGCAGAGGGCGAGAAGGGGAACTTGAGCCAAGGCTGCAGAATGAGTCCAGCATTTTTCTAGGCATGATCCATCACACGCTGTGATGGAGGGAGCAGCACCGCCTTTGTTCCGAGCTGTTCAGCCTCCCTGAGCCATCCCTGGATGCTGAGAAGATGCTGGCTGCACAAAATAGAATCACGAAGGTTGGAAAAGACCTCTAAGATCATCAAGGCCAACCCCAACCCACCCCATCATGCCCACAGACCACGTCCCTCAGTGACGTATCTCTGTGTTCCTTGAATACCTCCTGGGATGGTGACCCCAACTCCCTGGGCAGCCTGTGCCGACAGATCACCCCATTGCAGCAGGGCAGTGCGTGGTCATAGCTGTGTTCAGCTGCCAGGCTGGTGCTTGTGTGGGGACAGGAGTGTGTGGCAGCTGGCAGAGCACACGCCAAGCTGGCTGGCTAGCTGTACCGGGAATTCATTGCAACCAATTAGTCCAATTTTCAATTATCTGAAAGAACGGAGTTAGCTAATTAAAGCCTAATTACGTTTTGCTCGCTTCTTCAGCTGTCTTGTCCCATTAAGCCTGCATTTTGGGACTGAGTGAGGCAAGAGGGGAGTGTTCACAGCTGCACAGAAACCTGTGATGTGAACACTTGTGGGTCCTTCCAGCAAGGATGGGTCTGGATTAAACCCCGTGTGCTTGAAACCAGAGCTGTGCCAGGGCAGAGAGCCAGCACCCAGCACAGCCAGGCAGCTGTCGTGGAAAGGGAAGCATGCTCCAAGCCTGTGTTCCTGGAAGATGCTGTGCACAAACACCTGTATCCATCCTCACAGCCGTTCTCACAGCTCTTCACAAGGATGGAAATCCCACCTGCAGTGATGGTGCCTTCAAAGCTCATCCCTGGGGACAGGAGGGCCCCATTCACCTGTGCAGCAGTGTTCAGATGGGTTTTGTTAACTCGAGAAGAGGAAACTTGCTGGATTTAATAGCTGCACCCCAACAGAGAGCGCTTTGCCATGGCCAGGGATTGTGGTCCTGAGCAGGTGGATCCTGGACCTGCAGCCAAACAGCCGTGCAGCCTCACCTCTTGGCTTCTCACCCTGCTGTGCTAAAATCTTTGTCATTAAAATAAGACATTTTTGCTTTGTTGCTGATTAACCAGCCATAAATTAACAATGCGAAAACGTCTTCCACGCTAATGAGCTTCTGGGAAGGATGAGAGCTGTAAAGGCATCTCTGAAGCAGGACTTCTGTTACACTTACAACCTGAACCACATGCAGAGCAGATCAGAGGCAGCCACTTCAGATTTTCTCATGTCTTTGAGTGTTGCCAGTGCCCCCTTTTCTTTCCAGCACTTTGATGGTGTTATGATATCTTCAGGGATGTGCCAAACTTCACTGACTGTTGGCAATATTCTGATTTTCTCTGAACTAAATTTTCCATAATCATATCCCCATGGAACAAGCCAGTCCAAGAAGACTTCTGGTTGTAAAATCAGAGGAACACAAACTTGACCACACTGCTGGGGAATGGCTTGACTAAGCCATCTTAATGGGGAAACTGGTGAGAACCCAAAGGTTTATCCCACACCATAAAACAGGCAATTGTCAGCGATGCTGAGGCTGTTTTGTGCTTCGCTGGGCTCAGTGTTTGTCCAAACCCTGGGGTTTCCAATCCCTCATTCATACTTGAGAAAGCTGAGTTGGATTCGGAAAGCCAAAAAAACTGCTCTAGAGATGCCTGCATCGGCATGTGGCCCCTGAAAACTCATCAGACCTAATGAGATCCTCACCCCCCACAGACAGCTCTGTCCAGAGCAATATCCCTGAAAGCGCTGTGCTCTGTAACTGTCATTTTGTCACTGCCCAGGGACTGTGTGGGTCAGAGTTGTTGGTGCGGATCTGAACCACCGTCACAAGTTAACAGCATCATTAGCCAAGCCCCAGTGACCAGCCATGATCTGTAAGGTCCATGTTTTGTACTGAGGACTCTGAATGCCCCCAGAAGGGCAATGGTTCAGCAAAGAGTGAGGGGGAGAAACCCCTTTCAAAGCCTTCAGTTGCAGTGAGGCTCTTCAGTTCGGTCTCAGTTCTTCCTTGGGCACAGATTGCCGTGGCATCAACTCGTCCCTTCATCAGAGCTAATGAATCACAGAGGCTTTGTCTGGGGGCTGATGGCTCTCCCACAGACACTGTGTGAGAACCACGCTGTGCGGCAGCGGGGATGCAGGGACTGATGTGCCTCAGTCACTGCACGGTGTATTTCAGGCCATCTCCCTGCATGCTCTGCCTCAGCCTCCTTAATAAGAGCCAAGCTCCCAAAGCTGCTGTTTTACCCAGTGCTAGGTTAAAATTCAATGGGAGGGGCAGGACAAACCTGGCACACGTTCCACAGAGCGGTGGCCTGGGGAGAGGAGGTGGAAGTGGCATTTGTTTGCCCAGTGGTGGGAGGGATGCAGACACAGATTTCCATTCCAGCCTGGCAGGTGCCTCTTCAGGGAGCCCACAGTATGGAGGCCTTGCCAGAGTTCAGGGAACATGCACTCTCCTCTTAGATATGCCTCCAGGAGAGTGCTGTGCTACCTGTTGCCAGCCCCCAGACTGCCTGTCCTGTCTTGGAGATCTTCAGTACTAGGATGCAGGCAGCTGCAGGCAGATGAGATCACAGCATCCTTCACTGGGCTTGGCTGGGACAGAGGCTTGTCACCTGGAGAGATGCTCATGGACTTCCCATGTCTCTATAGGGAAACCCCAGAAGCCGTGCCAGGGTCTGGGAGGGAAACTGGGGAATATCAGAGCATCCCAGAGCCCCATGAGAGGATCCCAGCCCAGCACCCAGCAATACTCTGTGAAGATGCTCCCAGGCTTTTTTGGGAGCTGTGCTTCTGCAGCAACCTGGCTCCCTCCACCCACCTACAGAGCAAGCCCAGAACTGCTAGACGAGAGACAGGAAACTGCTACTTATCTAATTTGATTTTATTTTACTTCTTTTTTTTCTTTTCTCTTTTTTACTATTTTTTTTTTTTTGGGGGGGGGGCTTTCAGAAATGTGCTCTGTCTGGATTGAGGTTACAACCTGTGTAATGCCTCCCTGACTAAAAAAAAAGGCGGTTGCCATGACAACCTGACTCTGCGCTTCATTACCATGGCAATTCACAGGAATTATTAAATACTGTGTATGTTTGGTGCACGCGCTCTGGTACATCTGGTGCCAGGCTCAGGTAGGGATCTTCCCTCCCCCTGATCTGTTTGTCTGTCTCATCTCGTTTAACTCTTTCGTTGCCCCCAACCTGGACTGCTGGGGCAGGTTGGAGTGGCTGGGAATGGGATGGGAGCTGCTTTGGGTTTGTTCCACCTGCAGGCAGGATGGGATGGCCAGGGCTGCTGGTTGTCACCACTGGGTCAAGGCACCTCTTCATTTCTCCAATTGTGCAATCAGCTGGTGGCTTGCTGTTTGCAGGAGGAAATGTTCTCACACCTGCCTTCCTCTGCTGGATGTCTAGAAATAAGAAATTCCAGCTGGAACAGAGTCCATGAGTTGAAGATTGTTGCTGGAGGAGGACCACGATGGTCTGGAGCAGATTGCTGTGGGGTCAAGAAGCAGTTCCCCATTAGCAGGAGTGTTTAATCACCCACATACTGCCTCAAAGCCAAACTTTTCCCAACAAAAAGTGCCAACCAGGAGGACATGTGGCTCAGCCCATCAGTCCCACTGGTCAGCATGGCTGTGGGCCATGCGGTAACTCCATCACCAGGAAATGAGTTCAGATGAATCTCAACGTCTGGTCCTTATTCTGCCAGTGATGTGCTGATCCCATCTCTCTCCTCTCCCCTGCATTGTATAGCCAGCATTGCCTCTTGGTCATACTTGCCTAACACCAGGCACACCAGTGATGTTCTGGCAGTTAGTGAACTATTTAATAAAACAGCAAAATAATGTTAAAATATCCCCTCTCGAAAAGATGAAAGTAAAAAATAATTGCTTAAAAATTTCATGGGAGCCAATACCCACTCACAAGCTTCAGCTGAATGAGTGGGCAGGAGATGGGATGAAGAAGCAGGGGTACTTGTGGGTGAAGGGCTGCAGAACACTGTGGGCTGCCATCATTATACAAGCCCTGGAGCAAGCACCTTGCTTCCTGGGGAAGGGCTTGTGTCCCTGGGGCAGGGCAGCAGAGTCTGATGGTTGGGATGGCAGTGTGAGAGCTGGGAGTACCATGGTGCCCTCAGCATCCTCCCTGCTACCTTCTTGCTTTCTTGGTGCTGACATCTGTCCTCCAGATTCCCCATATATATATTTCCCCAAATATATATTTCCTCCTCTCGATGGAGTAGTTTTTGTATTGGGAATCTCAAGGGAAGATGACGTGCATGCAGGTGCTTTCAACCCACCATAAGCAAGACAGAATCCCAGCCACCCCACGGGGACACATGCTGTGGGGTACTGATGGACTTGGTGATCTCAGAGTTCTCATCCAACCTTTATGATTCTATGAGGATGGTAACAAGAATGGTGCCAGCAGTCCTCCACCTGCAGACCCTCTTCTCTTGGTCCCCACCACCTGGTAGTGTAGACATAGCCCTTATGCTCAAGAAAGGGCCATGAGCAGAGGATGAATAAACCAACAGAAAGCTGAGCTCGTGCCCTGGGATCTTTCCCCTCTCGATGGGTGAGCAGTGCTGCTCCCTGGGGCATGGCTCCTCCACCTCTTGTACACTTGACACTACCAAACTCTGGTCCTGCTGCCACGTTGCCTCTGCACACTGGGAGAAATCAGCGACAGCGCTGCATTCATTTTGCTCTGTGACCCATCAGTCTCCCATGAGAACCACGAGGAAGGTGCTCAGCGAACACTGATTAATTACAAACCCTGCCTTAATCCTGCTGCTGCAACTGGGAAAAGCAGAGTGTTGTCCTTCTGAATTCACATCCACGTACATCATATCAGCAGCTCCTCCTGGACCCAGGAGTGCTTTCCCACTACAGCTGCAGACCCAGCAGGGATATTGTTGGCGCAACAAAACTCAGATTATTTCCATCTCACACCCACAGCCAGAGCTGTAATTCCATCACAGAACAAAGGTCGGGAGTCTTCCTCCTCTCACATAATTTAGCTCTGACAGCTCATCAGGATCAGAGGAGATGGAGATTTCAGAGTCAGAAATGTTGCTTTGCAAGACGTGTTCGGTGCGTCCTTATGAATCTCAGTGCTTTGGTACTGTGCAGGTATTTAACGGGCACCCAAAACACATCGCTCCTGACAAATTTATTTGCTCAGGAAAAGGATACTTGCCTTTGGGAAAGAAAAAAAACATGTTATTTTCTGCTTGAAACAACATTCTTTAATTGGACTTCGGTTGCAAAGTGAGATGGCTATATTTAACCTCTGGAACTGGGGTTGAAATACTTGAGCTGTACACACAAAGGGAAAGAAAATGAAGACAACACCAAATTCTGTTGAAACAGGTGTTTGTTTTTTTCTTTTTCCCTGAATGTTCACCAGTTTAAAAAAAAAAAAAAACTACAAAAACCTCAAAGACTGTAACAACACATCGCTTGGGGAGGAAAAGAAAGAGCCATCACATACAAAACAAACATGCTCTTTGGGGAGGATGGAGCACTTTTTGTGTTTATCAGGGTTTCTTTTCTTCCTCAGGTGTAGCGCGATAGAGGAAATCAGCAGTTTATTTGCCAGGACAGTTCAGAAAAGCCAGGAAGAACATGCTCTCCCTGTTACAAAAGCACCCGATGGTGCATGCTCAAGGTCCGGAACACAACAGATTGACAACGTTTCATAGCATGCAGACTTTGCTGTCCAACCCACACGGCCCTTCCCTTCCCCTGTCCCATGGCCATAGGGTCCATGCCCCACTCTCCACTTCCCCCCTGGTTTCTCTTCATTCTGTACTGAGTTGTTAGCTTTTTTATTTTTTTTTTTCATTTTCTTCGCTTTTTTTTTTTTTTTAGCCCTAAATCCCAAGTCGCGGTATCCAAGGTAACAGCAGACAAGAGTCCAAATCTGCACATTATCACCGTTTCTGTAAGTTTCATGCAAAACTTAAGCCATTTCTGCATGCAACACGATGCTGGTCGTTGCGCTTCACACAGCGCCGGGGACATCTCCCCATTCACCATGACGGAGTTTGCTCACTGGGAAGCTTTCCCATGGACACAGACACATGAAAAGACATCGTCCCCCCCTCCCTTTCCCACTCCCCCCAGCTGCCCCAAACACATGGGAACGTGCATCTCAGCACCAGCTCCAGCCACTTGCCTACACTTGCCCCACGCCATCAGTAGAGCCCCATGATCGCGGCTCCCACGTCCTTGGAAGGTCTTCGGTCCTTCACCAAAAAGTTAATCATGCTCTCCGACTTGATGAGCAAGTTGCAACCCAAAAAGAAGATGCCGAACACCACAGTCAAGGAGAGGACGCAGAGGACAGCGATCTGAACCACCCGTGTGATGTACAGGCTGCGCTCATCAGATGCCAGCACCGAGGAGCCGCCGTCGGGCGCCAACACCGAGCCGGTCCCATTGCAGCAGGCCAGGAGCAGCCCCAAACCCCGGGTCCTGTTGGGGTACGCTCCTTGCTCCAGGAGGCTCTGGTTGAAGAAGGATCCATTCATGGTCTACGCGGGGTCCCAAGCGTTGGAGAAAGGCAGGAGGGAGCTGGAGGTCCCACCTGCTGCGCTCACATCCCACGGGCTCCGTGCCACCTCCTGCCTCTTTGCTCCCAGTGCCTGGGCTGGAAGGGAAGGCAAGGTGTGCAGCAAGGGGCAGAGGGCTGCCAGCTGCCTCTGTCACCAGCAGCTCAGCACAGTCCCCTGAGCACGGAGAGGGAGGGGGAAGGAGAAGGGGGCACAAGGCAGAGGAAGGCAGCAGGAGGTGGCCGCATGCTCCCTGCTGCCGCCCCGATGCAATGGGGACCCCCAGCAGGAGCAGAGGGCTGGCGCCTGCCGGCTGGAAGCTCCACGGATGCAAGTTCCCAGCTCAAGTCTTCCCCGTGTTCAAAGAAAAACCAGCAACTCCACCCCCTTACAGCCTCCCCCCAGGACCGCCTTCCTCCCCCCTTCACGCTCACCCAGGCTGCCCACCCCCTCCCCATGCTGCTGCAGCCCCTCACCCTGCTATGGGGGCCCACACCAACACCGGTGCTATCCCCTGGCTGTGGGCTGACCCCTGAGGTCCTGCCCTAATGCATCCCCTCCCCGAGTCCTCTACCTGCTCCCTAGAGCAGCCCACCACATCGGTGTTGGGCCTGGGTCACCGGCAGCTCCCCTGTTCCCCCCACACACCCTCCCTTGAGCCTCAGGTCCGTGCTGCTCTCACCGATCCCTGCTCGCTGCTCTGTGCCACCCACTCCTTCCTTAGAGCAGCTCTGGCCCAATCCAGCCCCGTCCACCCCCAGCTCTGCTCTGCTCTTCTGTCCTACGCTGACAGCTGGATCAGCATCCTCTGGCTGAGGGGTGTTCACACCCAGGCACCTCCATCTCCCCCTTCCCGTGCTCCTTTATCCCCATCACAGGGAAGCACATTCATGCTGCACCCCACTCTCTGCACCCCATCCCCATTCCCAGCTTGGGGTCCTACAGCAGCAGCAGCTGTGGGCCATGCACTGTTCATAGGTGAGGATGTGTCCGGATGCTGCGGGACAGGAGATCCCCATGTCACGGGGACTGCGCTCTGATTGATCTGTGTACGTCTCAGCTCCCTTTGCTTGCACAGCCCCCAGAGGGGATTTTAATAAACCCAAGTGAGAACTGATAAATTGCAACTAAAGTCGGGAGCAGGAGGCTGATCGGCTGGGGATAGAGGGTAGCTTGACAGGAACATGCCAATGATTTCTCATTGATTTCATCTCAGAGATGAGAGCTGAGTCCTTATTTTGCTTTTGTGGTGTTTAGGGGCCCAAAGCAGCTTGGTTTGGCTTTTACTTGTTGCTTTTTCCTCCTTGTGGCATTGCTCTCCCTGCTCCATAAGGGCATTTTGCAGCAGAATGAATGAAGCAGGATGCGTGGATGGGACAAGGGGACAGAACCCCCTGAGTTTAACCCCAGGGTCAGGAAAAATCCCCCTGGGAGAGCAGGGCATCCCAGTGGCAGCTCCTCTCCCTGCTGCTTCCGGGATGGAGGAGTTTCTGCTCCCTCTGCTGGCTCCAGTTCCAGCTTCAGCCTGTTCTGTATGCTGGACCCAGGCACTGCAGCATCACTCTGGGGTCACCAGCCATCCCCTGGGGACATAGGGACATGGGGACACTCGGCTTTTGACTGCTCTTAGCCTTAATCACACGAAAGGCTTCACGATGCAGAAGCATCCCATCATTGATTCCCCCCAGCTCAGTTTTTGTCCAGCTCTCCAGACAGCATCCAACCCCCAGAGAGCAGCAATGAGAGCCCATACTCTGCCCAGTGCCTCCCACCCTCACGTGCCCCACATCCCCATCACAGAAGTGCTTGCAGGACAAGCAGCACCTGCCTGCACCAGTCATGGAAAGGTTCAAGGAATTAAATCCACATTTTTGTACCTTTTTCCTTCTTCTCCAAAGGCTTTGGAAGCACGAGATGGAGTATCCCACTCTGCTTGCACACAGGACTGCATCCCTAACCCTAACCCTTTTGGAAGGGCATGTAGCAATGGTACAAGGGGAAATGGTTTTAAAGTGAAAGGGGATAGGTTACACGAGGTATTAGGAAGAAATCCTTTACTGTGAGGGTGGTGAGACGCTGGAACAGGTTGCCAGGTGAGGTTGTGGATGAGTGTGGAGGTGTTCAAGGCCAGGATGGATGGGATTTTGAGCAAAGTGGTTTCAGCTGCAAAGCAGCACTTGGTCAGCACGACACGAGGGACGAGGAGCTTCTCTTAACCCCACCCCCTCTTACCAAATCCACATCAGTGAGGCCAGGAGGTATTCCCAGGAGGAGGATGTCCCCTAGAGCAGAGTCCCAGCGGCCGCCGGAGGGCAGCAGCTCCACGGGGAGGGGGGAGAAGGGGGGGGCAACGCTGCGAAATTTCTCTTATGGCCAAGAAAAGTGCCTGCTCCTGGAGCAGAGAAAGCCTCAGTCCTCGTGTCACCTCCCTTTGAGGGTCCGGGCAGATGCGTTGTGGGGTCGTGCGGATCCGTGCCTGCTGGCTGCGGGAGAAAAGCAGCACAGCTAGCGGGGATTGAGCTCCAAACCACGCAGCTCAGCCTGAATTTCCCTCCTTTTGTGATGTCGGGTTTGTACCCGTCCTCCTGCAGAGCTCCGGGCCAGTTCCAGCAGCGATTTCCCCACGTGGGGGAGGCCGCTGAGAACGCACACTGTCATTGCAATACGCATATGCTCTGTTTGCCCTTAAAACCTTGAGCTCCGAGGCAGCTTCAGCCTCAGCAAGTTTAAAACCCGCGCGGCCGAAAGGGTTAATAAAAGGAGGGGAGTGAGCAAGGTTTTGCAAGCAATTAAACTCAGCAGATGAGCCTATGGGAACAAGCCTGTTACGACGGGTCACAAAGTGCCCAGGTTCTTTAAGTCCTTTTCTGAGCCGAGAGAGGGAAAATAAGCACGAGGAGCTTTGGGAGCAGGACGTGGAGGTGCGGGGGGGGGGGGGGGGGGGGGGGAGGAGGCACTCCCCGACTCCAATTCGAGTGACGAAGCAGCGTAGCTTCCTCCGTGTGTGTGTGACACACACCCAGCGCATGATTCATCCCTTGGACAGCTCAAAACCGTCTCAAAATCGCACAGCAGGACTGTCCCGCACCCCTACAGCTGGGGTTTGGAGGAGGAGATGGAGGAACTCCGCGTTGCCTTCGGCATCCTGGTGCTCTGCGCTGCTGGCAGCTGGGGTAGGTGTAGGGCTGGAACGCTGGGGTTGCTTGGGTTGCATGCTGTCATTCCTAAATCCTGGGATCCTCTTCATTCCCACTCTCGGGAAAATCACTCAGAGGGGCAGAAGATAGAGGACAACCTCAGCACAGATCTCTTGTTTCTGAATTTCTCTATTTTGGGGGCTCTTCGCCTTGTTCTTGCCCTGGGCAGAGTGAGCTCAGCCCCTCTACCTATGCAGCACTTGGTGCTGGTTTGTAGTGGGAGCACTGGTGTGCACCCCATGGTGCACAGGGCCAGTGGTTACGGTATCCATCTCATTTTGAGGGTCAGCATCAATATATCATGTCTGTTTTTCTCCTGTTCTTTTGGCGCTTGTCCTTGAAAGCCCTCATTTCTGGCAGCAGAACAAATGCAGTTTGCATTGTTCAAAACTTTCTGTGTGTGGTGGAGGAGCAGCCCAGGGAAGGGAATGTCCTCCCCAGGTGTGTTCCTGAACTTCAGAGCTTCCAGAAAGCAAATCCCACAGCCACAAAGCTGCGTTGTTCAGCTCCCGGTCTATAAATCAGCCCCATTGTTTGGGAGGCCTGACTTGAGGGGGATTTGGGTCAGAGCTGTTCTGGTTAAAGAATGCTAGATTCGGTGCATTCCCAGGAACAGCCCAAGGCTGGGATCTGCTGAGCCAGCTGTCAGGATGCACTCACCCCTGGGAGAGTCTGAGTTTATAGGGCTGCATTTTGGGGCTGTGCATTCATCCGGCCCCATAAGCAGCCTGGGACATCCCCTCTGCAGGAAGATGCTGGTGGACAAGGAAATATTCCAAGAAATGACATAGTCCCAGATAAAATGAGCAGGAGCAGCCAAAGAAAGCCAAGCTCCCTGTTGCTTAGTCAAGCAAAAAACCTAGAGATGATGTCAAAACAACTTGTATCTTTACTAAGTTTTCTAAAGCATCCCTATCAAGATTTCTGCAGGGAGAAAAGCTGGCTCATGCATCACACGGAGTGGAGGCTGAGGGCTGAGTAATTTTTCCTAGCCAGGGAAGGGGGATGCTCAGCCACAGACGTCGGTGGGGGCATTCCAAGTGCATCACTTGGAGTGCACTGTCTGAACACTCCTTGGCCCCGACGATGTTTCCCATGCTGCTTATGTCAGCACCCCACGTTCAATATGTTGGGGTTTCTTTTTTTATTGGAAGGCCCGAGTAATTAGGGTCAGATTGTTTGAGGAGGCCAGCTGTTTTCCTAGTACTGAAAGCAAATAAATGCAGCTTTTGTGCTTTGGTTGATTTGCTTTTATGGCTGGGAAAAAAAAAAAAATACAAGACCTAAAAATGAATGGGAAAAAAAATAAATAAGATGCACGGTTTATTAGTTTAGGCTGTGCTGGAATCTTGTTAACCTGCTCATGGCCAGGCAGCACTCAGAGGGCTGAGAGCAGGATGTGCTCAGCCTTTAGCACCCCCTGCTCTCCTCCATCCCTGGTTTTGTGTCCACATCATCGCAGCATTCTTTCTCCTTGGTGCATCCTACTGTGTCCAGCCACACAAACAAAGCTGGACATGCCAAAATAGAGGCATTTCCCAAGGCAAGAGGTGAGGCTGGCCACAATCCCCATCATATTCACATGGAGATAACGGCCCTGCCTTAAGTGCTGCTGGCGCCTGGGGGATTTGGGCTCCTCCCAGTGGGTCAGAGCTGCATCCAGCTGTGTGTCAAGCACACCAAGAATGGCTCAATATGATGCTGGAGTGTGGGGTATGGTCCCACATCCTCAATCATGCGCCTTGGTCATGAGGCAGTGGGGCAGACCACCCAATTTGTGGTCCTGTGTGCCAAAATCAGCCAGAAAATGGGGTTCCCAGCATGAAGGGAGGGTCCTGGGCACCTCTCTTCCACTCCACCCAAGTGGACACAGTGCTGCACTGGGAGGTTAGTGAGGCACAGGGCTTCCCTGCATCCCGTGGTTCAGAAGCTGCTCCCAACTTGGGGCACACAGCCCCAAAGTTCCCACCGAGGCTTTCTCATTGGGGTAAGCTGCAGCTGGGGATTTTGGAACATGCTGAGAGCTCTGAGTGTGGATACAACACCAAAACTGAGCAAACACGGAATGCTGTAGGGCCATGGGCCTAAGCTCCGTGGCATTCTCCATGTCCCAGCATCAATCCCATGCCCAGCTCTCTGTGCCACCATGTTCATGCAGGAACATGAATCCACACGGCATGACATGCTGCATACCAGAGGGCACGGACACACAGGTAGCTGTAGCCATGACTCTGCCCAAAGCCCAGACCTCACTGTTCAGCTGTTTCCTCCTTGTGTTTCACAATGTATTTCCTCCCACTTGTGTGGAAAACATTGCAGCTGCAAAGGGAAGGCCATGGGCAGGGAATGGGGGAGGAGGGGGGGGACTACAGCAGCTCCACACCGGTACCAGGAGTTCCCAGGGCTATAATGGGGGCACACAGCACACATAGGGCCCAGCTGCCCCAGGGATGCTGGGGACCTCAGTGCTGCAAGAGGAAGGAAAAGTTGTGGGTTATGACACCACAGCTATGTCCCCATCCCTTCACCACATCAGCTGTTAGAACTGGAGAGCCACACAGTTCCCACCTCTGCCCTTCCTGCCCCAGCAGGCACTGGTGTCTTTGGGGCCCCTTGATAGGACACAATGACTTCCAACCAAAATGTCCGTCTCCTGACATCCTCACTGCCAATTCCACTGGTGGAACTCCAGTTTTACCCAGAGCAGCATCACAAGCAGCTGTCAGGATCATTTTGGACAGCAGCCACTTCCCTCCACTTCTTTCCCCAGGCTGAGGCAGGTGGGACAGCATGCTGCACCCTGAGCTCACCCCAGCCCCAAAATGTCCACAGAGAGGCACCGGGGATGATGTTTCCCAGGACTGCAGGCTCAGGGGCACTGTAAGGACCTGGCACCATACTGGCAGGTGGGAGATGTCAGCAGAGATGGGCAGGATGGAGCCCAGCTGGTGCCAGGCTGGGGGAGGTGGCTATTAAAGAAGAAGGGAGGAATGAAATTGGATTTGGGGCTGGGGGAATCTAGGTGGGATAGGAGCTTCTCTTGCTTGCTGGCTGAGCTCATGGGGCTGTGCAGTGGTGGCCAGCAAGCTGTGACAGCTCTCTGTTTTGGTGTTCCAAGGGAGTAATATCTGCACCACCCGAGGGGTGAACTCCTGCAAGCAGTGCCTGGCCGTCAGCCCGCTCTGTGCATGGTGCTCTGCGGAGGTGAGTGCTGGGATGGGCTTTGGGCTTTGGGCTGTGGTGTTGCAGCAACATCTGTCTCCATCTGTTCCTGCTGTTTCTAAACACACACCTTGGTGGCATCTGGTGTTGACTACAGTGATGTGCACTGTGGAGTTTAGTGTGGGTTCCCTCCTTTGCTCTCAAAATCTGCCCCTGTTCTGAGTGGGAGCTCTGGAAAGTGCTGCTTCTTTCATTGCAAACTCACTTTGTCTCAAACTATACACTTGGAAAGCTGTTTCCCTTTTGGTTTGCTTCTTGAAAGCTCCTTGTGAAGCTCTGACTGGAAGGAATCTGATTCATGGAAAGGCTGGGAAGGGGATTTAGGAAAAGGAAAAATAATACTGATAAGAACTCGAGTTTGGGTTTAAATGCCCTTTAATAGTGGGAAAATGGGGGATGGAAAGATGAAGTTCCTGTTTTAGGTTATAGAGGTAAAGAGAGGTCATGAGAGCTGCAGCTCTGAAATTCACTATCTGTGTGTGGGTGAGATGCAGAAAGATCTGCCACTGTGCTCTCCAAAAATGCTGCCCTTAGGGTTGGTCCATCAGAGGTGTAAGAGGGGAAGTTCCCAACAGTGATGCATCTGGTGAGCTGCAGATAAAGGGGAGATAAAAGGTGAAGGGCTCAGTGAGGCATCGTCATAACAGCGTGCTCCTTGTGTGTTGCAAGAAAGGACTAAGAAAAGGCTTCTGCTTCTGCAAATGTGGAATTCTCCTCCACAGATGAGAATTCAGCCCATGGGGATGGGGATAAGACCAGGAATACTGATCTGAGCTGTGGGATGATACCCAATTGCTGCCCACCTGTAGGTCCCAGCAGATCCTATCACATCTTCCCATCTCGGGATGCATAGAGGTGCTCCTGTAGCTTAGCCCCACTTATCTCCTGCAAGCAGTGGCTGAATTTGTGCTGTGATAAGGATTCAATCCTCTGTCTGCTCCTTCCCAGCCTGGACTGCTGGTGTACTGACGCTGCAGTGGGGGCTGCTACGGTTTTAGGTTTTTGTTGTGTGGTTGTTTTTTTTTTCTTCCTCAGATCAGCAAAGGTTTCCAAAAAAGGCAATATTTCAGGCACTGTTTGGGGTTGTGCTCATGGACAGACGTGACAAGCAGTGAAGGAGTGTCCCACTGCCAGCAGCCGGCCCCAGAGAGCCGGGCTGTGCAAACTGCTCACACAGCTCTGCCTCCAACATCTGGAGCACACTGTCTTAATTTAGCAAATGAGGGCTTTTTTTCTGAGAGTTTGTTTAATATCCCCAGGGTGGAGGAGGTCTCTGATCCCTCTCCCCCTCTCTTTTTAAAGAGAGAGTGCCCTTTCTTGTGCTCCTTCCTTTCCCACCCAGGGTTAACTTTTTTTAACTTTAACTTTTTTTTTTAAATTTACTCCTGCTCCATCCTAGCTTTGAAAAAGACAGAGGTTTGTTGCTGTTTCTTGTGATCACTGAGCACTGAAGTAGAGGACATCTGAGTTCTCTTTATTTTTTGGGAATCCTGACCACCCTTACCAGCTAATGGATGTGCCCACCCTTGCACTTTCCTTTTTGGGAAAAGCCAACTCAACCTTAGAGCTTTAAAATCACCTTAGAGTACTGTGGCAGAATTTCCAGGATCTCACCCACCCAAAATGTTATCTACTCCAGGCCTCTTAGAGAGAAGAGGGAGGTAGTGCTGAGCCAGGGCTTGGCTTGGAGAAGCCCTGGAAGCTTTTACCTTAATCCAGAGATGCCTTAGGTCCTCCCACCAGCTCTCCTGCAGAGAATTTCTCACTACACATGGTTGCCTGTGAGATGAAAGCAGAGATGCCCTGGGAATGTGTGACATGATGTAGTGCTGATGGTGTGGGATGGGGCTGGCTGACAGCATCCTGCCTGGCCCTGTCCTCTCTTATGTGGTTTAGAGGAGGAGACCAGGAGTGAACCCATTGAGTACCCAATTGCAGGACTGAAACCCTGGCCATGGAATGATGGAGTGGGTGAGGTTGGAATGGATCTCTGGAAGTCATTGGTCTGGCTGCCTGGAAGGGATGTGAAACTGGGAAGTGTCTGCTGAGGGCTGTGGGGTGGCTTGTGATGGAGGTGGGACCATCTGCCCTGCAGCATCTCAATGGGGAGCCCCTACTGATGCCATCAGGGCTGTGCTAGTGGGTCTGGGCTGCCTCTGAGTCACTCCAGCTGAAGTTCCTGCGAATGCCAAGTTGACAACCTTTATAGGGAAAGGAGAAAGATGTGACTCTGGGATGAAAGAGCTTCTCCATGGATAGCTCTCAGTAGGAATGACGCTGCTGATCCTGGAAGGAGCTGTGTGCCTTTCTGGAGGCCACCAGCATCTCAAGGTATCACTGAAGAGTCTGGAGTCATAGTTAAAAACCCTTCTGCCCATCCCGCTTCTCACCCTCATCTCTCTCATGCTTTCCCTGCCCAGGACAGGATTGTACGTAATTATTGATGGGGTCTTTTTTGAGCCCAAAGCACTTGGGAGAGCTCTCAGTGGCCATGGGGAGGTATGGCTCCAGAGGTTCAATGTCCTCGAGGGCTCTGCACTCTGCAGTAGGAGCCCACGGGGTGAACTGGAGGAGTAGGGGATGCACAGAGTTCATGTGGATGGACAACGTGTCCTGTGCACCATAGCGTGCTGCATGGGCAGGAGTGGGAGGCCACCAGGGAGGAACACGCCTGCTGATGTATTTTCTGGCTATTGCTTAGGCTGACGGAGGAGAAAAAGGCAGACAAAGGCCACTGCTGCTGGAGAGGGCCTCCTGATGCTGTTTGCACTTTTCCCTTTGTTTGCATAAAGCACACAAATGAGTTCCTGGGTTCAGCCCACCTGGCTCCGGGGGAGTCAATACTGCGGGCTGGAGTGGTGCTGGGGAGTGCAGATCTGCTTCTCTCCCCTCCCAGGACTCTGACTGGAGAAAGCTCCAGGCTGTGGGAGGGAACTGGAGGAGCCCCACCGAGGGGAGGGCAGTGGTAGATTGCGGGAGAAGAGTCCTTCCCTTATTAGTCTCGATGGGAAACGTCACCCCCTCTGGGACTGCCAGAAGCCCCTCTGCATACCCTGCGATAAGGGCAGGAAGCTTTCTAGGAAATTCAGGGGGAGCTGGAGCCCCGCTGTGACTTCACACTTTCCGTTTCCTGCCTCTGACGGGCCCTTGACTGCCTCTACCACAGCCTGGTTGCCTTTTTGCTCCTTGTCTCCTTATTTGGATCTCCTTTCCCCTGCTGTGCTCCAGCAGGAAGCCAGGGAGCTGCTGATAAGCTGAGCTGCTCTCAGACGGGAACACCAAGCTCTCCCGCAGGGCTGACTTCGCTCACAGCAAAATTTCAAAGATTGCATTGAACTCCGGGGAGAAGTTGGGCCATCTTTAACCAAAGTTTGGAAGAGACGGTCATAATATTAAAAAATCCTCAGCTATGCCCAATCGCCCATGCTCTTGTTCAGCTTCACCTCTTCATGCACACAGGCACCTCGTTAAAGTGATTTTCCTCTTTGGCAAAACCCAAATGCGAGGCTCCAGCTTTTAGATCTCAGCAGAGGTTTTGGTTCGGAGGAGCTGTCCAAAGCTTCTGACTGTGTCCTATCCCACAGGCGGTGGCACAGTCGTCCCCACGCTGCGACCTCCTCGCCAACCTCCTACAGAATGGCTGCGGGAAGGACTTCATTGAGTTCCCCAGGAGCAGTGTCACGGTCGTGGAGGAGCGGCCGCTCAGTGACAAGGGCTCGGGGGGGTCTACCACCACCCAGATGAGCCCCCAGAGAATTCAGCTGAACCTGCGGCCGGGTAAGAGCCTGTAAGATGCTGTGGGAATAACCCAGAGAGGTAAAATGATGGATAAACTGTCTCCACAGCCTTCTGGCTGAGGTTGTCTCGCACCCATTGAGGACAACACCAGACTGGGGCTGTGACAAGGCCCCCAGTGATGTCCCCAGTTGGGCAGGTTCCCACTCATTCTCTCGTCTCAGTCCTCTGGGACCCCAGGGAGTAGGATGGGATGAGGCTTCAGCATCTCATGGGTTTGTCTTATAAAGCCATTTAAACCTTAGCTACTGCTTTCTTAGTGCATAAAGCTGACACCAAGCTTTCAAGCAAGACCTATATAAAGGGACTTTGAAGAAATATGTGTTCATGTTTTACTCCCCACAACTGATGTCCCCTTTGGTGTCACTCTCCTGAGGTTTGGGGGAAGTGGGGGAAAAAAACAGTGCCTTTGCTGTGGCTGTGCCCTTCAACACACATACCCCAGCCCTTCCCCTGTTTTCCACCCACTCATAGATGTCCTAGCAGGAGCAAATTTTGGATCTGTATGCTCACTCAAGCCCCAGGGCCAGCTGCCAGTGGCTGATAGCACATCCCTAGTTTTGGCCAAGGTGGGTCCTGTAGTGAGTGACAGCAGCTCTGCTGTGTCTGCCTCCCCGCCCAATGTGAATGTGTAGCTGCTCAGTAGCCATTGCTGTCACTAGGTCTAAAGGCATTTGGTGTGAGATAGTGTGCTGCCCTAGGGAGAAACAATCTTCAGCTCAAGAATGAAGACCAAATGCTGAAGGTTATAACTAGGGCAAAATCCAACATGCTCAGTCCTTGTGGTTTTAGCTCAATGGGGAAGAACAGATGTTCTGTGGGGACAAAACTGGGACTTCTGCCTGCATGGGAGGTACGGACGGGTTGGAGCTGGAGTTCTTTGGGCTCTCCTTGATTTTGAAAACACCTTCTCCATCCTGAAGATCAAAATCTCAGATGTGCAGATTGAGTAGGAAACATGAAAACAATAATTAAAGTTGATTAAGGCTTTTCTTCTTGACACATGAGGTGGTTTGAGAAGGCTGCAGCTGTACCTCAGCTTACATTTCCAAGAAGTACTTTTGAAGAACAAAAAGAAGCTTTGTCTCTTTTTCAAAATGCAGAAAGAAAGGGTCAACCTTAAGTGTTTCAGTGTTTTTATTTATTTTTTGAAGTGTAGAACTCATTGAAACTGGACTGTTCCCCAGAAGGTTCTGTGTAAGGAGGTTTTTATTTCTATTTCTATTTTTATTATATTGGTTTTTGATGGGAAGTGTTTCATCAAAAACCTTGGCAGCAGAGACTGGGAGGAGCCCAGGGGAGCAGGAAGGAACAGGAATGGAGGAGAACTTAGGAGATTCTTGGGGCCTCAGGAGCTCTTGAAGCAGCCACAGAGTTCCCCTGGTTGTCCGTGTGAGTCTGTCTGCCTGCCTGTAGTGTGTTTCAGTCACTCCATCCACCACACATTGGCCACACTTATCACAAAATAACTATGGGACTCAGCTCTGAGCAGGAGAATCTTCTCAGGCCCTAGAAATGAGAGACTTGGAGAGCAGGAGCTGTGGGGCACATTGCTTCTCCAAGGGGTGCACAGCATGCCTCATGTACAACCACCCTGCCCTATGTTACTCATTTTTGTACCTGGCTGTGATATTCTCCTCCCAGCAGCTTTAGACCATCTCCTTGGGCTTCTGCCCAACTTCTAGGCTGGCTTTCTCTCCAGTCTTGTGATGAGACTTGATCTTCTGAGGTCCCTTTCAACACCTAACAATTCTGTGATCTCCCTTTGCTTCTCCTGGAGGATGATCTCTTACTCCTCTGCCCTGTCCCATTGTAGATGACTCCCAAATATTCCGTGTCCAAGTGCGCCAAGTAGAAGACTACCCTGTGGACATCTACTACCTGATGGACCTGTCCAACTCCATGAAGGATGATCTGAGGAACATCCAGAACCTGGGTACCAAGCTTGCCAGCGAGATGCGCAAGCTCACCAGCAACCTTCGCATCGGCTTTGGTGCTTTTGTGGATAAGCCCATATCCCCCTACATGTACATCTCTCCTCCAGAAGCCATCAGCAACCCTTGCTATGAGTAAGTGCCAGGCTAAGGGAAGTCTGTAAGGGCCATAAGCTGTTGGGGCAGCACTGAACCGTGTTTGCAAATCCATGGAAGTGAATTTCAGCATAAAGTTTGGTGTTTGGTTTTGAAGGAACCACACACCATTTTTGTTGAGGATCTAAGAAAGTTTCTCCTAAAGCTCCCAGCAGTACAGAGGCTAGGAGATGACCTAAGCCCAGCTTCACTATAAGATTACAGATTTTGACAAGGTCCTTCACCATCTGTGTCCTCAGGCTCCCAGGGTAGTCAGGTGGATCCCTCCAGCACATCCAGAGGAGGACCACAGGATGTGAAATGGCTGCAGGGTGAAAAATGGGAGCTGGAAGCACCTGTAAGACTTGTGCCCTGACAACTCTCTTCCTGCAGGATTGGGGATAAGTGCTTGCCCATGTTTGGATACAAACACGTCCTGTCGCTCACAGACGAGGTGATGCGCTTCAACGAGGAGGTGAAGAAGCAGAGTGTCTCACGGAACAGGGATGCACCCGAGGGTGGCTTCGATGCCATCATGCAGGCCACCGTGTGTGATGTAAGGGTTAACAAGGCCTGGCTGGGGCTGGAGCGGGTCATCAGGCTGGGCCTGGGTCTTGGCAAAGAGCACCTGCTGTACCAGGACAGGGCCATAAGCAGCTGGGCTGAGATCTAGATAGGGTGAACATTCAACATTTAACATTCAAGGGGATATCTAGGTCCTCAGCCAAGAAGAGGAAAGAGCAAAGCCTTTATGGGGTCCTGGGAGGTGAGAAGAGCAGAACAGGTGCTCTGGGAACAGAGCCACACCACTAGAAACTACCTTTGGCTGCAGGACAAAATTGGCTGGAGGAATGATGCATCCCACCTGCTAGTTTTCACCACGGACGCCAAGACGCACATCGCACTGGACGGCAGGCTGGCTGGCATCGTGCAGCCCAACGATGCCCAGTGCCACATTGACAAGGATAACTACTACTCGGCTTCCACCACGCTGGTAAATCCCAACCCATATGTGAGATGGGGCCCAAATCTCACGTTGGTGATGAGAAGGGTGTTCCATCTGTGCTCAGAGAGCTCGATGGGGTGGTTGGGAGTACGTGTTCTCAGGGTACGGTCTTTCCCCAGGACTATCCCTCTCTGGGCCTGATGACCGAGAAGCTCTCTCAGAAGAACATCAATTTGATCTTTGCTGTGACAGATACAGTTGTTGGTCTCTACCAGGTAATGGCTGCTGTGCAGAAACCTGCGGGGGGGGGGGGGGGGCCGGGGCCTGAGGAGCATCCTTTGCAGCTGGCCACAGGTGGTTGGGCACTGTCTGGCTGTCCTCCATTCTCAAAGCACCCTGGGAAGCTCTTGCGTGCATGGAAATAGGTTGACCCAATGGTGCTCAATGTCATGAGCAGACTGTTTCTGATGCTGTTTCTCCAGAACTACAGCGAGCTGATCCCAGGCACAACTGTGGGCACCTTGTCCAGAGACTCCAGCAATGTCCTGCAGCTCATTGTGGATGCCTACGGGGTGAGTGTGCAGTCCCATGAGCAGCAAGGTGTAGGGGCTTCCTCCTCATCTTAAAAGAGCAATCACCCTCACAGGGCATAGACCTTGCCCTGAGCTGCTCGAAGGAGAGCTGTGCACAGTGACAACCCCAAAGAAGCCCTCCTCCTCCCCACGTAACCTCTACAAACCGCCCACATTCTCTTGGCATTTCCGTACCTTCCCATCCCCTAAAGCATTCCCCGTGGGAAATGGCATGGACTAGCTGTAGGAAGTCACGGAGCACTTGGCTCCTTTCTTGCATGCACAGGAATATTGCTGCAGAGAGGAGGCTGCTGGGGGTGAGCCTCTGCCCAGCTGTCTTCTCCATCGTTCCTCTCTACTCCTCCAGAAAATCCGTTCCAAGGTGGAGCTGGAGGTGCGTGACCTTCCTGAAGAGCTGTCCCTGTCCTTCAATGCCACCTGCCTCAACAACGAGGTCATCACTGGGCTCAAGTCCTGCATGGGGCTCAAGATTGGGGACACGGTGAGGCTCCTGTGTGTTGGCTGCCTTTCTCTCTCTCTACACAGTGGTGCTTAGAGCTCATCTGACACTGCACCTGTACTATATGCTTCCTTCCCATCTCCTGGGAGATACAAGTTATTGCAGGGGACGCTATGATCCCTGCTTTGTGGAGAGAGGGTCCAGGTGGGTGGGCACAAGAGGGAAAAATGCTTCTATGAGTCCACTGGGTGCAGAATCTGAGGTCTTTCTGGACTCAGTGTATGGGTTTATGGACTGATTTTTTCCTGGATACTGTAGTGGGCAAGTGTCCTGCTTGATGCTGGGGCAGCGTTGAGAAGCCATGAGAGACACGGTCTGTCCTATTTCTGGGCTGCCTGAGCTTGGGCATGGAGAAGGCTACAATGGGAACCCCAGCTCTGCATGGGGATACCAACACCTGGACGCACCTTTCTGCCCCCAGGTGAGCTTCAGCATCGAGGCCAAGGTGCGGGGCTGCCCACAGGAGCCCCAGAAATCCTTCACCATCAAACCCGTGGGCTTCAAGGACAGCCTGACCGTGGTGGTGAACTTCAACTGCAACTGTTCCTGCGAGAGCCAGGCTGAGGCCAACAGTGCCTTCTGCAGCAAAGGCAACGGCAGCCTGGAGTGCGGGGTGTGCCGCTGCAACCCTGGGCGCCTGGGCTCACACTGCGAGTGCTCGGAGGAAGAATACAACCCCTCGCAGCAGGACAACTGCAGCCCACAGCCAGGCCAGCCTCTCTGCAGCCAGCGGGGTGAGTGCATCTGCGGGCAGTGCGTGTGCCACAGCAGCGACTTCGGCAAGGTGACGGGCAAGTACTGCGAGTGTGACGACTTCTCCTGCGTCCGCTTCAAGGGCCAGATGTGTTCGGGTGAGTGTTGTGCTCAGGGCTGCCTGTTTCATGGGGAGTGCTGGAGAGGTGTTTTTGGGGGCCTGGCACATGAGTTGTCCCCATTGTTGGCTTTCTTAGCCATGGATCAGTTCTGGGTGTGAAGCAGCGACTCCTGTTTTGGCAGCCTGTGCCCCAGAGCCTTGGCAGGGTGATGAGTTCAGAAGGGTACAAGCAGACTTTGATCCTTTGAGCCCCATCAGGGTGGCTGGGGGGCACCAAAGGAAGCAGCTCTGCAGTGACAGACCTTGCTTGAATCCCACCAGCTCTTCTGAGTCGGAGGTGTTCCTCTGCAGGAAAAATCACCAGGGTGGAGAGGGAGAGGGTGGGGAGAAGCACTGGGATGTGACATCCCTCTTGCTGCCACCCACGACTGCTCTCATGGTGTAGCATATTTGCACAGCATTACCCATATCAGGCACAGAGGGCAAGGATGCTGATTGAGATGGGTGAGCTATTAATTAACCCCATCCGTTGTTTCCCAGCTCCGTGCCTGAGCCCTTCACCCATTTGGCCCAACTCTGGCTGTGTGCCCAGGGCTGGGGAGGAAATGAGATGGGGGGGAAAAGTGGCCAAGCCCTCCCCAGAGGCACTACCCACAAAACCCATTTTTGGCAGACACCCGCCCTGTCTCTGACGGTGCTCTGTCTGACCCTGCTGCCATCAGTCATGTCACACTTCTGCTTATCTCCCCAGCCTTCCCCCACGTTTCCATGTCGTGTCACACAACACGGCACTATTTTCCTGTGACTCAGTTCCTCGTTAGCAGGGTTACACATTTATTTCTCATGCCAGTGCCCCTGAGGCCATGCGAGGGGCTGGTGCCCAGCCCTCCCCAGCTGAGAGCAGAGTTCCCAATGCACTCTGTGCTCAGGCAGGGTCGGCGTGTGCCAGCTCTGTGGCACTTCCACCTCTTGCTGTGTCTGGTGCTTGAGTCAAAAATCGAACCACAATCCAAATAGCTGCGGGTTCTGGCAGGGTTTGAGGACGTCGGTCTGTCTGTCTGTCTGACCAAGCCAGGCAAGCACACAGAGCTGACTGGGCTTTTCCCAGCAGTCAGTTTCCCATGTATGGTGCAGGGCTGGGAAATGACAGCAGGGATTGACCAGATGTCTTGATTGAATCCCCAAAGCTTGGGTAGCTCAGATGGAGCTGACTGAGCATCTCCAGCTACTGCCACTGGAGCTGAGACAGCTCAGCATGAGATCTGGCTGTTTTCTTGTTTGGGTGGGATAAGAGGAGCACTGGGGACACAACAGACAGCAACGTGATGGGGAACAGCAGTGTCGCACCCTAAGAACGGTGGAATGGAGATATTATGGGCAGCTGCCCCACCTTGCTGCACCATGCTCCAAGTGCAGGAGCATCCCATGGGGGTGATCCCCAGCAGGGATCTGTAGGGTCCTGATTTGAGGGTCCTGACATCCTCCTGGCTGTCCCCAGGGCACGGGCAGTGCAGCTGCGGGGACTGCCTGTGTGACTCAGATTGGACCGGTGACTACTGCAACTGCACCACGCGCACCGACACGTGCATGTCCAGCAATGGGCTTGTGTGCAGTGGCCACGGCACCTGCGTCTGCGGCAAGTGCGACTGCACCCAGCCCGGCTCCTATGGGAACACCTGCGAGAAGTGTCCCACGTGCCCGGATGCCTGCACCATCAAAAAGTGAGTTCAGTTGGAGATCTGGGGTGGTTTCATTAGGTTTTGTGTCTGCACTGGGGTCAGCACCCCCTGCTCCTTTAGGCTGGGGGTGCAGAGAGCAAAGGGAGGGTGCCCTGCCTTGATGATGTTTGATGTTGTTGACAATACTTCTCCCCTCTTCTCCAGGGAATGTGTGGAGTGCAAGAAGTATGAGCGGGGCATGCTGGTGGAGCAGCAGTCCTGTGGCCGCGTGTGCCGTGATGAAATCGAGACAGTGCAGGAGCTGGGTAAGAGCTGGGAAGGAGAACACAGCACAAGATCCTGCCTAAAGCACGGATATTTGGAGCTGTGTGCACCTTCCATGTGTGCCCCCACCACTAGGGCTCTGACAGCTGCTCACTCCCCCAGGTGACAGAGGCAAGGATGCAGTGAACTGCACCTACAAGGATGAGAATGACTGCGTGGTGCGCTTCCAATACTATGAGGACTCCAGTGGCAAATCTGTCCTCTATGTCATAGAGGAGCCAGGTAGGGCCCAGCTGAGGGTCTAATTGCAACTCACTGTGGGGAGTCTGCAATAACCTGGGGGCTTTGTACCTCCCAACCAGGCTCTGGCACGAATTACAGTGCTGCTTTGTTCCCTGCTCTGTGTACCCGGGCTGTGATTGCCTGCCTCTGTCTCACATTTCCCCGCACTGCCAGGTTTATTCACCCCCCTGCTGAGCTGCCAAGGACAGGCTCAGCCCTCCCACCCCAATTCTGGCTCCAGGGGTCTCATTTTCTTCAGCTCCAGTTGGCCATTCAGAAATAATACTGTGATTGCACCCATAGTCAGGGGTCTGGCTCTCCGTGCATGGAGCAGAGCTTCCAGCATCCTTGGGGGCTGCTTTCAGCCTGAGCAGGGGGCTGTGTAACCACAGAGCCTTCAAATCCAAGGTCCTGAAAGCAGCTCCAGGTCTAATTGCAGCAACCCAGCCCCTTCCCAGCCCCAGCACTGCAGGTACAGGCAGTGTGTGGGGGGAGCAGTGTGGATGCTCAAAGTTAGAGGTTCTAAAATGGTGGAGAATCAAGCACTCAAGAAATCAGAGGAGCCCCTCTAGACCACCCAGCTATGCCCTTCTATCCCACTAGAGTGCCCAAAGGGGCCAGACATCCTGGTGGTGCTGCTCTCAGTGACGGGTGCCATCCTGCTCATCGGCCTGGCTGCTCTGCTCATCTGGAAACTCCTCATCACCATCCACGACCGCCGGGAGTTTGCCCGCTTCGAGGAAGAGAAATCCAGGGCCAAATGGGACATGGTAAGGGCCAGCGGGGTGGGTGTGGGGGGGGGGCATGAGAACACAAGTTCTTCTTCCTCTGGGTTGAGTGGATCCAGATCCCAGTGCTCCCAGTGTAAGAGCCCAGTCTGTGGTCCCCAGCCCATGGTCCTTGTGGAACAGCTCATCTCTGAAGCATAGCATGGTGGCACAGCAGGACCTGGAGTGGCACCAGCAGCCTGGACACCTGCAGTGGTCCCAGGGTCTGTGCACAGGACGCAGCAAATGTCCCAGCTGCTTTTCCCAATGTATCACTCCAGCATGAGTCTCTTACTCACTGCCCACACCAATGTTCCACCTCATGAGCTGGTGGAACATTGCTGCAATAGGATGCTGGATGGGCTGAGGCAACCACTTTATGAGGAAAGGGGCTGAGATGGCACCAGAGCCTGTCCCTCATCTCCCAGAGGGGAGGGATGGGGTGTCTTTCCTCAGGGTTCTATTCCTGAGCTTCTGCTGCCTTTCCTCCACAAAATAAAACCTCAAGGGGAGCTGTTAAACTGCAGCACGTTATAGCTCTGTCCCCTGCATCCAGCACCCACCGGTGCTTCAGTTTCCCCAAGTGCAGCAAGCACCAATTGATGCCAGCCATAAAGCGATGCTGTTCACTTCTTTTCCAGGGCAACAACCCATTATACAAAGAGGCGACCTCAACCTTCACCAACATCACATACCGTGGGAACATGTAGGATTGCTGCACCCGGTGCTGACTGTGGGATCAGCCCAGGACCATGGGATCTCCTGGAGTCCAGTTTACAGAAAAGCTTATGTGTGTGTATGTGTGTAATTTAACAACCCCTTGGCTGTCTCCGGCCCCACTGTCCATCACCTCACCGTACTGCAGGGATGTGCTTCCACAGCAAACCTCTCGTCCTTACCTCAGTGGGCCAGCAGCTCCTTCGTACACTGAACACGGTGACATGGGACGTTCTGCCTTGGAGAGACTGTGAACTGCTCATCGGGCCGAAGGGATTTGGGTAGAGCCCAAGGACAAGCTGCATTCTCCTGCATGGCCCGTGTTGGAGGAACCCACTGAACAGCTGCAGCCCTCGTGTTGCCATGTGGGTTGAGGACACACAAGTAACCAGACGACCTCCACCTTTCTGATATTGCTGTGGTCTGGGACAGTGCAAAGCATTGTCGGGGCTCTGTGTGACCTCCTCCTTCCCTCCATGTGCCACCAACGGTCACCTTCATGTAGCACCAGCTGTGCTGGTCCCAGTGTCTCCCACCTCTGTCCCCCCTTCACAAAGCACTTGAGCCTGGCTCTCTGGGGAGCAGCCTCCCAGCCTTTTTATGTGCTTTTTGGGCTGTGGCATGATATTGTGCTTGGTTTTCTGTGTGGCTCAGGGTCCAGAAGAGCTGGCAGGGGTCGGACTGCATCCTGCCACCTACAGCTGTGTGTCTCCTGTGGTTTTGTCCCCTGCGGAAAAAAAACATCCTGGTGGCAGAACTGGGTCAGCTGTTGAGATGCCTGCCCCATGCAAATCTCAGTGGCTCTGTTCCTTCTGGTTCTACCACAAAGCAATGGAGATCCCGTGCCCCACGCCCACCTCTAGTGCCCAAGGCTGTCCTGCAGGTGGTGGCTGTGTCCCCTGCCCATCCTCAGCAGCATGGGAACAGGGGCAGCATCAGGGATGGTGCTGGGTGGCAGCTGGGGCTGAGCCTGTGGGTAGGCAGAGATTTGCTGCACCTGTGGGCACTTCCCAGGGTACCAAATAAAAAACCTCAAACAATCAGTGGTGTCAGCATCCAGCCTCGCCCAAACGGGACTGGGACTGGGACTGGGACTTTCACTTTCCTTGAAGCTTTTGAGGTCACAGGGCAGTCCCAAGCCTGCCGCAGCCTGGAATTCTCCTTGCAGCTCCCACTCTTCACTATGAGGTGAAGGACTTCTGCAAGTCCCTGAAAGTCCTTCCTTGTGCTCGAAAAGCCCCCGAAAGGGGGAAGCTGGGCTGAGACCGCTGCAGGAGCACCGCTGGGGTGAAGTTTTGGAAGTTGGGAGCGGAGTGCTGCCTGGGTGCCCGCTCATCGTCACATCGCAAAGGGCTGCAGGGACACCTGGTGGCACCTTCCAAAGTAGCATTTTAGGAGCACAGGAGATGCTGAAAAACACATTGTTTGAAGGGGTGCAAAGTTGGGCTTGTGAGGATGCTAGGGCTGAGTCCTGTAGGGTCATCTCAGTGGGCAGCCCCCAGCTGAGGCAGAATGGTGGGTTTGGCTCTGACAGCCCCTATTCTCCTTGGAGGATGTGGGGTGCCCACACCATGAGTGAAGGAGAGGCTTTGAGGCAGTGCTCGGTGTCCCCAGCTGTGCTGGGTGAGGATCAGGGCTCATCTCCAGCCAAGAGTGGCTGCATTGGGGCCTGATCCTGCTGGGGGCTATGGGTGTAGAGCAGAGCTCAGCAAGCAGCAGCTGGATGGATAGAGGTGCATCTGTACTCAGGTCCTGAATGTTCTCCCTATCCCAGTTCCACTCTGTGCCTTATGGACCTCTAATGGTCCCCATTGGAACCCAGTGCTCACTGGCTCAATGGAGCTGAGCAAGGGAATGTCCCAGGCACTCCATGACATCAGGTGGAATGCTGGCACCAGGCAGTGAGCTTAGGGACAGCTGCACGCTGTCTAGATATTCCTGAGGCCACCAGGGCAACCAACTGACCAGAGGATAAGCCAGTGGTGGTGCTACTGGATTGAGGTGACCTGGGTGCCAGCACAGCCCTGAAGTGCCTCTGTTCACACCAGGATCTGTCAAGGAGGGAATGAAGCCCCCAAAGAAACTGAAGTCTGACATCCTTATGGCCACTGAGCAGCAGCAGCCACCACAGTGTGGCTTGGAAGAGACTGGTGGCCCCCAGGAAGTCCTCCACACCAAGCAGGACCTCTATGTCTAGTAGAGCCTCTATGCCCAGCAGGATTTCTGTATCCAGCAGGACCTCCACTTATAGCAGGACCTCTACATCCAGCAGGACCTCCAAGTAAGTGAGGGGATGGATGGAGCTTGTGCCTGTCCATGTTTTAGGACTCCTTCATTCTCCCAGCTCTCCCTAAAGGCAGAAAAGCCTCAGGATGGGCTGGGGAGGGTGACGGGATGGTGCCCATCTGGCAGGAGGTCTGCCCAGCAGCGCACGATCCTGATGGCTGAGACGTACCCACCCAGGCAGGAGATGTGCAGGACAGGCATGCCAAAGGTGGATAAAGCAATTCAGGTGAGGGAGGGCAAACCACTAGCCCGTCACCTACGTACATGCCCCAAAATGCCAGGGGTGCAACTGGGCTCTGGCAGCTGCTGAGGCCTAGGTTCCTCCTGTTCCTTTCTCTGGGTTCAGCCCATTCTCATATGGGGTTTGATGGTATGGGTGTTCCCCACTTCAGATCTCCCGGTTCTTTGATGCATCACTCAAACAACAGCGCACTTGGCTCAAGAAGAAAGGTAAAAGCAAATGTGTGAGCAGCAGCCAGGATCAGCTGCGAGCCTCGAGGGACAGCAGTCCCATAGAGATCTTCCCTCAGGCAGTGGGGCACAGGACCCCCAGCCCCCTGAGGTCACACCACAGCACAGGTAATACAGCCTAGCTCTGCCCCTGCGGTGACCCAGGTTCCCAAGGCTCAGGGACAGGCACTCAACATGGGTGTCTCATTTGTAGGAGGAGCGAGATCTCATCCAACACGTGCACAGATCCTGATGAGGAAGAGTGGGAGGACCAGGTAATGAGGTGACCACATTATCCTATAGCCACAACCACCAGTATCCACTTCTCCTTTGGCCTCAAGTTCCAGCAGTCATGAGATGCCTCCATGCTGCAGTCCTCTGTTGGATCACCTGCAGGAAAGCGTCTTCATGCATCCTCCAACCCCAAACTTCTCTTTCCCTTCTAGAAGGCAGAGAGATGAATCCAAGCCCATTTCCAGAGGCTGATGGAGGCTTTCACAAAGAAGGTACACAGCACAGAGCAGACACCACCCACCCTGCATGCCACAACCAGGATCCCAAGCAGGGGTACACTGGGCCAAGCCTCTGTAACACAGAAAATCTCAAGTTCTCATTGAGCTGTGGCATGAGATAAGACCGTGTTTAGCTTATCTCCCAGCTCTTTAATGCCACTGAGCATGGCTGCTGGCAGGATAAGGCCCAGCACCATGAGGACCAGCTGCTGTGAGCCCAAAAAAGGGCTCATGTGGCTGTGCTGGGTGATCTAAAGGAGCATGAGCAGCCAGAAGTGCTCCTGGAGAAGGAGCGGGGCTGCAGGTTGTTCACAGATCCTCAGGAGAAGCCATTTGCAAAGTGATAATAACTGCAGCCCTGCTGAACCTGCACATTTGGGCTGTGTTGAGGCTGTTGGTGCTGGGGACCGCTAGATGGGGATGTCTGTACGCACTCAGCCAGACACTTCCCACTTCTTATCGCTCATCACTGCAGCAAGCAAAAATCTGATGCCTTTTAATAAACCTAAAAATGAGCAAAGCTCTTTCTGATGCAGCTCGTCCAAGGTGCATCCTGTTCTATTCACAACCCAGAACTGTGTTTTCCAGGTATCTGGGAAACTTTCTGAAATGAAACACATTTCCCCATTGGTTGCAGGAAAGGAGATTGATGTTGGAGAGCTGAAGTCTCACCCAGCCCATATAGAAACGCATTTACCAGACCTGGATCACCAGGAGACACTGGGGGATGTGTCTGTGGATGGTGAGTGTGTTGGCACTTTGGGGTGTTCAGGATTTGGATCGTTTTCCAGGCAGAAAGCTTCAGAATCGGTCACAAAGAGGAGAAAGAAACTGACTTTATAAAAGTCAGTGTGCTGACATTTCCCAGGGCACAAAATAATAGGACAACACAGATTGGAAGGCACCTGGGGAAGTCTCTAGTGCCAACCCCAGCTCCAAGCTGGGTCAGCTGTGAGATCAGACCAGGTTGCTCTGGGATTTATCCTTTATAGGATCTCCAAGACTATAGAGCCAGGGTTAGCTTGAAATGAGAATGCTGTGCTCTAGGGAAGCCTGGACCTCCAGCCTAGATGGCTAGCTGGCTGGGGCAAGAAGCTCTAAAATCCCCAAAATCTTCGTGGACATGAGAGTTCTCAGTGTTGTGAGCTCCATTTTTGGTAGAAAAACATAAAGCTGCAGCCAAGAGCCTCCCTGCAAGCTCTCGTCTGACTGTCAGCCCCTCCTTCCTCAGGATCATTTCCCCTTTAACCATGCTCCATCTTCCCCTGTACCCCAGAGGATGTAGCCAGCAGCCAGGACCTTGACTCCAGAGTGGGCACTGCAGAGGTCTCCTCAGCTAGCGATGAACTGCAGCGGATCCTCAGACACACTGCAGGTGGGAACTGGCATCCCCCCCTCCCCTTGTTTTCTGCCTCTGCACAGCTCCTGCAGCCAGAAACCCAGAGACCTGAGGGGGGGCTGCTGAGTGCCTGCAGATGGCCATGGAATTGGGTAAGCCCTGCATGCAGCAGAGGTGAAATTCTCCCCGCTTCTCCCTTCCCTTTAATCTTGTGTTAAATTTTTGCTTTGCATTATTTGGCACAAGTGGCTCTGTGTGCCCTGGCATGACACAAACACCATTCCTCAGTGTATTAAAGGAAAAGGAGTTTTGTGTCTAGAGTGCTACACACAGTGTAGTGTATGGGGGGAAGCAATGGGTGATGAATGGCCGTGGAGAGAGAATTTAATCTTTCTTGGCCTCAGCATCTCACCCTGCCTGGGAGGGAGGGAGTTTCATTGCATTATTGTGGCTATGGTCCTTTAGATCCTCACATAGAATGGGTAGGTGAAAGGCAAAGGAGTCTCTATTATTATTATTATTATTAACCTTTATGCTTTTGCCAAGTCTCTCTCTGCTGGCTGCCAGCATGGAGAGGAGGTTTCCAACACTTTCTTGTTGCAGAGGACACAGATTTCATGGATAGTCAGAGCTCTGATTCTGGAGAGGAGCTGGATCCTGCTGCTGTGAGTGGTGAGGGTCTCTGCCTTCACTTCACTGCCCCTGTTGTGGCTCAAACGTCCCCGGAGAGCATCTCTGTTCCATTCAAACATTGCCCAGCCCCTGTTGTAAGAGATGAAGAAGATATTCAAGACCATGATTTCATCCTGGATGCCACAGCCGGCAAGGTTCACCTGAGCAGCCAGGAGATGTGGGAACACATGGAAGGTAAGGGCAGGTTTTTGACATTTTTTTTTTCCCTAGGAGGAAGCCTAAAAATCTCTGGAAACCAAAGCTGAGTTAAAAGCCTCCTGCATACCTACGCTGGTGCTTGTCAAGTGATGAGGACATGATGTTAATGCACAAAGACATGCAAGACAATTGATCCCATTACAATAATATAGAGAGTTCCTACTCTTGTGAAGTAGACATGGAGGAAAGTCTCTGCAGGAGAGGGACGTGACTGCTCCTTTAGCAGCACACTCCTCCTGCCCTTTTCTCAGTGCTTAACCCTCACCAAGGACATGCCTTCATTTGGAAGCAACAAAGCTCTAACCAAAACATCTTAAGAAAGCCTCTGGCTCATGCAGCAGCTGACAGTGGTCCAGCACCTAGTCCCCCCTGTGCTCTAATGCCTGTCATTTCCACCAGTTTGTTCTCATTGTTGTTGTTGTAGCTGTCTGTTATTTCCACTGAAAGCTCTCCTCTCCCCCTGTAGCTCTGAACATGAGTCTGAGTAAATCCATGAAGGTGGTGAGGAAGATGCAGTGAAAACCCCAGGGAGAAAGTGAGTGAGATCTCTGTAACATTACCTGCTGCCAGATAACAACAAACAGGATCAGACAAGAGTCCTTCGGACTAAAACTCTGTGGCCACATGTTTTTTAAAGAATTGCAAATCTACTGGTAACAAAGCTGAGCAGGGAGAGGCAGACAGACAGACAAGCAGCTGCGGCGCATTTCCAATGGGCTGTTGTTCCCAACAGCAAAGTCAGTGTTGCAGCTCCTGAGCCACAAGGATGGGAAAGCACAGATGTAGAGTGGGCTGCAAAGATTTACGTGGCGCTCTGGCCTCTGTTCCCCTTCTTGCTGCAACTCTCCTGCACTTCCCAGGCCTGTTTTGTCTGCGAGCCACCTCATATGCTCTGCTTCCCCCTCCTAGCAGCGATGGCAGGGCTGTTCTCCTCCCTGTGAGCAGGCAAGATTAATTTCACTAATGTGCTGAAAAGATTTTAAATTCTCTGGAGGACAGAGCTGGAGAAAGGCAAATGATATTAATAAGATGGTTCTTATTTAACTCATCTCCCTCCATGCCCTGGGTGCGCACGGAAGGCAGCAGCACCTCCCTAACATGATTAAGATGGTGTTTGGAACATCGGTGCTTAGAAGGAAAGCAGTGCTCAAGGGGGCTTTTTTTGGTTTGTTTTCAGAGAGGACAAAGATGATGTCAGTAGTGAGGGCTCCATCCCAGCCATCCTCAACATTCACTCAGCCCTGGAGTAGCTGAAAGAGGCACAAGTGGATGATCAGTGAAACATAGAAATATTGGTGTCAGTGACCCCCTGTAACTAGTCAGCCTTTGGCTACCACGAGGCACCATGTACAAGAGGCAGAGAAAGTGAAAACAGACAAAATAGCTTGTACAGGTGTATGGGGGGGCTGCTTTGAAGGGAAAGGCAAAGAGGATATAAGGGATATAATTCACATTTCATATCCAGAAATGTGGCAACATAGTCTTAAGTGTCAGGAAGAAGGAATTTGGGTTTCCCATAGGGAAGGTGCTGCAGCAGGGGACAGGGCATGCTGGGAGACAGGATTTTCCTTGCTGGGTGTCCTGCTGTCCATGGCCAGAAGGACACGGTGGGTTAGTGGTGCTGTAGCACAGAACAAGGAAAAGTGTCATCAAAAGGTCCTTCCAGCTCTCCTCCTTGGGATGTTGAAAATGTGAATGCTGGTGAGAGGGAAACCCTTGAGACTGATGGTTTGTGTCCTTCCACACCCAGAGAAAGCTGCTCCTGGCTATGATCCCCAAACTTGTGTGGCAAGGAAGCTTCCACCATAGAAGAAGGTGTTTAATCCCCTCAAAATAGATACAACCAGGTGAGCATGAAGGTGGAAACAGGGAATGCCTGTCACGTGTTGTACGATCATGCCTCAGCTGCCACTCCATCTCTCTTTATCATTCTGTGCATGGCAGTGAACTCCCAGAGATCCCTCAGACAAGAGATGACTGTGAAGCGTTGGAGAACATGACAAAGAAACAGCACAAAGGTAATGTTATCCCGTTACATGCTTCCCCCAGAAGACACGTTGCCAGCACCAACAGGAGTGGTGGGACCTTTAGGTGGATCCTGCAGCACTGCATGATCCTCCTCACACAATAACCACACGTGGGGGACACAAAGGAAGGGCCAATCCTGTGTCCCAAGGATGTGGGAGATCAGCAACAAAGATGTGGAAAACCATCAATACCCTTTCTGGCAGAGGGACAGCTGAATCTCAAGAGAACAGAGCTGGATCGAAACCAACCACCTCACCCAGCCCCTCATGTTAAATGCCTCTCCTCTCCCCAAATTCCCCAGCTCTCTTGCTCTGTCAGCAGCCACTTAGAGGTGAATGCTTTGATGCTGTCAGGAAGGAACAACCTACTCAAAAATCCCTGTTGGTTACTGCTTCCAAAAAACCTAAGACAGTTAGAGCCTTCCTCCCCCACACCCTGTTTAACCTGTTGTCCTTTCCCTGCCTGCCCTCAGCATTCTCTGATGCTTTCAACTTCTTCCCTAAAGACCTGAATGGCAATATCAACCTTCAGAACCTGGAGATGCTCGCTAAGCAGCTGGGGATTATCTTTGATGGGCAAGAAGCTGGTGTGTGCAGATGCCGATGGTGAGTGCACCAGACCATGCATGGATTGTTCTGTGCATGTAAAGGGACTCCCCTCCCTATGCCTTCCCACTGCTGTACTGAAATGTGTTCTAAGCCAGAGGCTGTGCTTGAGTTGCTGTGTTTTAGCACTCACTGGTGGTTCTGTCCTGCACAAACATGTGTCACACCGCTGTTACAGACCCCCTCGTGCATGCTCCACAGCCCAGCTACATGTGAAAGCTCTATAAGCTTTTTCTCCTGGCCTTAGTTTTCAGCAAGCAAATCCTCCTGTATAGCCAGCTCTGAGCTGCTCACCTGAATATTTTAGTCTAGTAAAAATCTGCCTTGCTAACAGAGATGCCACTTGTTTGCAGGAGACAAAGCAATGCATTTCTCTGACTTCCTGACAGTCATTACTGATGAGAACTGTTTTATTCAGACAGTATGTAAGTAAGAAATACCCTACCTAGGTACACGTTGCTCCCCCCAACAAAACTCTCACGTATCTAGAGGTATCTGAATTACCTCATCCTCATTCTAATTGGTACTGAGCAAGAAATCAGCACGGTGACCCAGCATTGCAGCTAATGAAAAGCTGCAAGAACTCATCCTCCCTGCTGGACATCCAACCAGCACTCAGCAGAAAATGGGGATGGATTCCCCCTGAGCAGAGCTTGCTGGGGACTGCTGGAGTCTCCGCTCCCCCTGAGCTCTGTGAACGTAAGACAAGGCTCAGCTGTGGCCCTGACTGCTCTCCTCCTCTCCAGTCACTGACAAAAATGACTCAGATTGTGTTGATGCCAGAGGAATCCTCCTCCTCAAGGTCTTGCTGAAGCTGGTGGAGTTAGAAGCTCTGCCCCAGAGAACTCTTCTTCAGATTTCCAGGTGAGCTTCCTTAGTGCTGTAAGTCAGAGAAGGGAGTTCCCCCTTTTACTGTGACATTTACTCACTATCTAATTAGATAAACAATCAATAGGGGCCCAAGACTGCATTTCCTGAAATGTCCCATTTCTAGTTGGACGTCCAAAAGCACCTGCATAGCTTTGGTAGCTACTTTACAAAGGTGTTGTTGTAAATACCACGTGTACCCATTTAAATATCATCTTTCCAGGTATACCAGTGTACAGCATCTCGCACTGAGTGGAACTTGGGCTGTGCTTCACTGGACAAAGGTGCCCTCTTTTGTCTTCTAGTTACTACCAGCAGAAGTTTAGGGACTGCACCAGTGAGAAAGCCTGGGTGTATTCTGATTTCCTCGTGAGTCACAAAAAAGAACAACAAAAACAGAAAAGATCTGGTTTATCCCTTATCTTCCTTTGTAAGTGCTGCCTGCATCTCAGTGATGAAGGAAAGAGAGGCAACAGCTTTTTTGGCACAGCTCAAAGTTAATGCTCACATTCTGTCACACCCAATGTCCAGAAGGGAATTCCTCACATCTGCGAGGGTGAAAACCTGACTGAGGTCTGTGCCATGGCTCCTGTTCCTCCCTGACACATGGCCTTCTCCAAAACTGGAGAATTTGTGCTTCTGGTATTCCATTTGGCCCTATATTAGCAAATGTTTCACAGAATCACTAAGGTTGGAAAAGACCTCTAAGATCACCAAGTCCAGCTGTCAGTTCATCCCCACTGTGCTCACTAACCATGCCTCTCAGTGCCACGTCTCCACAGTTCTTGAACATCACCAGGTGTTACATATCATTGTTACCTAGGAGAAGACCCCCACCTCACTGCAACTCTCTTTCTGACAGTTGCAGAGTGATAAAACCTTCCCCTGAGCCTCCTCTTCTCCAGGCTGAACAATCCCAGTTTCTTCAGCTGCTCCCATTGAGACTTGTGCTAACTTCTCACAGTTCTGTTGCCCTTCTCTGGCCACACTCCAGGGCCTTGATATCTTTCTTGTAGTGAGAGACCCAGAACTGAACACAGCACTGAGGTGTGGCCTCACCAGAGCTGAGTACAGAGGGATGATTACCTCCTGTTCCTGCTGGCTGCGCTACTGCTGACACAACCAGGATGCTGTTGGCCTCCTTGGCCACCTGGGCACACCGCTGGCTCGTGTGCAGCCAGCTGTCAACTAACATCTCAAAATTTCCTCCATGCAGCTTTACAGCCACTCTGCCCCAAGCCTGTAGCACTGCACGGGGCTGGTGTGACCAAAAGTTCACAACCAAGCACGTGGTCTTGTTGAAGCTCATCCCATTGGCCTCAGCCCAGCAATCCAGCCTGACCTCCCTCTGCAGGGCCTTCCTACCCTCAGGCAGATCAACACTTCCTCCCTACTTGGAGCTATCTGAAAACTTACTGAGGGTGCAATCAATCCCCTCATCCAAATCATTAGTCAAGACATTAACCAGGGCTGGCCCCAGGGTTCTACATTTCCTACAGCCTAGGCAGTTAATTCCTAAGAGGATCACAGTAAAATGAGCTGGAACAGATCTCGGGAGTCCATCCATCCAGTAACACTCACGAGGGAAGATACAAAATCGAACATTTGGAGTTCTGCTCCAGCGACCCCTAGGGAGAAAGTAATTGCCCTCCAGAGGTATCTCTGGTGGTTGACTAGCTTCATGTTTCAGAAGTGTGTGGAATCTGGGACCTACCTAGTCCCTCCCTGGTCAGAGGAGCAAAACCAAGAAGTGGTTGCCTGTGGCTACACAGTCAGTGACTCTTGTTCTTATTTCCCATTGTCAGAACACACATCCCATTCAGAGAGCCCCTATGCTCAGGTACCCATCTTCCCACCTATTTCAAAGCAAGATGCAAAGGCATGGGTGAAGCCAAAAAATGACAAGCAGAAGCAGACAAAGCAGAGAAAGAAAGAGCCAGTAACTTCAAAGGAGAGCCGCTTCAACTGTAAGAAAAAACAGGTTCAGGATGTAAGAGACATGGCTAATACTTCAGCTACATGTAACAGAACCAAAGGAAAACTGAGGATGAGTCTTAAAACCTATGTTTTGTTTGATCAGACTGCACCCAAGGCTCCTGCTCAGAGCAGCAAGAGGAAACACTCCCCTGCCATTAACTCATAGTGCCCAAACAAACAGCATCACCCACCAACAGCCAGCAAGGGCACGGCACACGTGAGTGTGAAGTCCAGCCCCACCTCTGTGCTCACTCTCTCCACATTTCCTCACCCTTCTCTGCTGTGGTCCTCAGTTACACAGTTCAACTGCTCGTTCTTCTTTTTTAACTTTAGTAGCACAGCTGGCAGAAATATACAGTGGTATTTGGTAGCAACACTTAGAAGCAGCAAGGAGACAGGACTGCAGATATTATATAACTCAGAGTACAAAGTTTATAGAATCATAGAATGGCCTGAGTTGAAAAGGACCTCAAAGATCATCTATTTTAAACCTCCATGCTGTGGCCAGTGTCACCAACCATTAGACCAGGCTGCCCAGAGCCTAAAGACTGGCCTTGAATGTCTCCAGGGATGGGGCATCCACAGCCTCTCTGGGCAACTTGTTCCAAAGTGTTACCTTGGTAATACAGGTATATTGCAGTTAATCCAGAATTGGACTCACATAACCCGTATGCTAACAGTCTGGTGAGTGCTTTAACTAGACATGGGTAATAATGAGCAATTTCATCCTAAGTGTGAGGAAAAATTAAACCAGAGGTACAGTAATAGCTTGGTTTATTACAGTTAATCATCAGCGTGAGTTGGTTTTAACTTGCCTCCACTGCATCCTGGCATGGCACTGAGGTGCTTTTTAGCCTTGTATGCATGTCCGTGCCACACACCCCCAAAGGGGCTGAGCTGCACGGTCCTCCCATGGGGTTCTGCCCCCTAAGCTCCCCTCCAGTCTGTCGGGTGGCACAGGTGGCCCAATGCTACAAGCACAACCTGGCCCTCCGCAAGCATGCCAGCCTGCTCAAGCTGTGGCAGAAGATCAACAGGGCTCAGATCGGCCGGCAGACGGGCAGCAAGCGCTTCTACCACGCTTTCTCCGCTTACTCCTGGTCCTGGTGCCAAGAGCCGGTGACAGTCGATGAGCTGCAAGCACAGGACCGCCGGCATAGCCACCACCGCGGAAGAAGTGGGTGTCCTAGGGCACCAGCAGAGCTTGGTGAACGCTGGATGAAGCTGTTTTGGACCAGACCTGCTGCCACTCTCCCTGCTGGTGTTCAACATGTGAAATAAAAGCTGAGAAGAGTGGGACTGTTGTTTGCATCCCGTCCAGCACAGGCAGCTAGCTGGCCAAAGGGACTGACTATCCCGCTCTGCCCCGTCCGGCGCGGCCTCACCTGGAGCACTGGGTGCACGCTGCACGCACCGCAGTTAAAAGGACGGAGTTCTCAGAGGAGGAAGGCTGAGGGGCTGAGCTCCGCGGCAACGACGCGGCCCGACGGACCCACACGGAGCTCCGCCAGGGGAGGGGCGGCGCTGAGGGAGGGCTCGGCCCCAGAGGGCGGCGCTGCGCGGCGGGCTCCGCTCAGCTCGGCGCGCTCCGTGCGCGCCCCACGTGACACCACCCTCCCGCCCAGTCCCCTCTCGGGTCGGACTCCGGGCGGTACTTCCGCTTCCGGCGGCGCCCGGGCCGTCATGGCGGTGCCCGGTGAGGCGCGGGAGCGGCGGAGGCCCTTTGGGAGGCGGTTCCTCACCGACCCCGCCCGCCTCTTCCAGCACAACGCCTGGTGAGGGCGGCCGCGGCCTCCCCGCCGCCACGGGGTTGGGGGGGGGGTCCTCTCGTTCGCTTTCCCACCCGCTCCGTGGTGCCCCTCCGCGCTCCTCGGGGCCCGGTGTGCCGTCCGCGGCCTGTGCTCGCCGAGCGTCGCTCCTTGCCGGCTCCTCTTCGCGGTTTCAGACATCGCTCTCGCTTCTCTCTCCGCGTGGAGCGGTCGGGGGCAGCCGGGGGGGTGGGGGGGTGAGGAAAGGAGCCGGCCCTGCGCGGGCCGCTGCTGGGGAGCGCTCATCCCTTCGGTCCTGAGCCTGCCTTGGTGGGTACAGCAGGTGCCCTCCGTACATCGGGATTCTCGTGCTTTGGTGCAATCGTTTCGTTGCTGTAGCGTTCTGAGGTTTACAGCTCTTTAACGTCTGCATGCACGAGCGGCTGGTGTGTCAATGGAATGAAGATAAACTCAGCCGTCCGCTGCCGCGTGGTGCCGTGAGGTCATGCCAGGTGTTAGGGTGGAGCAGGTCTTTGCTTGGAGGAAGCTGGGTGTTTGGTTATTTTTCAGAGATGTTAAGTGGACAAATTCTTGAATTTGGTGGGAACTTGAAGGTATTTTGCACTTCTGAAGTAAATATATCCACCTCAAGCCTCTGGCTGCTATGTTTTGTTGAAAATTGGGTATGTTTAAGCTGTAATAAAGTAATGTGTGCATGCATCAGCTTGTCATTCATTTTGGGACTTAGAAAAGCGTGTCCTCAATGGTATTTCCCTGCAGAAATTCCTAATAAGTTTTTGAGACACAACATTTAAGGCTTTGTTTTGTTAATTAATATCAAAAGGCTAATTCTTTCTGTGGTCAGAGTAGTTCTTGATCCTTGTATTCTGCTTTTCATTCACTTGTTATAAAGAAAAAAGGTAAAGTGAATCACTTTAATGACTGCACAGCTTTGTATGCACATTTATTAATAGGTTCTTAATGCTTATTTTTCTCATAATTGGATTTAATATTAAAATAATACTTAGCCTTCCAAATAACCTTAGATGCCTTTTTTCCTTTTAACCTGAGAAAGATAATGGAATTTTTTGACGGCTGCTAAATCGAATGCCCATTTTGATGACCTGCTTGAGTGAAAGTATGCAGGTGCCAACCTGGCAGTTGCCTCCGTAGGAACAGTGTTTTGTTCTCCATGTGGGAAAGGCATCTCCTCTCCAAAGAGGCCTATTCGTGCTGAGTGGTTTTATAGTAAGAATGTAATTCCTCTACACTTGGCTGACCATCAGACAGATAAAAGGATTAAGGAACAGATCTGGTGTCTCTTGGGAGCCCTTCCTGTTACACCTTTTGAGTGCTGCGAGTGCAGCTCATTTGGAGCTGGCAACTACCCTTCCATACTGATAGTTGTGACACTGCTGCTGAGCTGGAATTGGAGATGGCAGAAAAGCCCCACAGCTGTCAGTTTGAAGAGCTATTTAGACCTCTTTTTATCCGTCTTTGCCTTACAACTCTCAGCTGAGTAGTTCACCTTAATTTTTACAACAGGGATAATGTGGAATGGTCAGAAGAGCAGGAAGCCACTGCCAAGAGTAAAGTTCAAGAGAACAGCTCGCAGCTATTGCCACAAGATAAACAAGGTACTTCTAGATGTTACTGTAACATGTACGTCTTGACTTGTGTGCACAGCAGCAGAAGAGTCTGGTCTGAGTTACGTATGCATCTTCATTTATTCATCTTTTCCTTCCCCCTCTCCTAAATTATTCAGAATACATTACCTAGTACCTAGTGGGGAAAAAATGTCAGAGGAGGAATCTTTCTGTCCTAAGTTTACCTTTTTGTGACTGTTCCACAGGAATTGAAGTGACCTTGGTTGGGAGGAGACATCTTGGCTAGAGATTCTTTGTTTATGTTGTGTGTGCTGAAGTACCTGTTTCCTGTCAACAAACTTCTTTGAGTGTAGAGCAACAGCTTCAGTTAGTGCTTTACTGTTCAAAGCTGAACTTACAACAATTAATCTTTCGTTTGCTTACATGCTGCAAGCACTTCATTAGATCCTCTGAAAGGAAGAAAGTAGTATCCGTATACAACTCTACCAAGATCACAAACAGCATGGTAATGAATAAATCTGAAGTGAAGGGAAATGATTTTATTCTGATTGAAGTGTTAATCATCAAAGAGGCAGAGAAAGGTTTATCTTTATTTTTTATTTCCTTAAATTTAGCTTAAAGGATACTGATACATGCAAAGTACAAAGCTTACCTGAAATGGCATTGAGCTCAAGGTATACAGCTCTATAGGGAAGTTACTTGGTTGAAACTGTTCAGAGATAGATGCAATATTAAGCATTCTTCCACACACATTAGATATTATCAGGTCCCTCAGATGATGGTGAAATGATTTCTTGTTCTTTAGTATGATAAGATATTAGTTTGATGATAATCTTGTTTTATCCTGCTGAGCTCTAGGATGGATCCACTCCTTTTGTTCAAATTAGATTGAGTGTGTCATCTGTAAGGTAATGCTGAGCACTGTTGGGGCTATTCAGACACTTGCCATATAGCTTCCAGTTGTGTTCACAATAGCAGATTTAATTATACCAAAGAGCAATCCTCCTCATTTCTTGGATTCCCAGAAGTATCCAGCAGTTTCTATTGTGATACCCATTGTGTCGAGTTCATTTTAAAATCTGGTTAACATTAAAGGGTGCTCTCTGTCATGCTTTGAGAACATATATACAAATATGAAATTGCAGAGAAATTTGATGTTAGAACAGTTTGTCAGGTCTGTATGATGTATTTCCCAGGCTGAACAATGGAGGCCAGTCAAATTTTGATGGCTGCTATTCAATAGGAAGCATGTGGAGACAATGGAAAGGCTGAAACATGGGGAAGTCAACCCAGCCAAACGTGCCTGAGGGGTCTGGTATTTCAAGATTCAGAAATGCCCAGGCAGGAGAACAAAGACAGGCTATTGGTCATTATGGCTGTATTATTCTTTAGACGGCTTGAGCTGTCAGAATTTATTCTGAAGAAAGAGAGAAGTTCTACGTGTTATATAGAAGGTGTATCTGCAGGCTGGGAACAGGGAAAGAAGAGGAAGAGTTGCTTGGTTTTCTTTTGAAGCTCCACAGTTAGCCTGTGCAGGAATCAGGGGATCTGTAATCTTCTTCCTGTCTTTTGTGAACAGTTCATTTTGTTTACAAATCTTCTGCAATGTGAAAGGGTGGGCTTGACTTTGGGGGTGCCCTTAAGAAAATTGTGCAGAAAGGTCAGAAGTCCTTATCAAGTCTCTGGAGGAATCAGACCCGCGTGCCAATGTCCTTATGAGCTAACACCATAAAAAGAATCTTGAAGCAAATATGATGCAAGCTTTTCTGGCATAAGTGGTGCAGGAATTCAGACTGAAACATTAACATGGTCATTTTTAGCTTTAACCCTATTTCTTGCATGATCAGCTGGACCTTGATTTCTTGTATTTATTTTGCTACCCATCCTCTATTCCAGTGCTTTGCAAATGAACTTTAAATAAAGCATCCACATGTTAGGTGGAGGATAGCAGCTCATCAACAGCATCCAGCAGAATTTCACAATAATTTAACATAGAAAGAGCAAAAATCTGGGTAATCTGGAGTGGCTGGCTTGGAATACTGCCACAATTCCTGAGACAAACATCCCGTTTTAGTCAGAGCTTGTTGTGGCATCTTCAGGGATCGGCAGGAATCAGGACTTCATGTTTTTTCTTAGCTGAAAGGGTTTCCAACTTTAGTAGCCTTGTGTATCCCTACTGGTGTGAGGAATGAGTGACAGTTCAGGGAGGAGTGCAACAGAGACGGAATCAATAACACTCATTCCTCTGACATCAGTAGTCACTGACTGCCTCCTCTGCAAATAATGGTCAGACCCGACCCTGCTTGCTTTGAGGTTCAGTGAGATCATGACACAAACTTACTGCTCTAGTCTAAAATTCTGTTCAGCTTGTTGTTTAAGGACAAAGCTGCTTAAAAGGGTGTTATTCTGATCCTCTGTAATATTTTTCTTGCTACTGGATTGTATCTAGCAGGTGTGAAAATAATGCTGCTCGCTGTTTAAATTAATTCTTACCAACTTTGGTCTATCCACCTTAGCTCTGAGCAATTACTTCAGTGATAGTGGTCACTTATCTGATTCCTCTCGTTTTAATTTCATGTGATGCTCTAACCTGCATACAACCATGGAAAAAAAAAAAGTGCGTCAGGCTGGACTCCAAAAGTACTTTTATAAAACATGATGTCCTGTAATCTTGGAGTTACTGTGTAAATGCTAATTGAGCTTTATGCCAGTATAGCTGACTAACTTTTTTGCTACTCAGTCTGAAAAAAGAAGCAACCTATCAGACTTCAGCTCCAGGCATTTGTTATGGAATTCCTTAGGAGTTTTAAGTGTTTCACTTTGTGTCATGGGGCTCCAAATGAACTACTCCTGTGAGCTGAATAGGTTAGTGTTAGAAACTGAAGTAAAACTTGGATATCTTCATTCCAGTCGCCTTCAGAGAGGCCTTTTCTGTTGTCAGTTTCCTTTAAATCCTTTATTTAAATCCTACCAAGACACCTCCTTTTCTATCTCTTTCCCCTTGTTTTAGTTCCTAACAAAATGACAGTAAGGAGGCAGGTTGAGAGTTCACGTGAGATGGTTCAACTTAAATCAAGGTGATTTTCAATCAATAATCATACTTATTAAAACAGATTACTTGAGTAGATGACTGCAGTGATCCCTGACTGTCTGAGCTGATTAAACTCTTGACACCTTCTGATTTGACTGCTGGTGATGTTTTTGTTTGTGTTTACAGAGGAATATGAGGTGAATGCTAAGAGATACTGGGATGACTTTTATAAAATCCATGAAAATGGCTTCTTCAAGGACAGGCACTGGCTCTTCACTGAATTTCCTGAACTGGCACCAAATAGGAACCCAAGTCAAAATGAGGATTCAGTATGTGAACTGAGCTGTAAGGAGGTATCCAGAAATGAAGAGCTGGGAAGCTGTGAAAATGGACATTGCACATTAGAAACCAGAGCAGAGAATCAGTTAAACCCGATAAAAAGCAGGCCTACGTTCTGTGCAGAAGAGCTGGCTCCACAGATGCTGAAACAAAGTCATGAAGATTACCCAGGATCCTCTGCTTCTTACCGTATATTAGAGGTAATAGCTGTAAAACAATCACACGTTGAGTGGTTTCTTGTATGAATATTTGTGTGACTGGATGATGGATATAAAAATATGTATCGTGGCAAACAAGTGAATGGGAATATCAACTTGCATCAGTAAAAAGAGAGGGCAGCTTAGAACAGTTGGGATTTCTTTGGTGTGGACTGTATGCACAGAGCACAAGGACAAGTTTTCAAGTTTAAAATAAAAACTCTAATCTTCTGGTGTTGAAAAAAGCTTTAAATGTCATCTTTTCTATAAGAAGTTGATTCTTTTATTTGTCTGTATAAATCCTTCCCTTATCTTTTATGGTATTGATGTTTGTGCTGATTTTTGTTCATCCTGGGAGGTGTGAAATGAAATAATGAAACCAAGAATGTACAGATGCCGTCTGTTTAGGACCTTATGTTCCATCTAGTGACAGGGAATCTCAGATTAATGTAGATATCATGCTTGTCTAGGTCAAATTTCTAGTAGTTACAAATATGAGACTGCTGACAGCTTGCAGAAACCTTTTGCTCTGCCTCCTCTAGTTTATTTAGTGTAGATATCGCCACTTTTGTTGAGTGCTCCTGTTCTGTGGAAATTCTGCCCTTCCAGGGAGAATCAATGTCAAAAGTCTTTTAGATGTACATTTACTCTGAGCCTTTGAGTCTTCCTCAGATGAATGTTCTTGGGACGTGGTGACTTGCCTGTCTCACCTGGGTATTCTTGGTGCCATATATCACTGAGTGCCCTTTGTGGTTTTTTTTCTTCTCAGACTTTCAGTTTTACAGATTCTTTAGGCATTCACAAGTTTCCTAAATCCAGTTTTGTGAAACTTCAGATAGGAACAGACATGAGAAATAACAATCACTGTAACTCGAGGGAGAGCCATCTAGTGAGGGTAACTCTGAAACAGTAGGATATAATTATAGTGAAGCAAACTTCTTTCTCTATTGCTTTGATTTTCTTTGGAAGGGAATGTTTTTTTTCCAGTGACTCATGCATACTGGTTGTTATGCTTGGGATTCCAACAATAACCATTTTCAGAAGAGCAGCAATGTACAGTTTGTTAGTAAGATTTCTAAGTGAGCTGACTGGTTTCCCACAGTGCTTGTATGTAAGCCTGCTCCTCGGAGCTGAGCATATTTGGATCTTGCAGTGATATTTGCAAATGGTCATTGCCATGCTCGTTTGTTACTTATGAGATGCACTTTGTTCTGTGGCTGTAGAGAGTTAATTTGAAATCAGCTGCATGGGGCGTGTTGAAGGAATAGTTTTCATTACGTGCACATCTGCTTTGTTTCTGCAGGTTGGCTGTGGTGCTGGAAATACAGTCTTCCCAATTTTACAAACCAACAAGTAAGTCGTTCTCATTAAGTTTTTACTTGCATGATAAACCAGGCTCTGAAAAACAATAGGAAAACTGCTGCTTATTTTCTTAGTTTAGTCAATTTCATGTTGAAAGGCCAGATGTAATTGATAAATTATGAGTCTTCAAATAATTGTGATTCGAGCATGGAAATCTTTGGTATTAAAGTACAGACATACATGTCTGCATTTTCATGCAGGCTTTAGTATCTCTCCTTCTCCTGAAGGAAAAGAAAGCAGTCAATTCCATGTGAGAATAACTGAGACATAAAAGAGCAAAATGATGAACCAGATTTTGCAGAGCAGATAAAAGACAGGCAGACAGACTGAGACTAAAGGCCAGGATTTCTGACTCTCAGTTTTGTGCTCTGCTCATTTGAAACACTTCTGTAATGCCTTTGGAAACACCTTTCTCTATATGATGATAGTGTATTTTATTTATTTCAGTGACCCAGGCCTTTTTGTTTATTGCTGTGACTTTTCTACAACAGCTGTGGATCTTGTCCAGGTAAACTCAGTGGTGACTTGTAAAGGTAGGAAGTACTTGGTGCCAATTGCACGCTGACATAAATGTATCATAGCAGCCACCAGCTGTGTAGCTCTTTTGACAGCTTTCTGTTTTAGTTAGCCCTGATGCTGACCCTTGTACTGGTAAAACAGGCAAAAGAGCCACCAAAGTCTGTGGAAAGGAGGGAAGCAGTAGTTCTCAAAAGGCAAGTCAGCCAGATTTCCTTTCCCTTGTGACTGGCAGCACTTTTTTTAAACACAGTGCTCTTTTAGTTGAGTAACTGCTGAACCTTGAAAACATTCAGGCTATTTTTTAACAGCAACTAAAGTTGTGTTTGGTTTGTGTGTGCATTATTATCACTGCAATTCTGAAAGTGTGGTGTGTTTCTGCACAGACGACTGAGGACAGCTACTGTGGTGAAAAAGCTGAGATTTAATCAAAGGACAAATAGTGCTAACAAATTTCAGGTCAGAATAGAGCTGGGAATGAGTCTATGAAGTATCAAATGTAATCAGTGATTTCATGAGATGGAATAGGGAGCACAGCAGCAGATCCAGCTTGCCATTGCATCCTTTAAACTGATACAAGTACTACTTATAGGAGTTACTACAATCCATAGCAACAGCTTTAGAAAATTAAATGACTTCTGGAACACTTCTGATTTTAGGAGTGTAACTTTAGGGAGCTAAGTTTGAAGTTTGGGGTATTGGGAGTGGCTTGCTTTTTGAATTGAAGCACAGACTGCTAATGTCTGCTCATGCTCTAATATCTCTCCCCTTAAATACAGAGCAATGTGGAATATGATTCTTCTCGCTGCTTTGCATTTGTCCATGACCTCTGCAATGACCAAAGTCCTTTCCCAATGCCAGATGAAAGCCTTGACATTGTCATTCTCATCTTTGTCCTCTCAGCAATTCTCCCAGAGAAGTAAGTTTTAAAAATTCCCCCTGGGTCCAAAGAAAATACACATAGAACTGGAGGCCTTTATTAAAGGCACATAAAAAGAGCAGAGATGAAGAAAGAACTTTTGAAGCCTTGCTGGTGACAAGTGGGAAGTACTTGTTATGCTGTTGTACCATTTTCCATTTCATCCAGTTTTAGCCAAGACTTCTTAGTAATCTGTTTAAGTTATACCATCATAACCTACTTCACAGACTTAAAATTCCCTGGCTATTTCTCTGTAATCTTAATGTGTCTTGAGTTCTTCATAACCACAGCTTTACTACTTTACTCTACAGTTTTACAGTGGCGTCAAGGGCTAAAATGGCATTACTAATGTATTTTAAAGGTTGCACCTCTTTTATATGCACCAGCTATTGATGTCAGGAATATCTGGAGCTCTTCTATCTCATTCACTTGTTGCCAAGTGATACCATATGAAAATTGCCAAAAAAAAAAAAAAAATAGCAACTAGACTGACTGATAAATAACCTCGCTGTACTCCTTAGTATTGCTGCATGAGATCTTTCTATGAAATGAATTAATTAGTTGCAGCACTTGCTAGATAATACAATGATCTGTGTGCTGTGCCATCTGTACCTTTATGTAGATTAATCAACAGGTGAATAAGGAAATATTTGACCACCTTTGTTATAAACATGGTGCAGAGTGGCTGTTAGCTGTTAAATAACTGAATTATTGTTAGTATGAGCTCTGCAAGAGCAGGAGAGACAGACAGTCTTATTAAATAAAACATGTCTACCTGCAGTGCAGTATATAGGAGGTGTTTGGTGGGTAGTGATAGACAATGAATAATGGGAAAGTACTCCTTTGAAAGTTGAGCAATACTTAAAGATTAGGCTGATGAAACTGAACCTGCAGTGGAATGTATGGAGATAAAACTAGTAGAGCCAGTGCAAAAGTTGTCAGAAAGTTTCTGGGCATTAATGTGTGTCACAGCTTTTCTAGATATGTGTAAAGTTTCAAAGCAGATTCCATCAAGGAAAATTCTTATCAGAATTATTCTGATAATCAGTCACAGCTTATTCTGTGACTGATCCAGCTTTTCACTAAGCTCTGACAGTGGAATTTGCAGGTACTTTGTTTTAACAAATTCTGTTACACGGTAGGTGTAGTTTTGAAGTGCTGAATGGCTGTCATTGTCATCTTACCATGGCCACAGTTGCTCCTCTGTTCTGAACAGCAGCCCCACCACACAGCCAACACTCATTTTTGGGAGGTATACTTCTGGACCATTAGGTTCAAAGACTAGATGAATTTTTCGTATGTCAGGTGGTGAAAAGGGAGGAGGCAGGTTCAGAAAATAGTTTAGAAAAGTACTGTGATCTTAGTGTGACGTTCAGTTATGACTTCGAAGAATGGAACAACTGAGATGCAAATAAGTGACTTAAAAAATTCATGTTCTCCCTTTCTTATTCCCCTTGGTTTTATTTTGCAGCATTTTTTTCTTCAAATTCACTTTTTGTTTGTTTGACAGAAACCAGTGGAGCTATTTTGGTAGTTACTGAGAGAAGGCTGAGCTAAAGAGGAGGAGAAAAAAAAAAAAAGGCAGAATTGGCAACTATCAGAAAAGAAAGGTGGCCAGATAAGGTTGACCTATCCAAGTCTGACAGAGCTCAGAAAATTTTAGGTTTTGGTAGCTTTTTCTATGAAGTTTTAACATATGCAGAACCGTAAACTTTCTTTTGGGAAAGTAGGCTAAACAGACAGCCATGATTTTTGCAGGCTGCTGAGAACTGCCATTTTGTTCTTTCCTCAGGATGCAGTGTGTCATTAACAAACTGAGTCGCCTTCTGAAACCAGGAGGAATGATTTTGTTGAGAGATTATGGCCGTTACGACCTAGCCCAGCTTCGGTTCAGGAAAGGTATTTTCATTTCCCATGGGGAGCCTTTACAGCTCACTAATAGATTATGCTTCTCTGGAGTAGTGTCTGCTCTGTTTGGGAGGCAGCTCATTAATTCCCCTTAAGCACAACAAGTGCTGGGAAGAGAAGTGCCTCTGTCTTTATATTCAGCAGTTGCTTATTTTTAAATGATAGCTGGTAACTGTTTGAATCCTTCTTGCCCTTAGGTCAGTGTCTGTCTGATAACTTCTACGTGAGAGGTGATGGCACCAGAGTCTACTTCTTCACCCAAGGTAGGAGGCTAGAAAACACATTGTCACCTCTTTTTGTCCCTGTGCACCCAAGTTTTGTTGGCAGGTCTTTCCAGCCAGCCTTTCTTGGAGCAATGTGAAATGTGAAGTGTCTCCCTGCAAGGGACCTGGGCCTGTTGGTTGCTGATATGAATATGCACAGTGAATTCTTAAGTGGAAAATCTTTTTAAATTAAGGCTGGCATGTGTGCTACACTGAGAGGAATGGAAGTGGAGAAGCTCTCTTGAATCTTTGCACCTGAGGAGTATGCAGTGAGATGAACACAACTGGAGGGAACTTCTCTTAACTTCACTGTTCTCACACAGTGGAATATGAGGAGCGTGGTTCAGTATAGAGCTGGGGCAGGCTCCTTAGTTCCTTCCAGTATTTGAAAGGGGATTATAAAGAGGAGGAGAATCAACTTTTTACACAAGGAGATAGTGATAGGACTAGGAGGAACGGTTTCAAGCACGAGGAAGGAAGGTTTAGATTGGATCTCAGGGAGAAGTTCTTCACAGAGATTGCGGTGAGGTGCTGGAACAGGCTGCCCAGAGAGGCTGTGGATGCCCCATTCCTGGGGGTGTTCAAGAACAGGTTGGATGTGGCCCTGGACAACCTGGTCTATCCCAGATCTAGGGATTGGTGGCCTTGCCTGTGGCAGGGGATTTGGAACTTGATGATCCTTTGAGTCCCTTCCAACCCAAGCCATTCTATGGTTCAGTTGCTGCTTTGTGTTCAACAGAAGTTAAATTTCTCTCTCCTTATCACCATTTGTACCCCCAGTCACTTCCACTGAGGGCCTGTCTGCATAGTCTGCTTTAGAGTGCCGGCACAGCTGCAATGAACTGTAGCTGTTCTCCACTGCACAAGTCTCGTTTGTCACAACAAAATTAATGCTCAATGAGTGTTTGGCAAATGCTTCCCTATGGCAAGCATCTGATAAAAGAGCACAAGCTGGGACCTGCTAGCTCTTTACTACAGGAACTCCATACCAATTACATGCTCCCAAACTGCAGCTGAATGAGCTCTCTGCTGCTCAGCAGGACTCAGACTGATTTTGCCCAGGGCCCCTGTGCTGGGGCACTATGATACTTATTTGCTAGGTCAGGAATACTTACCAGTTTAAGTGTTGCAGCCTTGGGGGCTCTTAGTGCTTTGATTGGGCCCCAACTGGGTGTGGTGGTTTTTTTCAGGATTTTTTTTTTCCCCCCGAACATAACCATAATGATTCCAGTTCCCCTCCAGCTTATACAGCAGAGATCTTATTGCTACAATTTTAAAAGCATAGGTCTGGTATCTGATCCAGTTCTTTGCTCTTGCAGACTCTGAAATAGCAGTAGACAGGGGGAAGGGTTAAGGAATGGATCTGTCCCTTCTCACTAGAAGATGAACCTTTAATTGGTTACTAGAGGCAATACCAGTGTCTGAAACTGCTGCTGTTTTCTCTTTGTCAACTCTCTGTTACTCCAGTTGTCCTCACAATACTTCTTTCCTTCCTTTGTAGAAGGTAAATTCAAAGGAAATTTATGAGACTGTAGTCTTGTTTCCACTGTAACACAGTAGTTAAGTCCTGTCTGATCTTTTCATTTCCCTGCCAGACAGAGACCACGAGTTTTCTCTGGCCCATCTTTCAACTCTGTTTAGCCCTCAGTGTGAATACATATCAGTTAAATGAAAGCTGTAGCAACCTTCTCTTCTTCTCTCTGCTTCCAGATGAATTAGATGATCTCTTCACAAAAGCTGGCCTGCAGAAAATACAGAATCTGATTGACCGGCGACTGCAAGTGAACCGTGGGAAGCAAATGACAATGTATCGAGTATGGATCCAGTGCAAATACCAAAAGCCTGCTGCTCCTCTGCCGTGAGGAAGCAGGTCATGCTGTGTCAGATTTTATCCTCTTCACGGCCACGTGCATTCTCCTCCTGGTGAGATGTGTTGTTAGGGAAGTCAGCACGCACAGAACCTGAGTGCCTTTTATAGTGCCTAGCATCACTTCAGAAGAGTTTTGCTAAGGACAGATGGGCTAGGAGGAGACCGACCAGTATTTTAGGTGTTCTGATACCAGGGTGGGTTTTTAAAGTTATTTATAGTTTTTAACAACGTAACAAATGGTCATGCTAAGAGCAGCTGAGCAAGTTGAGTAGCAAGTCTCTCTTACTGTGGATTTCTACATGAAACAAGATCTTCAACCCTGTTTGTGTGTTGTGTATTCTTTTTTTTTTTTGGTACCCAAGACAGTTGGTCTATCTGGTTTCCTTTGCAGCTGGTCACTAGGTATAACATGGATCCCTTTGCGAGCTTATCTCATTCAGTTCTTTCAGTCCTTCAGATCTGTGAAAATCCACAAGTTAAAATACATTTATTGAGGGCATGAACTGAGAGCATGCTTGTTTCTCTGTGCCACTTTCCCCATCGACGTCTCCTGGTGGGCAGATAACGTGTGGAGAACACGGATTACTGCCTTTACTCTCTGAAAAATTGATGGTCTAGGGAGCTAGCACACCATAGCTCAGGTGCTATGAATTCACATCAGGCAGAGTTCAACCTTTCAGAAATGTAGGGTTGATGCCAATTTTGAAGCACCTCAGTGTGCACAGAAACAAAAGCAGCTTGTGGGACCAGAGATTGCGCAGAATCCATTACCTGCTTTTTCTGCCTGAACAGTCAAGAAGAGTTCTTGCTGACTGCAGAACCAGGTCACAAGCTGCACTGCCCTGTCATGGTGATGTGCTAAACCAGAATAGACAAGCCACTTGTATTTGATAAGAAATCTGAAGAATGCCTAACAGCATTTTTTGATTTCTTAAAGGAAACCACGTGTGGCTTTCTGAAGGTATTACCCACTTTTGACAGCTAACAACTTTATCTCCACTTATTTGGGTTGGTTTTTTTTGTTACTTTTAGGATGTGGAACAACAGATATTAGAATAAATTCTGTGGTGGTGTTTTTCAGTGCTGGTTTGAGTAATACAAATGGAGGCTCCACAAACTCACATGCCTGTGGGCACTTGATCTGAAAGATTTCAGCCACTGCTAGGTAACCACGGTTGTTTTTTTTTTTCCCTCGAAGAAGCAATGCCTACTAGTTGTGCACCATTGGCTGAAGAGCAGTTTATGCTGTACATAGCATGTAGATTTTGTTATCTGGACACTAGTATTTGTAGTTTACAATTGCCTAAGAATAACCGTCAACCATAAGGACACAAGGATGATGAAATAACTGCTCTCTTGAAAGGGAGGAGCAAGAGTAAAAAGATGAGGAAGTGTCATTGCCATATTTGGAGGGTCTGCAGGAGTTTTCAAGGAGCATCCTGGTTTGTGAAGTGTTAGAAGGGGCATGTTCTTTGCTAGGCTTGTGGTATCACAGTCAGTTCATGACTTCCACATTGCTATGGCTTCTGTTTCCTGTCTTTTGTTTTGGAAAGGCAACTCAAAAATCATCCCTTGCTACTGACCTCAATCCTTGATGGATCTTCAGTAGGGAGCAGGAGTCAAAGCATGGATGCACCACTGCTTAGGAGGAGCACATGTTCCTTTACTCTCTGAATCCTGCAGGTCAGCCTGTGGGCTTGAAATACCAAAAGAAACCATAGTATTGAAAGCAAGAGAAAATGCCAGTGAGGTTGTAAATTCCCCTTCCATCCCTTCCACTTGCCTCTTAGTGTATTTATGGTTTGCTGGCCACAAGCCTGACCCAGTGCAGGAGCTGTGCAGCTGCTGTTGGTTTTGTGTTAGGCCTACAAAGTCTGGTCCTTGGCCAAGCGGGGACCTCAGGCAGACTAGGATTCAAAGACCCCAGGAGCTGAGCAACTTCATTTCCTCGTCCAGGTGAAGAGTCAGGCTTAGCAAAAGAAGGGCAGTGAGGAGTTGATGTGTTGTAGCTCATGTAACCAGCTCTGTTGCTCTCAGTGAAACACCTCCAGTGTGTTATTGGTGCCTTAGGCAGTTCCCTGAGGAACTTTCCCTCTTGGTCCCTTGGGGGGAGACCACCTCCTGGGATAGCTTTAACTCCCGGGAAGAAAAACTATTGACCGGGGTAAACAAGCAGCTTAATTAGTGTGAATTAAAGTAGCTTGAAAAATGCCTTATTAATCATCCAGGGGCTTGTAAGCAGCACAGGAGAATATGTTTTTAATTATGAACAGGATTTATTTAAAGTTGACGGACTCCCCTTTAAGTTCAAACTCCTGAAAGAGAAGAAATGAAGACTAGTAATGTATTTCTTTTTACTTTGAAGGCTACGTCCCAGTTGTCTGCCTGGTTTTGACTAGGGCTTCATGCAAAAACTTGCAGCCCTGTGAGCCTGCAGCCATTCAAGTGGCTCTGCACCTTTCTCAGCGTTCTTCATTCTCCTGTAATCTTGAAGCAGTCATTGAACATAAACCATGCTGGGCCAGCGTGCTTTTGTTTCCAGACCTTTTTGGTGCTGTTCAAAGAGCAACAAGTTAGTGGCCTTGAGCTGAGCCAGGCCTCCTACAGACAGATACCATCTGAGCTTCCTTCCTTAACATCTGTCAGCTCCCGTTCTCTCTGAACGCTCCTCCAACTCCAGGCCTTGCCTCCTACACTGCTCTGCTCAGGTACCTTGGTCCTGACTTGCAGCAGCTTCTGCCATTCCCATTTAGAGCCTGCTGAGCAGACTGAGTTGCACAATGTATTTCCAGCATGTGCAAATATTTCTTGAGTTTACTTTCGCTGCATCTCACTAATTTATTTTTTTTTCTTTTTTTCACAAGCAGTGTGACATTAATTTTAAAGCAATTCTGAGCACATCTGCTCAAGTTTTGTTCCCAGTGCTCCAGCCTTGTGGCCTGCAGCTGAGGGGCATTGCCAACATAGCTCGTCAAACCTCCCAGGCAGAAGAGATGATTTCATAGCTCTTCAGAGGCACTGCCCCTGTGGTTCTGGAGCCAGACATTGTTGCACTTCAGAAAATCTGGTCCTGGCTCTTGCCAGAGGATGGTGGGTTTCTTTGCAGGTTTGTAGATTTTTTTGGCTGGAAGGGAATCTTATCATCACTGATTCTTACCCTTCGCATAACCCTTTCGTGTAGGGATTGTGGCATCAAGTCCATGACTTGAGCTGAGCCTGAAAACATCCTTCAGAAGGGCTTTCAATCCAGCTGTGATGCTGAGAGGTCCAGCAAATAGCAAGGAACACTTTGCCTCCCTAGGTTTGTATTTCTTCCTCCAGATTTCACGGGTGAGCTCTGGAATCTGGGAGGCAGGAGGGGAGCAAGACAAAGAGAACAGGAAGCTGAGGAGTGATTCTGATATCCTCACTTGAAAAATAAATACATTGTAAATTCCAGTGAGCACTAGAGCTTTCTCAGGATCTTCCTTACTGCACAGGGATGTAGGAAGCAGCAATCACCTTCAATGATTTTTATGGGTACGATTTTTAAGACTACAAATGCTTCCAAGACCAGACACAATTGCCTTCTCTCCCAAATGCTTTTGCTCCGCCTTCTCAGGGTATGTCACCACCATTTCTGGTTGTGTAGTTACTTGCAGAGCTCCCGGATAAATGAAACCTGATTGTTTTCAATAAAAGAGGTGTGAGCAGAAGCAACCTCTGTGAATGCCTGTGGCTTTTGTCACTGCATCGTAACCAAAGCTGAGCAAGCTTCCTTTGTCTTCAGCACTGGGATGTGCTTCTGGCTGGTTTGCAGTCAGATTCCCTACAGGAATCACAGAACCAAACAACTCAACTGTTTTTCCTGAGCACAAATGAGATATGCACAGGTTTTAGTGCCTGGAAGTGAGAGTGCTAATGGGGACAAGGCAGCAGGGGTCACCTTACTGAGGGATTTGTTGAGCATCCGTCCATCTGTGTGAAGATAGATGGAGGGAAACTGAGTCACACAGGGATGGGAGGAGTTCTCTTCTTTGTTCTTGTCAGCCATCAGGACCTTATTTGTCAATCTGAGCGGTGCAACTGCTTTTATTTTGGTGCCAAGTTATAGCAAAATCATTCTGGAAGAGAACAAGCATGTTCAGGAATTGGGAGAATGTGTTGAATGCCCAGTATCACTTCTGCTGTTGTAGCTATTCATCCTCCCAGACAGGGGTGTGTGCTTGGCAAACATCATTCTGTACAGCTATCTGTAGGATTCTCACCCTGTAGTGTTGTCACATACGCTTTCAGGGCACGACAGAGATTATTAGAAGTACAGGGCAGAGGGATGAGTTTTTGGAGGAGTCTCCTGTGAAGTGTGATGCTCTAAAGGGAAAGGAATTGTCGATTCTGTGCTTAATCAGCAAAGCTCTGAAGTTTGTCCTTAACTCCTGCTGAAGGCAGTTAAGTTCCTGTGCTTAACTGCCTTGCAGAATGGGAGCATGTATTGCAGAGAAAGTGGGACACACGGCAGGAAATTACCTGCGCAGGCAACAGCGAGTGCTAATTTGAATTAAGTGAAATACAGCTACCTCTGTTATGGAGAGCACAGGCAGGGAGAAACGAGCTCAGCCTCCTGCCTAGAAGTGATGCGGTGGGATTGGGGATGTCATCCCTCAGAAGGCTTTTACTTTTGAAAATACGGTCTTTGACCCCCACACGGATGTGAAAACAGTGGGAGGAGTGGGACCTGGTTGTGGTTGGAAAGCAGCGATGGCAGAGATTGCTAGCACGTGTCTGGAGCTGCCAGCCTGTTGGCTTATGGCTGTTTCCAGGAAGAAAGAACATCCTAGTGAGACTTGGACCCTGCTGCCCTGACTCATTCTATGCAGAAACCCCAGAGTCTTCACTGTAAGCAGCAGCACAGAACGTGTGAGTGGCAGCTTGATTTGGGGGAGGAGAGCTAGTATGACTGCTGCATTCAAGTTGTTTTAATGGTTTGTAATCCAGAAGACTCTTGTAGTTCTTAGGTTTTCATTTTATTTGGGGGCTGAGGAGTTTTGGGGCCAGTGTGTGATTTGAAGCCAATCCTTTGGCTTGTGAAACTTTCAGCTGATGTGAAATGGAAAGTCTCTGTTTGCAGTCCTGGGGGTCATGAGGGCCAGGCTCACACCCCTCTGCATGAGGCATACCAGGGGATCTTCTGTACAGCTGGGAGGGGAGAGGTGATCCATGTCACCCTTCTCCGGGGTGTACTGGATGTGCCTTTCCTCATTTAGAGGGAAAAACAGGAGAAACTACAACTTCATCCATGCACAAAGCACTGCTCTTGGTCCCCCTCATCAAGATAGAACCACCTAGGCAAATACGCTTCCCTACAGTCTTTAATTACACAGCTGTACATTTTTTCCTGTATCCATCACCAGGGATGGACACGAGGAGGTCGATGGAGGTTGCATGGAAAACTAAATCTATCTTTTCCTTAAGTTCAAGTGACTTCTTCCCTGCTGAGACAACCCTTGTTGTGAGGGTTGGTATGTTTTTACACACGCTCACATAGAGGCTGAATATACTTCCAGAAATATGCATGCAGTAACTCCAGCTTTACAATAGGATGTTGATTTAATTTTCCTCTTACACAAAACTGAGAGCAGTTTGTTTAATAGAGGCTTTCAAGAAAGCCCTGTAAGGTAGGATATTATTATGCCAGTTTTAAGCAGGAGGAAAAGAAGCAGAGGATAAATCCTGCCGAGAATAATATTCTCTTGCATTCTAGGAAGTAGTGGTGAACGAGGACGGGGAAAGCTTTGCTGGCACATGAAGGAAAATCACAGTGTTACAGGCGCGTGCAGAACAAACAATGGTTTTCATTGATGCCACGTGCTTTGGGGAAGCAAACGTGATCATGGAGGTATTCATTTCCTACCTGTGAGTTTTGGCTGGGCTCGGCAGGCCCATGTGCTTCCTCCAGGCAGGCAGGACACGCGCTGCCTTGGCTCAGGCACTGCTCTGAGGTTGTGCTCAGCTCGCTGCAATTGTGTGACCTGGATGCTTTCCTACTGGGTTCGGGTATCAAAGCCTCCCTAATGGGATACCTGAAGGTGTAGACAGAGGGAGGGGCAGGAACAACCTCCCAGATAAACTCCATTGTGTGCGAGGGCGGAGGCTCTGAATGGCCTCAGGAAGGAGTCAGGTGATGGCATGTTATCTTGGAGCAGCTTTTTCTCTGTCTAATGAAAATGAGAAGAGACCCTTTCAACTATCCTGGTGAGGGAAAGGCTGTGCTGGAGCCTATTACACACTAGAGAATCCACATGGGGTGAGCTGTTCTGAGTCTCACAGACTCTCCAGTTGCAGTTCATGCCTTGCTTGGTAGGACAGCCCGCTCTGCAGGCAGGGCTTGGCCTCGTCTGGATGTGATGCCTCGAGATGAGATCATCCCCCAGTGCTCAATCTGTAAGAAACCTGTTGTGTGAACTGATTTTGTTTTGTTTTTTTCCATCTCAACAGCTGTAAAATTTCCAGATTTGAGCTCACTGATGACAGCTTTCATGTTTTAAAGGTTGAGGCAATTTGGTGCTTTCCTCAGGTCCCGGATTCCTGCCATCACAGAGGAATCTCAGCTCTCCTTTTTCTGTGTGTTACGTTGTGTCAGTGCATTCCTACACCTCAGGGCTGCACAGAAACGCAAGGAAAAATGCAGTTAGAATCTTTTACGAGCCTGGAAAGCAAAGGCAAAGCACTGATAACACAAAAAAAAGATAACGACCTTCTGATATTTTATCTGTTCCAAATTCATGACAAAGAACTTGTTACACGCTGTGTTACAGTATCTCTAAAATCTCAGCACATTTTTGCCAAATCTGACGTTGGTTCGCAGCAAAGCAGCGATGCAAAGGTTTTGCTCTTCTTTAGCTCAGCACGGTGCTGGCTGGAGGCTGCTCCAGTTGAATTCAGTGACAAAATGGCTGCGGCAGCCGAGTAGTTCTTCCAAACCGTGATAGAAGCACAACGTGCCAAAGATATTGCTGACATCCAGGGAGTGAAAACGGGAGTGCTGCCACGGGGGATGCAGCAGGAAGCATTGCCGCTGGCTGATGGCAGACCTGGAGAGCAGGATGCTGTACGGGAGGGATCTGGCACAGATGAGGGTGTAGGAGGGCTGGCTTGCCCCCACGGATGAGATAATGTTTGGTCAGCCATGTATGTCCTGCGTTGCTCATAACCATCCTGCCCGCCAGCTTTCAAAGCAGCTCCTCTGAAAGGACCGGTGTGTTGGGGCTGCAGCCTCTCACATGGAAATGGGGGGAAAGTGAGGAGTGTTAGTGTGCCATGCAGGTTTATTGCGTGAAGAATGGAAGGTTTATTGCACGAGAACTCTTAGAGATCCAAGAGCTCCAAATCCACTGAATACCATAAGGAAAATAGGGTTGAGATAACAGAACTTTGTTTTCCTATTGTATTATTATGTCTTAGATGTCCTTAAAGTATCATCTTTAACTCTAGAATTTCAAATTGAACTGGAAATCTTCTTAAACAAAATGTTTAAATTTGTACACATCCCAGCCACTTTGAATTGCAAAACCTTTCTTTGCTCAAAGTCAAAATCAGAACCTTCCTTGCAAGGGCATCCCAGTAAGTGAAGTTTTAATTCTTTAGGACAGTTTTGGGAAAAAAAAAATAAATGAAAAGCCCACCATATCTCTGCTGAGTCCAAATTTGGGGTATTAAGTCCTGTGGGAAAGAATACCCAACTGATGTGTCTCTTATCATCAGAAAATCCATTTTTACACTGAAGCTCATTGCTGTGCCAGGGCATGCAGACATGTGGGGTGAGAAGGGAAATGCCACACAGGGACAGATGGAGCACCCCTGCTCTGAGCAGTGCTGTGATGGAGTACAGCAGGAAAACCTCCAGGATCTCTGACTTAGAGACTCTGACTGGAAAATCTGTCTGATAACTTACCTCCTGCAGAGGTGATCTGACAAGCTTGCCCATCCCTTGTACCTACGGAGCACTTTGCTGACAGCACACAGTGCTGTTAGAGGAATTCTCCAGAATTTCTGCCCACAACCTTAAATGCAGTTACTTGTTGATTCCTTTCCATTGCACAGCACAGAAAGGCGAGCTGCCTCGTGCTATGGGGGATGTTTTGGCATCTTGGAAAGGAGCTGCAGGTGTTACACGGAAGACAATTCATGGAAAACAGCATTAGGATCTGCAGCATAGATGCAGCTCTACGATGCATTCCCCGAGCAGTGCAGAGGAATGGGGCAAGTTACAAGAGGATGGTGTAACCTCAGCTTATTGCATTCTGGATCAGGAGTAACCACCCACAGCTCCGACTGTATTGGAGAAAATGTCCACGTTTGAAATATGTGCTCCAGGAATCCTCAGCAAAGTGTCCCCCATCTCCTTCAGAACACAAAGATGGGAACAGCGCAGCGGATTTGGCAGCGCAGCATCTGCTTCCTATTCAGTGCTCCAAGACACGAACTGCTCCCTTCAAAGCTCATCCCATGGGTGCAGCCGTGGGACCGGGTGAGCCGTGGGTCACAGGGATCCCCTTCTGGGTCCGACAGCCCCCGAAGCATCTCCTCCCTCCACCCAAAATCGAACAGAAACGCACAAATGAAATGCATACATCCATCGAACCACGTTAACTGCAAATGGTACTAATTAGCACACCCCTAAATGGCTGTGATTAGTGGAGCGGCTGATGGAATATTTACTCTAGAATATATAAATATATATATTATTATTATATATATGTGGGTTTTTTTTTGTTTTTGTTTTTGTTTTCTTTTGGGGGGGGGGGGGGGGGGGAAGGAGGGGTGCTAGAAAAAGAAAAGCAAGCAAGAAAAAAAGCAGGTTATTTATTTATTGAACAAATTCCTGCTGCTGGCCGTGCTGGAAACGCGAATCACGCAGCAGGAGCTGAAAACTGGAGTGGCTCTTCTACCGAAGAACAGATTAAAGTACAGGAAACACAGCTTGCGAGGAGAGGCAGGCGCCTCGGAAAGCCATTTGCAACGCGAACTTAACGAATAACGCCGGGCTCGGAGCACGATAAATTAACAAGTTCAGAATAATAGAAACCCCCCCCCCCCCTCCCCCCTGTCACGCTGCAGGAGCGTTGTTTCCCCCCCCCCCCCCCCCCCAACCCCTCCAGGGCTGTTCACCCCTCCCGCTGCCGGACGGGCTCTGGTTTGGGTGCGCGGTTTTGGGGCGTGACACCTCGCTCTCACCGCCCAACGCAGCGCAGATCCCATCGCTGATCCGCGCCTGCCTCCCCTCGGACAGGCCTGGCCACTTCCCGACGCTTTTTTATTCTATTTTTTTTCCTTTTTTTCTCCGTCTTAAATCCTCCCCCCTCCTTCCCTTGCTTGCTTTTCAGAAAGCTGATTCAGCCTCCGAGGCGAGCAGGTTGCACCGGCGGCCAAAGGGGCGACCGCACTGCCACGCCGCCTCTGGATGAGCCTTTTGCATTTTGATTCTCCTCTTTCCCCCACCCCCCATTCCCCCCCCCCCCCCTTTTTTTTTTTTTTTTTTTTTTCTTCTTTTTCAATCCTAGCTCCTTGGCCTTAGAAAGGCGGCGGTGAGCGCAGAGCCGCGGGGCTGTGCCTGATGGCTCCGTCAGCCCCGAGGCGGGGATGCGAGCGGTGGTCTGGATCCTGGGGGGCTGCGGTTAGGATTAGGTCTCGATCCTGGGGGGCTGTGGGGGTGACGGAAGGGGGGGGGGGGGAGGGGGGGAAGGACAGGGCCGGGGGACACGGGCATGCCCTCAGCCCAGGAGATGGAGCCGCTCCTGGGAGCGGGGTCGCTACTGGCTGGGGTGGATGGAGATTGCAGATTGGTGCATGGACACCCCTTCAAAGAGCCCCCCCCCCCCCTCCTCCTCCTCCTCCTCCTCCTCTCTAGGAACACCCTGGGGGGTGGCCAGGTCACTCCCGAAGACGGACAAATACCCCCAGGGTTACCCGCGACCCCGCAAGGGCTGCCCTGACCCCCAGCCCTGCTCACCCCCCGCCTCGCGCCAGCTGACCCCACCGCCGACCCCGACCCCCTTAGGCCGCCCCAGCCCCACCCCGCCCTTCCCCCCACCCCCTCCCTACCTGCTGCCCCCCCACCCCGGGGCCGGGGCCCGGCCCCTCCCTCCGCCTTAGCCCCGCCCCCATCCCACCCGAGGCCACGCCCCCCGTTGACCTGCCCCCCCCCCCCTCCCCCCTCCCGTGCTGACCTGCCCTCCCCCCCACCCCCCCCCGCCCTCTCGCCGCCGTGCAAATCTCGCGAGACGCGGCGCGCTTTCACCAGTGTGTGTGCACCAATCGATCCGGGCCGGGCCGGGCCGGGCCGAACGCCGCGGGAGGGGGAGGGGTGGGAGGGGGAGCACCGGCCCCACACCTGCCCGCACCGCACCGCCCCCGCCGAGCGAAGGGTCCCCGCCGCCACCCACCACCCCGACCCCCCATCCCCCCCCCCCCCCCCCCCCCCCACCTGCCCGGGCGCCGCACCCGCCGAGCCCTCCCTCGGGCCTTTGTCCTACCGCGAGGCCTCGCCACCGCTGCCGGCCTACGCGCGCCGCGCTCGGGCGAGGCTTCTACGCGAGGCCGGGGATTCGCGGCCTGCTCCATCCCCGTTCCGCCACCCGCCCCGGCTCCTTCCCCGCCCCGCAGCGCGCCGAGGGGTTCGCCCCCACCTTTCTCCGCTACCTTCTCCCCCACCCTCTCCCTCCCCCCCCCCCCCCCCCCCGCCCCGTGCCGCCGCCGCTCCCTTCCCCTCCGCCCTTCTCCCCCGGGCGCCCGCAGCGGCGGCGGCGGCTCACGAGAGGCCGCGGAGCCGCCCCTGGCCTCCCCCTCCCGCCCGTGCCGCCGCTGCCGCCGCCGCAGCAGGTTCCCTCCCTCCCTCCTCCTTCTCCTCCTCCTCCTCCTCCTGCCCCCGGCGGCGGCGGGATCCGAGCGGTGCCCGGGGAGCGCCGGGCCCGGGCGGGAGGGGAGAGGAGCGGCGGGGCGGCGGCACGAACAGCAGCGCCAGGTGAGAGAGCCCGGGGGCGGCGGGGACCCCCCTCCCCCCCCCCCATCTCCCTCCCCCCACATTCCCCCTTCGCTTTCCCTCCTCGGGCCCTGGGGGCGGAGGGGGCGGCGGGCGGCGACCCCCGAGGGAGGGCGGGCGGGGTGCGGTGGAGCGCTGCCCGCTGTTGGCCGCGGCGGGGCCGGGCCGGGGTCAGGCGGAAGGGCCGCGGCCTGTGCGTGCCCCGAGGCGGCGGAGCGAGGCCTGGGCCGCGGGTGCTCGGAGCAACGCGAGGCCCCGCGGGCTCCGGTGGGAGTGCTGGGGGGGCGGGCGGGGGTGGGGGGGGGGGGTAAGAGCGGGGACGGCCCGGCCCCGGCACGGGGGAACGCGGGGCTCGCGGTGAGGAGGTGAAGGGGTGGGCACGGCCTTTGGATCCCCGGCCTGGGAGTGAGGCGGTGACGGGAGGAGGCAGGCCGAGGCGGTGCAGCAGCTGGCGGCGGGGCAGGCTGCTCTTCACCCGCTGATCGCCGAACGCGTGCCCGTGTTGGGAGAGAGGGGCTGCGCGTCGCCCCTCGGAGCCGTCGGGAGGAGGGCAGGGAGGGAATGCCGTCTGCTGCCGGGAGGGATGGATGGATGGAGGGAGGAGGAGGGGGTGGGGAGGGGGGGGCTACTTCCAGCGGTGCCCGAGCCGAGGGCATTCCCCAGGCCCCAGCGTGCAGATGGGATCCGTGGAGGGGGAGCTTGGTGCGGCCCCTTCCCAGCCGGGCTGCTCCTTCCCCAGCCCGGCATCCCCGTGGTTCCCTCCCCATAAAGGGGGGGACTGAGCGGCGAGCACTTTAAAACATTCGCCTTCAGGGCTCGTCTGTCATTTTCCTCGGTGCACAGATTTCCTGTTTCGAAAACTAGGCTGATAGCTTTGTTGGAGCAAACAGTAGAAATAGGGTTCTCCGGTGACCACGTTTAGTTGTTGAGGCTTGTTGCTGGTTGGGGTGAGCGCTTGTGGATGTCCCCGGCTGGATTCACTGAGCCCTCTGTAACTTAGAGCTGCAGCATTTGGAGGAAGCAGCAGGGACAAAATGGACAGTTAATAAAAGGAGCAACTGTATGCTGCCTGATCTAGAGGGCACTTGCTGCCCTTCAGGAACTTTCCTCGTCACATACGTTCTTCACACAGCAAATCTTTATCTTGTCTCTTTTTTTTTTTTTTTTTTTTCCCCTACCTTCGTCTGGCAAATGAAACTGGAACAGACATTTCTGGAAATGACTGACTTGATTGGTGCAGTTGGGAAGATGCGATTCGCAGTTAAAACGAAAATTGAAATTTGTCCCATTTTTTTGTAGTTCAGTATCTGCATTTTACGTTTTGTGCTTTTTAACCTCTTTACGCAGCGGTGCGTGTTTGGTTGGTGCTTTCTGAACCCTCCAAACGATGGCATCCATTGCATCAGATTGCAGAGAGGTACCCCAGTAAAATCCAGTGTATAGATGCAGCTGATACACTGGGGGGGTATCCAATACTTTCTGATGAAGAGATGTAAGCATATATTATTTTCTTCTTAGAATCCCTTTCTGTGCTTGGAAGATCTAAAGCTGTTGTCAGTGAAATCTGGAGTTTTGGGAGACCTTATATTTTAGGAATTGGCCAAAAATAAATTCTGGGATGAGGATCTTTGCTTTTTTTTTTTTTTCTTTCTCCTAGTCATGCAGTATGGATGAAAAGCTGTGAAGCCTTTAGTCATAACGCTCTGGTCCTGTGTTTTCCTTTTAATAAAGCATCCAGTGGGAGAATGTGACATAATTGGTTTCTTGGATTAAGAGATCTTGAAATGGCTGGTGCTACAGAGAGAAGATGAAACTCTCCATCAGGGTTGTGGTTTATACACAGTAATATGGTGACAAAATCATGTTGTTATTGCATGGTAATCTCATATTTCTCTTGCAAGGAAGTACTCTCTACATGGTTGTGCTTCAATACGGGCACTTTTGAGTCTTGTCAGTGGCACAGAATCTTAAATCTCTCATTTCCTTGCATTGCATAATCTGAATGTTATTCTCCCACAGCAGCAGAAATGATGGAAGAATTGCATAGCCTGGATCCACGAAGGCAGGAACTACTGGAGGCCAGGTTCACTGGAGTTGGTGTTGCTAAGGTGAGTACAGTGCCTTCACTAAAAGGCATGACATCCTGCACCACGTTCCTTTTTTCCTCCCTACCTCGCTGATTTTGCTTTGCTAGCAGAATGTGTTTGTATCAGTAGTTTTGTTTTGACTGCTAATTTGTCTGAAGTATGTTGAAGAGGAATGAAAATGGGATCTTTATGAGCAGATGCACCGCTGTACGGAAGATTTGGGGTTCTAATTAAGTTCTCAGGAGTTGCTCCATCTTAAGGTAGCTTGCACTCCGCCAAAAAACAGACAGCTTTGTCTTTGGGAATCTTATCTGTCTCTTCCTTTCTCCAAGTACACATTTGGGAATTGGATTTGGCCCCTTGTTAGATACAGTTTCGGGTTGATTGTGTTTAATACAACATGTAACCGGGCTGAATATTTTCAGGAATTTGTTCATCCAGTTCTTCATGGGTACAGTGTGTTGAAATTGTATGCTTACTTGGTTGCATGGTGCAAACCAAAAAGTACTTGAAGGTAAACTTCCCCCATATCAATGATCCACAGCCTGCTGGTAAATCCCATCTTTGTCCTCATGTGCAACTTCAAAACTATCCAGTAGCTGATGTTCTTGACTAAGACACCTAACAACAACGTTGTGTGGCTGCTTAATATTCTACCATTAAGTTATATTAGTTCTCTAGACGTTGTTGGGAGTGCTGATTGATTTCGTCTCTGAGCAATGAAATGGTGGCAGAACTCATTTTAAACTAGGTCAGTGATAAGGAGTTTACTTTTCACGAAGGTTTTGAACAACAGAAAGGTGGAAGGTAAAGCACCATCTTTGCTATGGAATTTTTGGAAGCCTCTTAGTAATGTTTTGGAAAGAAACTGTCGATTTGCATTAGAAAAAGGGATAGTAAATCAGAACTTTAAATTGCTTCAGTTTGAGTTCGTAGTTTTCTTTACATACTTCAGTCAGGACTCAGACAAGGTTAAGTCTTAGAGGAGAGCATGAAGGAGTAAAAGATTCAGTTTTGAAGCAGTGTAGTGAGGGTAATTAACACTGAAGTCATTAAGGAGTAACTCCTTCAGTTACTGACGTAGGAGCGTGGGCTTTTTTTCATCTTTTTCCCACTGTTGAGACTTGTAATCTCATGGCTTTTACAAGTGCAAGTTATGCTCCATAACATAGTTATGATCTTGAAAGGTGTTTTATACAAAGTTGCAACTTTTTATGTACTTTTTCCTCTTGATTCTTGCTTCTTCCCCCCCAGCGTAGGTACCAGTATAAAGTCCAACAACTTTCTTGAGACTTAAAAGCATAGAGACTGCCTTTGTTTAAAAGAGTGCCAACATACTCAGTGCTCTTGAAAAACGTTAGGATCTACTCCTGTTAAAGGAATGACCTTTAAAGGATCTAGGAAAGCAAGCCTGAATTGTTTTCTCTATGTACAGTCTAGAAACAGTTTGTACTCTTTCTTTGTACAGGTGAATATTGAAAAGTCATTTTTTAAATCAAAACATATCCAAGTGATAAGTCCTCGTTTCTTGGAGAGTGCACTTTGAGCAAAGCTCTTTACTGAGTTTTGTTTTTGCCTGTTACTGTGCAGTGTAGTGTATTGCCTTGTGTTGGTCAGTAAACTGTTACGTTACACTATGTATTTAATATACTTGCATACTTGTAATTTGCAATAGATCAGCCAATGAATTAGCCATGAATTAGCATGACTCTACTATGTTGCAGCAAGTCTTGGTTGCAATATTAATCTCAGATACTACATTCCCTCCCAGGTTGGTGCTTCAAATTCCCTCCCTACCCCCCCAAGTCTCCGTCCGTCATGCTCCGCACTGGCATTGGTAGGTCACTGTCTTAAAGGGAATGTGTTGGGAAAGCTGTGATACAATTTGTGTGATTCAACAAGGTTTTTAGCTCTCTCCAATTAAATGTTTAAGGAAAGCTGCGTAGAGTAAGTTAGTGCCATCTAGTGGGACTGGGACTGGCACATCCTCCTGGGATAGAAGGTATTCTGTTGCTGTTCATTGCATAAAAGGAAGAAATGTCCTCTTAGATGCTCTCCTATTGGGTGAATGCAGCAGGCAGTTACAGCTCCGAGCTTCCTGCCTTCCACTGCCTTGTTGTACTGCTCAGTGTGCTCAGTTAGGTTTCTTTAATGCTGAGAAATACAGGGTGTGTTTTGAGCCTGCATGAAACTAACATGCAGTTTGCGTCCTTAATATAACTTGCAGCTTTAAAGCCTATTTTTCCTTTGTGTTTGCAAGTAAAGAATATCTGCACGAATTCTAAGAGTGAGTAAAAGGAAGCTGATCAAGAATAAGTTTTTGGTCTAGAAACTAGAAAGAAAATGCTTCTGGCTATCAGAGTCACGGGATTCTGTGAGCGCTTTCCAGTAACAGTAGTAGAGCACAGAAATCCTAAACTGTTTTGGAAGCAGCTGTGTGCTGTCACCTCCCGCAGTAGCTGAAGGCACAACCCAATGGCTGAGGCTGTTTGCAGTCCTAAATGCCTCAAAATTCCATGGCAAGACTGTGATGAATTCTCTTTAATATTTGAAGAATATAATTCTCTAGAAGCTGGGAGTTAACACATGGAATTTATGAGCAAGGAATGTTTCTAGGCAACTGTTAGAGTCCTTGTGGTGCATCCAGGTCACTAGATAGCTTCAGAAAGCCAGCAGTGCTTTAGATATCTATTCCTGCCATATGGTGAAGTGCCATTCTTCCCCAAATTCACGAAGCAAGACCTTGAATTAACGTGTGACTGTCTGACATCTACAAGCATTCTTGTTTATCTGGGTCTAGTTTGTGTTTACATATTCAGGGGAAATTTAAGCATGTTCACTTGAAATATCATTCTGACTAGTCATCTTGGGCATCTTCCTTGGGTCATTGGGAACAGAAGGCAAAAAGTAGTTTGTTTCTGGAGATGACGTTCAGTTTTGTCTGTTCTCACCTTCTGTCTCGCTTCCCCCTGCCTGCATGCCAGCTTTAAGGTACCACGTGGGTTAGCTCCCAAGGATAGGTGTCATTTTCGGAGACTTCTGCTGGTTGAGGATTTGGAGTAGGCAGTTGTGATGGATGAATTTGTGTGTTTACGTATAGCTTAGCCAGGCTGGATCATGTCTGCATTGTGAATATTGGCTACACATTGAGTGTTAAATGGTCTTCAAACTAAGCTGTATGCACCACTTTGCTGTAGCTAACCTAGAAAGGCTGAAGTGTTTCTAGAGGTTGACTGAGGAAGCGTTGGTCTTCGTGGTAGCTGCTGCTCTCACTCCCCCCTCTCTGAGGTATCACAAAGAGGAAAATGGAAGTAACCTGAAGAGTGTCACTTCTGTTGCAGAGCATCTGCCTTCAGGAAGGGAATAGCTCATGGAAAAGAGCAGCATTTTTTTCATGGGTTTGTTTTTGTTTTTTTCTACCCTTTCTCTGATGCCTTAGAATAGAAAGCCTCGGTCAGTTCATTAACTGCCAGTTGTGTAGTCTATATAGCAATGTATTTAGCAATGTTTTTAGCAACAAAAGTTACCAAGTTGAGAATTAACGTGAGAGCATAATTGTTTTCTTTGGAGGGAAGCAGTGCTGCGTGGTGGTAGTCCCCAACAGGTGTCGCATGCTGCTGGAGGAACTGATTAATAAGAGTTTTGAACCTTAGGAATAAATTTATTGGCTACCACAGAAAGTACCAGATAGCTGAACGTTGTTTGGATGCTTCTTTGGGCAGTATTACTTATTTCAAATGTTTTGTCTAGCTGCTGAAGTTCAGAAGCAGTTCTCAGTTCTGTTCTTGCCCCTGAACTGAGATTCAGGTTGAGCTGTTTGATGTTTCTGTCCAAATAAAAATACCATCTTCTTTTTGTTCTAAGAGAACCCTCGAGGTGTAATGGAACTCAAGCAAATCCTGTTGTGAATTTGTTTACCTATCGTATACAAGGAAAGATAACTGTGCACAGCTGATGGTAGCTTAACTTATCAAGTCAAAAAGAAAAACCTGCAAAATATAGGCCGTAATGTTGGTTAACATTGAGCTTTTGTAGCAGCACCATTAATAAGGCAGGCTTTAATTGTCGCACTTCAGAGATTCTTGAAATAAGAAGAAAATGTTTCTTAAACCTGGCTTAAACAGTAGCCCGTGATTAGCGTGACAGGAAAACCATTTCACTTTGCTGTAAGCCTGTGTGGAGTCAGCAGTAACTTCTAGTGGGACAAAGGACTGACTTTTTCCCTTTGAAATCTCTTGATTTGCTGCAGAATTCAGAATAATTTGGGCTGCATTGGCCTGAGATAGTGAAGCAGATCTCCGCCACTGAGTTAGCAAGAGAGTTCTGCAACACGCGTTAACTCCACATGTGAAACTCCAGCTAGGCAGCTTGGATTCCTAGAGCCCTCTTCCAGTATTGAGGAGATGCAGAACACAAAATGGAGACTGCCCAATGGAAGAGGTGCGGACGAGCCTGAAGCATCATGTCTGGGAGCTTGGAGAGGCACGAGTCATGCGAGGTAGTATGTAGGCTTGAACAGGAGGTAGGTAAGGGAGGCCTGAGTCAGACTAACTTGGTTACAGGAGGTGCAGTGGGATCTATTATCAGGCTGAGTTGTTTGTATTGAAACGTCAGCCATTGTGCCTCATTTGTGGCATTCCCAGGACTCTTGCAAAGGGAGAAGTGACTGAGTAGCTCGTGTAAGTGGACAGGTTTTTAAATCTTGCCTTTGAGTGGGAGTCTTGAAAGGGCCTGCTGCTCCTGCATCCAGCTCTCAGCGTGGAGGTTTTATTGTGCATAGGTAGGCCACTTAGAGCAGTTGAAAGGTGAATCACAAGGGAAGAGAGTATGCCAGCTTATCTCAGAAATATTCCTCACGGAGGAGGAAGTGCGTGCTGTTCTTGCACTTGTCATTTGGGTACACACCATAGGAACTATTAGCTTCTTTCAGATGACCCGTGTATTTCAAATTCTTGCTGAGCCCCATTTCCCTTGATGGGGAGTGGGCTGAAAGTGATAGCAGGGAAGCACAGAGTTATCCCAAAGCAGACTGCTAGAAAAGCCAGATGCCACTGCAGATGACTTGAGAAACAAAATTCAGAAGCCTTTCCTATGTGAACTTTTGCATATTTATTCACTACTACTTCCCAAGCTATACTCCAGTGTTAGTATTCTTTTGCCACTGCTTACTTACTTTTTTCCAAAATTCAGGTTCATTCCTCTAATTCTTTTTGTGTCATGACCACTTAAAATGGTATGCTAAATTAAGTACTGAACATTTACCCAATGTCAGTTGCTGAGTTAAATATAAACAGCCAGGAATGATAAAACATAAATTTGAAGGTTTTTTTAGTACGCACACACGCTCCCTCACTGCTAAATGAAGGGCAGATGTATGGCTTCTCATATCCAGTGCCTAAACCTGTTGCTTTAAAGTGTTGATAATGTAAGGCTGTGTGTGAAAGTAGGTATCTGTCTGGAAGGTCATGAGAGCTCTCTTCTCCATCTTGTGTAACGATGTGAGAAGAGCAGCAGCAGCAGTGAGGCTTAGGCCATATTCCTTAACCATCCTGGGTACTGCATCGTCATTGCTTCAAGTGCAACGTGTTCTAATGAGCACTGTCTTCATAGTCTGAATACCTCAGAACAAGTCTTTTTTGCTAAGTTTGACATGAAAAAGATGCTTTAGCTTCTCACCTGTAAGATAGGCCTAATGCTTTGCTGGAAAAGAAATAGAAGCTGAAGACCTACACGAAGGTAGTCAAGGGAAGCGAGAACTCATTTGGTGGAATTAGGACGAAGATCATCTACAAAGGATTTTGCCTTTGTTCACAGAATCAGTAAATATGACAGTGAACTTGCAGACACTTACAAGCAGCTCTCAAACTTTGCTTTCCTGATGCTGTGACAAAGTACTTGGTTCCTTTTCACCATTTCTATTTCTTTGTTGAATTCAGTTTTATGATGTTGTCAGTTTGGTTTCTAGGGGATGTTCTGCAGTGAAGGGCGCATCTGTAATCGAAATGGAATTGCTTTCGTTGATGGCAAAAAAGTGTTTCATTCCAACTCCTCTAGAGCAGTTGATTGCACACATGGAATAGTACAGATAGCTGTCTTGAGGGGGGAAAAAAACAAGAGAGATTTTGTGTTAGGTGTTTTTCGAGGCTGCTTACGATCCAGATCTTAATGTTCCGTTGCACAAATTTAAACCTGGATTTCTGAAAATGCTTAGGATTGTTTCTAACTACAGATGGCCTCATCAGCTTATTATGACAGGTTGTGCTGCAATGCAGGTCAGCCCCATGCAGGACATCGATCTCAGTGTTCCTGAAAAGCTGAAATGTGGCATCTCGGGAGCAGCTGTTCTTGTCATTTGCTATCCATGTGCAAAATGGAGGCAAGGAAATTGAAGCAAATGTGGGAACAACTTTCACTTTCATCTTCGTGGTGTCAGAGCCCCAGCCTGTCCATCTGAGACCAGCGAATGCTAATTGGCTGAGATGCTTCTGTGTCTAATGAAGCTTTCACACTTGCACAGAAGGTTGATGTCTCGGACATGCTGCTGAGGTTTAATTGCATGAGAGAAAGTGAAGGAGTGTAGAGGAACAGTGTTTGTGTAGTTTGTAAACAATCTTTTCACATGGGTGAGAAGATGAACTTTCTGTCACGTTTGCCATAAGATGTTATGCTTATTATCAATGAGGGCTTCCTGTAGAGGTGGTTAAGGTTAGTGTTGCCACTACTGTTAAGTCCTGTTGGCCAAGAAATAAATGGCTGGAACAACCAAAAGTACTGACAGTGAGATTTGTGCTTCATCACGGTGGGGAGGTTTGGGGATGGGGTAGTGTGGAAAGCTTAGTTGTTAGCGTAGGTAACGATGAAGTTTTAGGCTGTTGCATCACTGAGGACACAAGGTGTAGTGCCTTGAGCTAATTGTACAATGAATTGAAGGGAGTAGGTTCCTGAAGCCTACCTTATGGGACTTCTTTAGGCAGGAGGTTGGGCTAGATGATCTCCAAGGGCCCCTATCCAACCCCCTTGATTCTCTAATAGTAAAGCTTAAAGAATATCATCTGCCATCTTCCTAGGTAATTTGCTTTTGAAAGAGATTCCTGAGCACGTAGCTTCATGAGTTGTTCAAGTGTAGGTTGCTGGGTTGTTTTATTTCTATTTTATTTTTATTTTTCCTCGAAGCATCTAAGTGTGTCCTTTAAAGAGAAACAAATTTTCTAGTTAACATTCGCAGTGTCACACAGAAGGTAAACAGAACTTTTGCTTGCTGTGGATACCTGCTTGGAAAAGGGATTAGTAATAGCTAGCTTGTGTCACAAGCTTCGTTTTATGGTGGTTTTCTTTTTTGTAAGTGGGGAGGAGAGAGCTGCTATCCTCGAAAATAATCTATTGTTGGATCCTTCTGGGGGTGCTAAGGCTTCTGCACTAACCCTCCCCTCAGTCTTCTGGTCAAGCATGTAATGAGAAGCAGCTTTGCCTTGAGGAAGGATTGATTGGTGGGAAGTGGTTACTGCGAAAATAAGAATGCCAAAATAGAATGAATCTTTGGGCAGAGATGCTCACAAGTTATTAATGGAGAGGTGGCTTTATCATGTCATTCTTCCTGTTAATACATTCCATCAGTAATTGTGGATTTTGTTTTTATATCTTTGTCAAATTTGTCTAGATTTCTTAAGTTCTGTCCGTGGGAGGACACTTTTGTGTCAGAGTGCTGGGCTAAAACAGTGACTTTGCATGATTCACTTTTCTTTTTTAAAAACAACTTTGGTAAGAGATTTTTTAGAAAATAATTTTCCAAAATGCTTGGATACCTAAAGCTGTAGGTGTGTATCCAGCAGAGCCTGCAGAGGTGCAGTCAGACTCTTGGAGGTAACTGGATACTGTTTTGATAAATCTATTCCAGCCTCTTGGGTTTGTGCTTTAGCTTGGTGGGAGCAACTGCTCTTATGGCAGTTCAGCTGCGGGCCCATAAAATAGCCCAGGAAGAGGGATTGTCGTGTGGGTGACAGTTTTACTGCCGTTAACACAACTTTCACTTGTTCACTTTCTTAGAGGAAAAAGAATAAATTTAAAAATAAAATTAAATGACACACATGACATGCCAGCATCTGCTATCAGTAATGGATGCCTTGCCTCTAAAGTTGTAGCCAAGGCCAAGCAGATGCTTGCCCAGAGAAGAACTGCGCTTTGAACTAATGCTGCTCAACAGATGAGAAGTTTTGTTTCTCAAGCCAGTTAGTTGTCTTAGACCGTTGTGAATACTGCCGTGACTGCTTTGTGATTGTGGTTAAACGGGAATTCAGCTGACACAGATATATACATAATTGCAAAGGCCTAGGCAAAGTACTGCCCAGCTTCAGTCTTGCTCCTCGTGACTTGTGGAGTTCTTTAGTGCACTACCATGCGTATATATATATTTGACCCACATGGCTTAGAGCAGTGTAGTTTGCCCAGAGATGTGATGATGTGTGATAGACTGTATCTGCCTTGTGGGGAAATCTTCTAACTATATTTGCTTGTTTTTCACTAGGGTCCATTAAATAGTGAGTCTTCCAACCAGAGCTTATGCAGCGTGGGTTCTCTCAGTGATAAAGAACTGGAGGTAAGCTGGCAGAAACCCTGATAGTAATACAGTTTGTGTTAAACACGATTGGATTCAAAGTGTAAAAGGAATTTTATGGGAGTGAGTGCAGCCTTTGGACCACGCTGTGAAGCAGCTCCTCTTGAAGCTTCCCACTGTAGCAGAAAAATTTTACCCAACCCCCAAAAGCACAGTATTCATAAAACTCAGCTTATGAAATTGTTTTCAGCTGCATTGTGATTTGTTTGTGGGTTTTGGATAAAGTTTTGGCCAAACAAAAAGTCGGAGAGCATTAATGGAAAAGTTTGCCTTACCTATCAAAAATGTGGATTTGCACGAAGCTGAGCATTTTTATGAATCATTCTGTAGAGTTGTGGGGAAGTGAAAATTGATCCTTTGTCCCTGTTTAAACTCACTGCTTTAGCGTCAGCTATTTCTGAACACTTGCTAAAGCAGCAGTGAAATTGGAGAGTTAATTTTGTGTTTTAAAATCACGTGTCCATATAGCAATGTCTCCAATTATAGGCCATTTTCTTAGGGCTTTAAAGAGCTTTCCACCCAGTTGCCAGGTAAGTTGTGGGTCATGTTTCCTCCTGTTATGTGGCAGTACTGATGTGATGTGTCTGGTGAAGCTAAGTCTCTCAAGAACAAAATATCCGTACAAGTAAGTACAGCTGAGAGTGAAAGATTGAGCATTAAGTCTTATTTTACTTGATTTTTGATCAGCCTGCGTGGAATGATTTAAATTGACCAAGCTTACATAATCAAATCTTCCATTCCTGGCTTTTCAGTCTATAAAAGATAATGTTGTGTGTAATTTTGGTTATATAAATGTACTTGAGTGGAAAAACAACTGAAACTGACTCTCATTAATATGCCTAGAATTCCACGGAGGCTGTAATGTGGAGCTTGTGTTGTTGCAGTCACTCCAACATGAGTTGCTCTTCACTCAGCATTGAGGAGGCTTTTTCATTCACTTGTACACATGCAGGAGCTGGTGCAGCAAGTCTCTAGATTGTTACTGCTGTTTTAAGTCTCTCAATTTTAAAAAGTGCTTTGCAGTCACAATGGCCACCTCTGTCTTAACAGCCCTTCCATCATCTTACCAAGATAACGTGTCAGTGATGGCCTGGCTGGTGATGTGGGACTGCAGGTGTCCAGCATCCCCTGGGGACACAGCCAGGTTTGGGTTCTGGCTGTGTCAGCTTTATTCTTTTCATCCTATTAAAGGAGGTAGATTGATTCCTGTGCTTACTGTGCACAAGTCTTTTGGCAGAGGTCTTAAACAGAGTACTTTGGACTTTGGTTTCCAAAGAGCACGGAGCTTAGGTTTACCACAAACTTTCTGCCCATGCCTTTCCCTCCCCCAGTGTTGTTTTGCACACTGTGGTTTTCTTCCTACCCTGGGCTACAGTTTAGTGGTGACTGAAACGATTGCAAAGCCGATAGCTGGGAAATCTCTTATCCTAAAGGGTCCCAAATAATTTTTTTTTTAATGGCACAGTGATGGAAATGACAAAATATCTTTCTTTTCAGCAGCCATGGTGAGCTGCTTCAAGTGCTGTGCTTCCAAGTGATATCAGCAGTGTTGGCCACATAATTGACTCTGAGGATACAGAATGTGCCAGGGTCCCTTCTGCTCTCACCTTAATGAGAACAGATGCAAAACAAACCAAATCCAGATGAAGTGCTGCACCTGTGGCAGCTTTCTCCTGGCTTACATTTCAGGGAGCTCTGCCTTTGTGTGCAAGGTTGCAGATATGCCCCAATGGATGGGATAGTTCTTACAGCCATCTGTGAACAGCTTCAAGAAGGGGAATTGTCCTGTTCTCAGCCACTCTACGCCCCTTGTGCCAGTTCTGCAGTCACCGTGAAATGGTTTGCACAGATAGTTTTATTATTTTTATTTTTATTTTTTTTAATGTGAACTCGTTCTGTTAACTGTGAGGTTGGAATACTGCAACTGAAAAGGTGGGGAGAAGTTAACCTGATTTCTAACTACTTTCTGTCCATTTTGCAGTGCTTATATCCAAAGGTAGCAGCTCTTTGAGAGTTATTGTTTCTTTAAGTACCAGCAGTAGAAGCAAATGCACCAGAGAAACGAAATGGCCACTGGGAATATGGAGCAGATTATTGTGTTTTGGCATTTTCTTTAAACTTTGGAATAACTGCAGAAATGTTAATTTTGAAGTATTGTTTAACAGACTCCTGAGAAAAAACAGAATGACCAGCGGAATAGAAAAAGGAAAGCAGAAGCATATGAGACCAGTCAAGGTAATCCATTCTCCTGACCCAGCTGCAGGATTTCTGAATGGTTGGTAATTTGTGTACGTTTTGCACAGTCAGTGCCTTAGGAAACTAATGGCTCTTCTCAAGGGTGTGTCAGGCAGCATGTTATGAGCTATTCTGTGATGGTGTAGTTCTCTTCTGGGAGCGTTGTTGTCCTTATTGGCAGGAAAACACTCATCTTCAGCTTATTTGCCCAAATGATTAGATTTTTATGGGACAGACTGCCCAAGGGCTTAATATGGCATCTCTGTAGTGTTGTTCTGGTCCCATGTCACTACGTATACTGCAGCCAGGCTTCAAAATACAGGATGTACTCTCTCTTGCCTATTTGAGACGTATGCTTGCTTTGTTAAAAGTAGGTTCTCACCATAACAAATAGGGAACAAACTGTACTTGAGTATAAAGCAGGCAGTGCTGACTCAAAGTACTGAGGAGAACCAGAGCGTTTCGGTCCAAGTTCGGATTTTGTAGGGAATGGGCATAGGGGCAGATTTCTGTTTCTTTTATTCTTCAAAAGAAAGTACTGAGGATTGTGTTGACAGAATGGCTTTGATAATACTACAGTAAGAGAGAAGGGCTCATTTTTAACGAGGTGCTATTAAGCCACTGCTAGTTATCTCTCTAACTTTTATGGGAATGCTTGTGAGAAATCTAATGTGCAGTAATTTACATGAAGGTGAGGTAAAAGTATCCTCTGCTCTGCCCTCATCCTGAAGGAAAGTTTGGAGAACTGTGAAAAGTCCAATGAGGTTTAGTGTTTCTGAGTCCTTCAGCAAGTACAAATGATGTTTGATTAGATTTGACATGTTTGGAATTGAGAGTTAATTGAATTGTCAACTCTAAACCCTCCCAACGACCGCACAGAGCTGTAACCCTGGGGCAGTCTTTTGTTCTTTAGAAGCTTCTGTTATGATCTGTGCTGCACCTAAAGGAGTACAGGGAGAGGACTGTCAAAGCATAGGAGTAGTTTCCAGAAAACTACTACGTAATTTCTGCACTTAATATGTATGTGTATATGTGTATATGAACTCTTTGATTTTCATTCTTTGTTTTTCTTTTTAGGAAAAGGCACTCCTAGAGGACATAAAATTAGTGACTATTTTGAGGTAAGCATCTTTAGATAGTTGGAGAAATCTGAATTCACATTGTGCATAATCTGCAGATGGAGGGCTGTAATGTAACTTCTGTTACTGATCTATCATATTAAATAACAGTTTGGAGTCACTGATTGATGATGTTAACCTGATACGTTCAAATGAGAGATTTTTTGGAAGTAGGTTTTTAAATTAGTTTCTCTTTGAACAGTTGATAGAGCAATTTTGGATTTTAATTTTAAAGAGTGTAGGCCAGTTTCCTCTGGCACCAGGATCTTAGATGAGGATTTTTGAGTTCTTAGTTTGCAAACCTACTTTAATACAGGTTTCATGCTTGGAACCTCCCCCAAGAAGTTTGTCTTACTCGTTAACCTTGAGTCAGAAAGTAACTGCTTATTAGTGCTCGTTTCTTTCCTTGTGTAAGATTTTGATAAGTGAGGTATATTGAAAGTTGGTGTCCCTGCCTATGGAGTGGAGGTTGGAACTTGATGATCCTTGGGGTCCTTTCCAACCCAAGCCATTCTCTGATTGTGCAGTGCAGGAGCAATTCCTATACCAACTGGACCAGTTGCTCAGCTGCTTACGTATCTCATCTTCGACAGTGACTGGCACAGGTGCTTCCATGGTACACTGTTAGTCCCATGTCCTCACAGGGAATGGAATTCCTAATTCTGCACAGTAAATAATTAGTGTACAGCCAAGCATTAGCGACAAGCTGGCTTTTGTCTTAAAATGAGAAATGTACCCAGTGCAAATGTAAATGTTTGTCTGAAGTACGTACTTCTGCTGTTATTTTTTGAAAACAGCACATGAAATTTTAAAGTTTTCCTCCCAGCTTATCTTCAGTTTGTTTAAGTGAGTCTCTGGAGCCTGCGTGGCTTCGTCTTTAATATTGTGTTGCTTCTTTCTCTGTTAAATTTACTAAAGTACAGTACCTCTGTGGAATTACTGATGATCAAATCTGTTGCTTTGGCCAGTTTGCTGGGGGAAGCGGCCCAGGAACCAGTCCTGGTAGAAGTGTGCCACCAGTTGCCAGATCATCACCGCAGCATTCCTTATCCAACCCCTTGCCGGTAAGTGTTCTCCATGGGGACGGTGCGGGTGGCACATCACTTGTGTTGGTGGCTGTGCTTCAGGCAGGTGATAAAATATTCTGGACAGGAAGGAAGGGTCTCTTGGTGAGTGGTTTCACTTGGTTTTTAATCAGTTCTCTTTGTTTGTTTTTGTTTTGTATTCTGTTGTGCGTTGTGCTTTTTTTGTATCTGAATCTGGGTTTGGGCAGCAAAGCTAGATGTCTAGGATCCTGCAGTCCAGTTGTAAACAGTGTGACAGTCTGAGCTTAAAGCATGCCAGTCAGTATTTTTATGTCCTGTGTGGTTACGGATGGGTTGCTGTCCTTAATAAAAGAAGGTGTAATTGCTGTTACTTTGCATTCCAGTGTGGCTCGTGAACTTCCGCGTGAAACTGGGAGTATCACGTATGCTTGTATAGCACTAGTGCAGTGGAATTTCTGATCTTGATTTCATCCTTTGGGTCTACTGAAAGATGTGCGTACCATAGAAATATTGGGAAGATCTTTTCCTTCTGTCTGTGCGTGTGACTTGTGAGGAGCATTAGCAAAAGCTTGCAAAGAGATGTGTATACAAGCACATCTGTTGCTATTTTTTGTTAAATAATTTCATTTTGCTGTCTGAGCATTTCTGCACAATTTGAATATGAAGGACTAACCAGTATTTTAAGCTGTTTTAGCACAAGCTCAAGAAAATTCTTCCAACTAGCAAAGCAGCATTCAGAGGCTGTGGTATTTGATCTCTAGTTTTGAACATTGCCATCGCCCCTCTTTAAAATCTGTCAGTATTTGTTGAGTGTCACGGAAGTGCAGAGCGTTATGGGAAAGGTTAGTACCCAGAAAACCAAATGCAAAGACTTCTCTGATTACATTATTCTGCAGAGACCTTTGCACAGCTCATGAATGTGTACTGAGCTAAATCCCAGCCCTGAATTCAATATATGTCAGTAGATACTGAAGGTTTGTGATGCTGCTTTAAGGGAGTGTTTCAGATTTGCATCTAGATGTTTTGGATCATCCTTGATCATCCTTGTCTTACTAATTCACTAATACTCCTCCTTAAAGAGAAGTTAATGGAAGAAAAAATACCTCTGAACAGCTCTTTATTCCAGCTGATGAGATACAGTACAAGTGTTTATAATGGGAGCAGATGATTCTTCCTTGGCCATTCTTCTTTTCTGCTTCTATATACTGAGTAGGTAAAAGTTTGAGCTGAACATTTCTCGTGTGGTGAAGGCTGAAGGTACTGTTAGTTTGAGTTAGGTCAGTTTGTGTCTCTGCTTGCGCAGGTGCTCTTTGTGTTTCTTCTCTTCTTTACTCTTAAACCTGATCTTGCAGTGTTTACATATTCATAACAAACTATTATGTGCATTTGCAAGGTCTATCATCTTCTTACAAACTGAATACTGACGGTTTGAGCTAAGCTCAGAAAATGGGGGGGGGGGTGAGTGAAGACTGGAGAAGATGGAATATCTTATCCGTTGCACATGTCAGTGTGGTATATGAAGAGAGTGTTAAAATGTGTTTCACAGTGAGACAAACCTGCTCCAAGCCCGTGAGTTAATGTATGCTGTACTGGAAATTTTCTGCTATGAAGAACTTAGAGAGGAATTGTAATGGCATGGTGTTGTTGCTTCTTGTCTTCAAATCTCTTGACTGCTTTGAATTGCCTTTCTTCTCCTTTGATCAGAAGGAGGATGTGCAGGTCTTCAGCCTCTTGCAGGGTCGCTCTCATATACAGATGTTCTGTTGGGGAGGAAAGTGTGCTCTTGACACTTGAATGTTAGGCAGAAAATACTCTGCAGGTTGCAATTTAGGTTTGAAGAGAAACTGGAACCTGATCTGACTTCTTAGTTTCTCTGTGCTGTACGCCTGGCCTGGAGTTACTGCTTGGGATGACTTAGATGAGTGTTGCCCAGGCTGCCGGGTCCCAGTGGTCACGGGCTGGCTTTTGAAGTCTAATCAACGTAGCTCAGATAACTCTTGTTCTTATTGAACCCCATTTCACCTCTGGAAAATGAGTTCACTGTATGAGTAGGTAGCTGACCCTTACAGATGCTCTACATCTTTGTAAAGATTTCTAGGAATGTGTCAGTGTTTTACTAATCTTGCAAGTGGTTTATCTCTGCCTTAATGACAGAAAGGAGGCTACCATGATGTCTGGATCTTGGACGTGGTTAGGTTGCTGCATTTAGCATTTATGACTCTAGTTTACTTCACTGGAGTAACCAATTTATTGTGACAACTGATAGTGTTAAAACAAGTCCTTAATAAACAAAGTATTGTAACTTGAAGCAAAGTTACAGTTTACTGTGACTTCTGCATCTCTGACATTTTGCCCCACTAGCTCCAAAATACAGTTATTCATGAAGGAAGGGTGTGTGTCAACTGACAAGGAATTCTGTCCTGCACGTTCATTTGTTATTTTGTTAAATTGCTGACTTGATCTACTTTCTCATGTTTGACATTGGAACAAACGCTCTGGGAATCCAGTTTGAATGATCAGATCCTCACCGTGCTGCCTGCCCGTTCCTGAGCAGCTGCTTCACTGACAACAGTTTTGGCAGAGCCAGAGAGTCAGTTTTTAAAAAGGGGGGGGGAGAAAAAAAAAAAAAGTTTATTGTCTTTTTTTTTTTTGACTATGTTACAGCGGCGAGTGGAGCAGCCGCTGTATGGGGTAGACGGCAGCACAGCAAAGGAACCACAGGAGGATCACTCTGCTCTGCCAACGCTGATGTCGGTGATGCTGGCGAAGCAGCGGCTAGAGAATGAGCAGCTGGCACAGAGGGGAGGTGGCCTCTGCTTTACTTTTGTCTCGGTGAGCAGCTCTGAAAGGACTTGAATGCCAGGGGATGTTTTCTAGTTAAGGGATGGGGCATTTGAAGGAGCTCAAGTGCAGCCTGGTTTATTGATGACCAAGTCTACCATCTTCTGGTAAGTTCTTCTTCCTTGTGAAGAGTTTGAGGTCCCAGGCTTTGCTTGTTAATAAAATGAGTTGAGTTTTAAGTTAATAATTCAAAAGTCTTATGTGGATTGAAATGATAGTGTGTGTGCCTACTCGATTGTGAAAATCAAAAAGAATGGAGTATAGCCTTGCTTTTAGAAGTGTATATTGTGGCCTAACTTAATCTCAGTTGACGTGAATTATGCTAGGTTTTTTAAAAGCTTTGTCTTTTAGAAGGTTGGGCCAGACTTCTTGAGAGCAGCCGATTCTCTCGTGTTAATGAACTAAGTCTCTAGAGCATTCTTCAACCTTAAAAGTATGGTACCCAGGCCAGACTACACCTCCCGTGTGAAGATAAGGGTATCTGCATGGACACAAGCAGTCATGTTGAGGAGCATATAACAATACCCTGACTTTCTTTTGCAGGCCCAGCAAGGCAGCCCATCTTCTACGGGATCAGGGAACACTGAGCATTCCTGCACTTCCCAAAAACAGATTTCCATCCAGCACAAACAGTCACAGGTATAGCTTACCAGATGATACATCTCTTGGATATGACATTTAAGCTTGGTGTAGCTTGTCTTCTGCACCGCTTGGAATAGAAGTTATGTCAAAAGGACTGGTAGTACCAATTTAGTCTGTAACTGTACTGATTAAAGGTGAATCATACTGAACTTTGTTCTTTATCCTGTAGAGGATACTTCTCAGTTGCTGCTACTGGAGTGTTCTTGATCTGTTACTGAGGCTTTTCTGTGTCAGTATTGTGGACAGTTCTTCAGCTGCTTGAGGACATGCTCAGGGAAGGAGTAGCTGTGTCTTGCCCTGTCCATTTCTGTTGTGTTGTATGTTCTCCCTGTCCTTGTAAGTGAAGACATGAAGTAAATTATAATTATGGATACCTCTGTTCAAGTGCTGTCAGTCATGGGTGCATCCACACTGATTACAATACAAATACCCACAGCCTAGCTGCAAGTTCTTTGTCCTCTGCAGTTGTTGGGAGTTACACCGTGATGTTGTTTACCCTGTGAAGGTGGGGTGTGATGTCTTCTCAAAGGTACTTCTCAGCAAGTTCAGCGAGCTGCAGTCAAAGAGAGAAATAGCTGTTTTGTCTGTGCCAGTCTCTTGATTCCTTTTATAATCTGTTAAGATTCTTCTTGTGGCTTTACAGCAAGATATAATTCCAGCTGAGTCATCTTCCTCTGTTGTGTATAAGGACATTAAGCTTTACCTACAGTGCATCTTGCTCATTTCTTCTCCACGCCTTCTCTTAACCTTTTGATTTTCATCTCTGATTTCTCTGTGAGTGACCCTTTCCTCGAGTGATTTTTGAACAATCGGTTTTGTGTCAATCATTTTCACGCATCAGTCTGTGTCATTTAGTGTCACTGCTGGGGGAAGTTCATTCTCCATTTCCCCAGCAGGTGGTACAAGTTCTTTGTGCATGAAGAATCGCTGGGGATGCTGAGTAGCTAACATCTCTGAGACCTGTTGTGTCACTGGGGTCAGCTCTGTTGTGTGTATTGTTAAAATGCTGGTCTGTGAAGATCCCTGTGTCTTGCTAGCACTTGTGATAGAATGATGCCTTGGCTCAAGTAGCTGCCCGAGAGAGTTTTTAGATGTCAATCTCTGCTGTCCCAGCACCACTGCTTAAAATAGCAGTACCAGCTGTGGAGAGCAAGATGTTTTCATCATCTCCTGTGCTCAACATGCTTGCCGCATCCATCTTCCCTAAGAAGTGTGATGTGTTAGCTTAGTATGCTTTGTGCCAGTGCTCAGCTTCCTTGTGTTTTCCAGAGATGTAGATGTAGTAGATGCTTAAGGCAAGAAATCTGTAAAGATGCTTGCCTGTGCGATGAGACTGTGTACATTTTCATGTTTTCTCAAACTGTTTGAGGTTGATAGATGGGGAAAATAAAATATTCGGAGATTTCCAGCTTGAATTTCTTGGCAATGTCAAAAGCAAGTTAGCATGAACATGATTTCCCTAGAATTTTCCATCAGTGTGAGGGCCTTCTAAGTTCTCTGAGGCAAGGTGAGTTGTGATGAAATACATCACTGTGCATATAGGAGTGTACGTCCTGAAGCATGACATCATCTGACAGTGCAAGTGTGTGAGTGCATCTGACAACTGGATGCAATAGTCAGTTACTGAAGAAACTTTTGCTGCTTGGCTGGATATAGTCTTGAGTTTTCAACAGCCAGCCTTCTCATTGCCTTCAGTGACAAAAGCTTTTGTCCTGCCTGCCTCCTGCAGGCCGTCAGGAAGGATAAATGAAGTGAAGGCAGCAGTGAGGTGACCTGCCCAAGCTTCCTCTTTAACTTGTGGGATTTAAGCTCATCTTGCTTGATATGCAGTGCTGGCAGGTGTTCATTTTCATCTTTCCCATACTGGGTAGAGAAGTAACAGAGTTCAGTCTGCCAAGGTTGTCTCTTGCTTCATGGTGTTAGCTTCCAGGCAAGCCTAAAATTTTAGAGCAGTTGTTGACAACTCTGCAGGTAAGTCTCTGCTAACTCTTCTCAGAACCAGGATAGTGGGTTGCTGGCTATAAATGTGAAATCTGTGTTTGCAGACAAGGAGCAAAATTCCCTTGAGCTGGCTTGGCTTTTTTTAGATGTTACATTCATGTTCATACTGCCTTGTTCTTCTTCTTTTCTTCCCTACCAGTTTATTTGGGTCCTGAGTTGGAAATATTCTTGTTGCTGCAAAATACGGCGTGTATTTTGTTTATGGGTATAACACATTTCATGGGGTGAAGGTATTTGAGATGTGCTGCACCTGGAACAATTTTCCAAACAGGTTTCACTCAAAAGCACTTAAATTTCTGACCCCAGCAGACACTAACACGTCCGTTTGTCAGAAAGAAAAGGTCGTGCCTAATACCCCTGCAGTTAATTTATTATACTTTAAAATAAGAACCTGCATTTTTGGTCAAGACCTCTTAAAAAAAATTAACAAAAACACATAGGTGTTGTAGTCTTTTGTCTCACCAATGGTTGTTCATGCCCATTAATTTGGTATTCCAGCTGAGGGGTGATTTTTTAGTGCATTGTTGTTTTTTTGTTTGTTTTTTTTTTTTCCCTGTGCAGGTTATGTTATGCTTCAGGAAAGGGCACTGAGTGATAGAGACCTCCTCAGACTGGGCAGAATTCAGCTATAAAAACAAAATTGGCAGCACGTGGAGGTGGTTGTAAGCTTGTTATGTCTGCTTTCTCCAGAGCAGACCGTTAGGCCTTTGTGCTGATTGTCCAAACCTCCTTATGCTGAGGGAGCCCATCATGCAATAAGGAAATGAAGAGTGGAGGACATCTCCTAGCCTGAGAAATGGAGGGGGTTGATTCCTTCTTAAATCTAACTGTTCAGGTTCAAGAGGGTTACACGGTGATGAAATGTGCAAACTGAAATATCAGCTGTTCTTATTAAATGTGGTTTATGATGGTTTTCTTCTACAGTCGGACCTCACAATGGAAAAAATATCTGCACTAGAAAACAGTAAGAACTCTGACTTGGAGAAGAAGGAAGGGAGAATAGATGACTTACTAAGAGTAAGTATTTGAAAGGGGACAACTCTTCTAAAAGCTGCTATTTAAAGATACCAAGAATGCCTGCACCGCCTGGGCTGCAGTGCAGGATTTTGTGTACTGTACCACTTGTAGAACCAACACTCACAAATCAGTCATGCCTCACTTTAGAGATAATTATGTCCTTTGCAGTAGATACTCTGTTCTGGCCTGTTTGAATCCACAACCAGTGCATCAGTAACAGTGTGGTTCTGTAGCGTGGAGTCATTGTAGCTAAGGTCAGGTGTTTGTCTCCTCAAAGAAAGGCCAACCCTGCTGATCTATTGCACTCTTGGTGTGAGTTTTGTTAGCTAACTTAACATATTTCTCTTCACAATTATCCCCTTCTGAATGCTGGGGTGCTGACTGCTGCTTGCTTGGTAGCATGTTCTGCAACCTCTCAGTGGAGAGTTTATTCTGAAATGTTGATTTATGAGTCAGCGATGTGAATAGAGATGAAGAGCACTTATTTTGGTCAAACCTGAAGAATAAAGCTTCTCTGTCTCATTAGTATTCTTCAGGAAAAGAGGAGGTCCTTGATTTAAAGGTATTTTACTTAATGGAAAAGTTCTAGCTGATCTGTGTTTCATCAACTGGAGGGTCATCTCCTGTGAAGTATTGAAAAGGATTAGAAAACAGAAGGGAGAAGAGCAAAGGCTCTGTGTGTGTCTGGTCTCAGTACCTGAAAACTAAGATATGCTCTTAGAGATATACATGGAAACACGTGTTGCCTTGTGGGAAAACAATCCATGGAGCAGGATTTTTACTATCCACTGTTAAATCAGAAGCTGTTGGCTGGAAAAGGAATGGTTAAATTTAACTTTTTATCAGTGAGAATAGTGGCACATCAAATACCACCATACACTGTGTGTCAGTGTTACTGGCAGCTGATACTGGGAGAAGTGTGAATAGCAGGGCTGATGGACAGTACTCGAAGGAGAACTTAATTGGAAATGCCAGGTCCATCCTTCTAGACTGCCACTGTTGTGGCTAAGAGGGAGAGGGTAGTCCAGGGATGACTCAGCTATTCTGAGACTTGGTAGCTGTGACAAGGTCTCAATTGCTATAAAATAAAATAAAATCCTTGTGCTTTGTTTCTTTGTACCTTAGTTCCTTGTATCTAAAAGGATGATAGCACTTCTCTGTTCTATAGGGTGTCAGGATTTGAGTGGGTTAAAAATGCAAGAGCTTTGCTTGGATGTTTAGCAAAGAGAAATGTAGCCTTTTCTGATTTTTGATTTTTCTCCTTTATCCTGCTGCTTTGCTTTCTTTAATCTGATGCCTAGAGCTAGCTTTCTTTCTCGGTGGTGCTCAGCTTGGCTCTCGCAGAGTGACTTAAAGGCTTGTCTTCTCTGTTCATTGTTAGGCCAACTGCGATTTGAGACGGCAGATAGATGAACAACAGAAGATGCTGGAGAAGTACAAAGAGCGGTTAAATAGATGTGTAACGATGAGCAAGAAGCTTCTCATAGAAAAGGTGAGCAGCAGACTCTGCAGTGACAGTTTGTGCACTTGAAAGTTTCTCTATCTTTTTGGGCAGTGAAAACCTGTTCCTATTCCTCTAGTGATAAGAGACAGTTGGAGTTTTGTCTTGAATTGTTTCTCTGCAATAGGAATGTAATCTGAAACTGAAAGTGTTCAGAATATTTTGGTTTGGTTATTCTTGAGTCTCAAAGAGACATCTCCCTTGCTTAAGTGAAATAGCTGTAAATGCAGCAGGCGTTACTTGCTTTGAAACTTGTGTACCTGAAAAGAACCATTGTCCAGCACTTGCTGTACAAGAGTGGTATCCCATTGTGAAGTGGAATTGCCAGATATGCTCTGTGACATAGACAAGTGATTTAAAACTTTTTTTCTTTCCAATGGCAAGGTTGGAGATCGTTGCTTTGTACAGTACTCATAATAACATGATAAAGACACTGAGAAGGTGCCAAGCTGTTGTTTACAAGCATCCAGCTTGCTTTGCTATTGAAAGATTTGCAGATTTTGTTTTAGTTCAACAATGTGGGGTTTTGATTGCTCTTTCACCTGTTGGCCAATAACACCTATTGTTCGTGGGCACTGGATGAACACAAATACCAGGGTGCTGGCCAGTATAGGCAGTCTGTTTGATTTGCTTTTGTCACAGAGCTGATTGTTCTTGGCTGAATGGGACTCAGTTTTCTGGGATGATTTGAACTCTTGGCTGTGTGATATAGATCTGCTGTTAAGATAAGTCGTGTGCAGCCCCAGTGAGGAGCTGTGCTGGTTCATCGTTAATCTTAATTAACTGAAGATTTGCTGCTCTCAGGCCTTTGAAACTTCCTTTCACTTACTGGAAATACACTGTGACAGACACCACCATCGCTTCTTTAGTGTTGGAGTTCTAATTGAGACTGTCTCTTCTGGGAGTGGTGCTTGGCTAGGATTGAGTTGGCTTATCACTGTATCTTAGTCTTAACGTTGATTTGGGGTGTGTTTTCCTCCTTCACCTCCTATTAGAGTGAATAAGGGCCTGATCAGAGATGTATCTGGAGTCCAGCTGAGCTACTGATACTGGGATAGTTTTAATCCTACTGCTAAATTGAGTTTCAGCTGATGATAGAATGGGTGAGCTGCCCCAGCAGTAATGGGAAAGAAAAGATGAAGCTGATATGCCAGGAAAGAAGCTATCAAATGAATACTTGTCAGGCTGCAGAAGCACCATTGATAATTTTACCAGTAAAGTTCAGCTGGTTTCGAATAAGCAGTGCTGGAACAAAGTAAAAGGTGTCAAGGATTGGAAGTGACTTTGGACATGGCGTAGCAATTAACTGCTAATTCGTGAGTTTTATTTGAACACTTGTTTTGTTTTCAGTCAAAACAGGAGAAGATGGCGTGCAGAGATAAGAGCATGCAGGATCGATTGAGGCTAGGTCACTTCACTACGGTGCGGCACGGGGCGTCCTTCACCGAGCAGTGGACAGATGGCTATGCCTTCCAGAACCTCATCAAGTGAGGACAGTTTTCTTTACCTTCAAAAGCAGAGAAGGAAAAACTGAGCAGTTGTGTGTGAAGTCTTGCATGTCAGAATGTGAGAATGGTGTGATTGATGCATGAAAGGATCAGACAGGGACTCAGCTACAGGCAGCGGGGAATCTTTAGTGTTGAAGTGAGAAATATGCTTCCACTTAACTCCAGAGACTTAAAACTGGAGGCAAATTGTTTGAGTTGGCCTCTGGATAGGAAAGAAGCGGACTGCCCTGTTAGGTGTTCTCTGCACCTGTGTGGCTGTGCAGTGCATGGAGTGGGGGAAGGGGGAGGCCAGATTCTCATATATATCCTGAGTCAGTCAGTTTGGTTTGCCTATCTGCTTATATTACTCCAGAAAAGTTACTTATCTCCCCTCCCTTCCCCCCTCCCTTTTTTTTTTTTCTTTCGAAGTAAGAAGGTAGAAAAGCTTAAAAAAAGAAAATCCATACTATTTAACTTTTTTGCCTCCTGGAAACTGTGATCAAAGTAGCTGCAGAAGCCTGGAAACGAAGATCAGAGACCCTTTTATGCAGGATGTTAATGGAAAGATCGAGTAAATTCCCACCTGGCCTCGACCTTTAAGTAGGACTTGGCAAATTAATTGCTGTGTATGAGCCTTTAAAATCATCTTATTTTCTATGGGCTGGTAGAAGATGCAGATTGTGAAGTTCATAATTTCTTAGTTTGTCCTGGTAGACATGGAAGAAATACTTCTGGAATCCATCCCTGTAATCTTGATCTATTTTTAAAATGTGAATTAAGCATCTAAGTCCTCAAGTCATTTAGGTTTGTAATTCCACAAATGCTTTTATCGCTATAAAAGAACAAGACAGCTTTATGATAGTCCCTCCTCTGAAACAAAAAGATTATTTTCTCCATGAAACTGGAGACGGTGGTAGTTACACTTCAGAAAACTGAGGATAGTTGAACTTTACCTTTGAAGCGTGGGGATACTTTCTCAGACAGTGCCAGACTTCAGGAACAGTTCAAACAGGAAAGTCTAAGATTGAGAACAGAGTATTCTAGGAAAAAAGACATGTGGAAACTTAGTGACTTACCATAGATCCCTGGGTTTTCCATGAGGTTAGCAACTCCTTGTTTTTGGATATCCTCTGCATGAATAAAACCTTTCACTTACTGAAAGGTTTCTGTGGGCCGGGAAAATAATCCACTTCTATGTGAAAAATACCTTGGAAAAAAAAAAAAAAATCTGAGTCAGTGTTTGGCACATCCCCCCCTGTTCTGAACAAGAGTATTTTGTTGGTAATCTAAGAGTACAGCTGATTTGAATTCGTTGCTCAAGTCTGTTAAAAGCAGATGCTGAGGGACAACTGAGTACGTTCCATTAGTTATCTGCTTGGTGTTTTTTTCTGCCCTCATCTTTCCAGGCAACAGGAAAGGATAAATTCCCAGCGGGAAGAAATAGAAAGGCAACGAAAAATGTTAGCGAAACGGAAGCCACCTGCAATGGGCCAGACCCCTCCAGCAAGCAACGAGCAGAAGCAGCGCAAGAACAAGACCAACGGAGCAGAAAATGAAACGTACGTTCTGTGGCCTTCTTTGTGCCTTGCAAAGCTGCATGCTTTGATTAGAGCACAAAATATCCACTGGGAAATGGAATCTTGCCCTTGCCTCTAGGCTTCACTACACGCACAAATGAATAGTGTGGAATTAGCCTGGCATTCAGAAACATCTGGCTGCAGTTCTAAATAGTTTTCATTGGAGTAAAACATGGATCATTGCTGAGTCCGGAATTTTTGTGAGCTTAATTTCTTTTGAACGCAGTTAAGTTTTCAAACTTGATGCAGCAAGAGAGAGCTGAAAAAGTGATGTGCAAAAAAAGTAAAAGACTTCACCCTTAATTTTGGTATCACTGTTCAACACTGCTTAAAAAAAAAAAAAAATGTTAAGAAGCTTTTATGTCTGTGTACCTTCTGGTGGGGCTTTTCTCAGAATGAATGTGGTACACCGAGGAAGAAGGTGCTCTGTAGAGACAGTGTATTAAGACTTAAAACTGTGTCTCAGAAGAAGTTCTTTCCAGATATTTGGATCAGGGAGATGGAAGCATTATTTAAATACTGCTCTTTCATCTCACAGGAGACTTTCTCCTCTTTTTCACGTTGTTGATACTTTGGGAATGCCGGTGCTCTTTGAGAGGAAAGGTTCTCAGGAGAGCTTTTAATCGTTGCTCTTTCTTCTTAAAAATTTTTTTGCAAGTTAGAAATTGAAGCCAAACCCTGACCAGCTTGTTTCTTGTTGGAAATCACATCAAGTAGCCTTATTGTAAATAAAACTGACTCTCAACTTGCTGCTAAGGCACATGACCTAGTTCTCTTTTCTTCTTTTTCTCCCCACTCCAGGCAGTCAGTACTTTCCCGTAGCTTCTACAAGTCTACTTTTCAGTCTTCATTTTATTGCTGTTGGCTAATACCATAATTCTCAATGACACTTCTCATTTTTGCACTATTAAATCTCTTGGTTATGGCCTTACTTCAAAGGTTCTGGAGTCCTTTGTATTCTTTCACTTTCCGCTTTGAAAAGTGCATGTGGAGCAAAAGCTCCCACTCTTTTTTTCCACTTGCAGCAAAGATAGCACACGGCTGGGTGAGCTGTGTGTTTGAAATGCTCTCACTTGCTGAAGTGATACCCCCAGGTAGGATGCTCAGACTGATTGGGTCTATTATATTGGAGTGCAGTATATGCTTCCTACAAATACATAGCTTGAACAGAGATCTTGACCCCTCACTCTGGCCAAGAGAGCTTAAAAACATCTGAATACACTATTAAAGTTGAGTTTTTAAATGGCAGTTGGATTTTGGCAAAGTAAATTGTGCACGGTCACCCACCCGAGTGATAACACAATGCTTTTCAATGCCTGTAGTGATGTTTTTACCTAGAAGAATGGTGCAGCTACATGGAGACTTGTGCTGCTGGCATGTCAGCGTGGATCTTGATGTAGCCTGCCAGTCATGATGCATTTCTGTGATATCCAGTGAGCTTCTGCCCGTAGTGAGCCTGCTTTGATGTGATTTCTCTATGTGGTTATGCTGGTGAGACTTTCTGTGCTGCTTGGTCTTTTTCTTAGCATTTCTTGCTGATCTGTCATTCTTCCCTGTTGTATTATAAGGTTTTATCTTTGTGGAGTGGAAGAGTTGCTTGTGGTGTTCTTGATTAAAAACTTCTCGCCTGTTCACGTGGAGTGTTCTAGCTTATGAAATACTGATTTTATAAGTCAGCTGCAGCAACTGACTGCTTGCAGACAGATGCATTTGTTGGACTGATGTGATTCGGGCACAGCATCTTCCTGATTTTGGAGGAGGTTGTACTGTTTCGTGATATTCTTACAGAGTCTACAAGGCGAGTTGAATGTAAACGCTTCTGGAACTTGAATGAAGAATAATTGGCCAAATAATTTCATTTGATTTTTGTTTCCTCTTAATTTCATGGTTGCTGCTGTGTCTTAGAAAGAAGGGGAAGGTTTCACGATGTAGGTTCAGGCGTACCCTGCCCCAGTGTCACTCTCCTGGACGTAATGAATGAGATACATATTGTCATTCACGGATGTTATCTGCTGGATTAACCTTCTTGAGGTTTATTCAACAGCTCGGGCAGCTTTAGAGTCTCAGCTGCACCAGAAGTGGTGTATTTCAGGCTGTGTTTCTGAAACAGGACAGTGTTCATCTTCAAGCCTCCTTGTTTTTTGTAATGCTTGTTGCAAATGTGGCAGTTTCGGTCAGTGTTAGCCTGGTACTCATTACATCTCTTGCTTAATGAGTAGGCTGTTGGTGTTTAGCTCTGTATTTCTCTTGTGCACAAGAACGTGTGGAAAGCTTGTTGCTGGTTTATTCAATTGTCTTTTTATTCTTTGTACAGCTACACCAACCAAAGACCTAAACATTTGGGAAAGCCTTTTAAATTAGCTAAGTCTGATCCAAGTTCAGACTGTCATATTTTTCTCATAGAACAGCACACTTTCATATGAAGTGAGACATCACCTGAACAGTTACGATACCAGGTGGTTTTGTACGTGCCTTTAATTGGAAATAAGCAGTTCCTTATGGTTGAAATCCTTTCGAAGGGAATGTTGTGAGTTTTGCATTAAATTTACTTGATTAAAACTGCTGTAGAAGTTATTTCAGCTGTACAGCCCCTCTGCATTGTGAGCAGTGGAGGGAAGTAGTGGCATTTCAAGACGAGCACTGAACCAGCCACATCCAGCATTCTCTTCTCTCAGTTGGCTGTATGGTGAGCAGAGGAAGCACAGCCCAGCAGACAGAGGGCTCTGTCTTCTCTTGATGCTGAGCGTGATACTGATGCTGTGGAGAACTCTTGCTGACTTTTGTACCGTGTACTATGCAGAGCATAACTGCTGCAACAAGGGTCCATCCTCTAGAGGCTTAATTTTATGTTCAAAAAGGTTACTTATATGTTCACACATGTTATCTTGTTTACAAAGTAAACAGATGCAATTGATGTGTACTTCATAACCTTATGTTCACATACGTGATGCCTTTCCCCATGTTGGCAGCAGTGAGAAAATCAGTATAATGATTGGTTTTGTAACTTCACAGATCTCAGGGCATCGTTACATTTCACTAGCGATGGAATCTGTCACTGTTCTGGTGTAAGGCTGAATTTTGCCTCCTGCTTAGAATAGAAACATTGAATGTTATTTACTAACAGTAAAATGCAGCTTGTTTCCTTATCCCATTGTCTCCAGCTGCTTGAAAGGTCAAAGATGTGGAAAAGTGAAGTAAAATTCCTGATATCCTTAAATAGAAGTAGTTTGGAATCCCAGTTCATGGCTCAGTTTGCAGTGTCACTGTAGCCAGGTGTAGTGTTACAATCCTGGCACTGTCCTGAACAAGTGTCATTAGGGACTTGAATTTGAAATTGATAGGTGTTTTATTAAAGTTTAGCTTTTGGTCTCTTACTTGTTCAGCAGATTGAGGAGTTAACAAAAAAGAAAACACATAGCTGGATGTGGATGTACTCTGTGCAGTTGTTGCTTCTATAGGAGGAGGTGTATGCTGCAAGTCATGTGCTGAAATTTAACACGTTGGATCTGTCTCTTCCATGTAGGTTAACGCTAGCAGAATACCATGAACAGGAAGAAATCTTCAAACTCCGACTAGGTCATCTGAAAAAGGTAAGAACTGCAGAGAATGGTTTTGGGTGGGTTTCTGACTCAGTATTCTACAAACAGCAGAGGTCACTACTGCAGATTGCTGAGTAAGAGGTTTTTTATTACTCGAAAAGGGTGCTCAGGATTTTGTAATCGTATTTTCCAGGGTGGTAGTATTGCTCTTTATCTCAGCAAATAGATGGGTGTCCTCACAGTTACGATTTCATGCTGGGAGTTCTACTGTTTCAGTGCATCTTATTCTGCTAGCAGGGCTTCCTGGAGCTGGGCTCTGTATGTCCCTGGGGTGGGGGAACATGAAGGAAGGGGCCAAGGGAAAGAAATGACAAGAACAACAAAAATTGCAAGCAACAGTGGCTTTCCCATTTCTTTGTCATGCACTGTCAGTAACAGATCCTCAAAGTCTTTTGAATAATAGTAGTGTTTAGATAGTTGTAATGCATGATTGTTTTCACATACGTTGGCTTCAGTAAGAGCTACACCTGCAAGTGAGCTTATATTTAGATAAGCTGCTGGTTACCTTCAACATGATAGCAAAAATTAATAAAAACTTGAGGGATGCTTAGCAGATGAAGTCAAAATAAAATCAAAGGCTATCTGCCTCTTTCCTAGCTAGCTATGGTCTCTTAAAGCCAAAGAGATTCTTTTTTCCTGAGTGAAACAGAGGAAGAGTGGAAATGCAACACCCTGCTGCTCTTCCATCTTTTCTCAGATGGTGTACGACCTCTACACTAACTTTCTTTTTTTCCTGTGACCTTGACACTTCAGCCGAATGCAGGGCCTCGTTAATGCTGCTGTACTCCTCGTTATTTTCAGTGGTTAGGGAAAGTTAAAGTGCACGTGGAATCCGCTGGCACACTGCCCGTTGCATTTATTGTCCAGTGAGTACAGATATGCGATATGAGCAGGAGCATGCTACAGGCATTCTTGCTCTGTAGCTTCCGCATTGCTGGAGTGGATTAATTGCAGGTTGTCTGTGCTGGCATGGAGTGTGCCACCCTGGAACAGAGGAATCCCTTTTGGAAGTGGACCTTAATGGAAAATGAAGTAATGTTCTGGGATCGTGGCATTGTCTGAAGCTGTTCTTATCCTTGTCCACTTTTGGAAACTGGCTCATTCTTTGTGCCTAAAAATAGAACAAGTTGAAAAGGGAAGGAGCAGTCACAAGACAAATGGGTAACTATGTCCCTGGAGTCATGTGTACCAAATAATACTACTCAAGGCACACGTTTTAACTGAGGTTTGCAACGCTGTCCTCATCAGTGTGAATTTGAGTCTTGTGTTTGAGGGCACTGGACCTTCCAGCCCTACAGGTTGTTCATCAGAACTTTTTCATGGCTCATAGGGCAGGACCAGCGATGCTGCACATCACAGAGATGAAGCTGTTGTACACAGCATGTTCCTATAGGAGGCAGAGCCTCTCAGCACTTCCTCGCTTGGTTTCTAGATCTGAAACAAAAGAGACCTTTTAAGAACTGTAAAATCTCTTGTGATCCAGAGAAAAATTCTTTGCTCTTTTTAAGTGAGTAACAGATGAAAGTTCTCTCAGGTTTTATGTTGGCTTATCAGTCACTCCTGCCCTATGATAAAGAAATCAGTCTCAGTTAAAAGTGAAGAGCTCTGAGGGAGAGGTCTCCCTGCTTGCAGGGTGACATGGTGGCTGTTAGCCTGGTATTAAACAAGAAACCACCCAGGGACTAAAGAGTCCATGAAACTTACACTAATCTGTTCTGCTGTTTTTAATTTGACCTGCTGACCACTGAAATGTGTGTTAAGGTATTCCTGCTTCTCAGCTTCAGGCTGCACTGTGGTTCAGTGTGGCGTCAGAGCTGTTATGGCTGCGTGGACAAGCCTTCACTTGCCTTGCCTTTGTTAAGTGGTGCACGTTGTCCGTTCGAATGGTGTCTCACAACAGAAGCTGTTTGCTGTAACTTCCATTTTTGATTTAGGCAGCTTTTAAATTTCTTGGGTAGAAAGGACAATACCCTGAAATGCGTTGGAAGGTTATTGCAGCATTTATGTGCTGCGATAGTATGTAAGATGGAAATGGGATCTGGTACTGGAAATCTCCTTTTCTATAATGTGAAGTTAGAACCATGCACGTGTAATGGGTAAGCCAGAGTGTCAGGCAGGCCACGTAATCCTGCGTCCTTCAAACGTTCCTTTCGAATGGCTTTTCAAACTCCCAAAGTCTGTACTTTCTTCAGAAAAATCTCAATTACTTTTGTTATCTGTGTAATTATGTGTCGAAGCCCAGGACACTAGTCTGTATTTATAGTGTGTCTTTCTTAAAACATCATGTCCCAGTTTTTGAAGATGCAATCTTTAAAAGATTTATCACACAGCACGGCTGCGGAAGGGGAGAGGGGTTTTGAGAGATAATGGCTGCCATTTTAAACAAAATTATCCAGTTGGTTTTCATTCCTTTCACCTTCTATCTGACTCTTTAAGTTGACTGTGAGCAGCTTTTTAATCTCCCAAATACGTTATTTGCCAATAATCTGTTATATTTGTGGTTCCAGGTGGAAATGCTGACTGCTATCTGTTTTCCTTTTGGTTTTCTCTTGCACAGGAAGAAGCAGAGATCCAGGCAGAGCTGGAACGGCTAGAGAGGGTTAGAAATCTACATATCAGGGAATTGAAAAGGATACACAATGAAGATAACTCACAGTAAGCCCATGGGAGTCATAGAGAGTGTACTGCAAGTCTTGGTTTGTCCCCCTTCATAATGGCAAATGCTGTATCATTTTTTTTAAACGAGTGTTTCACCTTGATGCCTCACTAGTCTAGGGGGTAGGACAAAGGCTTCTGGGTGCATCAAAACGTTGTTATATAACCTTCTATCAGTACCAAATGATGAAATAGTGTCAGATTTGCCAGTTCTGAGCTGTAATTTATTGTGCAGTAGAGATAATTGTCAGTGTTGTTAAACTGTGTCTTTTTTTTTTTGCCAGATTTAAAGACCATCCAACGCTAAACGATAGGTATTTGTTGCTACATCTTCTGGGTAGAGGAGGCTTCAGTGAAGTATATAAGGTAAATTCAAGGTGCCAGTCTGATGTGATCTGGACTTGCAATGAAATCCTGCACTAAGCAGAACATTGCAGTCATTTTCAGTATGGAGTGTGTGGTTGTGGAAGGAAGAAGAACAAAACGCATTACATCTGGCTTGTATTAGACAGCAGGCTTGAAATTTTTAGGTTCTGCTCGTGTCCTCAGAGGTCAAATATCCTGCAAATGTATGTTCCAAGAAAACATCGTACTAAATCTGCAGGTTTCACCAGGACAGAAGTGTAGCATTTGTTTATTCAAGTGCTGCACACAAATGCCTGAACGTGGCTGAGTTTTACTGAGTATGACATAACAAGTCTGAACTTTGCTGTAAATGAAAGAGAAAACAACTCAAATAATAAGAGCAAAGCCTTCATTTCCTGGGGGTAAAAGGCTTTTTTCTTCATCTTACGCTCTGAAGTAGCAGGCTGGGTGTGTGTGTAGTCCTTGGAACTGAGGATTGCTTGTGTGTCAGCACTCTTTGCACGGCCAAGACTCAAGATACTTTGAATGTTCTTGCTGTTTGATTATTACACTTAAATCCTCTCCAGTGCTAAATATTCTCCACTTACACACAGTAGTCTTTAATTTATGTTGAATTTGGATAGAATTAATGTAACCACGCCAATGCAAATGTTGGATACTTCATGATGATTTATGGTTTTGATGCAGTATAGTAACAGCAGGTATCTAAACCAAGGAGGGGGGGACATACTGCTTAGATAGCCAAGAGGGAGTGCTGCTTGCAAGTGCTCTGAATTTCAATTTGGAGTCTCTGATGACTCAGTAGAAATCCGAAGCTCCACAGGTGAAAGGTGAAAGCAAGGGGATAGGAATGCTTCATACCTGACTGTGCTTAAGGGTTATAATTACGCTGCTAACACAAAGAAATGCTTAGTTCTCTTCTCCACGGTCTGTGCTGATCTGTGAAGCATTAGGAGTTAAGTGTCCAGCTTTTCAGCTGGATACAGATTATCCTTGTTTGCTTACAATAGAATTTTACCCAATCCTGTAAATTATTAGTTGTTTCTGCCCTCAGATGAAGTTAACAGACTTCTTTATTTCTCCAAGAGCACAATTCTAGTGATCTGTTTTTTAAAGGCTGCCTAAATAGCAAGATACTGTAGACAGCACCAGAATGACACAGCTCAGCCCTTGAATTCTGTGGCTTCTAAACAAGCTGAAACATTTTGCTTCAAGATGGAGAGCTGAGCTACCAGTGTGAAGCAAAGTATTAAAGAACTTCTGCATGATTTTCATTTTGTTTTTAACTTAGTGTAGAAAAATAAGTTAACTGGTTTGTGGAATAATGACAAAGTCTTTCCCTGTGTGATTGAGTGACTGTTTCAGTAATTTGGCTGTTCTGATCCCATTGTAGCACTGGTAGTAAAATGTCAGAATAAATGCAGCATTAGTTGAATCCCATAGGGAAGGGTCAGATCAAAGCACAGAATATTCAATTGTTTTCAGAGTTGCTTGGTTTCATTAGTGAAACTAATTACATCAAAATGTGGGTTTGCTCTTCGCTCAGTGTGTTGTAATGCTGATTTCCTGGGTGGGGAGATTGATTTGTTAGATCTTGTCTGCTTCTGCAGCATTCACTTGAAGCTGTAATTCCTACTGATGCTCAGCTCTTCTCTCTGCAGGCATTTGATTTAACAGAACAGAGATACGTAGCTGTGAAAATACACCAGTTAAATAAAAACTGGAGAGATGAGAAGAAAGAAAACTATCACAAGTAAGTAAGGTTGTAAAATAGACAGACGCATTTCCATGTTGTGTTTAGTTATTCATTGTCTGTGAATAGGCTGCCACTTTTTCCTATGTTTTGCCACTTTTCAAAAGCCACTCTCTATCCCAGCATCTACTCGTAAAGTTTATAGTCGTGTTAGAAATGCCTTCGATGTGTGCACACACCACCCAGTTTTGTATAAGCACTGCAGCACGAGGTTTTAAAGAGCAAGTAGCACTCTAGAAAGTGCTGAAGTGGTTTCATTCCAAAATGTGCAACATCTTGCAGAGAAAGAGTGCTCATGCCCATCTCCCAGGTACATACCTGCATGGTGCTCCCTGAAAGACTTCTTTTTGTTTCCCACAATACTTGAGCTTTTCACAGGTGATAGGAATAACTTGTGCCCAGAGGAGGACTACAGGAAGCCTGTTCAGCATTGGTAACACTTGCTTCCTAATGCCGTGGATTAGATAAGCACTGCAGAATCACAGCCAAACTTTTTTTGACAGAGCTTCAAAGACAAAACTGTGATCTTACTTCCTCAGCGTGTCAGTGGTATAAGCTAAGCTGAAATTGAAGCTTGGGCTGTTCAGCATCCTGGAATTTTTCTAGAACTTGCTGATTTTTGCATTCAGCTATCTTGGATCCCATAGCGATTTATTATGAGATAATTCTGTTTTGGCAAGCAGTACCATTAATCAGGATTAAGTTATTTTGTAGTGCTGCCAGCATTTGGGAATCTGATACGCTCAAGATTCTGTGGTTCTCAAAAACTGTTCCGAGCAGCTCCTCATTTGCTTGCCCTTTCTTAAGCAGTGTGATGTGCATGGGTTTGTGATTGAACTTGGACCGCCGAGCAGTATGTCTGGGTGCTCTTTCTGCAGAACTTAGAATTATGTCACTTGTATGACTAATGCTCACACCTTCCTATTTTCAGACATGCGTGTAGAGAGTACAGAATTCACAAAGAACTGGATCATCCTCGAATAGTTAAGCTATATGACTACTTTTCTCTGGATACTGACTCGTAAGTTGTGTTGCTGTATGCTTTGACTCAGTTTGACCCATCCACTACAAAGTTTTTGACCTCATAGTCTTACTGCAGGGTCCAAAGTGTATCACAGAATCATAGAATGGCCTCAGAGGTCATCTAGTTTCAACCCCCTGTCATGGGCAGGGTCGCCAGCCACTAGATCAGGCTGCCCAGAGCTATATCTAGCCTTGCCTTGAATGCCTCCAGGGTTGGGGCATCCACAGCCTCTCTGGGCAAACCTGTTCCAGTGCATCACCACCCTCTGAGTGAACTTCCTCCTAACATTTAGCCTAAATCTCCCATCTTTGTTTAAAACCATTCCCCCTTGTCCTGCCACTTATCAACCCATGTTAAGAGTCATTCCTCCTGTTTATATGTTCCCTTCAAGTACTGGAAGACCACAGTGAGGTTTTCTGGAGTCTTCTCCTCTCCAAGCTAAACGAGCCCAGTTCCCTCTTACATCCACACCTTGCAGGCTGTGCTGCAGAGTTGTCTGTCTGGGGCAGTTCCAGCATGAACAGATTTTCTAGCGATGCTGACTCACGTGCCCTGTTATGTCAGATGTGATGCTCTGCTAGTAAATCCCTTTTGTTGACCTGGGCACGTGCTCCAGCCAGTACTGCTTTCTGTTTCTGGTGCTAAATGGGGCATATCTGACCTTTGTGCTTTTGAGCATTGAGGATCTTGGTGCCCTAATTTTGGAAAGAGGTCAATTGGCTGGAGGACTCTTAATGTATTGATTGAGTAGATGAGACTTGCAGACAAACAACAACAAAGTGGTCTGGTTTCTATCAGATGCCTTAATTACAACTGCTCCTGTTTTGCCTTCAGGTTTTGTACAGTGTTAGAATACTGTGAGGGAAACGACCTGGACTTCTACCTGAAACAGCACAAGTTAATGTCAGAGAAAGAGGCACGATCCATCATCATGCAGATTGTGAATGCTTTAAAATACTTAAATGAAATCAAACCTCCCATCATACACTATGACCTTAAACCAGGTATGCCATGCTGCTAGCTGATGTGCTTAAGGATGCTGACTGAAAGTAATGGGTTATAAGTAAACTGTAGGGGTTTATTTTGGTCAGACAGCAAAACGGAGTCAGTCCTGCCTGGGAAAATAAACTTGCAATAAGAAAAAACTATAATGCATAGAACATTCTGTGAAAAGGGTATTGTCTCCCAGAATTGCAACATAAACAAGGAAGTAACATTCCAGAAAAAGTAGCTGCCTTATTCAGAATGAGCTCTTGAGCCACCAAATGTCTATGTTTGATTTCTCAATGTCCTGCTTGTGTTCTGCTGTTGAGAGCTTCTGTTGTTGCTTCATAAAGGTTCCCATAATTACTACTGTGTTTTATGTTCCCATTCTTCTGGCTTATTCTTTCTGTAATCATCTGCCTGAAAACTTGGGGGCAGAAGCTAACTGGGAAGTGTTCAGGTTTTTGGTTTGTTTGTTTTTTATCTCGTGGCAGCTTACAGAGCTGAGGACACACATGCTCTGGTCTTCGTTTGAATTCATTAGCGTCTACCAAGCAGAAGGTCCTTTGAAAAATGTTGTTGCAGGGCTCTGTTTAGCACTGGATAGAGCAGTGAAGACAGAAATGGAAATGCTCTCTTTAGGGTCATGAACATTGGCTACATTGCTTTTTCCTAATCCAGTAAAATTCAACCACCTCTTCAGACAGTTGTCTCTGGTTTGCCTTCCTTTACTGGTGGCACCTCTTCGGTATTGTGTAACTCTTATGTGATGTGGTTTATTGCATCAGCAAGAGGAATCTGTACAGGAGGTGGTGCTGTTGCACTGGTTCTAGTGACCTTCTTTCTTCCCCCAGCTGTTGTCTGTTCTTACGTGGTCTGAGCCTGCAGCACAGCTCTGCCTGCAGTTGTCTAAAGCTGTGATTCATCCGCTGCCATCACACACAATTCTGCTGTTTTATTGTATGCTTTGAGAAAAACAGTGATGATCTGAATTCTTGATCCTTGATGGATTTATGAAAGACTCTTGCTTAAGCAGTAATTGTCTTTTCTGAGCTTAGAAAGCCACTGGGGAGCACTGCCAGGAAGGGAGAGAGTTTCTGGCTGTTGAGAGACTGGGGCAAGTCAGGACTTCTGGACAGAATGAGTCATAACTTTGTATGTTTGCTTCTCTCCTTAGTCTTCCTTTTTGACCTGCCCTTCCAGCAGGACCTTTGGGAGGGGTCAAAACAGCACAGACATCAAGCTGGTTTGGAGAATAGGGCTTGTAATCTGAAGGCTCCAAGTAGTGTTGGGCAGCTGAGCCATTTGAGAATGGATAAATCACATCTAGCACTCAACAGGAGCGGAGTTGCCTGTGTGGGTATACTGAATTTAAATACCTACCCAGGCTGCTGCAGCTTGCTGTGCTTTGTGGGATGCTTATTTTCTTGCGTAGAGGACCAGACTTCAGTGCAATTTTATTCTCGTCTTTCCCTGCTAAATGTATTTCTAAGAGATTACTTCTTTCCTCGGTTTAGGTAACATTCTTCTAGTCAATGGTACTGCATGTGGAGAGATAAAAATCACAGATTTTGGGCTTTCCAAAATCATGGACGATGACAGCTACAACTCTGTTGATGGCATGGAGCTGACATCGCAGGGGGCTGGTACTTACTGGTAAGCATCATCTTATATATAACTGAAGCTTCACTTCCAAATGCCGTATGAAAGATATTTGCAGTAATACTTGACTCCCAGTGCCAGATGTCATCGCTGTATTGCTCAGCTGAGAGCAAGACCTGCAGCAGGTACCACAGGATGTCATTATCAGACGTTACCCAAACTGCAGCGTGTCACTGTGGGCATCGGTTGTACACAGATGTTTGTTAAGGCCTTCTGTCTTGTGTGAAAAATGTTTAGATTTGTTCCTTTCCAGAAGTAAAACTAGCTGTAGTTTGAGCGAAGCTGAGACTCTTTGACCTGCCAACTGGGCTTGTGTTTCCAGAAATACAGATTTTTGGCTGTGAGTTTGTATTGTGAAATTGTTGACCAAGCCCTTCTGACAACAAATACCAGTTTTGAAGATGAAAAGAAAGCAAGGTTATTTTATGTACTTCTGTTGAAAGGAAAATGACTATTGCTGACGAACTCAGACCGCCGATGTCTAGAGAGTTCTTGGGATTGTGGTTTTCAAGAAATGCAGTGGTATGCAATGGTGATCTTAGAAGTGCAGAGACAAAACTGGGTTCTGTGAATCCCAAGCCAACATGTGATCACAGAAGCTTATTCCTTCTTTTCTGAAGAAAATGATTGAAAGCATTTGAAGAAAATACTCAGAACTTGTTATCCGTTCTTCTTAATCAGGTATTTGCCACCAGAATGTTTCGTGGTTGGGAAGGAACCTCCAAAGATCTCAAATAAAGTTGATGTCTGGTCAGTAGGGGTCATCTTCTATCAGTGTCTCTATGGAAGAAAGGTAAGAGAGCATGTCAATCCTTTCCAAGCAGTGATTCAAACCTTTGGGAGGCAGCCCTGGCTTCTGCTCCCTTCTCCTTGCCAGACTAGAATGTGCTTCTGCCTTGCCTCCTTGCCACCAGCTCCAAGACAGAGCCCATGTTAATGGAGTGAGGATAATTTGCTAGGTTGTGTTTTGTTCTACATGGCAATGCTTTCAGAAGCAGTGTTCTTCAGAACATCTTTCTGCTGGTTGTACTTCCAGTGAGACAGTAATGGGCAGGATGAATGTGTTGTTCAGGGCCAGGCACCTGACTTGTTGCTTTGACATTGTTTGATCGTGCTTCCAGTGTTCTGATGTTATTCTTTGAATGCTAAGTCTTTGTCAGGACTGGTATTGCTCAACAGCTTGCAAGTGTTTTAAAATCAAAAGTAGCTCTGAAGACCTACTCTAAATGTTTTTAGAATGCCTTTTGGAAAGGGATGGGTCTTATTTCAGGAAGAAGTGATTTGTTCTGAGAAAAGGCGATCTTACTTTTTTTTATGACAACAGAAGTTGGTTGGGCAGGAAAAGGATTCCATCAAGTCTTGTGTTTACAAGTCCTTGGTAACCAGGAATTGTGAAAGCCTGGGCTGATAGAAGCACTGCGGTGTCAGTCAGACAAACAGTGGAAGCAGCCCAGCAGGGGTGGAAGGAGGTGAACTTCCTGGCAGCTCGGATGGGTGAAGGTCCTATTGCATGTGGTGAAGCTGACCTATGAGGTCCGTAAGCACACGGAGCTCTTCCTGTCTGAGCTGGAGACACCCCAGACATGTTCCAGCTTGGTGTCCCTTTTGTTCAGATCAGAAACAGGAGCAGTGTGTCACATGTTCTGGAATCTGCAAGCACCTTCACAGTGCTCATGGGCTTCTTGCGTGGAAAAATGCTGATGTTGAGTGATGATTAACAGAAGCACTATGGGATTTCTTCTTAAGGCCTGTCATCAGTCTTGAACTAATATTGTTTTGGGTTTTTTTTTTTTTTGGGGTAGCCCTTTGGCCACAACCAGTCACAACAAGATATTCTGCAGGAGAACACCATTCTGAAAGCTACCGAGGTGCAGTTCCCTCCAAAGCCAGTAGTCACACCAGAAGCAAAGGTGAGTCCTCAGCAGCATTTGGTCACATGGCAGCCAACACCAATGGTTCCTTTCTCTCAGTTTTCCTAAACCTAGCAAGGAGTTTGTGGTCAACACTTCCCCCCTCCTGTGGAGTGCTCTGTGGCTTTGCATCGTTGTCAGCCTTGGGGTTGAATGGAGTCTCTCTACCCGTACTTTCTGCTGATAAAAGATGTGCTTCTGGCACGGCAGCTGCGCTGTCTGCGAAGTCACTGGGGAAGGAATTTCAGCACTGGGTTGTCAGATTGGCCCGGCTCCCCAAGAGTTAGATCTATCGAAGCAGACTGACAGGAACAGGAAGCTTTCTAATTCTTGTTTTGCCTTGGGGGGGGTATCTGCAGGCATTTATCAGGCGTTGTTTGGCCTACCGAAAGGAGGATCGGATAGATGTCCAGCAGCTGGCCTGTGACCCGTACTTGCTGCCTCACATCCGCAAATCTGTATCCACAAGCAGCCCAGCTGGAGCTGCGATTGCATCAACCTCTGGATCATCCAATAACAGCTCTTCAAACTGACACAGTAATAGGCCAAAAACTGCTTGAGAAACCGGCTAAAAGACTTTCAGAAACAGCTTTGGAATAGAGGAATCCGCAAGGGTCTTGAGAAACCTGTACCAGGTGCTTTTTTTCTCTTGCTTTTTTCCATCCATAGAGCATGACAGCATCTATTCTCATCAAGAAAACCTTCAGCATCTAGGCCAAGCCATGTGGATAGAGGAGGTGGCTTGAGGTTTGTCCAGCAAATGACCACAAAGCGTGGCTGCTCTGAATGAGGAGGGGAAGCTCAAGGAAAATAAAAATAAAAAATAAAAAGACATGGTTCCACGTACTGTGAACTTCTGAACATGCAGCCTTGGGGAATCCAGGACGCCGTGTGTGCTTCATATGAAGAATGTGGACTTTGGAAAAAGACTGGTCGAGTCCAGTGTTGATATTTAAACATTGTTCTTTTTCTTTTAATAAAGTTTAGGTAACATCTCCTGAAAAGCTCGAAGCACCAAGGTTCAGCTGGGGATGGTATATGACTCTTTGCCCTTTGGAGGGGAAAAAAAGTTGATCCTGCCTGTTCATGGCACTAGCGTTAGTGTTTTACCCCTAATTAATTTCAGTTTTTTAAAAATAACAATTTTTTGGAAGAAAACAGTTTTCTGGTCTCAAAGTGAAACCCGTATTAGCAGGTTCGTGGCATTCTGCAGATGGTGCAGCTTTCTGCTCCCCTGGTGTGGCCTCTTATGAATAATTCACCTTCTCAGGAGAGCGGTGAAGCTCGTAGGCAGCCCTGCGTGGATCTCCTGTGGTCAGAGTGGATTACAGTTCAGACTGCCACCAGCTTTTCAGCTGCTGCTTCAGAGCTCTCTCAACGGTTGCACCTTTTTAATTTATTTGAAGTGCTGTTCTTTTTGAAAGCAGACCCTGACGTGCTCAGGATGTGCCCTCTGCTCTTGTGAGCCTGATATCTGTTGACTGTTGAGGAGGCAGGCAGCGACCAGGAAGGAATTGAAGCACAGCTCAGTTGCTCACAGGTGTGATCTGTGCTCGTGCAGTGCTGTACATATCTCATTCACATTACGAAAGTCCAAAGCTGAAGAAAGAAGGCTTGTCTTGTTCTTCTCAGTTAGGTGAGCTGGCAGGAAAGCTTCCTCTCTCCCTCAGCAGTTTCCTTTTAAAACTTGCTGACTTTTCTAACTTGCTGCATCGGATCGCAAATGGAGGGGAAGGGGATAATGTTTCAGAAGGGAACAGATATCCCAATGATTTTTGTCACCCTTCTGTAATCTGCCTGGAGGCTGCTTGCACCTCCAGCTGGAATCTGCCTACTGGGAAACATCAGCCTGTTGTCCCCACCGTGCCCCCTTTCCCCCTGCACTGAAGGAGGACTGAAAACACACACACACACACAAAAGCGCAGCGCTTGAACATGTGGCAGCCAGCTTGGAGCACTCCTAACATGTGGCAGGAGTCCCCAGCCAGAAAAATTTAAAGATGCAGTGTTCAAGAGCAGAGTTTTTCTTGGGGGGAGAGGCAGTGCCCATACTGCCATCCAGGGCCTCGTTTAAAGAACAGATGATCCCATGCACACTTCCTATCCCCCATACCCACTCGGCTGTGTCGTGGGCTATTGCGTGGCCCCTGTGGATCATCCCAGCAGAGCGTGGGTCGGCTGGGGGCACGCAGTCCCTGCAAGCTGTTGTTGTGGCAAGCAGTGTTCTCGGCCTTGCACTTTCAAAGGGAACTCGCTCTTGCCTGCCTTACTGGAAGCCATCCTCTGGAAGCATGCGTTACTTGTTCAGCAACTCGTGCTTAACTGAAAAAAAAATGAGAGGTTTAAGCAATGGAGATGGGAACCATGCTTTGTTTTTTATCACAGCTGAACTAAAGTGGTCTCTAAACTGTAGTATTTGAAACAAGAAATACTGCATCTTTAAATACTCAGCCATAATTTTGTCCTTGCTGGTCTGTTCCAGAAATTAACAGTTGAGCAAGCAGCGATTCCACCTGTCCATTGTGCAGAGTCAGGGTTGGTGCTTCGTCCTGCTTGCTGAAATGGGTGATCTGATGTCTGTCCGCATCGGGGAGAATTCTAAAAGGGTTTTTTGTATCCTGGCCCCGTTGTTTCTTGGCCATACAGTGTGTGCTGTCTCTGTGGGTGTGATGAGTTCCATGTCATGCTTTTATTCCTGCTGAGTGACACCCGTTCAGGGGCCTGGGGACAGCGTTGGCCTTTGCTGGGGCTGGAGCGGTGGAGAACCCTGGTAGAATTCCAGCTGCGACACCTCCCTTGTTAATACGGGTTTCACTTCCAATAACAGACCCTATTGCCACACTGTTCATTTACTTCAAGAAAAGTGTATGAAGAATTTGTAACTTAAACCAGGCCAGACTGTTTTGGCTCTACCCAACAGATGAGACATGGATATTAAAATAAGTTTTAAGAAACTGATTTGCTTGGCTCTCACTCTTTTGCTCTTCGTGGCGTTGGCGGGAGGTGATGAGGATGGAGGGGGTGATGCTCAGCAGTTCTGACTGTTGGGATCTGGATGATTGGACCGAGTTATCTTGTGGGTCTTTTCCAACCTTGGTGATCTCTGGATCAAAAGAGGGAAAATCACTGAGTCTTATTTAATTGCTGACGTCGATCTCGGTCTGGAAGAGGGAGGAAGACATCAGAGTGGAGTTTGCCCCTCATTTCTGCTAGAGTAGTGGCCTCCATTAGAAGCTCTGTACGTTTGAGCCACAAAGAAATGTGTTTTTTTTGTGCCTGTTGATGAAAATGTGTCTGACTCCTCCTGCTCTGCCCTGGCTGTGCTGAAAGCAGTTGGCCTGGAATAACCGCGCTGCACAGCAACAAGAAGTTCAGCTCCTTTCATTCCACCCAGCCAAGCCTCAACGGCTTTTAAACCATAACAGAGAAAAGGGGAGAAAAGGGGAGAAAAGGGAAGGGAAGGGAAGGGAAAGGGAAAGGGAAAGGGAAAGAAGACAACAAAACCTTGGCAGCCGAAGGCACTGGGACCACTTGGAGGTGGACAGAGCACTGCCAGGCTCAGTTTGCAGCCTCCTCCTGGCGAGGAGGTGCCAGGCAGGGAGCAGCCGGGATGCGCTGCGGGATGGGCAGCAGTGGGTGCGGATTCCTCTGCTCCCGACAGCCCTGATGTCACCCCACTCACACTCGGGGTCAGCGAGAGCGTTCAGCAAAGGTGAAACCGAACACGGAGAACGACGGCGCAGCTCCTCCTGCGCTGCCGCAATGGATTATTTTTCAGTCGGTTTTTCGACGGTTGGGGCGATGCGTCGCAGATTGGGACAGCAGGAGATGGCGGCCGCCTTTCAGCAGCAAAGGCACGATGTGGAGGGGGGTGGGGGGAGGGGGGGAAGGGGATAGATACACGCCATGTGCGTGGCATGCCTGGAACTGGGACGCATGCAGCTCGGTGCCAACAGCAGCCAGGCTTCCCCAGGGGCTGGATGCTTCGCCTCCGACGTTAGCGGTTAGGCGTCACGCTATGAAAACGAGCTTCCCTCTGCCAAATAGGCCAGTCCCGGTTTATTTTGTGACCTGGCAAACCCTCAGCACGAGGGTTTGCTACCGCTGCCTGCGTCTCTCTGGGCTTTGCTCCTGGAGGATGATGTTTGCTGGGTGCTGAAGCAGCCCTGCCAGGAATCCGGCAGAGATTTTGCAGCACGTGGAAGCAGGACTCCCACCCAGCACGGAGGTGACTTTTCTGCTGCCCACGGTGCACGTGGAGCATCTCTGCACCCCTGCAGCGATTGCCCTGGGTAGGGCCGGGGGCAGGAGGCCAAGCAAACGCCGCTCTGCACGGCCTCCCCGCGCACATTCACGCCCAGGGCCATGAGCCTTGGCCACAAGGACCCTATTGTCTGCCAGCCAGGGGGTGGGGGGGCAGGAGCTGGGGCTGAGAAAAGCTCTCATTTCATGCATTAACTGTGTGGGGGGCGTGAAGGACGGGAAAAGCCGCTGGCGCGTGCTGTCTGATGAGGAGCTGCCAGCACCGCGCTCCCCATGCAGCTCTACAGCTCCCGGCCCTGGATCTTGCCACAGGATCGCTGTGCTGCAGCCTTTCTTCTCCCTCTCCTGTTGCTCCTAATTGCTGAATGTCAGCCTGCTTCCACAGCTGGGTCACTGCGGGTGGGTGCTGAGGTGGGCTGGTCAAGTCTGAAGTGAAAGGTTTAGCAGAGCTCCCCATCCTCTCCCAACGGCCAGGGCTGGCCTGGACTGGGACTGGACCTGCAAACATAATGGCGGGGTGGGGAGCAGGATGGAGGCTCAGCCCCGCAAGCAGTGGTGCTGGGTTTGTGCAGTGCTTGGCTCTGGTTTGCATTCACAAGAAACAAAACACGGGGCTCAGCTCAGCCCTGTCCTCGCTTGACCGAAGCCCAGAAGCTGCGAGCATGCGTTGGCTGGGGAACAGGACAGTGATTCGGTCGTGTCCTCCCCCTCGGCCTGCCTCAGCTTTGCATCGAGACCATAGCTAGAGCCCTACATTGTTCAGCACTGCCTCATCCCAGCTGCTGCTAACTTCAAAATCTGCCTGCTCACACCCAAACCAAAGAGATGGACTCCAAAACCCCTCCGCAAGAGAGAAGGCAGTGAAGGAAGGGGCAGTGAGATGGAAATAAAGGATGTAGGGCTGTCCTGCACCCACGCTGCAGGACATGGCCACGGGGCAGGGTGGGAGCACTGATCCCCACTCCCATTGCTGCTCCCCCACTGCACCACGCACCGTGTGCTGTCCCCCGCCGCCCTCCAGGTGCCATCCCCTCTCGGCCCCGCATCCAGGCACTGCTTACTCGTGTCTGAGTCATCAGCAAGGAGAAAGTGTTTTTCTCTATAAGTCGGATTTCTGGTAAGTGGCTGGAACTCCTCGCAGCCCCTGTCCGGGTGCCCCGGGAGGAAGAAGCAGCAGCAGAGGGTTCGGTGCAGTGCTCCTCCCAGACAGCACCGGCCTCGTCTCGCCCCCGCGGCGGAAGGGCAGGGATCTCAGCACTGGCCCTCCCAGGGCTGGAGCGCCCTGAAATTCCTCGTGGCAGCTTTGAGCGAGCACATCTGGTTTTAATAAATAATTTGCAGCTTGAACTTGCCTTACACTTCAGGGCCGTTCTTGGCCAGCATCCGTCCGCACGCAGCTGGGTGCTGAGCAGAGCCAGGCTGACAGCGCTCTTGGACGTGGCTGGTGGCCAGTGTCCCCAGCATGGCCATGAACCCCTGGGCTCAGCTATGAAGGGTGCAAACTGGAGCTGAGGGCTGATCCCCTGCCCAGCCCCGAGCAGGGACATGTGCCAAAACCCCCCACTCACGGTGGCAGAGCTCTCAGCAAGTCTCAGACCTGCAAGGAGCACAGGGCTTTGTGACATTTCCACAGCCAGCCCTGCTCGTGCCCATCCCCCACCCCTACTTCGGGAGCATGCAGCCCTCAGAGCCTGGTCCCAGTGCTGGAGGATGTGAGGGCTCCTGGGATGAAGGCTTCCCCGGGCAGTGCCACCATGCTCACGTGCACACCCAGCATCCCTTCACCCTCACTTATTTTGCATCTCCCCGCAGCTGGGATGGAGTGGGAGCAGCCGTGCAGCCCCCACCCCACAGCCTTCACTCCTGCAGGCCGGGAGCGACGTGGACTTCCCTTCCCCAGCACAGGGGAGAGAGAGAAGCCAGCAGACGCCGAGACGGCCTCTTCCCTCAGCAGTGACCTCAGTGCAGCACATGCCAGGTGGGTGTTGATCTTGGCCCGATGGCCCCATGCGGAGGAGGAGGCCGAGGTGGGTGCAGGGGAGTGCAGCCCCTCGAGCAGCCACAACGGCCAACGGTGCCCTGGGAGCAGTGGGAGCAGGGCTGAGGAGTTGTCCCGTTCACTGGGTGCAGCTGGAGCCCCGTGGTGTAGGAATGGCATATGGAGCTATGAGGGCATCCCAAAGAGGGCAAAGGGCTGAGGGTCAGCGGGGTTTAGGTGAGCATGGCGTGGGGCTGCTGGGGCTCAGCCCCATTTTGGAGCCAGATCCACATGCTCGTAGACCTCTGTGACCCTGAGCTTTCTTGAATCCCTCAGCCTCTTTCAGACCAGCTCACGGCTCTTTCTGAAGCGGTTTCCCGAAGCCATCACAACCCCTTTCATTAGCAAAACCACTCCCGAGGAACCTTTCCACAGTCTGGCAGCACGGGGCGGCCGAGGGGGATGGTGTCCCATCCCAAACCGCTGGGAAAGAGCGGATCCCACGGCTCACTGGGGATATCTCCCTCCCAGCCTGTGGGACACCCCACATCCCCAGCCCTCCAGCCAGAGGTGGCTTCACAGCACAGACTGAGTCCAGGATATATTTCTCAAACCCTGACTTTACAACGTCTGCCCCGTCGCGACCCCTCTGCTGCGACCACCCCCACCCCGAAAAACAGCGCTGATTTTCGTTTTCCCGAGCAGCAGACAGGCGGGGATGCTCCGGCTGCAGCCTGGAATCTCCCACTGCTGACTCAGCTGGGATGAGCCTGCGGCTGCCGGCCCTCGCTCGGCGCAAAGAGCTCTCCCCAGAGCTGTCCCCTGCGTGCGGCCGCAGCAGCTCGTTGGGGCCGGCGGGGTCAGACAGCTTGGAAGTGTCCCAGGGGGGGGAGAGAAAAAGGCATTTCCTCCGGGTCTGCCCCGACGGGTAACAACTCAACCGGTACTAAACGGGATTAGGAGGGGAGTAAGTGAGGAGCTGTCGGCCCGAACGGGGGGGGGGGGGGGGATTCGTTATTAGGAAGTGCTAATTGTCTTCTAAATGCACACAGCCGCGGTGCGAGTGATGGGATGAAGGAGGACGGGAAGCGGTGATGCTCTGCGTGAGCCGGGGCCGTCTGGCTCTGCTGTGCCCCTCCTGCTGGTGGGATTCACCTCCTGGCCTCTGTCGGGTGGGGGGGGGGGACCCATCCGTGGGGCTCCGAGCTCCATCGCGTCCCACTGATGGCACCTCGGGTGGTGACATCACCCCGTCCCACCCCAAGGCACGGACCAAGCCTGACTCCGAGGCGATGTGCTCCTCCCCTCGAGGTACAGTGAGCGGCCCCAGAGCACGAGAAGGGCAGAGCTGCTTCAATTAAAAACTAATCCGCGACTCACACAATCCAACAGCCCAGATGCTGATGCGCTTCATTGCCCCCTCCCCCCCCCCCCCCGTGGGTTTGCATCCCCCAAAGCCCACCCTGGCCCCGCTCCGCAGGTCCTTCCTGCCTTGCTGGGAAACAACGGATTCCTTTATTTTTGTAAGAGCTGCCAAACCAAACGTGGCGGTCCCCCCAGCATCCCTCGCACCGCGTTAGTTCGGGGCTCGATCCTGGGGCGGCACAGCACGAATTGCCCTCCCCGGACCCCGCGTGAGGTTAAACCTCCTCGGGGTGCCCGTGAGCGGCTCCCCCATGGTTGCTGCTGCTGGTGTTGAACGATTTTAACTCCGAACAGTCCCTGAGCAGACCTCAGACAGAAACACACAGCCCTACAAAGGCAGGGAAATATGCCGATTTCCAGCATTTTCCGCACGAAACCGTCCACGCGGGAGTCCTGGGGTGGGACACGGAGACCGCTGGCGATGGGAGAAGCGGAGCTGACCGCAAAGCTGGGCTTCTCGTGGGCTTCTCGTGGGCTTCTCGTGGGCTTCTCGTGGGCTACCCGACGGCAGCGCATCCTTCCCGGCTCTCCGCGTGGCTCTCGGGGGTTTGCGCAGCACTCAACGGAAGGAAGCGTAAAAAAAAAAAAAAAAGAAAAGAAAAGAAAACCAGCTCCGAGTTTTTTTGTTTTTTGGTTTTTTTTTTTTTTTTTTTCTTCACCGATCACCCGACCCGCGCGTGGATGGGGATCGGTGCGCTTCGCTTATCAGCACCGCTGCCGGGCAGAGCAACGCGGAGCTCATCCGCCCGCACTGCCGGAGCCGCCGGGGGGGGGGTTGGGGTTGGGGTGGGGGGGGGGGGGGGGGAGGGGGCGGGCAGAGCAGCCCGCACCGCACAGCCCCCGGCCCCAACCGGCGCCCCGCGTTCCACCCCCCCCTTCCCCCCCAAACCAGGCTCTCCGGGCCCGGCCCACGACGGCTGCGGCTGACGCAGTGTCTGAGGCCGTCCCTGGCTCCCCGCACACCCTTCGAGTTGGTTTTTTTGTTGGTTTTTTTTGTTTAACTTTTTTTCTCTTTTATTTTCTTTCCTCCTTCTTTTCACCGTCCCACCCCCCTCCTCCTCCTTCTCCTCCTCCTTCTTCTCTTTCCCCCTCCTCTTCCCCCCATCTCCCTCCCGCCCCTCCGCCGTCCCCGTCCCCCCCGTCCTTCCTCCCCCCCACCCCCCCCCCCCCCACCCCCCCACCTTCCCCCCTCCCTACCCCCGGCGAGGAGGGAGCAGCGAGGCCCCGAGTGCGGCGGAGCGGAGCGGGGCATGGGGAGCCCCGCGGGGCCGCGGCCCCTCCGCACCGCCCTCCGCTGTCCGCTGTGCCCGCAGCTGCTGCTCGCCCTGCGGCTGCTGCTCGCCCTGCGCCCGGTGCTCGGCACCCCGCACCCAGGTGGGACCGCGACCGCGGGGAGGGTGGGAACCGCTTCGCTGTGGTTTGTTTCCTCCGCCTGGCTTTGAGTCTTGCTGAGCACCGTTTCTTTTACTCCATCTCCCCGCGGTCTCCTTTCGTCCCGCCGCGTTTTGTTTTTTCTTTTTTCCTTTTTTTTTTTTTTTTGTTTTGTTTTGTTTTGTTTGTTTGTTTGGCTGCTTGGTTGTGTTTTTGGGGGGGTTTTCTGTTTCTTTTTTTGGCCCACGCCGCCGCTTTTTCTTCCAGCCCCCGTTCCGCCGCCGTTTTTGAGGCTTTTTCTTCCTTCGGAATTGAGCTCCCCGCTCCTCACCGCCACGCAGCTCCTGGCGAGCCGGGCGGAAACGCTGCCGCATCTCCGGGTGGGGGGGGGGGGGCAGCACCGGGGAGGGGGGGGGGGGGTTAACCGCGGTTCCCAGCGCCCCGCAGTCCCGGGGTGTCCCGAAGGGGCTGAAGGGCTTCTGGAGCCCTGCGCCCCAAATCCTGTCGCCCCCCCCACGGTGTGTTAATCCGGTAGAGAAGTACACAGCGGGATCGGGGCCTGATGGGAGTTCCGCAGTGCTCTTTTCTCCCCACTTTTGCAGTGAAGGCGGTGGGGGGGAGGGGGGGAATTGCAGCCCTCGGAGGTCACCATGTGGCCAGATGCCCGTGGGCCTGAAACAGCGTTTTCAGACACTTTTTACCCCCAGGATAGTCCAGTACGGAAGCAAACGTTTCGTTGCTCCTCGGATGAATTTGCCCTTTTTGAGAAATCAAAAAAAAAAAAAAGAAAAAAATCAAAATCAAAATTTGCTGCTTCTGCCGGAACAGTAACAAATGTGAGCCCCTTGGCCCTGTGTTATTAGCATCGAATCAGCAAATCCAAAGCAGATTTGGAAATGGCAGGAGGGGAGGTGCTGCTGCCTGGCCCCGCTCCCCCCCCGCCCCCCCAACACCCCATGGCATTTCCCCATGGCTGTGCTGGGACCCATTGCCCCCCAGAGCTTTGGGTCACGGTGTGGTGCAGCCCAAGAATCGGCGTAGGGAAGGATGAGGCGATGGGGGAGAAATCCCCAACAGAGCTGGAGCATCCATCCTGGGCGTGCTGCCCCGTGGAGACGCTCTCAGATGAACTTCCCCGTTAAACCTCTCCTTGCCCCCATAAAATGATCCGTCTCGAAGTCGTGTGGGGGTCTCTGGATTCCAGCAGGGCCGCGCTGCCCATCGGGGCCATTTCTGGCGGCGGTGCCGCTGTCGGATCCAGAGCTGGCGCGTTCCCCTCGCCCGCACGACGCCGAGCACAGAGGCAGCTCTGTCCCTGCGGTCGGTGGGAGCTGCCGAGGTGGGAGCACTGGAGGAACAAGGCCGCTTTCAGCTCCCCCAGCCCAGGTTTTGCTGCTGCACGGCTGCGAGCGCCATTCCTTCCGATTTATCCCGTAGGCGATGGGATGGAACGGCGTTTGCCGGTCCTCCAGGGAGCCCCGCAGAGCCTGCAGGCACAGTTGGCCGTTTGCACCCATCCCTCCCTCCCTGCTCCCTTTTTCCAGGGGTCTCCCCCTGCTCGTTCATTTCCCTCCCACCCCACTGTTCTCAGTTTCTCCGCATCTCCCCATCCTGACAGCTGGGGTGGGGACAGCAGTGACAGAGGTGCCACGTCCCAGGTGCTGCCGGTGCTCGCACCTCCATCCAGGCACTGCATCCCCGGTGCTGAGCTGATTTGCAGCTGGGGAACGATCCCTGCTTGGATTTTGGGATGAATCCCGTATTTCCCTTTAAGCGAGTGCCCTTGGAAAGGATGCTCTGTGCTTCCAGGTCCCTGCTGAAGGGGGTCTTGGGGATGGGCCCAGTTGATGGCATCGCTTTCCCTCCCTCCACACCGGGGTGGGCTGAAAAAATGGAACTTTGGGAAAGCTTCTCCATCCCTCCAAACCATTCCCCTGTGTGGAGCCGTGGGCTGGGGCTCCGTGGGGCTTTGTGGGGAGGGAAGGGGGCAGAAGGGACCTGGGGAAGAATTTACAGCCTTTAAAATAAACACAGCAGGCGGTACGGGAAGTCCTCCCCGTTTTCCTCTTTGCTTGTGGCACGGCAAACTCCAAGGAACGGTAACTGGGATTGCGTGGGAGCTGGGAGGTGGGATTGGGCTGCACAGGGCCCATCCACGGCCTCGGGTACCTCCAGGGATGGGGCAGCAGCAGCTCTCTGGGTAAAGAATTTCTGCCAAACATCCAACCTGAGTCTCCAGGGCCCCTCCAAGTAGTGGTGTTTCCCAACCTTAGAGATTGTACGGGTCCAAGTGCTTGCTGGTGGCCCCGGGGTCACTGTGTGTGCCCGATGTTTATGGGACAGTGACACAGGAGCAGCCCACGTGGCCCCAAGGGCTGTCCCAGCCACCCATCCCAGCTCCACTGCTGCCAAGGAGCAAGATTTTAATTAATGTGAGCCGTGCGGAGCCCGTGGAGCATCTACATTTTTCTCATTCTTAAGATTGCTCGGAGCCCATAAGAAACCAACACAGATGCTCTCTTTCTTAAAGGACCCATCTTTAATTGATTAAGGGTTAGAAGATGACGAGTGGGTTGACTGGCAGCTTCTTGAGGGAGCTCCTGAGCTCAGGAGGGGCAGTTTGAGTGCTTACAGAGGGCACTTTTCAGGCTCCTCGTGCCCCCTCCCAGAGAGCTCAGTGCTGCGTTTCTCCTCGTGCTGCCACAGTGGGGACATAAATGGGATTTTTCATGCAAAACAGAAGGGAGAACAGAGGAATGGTGCTGGAGGAGCAAAGGGAGGAACATTCTGTGCATCTTTATGTTGCTAGTAGTGTTGAAAATGTCAAAGGCTTTCAGCTAGACCCCATTATGCTGGTGGGACTTGTTCCCTCGACCCTCTTCATGGCCAGGAGAAGCTGCTCGCCCTGCCCACAGACAGCATCCCCCGTGGAAAACAGCTGTACGTTTATTTGTCTGCATCCCAGACGAGGAGAACGGGCTGACCGCCCGCAGGGAGCCTGAGATGTGGTATGTGGACCCGGTCCAACATCGCTCTGAAGCTCTGGAAAAATGAGAAGGGTGCTGGTAGCCCACTATGATCACAGCCAAGTCAGGAGCTTGTCCCAGCCAGCCCCAACCTACAGACATTGTCTTTTTCATGAGCCAAGAGGTGCCTGCTGCTCTGAGCACCGGTCCTGGGGCTTTCACCCTTGGACAGCTCCTTCCGTGGGTTCTCTCTGGCCAAAACTTGCTCGTTACGACTGTGCTGTTGCTCTTCTCCATGCTAAAATGTTGGGGATGGCTGCAGCCTCACCTGGGCAAACTGCTGGGAGTGCCAAAGTGGGAGGGGGTCATTGCTGGGCTTTTGTGGGACTGGTTTTCTAAGGAAGGGGGGGTTCCATCATTGGGGATGGATGGACTTGGGGCCAGGTCTCTCCCCATGCCCACGGTTCCATCCCCACCTGTGTGTGTGGGGGTGTGCACATGGAGCTCTCACTGTTGGACAAAGCTCTCCGGTATCTGATGAGAACAGTTTGAGGTTCCTCTTTTCCTTGAGGTTTTATGGCAGGGCTTTCACTTCTCCGGTGCTTACCTTCCTGCTGGGCTGGGTACATCCCCATGGATTTGACTGTGGATGAACCACTGCTTCCAACTCTCCTCCAGCTTCTCTGTGTGGTCTCAAGGTGATGCTCTGCATCGCTGCTCCACCACCCCTTGCACTGTGAAGACAATGAAGGCGTTTTGTTAGCAGTTTTGTTTCCTTTACATGGGGTCTGCGGCCCCATGGGGCTACGAGGGTCCCTATGTGCTCCCATGGAGCCAGCATCCATCACTGACCTCCTCTATTGCCTCTCATCCCACGTGCTGCCTGTGTTCCCCAAAACTGCAGGTGGTGATGCTTTCCTTATCTGCCGCACGGTGGCAAAGCCATTGTGGGAAGGGCTGAGCTGGCTTCCTTTTAGCTCTGGCTTTCTGATGGCTACTATCTTGCTTTAAAAATCAAATGAAACCAAAGAGCTGCTGCGGTGGGACACGACAATGCAGAGCTCAGGGCTGACCCCCCTGGAAGAATGCGAGGAGCAAAGGTAGCATCGGGCCCTTCACAGCTTGATTTGGGATTTGTTTTGGGCTGGTCCGGGCAGAGCATCACGTAGGTGCAGTTCCCAGTTCTCTTCCCCCATTTCCTGGTGGGCAGCTCCTCCCCAGGTCTGTAGTGTTTGCTGTGGTTGGGTTTCCAGCAGTGCAGAGCAGATGGGAAGCTCTGCTGATGCTGTCTGGAGCCCAGAAATGGTGCAAAAACACAAGGAGTATCTCTGAAAGGAGTCACCCATAGCTGCAGCATCACTGTGGAGAGTTGGCATTTCTAGAGCTCTGTACATGGACTTTGAAGAGATTTTGTCTCTGTAGTTTCTGCACTGGCGATAATTTAAGAGCAAAGGGTGGAAATTGCACTCTGCAGAAATCTTCAGTTCTGCCCAAGTTGTGCTGCTGTGTTGAGTGGATCAGGGTTTACCCCAATAACATCATTCCACCAGCACTGGATCCTGCCAGGATTGGCTTTATCCCACAGGATAACGGGTTGGGAGCAGGAATGTGACCATGTACCCATGCTCCACGTGTGTGCAGGCAGCAGAGTGCGTCCCGGAATGCCACACTGCTGCTGAGCTCTGTGGGCTTTCAATGTGTGCTTAATGCTCCCGAGCACAATGTACCCCTGTAGCGCTGCATGGGAGCTCCCAGTGGGTCACACTGTGATGTCCCAGCCTAGAAAGTTCAGCAGGTGACTTCCCATTCCTTCTTTATCCTGCGAGCCCAAAACTCTTAAGCTATAATTTCCAAGCTCCAGCTCTCCTCTTTTTAGAGGCTGGTGATATTTTGCGCCTTTCTGACTCCAGGACTGTCCTTTAAGTCTGGACAGCTTCCTCCAAGCCCACGCAGCTCTGTGGCTCCGGCCCTAGCAGGCACCAGTCCAGCACTGCAAGCAGCAGTGGGGCACAGAGCACCCCAACACCCACTGCTCAGGTTGGCCCTGTGCCTTTTTCCTCTTGCTGTTGATGTTTTTTGTGTTTGTTTTCCCAAAGGCGGACTGACACAGGAGCAGGAGGGGAGCCCTGATGCTGACCTTCCCTGTGCTCATGATGGAGAGGGTTTTTCCAGCCCCAAAGCACCGCCGCTCAGCTCCTTGCAAAGAGCTGCAAGGACGTTCTGCAGCCCTCCTCCAAGGGGGTTCTGCTTAGTTTGAAACTTGCTGGAATTTGAGAAATGTCTCTGAGAAATGCAGTCTCTCTTTCCAATCCCTGGCATTCAACGCCGCGTGCCCCTTCTCACCCGTCTTTATTTGAGGTCATCCCTGGTGCCATCCCCACTGGATAATGAACCCTTTCCAACATTTCTGCTTTGGAGCCAGGTCGACTTTTCTGCAGAGCCAACCAGAGCCCTCTGGTTGCTTTCTGCTCCTTCCTCCAGTTCTTTTTTCCTTGCTGGAGATGAGTGGGGTGACCGTCAATGAGTGGGATTGCTGGCCTGGAACAACACAGCCGGGGCAGGGTGAAGGTTGGGATGAATAGAAAATGAGAACCTTTTTAGACCAAAAAAATTCATACAGTGGCAAAAAACCAAAGCAAACCAAAGCTAAATATAGCCAGGCCCGTGAGCAAACTGTCTTCTCATGATGTTTGCAGTAGAAGAAATGGGATAATTAAAAAAAAAAAAAAAAAAAAGGAGAAGAAAGGAAAGAAGGCAAAAGTTGTTTTCCTGACACACTGCTTTTCACTGGGGTCATTGAGTGAAGCAGGGTGGCCTGGGAGGCTGTATCCCAGTGCAGAGTCCTTCTGGTTTTACTGCTTTCTGCAGCTTTGGGGATGAGAGGGGATGAGGATGCCCTCAGTGATGAACTTTGGCAATGGGGGGAGTTGAGAAAATGTGAGAGCTGTGGGTGTGGGGAGCACCTGAGCAGTGTGGACATGGCGGAGGTTGGGATTTTGGAGTCTCCCAATGAATGTCTGGTAATGATCTCAAGATGCACCAGGTTGGACGTTAGGAAATAGTTATTTTCAAAGCGAGTGGTCAGGTACTGGCTCAGGCTCACCAGGGAGGTGGTGGAGTCACTGTCCCTGGAGGACATCCCTGTTCAGATGTTGTACAGAGAGACGTGGTGTAGTGGGGAAATGCTGGTGGTAGGTGGACAGTTGGACTGGGTGATCTTGGAGGTCTTTTCCAACCTTGGTGATTCTGTGCTTCTATGATAAGGAAGGGTTGGCCATCTCAGAGTGGGGTTGGCCAGCTCAGGGAGATGGAGTCACCATTCCTGGAGGTGTTCAATAAGTATTTGGATGTTGTACTGAGGAATGTAGCGTAGTGGGAAATATTGGTGGTAGTTGGATGGTTGGACTGGATGATCTTGGAGGTCTTTTCCAACCTTGGCAATTCTATGATACCAGGCCAACTGCCAGCTGCACTTTAACCCTTTCTTTCCTCATGCTTCTTCCCCTCTCACTACCCAGACTCCAAAGTCTTCCTCATCTACAACGTGGGCGTGCAGGGCTGCCTGGAGACGAAGGACTCGCTGGTGCGGCTCGCCAAGGGTTGCAACGCCAGTTCCCCGTCCCACCAGTGGAAATGGGTCTCACGCAACCGCCTCTTCAACGTGGGGGCCATGCAGTGCCTGGGGGTGTCGTGGCACGGGGCCAACGCCACGGCCGGCCTGCACCCCTTGGCCACCTACGAGTGCGACCGCGAGTCTGTCAACATGCGCTGGAGCTGCCGCGGTCTCGGGGAGCAGCTCTCGCAGCATCTCGGAGCCCGCCCGGGCAACGGCTCGCTGGACAGAGGGGACCAGGCTCGTGGCTCACAGTGGAGGACGTATGGCACTGAGGAGGATCTGTGCTCCGTGCCCTACTCTGGTGAGGTTTTGCCACGTGCCGAGCTCAGCGTTTGCACCTTGGGTGCTTCATAGGTTGGGTTGGAAAGGACCCCAAAGCCTCCACAGGGTCCTTCCTGTGGACTGGTTGCACCCCACCAGATCAGTCCCCAGGGTTGGATGCAGTATTCCAAATGGGGTTTCCCTTCTCTTAGTGTTCTTTTCCAGTCTTATTCATTCTGTGGTTCTGTATTGGCACAGCAGTGCAGTCACCATCCCTGGAGTAGCACTCAGGGACATGGTTTAGTGGGCATGGTGGGGGTAGGTTGATGGTTGGGTTGGATGATCTTAGAGGTCTTTTCCAACCTTAATGATTCTATGATTTTCTTTGTCCCCGTTGTCTTGATGCCTTGCAGACACCCAGGAGCCATTAGCAATAGTGTTACCCATAAGCAAAAGCAGTCCCAAGCTAAACACCGTGCAGCTCTATGCCCCGACCCTGCAGTGGGATGGGGGAGAAAAATAAAGAAGTGTAAGAGCTCATGGGTTGAAATAGAGGCAGTAAAGAAGAAAAAATAAAAATAGAGAAAGAAAAAATAATCAGTAGCAAAAAGAATAAACAAAGCAAGCGATGCACAGTGCAGTTACTCACCACCAGCCAGCTGATGCTCAGCCAGTTCCCACAGCCCACCCAGCCAACTCCCCCAGTTTTACTGTTCCGTGTGACATCATACGGTCTGGGATGTCCCTGTGGCCGGTATGGGTCAGCTGCCCTGGTTCTGTACCCCCCCAGCTCCCCTTGGCAGGACAGTGTGAGGAGCTGGAATGTCCTTGAGTCAGTGTAAGCACTGCTCAGCAACAACTAAAACATTGCTGTGTTATCAACATTATTCTCTTCCTAAATCCAAAACACAGCTCATAGGAAGAAAATTAACTGTCCCAGACAAGTCCTCAGGAAGTCCCCAGGACTTCCAGGCACCCCCTGGTTCCCCAACCAGGAGAACCCTCATCCTCGACTCCCCCTGGCTGTATCCTCATGGGGGAACCCTCTTCTCCCACAGAGATCTACACCATCCAGGGCAACTCACACGGGAAGCCCTGCACCATCCCCTTCAAGTATGACAACCAGTGGTTCCACGAGTGCACCAGCACGGGCCGGGAGGACGGGCACCTCTGGTGTGCCACCACCCAGGACTACGGCAAGGATGAGCGATGGGGCTTCTGTCCCATAAAGAGTAAGTGTTGGGGGGCTTGTCCTGTCCCAGTGGGATGCAAGAGCATCCCGTTGGCTGTCCAGCACCTGGCTTTGGTGGGATGTTGTTTTGGTTTGGGTTTTTTGGATCTGGGGTGGCATGTGCTGGGTGCCAACTGCTTGTTCCCATAGGTAATGACTGTGAGACCTTTTGGGACAAGGACCATCTCACCAACAGCTGTTACCAGTTCAACTTTCAGTCCACGCTGTCCTGGCGGGAGGCTTGGAACAGCTGCGAGCAGCAAGGAGCCAACCTGCTCAGCATCACCGAGATCCACGAGCAGACCTACATCAATGGTGAGGCAGGGTGACCCTGCCACCCAGGGCAGAGCTGGTGACACCGGGGGCAACTGGTTGGGTTGGACTTGTTTTTTGGGCTGGGGTTGTGCGTGGAGCTGGAGCTGGGGGGCTGATGTTGCCCCTCTCTCTGCGTTGACCCTAGGGCTGCTGACTGGGTACAGCTCCACACTCTGGATTGGGCTCAACGACCTGGACATCAACGGGGGCTGGCAGTGGTCCGACAACTCACCACTCAAATACCTCAACTGGGAGAGCGGTGAGCTGGGAGCTGTGCTGAGGGGGACACACTGTGCTGCAGGAGGAAAGGGGCAAGGGATGGGCAGTGAGCAGTGGATGTGGCTCCAGGCAGGTGGCAGGAGAGGTGGCCCAGGCTGCCACGGTGCCCTGAGCTAAGCATCCTTGCTTCAAGGGCCGTTGACTACCAGTGATGGGCAGCTCGATGGCAGAGTGTAGGGAATGCTGCTGCCATTATTTGCCACTTCCAGCTCTAACCCTTGAGCCACAGGGCAGAAGGATGCACCCATTGTGCCTGCTGGCATCACCCCAAAGCACTCATGGGGATTTATATACCCCCAGAGGGTATATACGGGGTGTATGTAGGGGACAGCCACTGACTGTCACCTGGCATTTCCAGTTCACACTGATGCATTGATGGTCCTTATGCACTGAGACACAACAAATAATCCCTAGTGTGCCAGGTTGTATTCTGATTGTACAAAATTAGTTCATCTCTGCTAGTGTTTGGGCAGGGACAGCTGTGCCCTGCCAGCCCTACCCTGTGGGCCGCCAGCAGCCTGTTTTCCCCATCTCTTCCCCCCCCCCCCATTTCCAGACCAACCCGACAACCCCAGTGAGGAGAACTGTGGTGTGATCCGCACCGAGTCGTCCGGGGGGTGGCAGAACCGTGACTGTGGTATTGCCCTCCCCTACGTCTGCAAGAAGAAGCCCAATGCCACCACTGATCCCTTCCTGACAGGTGAGTGGGGGCTGAGCAACCCCAGGGGGTGGGTGCGGGTGGGATCCCTGCTTCCCTGCCAGTGCCCCCCAGCAGGGGGCTGCTGCTTACCATGGAGGTGATCAGAGTGTGCCAGGGTGGGTATCGCTTTGGAAAACTGCAGAGCAGCACCACCTCAATGCTCAGTATGCTCCCAGGTTGGACGTCAGGAGAGGCAGCAGGAGAAATGGGAGGTCTGTGATGCTTTCCCAGATCCCTGTGCTCTGCCGTTGCAGCGATGCTGTGCAAACAGAAGGGATTTTGTCTTGTTCCTGGAGCTCTAAAGCTGCCGTTGCTCTCACCTTGTCGTTGCTTGCAGGGCTTTCCCTGTAGCTTTCCCATGCCTTGAGCTCTTGTCCCAAACACAAAGCACTCTCTGAGCATCCCCATGGGACTGCAGTCCTCCGCAGAGGAGAGGCTGGGGGAGCAGTGTGGGAGCCCTCAGCTGCTTTTCCCTGCCAGACTCATGGTCAGAGGTGAAAGTGGACTGTGAGCCCAGCTGGCAGTCTTTCCAATCCAACTGCTACCGCCTGGTGGGAGAGAAGAAGAGCTGGCAGGATGCGAAGAAGACCTGCCTGAGGAGTGGGGGGGACCTGGTCAGCATCCACACACTCTCTGAGCTGGAGTTTGTCACCAAGCAGGTCAAGCAAGGTGAGGGGAGCCCGTCCAGCCTATGGGTGTGGGGCATGCATAGGGAATTGGTGGCATCTTGTTCATGTTTACGTTCTTGCAGCGTCAGATTGTGTGTGGGTTTTGGTGTTGTGGTGGAGATATTTGGGAGAGCCTAATTTGGAGCCTGGGAGCCGTCACGCTCTGTGTGATGCGTCATGACATCATGGGGAGAAGATAGCATAGACCCATCTGAGAATATCACTAATTCCATTCAGTTAATGCAGAAATAGGATGAAAAACACTGAGAAGGAGGCAGATTTCATTCTGTTTGCCCCTCTGTGGAGAGAGAGCATCCATGCCCCATCTGCTGCACGGGGCTGAGCCCTGCAGCTCCCATTCAGGGTGGGGGTTTGGGGAGGGGTTTTGCAGCCTTTTGGGGAGGGTTTGTGCGAGATTACAGCCAGGCAGAGGGCGTTCTTCCTCCTGGCTCTGAGCCTCCTGTTTTGGCAGACGTGGAAGAGCTCTGGATTGGCCTAAATGACCTCAAGCTGCAGATGAACTTTGAGTGGTCGGATGGGACGCCTGTGAGGTTCACCTATTGGCACCCCTTTGAGCCCAACAACTTCCGCGACAGCCTGGAGGACTGTGTCACCATCTGGGGACCGGTGAGAGCATCCTAAACCCCAAGGCATCCTTGTGGCCAGGGAGGAAGGGTCTGGGGGGATATCTCTTGCTTGGGTTGAAGCTGGCTCATCCCAGCTGCTGGGAGGGGAGGGATCCAGCGCATCCATGGGGGCTGATGTAGGGAAGGAAGATCAGCGGTGCACAGGCTGGAAAATTCCCCAGAGCTGTCAGCTGGGCTCAGTCCTACTGTTCTCCACCCTTTCCAGGAAGGGAGGTGGAACGACAGCCCGTGCAACCAGAGCCTGCCCTCTATCTGCAAAAAGCCCGGCCGGGTGAGCCAGGAGAAAGAGGAGGATGACCACGGGTGCCGAAAGGTGAGGGGGAAGCGGGCAGGTGTGAGAGCACTGTGCCAAGGGGCTGCAGTCTCTTGGCTAATACTTCAGTGCCCAGAAGATACAGGATGGATTTGTAAACTGCAGCCTTGAACATCCCCTTGCCCCGTCTAGAGCTGCAGGTCTGTGTCCAGGGGACTGCAGAGTCCTGGGCTTCTGTATTGGCATGAGACTGTGAGAAGAAATTGGGACAAAACTCATGCTTTCATCATCCAAGGTCTTCCCCCTTGCTCTGGCTTGAGTTTCCAGCACAGAATGTCATTGTTTTTTCCCCTGCTTTACCTTGAGCCTTGATGTAGCAAAATGCTGCAGCAAAACTGCTCCATGCAGGAGCCCAGTGAGATGGGGATGGGACAGGGGTGGGATGGAGATGGAGTGGGATGGGATAGTGAGTTTAGTGTAGTGCTGCTGGTCATCTTCACCCCATTTTGGACACAGCCACTGGGTTGGTGCATTCCCACCAGGACCATCCCACTCCACCATCTCAGCCAGCTGTGCCCTGCCTCGGTTTCCCCAGCTTGGTAGGGTCGAGGCCATTCAGTTCTCACACTTGCTGTCACACTGGGCTGGATTCAGTGGTACCAGAGCAGGATGGGCCCCAGTGGCAGTGAGCGTTGGGGATGAGGTGCTCAGTGGTGATGTCACCACGTGCATCCCTCCCAGCACCTGACCACACGCAGTTACAACACAAAGCCTCCTGTTTTGGAGCAGCATTAAAGAGGCTTCACGTTTGGCTTTGCTGATTTTTGGGAAAGAAGACTGGGGGAAAAAAAAGCAGGATTTGGAGTCATTTTCCTCACAAAGACACTCTCCTTCATCCCTCCCTCTGCTTTCCAATGATGCTGCAGATGGCACATGTTCACCTGTCCTTGGGGATGCAGGTAGAGCCTCGGTGATGCTTCCTGCAGTGCCAGGAAGGTCTCTAGGTGGGGGCTGAGCCCTCTCATCCTTCCCAGCCTTTGACATCACATCACGTGCACGTCCCTCGCCGTGCTGCTGCCCGCTCCCTGCTCTGGCAGCAAACAGGCACTGTTGTGTGTCTGGCTCCGGACGAGCTCCAACATCAACGTGTGGGTGATTAAAGCAGGCTGCAGTGAGACTTGCTCTGCATTCAGTTCCATGACACAAAAGTAGGATAATGGTCCCCTCCCCGCTCCCCTCCCCACACCCCATCGGGGCTGGATGCTGGCAGGGAGAATGATATGTGCTGCTTTGAAGCTGCCTGGCTGTTTGTTTTCCTTGCAGCGTCATCCTCTGGGACTGCAGGATTGCTAGAGCTCGGTCATGCCGGGTCGGCTGGGGGTCAGAGACCTCCCAGGAAAAGCTGGAGGTGGCAGTAGGGGACGTGGCTCCCATCCCATGTCCCCACCCCACAGCAGGGGCTCAGCCCCTGTGGTTGGGACAGTTTTGGTTTGTGCTCAAGTCGAGAGTTGGGCTGAGAGGAACCTTATGAGGTTCTACAGAGGGATGTGTAGAGTCCTACACCTGGGGAGGAATTAGTACAGGTTGGGGGCTGAGCTGCTGAAAAAGAGCTCTGTGGAGAAGGACCTGAGGATCCTGGTGGCCAGCAGGCTGACCAGGAGCCAGCAGTGTGCCGTGGTGGCTAAGAAAGCAATGGGACCCCAGGGTGCACTGCACGAAGTGCGGGCCAGCAGGGCGAGGAAAGTGCTCCTTCCCTCTGCTCTGCCCTGGGAAGGCCACATCTGGAGCACTGTGACCAATCTGTGTCATGTCCCCAGGGCTGGAAGTGGCACAGCCCCTCCTGCTTCTGGCTGGGTGAGGACCGTGTCACCTACAGTGATGCCCGCAAGATGTGCTCTGACTATGGCTCCACGCTGGTCACCATCACCAACAGGTCAGCATTGCGTCCTGAAAATGAGCAGCACGGGGATGGGATCAAGGCAAGGGGGGGGGCACAGCTCACAGCTTCTTCCCTCCAGGTTCGAGCAGGCATATGTCAGCAGCCTCATCTATGGCTGGGACGGAGAGTACTTCTGGACAGCCCTGCAGGACATCAATGAGACGGGCGCTTTCCGCTGGCTGAGCGGCGATGAGGTCATGTACACCCACTGGAACCGTGACCAGCCCGGTAAGGGGACGGCAGTGGGTGGGACGGGACGTCCCCATCCCCACTGGTTCTGCCCAGGGAAGGGATTGACACGGCTACAGCCTGACCCTGAGGCCGGCTGCAGGTTACAACAAGGGTGGCTGCGTGGCCCTGGCCACCGGCAGCTCCATGGGGCTGTGGGAGGTGAAGAACTGCAGCACCTTCAAGGCCAAGTACATCTGCCGGCAGAACCTGGGCACGCCAGTGAACCCCGAGCTGCCCAGCGCGTACCCTACACCCAGCCTCACCGGTACCTGCCCCCTGGGATGGAGCACGGACCCCAAGCTGCGGCACTGCTACAAGGTACGGGGCTGTGGTGAGCCCCTGGCCTGCCCCCATCCTACAGGTGTACACGAGTGCATGAAAAACACATCCTGAACCCAGCTCTGGGGACTGGCAGTTGGGATGCTGCTGCTTGCAGGGAGGAGATGATGCTCTGCTTCCCCATCCCAGGTTAGGGGTATCCAAGTGGGATCCCAGGGCTGAGCCCTTCCCCCTTCCTCCATCCCCAGGTGTTTAACTTTGATAAACTGCAAGAGAAGAAGACGTGGATCGCGGCACAGGAGTTCTGCCGGGAGCTGGGGGCTCAGCTGCTCAGCCTGGGCAGCTACGAGGAGGAGCACTTCGTGGCTAACACCCTCAACAAGATTTTTGGGTGAGGAAGCCAGCTGTGAAAGCGCAAACAGAAAAGCCTCCAGACTGGAGGCTGGCTATGTTCTTACCTTTTTCCACAGGGAGTCAGAGCCGGAGATCCACGAGCAGCACTGGTTCTGGATCGGCCTCAACCGGCGTGACCCCGCTGGGGAGCGGAGCTGGCGGTGGAGTGATGGGCTGGGGGTGAGTCCAGTACTGAGCACCCGGCTCCCACCGCACAGATCTGAGCCGGGGAGCAGCAGCACTGCAGGCAGCTTTTAGTGGGGGATCTGGGGATGTATTGTGGGTATTTGGGGTGGACGTCCAGCCCGAGAGCCCCAACCCTTCCTATCTGTCTCGGCCCCCAGTTCTTCTACCACAACTTTGACCGCAGCAACTACGATGATGATGACATCAGGAACTGCGCGGTGCTGGACCTGGCCTCCCTGCAGTGGATGCCGATGCAGTGTGAAGCCCAGCTGGACTGGATCTGCAAACTGCCCAAAGGTACCACAGGGCACTGCTACCCCAGGCACCACGCAGCATCCACGCTGGGCTTATCAGCAGAGAGGGGGATGGCAGATAAGCAGGTACTCACAGCTTCCTCTTTCCTTCTCCAGGAGCTGATGTGAAGGAGCCGGAGATCACAACCCAAGGTGTGTTTGGGGCCGTGTGTCCAGCTGGTTACACAATCATGTTTGGGCACTAGCAACCAGCAGGGAGAGGAGGACAGACCTTGTGTGGGCTGACAGGGTGGTGTCCCCGGCTCCAGCCCCTCACCAGCTCTCAGCTCTGTTGTGGTTGCTGCCCAGGGCTGGTTCCTCCTCTGTAGCCATGGCAGGGCAGGCTCAGGCCCCCATATGGATACTGACCCCTGCAGGGAGCAGCTCAACAGCCAAACCCTTGTGGGGATGCAGGAGTGGCCCAGCTGTGGTGTGATGCTGGGTCCCTGCTTGCAGGTAGCAAAGAGTGGGTGAAGTACCAAGAGGCTGAGTACAAGTTCTTTGAGCACCACTCGACGTGGGTGCAAGCACAGCGCATCTGCAGCTGGTTCCAGGCAGAGCTGGTGTCGGTGCACAGTGAGACTGAGCTGCGCTTCCTGGGCCAGAACCTGAAGAAGGTAGGAGGTGCCCCCCATCTGGATGCTGCTTTCCAGGGCTGCTCTGTGCCCACTGCGTCCCCTCCTTCCATGGCTTTGTTTGGGGACAGCCCAGCTCTGCATGCTTTGCCATGGGTGGTGGTGGTGGGGTGTGCAGGGCTCTGGAACAGGCACTGATGTCCCCTCTGTGGTCCTGCAGTTCTCCAGGGGCCAGGAGCAGCACTGGTGGATCGGGCTGCACACCTACGAGAACGATGGCAGGTTCAAGTAAGTTGTGGGGACCAAATCCCCCAGTGCCCCTGTGTGTCCCCGTGATGCCGTCCCCAGGCTGCAGAGCACCACAGCTCACACCGGTGCTTCTGAGATGCTGGGGTGAAGGCTGCTGGTCTCTCACCAAGGAGAGGGAAGTGCTGCTGCACGGTCCCAGTTTGGCTATGTTTGGCCCAGTTTGGTCCCACTGCAGCCAGCTCGTACCATTCACTGTTGCTTGGTGCTTTCCCAGGTGGTCTGATGGGTCCCTCCTCAACTTTGTCTCCTGGGCACCAGGCAAACCCCGTCCCATCAACAAGGACAAGAAGTGTGTCTATATGACGGCCAGCAGAGGTGAGGGGCTGCATCCTGCAGTGCTGGGCTCTGGAAGGGCTGAGGGCTGCAGGTTGAGCTGATGGGGGGTTGTCTTTGCCCTTCCTGTTCCTGCAGAGGACTGGGGGGATCAGAAGTGCCTGACGGCGCTGCCCTACATCTGCAAGCGGAGCAATGCCACTGCTGTGAAGCCAACCGTCCTGCCACCACCCGCTCCCACAAGTGGGGGCTGTCCCCGTGGCTGGGTCCCATTCCTCAGCAAGGTGAGGGGTCAAATCGGGCAGGTTGGGGCTGGGCTGAGGGCAAGGAGAGGTTGGGGTTTTGGGGCTGGGAGTGATGGCTGTGGGGCAGGAGCACCCCCATACCACCCTGTGCTCCTGCTCCTCATGCAGTGTTTCAGCTTTAATGGCCATGACAAAGCTGACATCTTGAAGTGGCCAGAGGCAAAGCAGGCCTGCGAGAGCCAGGGCGCAGTGCTGGCCACCATCTCCAGCCCTCTGGAGCAGGGTATGTCACCTCCTGGCCACCACCAGCACCAGCCCCAGGGCTGCTGGGGGTGGCCCTCAGTGTCTGTCCATCCCTTGCAGCTTTCATCACGTCCATGCTGCTGAACATCTCCTTTGACCTCTGGATTGGCCTCCACGATGCCAAGAAGGAGTTCCAGTGGGTGGACGGTGAGCCGCTGCGGCACGTCAGCTGGGCACCTGGGGAGCCCTCAGAGTGCAGCTCCTCCAGCCCTGGTGACAAGCCGGTGAGACCCCACTGCTCCATAGCATCCCCCGGCCCTGGGATGGAGAGGGGTTGGGGTACCCACCACCCACAGAAGATTTCAGCATGGGGTCCCACCATAGGGTTGGGCTGAAGGCTGCAGGGCTGAAGGGTTGTAGGGATGACTCACTGAGGGCAGGGCAGGATCAGGTCCTGCAGTTCGTAGGCGCCCTCGGGTGAGGGTTATGGGTGGTGGGACACATGCTGGGGGTCGTTCTGATTCTGTGGTTTGGTCCTGCAGACCAACTGCGTGGTGGTGTGGCACGGCTCACCTCCCCACTTCACGGGGCGCTGGGATGACCGGAGCTGTGTGGAGGAGAAGCACGGCTACATCTGCCAGCGGAGCATAGGTAGGGGCTGGGGTGACAGAGCCCCCTTGGGCAGAGGTGGAGGTGTACACGCTATGGGAGTGTTAACAATGGGGAGCAATGGGATCAGCTTTGAGACAATGGGAAAGTCCACAAGGACAAACTGTGGGGAGCACCTGGCCCCATTCTTTCTTGGGGCACTGTTGACCCTGTGCACATCAGCCTGGTCCGGTGGGCCCCATAGGGATGTGTGTCCAACCATGAGGTGGGGATGGCACCTTGTCACTGAGCAGCCCCTGGGGACTTGCCTTCTGCAGCCGGGTGCATGTGTGCCGTGCACAGCACTGCTGTGGGGATCCCCCAGCTCAGTTGGGGTCAGGCAAGGAGGTGACCCCCAGCTTGCATGAGCATCCTCTGACCGTGTCTCTTTGCTCCCCCAGACCCGTCCCTGAGCCCCACATGGACGCCGTACCCCCCCTCTCCCACTGGCCCCCTCTTTTACCACAACAGCACTTACCGCATCCTGCAGAAGCCCCTCAGGTGGCACGAGGCCCTTCTGCTGTGCGAGACCCTCAACGCCACGCTGGCCTCCATCCCCGACCCATACAGCCAGGCCTTCCTCACCCAGGCCATCAGCAGCCTACGGACCCCACTCTGGATCGGGTTGGCCAACAACGAGGTGAGGATGTCGGGTAGGCACCTGGGGTCCGGGTCCCGGGGCGGGGGGGGGTGGCAGCTGCCCCCCAGCCTTTCCCCTTGGTTCTGCAGGGCGGCCGGAGCTACTCGTGGTTGATGGAGGAGAACCTGTTCTATGCCAACTGGCAGGACGGGGAGCCCCAGCAGGCTGCTGGCTGTGCCTACATGGACGTGGACGGGAGCTGGCGCACGGCTGGCTGTGACACCAAGCTGCAGGGCGGCATCTGCCAGCTCCAGTCGGGTGCGTGGCAGCTGGCCTGGGGGGGTCCACGTACCCCAGCAGTGGGTGTGACGTTGGGTTGGAGATGGCATCCCACCGGGCACCTTCTGGAGCTCTGTCCCCATGGGGATAGGTGCCCCGACAACTCCCGTCCTCCATCCGAATGCCCTGTGTCCCCCCACCAGGTGCCCCCCGCACGCACAAGTGGAGCTACAGTGGCAGCTGCCCCAAGTCGCTGGAGGACTCGTCCTGGATCCCCTTCAGGGACCACTGCTACACGTTCCATATGGAGATCACCCTGGGGCAGAAAGATGCAATGCGGAGGTGCCAGAAAGGTATGGGGGGGCTGTGGGAGGGGATGGGAAGAGGATGGGTCCCTGTGTTCCCTCTGGGTACACCCTCAAATGGAGCCCCTGTCCCTGTTCCTGCGGTCCAGCCATTGTTTTTCTTCAGTGCTGCTTTGTGTTGGGTTCATGGAATCATAGAATCACCAAGGTTGGAAAAGACCTACAAGATCATCCAGTCCAGCCGTGCACCTATCACCAATAGTGGTCTCTAAACCATGTCCCTTAGCACGTCTAAATGTTCCTCCAACAGCTCCAGGGTTGGTGACTCCACCACCTCCCTGGGCAGCCCCTTCCAGTGCCTGACCAGTCTTGTCCTGTCACTAATTACAAGAGCAAAGAAGCCGACCCCCAGCTCACTATAACTTCCATGTTACCCATGTATCTCATGGTTCATGGCCATCAGAAGTTCCTCAGCTTTGTCCTCCCCATTGCTGCTGCTCCTGAGCTCCATCCTCAGATCTGGGCTCACCCCGACCTCTCTTTCTTCCACAGTTGGGGGCACGGTGTTGTCCATTCGGGACGAGATGGAGAATGTGTTTGTGTGGGAGCACCTCCAGGCATATGAGGGCACATCCAAGGGAGCCTGGCTGGGCATGACGTTCAACCCCAAAGGTACAGGGCATGAAGAGTCCCTCCCTGGGTAACACCATGAATTCCCAGCAGCTCTGTGGTGAGCAGAGGAGCCCTTGGGGGTGGCACCAGCATGGGGAACTCAGGCCATGGTGTGACCAAGAGGGCTGATGTCTCAGGCTGTATTAGATGTGCCACGTGCGTCCTCCCCAGCCTCGGGAAACCTTCCCATTGCCCCATCACACCTCCCCCTGCTTTCAGCACCAGGACATCGCTGCTGGCATCCCCAGACCCACTTCTTTCACTTCCAGGAGGCACCTTGGTTTGGCACGACAACACAGCTGTGAACTACTCCAACTGGGGCCAGCATGACACAGGGCCCAGCATGCTGAGCCAGAACAGCTGCTACTGGATCCAGAGCAGCAATGGAGTCTGGCGCCTGGGCTCCTGCACCAACGTCACCATGGGGGTCATCTGCAAGATCCCCCGAGGTAGGGACCTCGTGTGGGGGGAATGGGGGTCTGGGCAAGGTGTTATGGGGCAAAGCTGTGTCCTGCTGGCAGTGTTGGCCCCATTTGGGGCAGTTGTGTTGCAGTGGAGTATGTGGGGAGTGAGGAGGGAGCTGTGGACGTGTGCTTATCTGTCTTTGTTGCCATTGCAGTGGAAGAGAGCAGCTTCTCCAGGGCAGGTGAGTGGCACCAGGAGCTGGAACCAGCCCTGCCAGGCCAAGCTGCAGCATGGGTTGTGTGAATAACAGAAAAATGGTGGATTTGGGTGGGAAATTATAGAATCATACAGGTTGCAAAAGATCTCTAAGATCCCCATCCAACCCATTCTTACTATATCCACAGTATCCCCAAGTGCCACATCTCCACAGTTCTTGAGCACCACCAGGGTCAGTGACTCTGCCACCCCCCTGGGCAGCATCACCACTCTTTCAGTGGAGAAATTTTTCCTAAAATCCAACCAGACCCTCCCCTGGTACAGCTTAAGGCCAATCCCATCCCCAGGCGGTTCTCAGTCTTCCTCTATGGAGGAGTATATCCGCGAGCTCTTTGCTGGACTCCTGGAGATGCCGCATCTGCTGGGATCCTATCGATCCAGCCCAGATGTCAAGTGCCTGATGTCAACACCCATCAGGAGTTGACCCAGAGAGGCTCCCCCTCTCCCAGGGCACTGCCATAGGCACGATGTCCCCAGAATGCCCCGCTTCTGTCCCTCCCTGTCCCGTTCTATCCACCCACCCCCAGCTGAGGCTTCACGAGGGCCAGGCTGGTGCTTGGGCAGGACATGGGGAAACAGTATTTCACTGGACTTCCCCCCCCTCCCCACAGCTCTGCCGGAGAACACGACGGCCATCGCGGTGGTGGTGCTGTCGACGCTGGCGTTGAGCGCGCTGCTGGGCATCGCCATCTTCCTGTACAAGCGGCGGAGGAGCTCAGAGCGCGGAGCCTTCGAGAGCGCCCGCTACAGCCGCACCACCTCCAACCCCAGCGAAGCGGCCGAGAAAAACATCCTGGTGTCGGACATGGAGATGAATGAGCAGCAGGACTAACGGCAGGGGGAACGGGGAGGGGGGGGACGGGGATCGGCACGCAGGCGGTCCCCGGGGTGAGTGGGGCTGGGGTTGGGGTCGCTGCCGTACCCCCAGGCTTGCCCCCAGCTGCTGGAAGCTCTCCTGCAGCAGCTGTTGAGGCGGTTTCAGGGCTCAGAGGTTCAGAGGAAAGCTGCCCTCACTTGGAGAGCTTTCCCTGGCCGGGCTCCGAGACACCTTCCCCTGGGGAGGAGGTACACATGGGCGGTCAGGGCCCCTTAGGGGCTCCTCCCCCCCCCCCCCCAAGACAACAAGTGAGTGTCTGGGAACACACCCTCCTGGGCAAGAGGTCTCCAAAGCCAATCTACCTCCCCTTCCCACAGTCTTCACCCTCCTCACCCTCACCTCCCCCTCCAGCAGCAGAGGTGTCGTGGTCCCCCCCATAACCCCAGTGCTTGATGCTGCAGCCCCTCTCCCCGCTGTGCTCCCCCTGGGCTGGCAGTGCCGTCCTGTCCCTCTCGCTGCCCTCCATCCCGGTTTACCACAGGAGCACCCCACACCACGAGCAGGTGGGAGAACTGGGAGCCCCATGCATCCTTCCCGTTGTAGCAGTGCCGGTTGTGACCCCATCGCCCGACTGCAGAGCGTGCAGAGGAAGGAGCACAAAGGGCTCAGGACCACCCCGGTGCTGTGCACTCACTGTGTGGGTCAGGGATGGTCTGGGGTAGCTTGGGCTCATTGAGGCCCTGAGGATGAGCGTTAGGGATGTAGGGTGGGGACCGATTTGGCTTTATTTTCTTGGATGGTAATTTTGGAGGTTTGAGTTTGTTTGGTTGTTGGTGTTGGTTTTTTTTTTTTTTTTTTTTTTCTTTCCTAATGGAAACGATGGATTTTTTTTTTTTTTTTTTTTTTTTTTGCTATGCTGTACTGAGTGCGTGCCGAATATATACGTCTTTCACACAGCCGGCTGGGGTGTGTGTGGTTGCGTTCCACGTGCCAGGTGTAGGTGAGGAGGAGGAAGGCACTGCGGGGCTGTGCCGTGGGGCTGAGCTCCTGCAGAGCCCCACAGGTTGCCCAGAGAGGGGGGGGTGGGGGGGAGGGGGTGTCCCTGCTGGGAATGGGACCCAGGAGATCCCCCACAGCTCCAAAGGAAGGTGGCAGAACCCCCATGCGGAGACATTTTCCCATCCCCTTGAGGTTGGTGCTGTGAGGTCAGCAGGACCCGCAGAGTGCTGTGCTCTCCGTTCTGACACCTGTGTGGATTTTCATCTGTTGATTTCACTTAAGCTGGATATTAAGTGTTTGAGGAACTGTCGGGGGTTGGGGTGGGGAAGAAGGGATCGCTTCATATTTTTTTTTTTGTTTACTTGTTGGCAATGTCCAAACACCGCCGTGATGTTTCTGGGCAGGAGGGGCCCCGGCTCTGCCCCGACTCCGTTCCTCGGTTGTGGCTTTTACTTCCTGAAGTCATTCCTGGTTTGGAGCTGTTGGTTTTGTTCCTGATGTGGTGCCAGATCCCGGAAAACTGAGCACCAGTCCGTCCCCATCCCTGTGCCGCTGAGAGCCGCTGCTCGGGGTCGGGTGGGAGCAGGAGTGGCTGAGGGGGTCCTCTGCGGTCTCCTGCCATGAGCAGAGCTCAGAAATCCCAAAAGGAGAAGGGATGAGGTTGGGGTGGGTGGGATGCAACGGTGCTGAGCTTGGGGTTGAGCTCAGCTCAGAGCTACGAGTACTGCACCAGTACCTGCATGTGGCCCTTCCCGGGATCGCTTCTCTAAGGAGATTATTTCCATATTTCCATTCCTTAGTTTTTTCTAATTTTTTCTCCTTGATTAATCTTGTTCTATTTCCTCCTCCTTTACCTTCGAGCAAAGAAATCTGTACAATATAGGGGAAATTTTGTATGGGAATAATTTTGCCAGCTGTCAGCAGCCATCAGGATTACAGGAAAACGCATATACGGTCACGTGGTATCTCCTATCACCATTAGAATAATGTGAAGAATTGCTTAAAAGGACCCTGTCAATTACATATTATATATATATATATATATATATAATATATATATATAGTTTTGCAATTTTTTACTCTCTGTGGTTTGTAAGATCCTTTTAGAAGCTTGGAAATAAAATTTCCTTCCCCATCTTTTTTCTTCCCTTTTTTTATTTTATATTTTTCTTCCATTTTTTGGGGGGTGGGAAACCCAAACTCGCCATTTGCAAAGAGGGCTCAGAATTCAGGATGGAATGCTCCGGAGAAAGGAAAACATTCCACACCTGCAGCTTTTGGGAGATGGGGTCTGCCTGTGCACGGGTTGCAAGCAGGAGACCTGACAGCATTTCAACCTGCGTGTGCAAAACCAACCATGAGAGCTTTGCTTCCTCACTCCCAGGATGTGGATGTGAGCCTGACTCAGAATTTCTCTGTCTTTGTTGGGTAGAGGAGGACTGCGGTGCTCTGGGAGCTCAGGGTTTGCTCAGTGAGGAGCTCTGCTGGGGGGCAATGGCAAATCTGTGAGGTATTGCTGTGTGCTGCAGTGCATACAGCATGCATAGCTCATGTTCAGTAACTGCCCCCTGCTTCCCACAGTTAAGTGCAGTTTATGAGGACTGATTTGGAGCAGGCTGAGTGCAGCCATGTGTGCAGATCGGTTTTCCATCGCTGGGCAATAACGGCACAGAGTTAGTGCAGCACAGGGGGTATTCATTGCTTTAAAACTTGCAAAATTATACCTTCTCATCACACGCCATAAAAATAAATGTAATTTAGGAAGTAATATGCTTTATGTGGAATCGAGAAGTTAGGAAATGTGTTAACCATGCAAGAATTCAAAGGGTTCATGTACCACTCTAGCTTAAAAGAATTCCTACAGCACTTTTGTACCAATGAATCCGAGTTCTGCAGAGCTGTGCTTACCCAGGCCTCCTGCTGCACAGCGAAGCCACTGATCTCCTTATCTCCCCTTCTAAGGGACAGCAGTATTTTAGGTGGAGTCAGCTCAGTGTTTTTGCATGGCAGCATTGCACTAATTCAAGGCAAGAGCTGAGGAGCTGTCTGCATTTTGTTCTCCTTGGAATAAAGGGAGGACCCTCTGCTCAGGCAGTGCTATTTGTCAAAGAAAGAGACTGTTAAATAGAAGAACTTTCAGTGAAGCTCATCCCACTCAAGATGAAGGTGACGCTTCAGAGGTTGTTGTTACATGTGTGAAATAACAGAAAATAAAAGCGTGTTTGGGACCTTTTGGCTGCAAGGACGACGTCGCTGTATAAGCTCCGATCAGAAGAAACCTCAGGAGCACAGCATGTCAGAGCTGCCTGTGACTCCAGAGGCACAGCAAAGGAACCACAGGCATCTCCGTGGGTTGGGATTATGAAGATTAAAGGAGGGCGGCTAAAAACAGAACTTCCAGCCGGCTACTTCCAACAAGGCATGGCAGCAAGACATCATCAACAGAAGTGCCACGTTGACATCACTGCCAGTTACCTCCACCTATGGTCTTCTGGAGCAATTAGCAGTCAACGTTTGGGCATTTAAAGTCATCACTTGGACGACAAAAAGGACTGAGTGACACTGATGCTCGTGGTTTGGCTTTAATTAAAGGAAGACAGAATATATGAAAGGCAGAGATGAGAGTAGGTGATGTGAAGCGTTGGTGGAACTCCAAAGTCATGGGGCTTCTCAGGGTCAGAGTCCGCAATAGAAAGAAGGATGTTTCAGGGTGTGTTTCTTCATCAGCAAGGAAATTATTAACAGCACAGCGAGATGTCTGCTCTCTTTTAAACTTGGAAGCAGAGACCAATCGTAGAATGATTGCTCATGAGCTGCACCAATGTCCTGCTCTTCTGCAGTGCCCTCTGGACTCCATTTTGCCATCCATCTAAAGAGAAAGTTTCCCCAACATTCGGTGCAAATGCACTCTTTGAGGCTGTCTTTAGGCGATACCAGTTTAATTACTATGGGAAACTGGTGAGGGTTAGCCCGGCCTCTCCTTGCACATCAGTACGAATGCTGTGGAAGTCAGTGGAGTGCTCAGCATCTTTTTCTCCAAAACGGGAACTTTGCATCTCTCACAGCGCTGTTGTGATGTTTTAATGTGTGGAAAACCTTTTTGGGACACTGGTTTTAAATCCAACAAAGGCTGCCTACTTCCGTAACGACCGCAGCTGTTACGTACGGAAAGCACAGCTGAAAATTTGCTTTCTTTTTGCTTTGGATGCAGTTGTGAGGTCTGCAGTGTTTGAACGATTGTTTAGCTCTCAGGTCTTACGGGAGGAGTAGAACCATTCTGCTGCAGCTCCATGCCCTGGTGGTGCAGAAGGCAAACCTTGCTGCACCAGTATGCCAGGCAGAGAGTGGCCCAAGAAGTAGAAAAGAAGTAGAAAACCTCGGCTGTAATGAACGGAACAGTTCCTAGGTGTCACTGCAGCCCCAGCTGACGGAACTGGGAGAGCCCTCCGCTGGCACAGCCCCAGGGAAGTGGAAACCGATCCAACAAAGAACTTAAAGCTGCTGCAACTGTGAGAGATTTGCTATGAGAATATGGGCTGTGTTGTAAACATGGAGGTCTGGAGCCTTCCTCAGGGCTGAAATAACTCATTTGGCATTTAGCGCTGGTCCTGGCCATTGCTACTCCTGAAATCCTGTTTATAGGATGTGTTTTTCCTGTAACTGAAACTCTGGGATTCAGAGAAAGCTTTCCCCAGCAGCAGTATAACAGTTCCATCCCTCATCGTCCCCTCCTCAGCAATCTGATCCACAAACCAACGGCCGCCCGTCACCCACCAGCAAACAGGGATTAAAAATGTGCATCTGGTTCTTCTGCTCACTCGTCCTGGACAATGACATTGGAACAGGACTTCGAAGGGCAGCAAAGTGGCTGAGAACGGCGATTTCACATCTCTGGGGAACGTTACCGTGCCAAGATTAATCAATGATTTTCCAGAGAGCTCCCTCCCCTTTTATTTCCATTTTATTTTGGCCTCTGAGGGAAACACGAGTCCTTCCCGTTGGCCGAGGAACAAGAGTTCATCAGAACTGTGCAGCTAATCTCTTCTCAGCCAATAACCATTGGCTCCACAACTTATCCAAGTGCAAAGTTTGCTTTGGTTAAGTAGTCGTGACACCATCAGAGTCAAAACAAAGCAAAATATCTTTGGATCGGAAAACGGATAAACTCCTTTGCGATGGAGAGCATATCGTAGAGGTCAACCCAAGGTTGTGGTTGGACAACCTGGAGGCAGTTGTTCTGCAGTCACAAGGAGGAGGACAAACAGAACCTGAATTACTCCCAGCTGTGTGAGCGTGCAATGATTGCCACACCTGACCAGGTGACTGCGAGTAATGGTCAACAGGCAAATAAGCTCCAATAAGTTTGTTAACAACTTAAAGAAATTATGAGAAAATACTCAAGGGTAGATTGCCATCAGCTTAGGAGTGCCATAGGACTGGAGAAGGGTTTGTTTTTTAGTGGTAGGGCTGGCCACCTGAAATCCCACACAAAGCAAGAAAAACCAAAAGCTTTATTAAAGGAGCAACTCTTTAACCAGTAAGACACCAACCTTCATCTTGGATGTTCCAAAGCAGCTCGTAGAAGTTCACGAATTGCTTATAAATGCACTTTAAAGTCTCATCAAAACCTCCAAATCAGCAGGAGGAGTGCTAACACACCACGTGGATGGCAAATCAGAGTTGTACTGCACCGGACTGAAAGAATTAGATCCCACTGAGTATGCTTGTGTGCTGTGTTTTTTTCCCTTTTACTCTTTGTAGGCAGCTTCAATGAAATATATTTACACTTGATATCATGCAAATTGTCCTAATTTCCAGAAGCTGTGTTTCCTGATTTTTTTTCCTCCCACTTTTTGATGTTTGATGTGTTTCTCTCATAACCGAGTCCCTCTTGCCAATACATGAGATGCTGCATATTTGATGAGGACAATTAAACAGGAGTTTTGTAAAAGTGCTTTAAGCTCCAAAGCCGATCTTCCTTCCTCCACCTCCCACTCCTGGCTGTGTTCAGCACTAGGAGAAAGGCCAACAAGATCAATAAGGCCTTCCCATTTTAACACTGATTTCTCTTCATGCACCACTTAATAAAGCTAGAAAAAGTGAAGAGAATGCTTGTTAAGAAAATGAAGGCATGGAAACCACTCAAAAATGGGATAAGTGAGGGAATGACAGAAGCGCAGAGTTGGAGTGGATGGGTAAAACCCCTTCTGGTCCCACCAATCACGGCAGATTTTGGATGCAGAGACGCATGTCCACAGCTTCTGGAGAGCAGAGAGCTGTTCTGCAAAACCTCCCGTGCTCCAGTTTGTGCCCATCACCTTTCACCATGGCACTGGGCACCACTGGACAGAGCTCTGTGCTCCCATCAGGAGAGGATTGCTGCCGACGAGGATGGGATTCGAACCCACGCGTGCAGAGCACAATGGATTAGCAGTCCATCGCCTTAACCACTCGGCCACCTCGTCTGCCAAATTTGGATGCTGAAGATGCAGTAAAGCTCCAGTTTATTGTCGTTATCAGAATGACTTCTAATTAGACATGACTGTCTGGGTTGCCATTAAATCCTCCTCCATTTATCTATGTTATACTGCATTTTTGAAAAGACTATGGACGCACCTACGCTATCTATTTCAACCCCACTGATAGCATTAAGGAATTCTAAGGCTGCTGCTTCGTTTTCTGCTTTCTGATTCTTTTTTTTTGTTTGTTTGTTTAAAGCGTGATTAATCCCACACCAAGAGCTTCAGATGGATTTAATCAAATTAAACTAATTAAAATTAGTTGTGTGCTAATTATGCTCCGAGTCTCATATCTAACTCAAGACCAAGAGTTAACGCACTCTCCTGAGTCACACGGGGCAGAGAGCTTGGCCTCTGGATTTGGTATCAAATTCATTTCCAAGTCCAATCCAACCTGAGGCTTTAAAAGAGAAGAGCTGATGCCAGTTTGCGTTCTCACTTCAGCTAAAGCTCCTTTGTCTCTCCACGACCAAACGATTACAGGAAAGCCTCTATCGTCCCTTTGAATTTAAGAGTGGAGGGAGCAGCTTTTCAAACCCAAAGGTCTCCCATAGCTCCGGGTGGACACGTCTCACTGCCTGTTCCCCATCCCAATGGCATCAGCACAGACCTGCGTGGGAGGGAGAGTTAAATGATGCGAGCAGCCCTACAGCAGAGGAGCATGCATGGTCAGTGTTTGAAAAAAATAGTGTTGAATGCTTATTAATTGTCAGCCAGTGATGCAGCACATCGTGCCCCTTCGGGACCGCTCGTTTATTGCCCTGCCATCACCTATTAACATCAGGTGGGCTGAGTCAGCCACTGGAAAGCACGCGCCCTTCAGAAGGGAACCGGCGTGATTCTGTACCAAAATATTTGAATGTCTAACCAATAAATGTTCTAACAGCTTCACCCAACTGCTCCCACGGGGCTCTGCTTTCATTCTGTATTCCCTCTGAAGTGTTTGTTTGCAAGCGGTTTCTCTTTCAAGTGTGCCTGTTGCTGATGGGCTTCTGTTGGAACGATTTAACACAGCTATCCGGAACCTCTGACCACTGCAGCGCTGTATCGTTTGGCACTAAAGCTGTTGCTTCCATTCCTGACCATTTTGGGTAAATAACAGTCATTAACTTTTTTATTTATTTTTTTTTTTTTTGCATTTTGAAGTATTTACCCTGCTGCAGTAAAATGTCCCGCATCAGATGAGCTTGGCTTCTATTACAGGAGAGGGAGTTGGACTAATTTAGACCACATTTGACCATGTAATGCTGAGCCATTAACAGATAATTGAGGTTGCTTGGAAGCCAGCATCGTTCCAGCTGTAATTCTGTCCTGCTGCTCCACACCACAGCCACAGATTCTGCACCGCGCTCTCTTGCTCGTTATGTGATTTGGTATCTCATACCCGAACCCGAACTTTCAGAAACTGAAATGTTTGCCTTTGGGTTTGCCAGGGATTTTGGGGGACTCAAGTTGACACGCTGTGCCTAGAGGTTCAAAACGAATCACGGAATCGCAAACCACCCAGGTTGGAAAAGGGCTCTACGATCTTCCATCCAAATGTCTTTGTGCACAGAGGGAATGCTGTGGGAGCACCGGGTCCTGTGGCACCGTGGCAGGTGGTTCATGCACTGCATCTGAAAGTGGTTTCACTTTTTGTTCTTTCATCTGGACAAAGGATTTCTCAGGAGAAAACTGGAGGCTCCCAGTCCTTTGGTTTGGGGTTTTCTGCCTTGTTTTGTCCCATCTTGCTCTTAATGCTCATAATGAAGCCAGAAATGTTCACTAATTGTAAGGGTAGCCATGCCCTAAAACATTTAAAAAAAAAAAAAGGTCAAAAGTTATTCTTATCACTCGGTCTGTATTATTTGAGAGTGGACATTTCAAAATGGCAAGACTAGAAAGGAATCCCAAGGATCCAGATCCCAGAGAGCGGGTTCTAATTAAAATCCCACCCAACCTCCAGAAAGTCAGGGCTGAAATCTCTGCTGACCATGGCTGATGAGAGACTTCAGACAAGCCACAAGCAACCACAGGATGGCTTGGGGGAACTTTTTTTTAGCTCAGCTCTATGACATCCATAGCACTCCGGTGAAGCGATGTTCTGTGGACTTAAATACATCCCCAAATGTGATTGCAGAGAGCTTTGTGAGGTATAGTTTGTCTGACAATTAACTGGAGTTTCATCAGGAGCTCTGCAATTCATAGCAAGCACACCTCAAGGGAAATGCACTTTACTTTGGTGCATCCATCGTGCTCACCCAGTGCCTGGTAACAAATGGCAGCAGCACTTTCTCTTTTTGCTCTGCTCACTGACATGATAGAATTTGGAGCGATCTCCACCACAGAGTTTCCCTGCAGCCAGGAAAACCCTTTGCATGGGTTTAGAGGCTTACCTGAAGGAAGCATCTGTTATAATTAGGAAATTCCCTTGAATCAGGATGTTGAGGAGGATTAGGCGTGACAACAGGCTACACCTGTAAGGAGGTACATAATAGGAGTTAGTGGGTGGTTTTTGGAAAGAAAGCTCTGTTCGCAAATAGTTTGTTGGTTGAAGAGCTTGAGGATCAAAGAAGGGTGGCAAGGTGTGCTACGGTGCTTAGAAGAAAGCAATGAGGATGAAGCACAGCTGAAAGGTAACCAAAAGTGCTGTTATTTTCACTGCTTTTCACTACTGAGGGAGTTATCAGCTCTTTGAGTCCCAGCCTGGAAAGTGCAGAGCTGCTGGCTTTACTGGGAGGATATCCTGTAGGAGAGGAAACAATGAAGGTTTGAATGCAGGTAACAAAAAAGTCAGCATTTAGGGTCTGAAGTACAGCACTGTGTGAGCTCAAGGCCAAAATGGGCCCTGTGAGGCCCAGCAGAGAGATGGGGCTACTCCAGAAAACATTAGCAAAGATCAATAAAGCTCACTGGGAGGAAAGGAAACCTAACTGCTGCCTCGACGCAAGCAACAGCGAATTAGAAGGGAGAAAGACAGCGCAATTAAAACTGCGGGTGTGTTACCCAGAGCTGTGGTGTGTGTGTGGTTTTTGGGAGGAGGCTGCTGCTTTCTTTTTTTAATCCAGATCAACCATAATGGAGATAACCATCACTAGTCTGAAAGACAAGGAGCGAATTTCCTGCATCCTTAGGTGGGAGATGCTGGTGTTGCAGGGAGCCTGGTGCAGGACGAGGTAGTTCACCCTGCTTCAGGAAGCGTGGCACTGCCTCAAAAAGTGCCAGTTTTCAATAAAACACAGCTAAACATCTCAACCACTTGTAGGCATTCACTGGAGGTTCCACACTATTTGTACCATCATCAACTACAACGCAGTGTCCTGGCAGCACTCCACCAGGGGCAATTGATTTTGCCTCTCCAGATTTCCACTCCCTGGGATCTGATTGTTGGTTTTTGTTTTGGTTTGGTTTTTTTTTTTTCCACGGCGAACCTAATCCACCCACAGGGCGAAAGCACTTTGCTTTGCTCTTGACAATCAAGTGTTTCGTTTGCGTTTTGCATCTGCCATTAAAGCGCCAGCTGCTGGTGGTGAGAAGAACCATAGGGATTGATCGTTATTTGCCCTGTAAATCCATGGTGCAGTACTGCTGGCGTGGAGGAGCAGCCCTCGTCCCAAGTCAGGGACGGCTGTGCTGCACTGATTGGAGATGTCAGAAAGCAGCGTGTGCTGCAGTGCGTTGCAGGGAAGCAGCAGAGAGGAGGGGAAAGGATAACTGTGTGTGCTAGAACGTGCTTGCTAGATCTGTGTGCTATAGCACTACGTGGTCTAGCACATCCATAAATCCTCTTCAGACTGCTTGTTCACTGCTGCATCTTTTCTTACCCTTTTCCCTTCCATTTCTGTACTCATTTTGGAGATGTCAGGCCGCAGTGTTCTTCTGGTGACTGGCTGCCAGTCTCAGCCCAAGACTTGAGGCTCCCATATGTATTTTACAGCACAGCTGCAAATCAATCATCTACAAAACACTTTGCTGGTCAACACTTGACGTCGAAGCATCCTTGGAAGTAATTTACTTAAAAGAATGACAAGGAAAGCTCTAAGTCATGCAGACAGGGGAAACAGAGTCTGTTTAGTGCAGATAATTTGAGAGGCACGTTTCTACCAGATTGCACATCTCCTAGTGGATAGGAAGGACTCTAGCATGGTGAATTATTTAGATGGGTAGGAGCACAGACAAGGGCATCTGTCCATGTGTTTTAGAAGCTTCTGGCACCACTAGGTAGGCACTGTAGATAATATTTTAGCAGTGCAGCGGTATGGTTTGATAGAACCATCTCAAGAAAGGAGTGCAACCTGCAGTTTAATTACTCTAAGCACTCTGGACTCCTGCAGTTTTTTGTTGCTGTTGTTGTTTTCCTCTTAAATGCATGAGGGGGGAAACAAAACTTGCATTTTCTCCTTGCACAGAACATGCAAGCACGACAAACTGGATGATCCAGGGAGAGCCTGACATGGGCAGGGTTTCTCGTGCTGCAAAGGATCTGCAAGCTTCCACACTGTGCATGGCACACAGCGAGCTGGTCTGCTGGCTGCTGGAAGCACTGGGGCTGAGCAGGCTGGGCAATGCTCCTGGCAGTGCTCGGGAAGTGAGCTGGGGCATTAGTAAGTCTTCTGCAGAAGGCAGCTTCTATTGTGACTTGCTCAAAGGCTGTGTTACAAGATCTTATTTACTTCCAGCTTGCATAGTGGGGTTCTGTCTGACTTGAGCTCCCTAGGATCGTGGAAACTTGTCGGTAACAATGAAGTAACAGAATTTGTGCATTAAAATTCAAGAGGAGTGTTTTGAAGTCTTACCAAGGAGGCGGTCTTTGGCTGCTGAGTGTGTTGATCTCTTTCTTTAATGCTATAGCATCACCTTCTAATAAAATCAATGCATCTTGCAATTAACTCCTCAGAAGACAGGGTATCCTTAGCTACCATCAAATTAGGAAGCTCTCTGGTTCATATTCCTGTATTTCTGGCTTTAAAACTGTGTGTTCATTTAAATAAAATAAAAAATAATGGACGGGGTTGGGAGCCTGGCAGGGAGACATCTGATTCTTGTGTCACTGTGCTGACTGTATTTCTTATCCTATGTAATATTGTGAAGCACAATGAAGACTCTGGTTGCTCTCCATCCATCTGTTCCCTCCTGTAATGCCCCTACATAACAAACAAGAATTTTTTCCTTCGTCGCCCTTGATTACCTGTAATCCTCTATGCAAAGCTTCAGGACATCGGGCAGTTCTGTGAAATGCTCTGGGATTATACAAGCTGATCTGGTGATGAATTTAAGCCTCTCTGCATTTCTTAAAATCTGCGTAAGTGTATCTCTTCCTTGCAGTGCAGCAGGCTTCCACTGATGCTGACACTTCACTGCACGCAGGAAATAGTGCAAGGCAGCAGCACTGAAATGGGATTATGGACTCTGATCTGGAGAGAGGCAGTTTGTACCCGTGACTTCAGGTGGTATCTGTAATATGCAGTCACATTACGATTGCCCGTAACAGTGATCGGGTTCTGTCTGCACTGCTCAGGGATCTGCACAGCCCTCCGTTGGCACCTGCAAGGAGACCAAAAATTCAGCTTTTAGCTTCAAACTGCATCATCTACCTGCTGCAAAACCAGCTCTGAATTTGCTTTTAAACAGCGATCTCTTGCTTTTATGGACTACAGCTGCAGGAGCTGTGAGATGCTCTGCTGTTTGGTGCAGCACACAGAGGTTTGTGTAAGGCCATCTCAGTTCCAGCAGAGTTGAGCTGCCCAGAAATGTTCATTTGTCATCTTCCCTCTTAGTTTAAGACAACAGCAATCATCTGAGTGCCATCCAACAAGTGGATGTACTCCCTTTTAAATAGCCTTACCTTTTCAGTTTTCATCTAAAGCATGATGCGGAATGAGAAATGTTAAAGATGGAAACCTCTGCTCTTGCACACAGATGGCCTTAAAATCAAACAGAAAACCCTCTCCATGCACTTCAGTGGCCAGCAGCAAAACCTCAGCCTGTGAGATGGTAATCATGTCTAGGGCGCTGCCTCACTTGGTTCTTCCCTTGCTTCACGTGCTGTCCCTTGCTGACCCCCAGGGCTCTCCAGAAAAACTCTGGGAGCAGATCGCTCCCTTGCACTCAGCTTGTGGCATCGAGGGGAAGATTCAATTCTTATGAGGACACGATTCAGGGAAGGTTTGGGAAATGTGACTCACTTCCCCAGGCTGGAAGTGAGCCAGGGGTGTAAATGCACAAGGCCTGGCAGGGAACCAAGGAGCCAGGATTTCACTGATACATCATCTGCCTCTAAAGGCTGAAGAAACAAAGCTGGCATAAGCTATTATCTTCCCACATACGGGATCAGCGTTTCACACAATCCACACTGGGTTAGGGTGTGTGTGCGTGTATCATAGACATGCTTATATCCTTTCTGGAGGTTAATTTTCAGGTTATTATCTGCTGGTGGCTTTTTACATGTTGTTAGTGCTCACTTGCAAGGAGTTGAAAATTATGCTGCTCGTTTGGGAGCTTCGGATGCTGGAGTACATCTGAGTGCTTAAGCAATGGTGCAGAATGTGCTTTAAAAGGAAAAGATACCAAGCTGTGTTGTGATTACCTTCAATCTCTCCATGAAGACATGGTCTGCATTGTGAAAATGTGTGCTTGCTGCTTTAAGCTCAGCTTATAACGTCCACTTGGGATGGAAATGGCACAGCAGGAACAGTGCTTGCAAAAACAAATGGGTGCTGACAGAGGTGAGGGTGAAGTCAAAGAAAGCTCATCCAGGAGTCGTATCAAGGCTCTTTTCTTCAGCTGGGACTTCCCTTCCTGAATGTTATGATGCCTTCTGCCAATATTCATCCTCCCTTCCCCACCTGAATCCTTCTGACACTTCACACATCTCTCCCATTTTGTGGGTTCATCTCTCAAACGTTTCTCATACAGGTTGGTCTCAATGTGTGGTTTATGATCTCTATAAAACTTGGCGTTCCTCTGATATGGGTAATTGCTTTAGATTGGCTTGTAAAATCTTTCAGAACTTGATGTCAAGTTCCTCTTTCAGTCCAAACCAAGCACAAGAAAACTGATTTAGGTCCTGGTGATCTGCTTACTATGTACCAGTGGCCTAGTCAAGAATGTTAATGTCTACAGTTAATTCACCCAGAATGTTTGTACTGAAGAAAAATACTGCTGTGATGATTAAGCTATGAGGTAAACTCACCCTTCAGTATGTTTAAAGACTTTAAATAGGGTGTAACTCCATTAGTATAGTGGGATCTGCTGGGAGGTAGATGTGGCAAGGCAGCTCAGCAGAATGTTCTGTATCCTGCGGGTTCCTCTCCCTCACTGCCTTCATTTTGGTGTGGAGCTGTTCTTTTAGCCATTCTTTTAATGGTGAACAAACTCCAGGCTTCCTGCACAGCCACGTGGCTTCAGCAGTGGTTCTGTGGGAGAACTTCCAGCAGCTCAACAGGTAAAGCACTGATTGTGCCTGTCTGAGTGCTCCACCAGCAGGGTCTGAAGGCATAACAGAAGAAATAATAATAACAATGAAAATCCTCTTTTTGGTAAAGCTTCCCATTGAACAATGGGTAGTATCTTTGCACTAATATTCTCAGATTTTGAGATGTTTTGCTAAGAACTTCTATCACCTGCTGACCTGAAAGTACGCCATCCAACATCCAGAGTCAATACTTACCTTAAAGCTGATAAATGCAAAAAGGAAATACCTTCCAGACTCCAAATCCCCCTTCTGCTTTTGTGCAATCCAAATGTGATGTGCTGCTGGGAATTGTAAAGCCACTGATCTCTGAGAAGAGTTTACTGTGTCTGAGTGCTGCCTATGGAGGAGCTACGCGAGGAACTATGCTTGTGAAGAATGCCCTCCCTTCTATTGGCACAGAATGCTTTTAAATATTTGTCTGAAGTGATGTGCTTTCTAGAAAGCTTTCTAGGTTTGTGGTGGTGTAGGGGAAGTTCATTTCTTGCTTGGTTAACTGGAATGAGTTTTCCTTAAATAGGAATCGTGCTGTTATATAACAATGCATTTTAGTGCTTTTCTATTTATGGCCGATGGATGAAAGCATGTTAAGTGTTTACTGATTACCATCTAGTTCTTTTTGCGTGACAGCTGATGAGCAGATTGGGCTCCTGGTTAATAAACAGAATTCTAAATGAGGAAAACGCTGGGACTTCAGATCTACTAATATTGCAGAAATAAAAATCTGAAAATAATAACGGTAAAAAAAAGCCATTTGTGAATCTGTCGCTTCACACGTGCAGACTGCAACCACATGGAGTTCTCTCTGTCCTTCATTTTGGCTGCCTGTGCACACAGATACGCTGTCTCAGAACACCAGACTCTTCTGATCAATGCCAGCAGCAGAATGTTTCTGTGTTTCTCTTTTGTGGTTGGACTTTTTTCCTTCCTTTCCCCCTCTGTTAACTGTGGTTTCCTTTGCCTAAACAGGTACTAATAAAAATGCAGGTGAGGAAACTCAAGAGAAGGGACCTTCCTGTCGGCATAGTGGGAGTGATCTGAATATCTGCAGCCTTCCAGGGCAAGATAGAAAAACCCTCTAGATATCCATTTTGTCCCTGAGTTCTGAAGTTCCTTAACTTCCAAAGAAAAAAGTTCTGAAGTTCTGAAGCTCCTGCCGAGCTGTCTGCCAAGTCCCCTGGGATAGGCGACAAACTCCAAAACACAGACAGTTGGGTTATTTCCAGTGGAGCTGAGAACTGGAATGTTATTTTGATGGCATCTCTGAATCTAATTGCTGAAGCCGTTTCTTGAGACAGTGCAAGCAGCTTGCTGATTACAACGAGCAGCGGGGAGACCTATTGCTCCCCCATTCTGCCTTTATTTGAACGTCTCTGCAGTCAAAGAAATGGCGGTATTCAGACCACAAGCAGAAAATAGGACAAGCAAACAATTAAAAATAACTTCGACAAACAAAGCTGTGCCTCTTGAAACTTGAACTACTGGTTATGACTATATAAAGAAGCTGAGTTGAAAGGCCTCAGTGCTGGTTACATGGGTTGTGTCCCAAAGGCAAGCCTTAGGAAGAAATGAAAGGGCAAGTCTTATGGCTGTGCCATGAGCCACATGCACAGTGCTCATGAGCACGCTTGTGGACTGTGGTGGGTGCTGTCACAATGAGGAATCTCTTTTTATTATTTTTTCTCCACCTCTGTAACAAAAAAACAAACAAACCCAGATCCACTTGGTGTCAAGAAAGCTTGGTTTAAGCTGACGAAGACTTGGTTTAAGCTCCAGAGTTATCTATTAACGCTTAGGAATACGTGACTTGTAGAAATTTCCCTCTGCAAACACCATCTCATCATGTTGTGGCATTCAGTGCCTTCTGAAGAGCTCAGCAGAAGTCACAGCTGCTGTGGATGATGAGGAAGGAGATGTAGATGGACTGGCTATTCCCTTCAGCATGCTTCCAAACGCAGAGAAAACTTACTTTAGAAAATAAGACAAATATTAAGCCAAATGGTGATTAAAAAAAAAAAATTGCACATATACTAATTGCATATCCTCACCTTCCATATTGCTTAAGCTTCTCTTGATGTGCCTGCAGCCACTTTGCTGCTTCTGTGCTGCTGTGGTGTTCATTGTGCTGCTGTTATTTCCCAAACAAGGCACTACCTGGAGAATGAGTGGCAAGCGGTCCCATAAAGCAGGAGCAATGCAGGGAGTGGGAGAGAACCTTGTCTGAAACAAAAATGAGCTGAAAGGACCTAGAGGTTAAAGACGTAGAATAACTTTGTATGGGAACTGTTGAATCATGGCCTGAACCACTGATTGATCACCTGAGATGAGCACTGAGTCAGCCATGGGAGCACAGGTGAAGGCAATTCACCTGTGTGACCAGAAGGGGTGGAGTCTGGCTCCACCTCTCCCAGACCCCATTTAAGGGCTGACCACCACTGGGGAAGGGTCTCTTGTTGGAGATCCTTTCCCTGTGGAGTTCCAGGCAAGCCTCAACTGTTGGTGACAGGTGAGCCTTTCCTCATTTACCTCTTGTCTTTATACTATCTGTATAAGCCATGCAAAAGTATACCATCCACCTTCATTATTCTGTGTTGGTACTATTCTTTTGGGGTATTCACCCTACAAACTTGATGAATGGTCCTTGATGTTTGCATTGCCAAGGCAGAATGAAGTTTACACCAGAGTAACGTCAGGTCACTAATAATGTTCTCCAGAAAGCTGTGTTGTCAGAAGGTAGTGAAGAATTGAAACTTCCTGAAGTAGAAAGTAAGTCCATATGGTGTGTAAGATATTATGCCCACTGGATGCTGACCTATGATCTGAACCCAGTGTTCGCAGAGAAACTGAGCTCCACGCTGCTGAGACTTTACCTGCAAACTGAGTTGGGGACTGCATTAAACTCCTTTCCTGAGATTGCTTCCTGTCCTCAAGTGTGATTCCATTTTATTTTCTTGCATTATCTCATGGAACGCTGACACCTGAGTTCAGAACAAGGACAAAAAGCAAGCATCAAAACCCCATTTTACTCCTAGGTAGAGCGTTTAGCACATTAAGCTTAAAAATATCATCCTGGTATTGATGTTATGGCACAGGCAGTTATGGGTGATCTCAGTTGTGCAATGTTTCTTGTTAGCTATCTTAATTCATTCCTGAGTGTAGACAGGTAAATCAATACTGCTTGTCTGGTAGGACATGTGACAAAAGCTAATAAATACCACTAAATAATGCAATGGCAGCAGAAAGCCAATTAATATTGGGATGTGTTCTGACCCACCTAGCTCTTGCTTCATTGAATATGTAGGTTAAGATGAAAGTACCTTTATATGAGCAACAGGAACTGCACCACCAGCTTGTCTTGGGACTTTTCCTTGTCCAGTGTAAAAGATTAGATTTTCAATCCTTTGCTTATTACACAATGATGTAATGTTTTTAGTGAGTTTGATATGCCCTGGTTTGAAGCTGAGCTGATTTTTTTTTTTTTTTTTGTTGTGTGCTCTGGGGGAGGCCTGCTGTTTGCTCTACAATCCTCAAGGGCACCGTGTAACACAGCCCTCTGCCTTTTAACACTGGTACTCAAAACCGTATGTTATGGTAACAAAAAAAAAAGAAGTTTAGTTTTAGAGATCCTAGCTATTATCTGCAAAGGAAAAAAAGTCACATTAGGGAATCTGTTAGATCTCTTGAGATGGCTGCAAATCTTGTTGTTGGTTGGCTGTGTGATTATCTCAAGCTGTGTTCATTCTTCAGATCATACAGAGCTGAGGAGGTGTTGAGAGGTGCTCACAGCTCAAAGCAGACAGAGGGAAGAAGGATTTGTTAATCGTTGCAAAAGCAGGAAAACATGTGTTGGAAATGCTATTACTGCCCCAAATGTGTCACTGCAGGTGCTAGCTGTGCTCCCAGACCAGGGCTGAGGTGCCTGTCTTCTGTACTTTGCAACTGAGACTTTGCAGGAGTTGGGTAGGAGTCAATGCTGTAGCCAGAAATCTTTGTGCAAAGGTGTCTGGGCAAAAACTCAGCTTTGGAGACAGGCTGTAATATATAAGGGAAGAAGACCCTTTTAAGAATAATTTAACTAGAATGCTGGTGCAACAGATGCACAGGAAACTGAGCAATGAATGCTATTGAGAACTAGCAGGGGAGTCAGTGTTGAGTGAAGACGAGGATCCCTGAATGGCCCCATCTGGCATCTCACAAAGAAAGGAATTTGCACCCATGATAAACTCTTGATGGCATTTTTTGCCAAGTAACACAGGTAGAAATGTGAATGCACCCACACCTGTAAAACCTGTCTGCAGTGCTTTGTGACAGAGCACTGACAGCAATGGGCGATACCTTCTTCTGTTTCCTTGTGGAACTGCCTCATTGTATAGTTAACAGCTCAAACAGTATTTATATAGATGTATGGTTAACCAAGTACACAGTTCAAATAGTATGGTAGTCAAGATGTATAACAAGAAGGGTTATCACAGTAGAAGGGAATAATTAAAAAAAAGAGATGGAATGTTCACCTGTGTCACAGGCTCACAGCAGAAAAACTCCAGAGGGAGTTATTTTCAGAAAGAGACCCTTCCCCAGTGACAGTCAGCCCTTAAATGAGGTCTAGGAGAGGTGGAGCCAGGCTCCATCCCTTCTGGTCACACAGGTGAACTGCCTTCACCTGTGCTCCTGTGGCTGACTCAGGTGATCAATCAGTGGCTCAGGCCACGATTCAGCAGTTCCCAAACACTCATGCAGTGGCACCTTAAACTGGCAGGAGAGACTAAAAACTTACAGGCAGAGAAGGAGCTGCGTGATGGAGCTACCCTGGCAAACTCCATAGCCTCACTGATGTAGGGCCTGTGGGATTCCCCCTGCAGTTCTTCCCTTTGCTGTTGTGTGCTTGCATTCCACCTCAAGGAGATATTTGGGCAGCTTGTGCTGTTTGCTCATTTGTACAGCTAGTTTTTAAATTTCCTGGGGGCTTCTTCATCATGTTTTCTCCTACTACATGAGTGCACTTGAATGTGCTTCTTTTCGATTGCCATGCAATTTGAAAAGTGCTTGTGCTCTCCGTTTGGCTGCTATTGCATATTTTACTGTGGTTATGTCCTTCTCTGTGCTGTGGGAGCAAACTGATGTCACTGTGACACTGTGCAGGTTTTAACAAACTTAGGAGCAATTTAAGAGCTCATTAAGACACTGTACAGCAGACGCTTCCCAATATATATGGTTTTCCTTGTGCTATTCCTGATCTACTATACACGAAGATATGACCAAGGTGACAAACATTTCAAATCTACCAGCAAGACGTAATTTAAAGATAAGTAAACTGGGAGCCTAGCAAGACCATTAATTTTGAGAAGCTGGAGTAGTTTGTTCTCCAAAACCACGTTCACAGTCTGAAGCAGATGAAAGTGGTCATTCCAAGAGGGTGACATCAAAGAATGAGAAATGGCTGTGCTGTTTTGCACAACTGCCTTGTTGCCCATGGCCCCAGCAAAGCAGAGCTTCCTGAGCCTCAAACAAGTCTTGAATGGAAAGTGTAGTCTGTAATCAGATAAGAGGTCTGCATTCAGTTTCAGGCTCAACTAAAACTTATCCTACAAAAACCACTTCTTATGGCATCCATAGCTCCTCACTCAAACAGAAACCAATGAGGCCAGGGTGCTGTGGACATAAACGCACTGAAATGGTGGGGGACAGTAAAACCCACGTTGGGAAGGCTAGGTGTGTCAAATGGTCATAGTTAGATATATAGATACAACGCAGTAGTGCTGCTCTCTATTGTTTTTTTTTCCCTCCCCTGCCATGGCTGCTGGAGTAAAGGCAGCCCTTCACTCCCCAGACTCCACTCTGATGTAAGCAAAGCTCTGAGTGGAAATAAGATTTTGTCCTTACACAGTTACAAGATCAGGGCACCAGTTAATTTTGACTCTACTTTTTTCCCCAAATACCAGAGGCCTATTTTCTGCTCTAGATTGACTCGGAGATGTGAAACAGCAGTGATGTCAGTGGCATTACCTCAAACCTACGAGTGCGCACTTGAATGGGCTTAACCTTAATTTTAAAACTTTTATCTTAGCTGAATTGTGTTGGTTTTCAATAAGGGAATGCCACCACTGTGCAGCAAATTGGAATTTGAAATGGACCTGTTCTATCCCCCTGCACTAAACCTTGGAGGAGAAATGAAACCAACCAAGAAGGCAGCACCAAAATTTGCATCTGTGAGTCCTGAATAGTATTCTTAATTGTGCAGAGATCCACAGTGTAATCACACACATCAAGAGCAGCATCAACATCCTCTGTGTTGATGCAAAGTCCTTCTGCAATGATATAAACCTGTAATGACAGCAGTTCCTGCAGAACTGCATAGGTCTGGATTTTGTCTGCAGAGATAAAGTTGTGCGACCACCATCCCTGCCCAGAAGGGAAAAGCTGCCCCTCTGCTGTCATATTTAGTGAGCAGTCTGTTCTGTAAATATTTGGAGCTTTGTGCTTTGGGATGGCATATCCCTTTAAAAAGCAGCCTGCTGGCGGCCGTGCTGACTGACTTTGGTGAAACAATGCCCTGATTAGCTCATCCTGGCAAACTTCATATCGTTTTCTCAGGATTTCCTCATACACGTTGTTGGGTCGGAACTTGTTCAATGCCTGCTATTGAAATTACGGAGGCTTTTTATTTGCTGCTTTGATACCATGAACAACAATAACAAGAAGTAACTTCGCTCTTTTTGATATTTTAAACCCAAATAACTCATTTTAAATTGCCCTTATCTCAACCAAATCTGAAACTGCATGAAATACGAAGTCATTAAAAGCCTTGTGAGTATGACTGCAGAGCTTTGCCTGCACGCTGAGGAGCAGGGCAATTAGGAGACGTGCTTCATCTCTGCCCTTTGGTTCCATGTTTGACAGTGACCTGAAAGGCATAGCTGCATATTCTGTCATTCCTTGTTCGAAAATTATTTTCAGATGCCCTGAATAGCACTGCTAAACCATTTCCTTCAGTTCTCAAAGACAAAATTTATAGTTACAGTGTAATTCCTCCTTAAACTTTCCACTGTGTGACAGTTTAAAAATGACCTAAAAATGTAAACGTGAGCTCTACTTCCAAGGTTCTGTTACTAAACTCATTTGTCTGTATGAAGAACGCAGAGGAAATTCACTGCAGTAATAGAGGAATGATGAAATCACACAGCATCCGTCCCATTGCTGTTTCTGAGATGAGACAAATTTCTGAATGTGTTGGGGACATTTCCAAATCCCCAGCACTAATCTGAGGTGTCTTCATGTGGGTCAAATACAGTTTCCTCAAATACTTAAAAGCTGTGTTGTTTCAGCCTTTGCTTGACAGATCCATTGCCTACAATAGGAAATGTAAGGGCTTGTGTGGTCTCAGAGTTGTTGATGGCAGATCCATGTTTGCTTCCAGGACTCTAGAAAACAAACTGTGTGGATAGTAGAGGGAAATAATGTGCAGATGGGAAGCCCCTTTCTCCTGCTCTTCCTATACAGCTCTCCTCAGAGCTGTATAGCACGTAGTGAAGAAAAATATTTCCAGATTACATGGAATATTCTTGAAATGTTTGTTTTTCATTGAATCCTATTTTGGGGTAGGGGAATGTCCCCCGTACCAATCAGGGCCTTCCCTCAGAAATCTTTATAGTTCTGTTTTACAGATAACTTCCCAGAGTGGTATCGTTATAAAACCAAAAGCTGTGATTCTGTCATCCTAGAAAAAGCAGAACCAAAACAGGCAGCAGTGAACGTTTCCAGTTAACAGATTGTGACCCTGCAAGTCCTATTTCAACTTATGACCTTTTGCATGTTAATACCATCACGGGAACCACAATGTGAGCCATTCAAACCATGCCACAGTTGCTCCATTCTGAAGCGCTTTGTACGCTCCTATGCCACAAAACAATTCTGCCCTCTGTGTTCTGGAGGACAGACGCGACCTTCGTGGTGATGATGTTAGCGTTCCGCACTGATATGTATCCATTCACCACTGGGGGTTGGACTCGATGATCTCTAGAGACCCCTTCCAACTCCTTCAGTTCTGTGTTTCACTCCCAGATTAATTCTGGCCTTTAAAAATTCCTTGCGACAAGATCAGAGCGCAGAAACTTCTCATGCTAAATTAATTACTCTGGAGGATGATGCATTCACCACGCTGTTAACAACTTTTCAAGGATTAAGTGCCTATCATAAAAACTCTGCACATTCTCTTCACATTTTAGTTTTGCCACTCGAGCTTTCAGTCACTGGTTTTGCTCTCTAAGAAAGAAAAGAGCTCATCTTTATTTTGGTTTGCATGGAGAACCATCTGACTGGTGTGTTGGTACTAGGGAAGATCTTCAGTACATCCTACTGCTTCTGGAACATCCCAGAAAAGTTCAGATGTTAACAGGCTCTACTAGTGTGGGGCTGGAGGTCTCCTGCCACGCTCTGGGTGCCAATTCCAAGCTCTGGGTGCCATGTCCAGGCTCTGGATACCCATTCCAAGCTTTGGACAATACAGCTTCAGGTTTGAACAATCAATGTAATTTACTGCAGTGTGCGGTGCAAATGAAGAGTAGGAATGAAAAAATTCCTGAAAGCTACATGTGCCGGGGGTGTAAGCATTAGTCAATGAAGACAAATACTGTGAAATTATGTTCTGCATCTCCAGATCAGAAAATGATCTGTGTTACTCAGCTTTGAAATGATTTAGGCTGTTTTCTCAGGGGCATTGCGATTTCCTTTCTTTTTACTCAGATAGTTTTATGTTTATTGAAGCTGAGACCATAGCGTGCATAATCTTCTAATCTCACAGTCCATTTTAATATACTTAGTTCCACCATTTTTGTTCCATTTGGCTTTGAATTTAGGATACAAATGACAAAACACTCTATTTCACAATGTGAAAATGAGCCACCAAGATAAACCTTTGTGTTAAGGAGAGATTTACTTTAGTTTCAACTCCCCGTTGGCACCAAGCAGATCAGAGTTAAAACTAGAGGGAGCTATTGCTCACAAATAACTCTTGATCTCCATTAGCCTCTATTCTGAAATTAGAAAGCTATTCTTTCCACCTGATCGTGTGGAAGTATACACGTTGCCTGTATCAGAAAGCCACGGAAGCAAACATGAGGATGAGTGAAAGGTTAAATTCGGGTGTTCTTTGGTTTAAATGTATAAATACTTTCAGTTAACAACGACCAAAATGGTTTCATTTCACTTTCGAAGCAGAACAAGTGCCTTGATAAATGCTATCAAATGGAACTGAAAAATATTAAAGAAGTGATAGAGTAGTGTGCAGATGCATTCATTTTGAGTGAGGCTACTGAATTATCTCAGTAACTACCAAAATTAAAAAAAGCCTTTATTAAGCAAACAGGAACGTTTCTTCTGGAAATAACTATTAAGTTACTCCAACCAACTGAATGGTCACAAAGCAGTTTCAAAGTTGGATAAACAGAAATATCTGTAGGGTAAACTTTTTCCCTTTAAGAGCTGCGTGGATGTCAAAGAATGGTCATGTAATGTAATACCTGAAATATGTAGAAGCCAAATATGTTTGTTGGCACAAATGTCCTCTGGCAGATTGAAATAAAACACCCATGTGTTTCAGGGCTGCCTGGTCAGGCTCCTGTGAAACTTGTCTGTCATCAGGTCACTACTGGACCACTGTCCTCCATTCTATTGTAATCATAAAACAACTGTGAATTTGCTCAGCTCACCACCCTTTCCTGTAAGGTACTGAGGAAAACATTGTGCTGTATCAACACATGAGGGCTGGATCCAGCACATGCGGAGCCACTGAGGCTGAGACTGCTTGTTTCTGTAGAACTGAGCTCAGTTACGCTGAATGCTTCCTCAGCTCTTACACCATGGCACTCAACGAGGCAGTACATGTGAACATTTCCTTACTTCTTACTTGAGAATCTCTCTTCCTGGGTGAAAAAGAGGTTTTGTAGAGATTAGTGACCTCTTTATGGAATTTGCATTTTCTTAAAGTTGTAGAATTATCTTCTATATGCATTAAACATCTCAATTTTCATCATGAAAACAGAACAAAGCTGCTATGTATCCCTTTCTTGTATGCAGCGTGCACAGGGCTGAGAAAAAGATTTCCAATTGAGTTGTAGGAACAGATGACTGGGGTTAGTGAACAGTTTGCATTGTGAATGGTGTTCTCCTCAGTGTGATGTTCTGTGTTAAGTATGGGCAGAGGGCCTCAGTCTGCCCTGTATCTGGATGAATAATGGCAACTCCTCTTCACCTGGGAGACACCCAGGGGAAATTAGACCAAATTAGGAGACTGGCCAGTGGCAAGAAAAAGTCTTGCTAAATAGTTGTCTCATTTCTGTGATACACAAAAGCAAACCAACAAAACAAGTCCTCTCAAGTGCATCTTATGCCATTGAGAGGGCAGGGTGCATCTGCAGCTGCATTTCGTTCAGGTGTGGGGCAAACTTTTGTAACAGCTCTGTAGTCTCCACTTGCTATGGAGCAGACTGGGAGAGCACATACTAACATTCCTTTCAGATGAAGTTTAACTGGAAGACAGGCTCCAGCTGGTAATTAGCGTTCACCCACGTGACCAGCCAAGCGATAGGCAGAAGTGGAACCTCCTAAAATGTGTATAATGTGGATGTCAGGTCCTTGGCTTCAACTCTTGCTCTATAAATCTATCGAGCTGCATTACTGCCTGATGAAGATGTTAGCCAGAGAGATGTCTGAGATGGTAGAATGAACTTCCAGAAAGCTAGAGCCCATGACAAACCCTTTGCTGACCTCCTCTCCAACACTTGGGTGCACTTTTTTGACTTGAGCTTCTCTACCACGAGGATGTAGCACTACAGTTTTTGGGGAGAAGGGAACAAAAACAGTAAAATCAAAGCATTGCCATGTGTAATTCTCTCACTGGAAATATGATGGGGGGGAAAGCCATAGATTATCATTTATTTCATTCACACAGTACACTGATGATGGCAGCATAAGAACCAAAACAGAAGTGAGGTTGGTAACTGAGCACTGTATTCAAACTAGTGTTAGGTAGAAGCATCAAAACCTGAATGCAACTATTGCAAAAGTAACGTTACTTAGAAGAGGAAGAATATGGGAGAGGCGTGCAAGCCCAGCCAAAACATTCACCCTGTGCCTGTTCTAATGGTTGCTGAGTCCTAGGAAGATCATTTCGCATTGTAGAATGGGAAAGTCAGAGTGCAGCCAAGTTAAAGTAATATCCTCTGCATTTGCCAATAGTGTGCATGTTAGGGAATGGCTCTGACCTTCACGTAATGACCTGATTTGAGAGCGGACTCGATCCCACAAGGGCATGTTTACTCTGCAGACTTGATTTCACACTGCAGAAGACAGAATTTTTCCATATCTGAAACACCGACTCACACCCTTCAGCCCTCCCTGAGAACTGTGTCCACGCATTACCCTGCAACACAGGAAGCATGGAGGCAACATCCCAGCTTTTTGCTAATTAGTTTAGCACTTAGACTGCTCATTTGTGCTTTAGGAGAACTGGAATTCTACTGTTGGGGACTGAAAAAGTCGTTCAGGGATTGATGGTCACTGCAGCCCCCAGTGAAGCAGGTTGGAATGGAGATTTCCTCCCTGTTTCTGGCTCATTGAAATTTCACCCCGAAACTCCATTATCCAGACATGTGGGCTGGGGGAATATGTGATGTTTGTTGCTCTTGAGAGGGTTTCATCACAAATGAGAAATCAAACTGTCCTCAGTGCTCAAGATACAGCTGGGCATAGCCAGTATTTAACTTTTCTGGGAACTTGGCTGGAGGTTTTACAGTTCTTTGGCTTTTAGACTCTTGATTGCTAGCTGGCAAATCAATAAATAAAATGGTGATTTCCCCAACAAATCAAACAAAAAACCCAACTCCTTGTGTTAATACACTTCAACTGTTTTTCTAATGTCTAAAATGTAACACACAACTTTTGGGGTATTTTGGACTTAGACAAGAGTTCAGCGAAACCACCAAACAGTGTTTTGGAAAACAGATTAACCTCTGTGATGAGCCACGTCTGTTTTGAGAAATATCCTACTCTGATGAGAGACGCAGCACCAAGTTTTCATGTTTAATACATTTCAACTCTGAGAATCTCCTTATGGAGATGACAGCAAATGGAAAACAGACTATGAATAGCAATAAGCACAGATATCCAGATCTCAGCAGATTAAAGATATCCAGGAAATGGCGTGATGATGGCAGCAGTGGTCTGTGTTTTTACAATGGCCTTAGGAAAGAGGGTATCTGGTGAGACTGGTGATCAGACATAGCGTGCTGTAGCTGATCCTTCTACACGTGGACACAACAAGTGGGAGTTCTGGCTTAGGGAGAAGTGTTTTTCTTCATGTCAGTTGACACTTGTCCCAGCTGCTGTATCGTGGATGAACAGGTAGAGTACTCCGAAGAGTTGGGTTTCTAGTAGTGTTGCAATTGGTGTCTGTGGATGACTGAACTTTACTAAAACCACGCAAATAGAAGAATACCTGAGTTATCAGTGCCTTACTCTAAGAATAATTTCAAGCAAAAACATTATCGAACATATACAGATCGTAGAGTCAACACGTTTGGAAAAGACCTTCGAGATCATTCAGTCCAACCATCAGTCTACCACCAGTAGTTCTCACTTCACCATGTCCCTCAACACAATGTCTCTTGAACACTTCCAGGGTTGGTGACTCCCCACCTCCCTGTGCAGCCCATTCTAGCACCTGACCCCTCTTTTGGAGAAGTATTTCCTAATGTCCAACCTGAATCTCCCCTGGCACAACTTGAGACCACTCCCTCTGTCCTAGTAAGACTCACCCCATTCTGAAGCTATCAGGAACTTCAGTTCCGGTCATATGAACATCTACAGAGTGGATAACAAAGATAATCTGGGGAGCTCTGCATCACTACTGCATCATCTCGACCCATCCCTTGGACTCACTGATGCTAATCCAGCTGTAACACGAGTATTTTTACACCATGTCTGGTGTGTCTCCTTGTTTTATTCAGCATTCAGGGTTACAGGTGAGTGATGTTTCTTCACTGTGTTGTGGAAGCAGAGCTTTGTCAGACACAAAAACCTCACTCTGAGGAACTGAAAGATGCAGCGTGTGCAGAAATAGATGAAAAACGTAGATGTTAGTTTCAGTATTTCTTCTTAAGTTAGTTCTCATGTCTATGGTTCTTTGGATTTCGGATTTTTAAGGCAGGTGCTGTAAAATGGAATCCTTTGCTCTGCTGGTTCTGTTTGAGCACAAGTCAGTCTGAGTGGCGTGTTGGATGGCCAGAGCTGCCTGTAGTAAAGACAGGACTTTGGGTTTTCCCACTCTATTTTATCCTTGTGTAGAGTTTTTGTTTCTTTGTCGCTTGCTCTCTGTTCTGTTCTATAGTTTCAGACTTGCCTCAGGAGGAAAACATATTATCTGCCTGCAACTAAAGAGATTTTTCTATGTTGTGCACCTGGATGAGATGATCTCATGTCTGACTGTTCAGCACTTGTATTCCTTATGAGGTAAATCACATGATAAGAGTTAATCCACTAAGTGACTAAGCTCATCACTAATGGGAATAATTACCTGACCTGGTAATGCAGTAATCTTGGTAAATATAAACGGAAAACACTGCAATCATTTATTGGAACTTAATGTTGTGTTCAAGAATGCTCACTGCTAAGATAAAAGTCTCTAAAATGGGGAAGCTGACGCTTCTCATGGAGCTTTCTATTCCCCTTTCCTTACTGGTGAGGAAAACCCATCACGGACAACAAAAATTGCTTTGTTTTCCAGTTATTCCAAAAGAGTGCAGGAAAGCTGCCATCAGCGCAAGTAGTCTTGCTGTGCAACTGCACAGTTGTCTTGATGATCAGTCTAATTGCACAGCTGTGTATTTTTCATTTGACTTTCCTGTTTTAATGCTGTCTTTGTTAGTTTGAGCAAGTGGAATGGCTGTAGATATCACCTTGGCCTGCTCAAGCCTCCTCACACGATTAAAGGAACCCCTGGCCAATGCCAACATCATCTAGCAGTCCTTATACTCCTTGAGAGTTTGGCCCAGTGAAATTGAGGGGGTAAAGGCAGCAGTGCCTTGCTGCTATGCACTGTGCTGTGAATAAAGCTGTCAGAGTGGCCGGTAAAGCTGAACCGCTGCGTGCCAGAATCTAAAGCAAGGGCCTAGAAAAACCTATTCCACAAGTTAAAAACCACAGCTTCCACCAAAAATCACAGTTCAACTTAGAAAACAGACAAGCGTTCATCGTTTGGGTCTTACAGACCTATGTTTGTGTGATGCATATTTAATCTATGAGCCTCTGGATCGTGACCAGGACTCACGGCACTGTCCTAAGAGAAATGAGTAAAAGAAAAGCTGTTTTTCTCTCTGGGCCTCTATTCAAAAGTGCATTACAAAGTTTGCCTGTGTGGCACTCAGTGAGAGGTCTAGCCTCATCAGAGCTAAGCATTTTCTGAACTTCTCAATTCCTGCACCCCGTGTTTACTCCTCTGGTAGATATGGTGCAGTCGGAGCCAGGCTGCAAGCACTGCAGGCCAGGTGTATGTACAGAGCCAACAGCTGACATGAAGTTGGCGCTAACAGGTATACCAGCTCAAAAATGGAAGTAGTAGCTTCACAGCCTTGCCCATAAATATGACAGTTTGCACCTGTCTGAGCGGGTAGGCTTGCCTGCCAAAGAAACGGCCTTAATTTACACACTGGAGACAGATTGCATGCAGTGCTGTTTCTAACAAAAGCTTCTACACCGCTCAGTGTTCCCTCCTCCCCTTCAGGCTTTTAAATTATTGAAGGCTGGACAGCAGCTGCAAACAGATACATTTATCTCAGGATAGCCATGTCATGTCCTAGCAGTCTTTCTGGACGTTTCCTTGTTGCTTCAGTTGTCCCATTTTAGTTAGTTTAAAAGTCCATTGCGTTGTTCCAAGTCAAAGGAGTGTCTGAGTGAATGGCTTCGCAGAGCTCTAAATTTACCTTCAGTGACTCTGTATCAAAGTGGCCCGATCTGCAAATCAACAGATGATCTAACTGCCACCTTCACAGATTTCAGCTTGGCTCCAAAATGCATTATGTGATCTCTCTGCCTGTTACATAATTACTAGTAATGAAGACTAGCATTTGGAATTTAGCTGCGAATTATTTTGATGATGCACGGAGCAGAAGAGGCTCCAGATGCTCTCCTGAATAGCTATTGTTGCTTAGTAAGCAATTAGGAGCAGTCACAGTCTTTCACTGTATTTAAACAGCAAGTGGGCTACTGGGGCCTAATCCATATAAAAGCTTATAAGCGCTACTGAAATGGAGCAATATTCCAAGGCTGGGAGCAGAAAACCCACGTGTGCCCGTGTGGTGAGCAAATATAACTATAAATAATTAAGGATACATTTGAAATGCATATATTAAAGTATTAAAATATTAACCCCCACAGAAGATAAAGGCAGAGCAAAGATACTGATGGAAATGTTGCTGTATGACTTTTTTTTTCCTCATGAATGCTATAAGATAATGGAATGAATGCTGCCTTGTTTAGAAATAACCTAAAACATGTGATGCAGGCACCTCTTGGCTCTCTGTATTGCTTTCTGGTGTGTCTGAGCTGTCTGAGACTCTCCATCCATCTTGCATGGCATCTCCTGCAAATATCCAGCCCTGTTGATGGACTTCTGCTAGTTCTGTGCTCTGTGTCTCACAGCAGGTAACCAAAAGCTGCTCACAAATCAAGGACATAGGGTATTTTTTTCTCTTAGAGAGCTTCTGTTCAAACATGTCTTGCAACAGGTGACAATTAAAGAATTGTCTGACTGAGTGCAAAAGCAGTAGTTGCAAAATTGATGACTGCCTTAAATAAGCTCACACTGTTTCTTAGCAAGAAACAAGTGGCACTGGGATCCAGCAGAGCATTAGATTCATAGACAGGAAACTAGAAATATGAACAGAAGAAAATTCAGTAATTTTCAGATATTATCAGGATCCAGGATACTATAGGCAAAAATAGTACTCTTCTCTAGAGCCCATGATGGTTCATCAAGTCATTAATAAAATAATTAATTGAAGCATGCTGGGATTAGTACATAGCAGAAGCCCTCAGCCTCACCACAGTAATGCAGGGAGCAAGGGAGGAGAACAGATCCATGCACATCACTTGCTTTGGAACTGTTTTCTGGCTTTATGGGATAACCCTACTTTCCTCTTCATTCCTTTTCACTCAGTTCCTCTTTCGTGACAAACACATCCTGGTATTTGTCAGCTGAGACCGGACACGAGTATTGTTTTAAAAACACATATAGTTCTGCCAACATAAAGATTTCTGTAGTTTGGTTTCATTCCCGTTGTGAAAGGAATGTGCTCTGTGCCAGCTCTCACTGAAAGCCAGATCTTGTCTTAACATGTAAGGGTGGCACCACAAGGTGAGTACAGTGACTGGGAGACCCAATGTATGCAGAACAAAACCACAGTCCTACATACAGGGAACAGTGTGGGAGAGGAGGGGGAGAAGGCACCCACCAGCTTGCTTCTGGACAGTTGTTTGAGCCATGTAGAAATACTCTTGTCAACTCCATGGCTGCATATAATGACTTTGTCTGTACAGATTGCACGATGTCCGATTAAATTTGTGGATTTTAAAGTTGTCAGTACTCAAGCACTATCTCTCCCTTTGAAAAGTCTCATCACCTTAGTGCTGCTGTAAGTATTTAGAGCTCACCTCTGCCTGCTTAGCTCCATGCACACCTGAGGATCTGTTTGCTCCTCACTCCTCGTGTTACCATCTGAACATATCCTGAAGCTGCATCACTTGTGTTCAGCTAGCAAACAAAGGAGAGGCACTGAGATAAAGCCATGGTGGCATGAGCCAAGGAACAGCACACAGATTTCTGGCGATTTGGCTGGCCTGTAAAAACAAATGTGTTCCATCAGAGGAGAGAATGCAAGCTGTACGCACAGAGAATTAGGAGATGAATCACAAGTGCTAAGAGTAAAACACATAAGCCATGGAGCACAAGGCCGGCTCTAAGAGAGTAACATGACAACATTCTTCTGAAAGAATCCAAGGTATCTGAAGGGATGTCAAAATCAAAGTTCTTAGGTGTGAAAGAGATGTTCTGAGGATGTATTTCAGAAATCCATATCACCAATGATAAAAGGAATCGAGAGAGGTGGTAAATGTTAGTTAGCTGTCATCCTGAACTGCTTCCGCTGCCTTAATGATTTAGCATGTGTCAGAGAAGAAAGAGAAATGAACAGCCATGCAAACCAGAGATAAAAAAAAGAGTTTGGTATTTGAAATATCATATGGACTTGCCAATAACTAAAAAAAATAATGTCAGTAAGGGATTGTTATGGAAAATAGTTACTGATGTTCAAAGAGAGAGCAAATGTGATCTAAAACCCTCAAAACCTTGATTCTGTCTCATTAATGACATTCCTGCAGCTTCTTCCCTGTGGAAAGCACAGCACACTTCTAACACCGCCTCTTCCACCGTATGCAACGCTCACGTGCAATCTGACAGTATCTCAAGTGCCACAAGTTTTGCTTTTAAAATTGCACATAAAAATGCACATTCGTATTTTCAACGTTCTCAGGCAATAGAAGGCAATGTCACCCACGTGGAAGCCCAAAGTAACACTGATAACTACGTCAGCCAAACAGCAGCAGACAAAGGAAACAGCTCTCTCTGCATGGCATAAATGGATTGCTTTTTGGCAATCTCAGGAAATGAAAGCAATCTGAAGTGAGATGTGAAGGGTGACCTCATGCTTTACCTTTTGTAACACATCAGGAAGATAATACAGGCAGAATTCCACTGATGCTGCTTATGTCATACATCTTCAGTAGCTGAGAAGAGAGAGTTGTGTTTTCAGCAGGATTCATATTGATACATATATAAATTAGTGATGACTTTTAGGATTGAAAAGGGAAAGACCTGTTTTCACAAAAGGAAAGTCATGCTGGCTAATTGTGAATACGTCATTTAGTCCCTGTGCTGAGAATACCTAATTCCATTTCTGCAGCACATTACCTTCCATGTCTGGATAAGAAACGTGTTCAGAGAGGTACTCAGCACAGGCACTGGTCCCTGATGGCATTTCCACCTGTAAAACAGAAGTAGGCTTTGTTTGCAAAGAGTAAAGCATGGGAAGATGGGGAAGAAGAGGGGAAAATGGGACACTGGAGGCTCAGTGATTATTTAAGAAAGGGAAGAGACTCTGAAGGCAGAAGCTGTGATTCTCTCTTTCAGACGCTCTGTTTACGTAGGCATTTCCAGTGACTTCATACTTGAAGAACTGTGACATGCCAACACTTGAGAATATTTTCCATATCAGATAGCCTAAGCCAAGTGCTAAAGTCATTCCCCGAGGGCCAAGTTCAGCCTCGTTGCATCACTGAGAGCCTTCTGCAGTCTGCGTGCTGGGACTAAGGCAGAACAGTGTTCGGAAAACACACACCCTTCCCATTTTTTCACCCTTTAAAGCTGATACTGAGAAGTGTCTGAAATCCAAGAAGTGTTCGTCATTGTGACAAATGCTCCAAAACACTAAAGCACAGCTTAATGATTTTAATTTGTGGACAAGGCTAGAAAAAAAAAGTGTTTTGTGGGAATATAATACTCCATGTAATACGTTCTCTGTAATACCTCCCTCCCCCGAAAACAAAAGTTTGTGACGGTCCTCGAATGGGTACGGAGCAGTGTCCCCTTCACTTTTGCTTCTGCAGAGAAATAGAGAAGTGAGAGGACACTATGCTTTTCAACTCTTTGTCTAGAGAAGGATGTGGAAATGCTAAGGCAGGTTCAAAGAAGGGCCACAGAAATGATCCAGCTCCTGGAAAACAAGCATTAATGATGTAAGGTTTAAGGAGCTTAACTTACTCAGCTTAATTGAAAAGAAGGTTAAGGGGTGACTTGATCGCTGTGTGTATCTACACACACCTTTAAAAAGCACCTGATGGGGAACGGCTTTGCAACAGTACTGACAAAAGCAGAACAAGATCTGCCGCTGGCAGAGCTGGCAAGCGGGTTTCGGAGCAACCACAATTACGAGGATGAGAGGGCAGGGGAAGAGCTCGCTGAGGAGGGAGTTCACCGTCAGTTTTGAGCAGTTATCGGCTTAAAGGCACTGTCTACTTCACCCAGCTTCTGGGCTACACTGGGAGGGAGCTCTGGTGATCACAGAAACATGAAGGTTGGAGAAGACCGCTCAGATCCCCCAGTCCCACCCCAGAGCCCACGTCCCTCAGTGCCGCATCTCCACGTTCCTTGAGCCGTTTCTCCATTCCTTCCGTGCGAGGCACCTGAGGCCGCCCCCGGAGGGGGGGGGCAAGAGAAGGGAAGGGGGGGGGGGAGGAGGAGGAGGAGGAGGAGGAGGAGGCGGCCGCCGCGCTCCGTGTGGCAGCGCCGGGGAGGAGCTACCTGCGGAGGCCATTTCCCGGGGAGGAACGCGACCATGGGGGTGAGGTGAGTGCGGGGAGAGCCGGAGCCGGGGGGGGGGGGGGAGCGCGGCGGGGCCGCCCCGGCGCTGAGGGGAGGGAGGCGGGTGGGGGGGGGGGAGAGGCGGGAGAGTCGCGGTGCTGCCGGGCGGGGCGGGAGCGGCGCTGAGGAGATGGCGGTGCTTCGTGCGGTGAATGGAGAGCCCCTCTGGGTCCTCCCCCACGCAGCCCTGAGGAGATGATGGGCGGCTGCTCCGGTTGGAAAAGACCCTTCAAAATCATCGAGTCCAACCTCAGCCAAACCGCACCGCCCCAACTCTTAAGAGCCCACCGCTACCTCGTGGCCCTGAGCACCACATGCAGACGGATTTAAAACACCACCGCCCCTGCGGAGCCCGTTCCTGTGCTTAACGACCCTTTCTGTCAAGTTTTTCCTGATATCCAACCTAAACCTCCCCTGGTGCAACTTGAGGCCACGTCCCCTCGTGCTGTCACTGTCACCAGTGAGAAGAGGCCAACCCCGCTCTCACTGCCATCACCTTTCAGGTATTTGAAGAGAGCATTGAGGTCTCCCCTCACCTCCCCTTCCCCACACCACGCAGCCCCAGTTCCTTCAGTCTCTCCTCATAGGCCATACATTATTCTCCAAGCCCTTCCCCAGCCTTGCTGCCCTTCTTTGGACCTGCTTCAGCAGCTCAGTGTCCTTTCTGTACTGAGGTGCCCCAAACTGAACGCAGCACTCAAGGTGAGTCCTCACCAGTGCTGAGTACAGGGGCAGGATGACTTCCCAGTGCTGCTCACCACACCGTTCCTGATCCAGGCCAGGATGCCATCGGCCTTCTTGGCCATCTGGGCACACTGCTGGCTCATGTTCAGCCAACTGTCCATCAGCACACCGAGGTCCCTTTCCATCAGGCAGCTTTCCAGCCACTCCTCCTCGTGTCTGTAGTGTTGCCTGGGGTTGTTGTGACCAAAATGCAGGACCTGACACTTGGCCCCGTTGAAACTCGTACAGTTTACCTTGGCCCATCGATCCAGCTGTCCAGGTCCCTCTGTAGTGCCTTGCTTCCCTCTTGACAGATCATCATTCCTTCCCAACTTGGTGTCATCTGCAAACTTACTGAGGGTGTCCTCAATCCCCTCATCAAGATAAAGTGCAGTATCAGGTCTGTGGGCTGTAAGCAGTGATGCAACTGCGTGTTGCCGAGGTCAGGTTCATTCTGTCGCTACACAGAAAGGAGCACTGTCAGTATTTCAGCAGGTTTGATTTCTAATGACTGTGGTGCTCCTGCAGTGCCCTTCTGCACGTCACGGTGTGCGCACCACGCGTTGCTCTGTCACTCTTACATACGAACATTTCTTTCCTCCTGCTGATGGGGACAAAAAAAGCAAGAGGACAAAACAGATGCTAATAGGAAGAGTTTGTACTTACAGCCCTGACTCTGCCCTTAGTTCACCCTCACTGTTCTTAATATTGTCACGTTTCCAGAGCTCAGTGGTCTCCTGTAATTTGGAATTTCCTTGTTTGTTGAGGTCAGGCTGCAAGGCTTATTCTAATGACTTTCTAGCTGTTCATGCAATCTCTTATTGCAACAGGAAAAAAAAAAAAAGAATTAGAATGTTGGAAACCATTAATTAGAAAGACAGGGAACACTGCCTGAGAGTATCAGGTTTGAGAGGAACACGAACGTCTTACAGCGTAGCTATAGCTGTTTTTCTCACTGAGATGCTTATTTTGGTGCACGTGGCTTCCTGAACTGTATGAAAGTAAAGCAGTTGTTGCCCAGAAGAAGCTAAAGACACAACCTGATGAGAATCTCCATCAGCTCTTGGAACATAACCTACATCAGAGGTGTAACCTTGTTTGGTGTTTCTGCAGATGCCACGTGATGTGTAGTAATGTGCTTAAGTCCCCAAATACTGTTGTAAATCTGGCCCATAATCTATAGTGCACAGGCAGCAGGGATCGGATCTGGGAGCAACATCTGCTCAGGGTGTGCATATGAACGATGTCTTAATATGTTATAGTGCTGAAAAATGGCCCGTGCTCCTTTTCCCACTGAAATCAGGCTGGCTTTAGGGATGGTTTAAGTGATCGCAGACTCAGATCCATCAAAGCTGTAGAACTGTCCACTTAACGTTCATTCACTTTGTGTGGCTTTTTAAATTTATTTATTTTTTAATCGAATCTCCAGCTATTTTGCTTTCTTCCCTTTTGACCCCACCTTCCCCTCGCTGTCTGTGTTGCTTCAGGAGTGATTTCTCACTGCTGACTTTCCTGCTAATGTAGCAGTTGTGCTGGGCAGATGACAAAGACTAAGAGCTAACAGATGAAAGCCAACTGGTGTTACCCACGTGATTGAAAGCTGCGTTTTCCTTATATAAACAGCATGCCTGAGGTTGCTGTTCCAGCTTGCTTTATCCCACCCATGAATCTCTGGATTTACATGTCACTCTGTGTTCTGCATTATAACTTTTTCCTTTTTCTTGCTTTTTGTATGAGTGTGATTCATGGTAGCTCGGTGTCAGGAAGAGAATCGTGGCTGTGTTGTACGTACAAGTCAGGGATAGAAATGATCGTCCTGCAGTGCATGTAATCAGGAATATGCCCTGAGAGGGAACCTCTGCTTCCCTAACATGCTTTTAGAATTCTTGTGTGGCGACGTATTTCCAGCATGCCCCTGAGCGAGCGGTATCAAATGATTCTCAAAGTCTGCATTTCTCCTTTAGTGCAGGTTATTTTAGGAATGAAAACTGCAAAATCCAGCTGAGGGCTATGGAAATGGGAAGGTCCCAGCCGGGTCAGTCCCTGTGGAATGACATGTATTGAACGTGTCCTTCTGGGATGGCTGCTGTGAGAGCCATGGCCTTGCTGGCAAACAGCAGCACCTCTCAAACAGCTGCAGCTTCTGCTTGTAAAGAGTCAGCAAAGCAGTCTGAAATGTCCCGGAATGGCAGCGAACCTCACCTGGCTCACTGAAGGCTTCCTTTCCAATTCAGATTGGTTCTGAAATCTTCAGTTTTCCTAAATTACGTTGTCCTCACAGCGGGAGCTGGAACAAAGCTGTGAGCAGTGGTTTTGGGAAAGACAGATTATCACAGTTTTTGCAGGCCTCCATGCTGCCTGGGGGGAATCTTTTCAGAGCGAGACCTTCATGTGAAGAGCTGGTTTCTTTTTCCTTTTTTGTTCCCACCATCTGGGAATTGATTTTATTCTTAGAGGATCGGGACTTGTTTGCTGTGTTCTAAAGATGGATCCTCTTGCATGAAATCTGAAATGCAAATACAGATGAGCATAGAGTGAGTTCAGAAATGGTGAAGATGAATGCAAAATTGAGCAGCAGCACTTTGTCTTAAGACATTTTACAATCAGATTCTGCTAGCTAAGGCATAACTCCTTACTGGGACTTCCATTGCACTGCGCTTAACGTTCAGAAAAGAAGAGAGCACAGAATCAGTAAGTTGATTTTAAAGTGTAAGTAATGATGATAATACAAGGCACAGTGTTCGGAATTAAAAGCAATGCATTTACAGTGTGCACATGTCAATGTACATGCAGCTGGAGGAGCTCCCACATTGTCAGGCTCCTAGATAAGGGCTAGTAATTGCCTCCGGTCTGCAACTATTTTTGCCAGACAAAGCATATAATTTGGTGCTGTTTGTTATAAGCTATATTTTACTTCAGAAACCACAACAATCCTTTGTCCTCTGAGGAATGTGGAGCTGCATTTGCCCCCTTTTGATGGGGTTTTCTGTTTTCGCCTTTGTGCTTGGGTTTGCTGTGCAGGTTAATGTCTGTTTTGTAAAGATGGGTTGGCCCTGAGCACCCCACAGCCCATATTTGTGCATACCCCGCAGCAGACGAGGAATCCAGTTCAGACCTTCAGTCTGTCCTCTGGTTAAAGAAAGAATATCTCTGGTCAGCCCTCTGTAAGCAGCTATTACATCTGGGAAAGTGGAAGGCAGAACTGCGTGTGCTGCTTACAGCCTCACTTGTCCTCGTCGGGGTCAGCTCTGAAGTGGCATTTCTTCAAAGGCCGTGAGGAGAATCATCGATGCAGAGAAATGCTGCTGCGGGAGGCAGGACTTCATTGCCCTGTGAGTATGGCTGGAGCACTGCAGGGTGTTGGTGGTGCAAGGCCGAAGTGAACCTTCTCCTTTTCCAAAGGCCTCCTGTTACAAATTGCACATTCCCAGTGTGAGTTTGAGCGGTGTTGTTACCCCATTCCGATGGCTGCATGACTCTGTACCGCTAACGGTGTCATTTCTGTTACTACATCTGTTGTCAGCCGGGCCAGCAAACAGACTTCAAGATTAAAGTTGAATCAGTCCGATTATTTTGAGAGTGAGCAAGTATAGACTTCATTCTTCTGGAGGATTGCTGCCTTCTGCTTTGCAATCCCTGGCAGAGATAGAACGTTCTGTCAGAAAATGTCTCCGGTGAGAAATAGCAGGCAAGGAATATTTTCTGTGGGATGGCATGAGCAACCTCGTGCTTTAAAGCTTGTTTATTAATTGCTTGTTAATTGGGCAGCTTTTGGCAGAGCTTCTTTTTGGTATGGCCTCAGGAATTTTAATGGCGCATCAGTCAGCGCGTGGAGAAAATATCCCCCAAAAACAGTGAACTTTCAGGGGCTGCATCCGTTGGTGATGGGCTGAGTCAGTCACGTTCTGGTTTTGGTCACTTACAGACTCTGCAGTAACTTTGTTAAGAGGAGGGTCGTGCGTTGTGTTCTCCAGCTCCAGTGCAGTACACTTATTTGCATCCCCACGCTCGCTCTCGGTGTTTTCAGACATGTCAAACCCCAGCAGGTATCAGGATTGAGGAGTGTGTTTTACACATCATGTTTAAAAGCCTCTGAAAGGGATTCCCAACATGTTTTCATGCTGACTGAACGTTTTGTATGCAATGTTTTCACGAGCAGAGGGGCCATTGCAGTCACTGGTCTCATAGATGTACCAGTACATGTTTTTATGTATGTAAATAAGCACAAGTTGCTCGTTGGTGGGTGGAGGGAAGTCTGATTTTCCTCTGGTTGTGAGAAGATAGGTACTGCTGAGCTGACTGAGCCCCTTGATTTTCATTCCTCTGCTTCCCCTTCTGTTGGTAATCAGTGGCTGAGCTTTCCTAGAAAAAGGATGTATTTCCCAAAGATATCTTTGTTCAACAGCATACCTTAAAGCAGCCAAAGGTGACATATAAACAGTGCGGTGGTAAAACTGAAGTGCAGGAGGAGCCTTCAGCCTACAGAGCACAGATTTCCAGTTTGAGACGAGGAGCTGTGCACGCACACAGGGTTTTCTGTACCTCCTCTCACGTTCCTGGTCACCTTCCTTGACAGGTGGAAGGTAATTCTGAATTGCTGCTCCCTGAATGAGCTTTAACATCTACCTGGCCAATTGGCTGCCATTTTGGCAATCTGGTAAACGAAGGTGAAACCATGCAGCAGATTTTCCTGTCCCCTGACCTGGCATGTTCCCTGTCTGGCTTGCTGAGCATCATTCCCACAGAAATGTCAGGAGGAACTCCTGCTGTAGAATGGAGGAGGAGGAGGAGGGCTGCTACTTGGCTTCTTGTACCTCCTCTAGCTTTGCACCTCCTTACTTCTGTTTCCAAGAAAATAGGTGCAGTAACAGTAATTCCATGGGAAACATGTTGTAACATAGGAATTGGCACATTTTCCTAGGGGAGAAAAATGGCTCTGAACCATATTTAGATATATATTCTTTCCCAAACTAGGTGGTAAATGTTTTGGCAGAAACTTAATACGAGCTTGGAGATGTCCTTTTCTGGGAGGATGAGACCAGTCACCTTATGGGTGGTGGTCTATGGAGAGCAGTGCCCTGCTGCTGTTACGTTAGGATTCCATGGCAAAAGGTGGGAGGTGTTGCTTCTGACCCATGCATGCTGCAGCTGTGGGTCCTAATGCTGCCTGCCCTCCGAGCTCTGCTTGTTGTGTCTTCCATATCGCTGCTAAAAATTGCCCATCCTTTTGTTTTCCCTCCAGTACAGCACATGGTTTCAGAGCATGGAACCAGTGAGCAAAAGTATTGTGGAGCCCTTAGGACTGCTGTGCACCTAACACTGGGCAATACGAGCAAGGGACTGGAGAGTTCAACTGCATAACTCATCCTGCTTTTCACCCCTTAAGAACACACATTGTTGTATAAACATAAGTACTGTGCACATAATGTGCTCTGCAGTTCTGCTGTGTCTTTGTCCTTCTGTAGGAGCTGCTATTGCTGGATTGGGTTTTCTTCAGTTCCAGCAGGTCTCCATGCTTAGCACAGAAGCAAGCTGCTGGAGGATCACAGTGTAACAAAGGTGTTGTGCAGAGTGGAGACGTGAGGTTCAGGCAGTGGCAGTAACACTGGACCAGGGCCTTCATCTGCAGTGGGTGCTTGGAGTGAGCAGCACTTTGGTATGGTCATCAGTCGTGCATGTCTCCCACTCGTTCTGGGGGAGGGACACCATCAGGCTGGTGAGTGTACCGAGTGAGTCATGCTTGTGCACATCAGGCTTCCTTTAATCAGGTCTATCTGAGCAGCACACAGGCTTTTATTTAGAACATGGAAACACATGCTGCCTGTAGCAGAATAAATCTACGTGTTGCATTGTGTCTGTTAAGGATCTTCTCCTCCAGCCAGGTTCAGTGTTGGGAAATGTCTTTAAGTAGTGAAGAATATGAAGGCAAAGGCTAAATTGTATCTTGAACCAAATGCAAGCACTTCCTAATGAAAGTTACGCAGAGAGGAGACAAAACCACATGGAACACAGAAAAATGGGATGTGAATCCTGAATACTGCATAAATTAAAGGTCTGTGCTGCTGCGTTAGTTTTCAAGTACCACTTTAAGGCACAGCTTTAAGCTCTAGAGTCACTGCTGGGTATGTCTGTAGTTCAAAATTGGAAGCAGAGCATCCAGCAGCCATGCCAGGGCCCGCTCCGTCTGGGCATGTCCCGTGGAGTGTATCCTGTATTGCTTTGCCATCAGATTCTTGATCCACTGCAGCTTCCCTGAGGTGCTGATGCGTGTTCTGTCCCCATGTGCCATCAGACCTCCTTCAGCTTCCCCAGGTTCCCAGTCCTCCCTGTACCCACACTGCCCTTTTGCTGGCTTGGTGCTTCTTCCTTTGTTCTGAGCTTTTCCCTGCACTTGGAGTAGCTGTCCAAGGAGAGTTGCTGTTGTTTTCTAGAAACGATTCTTAAAAGTGAACGTACTTCTATCCACTTTCCAATTCAGAATGCCAGATATCCTGCGTACGTTTCGTATGGATTTATGTGCTCCTTCGGGTTTGTTAGACTGTACCTTTTTGGGTCTGACTCTTATTTGTGCAGCACATTTTTATCTAGCGCGCGCTGCTCTGCTCCCTCTGAAGCCGTATATAAATAATGGAACGTCCAGGGCTTGCTGGCACAAGTCAGCAGAGAGCTGCATTTCCCGAGGCGCTGCTTCAGAGCCCTGCTTGGCTTTTCAGTCCGTTGTGCAGGTATTTGACGTCCAGCTCCGTGTGGCCCTCGGTGCTGAGCCTCCTCTGTCGTCTGTCCGGAGGTACGCAGACCTGAGCTGAACCGGTGCGTGCGCAATGCAAACAAAGGTTAAACCGATTTCCTTTGCACTGCCATCTCTTCCTGAAATGCAGAGATAGGATAGCGGAGCAGCCTGCCTGCAGCACGGGAGCGGTGTTTCTGTCCCGAAGCGTGCTGGGCCGCGGCCAACAGGCACGCCGTGTGAACGAGCTCTCAAAGAAACACCTGCTTCCCATGGCCGGGGCCTTTGGCATATAAAGCAAAAATGATTGAAAAACGGGGCACTGATTTAGGAACCCTTTTGCCATACAAAAGCAATCTGAAGGCACAGTCAGCAGCAGTCCCCTCCTGGGATTGCGTCGAGTTGTTTTTCCCTTGTAGATTGCCTTCAGATCACTCTTCTGAAGGGTGCTATGTAAGTAAAACAAGTGCCTGATTGGTTTGAAGCGAATCCCTGAAATTCTGGCTTCTGTTTCAACAAATTGCACATCTGAATTTTCCCGCTTTGAGAATCAAACCAGATATATGATAGGCAGAATGAAATTGATTTTAATACACACAGTAGTTCATTAGTGCAGTAGGAGCAATGTCACGTGCGCATGCACAGCCTGCCCACATTTTTTTTTTTTTTTTGCTGCAACTCTTTCACGTGTGAGTAAAAATAAAATCACAGTCACAGAACTGCAGAGGTTGGAAGGGACCTCTGGAGCTCACGGAGCCCAACCCCTGCTCAGCAGCTCCCTGCAGCAGGTCGCACAGGTCGGTGTGCAGATGGGTCTGGAGTATCTCCAGAGAAGGAGACCTCCCCCATCTCCCTGTGCAGCCCATTCCAGTGCTCCGTCACCTCAACGCAAAGAAGTTCTTTCACATATTGTATATGGAGCTTGCTATGCTTCAGTTTGTGCCCATTTCCCCTTGTCCTGTCCTCACAGACCGCTGAAAAGAGGCTGGCCATGTCCTTCTGTTTCCCACACCTAAGATATTTATAAACATTAATCAGATTCCCACTCAGTCTTCTTTTCTCAAGGCTGAACAGCCCCAGGTCACTCAGTGCTCTACAAAACACCCATCGAGCTCCTTATTACAGCATGCAGTAATGGGAAGTGTTTCTGCTACTGCGTGCAGGTTGAGCTTTGACTTGTACAGCCCAGCGCTGGCACTGGGGACCAAGGCAGGCTCACCAGCTGATGCTTTGCCCAGCAGCGTGGATCAGAGTAACTGCAGAGGCAACAGTTTGGCTTGCTGCACCTGAGATCCAGGCTCTAGTGCACTGGCAGTGCCTTGCATGTGGAATTCAGGTAGGAGCTGAGCTTTGCAGGCACTGTTCTGACCAAGTCCCGTGAGGCTGTGCAGAACTGAAGATGGAGATCACTGACTTTGTGCTAAAGTAGCAGCGTTTGCAATTGAGGGTCGCAGCGGTGCCCGTGGTGCAGGATGCATTGTGTGGATGCACTCTGAGCAGTGGGGGTACTTATGGCTGCTGGCTGAAGGGTCTGCCTGGTCACACAGCACCATGTTTGTGTGTCTGTGTCTGACCCCGTCCAGCAGGAACCATATGTGGATGCACTTGTTTGTTTGACTCCACAAGCAGCTTTGAAACCTGCTTTATTCCTCTGTAGATACAAGCAGTTGGTGGCCGGGTGGGACTCGCAGGCCTGCGGATGTCAGGCCTGAGCCAGCCCGCAGGATCCATGGGGGCTGATGGCAGGAGCTGTGTGGACACCTCTGCTTCTGGAACAGAGTTCCTTTTTCTTATGCAGTTTCGCGATGCTGCAGTGCAATTAGAGGAACAGTTCCTGATCCTGCCTGCCTTTGCTATCGTTTTCAGGTCTCTATCTGCTTGGTGTCCTCTGTAAAGACACACGAGTGGTGTGATGAAACTGCATTTTCAGCTAAGTGCAGAACAAAACAACACCGCTTTGTCTGCTTTGGGGCAATTCTCATTTGTTTCTGTTCAGAATGGTTCTGAGTACACAAGGTGACCTTCCAAAGCTCTGTGCTGAGGCCGTGGAACTCAGGTCAGGTTGAGCCACTAGAGAGATTCATTTGTGTGCCCAGACATCATTACTGGTCCTGCTGATCCCTTCGGAGTCACCGCAGCACATCTATAGATTGTCTATAAAGTTGGCCATTTTCCTTAAAAAAGAATTATGTGTATTTATTTTAGGAATAAAGTGGATGTTATCTCCTGCAAGATACAGCTGGGGAACGGTTAAGCCTTTTAATATCCCTAGGTGGGAATTAAGGAACAAGAATGGATGCTTTATAAGGAATTACTGGTTATTATTACAGACTTCTGAGAAACAGACGTGAAATTAACAGTTGTGTGTCATTTCATTACTGCTTTGGCAGTCTGCTTTCCTTTTCTTTAAGGGTAAGATGGTTGCTAGGGCTTTGTAGTGAATAACCTTTTTGTGTTCAGCTCGAGGCAGAGGATAATTATTGTATAATTTTGGTTTCTGAGGCCATTTTAGACATTTTTGGGGAAGAAAAGAGCTTCGCTTCTGCTGCTCCCCTCTTTGCCAGTTGCCCACCGTTGGCATGTTGCTGCGGCAGAAAGGGAACTCTGTGTGCCATGTGTGCTTGGTGTTTGCCTGAGGATCGGGGGATGAACGTGGCCTTGTTGCTGCAGGCTGCTGCTGTCCCGGTGTGTGTGCGTCAGTGGTGTCACCGCTGTGCAGAGGTGGTGGGCAGAACTGCTGGGAGCGCAGGAGCTGCACGTTGGGTTACAGCTGGCATCCTGCAAACCCGCGAAACACTTTGGTTTCAGAGGCAGATTTCCTTCTAGGAATGAACAGTTTGCCTTTCTCACATGGCCGCAGGGAACTTGCTCCCCAGCCAGGCTGATCGTTCGGACTTAACAGCTCTTCAGCCCTCCGTGCCATACAGCGCAGTACAGCACCACACTGTGGGGTGGCACGAGGTGGGATCTGCTGGGCCAGCGAGGTGTCCTGGACATGGGCTGCCTCACCTGTGTCCCTCAGCAGCACAGCATTGCCTTGTCCTGTGTGGTGCAGCTCCCTTCGTGGCTCCCCAGCTCCCCGGGGTCTGTGCTCCTTCTGCTGAGATTGGGCGGGCCCCATGTTTCCCTGCAGCTGCACAGTGATGCTGCACAGTGCTGCTGACCCACGGCCTCCCTGCGGCTTGTGTCTGCACAGCACCATCCTCCCAGTGTGTGTCAGTGCATTGCAGGAGTGCTGTACACATCTACCGTATGTTTTACTTCATTGTTGGGTGAATGCTCGCGAATGGGCACGGCAGCTGTTAGCTTTTCTTCCTTGCAAATTGCTTTGCTACACATTTAAAGTCTCAGATGATGTGAATGTGAACAACAGAAGTTAGCCTTGCTGGGAGCTATCTGGAATTGCAGACTCCATGTGTTTATGGGTTGGAAAATATTTAAAATGAGAGGAAACATATTCTTGCTTAAGGTGTGCCTCTAAACTCAGGATCCATCACTTCTGCACGTTGCTGTGGCAACGCTGCAATAGCAAGGGAGTTCCTTTTATGGCTGATTTCCGAGCAGGGAGCTGGCAGGCTGGGTTACTAAGCAACCCCATCCTATGCTCCGGTAGCTAGGAGAGGCAGACAGTGCTTTGTAATAGTGCCTATGGTTCTGGTCCTATGTTCCTTCCATCCACTTCTTTTTGGTGTGAAAATGGAGTGTGCTTACAGTCCTTGCCTTTGTAGGGCTGCTTTTCCCTTCACTCTGCTTTCTCTCACTTGAATGTTCAATGCAGGAACATTCATAGGAAGGAGAAGACAACGGCCCATTTATCTAACGAAAAATAAAGCAGAGTGTTCTATTCAACATGTGATGCTGAAGAGTAATTAAAGTGATGCCATCTGCGCCGTGTGAAAAGAGACGCATCCTCGGCCTCCCAGGTTTGCAGCTCATCAGACGTCGCGCCGGAGCCCCGTGACGTGCAGGTGCTGGGGTCTGCTGGAGAGTTCTTCCAACCCCTGCTCTGACATGGGTTCCATCCAAAGTTTTCTCTTCCCTGTCCGTTGGTAATGAACTGTCTGGTGGAGGAGGACACGGGTTCGTAAAGCTTAGGAAATCATTAAGAGCTGTATGGTGAAATGGAAACATGAAGCTGGGCTGAGTGTTTGCATTTGAGTCCCATCCTACCTGAGGTTTCCTGTCAGGTCCCCCCTGCTGACCTCAATCGTGGGGTCGGAGCCACAGCTGGGAGCCACAGTGGGGGTCCCCTGGGAGCCCACAGGTGAGCAGTGCAGTGCCCTCCTCGGAGCTGTATGCAGCTAACCTGAGGTCATGGTGAACACACTCATCTGCCACGAGATGAGGAATTACCTCTGACTTACGGCTCTTCCAGGACGGCTGGAGAGGAGGAGCAAGTACAGCGTGTTATTTGTGTTGGGTCAGCTCTGAGCACCACCAGGAAGTTCACTGTGTGCTTCTTACAGCCTCCTTCCATATGGATTAACACATTCCTAATGTGTTTGCCTGTAACCGGGGAGTGCACGGGATCGTGAACAGCCCAAGGGGCCGTGCGTCAACCTCTTGTTGGGTCATTGAGCACGTGATGTTCCAGTCAAGTTGTTAATGACCTACGTGGAGACAGTTCTTTCCATCCTCTAAACAAGGAAATAAGCAGCGAGGACTGATAGATTGTGATAGATTTGGTGCTGCAGAGGTCTTGTAACCCCTTATCTCTGGTGACCTTCCTGCAGTGTGTTTCAAAATACAGCACGGAAGAGTGCACAGATTGAGCTGCAGTTGGACCACGGGGTCTGTGGGGCGCTGGGTTTGGCACCGTGTCCATCCCTCCTGCTCCGACGGCTCTGCCACTGTCACTGCTTTTAATTGGGATTAAAGAAGAAATGCAAACTGAGCCTAGAACATCTGTTGGAATGTTTATAGGTCCCTCCTCAGCTTGGCTGCAGCATTCATGTGTCCCAAACCCTGGGGTTAATTGGCATGTGTACTTCTAGAAGCAAACATTTTTGGTTACACAGATTTTATTGGTTTGGGATCTTTTTTTAGACAATATATTAGAATTCATCTGGACGTAGCAAGACAGGTTCCCCAGTGGTTTACTTTAGCATCGCTCCAGTGTCTTGAAACGGGCAGTATTGACTTGCTACACCAACTGTAAATGTGGCCCTTCATATCTTGTACCGATGTTCTTGTAAACAGCACTCACACCAGCCCACAGTGACATTTAGCATTACTCAACCCTTGTAAAAATGACAAACTCTGGATCCACGCTGAGTTGGCTGTGACTACTCACATATGTCAGTGATAACCGAAGACGACACCTAAAGGTGCCCCATGTGCTTCGCTTCCAACATTCTGTCCTGTTGTCCATGTGTGTAAATCCCCACTTGGAGTGCTCCTTGTCAAGGGAGGTGATCTCACACTGATGTGAAATGTGATGGTGTGAGGAGAGCCTTGTTATTTCGAGAGGATAGATGTTATTCCCTTGGAACAAGCTGACCATCCCCATTGAGACAGAGTGCGGGTACACAGCCTTGGCTGGAGCAGAGCGGGGCTGAGCCTGCTTGTTCCATGTGATTTCAGTCCTCTGCAGGAATGGTTCTCCTTAATCTTTTGTAGTAAATGTCAGGTGAGGAAGTGACAGTTCTGAAGGTAACCATTTTCCATTTATCTTCAGTCTGTAATACATGAGCAGTTACTCACTGCCTGTGAATGACCACTGCTGTCAGTCCAAACTCAAATCTGTTCTATTCTGTATTTCTGGAGAGATTTTGCCTGTATAATTAATTTATCTGTAGATGATAAAGGACAGAGTGGCAGGGAATTAACATCTGCATTCAGTTTATTAGTTAGATTGTAAATATTTGATCACAGTGAGGCTGAAGATTCACTACCAGTGTGATACGGTGCTGTGAAACGGTTGCAGTGTCTGAAATCAATCAGATGGAAAAACGTCCTTATGTTTATGAGAGACCGATAACAGCACGTGCACGGTTCAAATGGCATATATTATCCCATGATATTACTTACCGTCTAGGAAAGGGATATGAGGCTCCAGATAAGAGGGAGAAGACAAAGATTAGTTTAATCCCTTTGGTAAACATCCGCCATAGCAGGGCGAGGCACCAGCACAGAGTGAAGCTTGTAATGCTTATTTATTTCCCTTCCTGCACAGGAAGAAATAAAGCTGAAATAAGGTGATGAAGGTGCACTGTACAGCAGAATGCTCCTCTCCCCACTGGGCTGCTCATGCTCTGAGGACGTGGTACAGGGAGGCCCTGCCATCCCCTGCCATATTGCCATCAAATAGCAGCAACCACGTCTTGAGAAGTTCACCAAACAGCCGTAAGATCAAGACGCTACAAATTTATTTCACAGTGTTTCTTTGTGGGTGTCGTGGATTCACCTCGTGGTGAGTGCTGTTGAAATTCTGCCCTGATTTGCTATGCAAATTAGGCTGTTAGGTTAAATCAGTGTGCTTGTAAGTTAGTGTGCTAGGCCGGGTGGGTTGCAGGGGCCACAAACCCTCCTGGTGAGACTTTTGCATTTGAGTGAATTGCATTTGCAGTCCCACTCTTCTATTGGGTGGGGGTACCCCCTGTGTCTCTGCAGTGCGTCCCCGGTTCTGTGGGATCTCTTCGGGGCACAACGTTGACATAATGAATTTTGAGCAAGAAGAACACCGCGTCAGAGACCGAGGCACACAGGGAGCGGGTGACTGGGAGCCAGGGTGCATCAGCTCGGGGAAAAAGAACAAAAAGAGCAGAAGTGGGGCAAATATTCTCTGCTGTTTTGCCAAAGGATTCCTTTTCCTCTCAGATGTAAGGCAGGCGGCGGCAGCGCAGCCTGTGGTAGCTCCGTGCTGGGTGCTGTATGCCAAGGGACAGCAGAAAGCTTTGTGAGCCAGTGCTGTCCGAGGAGGCTGCTTCCTCTGCAGTTATTTGCAGCTTGTTTTTGAGAAAAGCACACACACTGCCCACTGAGTTTCCATTTTTGTTGTGGGGTCATATTATTGCTGTGTAATCCGTCATAGAACCGCACAGGTTCTTCACTCAAGGTTTGATTAAAGGAAGAGAAGCGTGGTTAGCTACGCCTACGCTGTTATGTCTTTTGCCATAGCATAGATCTTAAAGATAATGTCAAGATACAATCTGTGTATCTGTATGTTAAGGTGTTCTCCAACCCCACTGCTCACTTGAGACTGCATTTCTGCGGGGTAAAGTTTTCTCTTTTCCATTCTGGAGATGTGGCTGTTGGTCTCCAAGAGCTCCAAAAGTGTTCTTCGGAGCAGGAACCTGAGATTTTGAACTCACTTTGAAATAGCCTAAAAACAGCCTCAGGGTCATGCTGTCACTGTTCACAGTAATGCACCGGGCATGTAACACCGGGGAAGCACTGCAAATGTCACTTCCAAAACTAAAAGTTATTTTAATTTGGAAAACATTCCAGAGCTTGACAGCATTTCCCACACATCTGTAACGCCTTCCAACTGGAAGAAACTGGGAGACGGTGGTGAAGCGTGAGCAGGTCAGGAGGGAAAGCTCACTCTGCAGCATGGGTCGTCTTTGGAAGCAATCTTCCTCTGGGTCCATTTGAAGTGAAAGAAAAGCCTGGTGTAGGGAACCTGCTTTGGCAGGGGGTTGGACTCGATGATCTCTAGAGGTCTCTTCCAACCCCTATGATTCTGTGATTCTGTGATTCTGGGCTTATTTTTCTAATATAAAAAAATACTTTTGTCAAAGTTTTTGGACTTTTTCCGTTCTCCTGGCAGTGCTGAAGCATAAAGGAAAGAAAAATTGCTTTTCCCATTTCCCCAAAAGAACAAATGAAAAGGCTGTAGGGAATGACATTCAAACGGTCAAAAATGCATGAGAGCTGCAAAGCCAAGGATTTAAACCATTGGAAAAGAGGGAACCGAGGTTCCCATTTTGTTTTATTCCTCACTTATGCCTGAGCTATCCTCGCTGTGGGCCCCATTTTCTTTGCCCTCTGCATAGGTGTTCACACCAAGGTAATGCCTAGAACACGTCCAGCACTGCCGTACTGCTTACAGGAGTTGCACGCTGCCAGCACACGGCTGCCTAATTGCACAGAGCCGAGGGAACAACGTGCTGGGCTCGTGTTTTTCAGCTGTTATCTTCTCATTGTGTTTTTCACTTGTTTGCCTGCAGTTGTGTGTTTGCACTGTGCTGTCAAAGGGCAGCAGAGCTGCGGTGTTGGCAGTGGAGCCGCAGCAGACGTGGCTCAGTTATTGGTGTAAAGAACCTTTGGCTTTTTTACAGTACTGAATGCATTTGTCATGAGCACTTAGCAAGAATAGCATCCGGAGGGCTGGTTGGAAGCAGGGAGAAGGGGAGGACCTTCACTGCACGTGGATGAAATTGTTCACTGCAAGGCCAAAACTGCTTTAGATTGGCAGCGCCGACCCTCAACAGCTGTCCCCAAAGCTCATCTGCTCAGCTCTGTGTTCAGAAATCATTGCTTGCAGTGCTCTTGTTGCTGATGAAGTTAATGTATGGCTCGTGGTCGTGCAAAGTCAGTTTTGAGTACTCCCCAGAAGATTTCATGTTTGTGAGGAAAACAAAAGGGAATGTTGCTAAAGCTGTGCTTTGTGCTGTTGCTGAAGTTATGCTTTGTGCTGTAACCAAATGCAAAGAGCTGTAGGAGCTCTGGATGCTGTTGGTGTCTGGCCCCAGCTTCTGTGTGCTCATCTGCTCCACCTTCACCAGTGGGAGTCGCTGAAGACGACATGGGAAGTGGCAGCGGGGTCCGCACGCGCAGGCTGTGCTGGTGGTGGTGTTTGCTGAACAGTGACTGATTTCATGGCATTCACTGAGAGTGGTTTTACCAACGCTGGTAATATTCCGGTGCTGTAAATGAAGGGAATTTGGGGCTGTAGCACTGGTATTTATCAGCTGATGGACTTCTCCTGTGTTGGAAGGGAATACAAAAGACTCAGTGTTGATGTAGAACAATTAGAACATGGCTCTTGTGGCTGGGGGGGAGGGATGAGGAGTGGGCTGCACCGTGCTGACTTCTTTTGTGGCCAAGGCAGAACCCACCCTGGGAAGCCTCAGTGCCTATCAGCCCATGTCATCTCTGCCCCTCCTGCGGGACAGTTACCGTGGGGGTTTTATGGGCAGCTGTAAACGTGCATTTGAGAAAGTTGGAGAGATATCCCTAATGCGTGTGATTTGGCCGGAGGGAAAAAAATGTCTTATTTCATGTAGTTGTTACGAAGCTTATTTAGAGGATGGTCATTAAAGTAGCCGTACCTGCTGTTCTGAAAGCTAATGACCTAAGGAATTGGAGCAAGTGCACTAATAGGTATGCAGGGAAGGTAGCACTGACAGACCAGCCACAGGGGCCAACGCTGAAGCAGATGGACGGTTCTCCAGTGACTCTGGAATTTCCTTTAAAGCTAAGGGAGCTCTGCTATCTGTTGGAACAGCTCCAGGATCTCATCTTTGGCTTTGAAGGCCAACAGGGACCGTGGACATACCTGGTGCGAGCTCTGGGAAGGGTGGGGCGGCTTCTCGGTGATGCAAACCCCATGGAGAGGAAGGAGCTGGCAGTGTGTGGAGCAGAAGGGCTGCACTGCGGCCTCTGCTCATGGTCCTCCAACATTTGTCTGGCGTGTTGTCTTGTTCCTCGCAGAGGGCGAGGAAGAGGTGATGCTCTGCCCTCTGCCTACCGTGGCTGAGGCGACATAGCCCGCGAGGAAGGTTAATTTGAACGTTATCATCCTATCCCATGCTGCGATAGAAATGCTTTTTAAAGCTCAAACACTTATTTTTAGGGTTGACAATACGCAGCTCTCTTTATTGGCCCACAGAAAAGTAAAAATAGACGGAGGGGGATCGTGCAGATGTATGTGAATAATTCTTGGCAAAACCTGTGATATATTCCTCAAACACTCGGTCTTAAGACATTTCTCTTTCTCTTTTTTTCCCCTTTCATTTCCAGTTACACATTCTGCTGCACTAAATCTTATAAAATGAGATCATTCTCAAACACTGCCGTTTGCAAATAGTTTCCTTGGTGCTCGGCTTTCTCCTTTTTTTTTTGGGTTTGTTTTTTTTATAGCTTCTCGAGTGTCATAAATATAATTTCTATGGGTGAACATCAGATGGATTGCAGGAATTAACGATGTCAGTGTGTGCTCAGTTGTTTGCTGCTGTGGTGCTCTCCTTTGTGGCGGGCTGTGTGTTGGAGGAACGCGTTCCTCTTGGCCTTGCTTAGGTATCTTTACGTTCCCTTCTGCAGGTTTCCTAGCTGGGGCTCGCAGCATGGTTTGAAGGCAGCCTGGAAGGATCTTTAATGGCTCTTCTGGAAGATGTTCAGCAGCCACTCCCACTGAATGCATCGAATGCTTACACACGGTGCCAGAAGCAGTCTGCAGTGAAGTATAAGGTAAGAAATAATCACTGGAGTAATCATTGGCTTGTGTTACAGACACCTTTGGAAGCTGAGATTAAAACTGGTACGTGTATCTTTTTGCTACATAAGAAATATATCTAAGTTATAAACTTTCAGACACCCTTGTTTTTTTCTGTATTGCTTGGGGCCTCAGCGGATACTGTCCCAGAAGTCCTGGTAGCCCAATCATTATTAGTTCAGGCAGTTCCCCAGAGTGAAAGAACTCTCTTGTGCTCAAAAGATGAATAGTAAAAGAAATAAACACTTAGGACCCCATCAGCACCAGCCCTGGGAGCCTTTCAGGGAACCTCAGCTGTGCCACGGATCCAGCCTGGGCTCTCTCTCCCTTCTGCTGTGGTCTCACTGCTCCTCTGACAGCAAACAAACACATCCTGCTGCCTCAACCAATGGCTGATGAGCGACTGTGAGGCTTTACTTTTATTCCCACTTTTTATCTTTCCTTACTTTTCCTAATTCTAATAATAATAATTCTAATAATCCGGCCTTGGTCAGATCATCTCACCAAGTCACAGCAGTTCTCTGTGTATTATCCAGATGTAAGGGACAAAGCACAAATGGTGATAATCCTCTGCTGGGGTATGCTGACACCACAGCTTATGCTGTGCAGCACTGTTCTAGTTCCTACTCACAGCTGAATTCCTAAGTGCTGTTTCAGGCTTCTTTCTTCCAGGAGTGCTGTGATTTTAAACTCTGAGTGCTTGATTTTGATAATGTTTTTTTCTTTCTTTTTCTCTCCTGAAGTTAATGTCTCTCGCCTTTGATTTAACTTTTAATCTTCCGCACCCAAACGTTTTCAGGACACAAATCCTGAAGCTGTCATTACAAAATGTGAACTACAAGGTTACTTTGCCTCCCTGCTCACACCTTTTGCTGGTTTTATTAATGCAGCCTCGGGTATGTTTAAAGAGTCAGTCATGAACTCAGTATTATAACAGAAGCTGCCTCTCCTGGGGGTTAAGGTCTGAGGGCAGGCAGCCTAGGGGGTTCTGCAGGGGCAGACTTCAAACACTGTCTGCAGGACAGGAGCAGCACTGCAGTGGAGATGTGGAATCTCGGAGCTCTGGATGTAAGGACTCATCGCCAGTTCATGGGGACTCTTGTCACCCACCTGCTTCTGTGGTGTAACGCGAGGACTCGATGTTTCCCTGACAAAGGGCAGTTCAGAATGTTCTTGCTGAACCTTCCTTTGGGTTCTTTCCCCTGGCTCCAGCCCCAGCCTTAGAGCTCCCCTGGCTCTTATGGTGCTCCTGGTTCTGCTACAGTCAGTGTTCCCAGTGCATCCTGAGAGCAAGTGCTTGTGTAACAGAGCAGGCAGGCCTCCTGCCCTCAGCCTGGCTGCTGCTGTTCATTTTGCAAAGGGTGTGAATGGTCTCCATCTCCTATAAAAGTGAATGCAATTCAGGGTGTGAGGAAAGTGAAAGTACCGGAAAAACAGGCTGTTTTGTTACTGCCTTTCCTGATTCTGACTAGAACAAACTCGTTAGGGGTGTTCCTTGTCTGCTTGAGCTTCAGATGAAGAAATGCTGTTCATTCTCACTTTGCACACAGGCTAGTGAAGTGTCTTATTCTGAAAATGGCAGAGGAAAGATATTCTCTTTTTGTTTTGTATATGACAGATTGAAAATGGTTTGCATCACCAGTGCACAAACTAATGGTGGATCACTCATTTCTTACAAGTCAAGCAGCCACTTCAGTTCCTCACCACGTACAAACACTTTCAGTCGCTTCAATTTCCTGTAGTCCTTATTTCATTGAGCAAAACGTCCTCACTCACTACGCACACTCTGATTAAAACTGTGATTTTTCTACTTCCCATAATTTCTGGTCCTCCCCCAAAGCGTTCCAGTGGTTGTGCTAGCCCACGTTGCACAGACTCCTGTACAGGGGGTACTGCCTGCTGTGGATGGAAAACCCAGCAGCGCAGTAGCCAAGGCTGCTGCTCCCCTGACCCAGGTCCAGCCAGTACCCAGGAGGACCAGCTCTGGGAAAGAAGAGCTAGGAGCTCTTACGTCTTCACATAGGCCTAGATATCCCAGCAAAAGAGCTGTGGCTGTTGGAGCAGCACAAAGCTTCCAAAGCTGACCAGACGTTCTCCGTGCAGTGTTTTGCTTGGTTAATCAGGACACTTCTCTGTTAGGCATAAAATGAAAGCAGATGATGAGAACAAAGATGTGCTGAGCTACTTGACAAGATCCTGTGCAGGGTACAGGATCTGTGGGTGTTTGGCATAGCCCCAGCACTGCAGATATTTTAGCTCTTGCTTATTTTTGATTCGGCTCAAATATGGCTTACCTTAAAAAAAAATTCACTGCAAAAGTATCTGTTGTTACACAACAAAGATTCATGATGGAAGAAATTGCACAGCAGAGCTATGGGCACAAGTTCGTAGAGTTCAGGTGCTGCTCTGAACTGTCCAGGCTCCAGCCTGCCATGCAGCACTCAGGGAACAGTTGGTTTGTTCTGTCAGATCACCCACTTGTAGAGCAGAAACACTCAGAGAGGATTCAGAGAGGCATGAGACACGTGGCCATGCTGCCATTGCTTCTGGTCATGTAGAAGCCTTTGTGGCTTTGGAAGCAGCTAGGGTGGGATGCTGAGGAAAGCAGTAGTGACAAAACAAAGACAACAACAAAAACAACAAAGAGAATGGGGATCCTTCATAGGGATGAACCAGCAGAGCACTTTCCTTGGACCTCTTGCAGTGAAGAACCCCCAGACTTCTGGCTGAAGTGCCATTCCTGCGTGGATAGCTCGGGGATATCGCTGGGCTCCTTTGCCACGAGCACACATGCAGGGAATCCAGAGGCAACTGGAGCAATCTGCAGCTCTCCAGAGTTGCCCCATATAGTGTAAGTCCACTATCAAGCTTTGTTTCTCAGGGGTAGGTCTAGTCTGGAACCAGAGGAAGAAGCGACTTTCTTATGTATTGGCTTCTGTTAACTGTTGGTGCAAAAAAATCAACAATACACGAGACAGAGGCAAGGGCTGTAGTGGCAGCTGGGATCACCCGAAGCAAGGAAAGTGTTAAAAGGAACTGCAGATCAAAGCATCACTTTTCACTTTGTAAATTCACCTCAAGTACTTCCACAGTGTCATTTGTCCTGAAGATGTGGATTCCTGTGCTGCCTCAGAGTGCTGGTATTGCTAGCAGAGGGATCTATCACCGAACTGCAGCCATCTCCAGGGTGTAAAACAACACGGGCCTGGTGGCACGCAGCAGCAGCTCAAAGCAGTATCAGAAAGAATGTTCAGGAGAATAACAGAGCGGTTGGGAAGGTCTGCAGGAAGGACCTATCAATAAAACAGAGTAACAGGCCCAGCAAGCTGCATTTCGGGCATTTCCTTGCCTTTGAGATATGCAGTTCAGAGGAGAAAAATGCCATTAAGTGTTATCAATAAGAAGCAGAGCCCTCATTTCTTCCCTTCTGGCTTTGTGCTCCCATGGGAGGCTGACACCAGCGGTCCCACAGCAGCAGTGTGAGCACTGTGACAGGCCTGGCAGATCTTCTGACCTGTCGCCTTGTTCGAGGAGCTGTCGTGAGAAAGGCAGCAATGCTTACAGGAGACACTGAATAGGAACAGGGAAAATTATGATCATTTTCCTGAAATGAGAGACCTACACTGCCTTTCATAATAAGAAAATCCTTTGAGTGTAGCCCACACATGTTCAGAGGCGGATGCTTTACTGATCACTGCGAGCCAAAATGTTCTGTCAGTACACACCTACTTCCCAAAACCAGTTGGGTTCATTAAGAGAAGGCTGCGTTGCAGTTCATGTGCCTTTTGGAAAATGGAATAAACAACAATCTTGATTCCCTTGGGATAAAAAAAAGTGCAGATTCTGCCAGCTGGTTTGTAATATGAGAGCGCTTTGCACGGTGTATTTTCACAGCTGCCTTATCAGTTTCCTGAAATGAATCAGGGCGGAGCAAACGGTTTAGGAATGTCATGAAAAAAGGATCTGGAGCGTTGCTGCGGTTCGTGATAATGATGCCCTCTTGGGACAGGAGATCCCAGTGGGGATGGGAATAACGCTTTTCCAATATTATTGCAAACAAATTCATCAGCTGTTGTGTCTGCCCTGTGCTGGAGGCACGCTCTTCGCCCTTTGCGATGCTCTTGATGCCGTCACTGGACAGGAGGCACTTCCATGTCTCCTGCTGTGAGATGCCGTTTTGCCAAATGTGGCGGTTTCTGCCGTCATCGTTCATCTCAGTGGGAGCTGAGGGATCGCAGAGCTTTGCAAAGCTGAGTGCTTCCTTGTGCCGAGGCATCAGCTCCACCTAAACCAACTGCCGAGGGTCAGCCTTCATCACACCGAGGGCTGCCGGGACCTGCGCTGATACGGTGTGCTGAGGACCAGAGAGACAGAGGAGGAAACCGTGTTAGATCTGGAAAGAGTTACTGTGCTGTTTCCCCTTCACTGCTGCTCTCTTAACAAAATAACCACTCAGACCAAGGCTCTCACCCAGCACTTTGGATTTTAGGATAGGAGAGCAATAAAAAAATCGATATCGATTGATTGCACGGGTCGAATGGGAGACACGGTGTGCTGGAGAAGAATGTGGCTTGCTGTGCTAATGCTGGGATGGGTTAATGGAGTGTACGGGGCTCTTGTAGCAGCTTCACTAAATACCTGTTATTCCATCACTGAGAGTTACAGTGTATTTGACAGAAATAAATAGAGTGAACCCAAGCTTTTTCCTTTCCTAAGAATGACTTTGACTAAAGCTGTATTCTTTACAATACAGCACATGGGATCAATTTATCAAACCCCTGACAGTTCTACTTTAAATAAATAGCCTTATTATTTTGTTGGCTTGCAAGACACTGATGGCTGCTGTAGAACCGGTGAAGGAGTGCTGTCTGGCTTCCCTGAAGGTCCCTCAGGTGTGGGCTGCAAAGGGTGTCCACGCCTTCACCTGCCCATCCGCACAGCAGCACCGCGGTGTTCTGAATTCAGTGCTTTCCTGATAAGTTTTGTCATCTGCTGGAAGAAATTAGTAGTTAATCATTTTCTACCTACCTGAAAAGCTTAGGTGGTGCTAATCTGGAAAGCAGGGATGTGCAGCAAGCTTCGTGTCTGCACAGTGCCACTGCTTCTGTCCACACGTTGCATCTGCCCTCACATGCTGCCCAAGGAGTCTGAGCCATGACTGCAGTGCCCCAAATCAGGCTCACATTTACCTCTGTATGACACACGCTTACTGTCTTCGTGGATGGGATATCCTGGTGTTGACACAAGGTCTATTTCAATGCTTAACCATCCTTGCAATTAGAAAATTACTCCCAATTTCCCATCAGAATGATCACTGCTGCATTCTAAGCCATTCTTGTCCTGTTCATTTCACTGACAGAGAACAACGGGTTCCTTGCATTTCCTGTTGACCTTAGACGTGCATGAAGGTTGTTGTCTCCTTTCCTTTTGATTTAGCACACCAAAGTGCTCTGCTCATTGGAGAAGAGAATATGAATAGGTGGGATGGGCAGAAAATGGCACTGAAATTGGTCATCTTTCTCCTGGTCAGTACTTATGAGCAAAAGTCTTTTCTTGAACCGATTGGGCTGATCAGAACCACGAGACTAATTTTGGGGTACACAGCCCCTCTAACAGCAATCTTTGCACACTGTAGAAGAGGATTAAAAGACAAATAGAAAGCTTCTCCAAGTTTCTGCCTGTTCTCATCGGTCAGCCCATCCGTGTTCATGCACACAGAGCGTCGCAGCACAAACTGCTCCGTGCTGAACAGCTTTCCACAGTGCTGGGCCATAAATCCCAAGGATGGGGTGTGGGAGGTTCCTACTGATGGATGCACACAAACAGAAGCTGTGGCTGCTGTCAGCGTACAGTGGCCACAGAGCGTGTCCTGTGAACAGCTTGTACCAAAACTGCACTCGGCTGTGTAATGCTGCTCCTACTGCAAATGAACGTTCACTTGATTGCCGTCGTCCGTCATTAATGACAATCTTGTGAAGCCTTAAGGACGGAGTTAAGGTGGTCACGATGTGACTGAGAGGGGAAAAGCCAGACGCTGCTGTTCTGTTTGGGCCATGGCACACACAGATTCTGGTATCTTCTGTCTGCAGAGAACGCACCAACTCTGTAACGTGAACACATGGGAAGGTGCAATAATGACTTTTCTTTCTTTCCATGAGTGCTCTTTGCGCTCTGATGGCTGCACCCCGGTGTGCCAGAGCTGTGTTATCTCACTCAAGATGTTATCTTGATCACACGCAATCATTAGAGCTCCCTTAGTGCCTCTCAAGTGGAAAATGCTGAGATTGGCATTGTTGCCAAATTATGATCTGCATAAATACATCCTCTCCTCCAAACTTGCAGTTACAATTGCCATACACTATTATTCTCTCACTCATGGGTGTTCGCTGTTAAACACAATCTCTGAGGTTCCCCTTTGCAGTTGGTTCTGCACTGTCTGCTCACTGCACCCCTGAGCAGGTGTGTGTGCAGGGAATCGAGCTGCTTTCACTCACCCCCTGACTCAGATCTCCTCGGAAGTTCTGTTTGCAGGTCCCTGTGTCAGACGTTGCTCGGATGGAGGGTACTGCTGGTGTTCAGTGCAACACTGACGGCAGCAAGAAGGATCACAAAGCACGTATTTATTCCCTTTTAGACAGTTGGTTACCCACAGGTCAAGGTGTTCTTGCCAAAAATTGCAAAAGTTAAAATCGAACAGCCAGCAAAACAAAAATCCCCCTTTCCTTCTGCAGAAAAAAAAAGCCCAAATCTGTGAACTCTCCCCAGGCTGCACCAATAGACACACATTCAGTAAGAGGGGATGGTGGAAGTGCTGATCTGTCACACTGCTGCAGTGTGAAGAAAATCAGTATCTCACATCTAGAGCATTACTCTAAAGTGTTTTCTCCGTAGGTATCTATTTCTTAGGCAACAAATATCATAAGCAGTGTTTATTTTTATGTGGTCATGCTTAATAGCATCCATCTGGAAGTTTATCTGATGGTATCTGAGTTAAGAGACGGAGTGTTTTAATATCTTACCGTAGGTATTCTGGCTGTTAAAGAGACAAGATCTTGTTTATTACAGCCATTTTATTTTTCTTTGCTGTTGTGCAAACTTCATGGCAGTTTGCTGCAAAGACCACACAACACATAAAAAGTTGATTGAGGTTTTATGTAGGTTTTTTTTTAGCTCCCTGTTTCACCAGAAGGATGTGTGAATGAGTGGTTGTCAAGCTCAGGGGCCAGAGGTGGTAAGGTGTGGATGTGGCCAAAGGGGAACTTGGACCAGATTTCTGGACCAAAATCCAGAATGATGACCCTGAAAATTCCCTCCATCCCTGAGTCCATCCCTGATGCCTTAAGTAAGTGCTATGGGTAGTGTTTATCCTTCAGATTCCTGCTGCTGTGCCTCTGCAGTCCTGCAGGTCTGGGTGGGTTGGTGCTGAACAGTTGGGATGCAGGAACCAAGCGTGCCTGTGTGTCCCAAAGGCATTTTCAGAACAAACCTTGGCTCCTTGCAAAATGCAGAGGACGCTGCTGGGGTGGGAAGTGAGGATTCTTTCTTTTCAGTCTGTGGGGATTTCAAACCCAAGCACTGACTTGGAGCAGTGTGTTCCCACTTGGAGGGCACCCAGCTGAAATTAGCAGAGAGTACAGAGCCTGTGCACGTAAAGTGAGAAGTTCTGACCACGTCGTTCACTGCACTACTGGAAACAAGGAAGACCCAGTTCACCCGTCACTTAGAACTGGAGATCACATAAAAAGCATTGAAGACTCCTGGGAACTGTAGTCTGTTCCTTCTTGGTGTATCGTCCTCTTAGAGAGCTGAAACTCAGGTAGGAATAGCTGAGACTGCTAGAATCACAGAACCTGGGATGTGTGGCTCTATAGTGCACTGTGCTTCAGCACTCAGCAGCCTGCTGCACGTTGTCATGGTATGGAATAATCTTAAAACCAGGACAGCAGACAAAATGACTTGAAGGAAAAGAAAGCCCTTGCCTCTGAGATATCAGAAGGAAAAGGCATCGTGATGTTATTCCAATTTCATAGTAGGCTGTTTTAAAGGGATCTAGAACCTAGGCCCAGTTATGAGAAAACGGGTACGTGGAGGAAGAAAGCATAAATACACTGGAACCACATCTGCTTCAAGAGATCCTACGGCCAGAAATGCTGCAGACTGCCATGAGACCTGGGGGAATTATTCCACATTCCCGTGCTGAAACGTCCACTTTTGGCCTCCGTTGAAGACAAGAGTGTAGAAAATGGACCCTCTGCGACTGCTCTTAAATGGCTCGGGGTGTCCGGCACCACCGGGCTTACATGGCTAAGCGTTCAGACATTAAGGTTGGACTCCTGCCTTTCTGTTCCGAACTGCTCTACCGCCATTGCCCCCTTCCCTCTGTCTCCTCAGCTCCGTGCGGGAGCGTCGCAGCTCCCCACTGTCCACAGTACGGCCTCGGATCTTGTTTTCTTTACAACGATACGGCGATGTATATAAAGCAGCTGACATCAGTTCTGAGAATATGTTCTCGTAGGTGGAGCTATGATGTTCGCGGTGCTGTAACGCAGAGGCAGCGATCTGCTATGCTAATAACTCACTGAAGGAAAACATGGAATGATTCTGATGATGCCTTATTTCCCCCCCCCCCCCATGTGTACGGGGTTTAAAAAGACCAAAGGGCAACAGCGGATCAGCAGTGAGAGGCAGCGCTGCTTCCAGGGTGGGTGAAGGGGGTGGGAGGCGGAGGGGTCCCCTGAGCGCGTTTCTGGAAGGTTCTCTCCCTGCTGTCGTTGAGGTGATGACCGCTCAGTCCCCAAACTCAGGGCTGTGCGGATGTGGCGCTGAGGGACGCGGTCGGTGGGCACGGTGTGGATCTCAGAGGTCCTCTGGTGCTGATGTACACCATGTAGGTGCTTCTTCTCTGCTCTTCTGCCGTCCTTTATCTCGGCGCGGGTGACTGCCCCTTTGCTTCGTGCGTTGCGCCGTTAGATGGGCGTCATCCGGCCCAGCGAGCGTAGGGACTGCAATTAACTTAATTAAAGGGAACACTGTGGACTGCGGCTGCTTTCCTCCTCTCGTGTAAGGCCGAAACAGCAGGCTGTCCGCCGGCGCGGGGCCGGGCGGGGCGCCGAGGTGCAGCCGTGACGCCTCAGCCCCGCGCTCCCGCCATCACTGCGGACCGCGCCCTCACGGGACGGGCGCGCGACCCCTCACAGCGCGCAGCCACGCCCCCTCGGCGCGGCCCCGCCCAGCGCCGGCGGAGGGAAGGGACGCGCTTTGCATATCCCCGCCCCCTTATGAATATCCAATCCGCCCCGCCCGCCTCACCTCCGCGCGCATCGCGGGGACGGAGGGAGGGAGCGAGCCCGGGGGCGCGCCCGCCGTTCCCTTCCCCCTCCGCCCGGGGGGCGAGCGCGGCCCCGCCCGCTTTTTCCCTGCGCCCTCCGCGCGGCCCTGCGCGCGCGCGCGCGCCCGCGAGGCGGCGGCGCGCTTTGGAGGGAGGGAGGGAGCGAGCGCGCGGGGAGGGGAGGTGGGTGCAGAGCCGCCGCCGCTCCCCGGGAGCAGCCGCAGAGCCGCCCCCCCCCCCCCCCCCCCCCACCACCACCACCACCACCGCGCCGCCCCTCCCCGCCGGGCGCGTGCCCGCCGCCGCGACGCTGTGCTGAGCGGGAGTGCTCCGCGTGCGTGCGCGAGGGCCGCCGGCAGGTACGGGGGTATGTGTGTGCCGGGGGGGGGGAGTGTGTCGGCGACATGTCGGGGAGGAGCGCGGCCTCAGGGTGTGCGGGAGTAGGGAGGGTGGATGGAAGGGGGAGGGGGGGGGGGGGGGGGGGGGGGGGGGGGGGCGGTCTCGGTGTGGGGAAGCGGCGCCCGCAGCGCCGCCGCCGCCGTCTGGGAGTGGGGAGGGGGCGCGGTGCGGGGGAATGCGAACGGCCGCGGGAGTGCGCGGGGTGGTGGGGTGGGGGGTGTGTGTGTGTAGGGGGGGTAGTGCTGCTTGGATGCACCGAGGGGAGGGGGGAGCGGTGGCGGAACGGGGAGACGGGCGGGGGGCGCGGAGCCGCAGCGCTCCCGGGGGCGGAGGGGCTGCGGGGCGGTGGGCGCCGCCTCTCCCCTGCGCCTGAACGCGCGGAGCGGAACTCGGAGCGTCCGTCTCTGAGGCGTGAGTTAAAAACCCGAGAAGATCACACGAAAAGCCACAAAGGTGCGTTTCGGTGACGGTGATCCGAAGAGGGTGGGAGCCGCCGTGGGCTCTGCGGCGCCGCGTTGGGATCACCGAGCGGTCCGTACCGCCGTCATCCCGCGGGCTGCGCTCGGGGCCGGGGCTGTGCGGGTCCCCGTGTGCGGGTCCCCGTGTGCGGGTCCCCGTGTGCGGGTCCGGGCTCCTCACGGCTCCGCTCGCTCGGTGACTCATGCGATGCTGTGGGAATGGTTCGTGGTCCCTCCGTAGCGGTTCCCATCTTGCTTTCATCTCCCCGTTCTTCCGCTGCTTTGCCATGTTTGCAAAGGTTTGTGCGTCTGTTTTTTAGCTGCAGTTCCTTTTTCTGATCAGAAATGTGTTTTCTGAGGTAGCTGCTGGTCGCCTTTCAGTATTTCAGGCTACGTAAACTAGATTTACTCTCTGTCGAACCTTCCGAACGCAAGAATACAACCTTTAGAACACGTTACCGTGGAGAAATCCTCAAACACACCTGGCAGATCCGGCAAAATTGTCAGTTGTTTTTTACTGCAGCGGTGCATGCGGGCACACCCACCTTCCGCCTTGTGATTGTCACGTACGGACGTCAGTGTGTGGAAGTGTCTCAGGCCCAGATGTGCATCCCACAGCACGCAGCGGGTTCTGCAGCTTGTGCTTTCCATCCGTATTTGCAGAAGGATGCTTAACCTGCGAGGTCTCCTGCTTTCCTTACAGCAGGTTCGGGTGTTGCTGCCGTAGAATCCCGTCTTTCATTTCGGGATGCTGGAGGACTCTATAAAGCTAAACCAAACCAACACAAAGCCGCTGGTACATTGAAAAAGGGGAAAAAAAACCCCACCAAAACGCAGCTTGAAACCCCCTGAACTTTGTGTACGGGTTCTTGTGTAAGTTATGTTCTTCCCTATGCTTTGTGCGGGTTTTTCCTTCTCCAGAGCTGGGCCTGTGTGGGCTGGGAGGGTGCGGAGGTGCAGCTGAGTCTGCCCCGCACAGCACTGAGCTGAGCTGCTGCTCGGTGCAACGCTGCGCCCGTGGGACGTGGGTGAAGCCCTGGGTGTCTCCTGGAGCAGCACCTTCAGTTGTGGGCAGGTTGTGTTTCCATCAGGGCAGAGTCTCACAGCCATACTCATGTCATGACTCTTGCAGTCAGCTTCACCGTTGCTTTCAGATGATGTCTTGCACCTTGTGCCCAGCGTGGTGAATATGTAGGCACCGGCATTGGTGAGCATGATGTGCATCTGTAGAGCCAGCAGAAGCAGTGTGATGGTGCAGGAGCAGGTGATGTGAGCTCTGTGGTCATCACCTCGCTGGGAGCAGACTGATCTGCTGGCAGTTCCTGACTGCCACAGCTGTAACTCTTCCCCTGTTCCCTTCTGCTCCATACCTGCTGCATGCAGTGCAGAGAAGCCCGTGCTCCAAGCCCTCTGCGTCTGCACGTGTTTGCAGGGGGGGGGAGGAATGGGATCATCCTTCTGCTTTATTTGCTAACTGGGTTTCATGAGCTTCAAAAAAAAAAACCACAAATTCTGGTTGGATTATTCCAGTCCCATTCTTTTATGGACCTGGAACGCAGCACTTTGGTTTACGTTCACTTAAAAAGTAATAACTTCGAATGCAGGCCCTGGGTTAATTAGAGGGGGTAGCGGCTCGCCTTGCGTGCCTGCAGCAAGAGGAGCTGGGAACACAGAGGGAAGCCTGAAATGTCTTTGTGGCACTGTCCCAGCTCCCGCAGAGCAGAGGGCTGCAGCGCTGGGTTGGGCTGGTGGGCAGGCAGGAGGTGACCTGCCTTGTCCTCACATGGGGTGGATCTAGATTGGGAATGCTGCATGGCTGCGGGGCTGTGATAAAGGAGCTGCCGTGTTCCAGATCATCAGGAAGGAAATCTCCGGAATCATCCGTACTGTTCCCTTACTGCCTGCCTTCCTGAGAGGCGTCGGATGATTTATTTACACTGCTGCGGTGTGAGAAACTCCACCTTGGAAGCTTCTCTTTTAAAAAGCATCAGTAATTACGGAGTGCAGCTTTCATGTTTGACTCAAGTTTATTTTCATGCCGCGCTGCCTCATTGCTCGAGGAATCATTACTTCTGGTGCTTAAAAATACACGGAGCTGTTGGTTTTGTGTGTGCTGTGCATGGAGAGCCACGAATCGCACGTGTTGGCATTGCTGATATTTGTTATTTGTGTCTCCTTTGTGGCTGCGGGGTATCCTGGAGGTGGAGGCTGGCTTCGTGGGAGGAAGAGGAAGGGGATCCGGGGGCTGAACATAGCTGACAGTGTGCCCAGGTGGCCAAGAAGACCAGCGACATCTTGGCCTGCATTAGAAATAGTGTGGCCAGTGGGAGCAGGGAGGTGATCATCCCCCTTTACTCAGCACTGGTGAGGCCGCACCTTGAGTGTTGTGTTTAGTTTTGGGCCCCTCACTGCAAGAAAGGCATTGAAGGGCAACAAAACTGGTGAGGGGTCTGGAGCACAGGGCTATGAGGAGCTGCTGAGGGAGCTGGGATAGTTCGGTGTGGAGAAGAGGAGGCTCAGGGGAGACCTTATTGCACTCTACAGCTTCCTGAAGGGAGGTTGTGATGGGGAGGAGTTTGACCTCTTCTCCCATACAACAAACCTGAGAGAATGGCCACAAGTTGTACCAGAGGAGGTTTAGATTGGATGTAAGAAAAAACTTTCTCTCAGAGTGGTCAGGCAGTGGGATGACCTGCCCGGGGAGGTGATGGAGTTGTCGTCCCTGACAGTGTTCAGTCGGCATCTGGATGAGGAGCTAAGGAGATATGGTTTGGTAGCCTGTAGTAGCAGTGGGAATGGATGGACGGTTGGACTGGATGATCTTGTAGGTCCTTTCCAACCTTGTGATTCTATGATATTATGAATTGGGCCCCATAACATCCATGGATGAGCTCATAGAGTCCCACAGAGAGCAACGGGAGGGCAGGTCAACCCATAGTGACCAGAGAGCCCTAGAGGACCCCGTAGAGACACATAGTGACGCCAGTGAGCCCTTTAGTGACCCCATAGAGGCCTCATAGGGACCCACAGAGGCCCATAGAGACCAGGGAGGTGGTAGTCACCGTCCCTGGCAGTGTTCAAGAGGTGTCTGGATGAGAAGCTACGAGATACGGTTTAGCAGTGCGAATGGGTGGACAGTTGGACTGGATGATCTCTTAGGTCCTTTCCAACCTCGTGATTCAACGATTCTAAGGAGCTGCTTTTATTTCTCCCATATAAGAGATCTGTCAGAGCCGTAGTGTGGAATTGTTGGAGCCGTGGGGTTGGCTTGTGGTGAGCTCGAGCGGAGTGCTTGTTGTGCGTCCCAGCCTTCAGATCCTCGTGTGTGTGAATGATCCTCTTTCTGCCCCACAACCGCTTCCATTCACGCTGCCCCTGTCCACATGAGTTACTGTAGAGTCATCTGATGAGTGGCCCTGACCACGCCGGGCAGAGCAAGCGCAGAGCTCTGCTTGTTGCTGGGCTGACACACACGGGTGTGCAAACAGCAGATGTGTGTCTTCCCTTATCTGCAGCTCTGGGGAGCTCAGAGGGGCTGTGGTGCTCCTGCCTTCCTCCAGGCCTGGGGCATGAAAGCTTACTGTTTGTTCTCAGAGTCTCTCAGCTGTGCTGGTGAATGTTCTGGTGCCTAACCTTTACTCACATCAGCTTAAATTGCTTATTGCGCTTGGACTGCGGTGATGGCCATCCGGTAGCCTGGAGTTGGAAAGAGTTGTGCTGATGGGAAAAAGTCTGCTGGGTAGGTGAGCTCTTATTTGCAATAGCAGTCACATTGGGAATGTGTTAGTAATTCCTGAGGGGGAGAAAAGAAATGGCTGGTAAGTCTTCCTATTTACTTACGTTACCTTTTCCCTTCGTGCTGTATTATGGCGAGGGCAGACTGATAAAGCAGGGTTGCCCACGAGGTGGGCTTTCTGTTCTTGGATCATAGGGCTGGTGGAGGGACCCGGTGGTCTGGTGGTGTCTGAGTGGTTGGCTGATGGCTGGGTGAGCCCTGTTGATGGGCTGCCACGTCCTGGGCTGCTTCTCTCTGAGTTTGATTATATTTTTCATATGAAGTTGGGGGGGGGGAAAAAACACAATGAAGAACTGGGAGATGACTGCAAGGAGAAGCAAACTCAAGCTGGGCGTCTTCCTGGCCTTGTGTCTGGGCTCGGCTGCAGGAAGACGTGTTACAGGGTTTGGATGCTTTCTGCAGTGGTGAGTGGAAACTGGTTCCATCCCTTTGCTGTGTGCAGCAGAGGGTACTTCTGCTCTTGCGTCCGCCCTGATGTTCCTTGTGTCCACCCCGATGTACCTCCTCCGGAGCACTTTTCCCCTGTGCTTATCTCCTGTTCTCCCCTGTGAGATCTGCATCGAGATGCTATTTCTGACAGCTGCGTGCTTGTGACGTTCCAGATAGCGATCAGAAAAGATCTGGGAGCTGAATGCTGAGGGCACAGAGGTTCTTAATGCTGAGAATGTCACCTAAGAAGCATACACCTGTGAGGCAGCAGCAGCTGTGGGGCCATGGGGAGGGAGAGGGGTGACAGTGTGATGCTCAGGGCCTCTCAATGCAGTACATTGGGCAGAAGAATGGTGACCCCGAGGGCTTGGCCCACAGCTGCCCTTCCCATAGGATCCAGTGGTAGCATGTAGGGTTTCAGTAGCACGTCTTCTGCAGAGATAGTGGTCAGAGAGGAACGGCTTCCTTTCCTGGAGAGAGGTTATGGAAGGAATAACAAGGGGAAAAAACAAGTGAAATATCGTGAGGATGGACTTGCAGAATGCTGAATGCATTTTGGAGTGGGAGGCAGAGGGAAATGTGCATCAAACTTCTGTGGCAGCTGTGAAGCTGAGCCCGTGGAGCGCTGCAGGAGTGGGTGGGCACAGCGGTGCGAGCGATGGCAGGCAGTGCTCGTGCTGTGGGTTTTGCTGGCCAGCCCCCAGCCCTTGGGCCCTGCAGTTCTTCTCATGGCTTTGCTTTGAAGGATAAATCAGGGTTCATCTACAGCGCTTCAGCTGTGGCTGCTTAAATTGGGACCCAGTGCTTGTTATGTTTTTGAGCTGCTTGAATAACTCCTGTGAACACAGAGAGCTCCCATTTGCAATTCTAACGGACATTGTTTCCTGCTCAGATCTCTCTTTCCTATTTCATTTTCTCCGTAAGGTTTGGTTGGAGGCCCCCGGCTCGCCGACCCACGGTGTCAGCCATTTACTGGGGCAGCTGGAGCTGCAGTCTGCATGAGCAGCCTTCCATCAGTGAGTGATTGTGTGCTGGGGCATCCGCTGCCCCTCTGCCTTCAGGAGTGGGGATGTAGTGCAGCAGGCACCGAAGGAGGATTGCTCTGAAGGCTCGAGCCGTAACGGAGCTGCGTATGCCCACCTGTGTTCTCTTCAGGCTGGTAATGTTATCTGTCTCTGGATTTTTTTTTCCATGCGACGCTGACAGCAGGCAGTGCTCCTACACCTCCTCAGCAGAGGTGGAGTGTTACCATCTGTCACCGTGTGGGCAGCAGTCATCCCAAAAAGTAATGGCAGTGGGAGTTGTTGCCAGTTACAAGTTGTGATCACAAGCCAAATGGCGCGCTTCTAAATTAATATGTTTCCAAAGGGAAAGCGATGCAAGGATTTATTTTTGCAGAGTGTTTCCAGTGGCGGGCTCTCTGCTGGGGTCTTGGTTTGGCGCAGTGAGTGTGTGAGGGACCCCTCCCCAGCAATGGCACACGGGCTACATGAGCCTCTGCCGGGCTGCTGTGTGCAGGGCTGAGGTTCTTGTGAAAGGTTGAATGGTGGAGTGGCTCTGGTTGGCTTTGCCTGATGGGAACTGAAGGATGTGGTGTTGTCCTTCGGTGCAGCCAGCCCTTAGCCGGGCTCTGCCACCACTGCTGGGAGCTGAGGAGGCAGCCTGGCTGGGTGCGAGGTGGGAAGGTGCCCTGAGCTCATTCTGAAGGGGGGATCTCACCCCCTCGAGCGGGGCACTGAGCTCTTCCATCTCAACATCTTTATATACTATCTACTTAATAACAGGTACGATGCATTTGTCGGTTAGAACTGACTAGCAATCACCTAAACTAAGTTTAATTAAAAAGAGAGCCCAGACAGAAGACATCTCGTAGGCAGGTAGGCAGAGTTGGAAGTAGTCTTTATTAATTTATTTTAACTATGGAATAAAAATGGCACAGTAGGAGGAGATAGCGTGGCACATCTCCTTGGTCCTCCTTTTCCTCTGTCAGGTTGGATCCTGGCCGAAGGCCACTGTGGATTCAGCGTCACTGACAGCAGCGGAAGATGACGGTCATTACTCTTCACATAGAGGCTTTTAGAGGTGGAGAAAAACAAAAAGGAACACCATGGCAACCGAAGCACTACAGATGATCCTTTCCGTGCATTTTCTGCGCATAAGCTGTAGAGGAAATACAGATATCCTTGCTCAGATGGCACAGTGAAGTACCACGGTTACCTCTGTGCAGAGCCTCCGTGGGGCTGAGCCTTGACACTGCTGAGTGGCTGTCAGCTGCACCACCCAAGTGCGGTAACAAATGCAACAGATGGATTATCTCCACTTCAGTGGGAAGTCTGTTCAGCTGTCCGTAGGCAAGCATTGCTTCTGCAGCTTAGAAGGGAGAAGGTTGTGATAGGTGAGGCCTGTAGCTGTACCTCACCCACGTACCAGTAACAGGCTCCAGTGTACTGGGAGCGCAGTGCTGGGCCTGAAGAGCATCCCTGAGCAATGTGTTTCATAGATCCCATCTCAGGGGGGTGGAAAAATAACTGTGTATGAATTAATCCAAGTGAAAGATAACGGCTCTCACGGCTCATTGTTGTTGTTTGTTTTGGGAGATGCCATCTGCGCGGGGAGATGTAGAAGTGCTGAGCTGACATTTCCAAGCTGAACAGCTGATGCGTCTGAGACGTCTTCAGTTTGGGATGGAACGCCGCGGTGTGAGCTCATCTAAAAGAACAACCCATAGCGGTGCAAGGAAATACCTCCTTTGAGTTGGCTTGCTCTGATTGTACTGATTTGTTAGAAGGAAAGAGGTAATTAAGTCTCCTGTACACAAAATAAATGAGCTGAAAACGGGAACGGTGGAGTTGAGAATAGGCAAAGCTCGGTGGAAGGCACAAAAAGAAAGCAGAGCAACACCAAAGGCAAAGTAACCGAGGCAGACAGCCCCCTCTGAATGGCACTTGTGCGTATGCACAGTGCACTCACACCGAGAACGGGAAATTCAGGGTGGACTGGGAGTTTCAGGTCAATGCACTCTGTGGGAAGGTGAACCATCTGCGTGGAGCATGGCTGCAGGGAGAGAAGGAAGGCCAGGGGTGGGTTGTGTTTATGTGCGGAGAATGTACTGAGTCCTATTTCCACTCCTGGCCAGGACCCTGCTCCAACTGCTCTGGCCTTTTCTCAGGGCTGGGCTGTGCTCTCAGACCCTGAATATGCTGCGTCCGTGCTCGGGCAGATAGGCTCTCAAAGAGCGCCTTTGTTGTTCCTTCTGCAGTTCTTTGGGGGATGAGTTAGCAGTGCTTCTGTCAGCACACAGCCCCCGTCTGCTGCCTGATCCCTGGCACAAGCTGTAACCACGGGGTCCTCACAAAGCAGAGATCAGCTTTGCGTCTGGCTCTTCTTATGGACTTCTTTTACACCTACTGACCTCCCGTAAGGGACCATAAGACTACGTGATGAATGTTGGCAGTAATGACGTTTCTGAGCCCTCCATGCCGCGCTGCTGTGGTTTGGATCTTCCAGAGAGAAGCTCAGCGCCGGAGTTAAATGCACACACGGATTTTAAAGTGAGTTAATGAGCACTTACATGGGTTTATTTCATCTGCTTACCGCCCTGTGGATTAAGAACAGTTGAAGTGAGGCAGATACACAGGGGTAGGTGGGATTCCTGAAGCAGTTGTCTCACGTGGATATTTTGCCACGAGTTGTAGCATTCGTGCAAACAGAAGGCACTGTAAGATTGGCACTTATCTGATCTGTGAGTGTGCAGCGTGTTCTCCTCTGTCCTGCTTGTAACTAAAATTTCACATGACCCAAAGCAGTTGTGATTCACTTCAGACTCTCACACCACGTTTTTCCTTGCAGAAGAACGTTTTTGCTGTCAGGAAATGAGATAAGACCCTACACGGGGTGCACTGAGTGCTCTGTGTCTGAGCTGTGCATGGGAGGAGGAGCTTTCAGCAGAGGTTTCCACTTCTTTCCTCATGCATCAGTCCTGTAGGAAACAGTACTTTTGGTTTCATCTGGGCTTTGCATGGTGGCTGAGTTCTCTATAGAAGTGAAACCCAAATCTCATTGAAACTGAGTGTGTTTTCCTGCCACTAATGTAACTGCTTTGCAGTGCTTCAGGGATTGTGACATGCAAAAGTGCTAATGAGCACTGAAGTAATAACTTGCCCATATAACCATATATTAGTGCTTAATATTGAGAAAATATCGCATATTTCATAAACAAGGACAGAGAAGGAGCCTGAATCACTGATCTGTTTGTAGGGCTGTGTAGTCTGGCTTTGAAACTTGGGTGTGTGGAGCAGTGAACGTGGCTGGATAGCTTCGGTTGAGGGTAAAGAATGAACTTGGGCACATCTCCCTTGTGTAATTTTGGGGGGCAGAGCTCTAAGTTGGGCGTAGTGGGTGCAGGCACGGATACTGCTGCTTTCTGCAGTGCCTGTGTGGGGACTGAACCCAGGCTGGGTTCGGAGGAGCTGGTCTGGTACAGAGGCTCTGTCTGCACTTCTGAGGTGTTCTGGGGCCCATCGTTAACACAACTGGAAGCCAGATAGGAAGAGCTGCATGTCAGTGCTTTCTGCTGTGAAAACAAACAAAAAATGCAGTTTGTGTTCTTCCCTGTTTTTTTTTTTTTTTTTTTTTTTTTTTTTTTTTTTTTGACTTGTGTCAGAGTTGTTCCTTCTGAAATACTCCTGCTGGGAGAAGTAGACCCAGAAGGTCAACCAGAAGGTAGAACACAGACCAGAACACAAAACACAGACCAGAGCATAAAACACAGACCAGGACGTAGACCATAGACTGAAAGTAGACCAGAACGTAGACCAGAATATATACCCTAAAAAACAAAATTTAAACTAATGATCCTTTTACGCCTCTGAATAAGAAACAAACTGTGCATGGCTTTGTTTGATCGAAAGCCTCAATGCTTCTCATTCCTTTTAGGTAAAGGAGAGACGTCTCCGGGTTTTACGTTGCTTTATTTTTATGCCTTTTCGTTTGGCTGCAAGCTGCTCGCAGGCTTTTGTAAAACATTTAGGCAAAAAAATAAACTTCAGGCAAAAAGAATGGGAACTATTCTGGAGATAGTGTAAGAAAGCTACAAGGAGAACCTGGTATTATTTCAAGTGTGTGGTGGTGTTTTTTTTTTTATCATGTTTACCTCTGGTGTAGCTCTTAGATGCAAGCTTTTGCATATTACTCATTATAGAAATGTCAGGTTGGTTTTCCTTCCTTTATTTGTGCTCTTCCTCCTCCTCCCTCCACCTCCCCCCTCCTCCCATGTCCGGCTGTTGTTACGTCTCTGCAGCACTGTGCATCCGACTTGCAGGGTTAGGGACTGACCGTGTGGAAGCTCCCAGCTCCACCAGGCTGCTGCTACTGGTGGGAATGGCCTGAGCCACTCACCAAGGAGGTGCAGACTGCTGGGAGCTGCACCGAGCTTTGGAGCCGTGTTCTTATTTCGCTTGTATCAGCTCGTGTGTCTTTGTGATAGGTGGAACACTTGAGTTTTGAGTACACAGTGGTGAGAGCGCAGTGGTGATGCGTCTGCAGCGTGCTTCCATCACACGGTGCATGTCTGGGCTGCTCTGAAGGTACCATTGTCCATTGGTGGATGTGCAGGTGCCACTCTTGCACATGGGTTGCTTCCCTCCAGGACTTCTCATGGTTAGGTGTATTTTCTACTCAAAGAACAACAGCTGCTGCAGGCCTTCAGTGTTGGCTGTCCCCCTCAGAAGTGCCGTGTGAGTTCTGGGGATGAAGGAAGAATAACCGGGGGAGAACTGAATCAGTGAAGATGAAATTGTGAAACAGAACTGCAGCAAGGTGTTCCTGAGTGTGCACGTGTGCTTCCCATCAGGTGCTGGCGGGTCAGTAAGTGTGCAGGTCGGGTGATGGGGGAGCAGCTGGGAGCTGCTGAGTGCAGGGAGGGTTGTCTGGTGGGTTGGGCTGACTTGGTGGAGTGCTTTAAAAGACAGATAGCATTTTAAGGGGTCTGTACCTGTGCTTCTGCAAGTGCCAGTCCCCATCCCATGAATGGGACACTGGTTGTCCACAGGCAGCTGTGTGCATCTGCTCTCCTGCTTGGATGCACGGGTGCTGCTCTTTTGTGAGGGTAGGAATTAAAAATGGAAACATAAGTCATTTAAAAATATTTAATATTTGGTCCCTGGAGTTACGTCTGTGGGACGATGGGTGAGGGCAGTGCTGGGAGCCATGCTGCTGCAGTGAGTGTTTCAGAGAGCTTTAAGGGAATGTCTTTGCGCATGGTTTGGTTCAGATGAACCGAATGTTGGCTGATATGATACAGGTGTGCTTCTGTTGTCTTCAGATTGAGCTGGCAAGCAGAGTGGTGTTATTTCCCTAAAATCCTGATAGCAAAGATTCTGTGCTTACACATCTGCTCCTCTCCCGTCAGTGACGCAGAAGGAATAACAGCCTGCATGTCTTGCCTGTTGATACGCCGTTCAGAACTGTGTGGTGGAAGAGCACGGAATCACGCAGAGCACACATCAGGATGCAGTTTGTTGTGGCAGCTGTGAGCACAGCCTGTGCACACTGATGTGAAATAGCAGGAATAACTCCAAGGTTGGTCCTCCTGTTGACACTGGTGCTTTGGTCAGAGCTGTGTGAAGCAGAGCTCCCATCTTCTGCACAAGGTAACACACAGCAGGGCACTCATGCCTCCATCCATGTGTTCAGAGCCACTCGGTGCACTCCTGCATCAACATCTTGTATTCAGCATTAAAAATGTGTGCTGTAGGGTTCGGATTGGATTCATGTACTGGTGTGATGACGAACTTCAGCTGCAGATGGATGGAGATGGTTTCCTGTGGATGGTTACACCACGGAAAGAGAAAGTGGCGACGTTTTATTGCGCCTCTAGAGCCAGAATGGGAAGAATTTGTTACGTTTTGTGGCAGTAACGTCTCTGAAACGAGCAAGCTGCCTGAAATTAAAGAATGGATAAATGTGGCGCGAAGAGAGGTTTGTGTTTCAGAGCTCTCTGTGTTGCATTGGTCCTCTAACAGAATTCTAAATGCTGCTCCTCACTGCTGGTGTCCATGGGGATGGTTGTGGGGGATCACGGAGGTGGCACTGCATTGCTGTGTGTTAACCATAAAACCTCACACAAATGTGAGCAGTGTTATTGCTGTGTTTTAAGGGATCCCTCCCCACCATACAGTGAGCAGGCATAGTGCTGAGCATGAAGAAGGGAGCGTGGAAGCGTGAGTAGCAATCCTGCCCACAGTTCACTGATTGCACTCTCTCTTCTCACTGTTCCAAAGGTAAATCGTGCCTAGAACTCAGTTTTAAGGTTTTGTATGTAATGTCATTGAGAAATGGCATAGCAGCTGCCAGGACTGACGTTGGAATAATGTCTTTCCCACGTAGACATCCAGTTGTCAGGTGCGGGCAGAGTGGGTGCTCAGGTGTGTCTCTAAGCTCTGCTGTCATTTTCTTTTTTTAAGTAACAAGTTGCCTGATGTGTTTCATATGTAAATATTTATATGTGCATTTTTTGGACTGGCAAATGCTGCGGTGGGGTGCTGTGGGTTTATACCTTCACTGTGGCAGTAGTGTCTTTGCTGAGCTCGAGCACAGCCACACCTGGAGGGGCTCCGAGTGCCGGGCAGCAGTGCTGGCCTGGAGCTGCTGCTTCCATTCCAGGTTCTGTAGAAGTAGTGATGTTGAATCTGTTGGGTTTCCCGTTGTTATGGGTGAGGCGTGCTTTGGGAAGGTCTGTTCCACTGGAGAGGAGTGATCCATGTTTTTCTTCCGGGCTGAGCATGAGGAGCACAGTGCCTGGTTGGTGTGCGGAAGGGAAATGATTAGCATACAACAAGTCACTCATGGCATCCCCTCTCTGCACGAACAGCTGAGGAAATGGGAGCAGAGTGCTCCCACTGCAGGGAACACAGCCTCTCTGGGCAGGCTGCACTGTAATCTGAACTGTCTCTAGGTAAGAACGCTCGTCAGTGGTTTCTGTGCTATTGTTTGCATTGTTCTGTTTAAAAAGCAGTGAACTTTGGAAAATGTGATATCCTTATCCAATTTAGATGGAAGATAATCCAATCTTAAGTACAACGCTGAATGTTAAATCATTTTTTCTCCTTCCGACTCAATCTTGTTGGAGAAGAAAGGCCTCCTGGTGCGGCTGGAGGCAGTGTCAGACGATGCTGTGCTTTCTGTAGCACGTCTCAGTGCCGTAGATGTGTTCCTATAGGAAATTTCCTCTGCCTGAGGAAATGTCAGGCCTTTGTTTATGACTACACATTGTTCCACAGTGAAATAAAGGTGGATGGAGACAGTGGTGTCATGGCGGAGCAGTGGGGATGGGATGTGCTGCTCTTTGCACCAAAGACAAAAGTGAGGATGTACCCCAGGAGGGAGCGGTTTCCTCCAGCGTGTTTTCTTTTGCAGGTGGGGTGAGTGAGGAGGATGCTCGCTATTGTCAGCAGGCAGATGGTGCCTGTCTGAGCCGCAGGATGGGATATTTTTGATAAACACACATTGTTCTCATGGACGTCTGTGTGAACTGCCCGAGGTGTTCGCTTGGCTCCTAACTTTGGGCTCTATCTGCGTAGGGATAGATTTCAAGAGTCCCATTGGAAATAAGTGAGCCTTGGATTTGGGAAGTGCCACGCCCCATTCTGTTTGAGTGCTGCTGTCCGTCTGTACAGACCTGTAACAGCTGGCTGTGGGGCACCCAATTCTTCCAGTCAGAAGATGTCACCGGGTTTTCACCTTGTGTACCTGACCCATACATCTCCCTGCCTGCGTGTATTGCCCACTGCAGGATGAAATCAGAAACAGCAGAATTCTGAGCTGCTGTGAGGGAGGTGAAACTGGGCACACTCCAGTACTCAGCGTTGTATCTGTACACTGTGATTTCAGGTGTGCTCACACAACAGGTTCGTTTGTATCTCCTTCTACTTTGAGCACATTGCTTAAGTAGTCAGGCCTGTTCTAAATACTACTTCTCTTTCACCCTTTATGAATGATTGTATAAATGTGCCCTTTCCTTCAAGCACTTGTCCATGGGTGCGCTGCTCCGGGGCTGTGATGCTGTGAGTGCTTTGCCAGTGGTTTTTGTGCCCTGTTCTCCTCTCTTTCTTGAAGACCAACAGCTTTTGTTTCTGTCTTGGAGTGAAGGTGTGTGGCTGTGTGCTGCAACTTCGTTTGGAGGAGTTGGTGTGGCAGCAAACTTCTGCGTGTCCCATACGGTGTCACCAAAGGTGTTCACAGAAGGGGATGTGGGGATGTCAGTCCCTCTGCTCTGCCTCACGGAGGCCACATTGGGAACACTGTGTCCAGTTCAGTGCTCCCCAGTTCCAAAAAGACAGGGATCTCCTAGATGGAATTCAGCAGAGGGTCACAGGGATGATGAAGCGCCTGGAGCATCTCCCCTGTGAGGAAAAGCTGGGTGACCTGGGTCTGCACAGCCTGGGGAAAAGAAGATTGAGGAGGGATCTGATAAAAGCTTATAAATATCTGAAGGGAGGTGGGAGGTAAATGGATGAGGCCAGGCTCCTCTTGGTGATAGCACGAGGAGCAGTGGCCTCAAACCTGAACATAGAATGTCCCATACAAACACATGGAAGAACTTCTTTACAGTAAGGATGACAGGGCACTGAAACTGTTGGCCTGGAGAGGTGGTGGAGTCTCCTTCTATGGAAATGCTCAAGACCTGTCTGAACACCGACCTACTGTAGGGAACCTGCTTAGCAAGGGGTGGACTCCATCATCTCTGGAGATCCCTTCCAACCCCCATGGTTCTGTGATTCTGTGTCCATCCCCAGAATAACCTGAGCAGGGACCTCTGTCCTCCCCGTGTTGTGCTCACTGTGGGCTGTTGGATCTGCTCTCCCAATGAATTGTTAGATGATTCCATTATGTCTCTTAACCTTCAGTGTCTCTGGAAGGAAAGTATTTGCCTTGGTGTGTGCTGAATGTACCCTGAAATGGGCGGTGGTGTTGACATGTGTGTGATGAGTGCTGTACTGAAAACAAGCAGTTAATAAACAGTGACCTGTATGGAGGGGTGACCGGGTGGGTTGTATTTAATGTTATTAAGCATGCTGTGATATTTAGCACCTGAAAGGCATCAGGAGGGTGAGGCATTTGCAGTGATACTCCTTGTAACAACAAAGCAGTGGCAGTTTGTGCCCCAGAAGTACAGTACAGATCCTGGTGCATTTGATGAGCATTATTCAGATGCTGAGAAGATAACTCCATTGATAGCTCGGAACTATTTGTTTGTTAAGCAGGAAATAAGATGGAATCTCATTATAATTTTCATATTGAACCATGAGTCTGAGCTGGTAAGATGACAATGCAAATGCAGTGCTTTTTTTTTTTTTTTGAAGGTGTGAGAGGTGAGCAGAACCATCTCATTTAAACACGGACCATTCTGTGACCCTTCTGATGACTCTCTTGGTGTCTGGATGCTTTCCCACGGTTATTTGCAGGGATGATTGCGAGGGAACTGCTGCCAGGGGAGAATGTGGCAAAGTGGATACGTAATACAACTGAAAATCAGCCAGGCTGGATCCAAATAGAGACCGAGGTGCTGTGCTGTGCCTGTGCACTTCTTGATGTATCAATGGCATACGCTCCTGTGTAGCAAACTCTGCAAGCGTAGTAATTATGCATAGTAATTGCTTTCAATTAGAGAGTAAGAAGTTGAAAAGATAATGTTTCTCGGGATGGAAAGGACGCTTGTTTTCCGGGTGGGTCCCTGTGCAGTTGGGTCATGTCTGCATTGCTGCAGTTTGAGCATCACTGCTGTTTTCCCGATCTTTGATTTCTTGGATGACCCATCATTTAAAACAAAAACAAGCACACGGGGTCATAGAAACACTTAAAAAAAGAACAAGTCTCGTGAGTTAGAACGTGAATTGAGGATATTTCCTGTTGGTGTGTGCTTTGTTTCCAACGCATTTGCATATGCAAAGTAATGCTTGAGTTGAGATTGCCCTCTGAGCTCCAGGTATGCACCAGCTGATGGCTGAACAGGAGCAGTAACCTCATGTAAAGGTGGAAATCCCCATTCAGGAGAGCTTTTCATTCCAGCAGAGCTGGTTGAGCAGCATTGCTCAGATCACTGGTGTTGGAGACAGGTGCTCGCTGGGTTTGAAGTCTGCTTTAATGCTCTGTTGGTAGAAGTATGAGTGAGCTGGTAATTTTTCTGGGAAAATATCATGAAACTGTTGAGATCACAGTACACGTGAGTGACAGCACGTTTGTTTTAGAGGCTTCAAATTCAATTAGCTTCATGCCATTACTGTGAGACGTTACCTGCTGCAGTGCATTGTGTGTGTGGGTCATGGGGAAAGCATTGCTCTGTTTGCTCCAGGAGGAATAGAAAGTCAGCTTTGCTTTTCATCCCGTGGGGAGTTTGCTCGGTCAGGATGTTAAATACTTTAAATTACGCAGTGGATGGTGTTTATCTCAGTGCAGCAAACTTCTTAAGCTTGTTCCCGTGAAATCAAACCTCCTGCTCTCACTGAAAGCAGTCCCTTGCTGTGGCTCTTGTTGAGCAGGTCTGGAAAGCAGCTTTTTGTTGGCTCTCTAATCCTTGAGTCCTCCTCCTTTCACAGATATCAGTTTGGCAGAAGGATGTTGTGGCTGGAACTGGTGTCACTGTGTCCCAGTAGACCTGGTGCTCTTTGGGGTGCTGGGTGCCATTCTGTCAGCCACGACTCCTGGCTCTGCTGTGATTGCTCTTAGGCTGTGTGGTTTGGTTGCAGTTGGACTCGATGATCTTGAAGGTCCTCTCCAACCTGAGCAGTTCCGTGATAAGAAGGGCTGTGTGCTGAGGAGTGATTTGAAGCTGGGTGATAGACCTTGAGGCGTTGCTGTTCCCTGCTGGTTGCCTTTGAGCATGTTCTTCTGCAGAAGAACCTCGTGCAGGTATTACACACAGTGTAACATTTGGACCTGCAGGCATGCAGGTCACCTGCTTTGCATCTCAGGTCCTTAATTATCTCACCCTGAGTGTGCTGTGGCCTAGCACTGGTACCTCTCAGCTTTTTGGTTCCTTGGCTTTGCAGCATCAATAGTAGATGTGTACATTTCAGTAGCATTTTCTTGTCTTCGTAGTTTGGGTTGGTGACAGTGCAACAGCAAAGAGACACACACCAAAGAGAAAACTGTGCTGTCTGCCTGGGCCAGCAGGGCTGGCTGGTGAAACTCCACCCATATAATAAGAAAAAAACACTTTTTACATTAAACCTTACGGCCATCCTGAGGGGAGGAGGTCTTCAACCCTCAGCTGGAATGTCTGGAGAGATCCTGAGCTGGAGCGGTGTGACTGAAATGGGCCACAGTTGTGATTTATGTCTTTAGTCAAAAAGTTCTGATGTTGATTCTTCCCCATAGCAGTTAATGTGTTGCTCTCTGAATATATTTGTTGTGAATGCACCACATCAGAATTTGTAACTTCCATGCAATGGAATTTACAAATATAATTAGAAGGTTAAAGATGTTAAAAGAATAAAAGCACTTTCAGTGACATTCAGTTTTTATTGACAGCCCACTGTGTTCACATGAAGATTCCTAATGCAGTACTGTGTGCAGAGGAGAGCTTGGGGATGGGATGGGATGGGATGGGATGGGATGATCTGGAGTGCTTTGTGAGCAGGTGGTCTGGGCTCTGTCTCACTGCACAGCCACTGCTCTTTCTTTTATGGAGTATCACGAGAAAGAAGAGGCACTGAGATAGGCAGCAGCAAACTGAATCTTTAATGGGAGCTATACTGGGGTGTTGCAAACACTGGGGTATGGTTTGGGGCTGCACGAGATCCCTGCCCACCCTGATACGGATCCTCTCCCATGCTGCAGGATTAGGGCAGCACGGCCCCATTCCTCACCTGACTGACGGGAGCAGCAGCGCTCCTGGTTGAGCTGTGTCTTTGAGGTAGAAGTAAACCCCCAGGGAAGTGCCTGAACATTGCTCTTCTCTGCTTTAGAACTTGCAGACTGAAAGTGACCTAAGTTTGGAGTTTGGTTTCAGTGTGTTGTTTGGGCGATAAGCAAAGCATCGGTATTTCCTTCTCCTTGCTGTTGCGGGGTGAGGTTTCTGGTGGGAGGCATTGCTGAGTCTTGTTGTATAGCACTGCCAGCAGAGGGGCACGCGTGGCCCTGCTGAAATGATGCTCTGGTCTTCCTCAGTGAGCAGCAAAATATATTTATCACAGCTCTTTGTGGCTGTGCTTTGTGCATATGTGAGGGTAGAGCAGAGGGCCTGGTGCCCAGCTCTCAACTGGAGGCTGAGTGCCTTCATGGCACTGGTGTTCATTGAGGCTGGAGCTGCTTAGGATGTTGATGGAAGGGGAAATGCTGGGAAGCAGCAGACCCGACTTCTGGATATTCTATTATGGGACGTGCATCAGGGGAGAGAGCACGGTCTGCTCTTACGCTCTGCTCATTTGGAAGGTGCTGAGTGGGGAGAGGCAAGTGACCAAAATATCTGGAGACTCACAGAGATTGAGACATGAACGCAGCTGTGATGGTGTGATGGGAGCTGGGCTGTCTGCAGCTCTGCTCTGGGAGCTGTGGGTTCGTCCTGGGCTGAGATCCTTCCAGTTTGGTGCACTCAGCGGCGTGGGGCACAGTACTGCATTGAGGAGATGTTGCTAAATTCTCTTTGTCTCTTTTCTTTCAGGACTTGTGGTGCATGGAGGAAGACACGCTTTCCTAGAGAATTAACTCGTCCACACATACCAAGGTAAGAGAATTTTTCTGACCACCTTTCAGCACTGCGGACACATTGGTGAAAATCGGGTGATGAAATTCCTGGCTGTTCCTCAGTATCAGTTGTCTCAGAGTCAGAGTGACTGACATTGTGTACAGAGAACATCAGCGTCCCTCATGGATTCGGTCTGCACCATTAGTCTAGAATTAGAAACCAGGTTATGGGAAGTGATGAAGCCCCGTTCAAAATTAAATTTCCTTAATTTCAAGGTCATTCCATTTCCACACTCAGCAGAGAACTGGTTCTGTCGGTTGGCTTTCTTTTAGGGCCTGACTGCATCCTTCCAGTGGCGTTCCTCATCTCAGCAATGCCACGTTGGCAGTGTGTTCAGAATTTCCTTCCAGTGATAGCATCAAAGGTTCCTTGATTTTGTTAAAATGAAAGAGTCCGCTTCCTTGTGAGGCGTTGTCGTGCTCTGCTGCTGCACGCTTGCACACTGGGAATCCTGCTGATTCTTTCCATGGTTCTTTGCTCAGCAAAGAGAGCTGGGGGAGCAGAAATGCTGGGGTCCTGGAGGTGTGTGAGTTGGGTTCCTCACTCCCTGAGGAGAGCTGGGGAAGCAGGAAGGCTGGGAGACCTGGCAGTGTGCAAGATGGGGAACTGCAGGAGCTCTGTTTGGAGAGGACAGACAGACAGACAGACCCCTGTATCTCAATAGGCAGTACCCAGACTTTCCTTGAAGATACAGGAATTATTAATTCCTCTTCTGTTCACATTCCGTTGTCCCAAAGCCACGTACAGAACTTGGTGTAGTAAATTCTGTATCTTTATCTGGTGGATTACGGAAGTATTTCATCCCTAAGTACTTCCCCTTTTAACTGCATGTGGACCACTCCTATAAATACTGAGTTCTTTGACTTCAAAGTTGTTCCAGTCCATTGCTCACGCTTCCATTGCAAGGCAGAGCTGTGCTGTGAGACAGAATCCATTGCACTTGATTGGCCAACCTGATAGCCTTCTGCGATGGCAGCACCAGCTGGGTAGGTGCAGGGGGAGCAGTGGATGTTGTCTGCCTTGATTTCAGAAGGCTTTTGGTACCATCTCCCACAGCGTCCTGATAACAAAGCTGAGATAGTGTGGGATAGATGAGGGGATGGTGAGGTGGGCTGAGAGCTGGCCGAGCTCAGAGGGCGATGGAGAGCAGGGCAGTAAGAAACCAGAGGATGTCTAACAGAAGCCAAGTGTAGAGTGTTGCACCTGGGATGGAGTAACCACATGCACCAGTACAGGTTGGGGGCTGACCTGTGAGAGAGGAGCTGTGTAGAGAAGGACCTGGGGGTCCTGGTGGGCGACGGGTTGGCCATGAGTGTGCCCTGATGGCTGAGAGGGACCCTGGGATGCATTAAAGGAAGTGTGGCCAGCAGGTTGAAGGAGGTGATCCTCTTCCTCTGCTCTGCCCTGGTGAGGCCTCACCTGGAGTACTGTACCCAGTTCTGGGCTCCCTGGTACAAAACAGACAGGGATCTCCTGGGAAGAGTCCAGCAGAGGGCACAAAGATGGTACAGGGCCTGGAGCATCTCCCTGTGAGGAAAGGCTGAGCGACCTGGAGCTGTCAGCATGGAGAAGACTGAGAGAAGGGATCTGATTAATGTTTATAAATATCTTAGGTGTGGGAGTCAAAGGGACATGGCCAACTTCTTTTCAGCAGTCTGTGGGATAGGACAAGGGGAAATGGGCACAAACTGAAGCATAGCAAGCTCCACATACAATATGTGAAAGAACTTCTTTGCATTGAGGTGACGGAGCACTGGAATGGGCTGCACAGGGAAGTGGAGGGGTGTTCTTCTCTGGAGATATTCCAGACCCATCTGCACACCGACCTGTGTGACCTGCTGCAGGGAGCTGCTGAGCCAGGGTTGGGCTCTGTGAGCTCCAGAGGTCCCTTCCAACCTCTGCAATTCTGTATGATGGTCACGAGGCTCAGGGCGCAGCTTATGGCACTCTGCTCCTCCTGCAGTGCTGCTCTGCCAGCCCTCCCGGTGTGCTGTCTCTCTAAACCTTCTCCTGAATTTCAGGGCAGTTTAAAATCGGAGCTCAGGTGAAGTTGAGAATGATTTATTTGAGGAGCACAGGAGGTTTCAGCCTCGCAGCTGTTTGGGAGTGAGTGTGGAGCAGATTTCTGTACGCAGTGATGTTAAGCACAGGGTAACTGCGTGAAGGTCTGACCCCATTTGTGCTGTGTTTTCCTTTTAGCTTTCAGTTTCTTTCATCCTGTCATAATGAGCTTTATAAATCTCTCCCTTCTTTCTTTTTCGAGGGAGGGCCTTGGTGTCTGCTCCTCCTTGAAGTCGGAACACTCTTAGCGTAGCAAGCGCTTCACTAATTGGTGGCAGGTTCCTTTTGTGTTCATAAAACATTAATTTAGCATTACCACGTTGTTAAATCTTGAGGACTGATATTCAGAGAGACAGTTTTGGTGTGTTAATATACACTTATTATACACACATCATAATTTCTCACGCAGTGAGCTCAGCTTTCTGGGTGAGAAGAGGCTGCGTGGGGCTGCCAGGAGCTGCAGGAAGGGCGTGCTTTGTGGCCACAAGTGCTTGTTGTGCAAAGCTTGGTCTCACCTTCAGTGAACAGTGCCAGCAGGAACGAAGCAGGAGGAGGAAACGCCTGCTGCACTGAAGCACACTTCGTGCTTCGAGCTGCATCTGTGCAGAGAGCTGCTGGGATAACCGGTCTGACACAGAGGTGCAAACAGATTTCGCTTTGATTTGGAAATGCAATGTCTGCTGGGCAATATATGTCCCATATATCTCAGGAAAGAACTGAAAATTACTTTGGTAGGCCCTAATAATGTGCAGCCCCCATAATGTCCATCCAGCAAGGCCTGGGATGGCGCAGTGTTGTCTGTAGTGGAGCCACTAGGGGGGGATTTAGGCTGAGCCTGCTGCTCAGGGCCTTCCTCCCCACCTGTGGGAGCCACTGGTGGTCCTCTGAGGCTTCAGGATGAGCTCTGAATGTATGGACCTGGTTCCTAAGGCCCTCAGGGCACAGCTGAGGGTATCAGAGCAAAGCATCAACTCATCCTGCACCATGTGCTTCTTCAGAGCAAGTTTATGGAGCCTCCGTAGAGGCACTGGGCAGTGGGTTCAGTAATTCCATCACATCAAGGCTGCAGGTAAACATCATGAGCAAACCTTCCTCCTCACCTTTGGCATTGTTCAGGCTCAGTCCAGTTGGCTCCATCAGCATAATTAGGTTAATTATGTTGTTCCTCAGCTCTTCTGGCTCAGCTCCACCTGCTTCTGTTCTCAGCCCAACTCCTCCTGCACCTCTCCCTCATCTGCAGGAGCTTTCAGGTTCTGCTCTGTCCACCCACACAAAGGTTCTGCGTGTAAATATTCTCTGACCATAAGAAAAAGCAAGCAGTAAGCATACCATCTTGCTCTCAGAGCAGAGTTGCTGTGTCCCAGCTAATAACATAGGGACGCACGCACCCCAAAATCTGCCTTTAGATGCTGGTGTGTCTCAGTGAGTAGGTGGTGGTAAAGGGGCATTCATTGGCTTTTAAACTGTTCACAGGAAGCTCTTTGGATGGGGTATTACCCTATAAATGTACCTCACAGCATGAGACAACTGTGCCATAACTCTGGATGGTGTTTACTGAGCATCCTCCAAGAAGAATCTGACCTTGTTCAAGACAAAATGTTGTGATGTGCATGAATATATTACCTTTGAAGTGTGGAACACTGTGTACAGCAGAAGCAAAGTCGCTCCTCATTACATGTCCCAGTCAAAGGGGGTGTCCCATTAGAACGAGCTGTCTGTGCATCTGTGAGCCCAGCAGCTCATCCTGGCATCCCCAGTGGCACAGAGAATGCACTCAGCTGCAGGTTGCTCTGCAGGCAGTGTCTGTTTCTCTTCTCTTTGCACCAGTTGCCTTTGAGTTTGGGTCGCCGTCCTCTCCGTGACAGCTTACCCAACTCCCTGAGCAGTCTGACTGTCGCTCGTTGGCATTGCTTTCTTACAGACTGCCCTCGTGTTTTCCCACTGACCACAGCCCACGTGCTGATTGTTGCCTCTGTGTGTGTTCTCTTGCTTGACGCAGGGATACGCGCGGCGGGACGGCATCGCCATGTTTCGGAACAGCCTCAAGATGCTCCTCACGGGAGGGAAGTCGAACCGCAAAAACAGGTCCAGCGGTAAGCGAGCTCCTCACGTGTGTTCTGTTGGCAGTGCTTGGAAGTGCTCCTTTTATGTCGTGAGTCCTGCTTTCCCTGGGCCCTTTCTGTGTGTTAATGGATGCATCGGTTGGTGATGTGGGCTCAGGGTCATCGTAGTACCACGCTGTGAAGCACATCCACTTTTACTGCAGAGATAAGGTGCTGAGAAAGGTAATAGTTGTACCTCAGCAACACCTGTGGTAACACTAACAATTCTCCATTCTGAGAAACAGAGATGAGGGGAATAGACAAATGGGAAGAGATGGAATTAAGGAAAAATTGACTGAATTTGGTCAGCGCTTCTGCCCATCTCCTCATTCCAGTGTCCCAGGAGCTGCTCCAAGCTCCTTGTCCTGCTCCATCCCTCAGGGAGCTTTGCTGAGGTTGTAGTCACGGAGCGAAGCATTGCGAGAAATACCAACACGCTCAATAAATAGTTTTGTTGAGCTTTCATAGTTCCTTCCAAAAATGGATTGCTGGCAGCGTAAGAGCTTTGCATTAGTTCTTCCATTTTCCTTTGTGAAGCCATCTGACAGCACGCGTTGAGTATTTTGGGATGGATTGTTGGTTCGTGCTCGTGTGTCTGTGTAAACAGCATAGCTGTGTATTCCGTGGGAAACCACAAGAGAAAATACAGCGATGCCGTGGTGATAAACACAGTGGGAAAAGCCAACAAACCGTCCCCTCCTTTCACTTGGCTGAAATGATTTTAGTATATACTTCTGATGGTGTCGGAACATTTCCCCTGGTTTTAATATCTTCTTGGCCAGGTTTGATTTGGGAAGGAGAATTGTGTGCAGATCTCTTCGGGCCATACACATGGCAGCGTGTGTGCGGGAGCAGCTGGAGCAGTGTGTAGTGCTGTTTGCTTCCTTACTTTCCTTGTTGCAGTCAGTGTGTGTCCCTTACAAGTGGGAAAAGGTCTATTCTGCAAATAGTCCCGTCATGACCGGAGCTCACAGGAGCACTTGTTGTTCCCTGCTTTTCTGGAGCAGGTTTTTTTCCTTCAGGTTTGCTTCAGCTCAGGGTCTGCTTGCAAGAGCAAGGTGCCTGCACACAGGGCTGCGTGGGCTTTGCAGGGTGTGCTGCCAGGTGGCCCTGGTGATTTTTGGTTATTTTTTTTGTTCTGTGGAGTATCACGTTTGCAGTTTAAAGGCCGGGAAAGCACAAATCCTTTCCAACAGAGACTCTCAGCCTTTGGAGAAAAGTACAGCGAGCACATCATCTTGAATGGTGGTTCCTGCACAAAGCTGCCTCTTCGTCCAGAGTTCTGTTATTGCTCTCTCCTGCATTTGTTCACCTCTGAAAATGAAGGATCTGTACGCATGCAGCTTTGCTGGTGGGGGTGCTGGTTTTGTCAACAGTGCCTGTTTTGAAATAGCACGATGTGATGTGACAGTGCCACTGCCTCTGAACAGAGCACGGAAAGAAGCGTGTTCCTGGCAAGCAGTGCAGCAGGGCTTTGCAATGTGAACCTTTCTCTGATGCCCAGTACCTGCAGTGTATGTATAATTCACCTTGCTGTAGTTCTGCCTTTGAAATAAGTTACTTCGCTGAGAAATGCTCTTCAGCCTTCCTCTGGGGGAGGAGAGGAAACGAAGAAAAGGCAGAGATAACATTTCAGAGGATGAGTGGTAGCTTATCCAAGTGCAGCATCACTGGGATGGGCTGACGTGGGATCGTGTATGCACAGCCCTGTGTGCCACGCAGTGCTGTAAGCAAAGAGCAGCAGCAGCTGCACACACTGCTGGGAGCCTGGAGCACGTTCTGCATCCCACACCCCGTGTCATCAGCTGGGGCCTCAGCTCTGCTCGTTGGCTCACTCTGCCCATAGGAAGGTTGGAAATGGGGTGGGCAGGGGGCAGCTCCCTGCTCCGGTGCATGGGGACGGATGGAGCTGCAGCGTGTGTGTCTGTGTTTCCTCTGCTCCCCACCTTTGGTGTAACAGGAGCCTTGGAAGCAAAGTGAAAGGTGGCAGTGGTTTTTATCTCTTGTGGAACACAGGGAATGCAGTGCCTGTGCAGTTCCTCCTCCGGGCAGCAGTGATGCAGCTGCACCCGGGTGCTGAAGCCAGGCTGACAGTGCCCTGTGCCCTGTGCTGTGGTGCTGCTGGATGAGTAAAGGTACAGCAGTGGTGGTAACACTCAAATGCCTCCGTGGTATTCCCCCTCCTCAAACTGCTGAGCAGTTTCTCTAGGGCTGTGCTTAAGGCGTATTTCAGCTCCGCTGTGGAGCTTTCTCCTTTGCTGCTCTTTGTGCTGTTGTGGCTCAGGTGCTGCGTTTTTCAGTTATGCACGTGGCAGAGAGACGTGGGATGGGTTTGGTCTCCGCTGATGGCATTTGTGTGACACAGAGGAGAGCGAAGGATGTGCAGCAAGCATTGCACGGAGCCATCCCATTGCAGCTGCTGGGAGCTGCTCTCCCTCCGACCAGTTCCCACTGGTCCCACTTTTCCTTTCCTCTGGTCATCTCCACGTGGTTTTGCAGATGTGTTCCTGCGTGCTGGTTTTATCCGAGCCTTATCTCTGGGGTTTATCTGCAGGTTGTTCAGCCTGCTTCCAGCTCTGCCCTGTCCTCCTGCAGCCCTCCCGTGCTGTGATGCTGCAGAGGCAACTGAGTTGGTTTCACCCATGTCCTTCTGAGCCACACTCAGAGCTGTGGGGCCAATTAATGCCTTTGTCACGTGCACACAGTGCTCTCCACTGGGAGTTGTCCTTGCACAAAGCAGCAAGCAGAGCTCCCAGCCTTCACTGCACGTGAGAACAAGCTTTGGTTTCAGGCAGGAATGAGTAGGACCGAGGTTGGGGGGCTAGGGGCCAAGGCTGGCTCTGGGGCTGCTGTTTGTACAGAGATTGGAGAGAGAGAGATACCTGGCAGTGCTGGGATGCTCTGCTGTCCCCTGCTATGCAGTGCTTGCTGCTGCCATGTTCATCAGAGGTTGCAGTGGAGCTGCATGCTGAGTGTCGTGCGAAATTTTGGAAGTGCTTTTTGAATTCCCTTCCAAATCCTTTTTGTTGTTGTTGTTGACAGGGTATTCTTACAAAGCAAGCCGTTCCGTTGTGTTGTGCCTCTGTCCCTGCTGAGTGCTGCTTTGTGCTGTGCTGGGGCTGCCAGCATGGAGCCTTTAAAGCACTGCAGCATCCACTTCGTGTCACAGTGTCAGTGCAGACAGTGCTGTAGGGAAGCTGCAGCACGGCCGTTCTGCACTGGAGCATCCCATCTGTCCCCAGGGTGGATGGGAAAGGCGTGAGGAGTGTTGGTGCTGGATGGTGGGATGGTGCTGGGGGTGTGGGGGAGGCAGGTCGGGCTGCCTGCAGAGTGAGGGCGGTGGGTGCTGTGCCTGTGGTGCAGAGAGGAGCATGGGGTCAGGGTGCCAGCCCTCATCCCATCAGGACTTTAGTTGCTATATGCACCCAATAAAAGTGCACTGCTAGGAGGAGGCCGACAGAGAGCAGTGCTGAATTTAGGAAGGAGTGGAGGTGTCCGTGCTCCCGAGTGTTGTCTCTTTAATGACTGGAGTGCCAGAAACAGATAGAAACCTTCCCTGCACTCTGTGCCTTGGGTTTCCATTTGTGAAATGAGGATGGTATCTCATCTGTTGGCCTTCTGAATCCATCTGTGTGGCACAGCAGCAGAACGGCTGCTTTGCCTGCAGTGCACATCCATGTGTGAGGCTTCACAATGAAGTGTGGAATTGTGCAAAGCAACTTGGGGGCTTTGGGTCTGCTCTGAAATGGAGCAGGTTCTGGGGGCTGGGGGAGGAAACAGAGCACAGTGGGCAAAGTCACACGTGTATGCTGTGCAGTGCTGGCTGTAGCCAGGATTTTGTGGTCCTGTGGGTACAAGTGAGTGAGCAGCTCGAGTGGAGGGGTTCTGGCTGAGCAGGGACCCCGGGCTGCAGAAGGACCCGTGCTGGCCTGCAGGGATGTGCAGTGAGATCTCCCTTTGGAAACAAACCCAGAAGCTCATGGTCATACATACATGTACTGCAGGGGAATCTCTTGAGCAGTCCAAGGAATTTGCTGAGCTGTAGCACTGGGAAACCAGAGCGTCCCTTTCAGAAGATGTAAAACAGCTGATATTAGTTGTTGAACTTCCAACTGTTTCCTCTGTGACTTCGGTGGGAAAGCACTGAGACATCCAACAGCTGATCTTTAATGTTCTCTGCCAAAGCAAGCCTGGTCCCAGCCTTCGTGTAACAGCAGACTTTGTTCCCTGTGCTTAAATCTCACTTTGAAGTTAAGGAGTCAATCCGATCTGTACAGGAGCACGATAGCAGCAAACCAGAGGTAATGCTTTTCACATTCCCAAGAACATACTATTAAATGCTTGTAAATAAATGGGCTTAAAATTAACGTGCAGGTGTTGAACGTCTCTGCCCTGTTATGTTTCTCTGCTGAACACACATCTGTTCCCGTGCAGTCAGTGCTCGGAGTGGTGTAAATAAGCAGATCTCTGTGTGCTGTAGGAGCAATGAGAAGCACAGCAGAGGAAGGTTGGTGCCAAATATCAGTTCCCCGTTCTTCTGGAACGCTGGAATTTCTGTTTGCACTGAGGCTGTCTGCAGGGATTCCAGATTAATAGATGTCAGTCATGGAAAGCCTCAGGTCATTTCCTTTGTTAATTAGCTGTCCAATTGTCGCGTGGTTTGGCTCGTGGGCTTCTCCAGGTGATAATGGCACTGATGGGTGAACCCGGAGGTGAGCACAGTGCTGCTCTGCAGTGGGTTCTGCTGTGCAGGGCTGTGCTCTTTCCCAGTGCCCTTTCACAGCTTTCGGTTGCTCACTTTGTCTTTCTGAAGTTCCCAAGGGATCTGTGAAAGGTTTTTGCCATAGTGCCTTCGCTGCGATTGATCGATAAGTTCGGTGTGATCACGAGAGAAGAGTCTTTTAGCAGCAGTGTGTAACACTTCATCATGGAGTGTGTTGGGTTGGAAAGGAGCTCAGGGATGACCAAGTTCCAGCCCCGTGGCTGTGGGCAGAGCTGCCAAGTGGTACAGCAAGCACAGGATCGGGTTGCCCAGAGCCTCATCCATTGTGGGCATAACTGGGGTGTGAGAGAATGCTGTGTGGGTGCAGGGGCCCCCACGTGTTGTAAAACCCCATGGTGCAGAGCAGACCTTTCTCGTCTGGTTGTTTCCTTTTGTGTTTCAACTTCCAGATTTGGTGGTGGGAGTCAAGGTGAGGCTGTGTGCTTGAGGATCCTCTTGGGTTATTACTTCATTAAATTTCATTTCCCACCTGTTTGGTTTCCCTGCTTTCCAGCTGAAAACTCAGCAGCAAGGAACAGAGAAGGAGCTGGATGGGCTGTGCTGGGAGCTGGGGTTGTGCAGCTGCTGCTCTGAGTGCTCTGTGTGCCCAGGACAGCTCTGCAGGGAGAGCTGCACAGGTTCCTTGGCTGCCAGGTGAGCAGATGCTGCATCCCAGGGCTGTTCTGCTGGGAGGGGAGTGGGAAGCACACAGCCTCCTATGGCTGCTGTTGTGGCAGTGGTTGGAGGCAGCTTTAGAAAGCACAAGTCAGACCGATGGCTGAGCGACTTTGAGGCTTCCCAGTACTACAGAGTGTTGAATTAAACACGGATATTCAAGTGAAAGCATCTGCAGTCTCATAACCTTTTGTTGGAAGGAAAGATTGGCATGAACTGCAGTCACAGGTTTGATGCTCTGAGTGCTCAGTATCTGGAGATATCAAGCGCTTCTGTCCTGGCTGCAAGCATTCCCTCCTGCAATAGGAGCCCACTGGGCTGTCCCCAGCAGCTCCGTGCTTTGACTTCAAGGTCTGTGAGTGCTCCTCAGTGCCATGGATCTGTGTACGTCCAAGCTCACTTCTGCTTAACTTTTCCTGCAGCCCCAGGGAGCAGCGGGGAGAGGGGTGGGAGGAGGTGAGGCACGGCCGCATGAGCAGACAGCATACTTCAGGGTGGGACTATGGCTGATTAATCGCTCACGCTGAGGGTTTTCCTTGCCATGTTTTTGTATGAGCTGCCGACATCGGACCCTCATTCCGATTCAGGCTGCCAAGCACTCTGCAGTGAGAGTGATAATAACAAAGAACTATAACCTACCCACCCATGAGCAGGTGCCTTTGGGTTCAAAACCCTTAAAGTTGGGGTGGGATGGGGCATTTCTCCGGCCTGGATTGCAGGAACTGAGTGAGGAGTGCACAGACTGAAGGACACTTATCAATGGCCAGAACCCCTCAAGCCAAATTGCTATTTTTACTTCATTAATTAGAATGAGTCCGTATTGCAAACAGCGGCGGTTTTCCCCCCAGCAGATGGCTCGCTCCGTGGGAATCCTGACAACGTGGGAATACCAAATGTGCAGTTCCCCCATTAAAGCTTTACTTACGTTTTCTTCGTGCAGCGACTTTGCATCTCCTTTGCATTATAATCCCTGAGAATCTGCAGTTTCCATTTTACCAGCTGCATGGACGGGCTGTGCGGGGCGAGGATGAGCAGGGATGTTCAGAAAGGAAAAAAAAAATGTGTCCATGAGGATTGCAGTGGTGGGCTGCAGCTATTGCTGGGGCCGTGCTGGGGGTCAGGGGCCTGGTGGCACTGCTGCAGCATGGGGCTGTCCTCCTGCACTGCTGTGCTGCTGCATTGCTGCCCTGCTCTGCTGCACTGGGTGCAGGCTGGGGGAAGCTGGGAGCTGCACTGCTGTTTCTCGGACTTTTGCCACCATTCATTGCAGCTAAATCGCGTGTCTCCTCACCCTCTCTTCCTCCTTCTCGTTTGTGCGTGTGATAAACTGTGTGGACACGGGGAGCAGGGCTGTGCCATGTGCTAGCAGCAGTTAGCAGGGTCCCCGCTCTGCAGCACTGCAGGCTCTGCTCTACTCTGCTGTGCTGTGCTGGGGCAGTGCTGCTGCTGCCAGGTCTGTGTTTCACTGCATTTTCACTCTGATTGCTATGGAGGGTTCGGCTGCAGTGCCCGTCCAGCCAACACATGGGATGTGGCTGATGCATTGTGGTTGCACACTGTGATGGCTTTGTTAAGCAGCTGAAGGATAATACTGTGTGTATTCATTCTTCTGGGGTTGTTTGCCTTGCAGAGCTCTTCCCTCCTCTCACTTGTTGCATTGTGAGCCGTCCCTAAGGACAAAGGCCCCGTTTTGATTTAATGATGCGGTCCAGCACATGTTTCTTGGCCCAATTAAATGCTGTGAGGACTCAAAGAAGGACGCTCCCTTCTTCCTCTCTGCTGGAACTGTCTGATATTCCAATGCCACAGAGCAGTGACTGCTATAAGATTGCAACAGTGCATCAGATCCGTAGGAGCTAAGAGCAGCTCCAGCAACAAGAAGCGCAGCTCGGAGCGGTGTGCTGCTGCCAGTGCACTTCCCATGCTCACAGCAGCATTGCTCCCTTCTGCTTTGTGTGGATGTCAGCAGGTCTGCTCACAGGAGCAGGCTGCAGGCAGCTGCTTCCCGAAACAAAATGGTTGTGTGCATCAGTGCTGCATAACTGCAGACGAAGGCCTTGCTGCAATGAAGCTGCCTTATTGCGTAGAAATTGAGCAGAGTGCAGTGATTGTGGCTGTCACTCAGCTCTTGGGAGGGAAGAAAGGGAAGCAAACTTGAATTTGCAAACAAGTCTGCAGTTAGTGCTGAGAAATAAATGTTTTCTTGTTCTGAAGGAGGTTCTGGATCTGCTTCTAGCTCTGGTTTGGAGAAACGAGGTGCACCTCCTTAGGGTTTGCCAGGAGCTCCTTCAGCACAGAGCATCAGAGCAGGAGCTGCCTTCCCAGTACCCAGAACCTCAGAGCTGCTTCCTTCTGCTCCCAAACATTTGAATTTTATAGGGGCAGTGTTTCTTAAATGCAGATATCAAAGAGATTTTTGAGAGCTCGGTGACATGGGGCAGACACCGATGCACTGATGGTGTGGGGCCACTGGCTGTGATGCTGCTTGCATCTGCGGGAGGCTGACACGTAGCTCTAAGTTTGAGCTGCAGAAGCCATGATAGGGGATTATTTTCCATCTTCTGGGTGACCTTGGAGGTGGTGGTGGTGATCCCAGGGCTCTCTGGGGACGCCGGAGCAGTGGGATGTGGAGCCAAGGAACAGCTTTGCTGTCGTAGAAGTAAATGGAGCAGTTGCTGGGTGCAGCCCAGTTCATGTGCTGGGAATGCAGGGCTCTCTGGGGCAGGTTTGGTGGCTGGGAAAGAAATGATTATAGAGTGCATGGGGATGCTCAGCCCAGAAGCAGGAGCTCATCCCTGCACGCTGCAGGGCAGTGGCACTCCCTTCCAACCCTGAGGATTCTGTTCCCATTCCCCGTTGCCTTATCCACACCACGAGGGGCAGGGTGCAGGAGCAGCCCTGGCGCCGTCTGCTCTGTGTGTTTTGTTTGAGATCCAGCTGAAGCATTGCTCAGTGCACGGGTTGAGCTGTGCTGCCAGGAGGGACCTCACTGCCCTCCGATGGAAATGAGTAAATCCAATTACCGGCGATGTCTGATGTCAATTAAGAGGAAAGGATTCAATTTGGTAGCACTGTGAGTGTTGTAGCTCAGCGAAATGGAGGATGCAGCTGTTGCAAAGGCTGGATGTTGCTCGAGCACTTCTGCAGCTGCTGGGGGGGCCCAGCAGAGCTGCCTTTGGGAGCCAAGGAAGCAGAATGGTGCTGTTCTTAGCTGCTGGAAATCTAGAGAGAGCATTGTGTGGCCCTTCCTGCACTTTGAGATTCACCTTATTTAGAAACACCAAGGGATTCTCCTATAGAGAAGCAGCACTCACAGATTGGTGCATGGATGCACAGTGCTGCATGGGCGGGCTGCAAGCACTGCTTTCCCCATTGCTCCCCATGGATGCACGTCTGTCTGCAGCAGTTTGTGCTCCTGCGTGGTTCTGGGAGCTGAGGTGCACTGCTTTGTGCAGCACTGCTGTGCTGTTCTGTGAAGCCAGCTGTCACCACACGAGCTCAACTGGTGAACCTTTACCCACCCGTAAAACCCAAATGTGTGGCTTTGTCATCAGGTTTTCAGGTCACGTTTTTGTCCATCGTTGCAAGAAACGTCTCACCTTTATCAGTGATAGGATGAGGGGGAATGCTTTGAAATAATATTTCTCTGAAACCTTTTTGGTTTTGTTACACGAGTCACGGTGCCAGGAGTTTGCTTCAGAGCACTGCGTTTGGATGTTCAGAGCGCTGCAAGCTGTTGTGTTCTCCTACAACTGAAAGCTGGGCGTAGCAAATGTTTGCATTCTCCTCCTGATGTCACATTGGTTGCAGCGTGCCATGTGCTTCCAGCACTGCGTGGCTCTGTGCAGTGAATCCCTCCTGCTTTGTAATAGCTGCTTGACGTGAGAACTCGCTCGTCATTTATTTAATTAGCTGGGCAGCTGTCTCACTGCAAACTCCCATTAATAAGCTTCAACGTTTGCCTGTATAAATAGAACAATTTCAGCACTGAAAGTTCCCTCCGCCGTCTCCTGCACCGCCGGGCTGCGTTCAGTGCAGTGCTCCCTGGTCAGTGGCAAGCGGAACAGAGACGTGAGCAGCACACAGCTGATCCGTGAGCATGTGGTGCAGGGAGAGGGACTGTGAAGGAGGGGAGCAGTGCACGGATGCTGACCCACTGCACGGGCTGTGCTGCATTGCAGAGAGCAGTGTCTCTGCAGGAGGAGCAGTGCATGGACACCCATTGCTGCCCCGTGCAGGGGTTGCATTGCGTGCAGGGAAGGAAGCTGAGTGCAGGAGGGGCAGCGTGTGGGCACTGACCCATTGCAGGGGCTGTGCTGCGTCGCTCTGCGTCTTCCCCTGCCAGGATGATGCACAGTGGCACAGTAATGGGAAGCCTGCTCATAACCCGTGGTGTGTAACGTGTTGCTGCCTGACCCGCCTGTACTTCTCTAATAAGAGAAATTAAAGAGTGGCTGTAGTGGTATTAATTAGTGAGATGGATGCCTGCATTTCCCGGCTCTGCATGCAGTCCCACAGCAGTGCCCAGGGCTGCTTTCCCTTGCATCGCTTTCCCTTCGGTGTTTTCATCTTTTGGTCATTTTCTGGAACGTGGAGTGACTGTCCTACCTCTAACAGCACACACATTAATTATCAGATAGACATTAAAAGACCTCTGACGTCACCCAACCCCAGCACACACCTCACAGTGGGATCTCCCACCGCAGTGCTCTGTGTCCCAGGGCACAGCGAGGAGTGCTCTGCATCCCTGGGAGCATCACCAGCACTGCGTGCATTGCTCTGCATCCCTGGGAGCATCACCAGCACTGCGTGCATTGCTCTGCATCCCCGGGAGCATCACCAGCACTGCGTGCATTGCTCTGCATCCCCGGGAGCATCACCAGCACTGCGTGCATTGCTCTGCATCCCCGGGAGCATCACCTGCGCCGTGTGTCTCCGTGGGGCGGGGTGAGCGAGGACCCTCGGGGCTGACCTCGGCTCCGTGGGGCTGAGCGGTGCTCTGTGGACCTGAACGTGGCTCGGTGTTGCTCCGTCCTCCGCCGAGCAGTGCCACACCGCTTCCCCCCGTCCTTGCCGCAGATTTCCCGGCATGCGCGCCGAGCGCCGACCCGCCCTTATTTTCCTGCGTTAAAAAGTGCTTTGTCAGAGAAAACCACGCGAGTGGAGGGAGGTGCTGCTCCGGTGCTGTGTGACGGGCCGGGATGGAGCGGGGAGATCGCGCTGCCGGCGCTGGGCCGGGCGGTAACACGCACTGCTGGGCACTGCTGCAGGTGCGGGGCGGTGGCTCGGCTCGGCTCTGCTATTAGCATCAGGGGAGCTGCTGAGGTCTGGGGGGCACCGCTCGGACTTGGAGGGCTGCTGAGGCTTAGAGGGCACTACTGAGACTTGGGGACCACCGCTGGGGCCAAGAAGGCTGCTGGGAGTTGGGGGGCAGCGCTGAGAGCTGAGGGGCTGCTGGGGTCAGGAGGGCACTGCTGAGACTTGGGGGGCAGCGCTGAGAGCTGGGGGACTGCTGGGGTCAGGAGGGCACTGCTGAGACTTGGGGGGCAGCGCTGAGAGGTGGGGGACTGCTGGGGTCAGGAGGGCACTGCTGAGACTTGGGGGGCAGCGCTGAGAGCTGGGGGACTGCTGGGGTCAGGAGGGCACTGCTGAGACTTGGGGGGCAGCGCTGAGAGGTGGGGGACTGCTGGGGTCAGGAGGGCACTGCTGAGACTTGGGGGGCAGCGCTGAGAGCTGGGGGACTGCTGGGGTCAGGAGGGCACTGCTGAGACTTGGGGGGGCAGCGCTGAGAGCTGGGGGACTGCTGGGGTCAGGAGGGCACTGCTGAGACTTGGGGGGCAGCGCTGAGAGGTGGGGGACTGCTGGGGTCAGGAGGGCACTGCTGAGACTTGGGGGGCAGCGCTGAGAGCTGGGGGACTGCTGGGGTCAGGAGGGCACTGCTGAGACTTGGGGGGCAGCGCTGAGAGCTGGGGGACTGCTGGGGTCAGGAGGGCACTGCTGAGACTTGGGGGGCAGCGCTGAGAGCTGGGGGACTGCTGGGGTCAGGAGGGCACTGCTGAGACTTGGGGGGCAGCGCTGAGAGCTGGGGGACTGCTGGGGTCAGGAGGGCACTGCTGAGACTTGGGGGGCAGCGCTGAGAGGTGGGGGACTGCTGGGGTCAGGAGGGCACTGCTGAGACTTGGGGGGCAGCGCTGAGAGGTGGGGGACTGCTGGGGTCAGGAGGGCACTGCTGAGACTTGGGGGGCAGCGCTGAGAGCTGGGGGACTGCTGGGGTCAGGAGGGCACTGCTGAGACTTGGGGGGCAGCGCTGAGAGGTGGGGGACTGCTGGGGTCAGGAGGGCACTGCTGAGACTTGGGGGGCAGCGCTGAGAGCTGGGGGACTGCTGGGGTCAGGAGGGCACTGCTGAGACTTGGGGGGCAGCGCTGAGAGCTGGGGGACTGCTGGGGTCAGGAGGGCACTGCTGAGACTTGGGGGGCAGCGCTGAGAGCTGGGGGACTGCTGGGGTCAGGAGGGCACTGCTGAGACTTGGGGGGCAGCGCTGAGAGCTGGGGGACTGCTGGGGTCAGGAGGGCACTGCTGAGACTTGGGGGGCAGCGCTGAGAGCTGGGGGACTGCTGGGGTCAGGAGGGCACTGCTGAGACTTGGGGGGCAGCGCTGAGAGCTGGGGGACTGCTGGGGTCAGGAGGGCACTGCTGAGACTTGGGGGGCAGCGCTGAGAGGTGGGGGACTGCTGGGGTCAGGAGGGCACTGCTGAGACTTGGGGGGCAGCGCTGAGAGGTGGGGGACTGCTGGGGTCAGGAGGGCACTGCTGAGACTTGAGGAGCACTGGTGACGCCTTGGGGGGGCTGCTGTAATTTGGGGGGGGTGTTGCTGAGACCAAAGAGCACTGCTGGGACCTGGCAAGCTGCTGCGATCCGGGGGTCACCGCTGGGATTTGGGGGGCCGCTGGGACCTCCGTGGGGCGTTATACACTGCGGGGCTTCGCTCTGTCATTGATTTTGAATGGAAACGTGGGAGCGGGGAGGCGGGCGGGGCGGGGCGGGCAGCGGGCGGTTCTCAGCCCGTTGGGAGAGCAGCACTCCGCTCCGAGAGAGTCCGCTGTTTGTTGCAGTGCATCGCTCCTTTAGCAGGGGGAGGAGGAGCGGACCGGGCTCGGTGCTGTTCGCACACCCGCGAGCGATGATTCGTGACTCGTGCCGAGCTGCACCGCGTGGACCCCCCCTCCCCCCCCCCCCCCCCTCCGTGTGGACCCACCCGTGTGCACAGTGCTACTCCTGCCCACCCGTTTAAGCACGCACGGCCTCAGGAACGTGCAGACTGTAGTCTTCTCCGAGCAATTTGCTCCTTTTTCTGCATGCACGTGGTGCTGTGCCCTGTCTGAATCACTGCTACCACCCCTTGACAGCCGTCGGTGGGCTGCTCCCATCCACTGCACTGTTTCCTCAGCATCAGCTGCATCAGCACCGTGTGCTGAGTCACCGCTGCTCAGCCCTCCCACCCTGTGTGCATCTCCATGGCTGCAGCTCTGCTGTGGCCACTTGCTCCCTGACTGCCTGCTTGCTCCCTGCATTGCTTCAGTCCCATCCCCTCCTGGCAGTGGGATCAGCTCAGGCTGCTGCTTTGCACTCCCTCATCCCCGCACAGAAAGGCACGAGTCCCCTTGCTGCTTCTGCACACACGAGTCTGGGTTGGGGGTGTTTTGTGGCTCTTTGTGATAAATTAGTAGATAAGAGCTTTTAAAATTGGTTTGTTCGGCTGTTTGTTAATGCAGTTGTTGCTGTGCAGATGCGTTGAGCTGTGCTCAGAGTTCCACTGTGGCCTCGAAGGGCTGCGGATGAAGTTATTCAGCTGGTTCCAGGAGGTCTTACAAAGCAGTGTGATGTCCCCATGAAGCCCTTCCTTGTAACAGTGGCAGCTGAATTCAGTTCTGAGTTCGGAGCTTTCCTGGTGGCATCCCATGCAGCTGCGTGCAGGCTGTGCCCGTGGGGCTGTGCTGGGTGGCACTGAGGCCTTTGCAGCATCTCCTTGTGGTCAGTTCAGCTCTTTCTGCTCGGTGTTGGTGCTGTGACAGTGTGTTGTTCCATGTGACAGTGCTCTTCTGGAACCTGAGACCTACGCGGCTCCCGTTGTTTGTTTGGGGCTCAGAGTGGCCTTGCTTTCTTCCTGACCTCGCAGCTCCCTGTGCATGCTTGCAGCAGGGGCTGTCCTGGTGCTCGTTGCGTGCACACATCCAGCAGTGCTCAGAGCAGCGCTGTGTGTTGCAAAAAGTTACAGGCAGTGGTCCACAGTTCCCCGTTATGTGACTGTGCTGGAAACCCAGTGCAGATCCAGCTCTTGGGGCTGCGGGTAACGCAGCAGTTTGCATCCCAACTGATGTTGGGAACTGCCAGAACTTCCCTTCCTGGAGCACTGTGCATTGCAGAGGCCTGCTGACCAGCAGCAGAGCTGGGTTGCTTTCTGCTTCCAACCTGCATCAGCCCCGGGTGCCCCAGTGTCCCTATCGATGCACGCAGCCGTTGTTTCTAATCCAGTCAGCTGATCGATGGAGAGCAGCGTGCAATTAATTGTGTGCTGCTCTGCTCTGTGCCCGTTCCCATTGATCTGGGTGGGTTTGTGGCTCACTAGCTGCAGCCCAGGAGAGGCCGTGACAGCAGCGTCCTGTTCTTGCCTGCCTGCTTTGTAGCCCAGCTTTAAAGGGAAGCAGTTTCAGAGCGCGTTGCATTTCTTCACTGCGGGGCTCCTTTGGCCATGGGGCTCAAGGAGAAGCTGCGTCTGCCTGACCTGTCCGCTGCCATGTTCTACTTGTGCTGTTTTGGTTCTCATGCAGATGGAGGGAGCGAGGAGCCGCCAGACCGAAGACAGGCAAGTGTAGACGCCCGGCAGAGCCGATCTGGGCAAGGTAATGGCTGCTGCTGCTCTCCTTCGGGGCCTCGCTTCTCCGTGCGCTGCTCTGTGTCCGTCTGTTTCTCGCAGCCCTCGTGATGGTCTTCAGCCTTTGCAATCCCTGCAGCTGCTTCGACCCCCAGAACTGTTTGGAGTTTGCAGGAGCTCGTGTCGCTTTGCAGCACGGCCGCACCGCGTCCCCGCGCGCGGGATGAGCTCTGTGCCGCTGTGCAGTGTCAGCAGCGGAACTGCTTTGCTAACGTAGGAGCTGTTCTCATCTGGAAGCAGAGCTGTCAGCCCCCTCGTTCCTTTGCAGTGTTAACTGTGGGGGCTCAGCAGTAGCCTGCATGCAGCAGCGTTGGCTCTGTCGTTGTGGTAGAGCACAGCAGGAGTGGTTCTTTTGCAGCGCATGGAGCTGCTGCTGCCGCTTCCTTCTCTGATGCTCTGTGTGATGTTCTGTTTGTTTGGGCCGTGTCAGTGCAGATTCGGGGCAGGGGACCTGCTTGGCTTTGTTTTGTGTTGTCTTTTTGGTTTTTTTTTTGCAATTTTTTCCTCGCTAAAGTGACCATCTTGGTGGTGTGTGCCCTGAGGCCGTGCTGGATGCGTGCCCTGGGTTTGCAGGGAGGTGTGGAGCAGCACAGCTCCTGCCATGCATGGATGCTCTCAGCCCAGTTCACGGTGCTCACAGGATGGGCTGAGGGCTCCAGCTGCACAGGAATGAGCTCTCCAAGCAGAGTGGGAGCTCATCTTCCTGTTGGGTGTGCTTCCACGTGGCTGTGTGCAGCACCCCACTCTTTCATTGCGTGATCCCTAACGTTGTGGCTGTTCCTTTGTTCCCGTTGCTCAGCTTTCCTTTGCTTTAGGCAGGCACTGGTGCTTGGGCAGAGCTCTGTGCATCCTGATGCCATACTGGCACCAGCACTGTTCTCCCTGCCGGTGCTGGTGGATGGTTGGGGGTGGGCTGCACAGTGAGCAGTGCTGCTGAGCTCACCAGGACCCCAGATCGTGCTATGCAAAATTAAAGCTGGGGATAAATGATGCTCCACTCGCCCTTAAAGGGATATGCTCAACAGGAGCATTCCTCTGAGTGCTTCATTAAAGCAGCATGAAATGAATAGAAAAGCATTGCTGTCCAGCTCAGTTTGTGGCTGTAAGGACGATCTCTAAGGGATAAAACTCATCAAGCCAATGTACCTGAGTGTATGGTGAGGAGGAGAGCAGAGGTCATGGTGCTGAGCTGTGGGCAGCAGGCACTGAGAGCTGAAACCCGGCCCCTGTGGGACTGCCGTGTGTGTAATCTCATTATGCTTTTGGTAATATTGAAAACATCTTGTGGTGCTTCAGTCATCCCATGTTGGGCTCTTGCGTGCATCCTGTGCTGCCAGGCAGAGCTGGGGCAGCTGCTAATGCCAAAAACCAGAGGGCTTTTGGTTTGTTGGTGTTAAATTCACACCAAATGCAAGTGAGAAAAAACCCAAACAAATAGTTCACGCTGCTGCTGTTTGCAGTCTGAAGAGCAGCGCTGGGATGCTGTTGGAGAAACACAGTTATTTCTTTGCGGGAAGGACCACATCTGGGGGAGTTGAACCCAAACCCGTGGAGCCTTCCCCCCCATCAGTGTGCTCTCTCTTTGTGTCCCTCCCAGGCACCTCAACAGAGAACGACTGTGCTTTCGAAGCAGACTACGCCATCCCGCCGCTCCCCGTGACCGAAGGTATGCAGCAGTTTCGGATTATGGAGGGCATGTCCCGCTCCCTTCCATCCTCCCCCTTACTCACACATCAGTCTATCAGTGTTCGGCTCCAACCCGTGAAGAAGTTGCCTGGTAAGGACTTTAAATAACGTTCGGTGGGGGCTTTTTTGGTCCGTCGGTGCAAAATGTGTAAGAAAGCGTTGGTTACGCGCAATGGAAAGCGTTCCCAGCAGCTGTATAAGAACGTTATGCTGCAAGTTTGGAGGCTGGGAGAGAGCATCGGGACAGTGATGATGCTGTGTGGCAGAGGGATCTTTATAGAGATGTTTATGTTGCTGCACTGTTTTGTTTAACTGATCTCCTGGGAGTTTGGGCTGGAATACCTGACCATGTAAAAGCAGGTGGGTTTCCCAAAGCAGCTGGTGCTTAGCAGCCATGGAAAAGCCCAACGTTTCCCTACTGGTTGGAGTTTTGGGAAGCTTGCTTCTTGCCTGAAATCAGACGTTCCTCTGTGCCCGTATTTAAATTGACCAGCCATGGTGTTGTATTATACTGAGGGAACCCTCCAGACCGATTTTTAGCCAAAATCCTTGAGTCTGTGCTCGCTGCAGGCTGGCCTGCTGTGCTTCATGCCCTGCTGTTCCTGCCCACTGGTGAAAGGAGAAATTGAAAAGGGCTCAGTGCTCGCAGGTCCAGGCTGAGAGGTGTCCTCTTTAATGTGTTTCTTTCTGCTGTTGTAATGGCTCGTGGCCCGAGTCATGCCCATGTCCCGTGGATGGTTCAGCCCCAGCTGCCATCTCACATCTCTTGCCAGCACGTCATCCCCCTCATGGAGCTTCGTAGGAACCCTTAGAGATGAAGGGGACCTCTGAAGGCGTCCAGCCCAATCCCTCTTCTGGTGCTGCTGTTCTCTGCAGTGTGCAACAGGAGATAATGCTGTGGCTCTGAGTGGGGTAGGAGGTGGAGTGCTGGCTCTGGTCGGTGCCCATCTGGATGTGCATTCAGCAGAGGGAGAGCAGAAGCTGTGGAGTTAAATCTGCTCCCATGCATACGTCTGCTCACCCAGCACCGTGAGACTGCGCTCTGTGAAGCATTTCGTTTCTGTGAGTAATTAGGGTTGTTGATGTGAGACACTTGAGATGAGGTGGAAGCAGGTAGCTGACGAGCCTGGAAACCTTACAGGTCGCCTTCCTGGCTCTGTGTTAGCTGCCAGCTCTTCCTTCAGAGCTGCGTTGTAGTGGGGACAGCCCTGTACATCCCTGGGAGACCCATTGGGAAGGTGGGTGCTTTGCACTTGGGTGTTTTTCCGCCCCTTTAAATGCCCCATCCCAAGCAGAGCCAGCACAGCCTCACATCTCATGCTCTGCTGTTGCACACACACGTCTTGATGTTTGCAGTGGAGCTCCGACATACTTAAAATTCAAAGCGTGCGTCTGCGTGTCGCTGGATTAGTGTGATTTTTGTAATTATTAGTTTAATTTACTGCTGGTACGGTGAAAGGGAGGTGTGTATTTCACATCCTCGTGCGGTCATGAGAGGAATTTGTTTGCTTTCATTGAGGTAACGTGTAAAGGAGAAGCAGGGTTGTTCCGCTGGTTGTTATTTGTTGCACTTAGGACATCTCCTCGCCCATTTCTTCACTTTCTCATGTTTATTACCCATCCAAGAGCTCCCAAACGCTGAGCGTTCCTGCAGCTGCAGGCAGAGGGGAAGGAAAATCGATGAGGAATTATCTAATTGCTTCGTGCTCTGTGCAGCAAACCCATCCATGTCATCGTGTCCATATCTGTGGTGCTCAGACAGCAGGACGGTGCCCTTCATGGCATAGCACGCTGTGTTGGCTCTGTGCATTTTCCCCCTGGAGATGCAGGGTCAGTTGCAGCAAGGCCCAGCTGTGCCACGCTCCTGCTTTGCGCTTTCTGTGGCTCTTCAGGGAGTGGAGGGGGAGAGATTGGCTCCCAGTTCAAGGGCTGAAGTGCTGCAGGTGCCTCTGGGGTTGAATGCCCGCGTTCCCTGCAGGAGGAGCAGCACCAACAGGGCAGGAAGGCGGCTGTGGGGGTTGACCCTCTCCGTGGGCATCACCAGCATCCCTTCATTAGGGTCCCCTTTAGAACGGGAAGTGAGGCTGTGTAGCACAGAGAAGCTTGTCCAGTCGGCACTGCAGCGCTGTGTTTATTTTGATGTCAGCTTTCGAAGCGGTGGATCCTCTGATTTGTTCACGGGTCAGCATTGTGTCCACAGCACAGCTGTGATTTCCTCCTCGTGTTGAAAACCATCCCGTGGTGCCATGATTTCCACAGCAGAGGGCTGCCTTGCTCGCAGGCAGCCTGCTCCCTCAGTTTGCTGGATGTATCAACCTGCTGCGGGGCTGGTGGATATTCAGCATGGCTTCAGTTTCCCCTCTGCTGGATTAATGAGAACCTGAGGTTGCACTAAGGGGTGAAGTAACAGCAAAATTGATGTTCTCTGTCCCCTTCTGCATTTGCAGCAGTGGGGCAGCAGTGCCTGAGGATGCTTTGGAGCAGTGTAAGCCACTCTGTCGCTGCATTTGTTCGGTTTGTTAGGAAGCCCAGTGGGAAGCATGTCTGAAAAGCAGCACTAAAGCACCAAACAAACCCAAAGCAGCGCTTGCAGCTCAGGTGAGCGTGCAGAAAGCGCCGTTCTGGTTTCCCTGCAGGCACATTGATGCTTGGAAAGTGGCCGTGCTTGATGTGCAGCACTGTTACACCTCATTGCACAGTGCAAACAGGGCAGTGCATCGCATCCCCTGGAGGAGGCACTGCTGTGCAGGGGATGTTGCAGAGATGGTGGTGTGGGGTGCTGTCCTGAGCCCCACCCCTGGGGCTGGATGTGCCATTCCCATGTGCACACTCGGGGGTGTTCTTATTCCTCACTGTCCTTGGCTATTTTGAATGTTTCTGTTGGGTAACAGGTTGCAAGCTGAATTCTTTCTTGAGTGGGAGCGTTGCTATAGGCTTTAAATAGTGCATGCTGAGCAGGGCTTTCAGAGCGACCTGTTCGTCAGCTCTCAATGCAGGAGCTGCAGCTCCTGTGCTTGCAGTGTGCTGTGTGTGCATGCATCAGGTGAAAGACATTGACAGCAGCATAAAAGAATACGTATTCCCCCTGGTAGTGCAAGATAACGTGTTTTTCTCCATGGATAACAGTGTAAAATAGTGTGTTTTTCCCCTCCGTGCTGCAGCACAGGGTCTGAACCTTGTCTGTGCCTTAGCTCGCTATAGCAGCTGTGCACTGAGCTGCCTTGCAGTGCACCCATGCACCTGGGGATGCTCCGTCCCCAGCTGCAGGTTGGTGCATCACAGAGCTCCTTGGGCGAGCACAAGCCTTCCTTTGGGGCACCATCAGCTCAGTGCCATTCCCTTTGTCATTTCTCGAAGCATCCTGCTTGGAAAGCACCACAAAACCACCTCGCTCCGCTGTGGTCTGTGCAAGGCTCCCCACACATGCACCTCCTGCTTCCAGCTGAACAATGCCGGCTGCAGAGCGAGGAGAAGGGGACGCTGCAGCTTTAAAGCATCCGAGGGCCGACAGCCTCTTGGTATAAATTGTTCCCAGAATCCATGTCACAGCTCCTTATATGGGGCTGCTTTTTTTCTCTCCGTTGCCATGCCAACCGCAGCACTGCACCATTCATCGGCTCTGGTCCTGGGCTGCATCGCTGCCCCTCTGCTCACTCCGAAACGTTCCGGGAGCGTCGGTGGATCGTTGGCCCCACGGTGCTGTGCCATCGTTTCACAGCTCTTTCCACAATTGGCTCAGGAAAAAGAAAAAAAAAAAAAAAAAAAGGCAATTTAAATGCCGGCAGAGCGAGAAACGGTGTAGAAATCCTTCTGTTTTCCCCCAAGGGAGGCATGTAGTCTACGTTTGCTGCAGCATTCTGGAAGGAAGGAAGGGCTCTTCAATAGCGAGAGGATTAATGAAGAGAGGGAGCCGTGTCTGAATGCTCCTGGAGCCATCTCAGAGCCCACTCCGTGGGGACAGCCAGGACGCAGAGGTGATGTGCACTGGGGGGCACTGAGCTGCCGTGGGGAGCAGGAGCCGTCACCTGCACCGCAGCCCTGGGCTGACGGCATGGAGCTGCACGGGGTTGGGTGGAGGGTATGGGCTGTGTATCCAGGCTGTGGATCCGAGTTGTGGGTCCAGGCTGAGGGTGAGTCTATTCTGTGGGTCTGGGCTTGCAGGTCCAGGCTGTGAGTCTGCGTTGTGGGTCTGATCTGTGGGTCCAGGCTGAAGGTCTGAGCTGTGCGTCTGGGCTACAAGACAGGGCTGTGGGGCTGGGCTGTGCATCTGCTCTGTGGGTCCAGGCTGCAGGCTTGGGGTGCTCTGTTGCCTTGGGACCCGCTGCCCTCCTGCTGCAGCATTGCATAGTTGTGGGTGCTGGGAGAGAAAACAAAGCCCTGTGAATATCGGCACGGCTCTCTTGCATGCACTTGCATTGAAATTGTGGGAGGCTTTGCTTGGGCTCCTTTAGCTCTGCAGAAAATTGATGTAGAATAAGAGGGCTGAGTGCTTGGTGCTGCCGTGGAAGCCATTAGGTGGCTTGTGGTGTAAGGGCAGGTTTTGCTGCTTTGGATGTTTATCTTTTGGTCATCGCAATAGTTTTACATAACCCCGAGCTTGTCTCCTGCTCAGAGAGGTGAGAAGGATTGCAACGTACAAAATATAAAATGAATGTGCACCGAAAAACATTCCACTTTCTCAGTGTTGTTCCCGAAGTAGAACAGATCTACTGAGGAGCAGGCTGAAAATAATCCACCAGGGACATCAAGAATGGTATTTTTGGCTTTAGAGCAATGGCATCAGGATGAGGAGGTGTTTAATTGGTGCTGCTGGGAAGAACACTGGTACAGCAGTGATCGTTTGCAAGGTGCAGTTTGAGGAATAGCACCTGGTGCTGGTGCTGCACTTGCTGTCACTCCTGGGTGGTTCGGTGCCATAGTGATTGCAGCACGGTCACATTTTCCCTGTTGCTTTCCATAGCTGTCACTGTGGCAGCATGGCATGGGTTGTGTTGGAGTGGGGGTGGAATGGAGGCCTGCTCCTGGCGAGCCCAGCAGCGTTCAGTGCTGCCTGCTTCGGGTTGCCACCTTTATCAAGATGCATCATTTACTTTCCATTTAATTTTCCCTAATCCATCGCCATCCTCAGCAATCTGGAGGCTTAGCACAACCCAGAACCTTACATAATGTCAGAAGGGAGACTTAACTGCATCTCAAAAAGGGAGGCAGAGGATGTGCATGCAGTGATTTCAGCCCCTGTATTCTCATCCTGCCCTGTACCCCAACCTGGGGTGGCACGTGCTGGGCTGGGGGCTCCTCTTGTGTCAGCTCCCACTGTTCTTCCATAGGAATCCATCCCTCACATGTGGACTCGTGATTTGCTGTGGCACAGTTAGGGTGGGACCCAGCTGAGCATGCACAGCTGGAACAAGCATGGGAACGCATTGCATATGAAGGAACTGGTGAAAATCCTAAAGCAGCATTAGCACATGTTTTCTAAGACAAGAGCCACGTTCTGCAGAGCAGAAGTCACACTGGGGCTGTGCACAGAGCCTCGTGTTCCTGCCAGGACCTTCCTGGTTTGCTCTTCCTTTCCTGGCTGAGGGATGTGTGCAGTGCATGGATAACATCATCGCTGTGTCACAGCTGGGGAGGGAGCTGGTGGCTTTTGGTTCCTGGTGCTTTGTGTATGGCTGAACTGAGGGGGAAGGCTGGAGGTCGGTGCTCAGTGCAGTAGCATTTAACACACCCGTCACCCCGAGCTCTGCTGCCTGCTCAGGAGCTCGGAGCCAGAATCCTGTCCTCATCTCACACCCGTGCTGCACAAAATGGAGCATCTGTCATCGCTGCGCTTCTGCTGGGTGGGAATTTCCAGGCGTAGCGATGAGGTTCCTCGGGCTGGAGGAGGTGTTATGGGGAGCAGGGACGTGGGGTTGGACGGGGAGGAGGTGCTGCGGTGATGTGGGGTTGGATCAGGCTGCCCACTCCCACGGCACTTCCCAGCAGGCGTGGGGTGCATCGTGTGCTGAGCAGAGGGCCTCAGAGCATGGCTTTGGGAGCAACCCGTCCCCAGCTGGGCTGGGTGCTTCCTCAGCCCTGCTGCTGTGTCACAGCTGCTGTGTGAGCTCGGCCTGTGCCCTGTGCAGTCACCCTGAGCTGTTTGTGGGGATGTTTGCCCCGAGACCGGCCACTGCTTCTGCCAAATGATGAGGGCTGGTTGTATCCCACCAGCGCTGTGCTGTGGGGTTGGCACCACAGTGGGTGATCATAGAATGGCTTGGGATAGAAGGGACCCCAAGGATCATCAAGTTCCAACCCCACTTCCACAGGTAGGGCCACCAACCTCCGTATCTGGGATAGACCAGGTTACCCAGGGCTCCATGCAACCTGGTCTTTAACAGCTCCACGGATGGGGCATCCGCAGCCTCTCTGGGCAGCCTGTCCCAGCACCTCACCACTCTCTGTAATGAACTTACCCCTAACAACCATTCTAAACCTTCCCTCCTTGAGCTTAAAACCATTCTCCCTTGTCCTATCACTGTCTACACTTGTAAACAGTTGATTCCCCTCCTGTTTATAATCCCCTCTAAAATACTGGAAGGCTGCAGTGAGGTCTCCTCACAGCCTTCTCTTCTCCAGGCTGAACAGTCCCAGTTCCCTCAGCCTGTCTTTGTAGGGGAGGTGCTCCAGCCCTCTGATCGTCTTCATGGCCCTCCTCTGGACCCTCTCCAGCAGCTCTGCATCTTTCCTATATTGGGAGCCCCAGACCTGTATTCAGTACTCCAGATGGGGCCTCACTAGGGCAGAGCAGAGAGGGACAGTCACCTCACTGTCCCTGCTGGACATCCCTCTTCTGATGGAGCCCAGGACACCATTGGCCTTCTGAGCTGCAGGAACACGCTGCTGGCTCACGGTCCATTTGTCATCCACCAGGACCGCCAGGTCCTTCTCCACAGGGCTGCTCTCAAGGAGTCTTCCTCCCAGTCTGTGTACATATCTGGGGTTACTCCAACCCAAGCGCAACACGTTGCGCTTTGCTGTGTTGAACCTCACGGGGTTCACGTGGGCCCATCTTTCGAGTTTGTTCAGGTCCCTCTGGATGGCTTCACTTCCTTCTAATGTGTCAGCTCGAGTAATTGGCAGTGTGATGCCATGTGCTGATGCTCCCTGCCCTGACTGCTGTCCAGATGGGGCTGAGCTGGGGGCAGAGGTGGATCCATGGCTCTGCATGGCTGCTTCAGGCCCTGCTCCATGGTGGCTCCCACTGCTCGTGCCATTATGTAGTTCTGTCCTCAGACCGTGGCTGCATTAACAGAGTGTCCTGTGTCAAAAGGGACCCGCAGGGGTCAGAGTGGTACCAAGGATGTCTTTGGCCTCGTGTTCCCATGTATCTGCTTACCTCTGTGCCGTAAACCTTTGGCAAACAGTCCGTGCACCTCAGAATAGGAAATAGTGTAATCCGTCCCTCTGCTGTGCTCTCAGCCAAGAAATAGCACCGTGCTTGTTACCAGGATGCGGCTCGTGGTGGGTTTCTCCAAGCAGATGATGCGTGTGCATGCGTTTTGAAACCAGCTGCTTTCTTATTTGGGCGTCAGCTTTTTTAGTAGTTGAAAGAAGTGGCCTTAAAATATCAGCTCGTGGCTGAACTGCGGCACAGCCGCCCTCGGTGCTGCCGCCTCCGCGCGGACATGGGCAGCGAAGACAACGCGTCCCACAGCGAAATGGAACAGGAGAACAATCAGCTTCAATGCATCTGGTGTGATACTTTGACCAGAGAAGGGAAAGGGAGGGATCCTGATTTTGTAGGATCATCGAATAGATGGAAGGGACCTGTAAGGGTCCTCTGATGCAGCTGCCCTGCACTGAGCAGGGTCATCCACACCTCCAGGTCCCCCCACCAGCCTGACCTTGGGGTCTGCATGGATGCTCCCCCGCACCCCTCCAGCTCTCTGGGCAAAATTCCCAGCACTGACTCCTTGTCTTTAATAGACCAGGTGTTTAGGCTCCTGGAAAGTGTTGTAACCAAGTGCTGTTTGACACAGCCTGAGGACGTTCCCTGCAGAAATCCTCCTGTCCCTTGGAGCAGACCCTGTGGATACCGTGTCCCAACCCATACAGAAGGGGCAGGGGCTGCTGGTGGCTGCCTGATGTCCCTGCAGCCCGCTGATGGTCAATTCTAAATGTGGTCATTTCTTATCATAGAGCCATGCACTCGTTAAGGTTGGAGAAGACCTGTGAGATCATCCATTCCAGCTTCCAGCCCATCCCACAGTGCCCACCTTCCTCCATCCGCCCAGTCTGAGCTCCAGGATCGTGTTCCTGACTCAGTCAGGTTGTACAGGCAGAGGTGTGGAAGTGGGATGGGAATTTTGGGAGGGATTAGAGCATTCCTCAAAGCTTTTCTTCACGCAGGAGTGGAGATGCAGCTCGGTGCCCACTGGGGCTGCTCTGGAGCAGACAGATTCACACGCAGGCAGGTTGCATAAGGGGATGAGAATAACTCCACGATGTCTTCTAGTAAAGGGATTGCTTCGCAGAACATACGGACTTTCTTTTGTCTTGTATCACATCTGTTAGAAGTTTCTATTTGGGAAGAAGGCATTTCTGCATGTATAAGTAGGTGGTTGTGTTGAAATGTGCTTGCTGATGGCCAGGTACCCAGCTCTGCTGTGCAGTATGGGCCTAAACACTGCGCTTTCAATTTATTTATCATACAATCGTAGTATGGTTTGGGTTGGAAGGGACCTTTAAGGTCATCTTGTTCCAACCCCTCTGCTATGGGAGGGGCTGTATTTATATGCCCACTTCTAAAGTTCTGCTTTCGTGTTTACATCCAGCATGCTTAGCATACAGCGTGGTTATCGCAGCTGCAAAGACAAATTGATTTCAAGAAGAAATAAGGAACCTTGTCCTTCCCCAAATCCCCACCTGTAGGTGATTTATGATGGGCACCTCTGTGTGTTCCGACAGCTCAGTACTGGCAGTGCTGTGTCGGTGGTAGTTAAGCAGGCTGGGGGAGTTTGCAGCACCCACCTCGATGGTTTTCAGGTGGTGAGCAGCAGGAGCATGGAGCGTTGCTGTGGGTGACCCCAGAATGCTGCACTGTGCACAGAGAGCAGCAGGAGTGCAGGAGCTGCTGTCTTCATGGGGTTCTGGTGTTGGCTCAGAGTCCTGGGAGCTTCTGCTTTGGATTTTGGTCTCTGTGTTGGTAAACTCAAGGTGAGGAGCTTTGTTTTAGGGATAGAGCAGTCCCTGTAGCTGCTGCCGGCAAAGAAACATACATCTAAAATAGGTTCCTATCACACAACATTGTGTGCACACCAGTGTAATTACAGGGCTGCCTTTATCAGCTGAACCAACGGCGTTAGTTTTAGCATAGCAAGATTTGAACGACTGACAAATACATAGTTAAATCACTTCACCTGTTTGCATATTTTCACTTCATTGTAATTTCTGTCAGCCCATCCTCTGCACAGTCCTGTTTGGTGAGCAGCTGTGTGCTTCAGCACGGGGCTCTGTGGCACTGGAGTGTTCAGATATCTTCATCCTGGCCTTGCCTGGCTGCTGTGGCCCTGTGTGATGGCAGGGATGTGCTGTGGGAATGAACTGGGGTTCATTTATGCTTTGCTCCCAGCCTTGGCCCTGCCACATCTGTGCAAACACTTCAGTGTGGCTGTATAACCGGATGCCTACCTTTGATCATCCCTGGCTTGTTGTAAAATATTTCAATAACGCATCAATATTCAGGCTTTCTTGCATTGCTGTCTAGAGCAGATAAATCCCTTTTGTTGTTGTTCTTCAGATCCCTTGCAGGACTTCCCTCTAAACTGGGGAGGTACGGATTTGAAGGATGGACTGTTGGACGGATTGAGAACTGGTTGGTTTGTTGTAGCTGAAGGGTTGTGGCCAACTGTTCTATGACTCGGTGGGGGTTGGACACAAGTCGTGTTCCCCAGGAGCTGATCTCGGGACCAGTGCTCCTCAACATCTTCATCAGTGACGTAGCTGATGGAATTGAGAGCACCCTCAGCAGTTTGCAGACACCGAGCTGAGCAGTGCAGTCGACATGTTGGAGGGACAGGAAGCCATCCAGAGGGAGCGTACAAACAGGAAGGGGAACGGCTGTTCACATGGGTTGGTAGTGGTAGGACAAGGGGGAATGGTTTTGAACAGAGACAGAGGAGACTGAGGTTAGATATTGGGAGGAAGTGTATCACTGAGGGCAGTGACACACTGGAACGGGTTGCTCAGAGAGGCTGTGGATGCTCCGTTCCTGGAGGCATTCAGTGCCAGGGTGGATGTGGCTCTGGGTGGCCTGCTCCAGTGGTTGGTGACCCTGCCCACAGCAGAGGGTTGAAACTACATCGTCTTTGAGTTCTTTTCCAACCCAGGCCATTCTGTGATTTTGTGCTGCAGCATCACACTGACTTGCCAGGTCACATATTCACGTCAGCAGAGCTGGGTGTAAATGGAAATGGAAGGAAGAGCTGTGCAAAAAAAAAATGAATAGAGGAACAGATACTCCGTGCAGAACACTGCTGCTGGCAGAGGTTGTGCTGCACATGCTCATTTCTTTGGGAGGAATCACCAGTGAAATGTTTGGTATTGCTTTTCTTCAGTGCCCTGAGGTGAATGATGCTGCGTTAAGTGCTCCGGTCGCTTCCCACAGCCCAGTTGGATCAACATGTGATGAAAAGCCCCAACACTAAAGCAAAAATGCCCCACAGGGCACTGCAGTGACACTCAGCATTCAGAGGAGGAGAACACGGTTGGAGGAAACTCTCACGTTCCAAGGAAATCTGGGAATCGGTTTTTCCTTTCTTTGGTCCTCCTGAGCTCTGTCCTGCAGCAGCTTCCTACAGAGAAGAGGAAAACGTGATTCCTTCAGTTCCTGTCCTCTTTGCTCCGAATTTCTCTCATGGAAACTGATCTGGAAATCTGAGTTCTGTGCTTCCCCAGTTCAGCCTTCGGGTTGGGATAATGGGCACGCTTCCTATTTCCAAGCAGCAGTTTAACAGGGTTACCCTTAATTTGATCGCAGGGACCGAAGTGCTTCACTTCTTTCCTTAGAACAAAGTCCCCTCACTGCGTATCCAGGTCACCTTGGGCAGCTGTGCTCATTTTTGGCCCCCGAGCTGCTGAGAGCTGCCAGGGGCTGAATGGCAGCGCCGCGCTCCAGCACGCGTCTTGGGTTGCTCTCTCCTCTCATCTGCTTTAAATTTAACTTTTAATGAAGCAAAACTGTTGGGGAAGGGGAGGAGGGAGGTGAGGAACGTTTCTGCGGCAGCACTCCCGTTTCTGCCATTCAGAGGATTCCGTGGGTTTTTGAGCAGAACGTCCGTGGGCTGAAAATGCTGACGGCGTCATCGCATCCCGGAGTCCCAGGTCTTCATCCCCCACTTTTGTAGTTTGTAACCAGAGTCTGAAACATGAAAAAGGCACTGAATGTATAGGGTTGTCTGCAGGCCTCTATTTGGGAAGCTGAAGCGAGCAGCGCTGGCTTCTTCTTCATCTTTCCTCCTCCCTCTGAGTGCCACAGGGAACACGCATGGAATTTGTACTCAGCTGATTCAGAAGATCCTGAGAAGGAGAATTTTAGATGGGAAATGACGTGGAGAACTACCGCTGTGACACAGCTCTGAGCCGTCAAAACCAATCTCCCAGGTTTGGATGGGAAGATGAAAGCACCGTCCCCTCCTCCTGCAGCATCGGTACTTGAGATGCTGCTGCTCAGATCTGTTTTCCCTGTGGAGATAAAGACTTCTTTTGGTAGTCCATGTTGGAAGTAGATTTATCAACAGGGAAAGAAGGACACTTTCCTCCCTCCCTTCCCCTTTCCTCCCTCTCGTCCCCTTTCCTCCCTCTCATCCCCTTTCCTCCCTCCCTTCCCCTTTCCTCCCTCCCTTCCCCTTTCCTCCCTCTCATCCCCTTTCCTCCCTCTCGTCCCCTTTCCTCCCTCCCTTCCCCATGTTAGCGTGTAATGTCATTATTTTAAGCTAGATTTTTTAAAACCTATATGATCTCTAAGGTCCCTCCCAGCCCTACCCCCACTGCTGCTCTGGTTGCCACTAACAGCTTTATTCACGCTGCAGTAAAATGAACCACGTGCTGTCTGCTTTCCCCTTCCTGTGACTCTGACCCTCAGCAGAACTGGAAGCAGTGTGCTTCTGTGGGGTGTAGGCATGGAGGTGTGCAAACTGCAATCAGAGCACAGAGTTAATTAGTGCAGATCCACTGTGCCCGCAGCGCTTTGTTCCATCAGGTCATGCCACGCTTATAGCTCTTTTTTTTTTTTTTGTATTAGCAAATCGTTCCTTTCAGAGCAAAACTGAGCTTAGTAAATGAAGCCTTTTGGTGATCCGTGGTAATTTCCTTTTATCAGTGCTTTTTCCTATAAAGAAAACCTTTTTTTTTTTTTTTTCTTTTTAAATGCTAATTCATCTATAAATTTCATGACAGTAAGAGAATGCAGGAGAATTATGACTCTCAGCAGGCTGAAGCACAGCACCGTGCTAGTGGAGTTAAAGTGATTATTCAGGAGGAGTAGAGGCTTGCTGGTTTTGTTCCATTTTTATTTGGTAGCTTCATTGCAGATCACTGCTTTTGTTATAAGTCCATCTTTGCCTGTGCAGTTCACACCTTGCTGTTCTGGAGGTTCTTGGTGACGGTGTTACACTTGGTGGCCTCGTGAGTGCTGGGAAGAATTGCTGTGGAAAGAGGAGGAAGGAGGACATGGTTGCTCCTGGTGGAAGGTGGCCCACCTGCTGCACGAGGTTCATAAATAAGGCAGCTCGTTAAGCTTCGGAGAGCTCACCCTGGTGATGGTTTTGCATTATGCTGTGAATTCCTGTCCTGGGATGATCATCACTTCCCTCAAAGAGGAAAAACTCCTCTCAAAGTTGAGCAAAGTTTTATTTGCACTGAGGGGAGGGTTTGGGGGTTTTGCTGTGGTCAGCGGTGTGGAGTCCGGGTGGAGAGCTGTGAGCGGTGGTGTTCCCCAGGGGTCGGTGCTGGGTCCAGTCTTGTTCAGTACCTTCATGGACAACCTTGACAAGGGGATGGTGTCCACCCTCAGCAAGTAGGTGACAATAGAGAGCTGGGAGGAATGGCTGACACGCCAGGAGGCCGTGCTGCCATCCAGCAGGACCTGGGTGATGGAGAGCAGGGCAGTAAGAAACCAGAGGATGTCTAACAGAAGCCAAGTGTAGAGTGTTGCACCTGGGATGGAGTAACCACATGCACCAGTACAGGTTGGGGGCTGACCTGTGAGAGAGGAGCTGTGTAGAGAAGGACCTGGGGGTCCTGGTGGGCGACAGGTTGGCCATGAGTGTGCCCTGATGGCTGAGAGGGACCCTGGGGTGCATTAAAGGAAGTGTGGCCAGCAGGTTGAAGGAGGTGATCCTCTTCCTCTGCTCTGCCCTGGTGAGGCCTCACCTGGAGTACTGTACCCAGTTCTGGTCTCCCTGGTACAAAACAGACAGGGATCTCCTGGGAAGGGTCCAGCAGAGGGCACAAAGATGGTACAGGGCCTGGAGCATCTCCCTGTGAGGACAGGCTGAGCGACCTGGAGATGAATGTTCTCCTTCGGCATTCAGATGAAAAATGACAAAACAGGTTTCCAGGTTTATGGCATTCCTGTCTTATTTTTTCCAGTAGACATCCAATGCCTGCAGGCAAACCTGTCAGATGATCTTCACTTGGACGTGGGACAGCAGCAGTGTTCTGCATGAGGATCCCCCTCTCACCCAGTGGGGTTACATAGGAGCGAGGGGATGCTCTGCCTTCATGAAGGTTACAGAAATTTGGAATGAAAGAGGCGACTGGGGGTTGGACTCAATGATCTCTAGAGGTCCCTCCCAGCCCCTGCATTTCTGTGATTGCTCTGTGCCCCTTCCCAGAGAGGACGGTGTTGATGTGAGCTTTACCCAGCAAGCAGTTGTGTTTGGGCAGGTCCCTCAGGTTGGGCTCTTTTCAGTCGTGTGCCCTTTCTGAGCTTTTCTCATTTTTTTCCTTCCTCTTTGGCTTTGTAGCTCAGTAGTAGTGCAGAACATTCAGTCGCAGCCCAGTTGTGGTCATTAACATCTCCGACCATGAGAAGCAGTTCTTTTCAGTGGAGCATTGCTTGGATGTCACAGCAGAAGTGTACAGCTCTGGCGTCGGCCTGGAGCAATGAACTCAGGATGTGCTATCGCAGTTGTAAGGATGACTGCTAGCTGGGGCTGCAGTAAAGCAGCTGTACCAAACCTCACGGGCAGAAGTGCAGCTTCACGTGAAATATTAGCACGTGTCTCTGTGCAGAATCATGGTTCCCAACAGCTTTCTGACCCCGGCAGCTATCGACACATTTGTGCCTACATCTGGCACCCGACCGTTCTGCTTTACGTGCGTGAGAGCAAAGCCTGTCCTGAGGTTCAGCCCCAGATGTGGTGTTCAGGGCAGGAGGATGCTGAATGTGAGTGGTGCACAGGAGGGCTGTCGCACTGAGCAGTGCAGGCAGGAGTTGGGAGAGCAGCTTTTCAAGTTGGCCTTTCACTTCAATGGGCAGTGAGCGCAGCTGGGAAATGCAGCCCCGTCACCTGCACACAGCTTGCTCCCCGGTTCTGTTTCTCTGGTCTGGCAGAAATGTTTAAAACCTTTGTGATAAAGGCGTTCTAGAAATAATTACTGCACTAACAACAAAAAGGGGCACGGCACTTTGTGACTGAATTTCAGAGCTCAGTTCAGTGCTGTGTGGTGCTGGTGCTGCTTTGCTCCGGGGCACTTCGCCTTTTCCCGGCTCTTCCTTTCATTCCTTTGAACCATTTCTGGATTTGCAAGGGTCAAAGTGAAGCGCTCGGGTCTTCTCCTTCTGGGCAGCATTGATTTCCATCCGATCATCCCCAGGGAGTGCCGCACCTGTGGGATCAGACTTCTGCAGCGCTTCAAAATGGGTTTATTTTCCTTGTTCTGCATTGGAAGCAATCACTGAGTACGGAATTGATGCATTTGTTTCAGCATTTTGGACTTCAGTAACTGCAGCCCCATTGGGCTCTGCATCCCTCTCTGCCACCTCAGCCCTTTATATGGCAGAGTGCTATTTGCTTCCTATAAAAGTTGGGTTAAAGTGGGAAGGAGACAGGGAAGTGCTTTGGAACGTCAGGAGCGTGCCGCAGCCCTTCATGCTCTGCAGGCTGCAGCCTGGAAGTTTGAACCAGGGCCATCTCCTCTGTAAAGAATGCAGATAATGCTTTTTTATATATTTTTTTTTTCAGCAGAAAAAAAAAGGGGGGGGGGGGGGAGGTGGGTAACCTGATCTGAGTCTGACAGTGTCATTAAGTGCTTCCATCTGTTGCTTGCTGTTTCCCTTACTCATGAGCCCTCTTTCTCTCTCCCCCTCCTTCTCTGTAGCCCCTCTGAGGAAAGCAAAGTTTGTTGAGAGCCCTCGCATCCCCGAGTCCGAGCTCGGCTCACCAACGCTCTCTTCAGCACAGAAACTGGACGTGGATGCGTACTGCCCCGGTAAGCTGCGTGTGAAGGCGCTGCATTTGGAGAGGGGGAGTTGGCAGCTCTGGGCTGGAGGAGCACTGCAGTGCAGCTCTGTTTTATGGCTGGTGGATGGGAGCTGCACAGCCCCGCTGCGTTGAGCTGGCAGCACAGCACAGCGTTGGTTTCTCACTGCTGCCCATTCCCATGTGCTGCCTGCCACGTGCTGCAGGTGAGCTGTGTGGCTGCTCCCCCCTGGGGTAGCGCAGGAGGTGGGGAGTGTTGGTTATAGAAGGTGAAAGTGATCCAGTGAGCTTGAAATTTCATTTTTAATGCTGGCTCTCAGAGGGGCTGGAATGAGAACGCGTTTTGGAGCGATCGTTGCACGAACTGATGTGCAGCTGTGCAGTCTGGTTGAGCCTGCACCCAGGAAATAGTGCGGATGGTCAGAGCCTGTAGGGGGTTCACAGCTGGGGAACTGAGCGAGCCGTGCTTGGGGTGCAGACTTTGTTCAGTGTGCTTTGTTTGAAAGGGAGTTCTTAGATAAAAAAGCAGTCTCTGTGTTCAAAAGTGCCTCCTCCAGACCAGAGTTGCTGTGAAAAGTGCTCTTCCTTTGTCAAAGATCATGAATTACTTCAAATTTTGCTGTTGCAGCCCTTTCTGCTTCCAACTGAATAGCTTCTACTCCCATGTTTGTAATTGTAAGTAATTACAACTTGTTATGATTGCACCTGCAGAGAATTAAAGTTGTAAATCTGGCTTAAAAGCAGAAATCCCACATTCCCCACTCATGGCATCTCTCCCAGATGTGTGCCTCGGTCCTTCTGTCCCAGCTCCACGTGCCTGTGGTTTGGGGGTGCGCACCCTCCTGAAGCACGCAGTCCTGGGTGCTGATGGTGACATTATCTATTATTATTATATATATATATTTTGCCTTTTGATCTCCTTCTCTTACTGCCAGTGGAGTGATCTTAAAGGGGATGTGGGATTTCCTCGCGCCTTGAGGTGTCAGTGAAGAAACATGAGGCGTCATGAGGGAATAAAGAAGGGAGAGGAAAAGAGTGAGTTGCCATAGGGTGTGCTGCTGGGCAGCACTCCTTTGTTGTGACTGACACTGGGAGGGAATGTTCATGACAAACCTGGGAGAGCACTGAAAGGAATCCTCAGGGAAAGGATTTCTGGAGCTGTTCCTGGAGAAAAGGTGTGCAGTGTACAGGGATTCTGCTGTGTTCATAGACTCATAGAGTTGTTAAGGTTAGGAAAGACCAAAACCAGGTTGGATGGGGCTCTGGGCAACCTGGTCCAATTCCAGACCTGGAGGTTGGTGGCCTTGAGTGTGGCAGGGGGTTGGAACCTGGTAATCCTTGGGGTCCCTTCCAACCCAAGCCATTCTGTGACTCTTTGAGTCTATGAGGACCACTGGTATCACCAAGTCCAACCACTGAGCCATCACCACCATCCCCATCAACTTTGTGTGAGGGAAAGAACAGAGATCTGGACAGAGACAGCCTCTGATTGTAGGTGATGCCCATCTGCTGGTGGGAAGGGGGAGGAAGGTGGCTCGATCCCATCTGGGACTGTGGCAAAGCCAGCAGGCAGCACCTGGCATCAGTTCTCCAAGGAGTTCCAGCTCCTTTCCACAAAGCTGTTCTTGCTTTGTCCTGCTCAGTGATGCGTGCCTCCTGCGAGGGGTGACCTGAGCATCTGCAGGAACAGAATCGAGGAGCAGTGCTCGAAGTTGAAGGAAGAAAAAGACAAAAGGTTGGAGGTCTGCAGAAGCCGAGCACTGGGGTGGAGGTGGAGGGGTTTGCAAAGTGACCCCTGACAAGTGATGTCCTTAACTGCATGCTTAAAGGCAGTTTAAAACCCTCAGTAACCATGAGCAGAGAACATCTGCTCTGCACGTAGGAATGATCACTACAGTTTGAGGTGCCTGAAGGTGGTGCTCAGTGCTGTGTTAAAGCTGCAGGCCGATTTGGGGATGTTTTGGGGACATTTTGGGAGGTGTTTTCCTCAGCAGCCATCACTGCAGCCATGGAGAAGGGTTCCTTCATTGTGCTGCGGTGTGAATCGGTGTGCACTCACTGCTGGAATTGTGGAAGGAGCAGGAGGGGCCAGGCAGTGTCATGTGTGGGGAGGGCAGAAATACGTTTCTCAGTGCTATTTGTGTACATGTTTCTGTGACTGCACGGCCCTTAGGTTGGGGGTAACCCTGCCCTCCTGCATGTCCAGGTGCTGAAGGAGCTGTTGCTTGCCTCCTGGCTTGGTGCTGCCACTCTGTCCCCTTTCTCTTGTCCAAGCATGATGTCTCAGTTTGATCTCTGTGCTGTGGAGCCGTGCTGGAAGCACTCTGAGATGGATGGATGGTGCTTTCAGGGAATTGCCTTTCCTCTTAGATCCACAGTGGCAGTTGAGTTTTGTGTGATTTATTGCCTTGCCGTTGGGTTTCAAAGGCCAAGTGCATTCCGACGTTATCTTTTAATGAGATTAAATCCTTCTTCAGAAGAAGCAGTCAGGGGGTGTCTGCTTTCCTGAGGGTCTCCTTCCATTCCTTGAAGTGGGGTCCTTTTACAGAGCCCTGGACAGAGGGAGCTGACCTGGGGGTTTCTCACTGCCGTGCTGTTCCTGTTCATCCCATGGCTCCTTTCTCTCTTTGGGCCACAGAATCTCTGAGGCTGACATCTTCCTTCTGCTTCTTTCTTTTCTTCATGTAAAAATGTGAGGTTTTTCACTTCACAAAAGCATGAGCTTCTCTCAGACACAAACAGAACACCTTTTCCACGGGGGACAAGTGAACCAGAGCTACGCTTTGGGTTTTGTGTTGCTTTGCAGGCGGTAAGTCAAACAAAAATCTCCAAATAAAACATCAGCCAGCAGGATCCGTGTCTGACCTCTGTCACACCAGACGGTGACAGGCTTGGAGGAAGGCTGGGAGTGATCTAACCGACCACAGCCTGACAAATGCTGTTACTGGGGAGTCCTGTGGCTGGCCTGGCATTCTCCTGCCCACTGACCTGGAGGGAATGGGAAATCATTGCAAACAGCCCTAATTGCAGTGGTCGTGGCCATTCCCTGCTTGGTTGCTATGGGAGCCATCGATGTCTCTTGGGCTCGTCTTCGGAGGCCAGCACTATTTTCTGTCATGCTTCGAGGTGGGAAGAGCCTCACAAGCTGGGGTTCTGCATGTATAGAGCTCAGAGAACCATTGTGATTGGAGAAGAAGGCTTTTAGGGTCACCAAGTCCAACCATCAGCACATGCCCACCACATCCCTCCAGCATCCCATAAGACCATCAGTTTGGGGTTGGCTGCAGACCGCTCACTGCTGCTGGGCGTCTGTGGCAGCTTTGGACTGGAGGTGCATTTGGGCTTTGTGAAATGAGTCTTCATGTCCAAGTGGCCAAGGGTAGAGCTGGAAATAGCAGGGGTTCCGGGTCCTGTTGCCATATGTTTTGTCTGTTAAACGAGCTGAGATGATATGATGTTCTTGAAGCTTCCTGATGTGATCTGCAAAGCACCAGCTTCCCTTTGTAACCTCACATTTGGTTTCCTCTCTCTGTAGGGCAAACAGAAAGACTTCAGGTGGTCCAGAAATGCAGTGTAGGAGCACTCCAGCTCCGAAGCACCATGTGGCTTCCAGGACACGAGCTGGAAGGTGTGTTTGGCACAGTGCTGCTGTTGGTCCTGAAACCATCAGCACTGAGCCCTCGTTTTCACATCTGAGTCCATGTGATGCTCCATACCACACTTCCCTGCATGCAAACAGCACTGGGGGCCTTCACTGCACTGTGCTCAACCGTGGCCTTGCTGATGGGCAAAGACAAGGTCATGCTTCCCATGGAATGAGAGATCCTCTGCAGAGAAGCTTCTCCTCCTGGTGTATTAACTCCTATTCAGGGCAGCCTGCACTGCTGCTCCTGAATATCACAGCTTGGGCAGCGTGGCCTTTGAAGTAATGGAATGGCATTTTTTTAGGGAGCTGGTAACAAATCTCTGCCTCTTTGCTTTGTCTTCTGCCTCATTTCTTTTGGACTATTTACCTTGCTTGGTCATCAGATGCACCATCTGAAACCTCTGCTTGTGTCAGGGTGCTGCCAGCTTACTGCTGAGCGCGTCACTGCTGTCGCAGAGCTCTGCACCCGCTCTTCTGTCAGATCTGTCCCAAACTAAATCTCAATCCCCAGATTTTCCTTTCTTAGGCAAAAAAGACAATTTGATTCTTTCAGTCTGGGGAAGGTACTGCGCGTCAGATTGGATTTAGGTGATTCTGTTTCCACTCAGCATCTGTCAGAGTGAATTAAATGTGCTGTGGCACGTGCCCAGTGCTCACTGCGGGGCAGTGTCTGACGGTCCCAGCACTGCAGCAGCCCAGACCCATTGGTGGCAGCGCTGTCCCAGCTGTCCCCAGGGTTCCCATCCGTGATCTGTCGGTGTCTCAGCACAGAGCTCATCCTTCATCGCAGCCCCTGGGGCTGCTGACATCCTTAGGAATTCTTGGGGCTGTGGTCAATTTGGGGTTAACCTTCACCTTCGTATTTCATGCTTGTCACAAGTGGGAATATAGGGATGCTAAAGAAGCAAAAGGAAGGGGCAGTGGTGATAAGCTGGGCTCTTGGTCGTGACCTTGCCGATTAGTTATCCCTTTTTCTTTCTCGCTTGGGTTATTTCATCATCAAATGGTTTGGGTTGGAAGGGACCTTTAAGGTCATCTCATTCCAGCCCCTCTGCTATAGGGGACACCTCCCTCTAGACCAGGTTGCTCAAAGATGTATTTATACCCAGATAAACCCTACAATTCAGAGGAAGTGGTCAATAATTCTGCTTTTGTTGGGGTTTCGGATGTGAGTTGGGGGCAGTATTAGATCTGTTGCAAGTTTATGTGGATACAAGAAGTGAATTTTGGAACCTCTAAAGATCAGTGCATTTCTGGAGAAGTTCTCCATTCTTTTATAAGCTTGGTTCCCATGTCCTAATGGTTGAATCAATCCAATGGATGCTTTTTTCCCCCTTCACCAAAAGGCACTTGAACTCTGGGGATGCTATGGAGAGCTTCTCATCATTGAAAATATGCAGTGCTCTGAAAGCCTCACTGCTGCTCCCTTACTAGTTGCCTTGACTTCCCATCACTCTTCAGGACTGCACAACAAGGACTTCTTTATTCTTTTCCAGTGGGAATATCGTTCCCCGTGCTGTAATTGGTTTTGATTGTCAGTATTCTGCCCATCTTATCTTTTTCTTTCTCTTGGTTGGCACAGCTGCATGCGTACACCGGAGAGAGGAGGTGGCTTTGCTCCTGACACCACTCTGCTTCCTGCGGGTGGGGTGTCTGTTTCACTTGGAGATGTTAATGTCACTGATTGTGTGACTCCTGATCATTTGGAAAGCGATGACTTGGAATCCAAACATGACAGTGTTGACCATTTTCTGGCTGGAAAGAGCTCATAGCTGGGCAACATCTGTGGTACCAGTGTTTCCCAGAGGTCTGCAGCTTACTGCACGCTCCAGAATTGCCGTTTTGGGCCTGAAATTGCAGCAGGTTTCCCAAGCTTACTGCTGGATTCTCTTATGTTTCCCAGCCCAAAGAGATGAAAGATGAGGGGTTATCTATGTGGCTGCCGTCCTGCTGCCTGTCTGCTGGCCTCACCTGATGACCTGGGTAACATCATGGGTTGTGTGCTGCACAACCTAAACTTGCTGTGAGGATGATGTCCTCTATTGGATTTGGTTTGCGTTGAGGTCTTCGTGGATATGGTTTACCCTTTGCAATTGCACCGGAATAAAAAGTGCCCCATGCTCTCTGTTCTGAACGTCCAAGCAAGAGGAGTCTCTGCCTGTGGGGTTTATTTATACCAGAATTGATGTCTCTGATGTTAATTAGAAGGCATTCTTTCAGATGGTGCTCAGGTGCTGTGCTCCTGGAGGGGGAGTGGACCCGCAGTGACGATGTGACGATGCATGAATGCTCTGAAATAGTGCGGGGACAGCAGTTCCTCTCTGCACTGTGGCAGAGGAGCACTCGTTGCCTCTGTCATTGCGTCCTCACTGTTCTGAAGAGCTCAGGAACCTCCCCAGGGAACTCCAGTCATCTTGCTTTTAGGACATGTTCCCTGTGCCCATGCTCACTGTGGCTTTTTTTAATGTGAGTTCAGTGATGGGTGCATTGAGTGTCCTATTACTTCCCCCATTCTCTTTCCTTTAGCACATAAACAGGAGGGCAAAACCAAGAAAATCCATCCCCAAATAGGAGTGCAGAGGGTTTTTTCAAACCCCGAATGTGACATACATTGGATTAGGTTTTCTGGTAGCGTTGACATTGCTTTTGCTGCCTGTTTGTGGCTCAGTCTGGTTCCTGACTAATAAGTAACTTCCTTCTGGCAGCCCGAGGCAGAGGCAGCAGGAAGGACTGCAGGGAAACAGCTTTGGTTTGTGCTGCAAAGGTGAATTTCTCTAGAATTTCTTCGTAGAGTCACTGCCTGTGAAACTCAGGTGAGGTTTGGAGCTGGTCTTGCAGGGAAGGAGAAGAGCAGTTTGTTAGAGAAGCACCTGGATAAAGCAGCACATGGCTGACCCCGGAGCCACTGCTGGAGCTCCACAGTGTTCACCCTCAGTATTTTCAGCAGCTCGAGGTTACAGCTTATGAGCAGCGTGGTTTGATAGGGCTGACTGCAGAGCAGTGCATCTGATGTTGCCTTCATCCCTGATTGGATAAGTTTTCTCTTCTTGATGTGAGCGAGAGTAAAGAAAAAACCGTCCCGTTAATTCCGAGATGAGGGGAATGTGCAGAAATGGTCAAGGGCATTTTCCAAATATAGCTCGAGTGTATCCAGAATAATTTAAAGCAGATGTACATAATAATGGGATGGATTCGGGTCACATGTAGAGAGGGACATCTTTGGATAAAACCCTACAGTTACGTAATTGAAGATCAAAATCATATACGGCCGTGTTTATTCCAGCACAGTGGAGGTGCTCGCTGTTAGCACACGGCTGCTTTATTCTCTCCTGGCTCGTTTAAGGACTGCCAATTTTTCAGACAAATCAGTTTTGTGTTCAGGCAAATTCCAGGGTGGTTGCCACTGAGCAAACTGCTAACCCACTTCATGTAGTTCGGCGCTCACTGGAATTGCTTTCAGATGTAATTTCAGTTCCGTTCAGAGTCTGTTTTTGGAAGTGAGAGTATATAACCATTACAGTAAAAACATTCTGTGGAGTAAAGGCACATGGTTGGTTTGTCACGGGGGTGCCACGGATCTGGAAGATTAGGCAGTGGTAGCTATCCAACAAGTCACAGAACTTCAAAATATGTCATAAAGAAATCTCATTCTGTTTTAAGCAATTGCAGCTGAAATATGTGGCAGATTTCATTATAGGAATTGAAAGGATTGAAGAGAAGCAGTATTTTACAATGATAATGTTCAAAACCAGACGTTTGGAATGCTTTACTGAAAAGAGCAAAACTAATACACTGTGCTTAGGAAATTATAGATTTGATTTTTTTCAAAGAAATGTTATGAAATTTATGAACTCCTCCTGGAGAAAGGAAAATGAAACTGTTCTGACGAGAAGCAAGCTCCAGTGCCCCCTGCTTTTGCCTGGAGCCCTTCTCCTGGTGATCTCTGGTTATATTCCCAGCACAGGGTCACTGTAACATCACTCGCAGAAGCAGAGAACATCTCAAGTTGAAAGGGACCCTCAAGGATTAAGTCCAACTTGTGGCTCAGTACCTACGAACCCAACTCTAGCTCGTGGCTCAACCTCCATCTCATGGCTCCATACCTACAAACCCAGCTCCATATCATGGCTCAGTACCTACAAACCCAACTCCAACTCCTGGCTCTGCCTGCAAACCCAACTTGTGGCTCAGTACCTATGAACCCAACTCCAGCTCATGGCTCAGTACCCACAAACCCAACTCCACCCAAAACCATTTTGACCCCGATGGGACAACCCGAGCTAGGTGCTGTATGGAGGAAATGGAAGAGCTGCAAATTACTTCTGGGGGATTAAGAAAATTCCCTTTTTCTTTGAACCTGGCTCCTGGGTGAGGCTGGGCACAGTGCTGAGCATAGTGGTCTGTCCTGACAGCCTGCTCTGGAATTGAGCTAAAACTTCTGATTTTGTTACACATACAGGTTTTTTTTGCAACCAGGAGATCATCATAGTGCTGGTCCAGAGGTACTGGAGTCGAACCCTTCAACAGTACCAGGGGTGCGTGTAGACAGGTTGTTGGGATCCATAAAATTGCTCCCAACAGCCCTAAGGCAGGTAATTCTGGGGTGAATTGCTGAAGTGATCGGGCATAGCTGAAATGGGTCCATTTGTTGGAAAGGAAAAAGAATGGAAGAAGTGGATTTGGTCAGTGTGCTCAGCTTGTAACGTTCTCAGTTTTGCACAGACCCTCTCACGTCGGTGCAGGAGCTTTTATTTCCTTCTGAAATAGCAGCTCTCTGTCTCCTCTCTTCTTTGACACTCAGTCAAGACCAAAACCTGAAAGATGGTGCAATCCAGTCCAGTGGTGCTTTGCTTAAGCTCAGAGCTCTGTGCACTTTGCAGTCGCCGTTGTAATAAAACAGTGGATGTTTTGAGGCTGGCAGGGATGCTCTCAAACACTCTCTGTGTTCATGCCCTGTGCTGTGAGGAGGGGATTAAGGCTGCAGCCCTGCCAGGCAGCTCTCACCTGCCCATGCTGCTGTACCATCCTGTGCCACGAAGGGGAGGGAACTGAGCAGGGGCTGGAGCATAGCTGGAGGTCAGCAGGGGGAACTGGGATCATTCCGTGTGAAGAAGGGGAGGATCAGGGGACACCTTACCACTCCCCACAGGAGATTGTAGTGTGTTGGGGTCGGTCTCTGCTCCCATTAACAGCAGTAGGACGAAAGGCAACGGCCTGCAGTTGCACCAGGGAGGGTTAGGTTGGGTATTAGGAACAGTTTCTTCAGCAGAGAGTGGTCAGGTGTTGGCATGGTCTGCCCAGGGCTCAGGGGAGTTCCTGTCCCCCGAGGTGTTCAGAACTGTGGAGATGTGGCACTGAGGGACAGGGTGATGGGCACAGTGGGGTGGGGTTGGACCTGGGGGACTCAAACGGTCTCAGAGATCTTTTCCAGCCTTCATGATTCTGTAACCTGGGCTGAGCTCAGAATTTCATTTTTGAGACAAACAGCAGTTTTGTGCCCCTGGGAGCTATTGTGGGGTTGGTGTGGGCAGGGTTACACCCAGCTCTGAAGGGGTGAGCTGTGGCTCGGCTGCAGGAACCTCTACGGAGTGCTTCTCCCCATGCATCACTGCAGACGTCACATGTGACAGACTGCACAGTCGGCTGTCTGCTAATTTTAGGCCAGTACAGAGATCTAGGATAAATTCTAAAAGTCTACTTTTAAAAAGCAGAAATAACCTTGGAAATCAAAGTCCGCGCATTTCTCATTTTACGTAAATGTTATCTGTTCTGAATTTGACACCCTGAGATGGTAAATGCCCACAGCCTGAACGTGGGTGGTCAGCAGCTCGGGAAAATTGGGCCATCCTTCTAAATTTGTCTCTGTCTTAAATCCGTCCTATTCACATCGGCGCGGTTTAAAGCGGTCCAATTGGGATTCGGTGACTTAGATGACAGCATCTATTCTCACGCTCCATAATCCACTTTCCCCGTGCTGAAGCCGCTGTGTGAACAGTGCTTCCAAAGCCAATGGTGGTGCTCATGAGCACTGACTTCGCTGCATGGAGGTGCCCCAGGGCTCCCGAGGGCAGCGGTGTGGGTGAAGCACCAGTGAGACGCCGTGAGCTCCTGGGAGATGTGCACTGGGAGCTGGATGGGAGTTTCTGGGAGCAGCTGGCTTGCATTTTCCAATGTCTTGTATGTAGCCCTTATCCCCTGGTTGGTGGCGTTCAGTTGCAGTTATCAGAGAGCTCTATTTAAAGCTCCAGGCTGAGGGCTGCAGCAGCCCTGAGCCAGGACGCGGGAAAGGAGACGGGCTCTTTTCCAGATTGTACATGATCAGATGAATAATTAACTGTCGAGTAATTGCAGATCCTAATTAGTATCCTACAACTGCGCCAAGCGCAGCATTGCATCGGTGTGAGGTGGAAAGAGGTTGACCTTCAGGCTTCGATTGCACTGCAGCCACTGGGTGAGCGGGGTAGAATGTGCCTTTCAGATCCTGGCTCACCACTGGGATGCCACAGGTCACTAAACATCCTACGTTTTTGGCAGGAGGACTTGAGGAAACAATCATCTGAAATTTTGCTTTTTGATGTAAATTTGAAGCCTAATATGGGCTGGGAGGTGTTCTCTACTCTGTGTCGCAGCCTGTGCTGTGCATAAGGAAACCTCTCCGCTTCCCACGTAATCCTGAGCATGTCAGAAGCAGCAGAGGACAGTGAATGACGCTCATGATTTTTTTGTCCTCTTTTTTTGTTAACAACCCCTGAGAAGTGCAGGTTTGCTGCTGAGCATCTTGTGCAGTGCTTTGGGAATGGCAGAAGCTGACACGTGTAGGCTTGAATTCACCACGTCTGGGAAATCTTGCTTCCCAGATGGGTTTCCTGTTGGTGTGGCAGGGAAAAGGAGGTGAATTCATTGCTTCCACCTGAGGTGCTGAGAATATAACGAGCAACGAGAGAGGAAATAACAGCCAGAGTAAGAGTAAACATCCATTCACAGCTGGAGAAACGAATAACCTCAAATGAATGACCATCCAATAACACTAACACAGCCTTTAATGATGTGTATAACCTGAAATCCTGGATACAGAAGTTACAGCGTGGAAAGTTAGCTGTGTTCTGTTGGTAAACACAGCGAGCGATAGCCAAGGCCAGCACTTCACCTCTTTGTTTCTCTCCCTCCTCAGGTGACGCTGAGCAGGAACTGGGACCCCCTCCATCCGTAGATGAGGCAGCAAATACACTCATGACTCGCCTGGGCTTCCTCCTAGGGGAGAAAGTGACAGAGGTACAGCCAGGGCCCCAGTACAGCATGGAGGTGCAGGACGAGAACCAGGTACGTTGTGTCCTCTGCTCTCCTTCCCATTAGAGCAAAATCACGGCGTGGTTGTGTTGGAAGGGACCTTACAGCCCCCAGCCCCTCTCCCTGCCATGGGCTGGCTGCCCCCTAGCTCAGGCTGCCCAGAGCCCATCTGTGGCTGTGAACACCTCCAGCAATGGGGCACTCACTGCTCTGGGCAGTGCTACAGCCTCACTGCCTCTGGGTAACAGATTTCTCCCTCGCATCTGACTGAAATTTCCCCTCTTTTAGTTTAAGGCCATTCACCCCTTGTCCCATTGCTCTCTGGCCCTATAACAAGTCTCTCTGCTCCTCTTTCTAAGCTCCATTCCAACGCTGGAAGGTGCTCAGTGGTTTTCTTGGTTCTGATAAGAATGCAGGATGAGAGATGGTGGTTATTTCCTAATTACATGGCAACTGAGTGTCTCTTAATGATGAAATGATTGCTGTGAGGTAGAAGGTTATATCCCCTCATTCAGCAGTGAATCATTGCTGTGCGTTCCAGGGATCAGTTGCTGCTGTGTGACAGCTCCTGTGAGTGTGGGAGTGGGCAGTGTTTCTAAACAGAGTACAGTGATCAAAATGATCTGTCCTTCTCACGTGTAGTATTTCAAAAGCATTTTAACACTGTTGCACCTTCTCTCCAGGAAGGACAGGTAGATGGTAGTAGCATGATTTTACAGGTGGTCACTGATTTTGCTCTTGTTGGCCTAACATGAGAATTCCATGCTTGAAAACAGGTATAGAATGCAAACAGCACAGTCTGTGTTGTAATTGAACTTGCTCCATCCTCTCCGTCTGCTGAAAAGTGGAAGAGCACAAGGTTCGGGGTTTCAGCTGCAGTGTAGGGCTGGCAGAACCTGCTTGAGTGAAACTCAGAAGTTCAGCTGTAGCTCTCTCTTCTTTCAGCAGTCATTGCATGACTCTGCAGGATTCTGCACTGCTTTATATACCAACACAGTGCAATTCCAGGGACCAGACTCACGATACTGTCTTCTCTAAGAAGAGTTGGTAAGAAGCAGCAGCCAGAAAGATGGCACTGGGATCCACGTGGCCTTATTGGTTTCCAAGGAGCTCTGTCACAGAGTGCCCCTAGAAGGGGATGGGGCATCACCCAGTACTGCCCTGAGTGCTCCTGGTGGGCAGCTGGGCTCCCTCAGTCCCACCCATAGGCACAACCGATGGGTTTAGGTCTTCCACGTCCTACTCAAGAGGCCCTTGAGTGCCATTCATGCACTGGTGAAGAGAAAGAGAGGGCGGTTCCTTCATCAGCACATTAATTCTCTTCTTTCTTCGTGGGTGTGGGGCTCCGTGGGTGGAGAACCTCTTGGGCTCTGCTTCCCAAATTGGTTCCCTCAGTTCCCCTGCTGAAAGCAGTGCTGAAAATGGTGCAGGAAGACGTTCATGGGATTTGCAAAGATTAATGCTTCCATTAATTGTCGATGAATTAAAATCTGATTGAGGCTTTGCCTGCTAGTTGGCACTCGAATTTAAAAACGAGTGCAGCTCTCTACGTTTTAATGCATTAATTTCTATGGCCCGGGCGAAGAATGCTCTTCGTATAGAGCTGGGGACTTGGCTGCTGCTCCTTCCTCCGAGCCTGCTTTGCCTTCTGAAGCAAGAAATTATTTGCAATCGCATCAACGCTGAGCAGAAGTGCAGATGAGCAGAGGTGCTCATTCCCACCCAGCTGCCTTGTTCTGAATTCACCCAAGGATACAGTCCCTAATGCAGATTGCTGTGGAATGGCGAGCTGGGTGGACGGTCACTTAATCACTCTTTCCTTAATGAGAGGTCACAAATGCCAAAGAATTAATCCTTTTCCTCTGACTTTTTGGGGAACTGTTTTTGAACCAGAGAGGCACAAAGGACAGTGGTGCCGTGACAGAAGAGTTTAATTCTTTGAAGCTTAGTGAGGATGTGACAGAAGAAACAGCAGCAATAGTATTAATACAGAATGTTCTGTCAGTGGGAATGTGTGTTTAAAGTGAGTGCAGGAGAAGGTTCTTTTATACCAATACAGAAATCAAACATCAGTCACCACCGAGCGATGGCTGCGTTACGGAGCTGCTTCCTTCTGCAAGGAGCTCAGTGCTGCAGAGCTGCATCAACAGTGCCACGAATAAAAGGAGTCATGAGAACATCACCTCTGGCATTTCATCAAACAGCGATGCTATCGGCCGTCCTGCCATTGAACTTGAATTTGCTTCAAAATGTGATTTTTCAGTGTTGTAAGGTTGTTTTGCTGCCCCGGGATGAGCTTAATGAGAATGAACTCATCTCAGTGCATAGCATCGGATCTATAAACTCTCAGGGTTTTTTTTGCATGCAGCTTCTTAGGGGTTTTTGCAGAATAACAGAGAGGGCTTTTTGTGTTACTGCATTTCTGCTTATGTTCTGTCTGTGGAGTGTCACCCTCCCAGTGCTTTGGGAAACCTGTTCTGGTGGGGAAGGCAGCGTGTCCAGGGCTGGCTCTGCCCAGATGAGGGAGTTGGGGTGCAGAGCTGTGAGGCCGCTGTTGGTTTTCCTGAGCAGAGGAAACATTTACAAGGCAAAAGGAAAATTGCAGTCCCACTGGGATTTCTGAGCAGATGTAAATGGCACAGAGGTCTTGGCAGGATTTCCTGAGTCTGATTTGCCTTGCTGTTAGTAAAGGTGAGCTCATGCCGAGATCACCGCTTAACACTTAGCAGCGTGCTCGCTCTCTTCCATGCCATCACACGGGAACCTTTCCTTTTCTAACCGCTTCCCGCACGTTCCCTCCTTTGCAGAGCTCGGCCGTGACGCAGCGCATCAGCCCCTGCTCCACCCTGACCAGCAGCACGGCCTCCCCACCCGCCAGCAGCCCCTGCTCCACGCTGCCGCCCGTCAGCACCAACGTCCCCCCCAAGGACTGCAGCTACGGGGCCGTCACCAGCCCCACCTCCACGCTGGAGAGCAGGGACAGCGGCATCATAGGTGAGCAGGGCCGCTGGCCCTCCTGCTCCGCTTGTCCCCTGGTGCTGAGCACGCAGAGAGCTTTGTTTGAGCAGCCTGTGGTGAGGGGGAGGTGCTCACGTTGTTGAAGTGAATGCTTCTCTGGATAAACTGCTGTGGAGCTGCTGGGAGAGCCGCGGTGGACGGAGGGTGGTTTGGTGCAAAGTTTTGGGCAGTGTTTTAAGTGGTAGAAGACAAAGAGTGTGGATGTTTGTTCTCTGTCTTTCCTCCCGTCTTCCTCCCTCGTTCCCTGCTTCACACACTTGCTTACTGCGATCTTTCTTCCCAGTGTTTTTCTGTCTCCTTTAATTCTAATGAGGTTATTTCTCCCAATGAGTTTTCCCTTTGTTCGGCCTCGTGTCCCTCCTGCTGTCTGAGCAGACACTGATTTAGAGCTTCCAGGTCCTGGAAGTCAGCTGGGGTGGACAGCGCCAGGCGGGGGCTGCCATCCTGCCCTGCTCCCCCAGGTGATATAAGAACCTTCTGCTTTCTTCAGCATTTTCCTTCCTCTCTGCTGTTCAATCCCTACCCACTCTTTTTACATGGAAGAAAATACATGGAGATCCCACCTTCGTAGATCAAATAATGTCAGATCTTCCATAGAACTCAGTGGGGAGGAGGAGACGGGGAAAAGTGTTCTCATTTGCAGCTTCTAACATAGCACTATTGAACTCCTAATTGCAGAGGGCAAATGAGAATACCTTCAGGTTCTCCCAGGTCTCCAGCTCCTTCCCCGTTGCTGCTGTGGAGGATCTTGAGAAAAAAACCCATGTGGATTAATGTGTGCTGTGCAGATCTGAAGGTGCAATGGGAGAGAAGTGTTGGGCAGGATGTGGTTGGCCTTCCCTCTGTTTGTGTTGGGTATTTCTCCAGCTAAGATGACTTCACTTTGCCGGTGGGTCCCATAGTACTGATAGAAGTAGAGAGGAAAGTTGATGATTTGGAGAAGTCGATTGTGCTGGTGATGAATATTTTGCTTGGCTGATGGGGAAACCTGGGCTCGTTTCAGCTGCTGTGTGGTGTAGAACAGCACTTCTGTCTGTGTGATGTTAAAATGCAAACCCATGAGCCACTTGGAGCTGCACAGCAGAGCAGGCTGGTGGCTTCTGGTGCTCTGCAGTGCCACAGGGAATGGCTGCCATGGGGGTGTGGCTGTGCCATCTGCCCAGGTGGGGGGCACAGGAGGTGCAGGTGGCCCTGGTGGCACTGCTGTGAGGCTGGGAGCGTCAGCATGCCACTGCAGGGACGAGATGCTGGAGCTGTTGGCTCAGTCATCCCTCCCATCCTATTCTGTAGTCATTTCTTAAAGCCAAAATGCAGTGTTGTTCACTCCTCGCACGGGAATATTTCTTTCAGGGGCCTCAACTTTTTCCCCCGTGAAAAAAGTGGAACGTGAAAGAAGGTGGCTCATCCCAAGGTTGTAGTGAGGTATCCCAGATGGAAAAGCCACGTAAAAGTACCTTCACATGGAGCAGAGGAAGCAGTGTGCAAGGCTTTCAGAAAGCAGTGCTTCCCACTTCTTGTGCTAGCGCTCAGAAGCAAACAAGAGCCTCTTCCTCCCTCCCCCACCCCCCTTCCCTTTGACAGTAACGTTTTCAGCACCGTCTCATTCTGCCCTTCCGTAGAAGCTGTGCAGCTGTAACACACAGCGGAGAGACAGTCTTCCCCAACAGCAAAAGAAAGAGGAACTTTGCAGCCAGGTCTTTTGCCCTCACACAGGGCAGTGTGAGCAGAGGGATGGATGCACATTTGTGCCACCGTTGCACTGTTTGGATGTGAGCTGCTATGCCCTGGGTCTGAAAGGCATCCTCTGCATCACAGCAGTTCCTCAGAATTATTTTTGCCACAGGATGGATCAGGGACATGGTCCACACGTGCAACACTCTCCCTTTTAGAACAGCACCAGCTCCTTTGTTTCCGGAGGGCTGGGGATCAGATTTCCCTCTGCTGCATTCCTCCTTTATTGGATGCAGAGCTCCTCAGTGCTTTTCCCTTGCTCATGTTTGCTGGGGTGAAGAGCACTGTGCTGACACACACGGCGCTTGAAAGTGTAAATCCATTGGAGATTTCCATCTCTTAAGTGCTGCATGCTGCGTTGGTGCAGAAAAGGAGCAAACATTTGCAGAGGTGTGGTGTGATTCCCACGTGCTGATGTCACTGCCACCACCCGTGTACCTCCACAGCATGCAGCTCCGACCTGTCCCGTGTTCATGGTGATGCAGTGCTGCAGGGATTTCCTGATGCAAATGCAAAGAGCAGATTTAAACAGTCAGGGTCCTCTGCTGCCTTGTCCCCGTGGGGTTGTTCCTGTCCCTGTGTGTGTCACCTGTTAAGAGAATTGGAATTTGAGAATAAATGTGCCCTATCTGTAATCTGTGTGGCACAGCAGCTGTTTGGTTCTGAGTGGTCACATCACGTGGGTTAGAGGAGACTGTTCTAAACATTTTGGTCCCTTCTAGGAAAGGGAAGTTCATTTTGATGTCCAAAGGGTACCAGAAATGCTACGCACAGGTCATCAAATTCACACCAACTCTTCTGGTGTGAGTGATGCTGTAACAGAGCCTCAGCTTTCACCAGCTGCCGTTCTGGGGGTATCCAAACCAACACAAAGCCCTCCACTGCCTGCAGCTCCAGAGCAGGGAACGCCCCAGAATGACGTTACAGGGGAAAGCTGTTGTGGAACTGTTGGGTTTTCTTCCTCTTGGAAGCTCAGCCTCGGGTTAGAAGTGCAGCACATAGGCGGTGCGATGGGCGGTGACGAGTGGCATTGCAGCTGAAGGAAGGGCTGGTGTTTGGGGGTTATCTGCTGCATCTGTTAGAGCTGCCACTGAAAGCTGTCATAAAATGTACATGTTTGGTTGCAGAACAAGGAAAGGGGGGAGGAGGGAGCTGAGAGGAGCCCGGAGCCAGTCAGCCTTCTCCCGGCGCTGCTAAATCCTTTCTGTGCTGCTGAGAGAGCACTGACCTGGCTTTAACCTCTGAGAGCTTCCCGGAGTTATTGGCTCTCACAGTACAGAGACAGCCAACTGCTGATGTTCAGAATCTGCTACTGGAAAGAAAAGTGCTCACAGAACCCTGCACTCCTCCATGGGACCAAGCACTGCTGGGTGCTGTGCTTCTGAAGCGTGGCTGCAGTGGGAAGCACAGGACATCTCCAACGTTGGCATGCAAGGCCATGCATAAGGCAGAAGACACTTCTTGCCAGCACATAAAGCTCACCCAGGTGCCTGAGCTGCACTTGGGGTCATGTAGCAGCGGTCTCTCGAGGGTATTAAGGGAGCAGCTGCTTCTCCACGTTGGGTTTTCCTGAAGAAGTGACATTGGCGGTGCTGCAGTTGAGTCCTTTGCAGAATGGGGCCATGCTGTTCCTTCACCTGAAGTTCTGTGCTGCTTTGCAGGGCGTTCTCTGCTTCCTGGGTGGACCGTTCAGAGCAAGGAGATGCTTATGATGCTGAAGCAGCTTAAAGCAAAGGCTGTGAGCTGGGTAGGTCCTACTGCAGCTGAGGTGTAGGTGGGTCTCGTCCCATGCTCACCAGTTGGCTTCCCGTAGGTTTTATGTGTTTCACAACGAAGATTGACTTCTGAGCTGTCACTGCTTCCTACAGGTCTGTGTATCTGCGGGTAAAAAATGGGTTTGTGAATAAATTCGTCTGGGCTGCATGCTGAGCTGAAGAGATGCTGCTGGCAGGAAACCAAGATGGGCTTCTTTAGAAATCTGTGTTTGGAGAAGGGGGCAGAGAGCAGCTCAAAGGTCCCTCCGAGATGAATTTCACTCCGGTTCAGATATTGTTGCGATCCTATAGCTGCTGAGTTCATGTTCTGACATTCTCATCAGTATTATGAAGCATTTGGTTAATAATGAATAAGGATTTTTCAGTCTGCCCATCTGGGCTCGTTCCCCAGAGGAGGAGCGCCCTGAAAATGTCAGATATTGCTGAGCTGTGCTCACTAAGGCATTTGCATCTAGCAGTGGTGGGGTGATAGGACAGGAGGGGGAAGGAGAGGTGATTTATCAGACATCTCATCTGTTGGGCAGCACAGTGGGATCGTTGTATCTCAACAGCATTGAGTACCATGGCTACCATTCCTGGATCCTGATCCCATTGTGGCTCTGTTTCCTCAAATAGGACAAACAGTGCAAAAGGAAGGAAACGTTGGCACTCATTGTCGTGGTTCATGCTGAGTGTGATGGGTGAGAAACCCAAACAGTAACTGTGACGTGGAACGGCATGGCTGCCTTCCTGTTTACATCTCCAGGGCTGGCTGCTCAGATGGGCCTTGTTGGATACTGGGTACCTAATGGGATGGGAGAGGTGTGTGCTGTGGTTCTGGGGAAAAATGGACGTGGCACAGAAGATGTGTTACGTTGAAACTGAAATCTGTTTGGTTTACAGCCCAGGCTGGTAGAAGGAGAACATGGCGTGAAGGGTTGAAAGGGATTGTGGAATAATTGGAAGAAAGAAACTGAAAGCACTGATCAGAAGACAGCTAGAGGGGAATTCAGTGCTGCCACCTCCCACTGTGTTAGTTAGGATAGTGGGACAGAGGGCTTGGAAGCATTGGCTTCTGATGGCCTGAGATCAGGTGGGGCTCTCCACTCTTGTTTTAAGAGCAGCAAGAGTTTCACCTTCGTGGTTGTGAAGAAAAGCCCAGCAATGGCCTGAATGTTCCCATTAACTTAAAACCAAGTGTAGAATCATAAAGTGGTTTGGGTTGGAAGGGACCTCAAGGATCTTCCCATTCCAGCCCCCCTACCCCAGCCAAGTAACTTGGTGTATGAATAACTCCCTTCCCCATGCATGCTCCCCCTCCACGTGCCCCCTTTTTGCCATCTTGTTTAAATCAGAGGATTTTAAACCCAGTTTCAAGGCCATTAGGAACCTGAGAGAGCCCCTTGTCTGCCATTGTGGTGCATTCCTGTCACAGAGGTTTTCTCCTTCAGCTGTCTTTAGAATTACAGAGTCATCTCCAAGATTGGAAAAGAGCTCTAAGTCCAACCGTCCTACTTGTGTGGTTTTATAACAGAGATGCATTCAAATAATTGCATTTTGGGGCACGTTTCCTTTTCTAACATGTGTGTGGTTTGGCAGATCAGAATTGTCACCTGTAGATGAGATTTGGAACCTTTCTAACAGATCTCTTTGATGTTTGCTGTACTTAAAAACACTCACCATCATGTTCCCCCAAACAGGAGCCCGCAGTGAGGAGCTGGAAGTGTGCTGCTCTGCCTCAGGAGCACACAGTTTGCAGTGGGCTGTGAGCAGTGCTGCTGCTCTCCTGCATTTCTGCTCCACGCAGCTCTGAGCCCCGTCTGCCTCACAGGCATTCCTGCTGCTCCTCACCCTGCTTGTCAGGGAATTCAGATTTAGAGCTGAAGGAATACGGGGTCAGCATGATGCTACTGCCGAGGTATTTTTCATTATGTTCCGAGAGCTTTGTGTGCTCCCTGTGATTTATGGCAGCTTCAGGCTTGAAACAGAAATAGGTTTACCTGTTTAATCTCTGTTTTTAATAGGATTGGTGATATGACTTAAAGCAGTGCTTGGTTTTTCCCCTCTATGTGAGACCACTGTTGTAAGAGAAGGTAAGAGAGGGCTGGGGTTTGAGCTCCAGCTTTGAGTGGGGCTGAAGGGCTCTGCTCACTCCATGTGCACTCCTTCCTCTTACCTTGGACATCTCCAACATAACACAACAAGTTTTATCTTAGATTTCTGTATATCCCTATTATGGAGGTGGTGGAGTCTCCTTCTGTGGGTATTCCAGACCCATCTGGATGCTGATCTGCACGACCTGTTCCTGTGACTTTGGAGGGCCACATTCTAAAGTTCTCCACAGATAATTTTGAGTTCAGGTCTTGAACTCAGTTATTTTTTTAATGCAGCAAAATCCCTATTTCCTTCTTGAGGTTTATCCTAAATCTCTACCTATAATTAATATCGTAACCACTGTTTATCACTAAGTGACAGCCATAGAAGACTGCTTTTTCCTACAGCATGAGCAGAAACATTGACATTTTCCAGGCATGATCTCTGCCTCGAGGAGAATTGGATGGGATGGCAAAAATCCCTTTGTGTGTGTAACTGGAGACACATGCACCTGAAGCTCTCGTGCTCTGGGGTGCAGCCCAGCTTGCAGCTACAGGAGAAATGATGTTAATTTCCTGTAAATATGTGACACTGCATAGCAAGGTGCAACACTGGTTGCATCACTCTTTTTGGAGAGAGCTGTTCTCTGTGCACAGCCCTACAGCCTTTCCCAGCTGCACTCCAGCACGTCCCATAACCCAGTGAGGGAGTATGACCTGGGAAAGGCTCAGGCCAAAGAGGTCTGCTCTCAGCAAATTGCTCCAGGCAGTTTGCTCTGATGTTTCCGAGGTCATCAGTTTATCTTTCCCAGATCTACATAATCTCTACAGGTCCCTTCCAACCCCTTCAGTTCTGTGATTCTGTGATCTGGTTTTGTGTCCCTCTGTTTAAAGATGGGACCCCCTAAGAGATTTTGCAGGAATGTCAGAAGAACTTCTGGTTTCATCTATAACCTTGGCATTGAAGAAAAGTTTCCTCTGTCATCTCCATCAGTTTGACAGCCACCATGTCACCTGATTTGCACCCTAAGGACACAAGGACCTCAAGTATGGGGTTCCTATGGGTGCTGCTGCAGCCCCTTTGGCACTGGCACCATTCAGCGCAGCACAGAATTGTGGACTGTAAGAAGGGCGACGGTTGTTTGGGGGCAGAACCTCCAGGGCTTTGGACTCCATGGGGTTTTTCCTGGCAGCAGGAGATGAGGTGAAAGCCCTCCAGTCATCGCTGGCTCAGAAAGGGATTCGGAGAAGCTCAGCAGGATGAGATGGAGCTGTTCCACAGCTGTCGTTCCTAGGTGGATGTGTGGGTATTTTATTAGTGTCCACATACACACGTGTACACCCATGGCGATGTCTGGAGATGAAATGAGGATTTCCCCACCCAGGAAGTGTGGGTAATTGTATGTGAACATTGCAAACTTTTGCCCCCTCTGAGCATCGCACCAGGATGTGCTGGTGGTGGGAACTTCCCAACTGCACAGCACTGATTTCTGTGCCCAGGACGAGCTCAGCTCTTAGGGTTGTGCTGCTGTTCCCTCTCCTGGGGGTTGAGCTGTGCGTGCTGGCTCACACTTCTGCCTTCCAGACCAAATCAGAATTAATTTGCTTTAAAATAACTCATCAAGTCCACAGAGCAATCGCTTCCAGGCTGCACAGCAGCATTTGTGCCATCCGGGGCAGCTTGGGGTGTGAATTTATCCCCAGGGAGCACTCCTGAACACCTGACTCAATGAAGAGTTTGCACTTAAACCAGCCACAGTGTAGAACGGTGAAAATTATATTTAGAACAAACGCATATTGACAATTAGAAAGTGGACTAGCAGGGTTTGTTATTTTTTTTCCCTCTTCATTTAGAGAAAGCTTACTTTGACCCAAAGTTCTTTTGGCTTTTACCCTCAGTTTGGTGTATTAGAGATCTTGGCTGCTGACCTTTCTCTGCTAAGGTTAATGAGCAATAGGCTGAGAATTCTGAAATGAACGTTCTGTCAGTGGGACGTAGCGGGCACAGCACTGCAGCCCGGGCTGTTCCAACAGAGGTTTTGTAGTTGAAAATGTACTGATCGGTGTTGGCAGCCAGAGAAACCTGTGAGCGTCTGTCTTGGTTTTATCTTGGCTTCTCCCATTGAAGTGTCAGTGTGTTTACCTGACAGAAGTGGATGTCTGAATGCCAACGAGCAGATGCAGTTCTCATCAGCTGCATGTGTTGGTTTCAGATCTCAGAATGTGTTGTAAAGAGCTGAATTTTGGGGCACTGATGGGGTACTGTATGGACGGCAGGCACAACACCCTGAGAGAAAAAGGGAGAAAAAGTGGAGGTCAAAATCTTCACCAACTCCATTGGGATGGATGCAGAGCGGACATTTCTTTTAGGTCTTCCTGGTTTTGGATGATGAGTTGGTGGTTTTACACAGAAGTGGTTGTTGTATCATTGTAAAGCTCAGTGTGGAGTGGGCAGTAATGAAGGAGCGCATCCCGTGCTCTGAGAGGGACAGTGGTGGGATGTGCACCACCAACACGAGGCTGCAGAGCCATGTGGCTGTGCCCAGGGACAGAAATAAGCAGAGAGTTTGGCCTTGGCTTGGTATTTACCATGGGTTAAGTGTAAGTGACGCATTTCAGGGGATTTATGAGATAAATATTTGCAAGTCTACCTACGCACACACCCGGGGCTTAGGAAGAGTCGGGATGAAGCTGAATGTCAGGATTCTGAATAGCAGTGCAATCTGCATGATTGTGAGTTATGTGTTAATATATCAGCAGCCCTGCTCCGTGCAAGGGCAGTGCAAGGGGAAAAGGATGGGCTGCACATAAAGCATCCCAAACCCAGTGCGAATCAGATCGCTGTATTCAGGTTCTGAGCTGAACCAACCCAGAGGAGCAGTTGTTGGTGGGAGGCAGGTGGGGGTTCTGTCTGTGCAAGCGTCTCGTTGTCAGACAGTCTTTATAAATCATATTTTGTAAGGTTGTGTATGTCTGAGAGCGCCGTCTGGAAAGGTTGTGGCTGTGATGCAAATTAAAAGGTACGAGCAGCGCTGATAATGGATCATCCTTAATTGTTTCTGGGGTTGTGTGCTCTAACGCAACGCTGCACATCATTTTTAATACTCTCTGTAATTACAAATGGCTTTGAGCAGGATGAACCCGAACGTTCTTGCAGAAGTAGTGAGCAGAAGCAGTGTCATTAAATGCAATTTCATCTCTGATTTATGTGGATGCGAAGCGTGTGATGGGCGCTGCTTTTCAGCTGTGGCGTTGCACAGCACTGTGTGTGCAAGCGCTTCTTCCTCCCGTGCTCATTCTGTTTGTGATTCCTTCCTTTAAGCCACTTTGACGAGCTACTCCGAAAATGTGGAGCGCACAAAGTATGGAGGGGAAAGCAGCAAGGAGCTGGGCTCGGGTGGCAACCTGAAGCCTTGGCAGTCCCAGAAGTCCAGCATGGACTCGTGCCTGTACCGCGTGGATGAGAACATGACGGCCTCCACCTACAGCCTGAACAAGATCCCAGAGAGGAACCTGGAGACGGTGCTGTCCCAATCAGTGCAGTCCATCCCGCTGTACCTCATGCCACGGCCCAACTCAGTCGCAGGTAAGAGCACGATGGTTTTGCCTTCAGGTTGGATTGTAGTTGGAGGCGCAGCCCTTACGTAGCACAGCCCTTGTCATGTGCTCCTCGTCTCCTGTCTGTAGTCATCATCGTTTAGTGGGACAAAAACTCTTCTTCCCACGTGGCTTAGTACTTCTAAATGGAAACTCTGGTGGGGAGAGCTGTTCCTGTTGTTCCGTGGTTATTTTGGCCGTCTGTGATGTCATTTTTACAAAGCTGTACAGCAGTGAGATTATTGGCAAGGAGATCTGAAAAGCAAGAAGTATTTTCTTCCTGTCTTACAATACATAACCTGAGATGGATTCCACATCTGCCACTTTCTGTCTTCCAAAGGGAAGAGCCAAGTGCCCGAGGTTCCCTGCTGAGCCTCACAGCCTCATAGTGAAACCAATTAGGATAAAAGTGTCTAATGAAAATTGCTGTGGGTCCCCTCTCTCTCAGTGGGGCTTTACCCTGGGTGCATTAGCACACACGTCTGCCTGCACTGCTCCCACTGTGGCAGCATCCAAGATTGGCCACTTCTTTTGTTTTGGCATAGCTTCAAAACTCCATTTCATTTCGGATGCACTGTTGGAAAGGTTCTTAAACGATGCGGTGACCGATCTGCTGAGGTCAGCCCTCAAGCTGGTACCAGAGCAGCAGCAAGAGGGAGGATTAGGAATGCTAGAGCTGTACTGAAAAGCTTCTTGCTTGGAATTATTCTTTCTTGCATTGCTGCTGTGTGTTTTTTTTTTTTTTGCTGGGTGACTTCTCTGGGCTTGCACATGGGTGACCTTATGGGTCTGATCCTGCGAAGATCACATGATGATGTCTGCGTGTCTGTCTATGTAGACACGTGGGAAAGCGTGGCCTTGGTCCGTATGTAGTCCAGAATGTGGATTGGGATAGTCTGTTAAAGCAGCAGTACTTCTCCACCCAGGCTGCATTGCATAACTGAATTACATGGCTTCTTTAATCCCACTCCGAATAATCAGAGGCCCAAAAGCAGTGTCGTGAGTTCATCATCGATGCTGAAGTACAGAGTGTGGTGGTACAACATCTGCCACGCATCTGAGAGGCTGAAAGCCTGGGATTTCAGCATGGAAAGAAGTGACAGAAAAAGAAAGTGGGAACTCCAGCTGCAGAGCTTCATCACGAAGGTTTGGGGTTCACTTCTTGTAGGTGAACCCTCACCAACACAGTCAGAGGAACAGTCAGAGGCTGCTTTACTGCACATGTTAACACATTGTGTTGGCTGGATTGCCTTTGGGAGGGATTGACTTGCACAGTGCAACTCATTTTTAGAGGAACCTAATCCAGCAGAGTTGGGGATCACTCCTTCTTTCTTGTTTTTGTGCTCTTTGCAATATTCAGCTAACACACACATTTCAGGATAAAGTGGGGTGGGAATAATGATGGAAAAGAACATGAGGCTTGGATGAATTTTTGATCATGTAGTGGTCAGATGTTTTCTTCCTACAAGTTCGTGCACTTCAGTGTTACGTTTTCTAGCTATTACAGGAGTGCATCAATGAGGGGACAGAGAACCCAGCTCAGAGCTGCATGGTTGGCTGGTAAACCAGTTCAGTGTGCTCACTGGGCTGGAAATTAACCCTCCAGATGTTCATCTCGAGGCACGGGTTGGTTGGTGAGCATGGAGCAGGGCACTTGGCCGTGCTGTCTTTTAGCAGTATTCCACACATGCAGCTAAGCACACCTTTGCTAACACACACTGTTCTTGGCTCTTTTTTGGTTTGTTTTGTGATGCTGCTGAATGTGAGCGCCAGCAGTCTGTTTACACACAAACAATCTGTTCTAGGGACACAGTGCATGGCGCCACTCACACCTTGTGGCTCTGTGATGTATTTGTCCTTGCATAGCCTCCAGAATGGCACCAGGCTGTTTGTTTTTACACCAGACTAACGATCCATGCCATGCAGCTCATCCCTTCGGTCACCTCCAGCCCATGGACTGGAGCTGTTCTTCCAGCACATATCGATCCAGCCTGGCATAAAACATCTTCCAAAGCAATGAAAAGCGATTTGTTGGGAACGCTTCTCTTGAAAGACCACAGGAGAACCTTGGAATGCCAAAGTGGGCTGTGCAATGTGGTGGAGTGTTTGGTAGTTCACTTGGATTCATGGCTTACTGTTCGTTTTGGGAATAGTGGGAGCACTTTCTCTCTCATGGGTCCAGGGGGAGAGAAGCACAGGGCAGCTCTGCAGCCAGGAGGGCTCAGCTCTGCTGTCTTTGTTTGGTATAGGAAGGTATTTTTTATTTCCTTAGTGAAGAGCTCCTCACTGAGTTAGCATTTGTCTCTTGCGCTCTCCTCTCGTGGGTTGCTGGACCTGAAATCCCTCCATCCTCTTTTTGCTCATCTCTCCAAAATTCCACGGCTGGTTTTGTTCCCTATGGTATTTTCTAGTTTTTGTATTTCTTCTTCCTCTTTCCTCGCCATCTCTTTTGCAAGGAAAACTCTTCCTTGGATGCATTCCTCTTAGCTTTGGATATTGCCACAGCAAAGCCCAGGAAATGTAGAACTCCGTCCTCTAAACCACATAGAAGCAGCTGCAGTGCACTGCCTTTGGAAATAAAGAGGTTAAGGGAATTCTCTTCCTCCCCATGTCAGTGACACAGGGGGCATTTTTTTGCGGGGGGTGGCATTTACAATGTGTAATTGAGTCTTCACCAGTTCTCATTGAATGCCCAACCTCAAAGCCAAGAAGAGAAAATAAAAGAAGGAAATGGAAAGGAGCAAAGAAGCGGACACAGAGCTGGTTGGGCGATTCCTGGTGATGCAGCAGAGGTGGTTATAATTCCCTGTGTCATTCCCTGTTCTGTGAAGTGGTCTTTGCTTTTGAGCTGTGTGGAGACGGAGCACTCTCTGTTCTACTGCTGGAAACCAGAGCTGCAAGCGTCCAGAGGTTGGATCCAAGAAAAACACCTATAAAAGTAATCCCAGGTCGTCCAGCAGTTCTTTAAAGTTCAGTTTTGCGGCTCAGAGCCATGTGAATGCATTGGCTTTGCTGTTATACTCTTTTATTGTTCCCGGAAACTGAAAGCTGTAATGGTTTTTACTTTTCTTCCTACCCCATCCTGGGCAAACTCACGCAGGAATTCACCATCATTCTTCCAGCGTGTCTCACAGCCATCAGCAGAAGTCACTTGGGCATTCAGGCCTTTGGATGAGCACAAATGCAGAGATGGACCCAGCGACGGCCCCACGGGGGAGCAGCATGGGAGCTGTGTAAGAACGTGTTCTGCTTTGCCCAAAGGGAAGAGAGTCGGTGCCAGCCAGTCACAGAAGGAGGCGTGATGTTCAAGGAACCATGCTGCAGTTTGAGGAAGGGAAGCTCTGATTCCCTCTGCTGCAGTGGGTTTGCTTTCTTCCAGCCCCACGCTGTGCTGCAGAGCAGCAGGAACTGTTCTCTTTTTGCTTTTCTTCTTGGAGATGGCCAAGCCCTGAGATAGGGGAAACCACTCATAGAAATCATACCAAAGAGGGAGACAAAACAGAGGTTTTTTACATACGACCCAAAGCGTAGCGTTATCCTAATTGATCTTGGCTGCTTCCTGCTCACTTGGAGCAGACATCCAGCCCAGCGTGATGTCATTAAATCTGAAGCATATTAATTAATAGTCTGAACTGGGGTGCATGGGGAAGATCTCACCTTGCAGCAGTGCGTTCTGCCACAAGCAAACTGAGCTCAGCACCAGGGCCTCCTGTTCAGTCTTGAGAGTTCACTGAGGCCTTGGAAGGATTGCAGCAGCAGCACACAGATAATGTTTTGGAGGGCAGACTTGTTCCTCCCGTGTGTTTTATCTGCGGTTGCCGTGTCTTGGTGCACAGAATAAACCTCACCATTGAGGGGAAGCTTTCATGAGTTTCATAGTATATTTCATAAGGTAATAGATCTTGTATAATTTCTGAAGTACTGCAGCATATTCCCAGCAAAAAAATTATCTGGCTGGAGGCCTCTTAAATTATTCCTCAGTTCTAAATGGGAAAGATAAATCTCAGTTGGTGAATGGGGACACTGCAGGGATTCTCTGTGACAGCGCTGGACGTGGTGGTGGGAGCAGGAGGTGGTGGTGGGAGCAACTCCCATCACAAAAGTTGAAATCGCAGAAGCATAGAATCCTGAAAGTTGGGAGGGACCTCTGAGGGCCAATCTAACCCAACTCCCCGCAGTGCACAGGGACACCACAGCTTGATCAGGTTGGTCCAGACCCCCAGGTCTTTTTTGTCAGGGCTGCTCTCAATCCTTTCATCCCCCAGTTTGTATTGGTAGTGGGGGTTTCCTTGACCCAGGTGCAAGCCTTTGCACTTGGCTTTGTTGAACCTCATAAGGTTCACCTGGGCCCACTGTCTAGGTCCATTTGGATGGCATCACATCCCTCTGTTGTGTCACCACACCCCACTGCTTGCTGTCATCAGCAAACTGATGAGGGTGCACTCTACTCCACTGCCAGTGTCACTGATGAAGATCAGAAAAAGTATTGGGCGCAGCGCTGTGACCTCTGGGGGTACACCAGTCATCACAGATCTCCATCCAGACATGGGGCCATTGACCACTGCTCTTTGGATTCAATCCTGCAGCCAGTTCTTCATCCATCAAACAGTCCACTCATCAAATCCATCTTCCTAGTTTGAAGAAGCTGTGGGGTACAGTGTCAAAGGCCTTACTGAAGTCCAGATAGATGAGATCAGTGGCTCTTCCCTTGTCCATTGATGCAGTGACACCATCACAGAAGGCCACTAGGTTGGGTAAGCAGGATTTGCCCTCGGGGAAGCCACGCTGGCTCTCTCTTATCAGCTCCCTGCCTCCACGTGCCTTAGCATCACTTCCAGGAGGATCTACAGTGCAGTTTGGGTGCTCCACATTGAGCACAGCATCTGTTGGTGCCAAGAACAGTTGGGCACGGAACATCCTCTGTGGTTACCAGGAGGCTCTGTGCCATGTGAGTATTGCAGTCCCCATCTCGTGGCCACACAGCGTGGTTATAGGTAGGGTTTTCATGGTGTGCCCATGAGGGTGGAGACTACAGTTAAAAAAAAAAGGGGTAGTGATCATGTTATAACATCAGTACTCTCCTCAAGGAGTAGTGGGAATTTTCAAAAAGAGTGCAAGTTGTTTTTTTTTTTATCTTGATGGATAACTGGAGGGAGAGTGATTGTTGGGTTTAAGCTGTTATATGAATTGTCAACAAGGAGCTTCTGTCAGTGTTGCTACATTGAATGGTGATGGATAAAGAAATGGAATTACTCTGACGTTGAATGTCTCTGGTTATCCCTGATGAGAGTCCAGAGAATTAATTGAGCCCGAAGTGGGGCTGAGTGCGGGACATCTCGCTTGGAAATGATTATCTTGGAGGTCTCTCAGTCTCACCTAATTTTTGGCTGCCACAAGGTCTTGGAAAGGTCTGTGCATGTCCATTAAGTGCCAGATGAAAGGAGTACTCCTTTTCACTCTGAAATTCTCTGCTTTTCACGTTGTGACGTTGTTGTATCCCGTGCTGTGGGACAGGAGGAAGGACCCAGTGCTGTGGGAGCAGAGCTCTGCCCAAATATTCACTCATTTCACAGCAAAGAATTGGACTCGGCTTTGCCAGCAGTTCTTGAAGAAGTCATTGGATTAATCATTTCAATTTGCAGTCTTCTCTTGGTATGTGAGCAGATAGTAGTGAGTAGAATATAAAAGGCACTTGGTTTCATTGTCATTCACTTACTCCCTCTTGAGACCTTCTTTATGCCACAGCATTGCAGTGGACACCTCAGCAGGGGGAGGCAGGCAAGGTGCAGAGCAGCTGGGTGCTGGGCAGGCACCATTGCATGGTCACTGGGAGTTCTGGATGGGGCTGTCAGGAAGATGCATGGGTGAGCATGTGTGTGAGGGGTGGGCAGATGCCAATAAATCCATCTAATATTGTACAGAATTCTTCATTCTGTGAGGAAATGACTTTGGAACAGTGAAGTTATCTTCTTCAGTTCAGATAACTTTTTTCCCATGTAGTCACATGTTTTTAGTGGTCTGTTGAAGGTTTAGTTTTCTCTGCCACACATTCTAGCGTCATGAGCACCCAAATGTTCAGATCCAAACTGAGCAGCTCTTACAGACTTGAAGGATTGTGGAGTTCAGCATAAAATCCCATCATCATGAGGGCTGGAAAAGTCCGCTCAGATCTGCAAGCCCAACCCCAACCCACCCCCACCAAGTCCACTGACCACATCTCTCAGTGCTGTGTCCCCACATTCCCTGCACACTTCCAGGGACGGTGATCTCACCACGTCCCTTCACCAATGTATCACCACTCTTTGGGCTCAGTTTTTCCTAATATCCAAACTGCGGTGCGTTATTGAGTTGTCTTTTACACAGTAGGAAATGCCGACTGCCGAAGCCCGTGTGTGTGCGGTTGAGTGAGTTTTGTAGTGGGAGATATCAGGTACAAGTGTCTCCATTTGTCTCTGTTGTCTGTGAACGTGGACAGGGGAGCAACCCGGAGCAAACACCACCAGGGCACGAGAAACCCTTATTGAAACGCTTCTTGTTTCCTAGCTGTGTGAAATCAGCCTTGCTTCGTCTCAGCTGTGTTGACTCGTTGTACTTACACCTGCATGTTTTGTTGGCAAAAGGAAACGGGAGCTAAGATGGGCTCTGCTCTCTCCGGCAGCCACCAGCTCGGCCCACCTGGAGGACCTGGCGTACCTGGACGAGCAGCGGCACACCCCTCTGCGCACCTCCCTCCGCATGCCCAGGCAGAGCGTGGCCGGAGCCCGCGCGCAGCAGGACCTGCGAGGTAGGAGGAGGACCTCCACAGCCCTCGGGTGTGCTGTGTGTGTGCTCTGTGTCGCTGTGCTGTACAGGTGCTGAGCGGTGATGCGATCCCGATCCGGAGCTCTGCCCCACGCACCCGCTGCTGCGTTGTGTGTGGTGCCCGAGCTCCTCTCCCTGCTTGCTCCCTCAACATCCCTCTGTCTCTGAGCGCTGGGTTCATTCAGAGCGTTGGGAGTTTTCCCCTTGCTCGCTTTGGGGGCTGCAGTCACTCACAGTGGCGGCATTCAGGCATCCTTCTCACTGCTCAAAGGCCTTCTGAGAGGGGAAGCTGGTGTGCTTCTTCCTGGCAAGCCCACATAAGGATGTCAGCAACGAGAAGAAGCACGAGGGCTGGCAGTTCCACGTTTTATTTACTTCCAGACAGTCGCAGTTAGATTTGACGCTGCCGTAACACTGTGTCCGTGGGCCTTCCATCCCTCATTACTCTTGGTTTTAGCTTCCAGTAACTCTGGGAGCAGTGGCAGCCCTGCCACTGCAGCGCATCCCCGAGTCGGTGCTTTGTTCCCATTGCCAAGTGACCAAACAGACAGAGAGCTCTGGGCTCCCTGCAGTGCACGGGAGCTCCTTTGGCTTCTGCTGCTCTGAGGGTGACGCAGTAAAAATTCCCATTCCTGATCTGAGAATGTGGCTTTGGGATCTGTACAAAGCACACGTGCCCCCGACTGTGGGAAGAACAGGTTGCTTGTGGGTGCTCCATCCCTGGAGGCATTCAAGGCAAGGCTGGATGTGGCTCTGGGTGGCCTGCTCTAGTAGTTAGTGACCCTACCCACAGCCCGGTGTTGAAACTACATCATCTTTGAGGTCCCTTTCAACCCAGGCCGTTCTGTGATTCTTTGAAGGAGCACATTTGTGTTGTGCTGGATCGCAGTCTGTCATGGACTCATCTTGGCTGGTGAGGCTGTTCCAGAAATGGAGTAGATGGCAGTAAGCGAAGAAAGCAAACTTTGACAGACAAAATTTCCATATGTTTGAGCAGAGCAGCTTGCCAAGCCTTCGTAATTTGCAGTGATTGCGTCCAAAACATGAAAGTTTATTGTAGGAACAGAATGAAGTTGTTTCCCAGACACACTTTTGAGAACCATGTAGCAGGGCGTGTTTTCTTTCTTCTCTTCCTTTGTGTGTTTTCCCTTTTTGTTACTGTTGCATGGGAATAGCAGCAGTGTTTGGGTTTTTGGAACCTGTTTCCGATTGTCATTGAGGAGGAGATGTGCTATTTTTAAAAAGAGGAGGGGAGAGAAGACGGTGTGAAAGAATCAAGCCGCCAGCATTTGGAAATATGTTCATTTCAATGAATATTATGTTATTTGGGGTTGGGTTTTTTTTACCCCAAAAATAGGAAGGGGCCCAGATATTGCTGTGAGGTTGCGTTGATTTGCAGTGCTGCAGCCTCCAGATGGAGGCTGTTCCAACTAGAAGTGCTAAATTTCAGCTTCACTGCCTCCACTTTTGGCTTCATGTTGGGGCAATGGATCTGTGGGTGCAGCAGCATCCATTGCAGCCCGCTTATTTTGGTCCCAGTCTTTGAGAATCCCTGTGCAGAGAAATGAAATGGGGACCGTCCCAGCTATTACTTTGTGCTGCTAAGTCAGTGATTTTAACCAGAAGAGCAACTTTGCAGTGTAATCCCCGAGGCTAAGAGCATTACAATATCTGTACTGTGGCAAGTTTTTAATAGGATGGTGAACGCTCTTTTTGGCGTTACTATTTTGAGCCAGCACAATTGGAAGCCATTATGGATTTCTGTAACCTAGAATAGAAACGCAGAGTGGTTGGGTTGGAAGGGACCTTAAAGATCCCCCAGTTCCAACCCTCTGCCAAGGGCTGGTGACGTTCAGTAGGTTCAGGCTGCCCGGGGCCCCTTCCAGCCCAAAGTGCAGAGTGATGGTTGGGACATACCTTGGCGCAGGTGGCACCCAAATGGTGTTGGAGCACCCCAGCTGCTGCCAACAGGACTTCTTTTCCTCCCAGAATGACCTCACCAGTGCTGGTGCAGTGGGAGAGGAACCTCATTGGGTTAAGGAGGTTGATGGGGGATGGAGACTGCTGACCATAGAATCACAGAGTCACAAAGGTTGGAAAAGACCACTAAGGTCATCCAGTCCATCCATCAACCCATCAAGTAGGGTCACCCAGACTCAGTGCTGCAATGGATCAGGGCTGTTGGCCAGTAGAGACCATTGGCAGTTGTTTCCCTTAAACTCTCTTCTGTAACTTTCAGTTTTTTTCCCCTCTTGATATCTGTTTCATGCTGCAGCCTTTTGGATATGTTACAGCGCAGTTCAGCATTTCCATGCACGCAGTCCATGAAAAATAGACAAAGTGATGGATGGAGGCACTTAAGATGACACTTGAAAGAAGCTGCAGTCTGAAGCAAGGAAAGGAAATAAACTCAACATTTGGCTAATTTATGGGCTCCTATTACCAAAGGACACAGTAGATGCTGATAGATACTGCGTTATTCAGAACCACATTTCATTGTGATAAATATTAAAGTGCTTCTTACCCGGGCTTCATCTCAAGATGTTGGCAGTACCCACGCCATGCATCTCAGCCCGATGTGGGCTTTCTTTGGACAGCAAGATTCATTTCCATTGGGAGCTCAAGCACTTCTGGAGCAAAATACCAAACAAGTAATGAGCTGTGGGTGCTGATTGCCAGACTGAGAAAACAAGTGGTTTCTGAAAAGGATTTTAAGGTTCTTTTGGCAAAGTAAGGTCGCTACAAACTCACACGGAGCAGCAGAGGATGCTGTGCATGGTGGAGCAGCTTCCTGCTTGTTGGCAGCCCAGTGGGTTTTGTTCACCTGTGGGTGTTGTACAACTGCTTCGCTTGGATTTAGTTGATATTTTCAGGAGCAGAAAAGAGCCGGGAGAGCTATGGCAGGCAGTGCTTCAGCTTGGGGTTGAATACATTCCTCAGGTTTTACTGAAGCTTGCGCAGTATTTCATCGATGCTGTTATCCTGCCATGAAAATTTGATGCTGCCAGACTTGTCATAGTCCTGCTCTGATATCCGTGAGGGTACAGGTTTAAGTTATGTTAAGATATTATCAGAAGTTCTGTGTGTTTCTAGCCTGAGTTCTGCAAGATGGAAACAAACAAACCAAGCATTTGTCAACATTTTAGGGATGGAAAGGGCAGGTTATTCACAAGGGCTGAAGTCAGGTGGCTAAAGCTGTTCATCCAAAATGTGTGCACGCATCCTCATCCAACATCTCTGAACCTTTTTATCTGCTTTTTCGGAGTTCTTTGCATTGGTTTATCCTTTAATGAATTTCTGCCCCAAGCATCAAAGCTGCGGTGCTGCCTCCCCTCTCCCTGCTTTCCCTTACCTTGTGATGTGTTGCTTCACCAGCCTTTACATTTGTTCATTCTTTTGCTATCAGCTCAGCTACTGAGAGCAAGAATTGGTGGTGGTTCTGCAGAGTGGAGCTGGTGGAACCTGCAGCTGTGGCTCAGCAGAGCCCTGCAGCACCTGGAGCCTGGTCCTCTGCACAGGGCTTGGTGGCTTGCTCTGCCGTGACCCTTGTGGGCTGATAGGGCTGCAAGATTGGGTCTTGGCAGATAAGTGGGCACGTCTCCTTTGGGGTCATGTTGGGCCTTCTTTAGGACTGCACGTACTGTTCCCAAGTGACACGATGTGTATATTCATGTCCAGTTTTAGGATGGCCTTTGCCTGTGTAGGATGTAGCAGTTGGCAGTGCTCATAACCACATCCCCATCCTCAACTCTGGGAGGAAATGGGGATTAAATCTGTCTCCCCCTCCACGTAGAACAGAGTTCCCTGTGTCCCACAGGTTTAGTCAGTGACATCTCTTCATTAGCTCCTGGGGCTGTTTGGTAGCTGTTGGTCTGGCTCACACCTTGCTGGCTCCATGCAGCTTTCAGGAGAGCATGGCCATTCATTCCCACTCACTCACACATACCATAGGCATGTGCAGGGGCACGAAGCTGGAGCTTATCAACCCCCAGTCTGAACTCGATGCTTTAAAACTAAAGCAGTCACCTGCTGTCTTCATGGCCACCTGCTGAAAGTTTCTCCTTAAGAAATCATCTCAGCAATGGAGTGTGAAGGAGCAGCAGCTATCTCTGCCAGCACAAAGTGCTTCCATCCGTTTCTTTTCTGGTTTTATACGTATCATCTCCCAGTTCCAGACCTTCCAGGCAGAACGAGCTGTATGCGTTGATCCTTCTGTTCCCAGGTTGGCACCAGGTTGGTGTTGAGTTCCTGCTTTTTTTAGGCCTGCGTTCCCTAGATAGCTTGCACTGAGTGGAAGGAACTGCAGATACCTTCTCCCTCCGCCCCCAAATGTTCCTGCAAAGGTTTCGAGACTGGTTTACTTTTGGTTATTCACTTGATAATAATCCAGAAGTGGTACAAATGCCAAGCTAAGAGCATGGCAGCAGCAGGAGCCATGTCCTGTGCCACTCCAGAGTTCCCATGTCTTTGGGATCCTGAGCATCACGAGGGAACAGCATGCAGCCATAGCGTGTTTGGGTTGGAGGGGACCTTAAAGATCAGCTGGTTGCAACCCCCTGCCGTGGGCTGGCGTTGCAAGCAAGCTGTGCTTCAGATTAGTGATGCTGAATTGTCAGCCTGGAATGGCTTTGTGGTTTTGATGCACAGCATTGGTGCAGAGCAGGTGGGCAGAGGGTCCTGGGGAGCAGCCCTGTGCCTCACTGCTGGGGCTGGAAGGGAGGGCAGGGTGACAGCTGGCAGCCCCATTGCTGCCTCTTCCACGCTGCTGCTAACACCTGGATGGCCCTTATGTGCAATCCCAGGTTTCACATTTCAGCAAACTGTCATTTATTTTACTTCTTGACATCACGTAATTCCAGTTTTTGAGGCTGAGAGAGGTGCTGCAGCCTGGCATGGGCAGGAGGTCATGAAAAGGGGGGAGTTCCAGGACACAGACCTGAGGGCACTGTCCCTGGCTGCCCTGATTCTGGCAGCTCATAGCATCTCGAGAAACAAATGATGATATTAATTTCATCATGGAAACAAACTCTAGCAGCAGCCAAGTTGTTAGGTAAAAGCAGAATACAGCAGGCTGCTTTTTTGGTGCTTCGTGCCTCTTTTAAATAGAGATGAAAAGATTCCAGATGCAGTGAAGCCATTTGTAGCCCTCTTTCATTACCTTCAGAGGAATTAATTAACCCACAAACACGTCTAATTTTCCTTTGATTGCCAAGGGGATGCACTTGAATTTCTCCTCCCTCCCCGTGCTAGGCTCTGAGGCCCTTTTCAAAAGATGGACTCGCATACAGAAATGGGAAAATGAGCCCAGCCAGCTCCTGCATTTCTGGCTGTTGGTGCTGCACAGTGTGTGTGGCAGGTCGGGGCTGCTTCCTGTGCTCCTTGCTAACACCAGGATGCCTGCAGCACTGCTCGGATGCTGGGATGTCCCAGGGATGGGCAGAGCTATGCACCCCCTGGGGCAGTGCCTTCGCTTGCAGTGCCCTGGAATGCAGGATTTCCTTTCTCCAGCTCCACTTTCCCCACCTGTAAAGTGCTCCCTGCTGTCAAACTCCTTGAGCTCCTGTGTGGAGCTGTGGAGGAGCCGTTGCTTGGACCAAGAAACCCACGGGTAGCAAACAAGCTTGCATTCTTTTCCCCTTCCACAACGAAAAGAGAGCCAACAGCATTCAGGTCAGTAGTTGTGCTCGGCTGGCGTTAACACAGCTCTCTCCCGGTGTCCGTTCACAGTGCGCTTCGCACCCTACCGACCTCCCGACATCTCCCTGAAGCCGCTGCTCTTCGAGGTGCCCAGCATCACCACCGAGTCCGTCTTCGTTGGCCGGGATTGGGTGTTCCACGAGATCGACGCGCAGCTGCAGAGCTCCAACGCCAGCGTGAACCGCGGGGTGGTGATCGTGGGGAACATCGGCTTTGGGAAGACGGCCATCATCTCCAGGCTGGTTGCACTCAGCTGCCACGGCACTCGCATGAGGCAGATCGCTTCCGACAGCCCGCACGCCTCGCCCAAACGTAAGTGCAGCACTGTGCAGCTCTTCAAAGCCCAGAGGCCGTGTCCGTCCACTTCTGTGATGTTTTTAGTGGAAAAGATTCCGTTCTCCTTCAGTTCAGTCTTTGTTGCAGAGCAAAGGAAGCAGCTGCCAGGAATGTTTGTGCTACTTGTGATCCAGATCTGCTTTGTGAAGGGTCAGAGTAGCTTTCTCTTCATTCCCTGGCTTAGAAACGTCACAGGTTTTATCCCATCAGAAAGATTCCAGTGCTGTTTATGAGCATTCTGTGATTACAAGTCCTCCATGAGGATGTTTTTCCGGACCAGATTGGATGGGGCCCTGGGCAGGCTGGTCCAGTCCCAGATCTGGAGGTTGGTAGCCCTACCTGTGGCAGAGGGGAGGGGGTTGGAACCTGGTGATCCTTGGGGTCCCTTCCAACCCAAGCCATTCTGTGATTTTGTTGCCCTCCTTGTTTCCCATACAGACTCCGTGTGTTGTGGTGTAGGAGCACGGGGTCAGAGCCCATATGGGTTTGGCAGCTGGGGCTGCTCTGCCTCCAGGTCCCATCCAGTCCCACCACTGCCCCAGATCATTTGCTGGGGGTAGCAGGTAGGGATGGCAGCATTTTCCAACCAGTAAGCGAACAAGATGGGACTAAAAATACCAGGTTATGTACCTCACGGTGTCTTCAAGGATCTAGGTCACTGTATTTGAGAGACACTGTAGTTAAATCTGTTTACTGGAATCCAGTGCTCTGAGCCATGGAGAAATATCTGAAATGTCACTGTTCAGTGCCATGTTGAGGAGCATCGCTTGTCAGTCCTAACCCAGCAATGCGGGGTGAAAGGCAAGCCGTGTTTCTATATTTTCCCTGTAACCCTGCAGAGCACCAGCTGCACGTCTCCCCAGTCTGCTGGGAAGGATTGTGGGGATTAAAAGACTGTACTGCACTGAACTGTTTCGTGGCTAAAAGTGTAATTATGTGATCTGAGAAAGAGCCCCATACCTTTCGTGCACGAAGGACAGAGATCCTTGCTCACCCAACACAGCCCTTGAGTTCACACTCAGGTGTGCCCATGAGGTTAAAGCTGAGTGGTTCCTCAGTGTCAGTTAGTGGGGTGAGGACTTCAGGGTCGCTCAGCTGATGGGTTTTATTTCCTACAGCCTCCACAAGCTCCAGTGTAGCTCTAGAAGATAATAACTATTCTTCAGATGTCTCAGGCTGAAAGAAGTCCGTAACGCTCTGTTACATCTGTGTTTAGCAATGAATGCTAATTGGGTGCCCTGACTGTGCTGCAGCACTCGTGTTATCAGCATTAGCAAACTGGAATAAATGCAGCCTCGTACCATTAATTCCTGGCTCAGAAAAGCAGTGGGGATGCACAATTTCAGATTGTGCATCTTTGCTTGCACAGAATTCACTTGTGTAGGCAGCAGCCGTCCTCCTTCATTGTTTGCCATTAAGTGGGTCATTGTTTCCATTATGATTTCAGGTTGAACTCAAGGATGCAGTGCAGCAATCCATCCAGGCCAGTCCTCTGCCAGCGCAGTCTGTGCTTCTAGACTGCTGCTTTTAAAGCATTCCTGTAATAAACATATCAGTAATTAGGCATCACCAAGTTCTGCATGTCTTAATGTCATTCAGTAATACTCTGAGTACCTGTGAGCATAACAACTAGTGGTTTGGAAATGCCAGGTGAGTGGACTGTTGTGCTGGTGAAGCTGAGTTCTGCTTTGCTAAAGTGTAATAGAAAATGGCTTAAATGCAGTGAGAAGCAGCTCACATCTGGCAGAGATTATTCCAGTATAATTCATTATTTGCTTGCAAACTCTGTCCGGACCGTGGTGCTGCTCTTGCTTCTCTCCCTCTGATTGCACTGGTGGCCTTCAGAGGGAACATCGGCTCTGGCACACCGTTGATGTATGCTATAAAATTGGCACATTGTTCAGAAAAATTGTCTGTCTCCATTGAAGAAAGACCCAGAACTAAAGGAATGAGTGATGGGTCGTAATGAAGGGAGACCTATTAGATGTGCAGAGCAGGGAGAGCTCTGAGATACCCCAAACTCAAAGGTAGAGCATACTTCCACGAATGTACAGTTCGCTCAGTTATTGTGATTTACATCTGTGAAGTTACAGAGGAGAAGATGAGTTAAGACAATCTTAAAGCTTTATTTTAGTCCTTCACATTCAGCTTCCAAAAGAAAGCTCCCCGGGAGCTCTGTGCTGGCTTGGAGCTGTCACCTTCTGCTGCCCCTAATGCTGAGCAGAGCATTGGTGGACGGTACCACTGCCAGGAACGGGCTGCTAGGAAGCACCACTTGTGATGACTGTTGGCTGTGCTCATCCCTCAGCAATTCCTAACCTCTTTCCTTGGGACAGATGTGGATGCAAACAGGGAGCTGCCCTTAACCCAGCCACCTTCTGCTCATTCCTCCATCGCCAGCGGGAGCTGCCCGGGGACGCCCGAGATGCGCCGGCGCCAGGAGGAGGCCATGAGGAGGCTTGCTTCCCAGGTATGGCAATATATGGGATGTCTGCAGGCCTTGGGAACCTGTCTGTGGTCATGGGATCTCTTGGAAGCTCTCCTGTCCTGCATTGCTTTGGGAGCTGGGAAAAGCGCGCGTTCAAGTGTGGACTGGGAGAGCAGAGAGGAAGAACTCCTGGAAGGAGTTTTATTACCCTCAGAAAGTTAGATCTGTAGGAGGAAATTCCCATGACATCGAGTGTACTCGCTTCTAACTCTGAGGCTTTTATCTTTTCCAGCCACTATTACAGTAGTGGATGCATTATGGGATGGCACAGCTGCCAGAATTACCATTGCTTTTCTTCAGCAGTGGAAAGCAGATTGCTTGGTGGACGGTGCTTCCCTTTGAAGGGAGTGGGATTCAAACAGCAGTGAAAGAGCAGGCTGCTCATGGTGCATATGGACGATGCAAACCAGATCACAGCCTTTCTTGAGCAATAGACAAATGCTTTGCTGTTCTGATAAGAGTGGGTTGTATGTAACGGTGCTTCTCAGCGTGGGTGAGCTCTGCAGATTGTGCTCTGTTGCAGTCCTGGGATTGAGCCCTATTTTGTGATGGTGGGAAGGTGCCACTGTGTTGCTGTGAAATCCAAGGGGCCTGCTCCTCCCCCAGGGTTGGGAGGACGTGAGCAGTTGATGCTTTCCTGTTGCCTGTTCCCCTTTGGAGAGGAAAATAGCGAGCAAAGTCTTTGTTCTCCGTTACCACCAGGATGTGTTTTGCTTGGCTTTCAGAGCCAGATACTCTCTTGTGCTGTCTGCTTTCTGCTGCACCCAGATGGCAAAGGCAGAGAGTGTGCGATTGCTGTGTAAATAAATATTGGGACTTGATATTCTCCTCTTCCACATGGAGCTCTTGAAAGGAATGCAGCGGCCAGCTCTGCTTTCGTTCAGAGCGCGTTAGTCATCGTGCTTCTTGTCAATCTTCAGCATTACAGACTGCCAGAAAGGCAGTAATGCGTGCTATCTCTGCCTCAAGCACCTAATCCGTCCAGACTTTCTTCCCCCGAGTGCTTCAGTAATCCTGCTGGATACATAACTGATAAATGGATACAGTTTTAGCATCGGTTTCGTACTGAGAAAGTTGAGGGACGTGGCTTTTTCAAGCTGTGTGTCATAGCCAGAGCACAAAAGATGCACTGAAGCTTTTCTGCATCTCTGGTCGCTGGTTGAAAGAGTAAGATACAATCTTTATAGCCAAAACCTAAAGTAAAAAGAGCTTGGCTCACACCCTTTTAGGAAGGGGTTTTAAAGCCCCATTCGTCCCACGGCCAAAGGGTTTTTTGTGGAACAAACCCACTGTTTTGTGTCAAAACATAACTGATGAGTTGGGGAGATGTGCCACCTCCGGTGCTCGCAGTGGGACTGCAGCGTTTCGCTGCGATTCTTCATTTCCCAATCAATCTCCACTACTGTAAATGCAGACAGGTTCCAGAAATAACTGCCACTGCTTCCTTCCAACGTGAGGCCGCCCTGAGAAGATAGATGCCCGGGCTCATGAGCTGACCTGGGGGTTCTGGGAATGGCTTCTTGTGCTCGGGTGGCTTGATGCATCACACGGGAACATGGGGACGTTCCATAGTGCCACGCAGGCATTTGGGGTGAGTCAGAGCAGTGCTCAGACCTCAGGTTTGTTCCCAGTGCTGCCATGAGCCTCGCTGGGCTCCTTGAAGCCTGCTCTGCTTCCCTGCTGTTGGCAGAGAAGTGATCCATGCAGCCAATCCCTCGGTGTCTGATGTTGGGAAGGATGTATAATGAGCGATTGGTTGTCTTCCAGGTCGTGCTTCAGTGGCATGGAGTCATCGAGTGGCTTTGGTTGAAAAGGAGCTTGAAGTTCATCAGGCTCCAACCCCCGGCCCTACACAGGCTTTTATAGAGCCACTGCAGTTCAGCCTGTGTTCAAATCCTGATTCAAAGCATCACATCCTGTCACAAATAGACATTCTGCTGAAAGCACAGCAGGCTTTGGGGTTCGGTTTTTCGGAATGGTTCCGTACCAAAAGCAGCAGTTCTGGTCTTATTGCATCAGACCAGTCCAGCGTGTCACAGGCAGTAAGCCTGATAGATTGGCAAGCCTCAGGAAGGGAAATGGAGGCAGATGAAGTGGGTCAGGGTGGTTGTCAGAGGGATGGCTGGGTGTCCTGGTGCACTCCCAGTAATACCCGGAGCAGAGCTCATCACTGCTGCTGATAGATGCATGCTGTCAGCAGCAGATAAATGCACTTGCTCAGAAGGAGCTGTGCTGTGCAGCGTCCTCCCAAATCAAACAAACACTGCCTGTTCCTCCCCAGCTGCGGGTTTTGAAGTCTCTGAGTGACACCGTGAGAAAAAGGACTACTGACCTGGCAACGTAATTGAAAATCCATTAGAATAACAGTCCTGAGCTCTTTGCTCTGTGCGCGATCCCCTCGTTCGGAAACTCGGTCACGCGTGTCTAAGTTGCCTTTGAGAAGTCATGAACATGTGTTGGTTGCTTGAGGCTTTGAAGGTGCTGGAATCTGAAACAGAGCAAATGCCCCTAATGGCCTCAGTCAGCAGTAATGTTGCATAGGGGTTAAAGGCATCTGAGGGTCTGATGCCACGTGCTGTGACAGGCAGGGCAGGAAAGCCCTCACATCACTGAGCTCAACTGTGTGCCCAGAGTCTCATCTGTAAAAGGAAAAGGGGAAATCCTTTGGTTCAGGAGAAGGGAAAGCGGAGCACATTCCTGCATCAGTAGCTGAGGACTGAAATGCTGATTCCTGGCACCCTGCATAAACCAGTTGTTGTTCAGCTGGCTGGAGGAAGAAGGGTGCCTCTCTGGTTGATCTGTTGGAAGAACGGTTCTTGGACACACGTTCTGTAGTTGTTTTAAAATGCAACGGGTCAGAATTGAAGGGGGAAAGAAAGTGCTGACAGTGACAGACAGCCACAATTGGCCAGGAGTATTTTAGGAGACAGAAACCGTATGCGAGGGGTTAGATAACAGTGTGTGCACACGTCCCTCCTCTGCTTGCCAAGTTGTGCAGTGGTCATCATGCTGGAGAAATGCAGGTGGTCATGAAGGGGATTACTGATGTTGTGGGAGGCTGAAGGAACTGTGTGGGGAACTCTTCCTTTTGAAAATGTCACCTACCCCATACTCAAGGGCTGTTCCCTTCTGGTGGCACAGATGACAGGAGAAGGTTGCTTTTCCTCCTCTGGATTGCTCAGGGTGGGATTTGGCTGGCTGTTTTTCATGCAGCGAATTTTTTGGGATGAGGGTTACTCATTGCTCTCGTTGTTGGAGATGAGCAGATGATTAATGTGTGCACTGCTCGGGCTCCTCTCTGTCTCTGTGCCACGCTGGAAAAGAGCATTATTTTGTTGTGTCCTCCGGTTTGGTGTTCACCAGCAAACTAACAGAGGAGCAAAATGCTTAGGATGTACAAAACCAGTACCCGGTGCTTTCCACTCTGCACTGGGAAACAAGGCCACCCCAACTCAGTCAGGGGTCATTTGAAGTTCTTCCCAATGGTTCCTAGGAGGAAAAAAGCCATCACGAGCAGTGGGGCAAGTCCTGTACCTCCCAGCCCTACTGGGAGCTGTTGGGTTCGTGGCCCTGCTGCCTTCTCTCTGATCAGAAATGAGTTCTTCTTTGTGTGAGCAGTGATCATGGTAGGAAGAGTTGGATGTACTCCGTGGGCTGCAGCAGTTTCTCCTGAAAGAATGAAAGAAAGTGAGCAGCTTAGAACTGAGACTGCTCTGTTCCTTTTGTCATCTCTCCTCCTCCTGAGATGCCTTAGGTGGAAGAGGTGTGATTACCACCCTGAGGGATTAGTGTGGAAAATGCTGGAAGTGCAGCGATGGTGTGGGGTGGGAGCTGCAGCCTGGTGCTGCTGGGACACACAGGGAGTGCTTAGGGAGGATGTTTTCAAACAGGAAAGCTCCGAGTGCTGCTGCTGTCCTGGCGTTGTAGGCTGTGGTTGGTGTTGAGTTGGGTGCTGCAGTATGGAGAGGAATGGAGAAGTGCACCAGGAAGAGAGGAACACCGAGAGCAAGACAGCTCGCCTCCCATTTCATAACAGTATTACATGAATGGGAACAGTAATTGCTTCCTAACAGTTCTGTGAATCAGTTTCCCACTGTATTTTTTAAAGGCAGTGTTAATCCTCTTGCTGGGAACTGAGCTGGCACAAAGCCCTTTTTCCCCTCCAGCCCCAGAGGAGCGGAGGCAGCGGAGCCGTGGACATCCCCCACTCATGGAGGTGTTGTAGGCACAGAGTGCTTGACAGCTCCTGCCTGCAAAGTTCCTCTTCCACCTCCTCTCCATCCCTGCCCTCTGCAGCGCTCCGTACCTTGGATAGGGATGGCTTGTCTTGCCAGATCTGGCAGACTCACAGAAGCCGTGAGTAAAACTTCTCGACTTGCAGCACCCACCCTGACACTTGCACATGAAACATGAGCATTCCTGGCAGCGTGCTTGGTTGGCCTTTTGTTCTTATATGTATGCACACATTATGGAAATAAGGTTACACGGCTGCTGAATGTATTTGGAGGCGGCCCTCTGCCACAGAGCAGCTGCCAGATCTCAGCAGTGCCAGGGAGGCAGCCTGGGCTGGGCTCCTCCTCCTGGAGATGTTCTGGTGAGCTGAACACAGCAGAGCAGAGCTCTGTGTCACTGTTGAGCTCATCTGAGTTTCTCGGTGCATGTAAACATATTGCCAGATAGCACAGAGCAACTGTAAGGTGCTTTTAAACCCCAGGTGTGCTCCACACCTCTGCTGTTTCATACCTTTTCCTTCCTATTTGTTTTACTCTTTCCTCCACTGCAGCACATTCAAAGTTCACTTCCTCCGAGTGGGGTGGGTGAGTGGTGTGACTCGGTCCCTGCTGTGCAGCCTCCCCATCCCCAAAAGTTCCTGGGTTACATTCAGCTGATGCTTCAGCTCAGCACAATGAGTCCAGCAGTGTCTGAGCAGTGCAGAGCTGTGTCCCAGTGACCTCTGCTTCTCAGTGAGGGCTGACAGCCGTGGTGTGATGGGTTCAGCTCGGGGGGAGAAGCGTGGCCGCGTCCCCTGTGGTTAGGATCACTTCCCCACTGTCCCTGAAGGTGTTGTCCTTTATTCGCACAGGATTGTTAATGGGTTCAGTACGTGGTTTAAATAAAAATAAAAAGCCATCTTCACTGGATTTCTAACTGCTTGTGGGAGCAGTGCTTAAACAAATGAACCTGAAAGGCAGCACAGCACTAATGGATTATCCCATATGCAGAGTGGCTGCTGGAGAGCTTTCATTGTGTTAGCTCGCTCTGCTGGTGCTGAGCAGGCTGCTGACATACTTCCTCTCCCTTCCAGCTGTAAGCCAAAGCATCACTACCGTTGCTGCGGGCGTATGGAAAGAAAGGAGCCCTCCCACCTCATGCAGAGGTGGAAGGATCTGTTCCTCTGAGCCACAGTGCCCTGCGACACTAATGAGTTTCAGAGGGCATTTGTTGGTGAACTCAGCTGTGGAAAAGTAATGAGCGTTCCCCATAAAGTGGGTCACCCCATCCACGCACGGTGGTGTGCTGTGAGTAGAACACAGCTGCACTGATCTCCATTTACATGATGACAACCAGCGTTCTGAGCTGCAGGCAGCCTTGGGCAGGTGAAAGCACCACGCTGCGTTGACTCTGAGCTATTTTGTGTGGGTCAAAAGGAGATAAATCTCATTAGGGGCAGAGGTGTGGTTAGAACACAGTGCTGAAGCTGTTGGTTGGGAGCAGGGGAGCACTGGGTGGGGAATTGCTGTGGGTGTAGGGAGGTGAGGTTTGTCCTTTCAGGCACATGAGGGCTTGGAGGAGGATGGAGGTACCATCAGGATGGAGCTGAGTGTGATGGCAAAGCAGCACTTCTGAAGGGGGGGATAATTCTCTTCACAAATAGTGCCAGAGAATTCCTTTGAATTAACCTGTCCTATTAAGTAAAAATAACTTTTCCCCTGAGCCATCTCAGCCCCTTTCTCCTTTGATGTGTGCTGCCCTCCCAGCCCTGTGCTCCCACTCCTGGCCTGTCCCCCAGCTCACTCTCTTTGCTCCTCTGTGTTCCAGAGGTGATGCACAATCCCCTCTGTGCCCTCTCTGCCCTCTTCCTGCTGTTTTCTCATAGCTTTCCCTCCTGTTCCAACAGCATCTTCTGTTACTCTCAGAATAGCTGTGCTGCTTTTAACTTGTGTTGTCCTTTTCTTCAAATAGCTGTTCTCATAGATCCGATCTATATGAAGAAGTCTCCATTTTATTTCTCCTTGTTGCATGCAATTGTTTCTCAGCTGAACCAAAATCCCCTTTTGGGTTCAGCAAAGCTAAATACCCACGTAGCACAAAGCAGATGAAATGGGGAGCACAGCCCCAGCGAGCAGCTTGCAGGGCTGAGGGGCAGGGAGAGCTGCAGGAAGGACAGACAGCTCCTACTGGGCCAGGTTGGACACTGAGCACAGCGTCCAGGAAAGGGGGAGTGAGGATGGAGTGAAGCAGGGCAGAGGAAAGGCAGTCTGGATTGTGATGGGTGAAGGAGTTTGGGTAGAGGGAGACATGGGAAACGCTGTGGTGGGGAGAACAGCATGGCTGGTGTTGGAAAAGCAGGGACAGAAGCTGCTCTGGATTTAATGCTTGAAGAGTATATGGATAATTTACTTCTGAATTCTGCATTCACAATTAGGAAGATGAGTCAGTGTGTCTCACCTGAGGAAGGGAGAGTTCAGGTGCTCCCTGACCCCACATCAGGAGGTGTGGGGTCGTTTTATACCCACAAGTTGGCCATGGTCCACCTTCCCCGTGTCTGGTGTTTCTCAATCCTTATATCACATCATTAAGATAAAAAAAAAATGCTCATGATAAGTGTATTTCTTTGGTGTGTGGCCAGCTCACTAGGCTGCAGATAATTCTAGGAAAGTTGCAGTTGCAGACCAAAAGTCCTCACTTGCTTTCCTTGTGCCATTTCCCATTCAGAGCAGCAGAATCAGATTTTGTTCAGCAGAGATGGAGCTCCCTCCTCAGATCCCACGTACGATGGGAAGCCACATACAGTGTGGTGTCTCCTTCCCAACTTGGAGTGTTTTACACATTTGCCAGCTCTGGAGAAGCTCTGGCTGCTGGGTTCCCCCACTCCTCCCACACGGGGAAGGATTTGGGGTGAAATGTGTCTGGTACATTGTTTTGAAGCTCTTTTGAAAGCAAGGGAGGAACTGTACCTTTTGGATTCGATATGGAATAGAAGTGACCGCACAGCTTGGTTGTTCAGTGAGAAGTCATTCATAGCCAGAATTGCATTCCCAGCCCTTACAGACATGGCATAAACGTATACTGAACGGTTCTCTTGATTTGCTTGTCACTTTTCCCATTTCTTGTAGTAATCCACTTCTGTTGCAGTAGGTTTCCTCTTGGGCACTGTATACTCAGTGTCTGAGGCAGTGATTCGAGCAGGGAGCTTCTCAGCTCCCAACGTGGTAAACATCATTCACCAAAGGCGATGGCTGAAGCAAAGATCTCAGCTCTTGGGAAACCCAGTTTAATGTTCACAGTGCTTCACGCTCTGTGTTTGAACTGAAACCATAATTAAACAAATTATTCCTTAAATTGTATCCGACAGAAGTGTTTCCTGGTGGCAGTGTGCAGACAGGCAGTGTCTTTGGGAGAGCAGGCTGTTCCCCAGTGACTTCCTTCATTGTAATGCTTCCCTGAGAAAACAGAATGTTTGTCTCGGGGTTTTTGTTTGTGATGAGAGCTTCTCAGCAGTTCAGCAAAGGTTTTTTACAGCAAAGAAATGAGATTTCTGGAAAACGAAGCTCATGTCACTGGGTTGTTCATTTCCAGGCTGGGCAGGTTCTTGGTTTTAGTTCTTGGGTGTGCTTGTGGCTTGTCCAGATGAGTGAGGCTGTTGTTACAGTCAGAATTACAGCCAGAGGAGTGTTGGTTTCAGCTGTAGGACAGGAGCTGGATGTGACCTCTGACTGTGATCTCCCATATCATAGCAGGGTACCCTGAGCACTGGAGGTGGTGTTAAAGGCATTCAGCTGTTAATGGGGAGGGAGAAAGAGGTGTGAGCCCTTTCCAGAATGAGCCCGAGTTACTCTGAGGTCTCAGCCTTTGGTTTTCCATGTAGAACCCGGTCTCATTCTCAAAGGTGGAGCAGGGAAACATTCTGAAAGCTTTCGGGGTTTGTAGGATGAGAGAGCTGCTTGGCAGCCAGCTGTGAGATAGGCAAGGAGCCTGCTTCCCAGCAGCACGCTCAGCTCACAGCTCTTGCTTTTGGCAGTCTCTTTTGGGTTTGAAAACGGAGAAAATGTCACAGAGAATAAATACCATCGAGATGACATTGCACAGTTGTGCTTCTGAGAGCATTGTAGTGCTTTTCCTGTAGGGCCCTTCTGAAGTCCTCCCTGCCCACCAGTGCACCTTCAGGTCCATCCCTTAAGCACTGCATTGATCTTACAGACGTCATCAGTACGCTGATAATTCCATCCTGAGTGTTGGGAGTGGATATAACACATTCCCATGAACTGTGCTGTAACAGGAGAAGGAAATATGTCCCCACGTTTAGCACTGACTGTTCCCTCCAAGGACAGTTCTGTCCCCTTTCCCATGACGTGGCTCTTTGAGGTTCCTGGATAAAGTTAATGAGCTTCTTGTAACAAAGGGACCTTCTTTCTTGGGTCTGTGTCATACTGTGCTCGAAGTGAGGGCTCTGCATGTAGGAGTTTGGTTTCTGTTATCAGGAACGTGGCATCAAGGGAGGGCATCTCGTGACCTTTGTACTGCAGGAATCACAGTTACAATCCCCAAACAAATGGGATTCTTCAGAAGAAATCACCACCTTTATTACCATTTGATGCAGTGAATACATGATGCTTTAGCTGGCTGACAGCAAAAATTCGGTGGTGAGGTATCCAGTAAAGCTTAGGAAGAAGTGTTTGGGTATGATGCTCAAAGGAACAGCCTGGTGATGGTGAAGAGTGGGCAAATCAGTTGGCCTAGGAGAAGAGGAAAGTTTCTTCTCTTTTATCCCTTCGTTTTCTGAACAAGGAGCTGCGTGGCAGCAGATGGGTAATGCAAAGATGGGTTGTTCATGGGATCCATCGCTTGCAGCTGCCGCCATGCACCGTGCTGTGCTCCACCAGGAGCGACGTGGCTGCTTCCCAGTGCCCAGCACTGCAGAGCAGCCAGCAAGAAGTGGAAGAAAGCAGTCACAAGTCATTACCACCAGGTGCTGTGCAGAGCTGGGAGCGCTGTCAGCACCTGTCCCAGGGAACAGTGCTGGCAGAATCTCATTGCTCCCCTCGTAGCAGCTCCGGTTGTCCTCAGGATCACAGCCCATTTGCACCCAGCAGATCTGGATCCTTGTCACGGACGCTTAACGCTGGGCACCGTCAAAAGACCTCATCTGCCAGAACGCATCAGAATCACACAGCTCAGCCCGGCTCTGGCAGAGGTGCATTCACCCTTCCTTCCCTCTCTTGCAGGTCGTCGCCTACCACTACTGCCAGGCAGACAACGCCTACACCTGCCTGGTGCCCGAGTTCGTGCACAACGTGGCCGCGCTGCTCTGCCGCTCACCCCAGTTCGTCGCCTACCGGGAGCAGCTGCTGCGTGAGCCCCACCTGCAGAGCATGCTGAGCCTCCGCTCCTGCGTGCAGGACCCCATGGCCTCGTTCCGCAGGGGGATCCTGGAGCCCCTGGAGAACCTGCACAAAGGTACAGGGACGGCGCTCCCTCTGCTTTCCCTTTGCTCCCCGCCACTGTTTGTTTGTCTGTTTTGAAATGCTTTCTTGCATCTGTGTGCTTAAGCCAAGCAGTGGGTCCGTCTCTCTGCGCTGCGGGTGGGAGGTGAGACCTGGGGGACCTGAGATTGTCTCCATGCTTATCTGCAAGGTTGGCAGCCCCTCCTCTCCTAGGGTGCAATTCAGGGCCAAAAACGAAACTCTGATGGCAGCATGTGTCTGACTTTGTGTTCTTGGTTTCTTCCCTATCCATAATCATAGAATCACAGCAGTCCTGGGTTGAAAAGGACCTCAAAGATTGTGTCGTTTCCACGCCCTGCTGTGGGCAGGGTCCCCAACCACTAGAGCAGGCTGCCCAGAGCCACATCCTCCAATAAATGCCTCCAGGGATGGGGCATCCACGACCTCTCTGGGCATCCCATTCCAGTGCATCACCGCCCTCTGAGTGATACACTTCCTCCTAATATCCAACCCCAGTCTCCTGTCCCAGTTGAAAAACATTCCCCCTTGTCGTATCACTGTCAGCCCACGTGTAAGTGTGGCCTCAAAGCTCTGAAGTGAAAACACCCAACAGGTTCCATGCGCAGCTCCGCTCACGACAATGTATTTTGATTTATTTTATGGGGAGTAGTGTTTTTCCCTCTCCTTTTCTTTGTTTAATGGGCTCGTGAGAATTGGAAGCTTTCAGCGGGACTGATACCATAGAAGTCTGTGGACATCCTGTCCGAAGCATCTAGGGCAGCTGCTAACAGGCCAGATCCCATCTGCTGATCTCAGAGCTTTCCCAAAGCAGCATTGATTTTGTCTCCTTTTCTTTCCTCCTCGTGCAAGATGTCACTAACTCATCGTGACAGTCACTGTGCTGAAGATCTTTGCTAGTTGTCATGAAAACTGTCAGAGCGCCGTGGAGTTCAGGGCTCTGTTGTCCTGCAAAATGGTGTCTGTTGTTGTCAGCTTCACAAGTAGTCCACATTAGTTTGTGTTCTGACCTTCTGTATCACCACGTCCAAGCCAACGTGACAGATGCAGCTGGATGCACGGCGTCAGTGCTCCTGGCACATCCAAATGTCACCGGAGGAGGAGTGGGGCTGCTCCTTCCTCCCAGCACTCCTGAGTTGGGAGCCTCTGCTCTGCAGGAAAATGAGCTGGGTAACTCCTTGGGAGGTATTTTACCTCTTGGGGCATTTTGGAGGATTTTTTCTTGCTGAGCAGGTTGACCCCCAGCTGGTCCCAAGCTCTTGAGAGGGTGGAAATATTTTATATGAAAGTTTAGTTTCTGATGGAATTGCTTTGCTGATGGAGAGTGCTGGCAGGCTGATTGCTGCCCAGAGCTCTGCAACAAAATGAGCAGTGTCTGGAAATTGGTTTTAAGACACATAACGTTTAAGGCACTGTAAATGTATCAGCAGATCTTTTACAAGGTGCTGATGAAGTTTTAATGATGCCGGGGCAAAATTATTGCGTAACGGTTAATGGTGAATATCACTGAAACTTAGATTCATGTTTCTCCAATTCATATATATATATATATACTTAATCTCAAGGAATTTAAGTAATATGTAGAGAACAAAGTAGGGATTCTTCCCTTCTTGCTGCTTTCTCCTCTCTCCTTTGGGTTTTATGAGAAACATGAGATGCAGATATAGAGCTCAGGCTCCACTCTCCATGATTTCGGAGTCATAAAGTGTGTTTTCAAGTTCATGCACTGAGCTTACTGGGGGGTCAGCTGAAAAAGGATCTCTGGTATAACAACACATGGTATAATGATCTATGGTATAATAACACATAATGCAAAATATGTGTTATTCATATGGATATTAGTGGTACATTCAAAGCTGAATGCAACTTGGTAACATCAGCCCAGGACAGAATGGGATTCCACTGATCTCCCTGGAGCACTGCAGTGTGTTGGCAATGAGTGTTCATTCATTAAACACTTACTTTCTGAGATGGAATTTGGGTGTGCATGGACCTACCTATGAGTGTGTGTGCGATTAGTGTATCCTAAAATACATGCTGTCACTGTATCTTCTTTCTTCCTTACCCTTGAAGTACACCGTGCTTGGCCTCCAAAGTAAATGCGTTCTTCTTGTCTTTGCATCTCAGAGAGGAAGATCCCCGATGAAGATTTTATCATATTAATCGATGGTTTAAACGAGGCTGAATTTCACAAGCCAGATTATGGTGACACCATAGTATCATTCCTGAGCAAAATGATTGGAAAGTTCCCTTCCTGGCTGAAGTTGGTTGTGACCGTCAGGACGAGTCTACAGGTACAAAGTCTGAGAGCTCTGGTAACTGCTGGGTTGTCGCGATGGGCTTTGATAAAGAATATCTTAGTGTGTATCAGGATTTGCTGGTGGTAGGTAAGCTGCATCCCTAGGACTCACATTGCTCATTTAAACTGAGCTCTTGCAAGCCTGTTGTCTTTACTGTGAGCTTTGGTTTTGCACCACTATTTTGGAGATGTGTCTGCTTCTCCTCAGACCACATTGTCCAGCTCTGCTGTGTCATTTCCCCCCACTTTGCAGTGACAGAGCCTTTAACACGAGAACTCTGTTGGAAAAGCCTTTAATGATTTTGCGTTTTGCTCTGTAAGAGCACTGGCGAGCTTAGCAGATGAGAGATTCCCTGGCCACAGTATCCAGATAGACATCATTGTGTGGAAACAGTGGAACATCCTCCCTGTGACCTGCCCTGCTGGTTGGTGCACGTCTCTGCTGATAGCAGCAGTGAGATTCCTCTGATCTGTCACCTACACGTCCTCCCCTGCCAGTGGCTGTGATGACAGCAGGAGGGGTGGCACGCTGCTGTTTGGTTGGGCTGGGGTAGGGATAACGAGGGCACTGCTCCATGCCAGTTTCCCAGTCCTTCTCACAGTTGCTGTGTTCAGAACCACGTCCTGCATTTTTATTTCAGTCATGTCTCACACAGAAACTGTTTGATTATAGATGAGGTTGTGAAGCCCTGAGGGCATAAACCGCCTTCTCATGTGCTTTCTCTGATGGAAAAGGTCTTAAAGGAGTCTCAGAGGTGCTATTGTAATACAAATCAAGTTTACTTAATGAATAATAAGCATTCCCAGAATGAATATACTTCTTTTTCTTTCTTTGCAGGAAATAATTAAGCTGTTGCCCTTCCACAGAATATTTTTGGATAGGCTGGAAGAGAACGAAGCCATAGACCAGGACCTGCAGGCATACATCCTTCACCGGATACACAGCAGCTCGGAGATCCAGAACAACATCTCTCTGAACGGCAAAATGGACAACACCACCTTTGGCAAACTCAGTTCTCACCTCAAGACCTTGAGCCAAGGCTCCTACCTGTACCTGAAACTCACTTTTGATCTCATAGAGAAAGGATATCTAGTACTAAAAAGCTCCAGCTACAAAGTAGTCCCAGTGTCTCTGTCAGAAGTTTACCTATTGCAGTGCAATATGAAGTTCCCAACGCAGTCTTCCTTTGATCGGGTTATGCCTCTCTTGAATGTGGCAGTGGCATCTCTGCATCCTTTAACAGATGAGCATATTTTTCAGGCCATTAATGCAGGTAACATTGAGGGCACTTTGGAGTGGGATGACTTTCAGCAGAGGATGGAGAACCTTTCTATGTTTCTTATCAAACGTAGAGACATGACGAGAATGTTTGTTCATCCCTCTTTCCGAGAATGGCTTATTTGGAGAGAAGAAGGTGAAAAGACCAAGTTTCTTTGTGATCCTAGGTAAGCAGATGCTCTGAGAAATCAGTTTACAGATGTGTTTGTCTGAAGGCATTCTGTTCTGTTACCTGAACTGCTTCATCGGTTGAGGTCACACATGGGATGAGATTGATCTCACTCGGCCTTCGTCTGTCCACACTGTGTGTCTACATCTGTGCTGGTCTTTGTATTGGTGATGGAGAGAAGTGCATGCTCCCTGGGCATACAGCTGAGCTGGCAAGTGTAGGAGTTATGTCCAGAGTGAGCTGAGCCCTGGAAGGTCCACGCTCAGCAGCTCAGAGGTGTGGCTGTGGCACTGCTGAGGGGGCTGCACTGACATCCCCAGCTCTGTCTGGAGGGGAAATCCTCCTCTGTTCCCTCCCAGGTATTCCAGCCATGGGAAGTGAGGGATGTGGAGATGAAGGATGAGCGGCATGGATTCATCTTTTGAAGCTGGCTTCTTTTTGAAGCCTTGTTCCTTGTAGTCCTACTAAATGCCTTTTGGAGAGCAGAATAAGGAACAGAGTCAGGCTGTAGCAATTTTGGACTCTAAGTGCGTGTGTAATCTCTGTTCTTGCAGCAACAGAGTCCCTGGCTTAGCTCAATGGAGAACATAATTTAATCATGGTTAGATTTATTTTCTCTAAGCCCAATGATCACTATTAACAGTGTTATCTTTGTTTTTACTGGAGAGTGGAAACAGACGCTGTGACCATAATTCTGGTCGCTGATCCCCATAAGCTCTGCTCCCTTTTGCCTGCCCATCTCCAAAAATACAATTACAAAAATCAGGGAAATCGATTCTGGGCCTTACTGGGGCATCTCTGGGCCCCACAGTCAGGTTGACAAAGGGCAGCACTGTCTGCCTGCTGGAACCAGACCCCCCTGTGTGATCAAAGCAGCCATAGCTGGCGTCCTCAGCATGATTTACCGCTTTAAATTTCATGGCAAACAGGCTGCAGTAGAAAAATATCACGTAGCTCCTCCCAATGGGAATCCGGCATCCTTTAGTAGGTTCTGCACGATACTCCCATCGAGTGAACCCTTTGGAAAGCGCCTTACAGCAGCAAGTGCCTTTGTATCAGTCAGTGTTAGCTATTTGATATCCTTCCTCTGGAGTCATTAAGTGCTTGTCACTGGGCAGTTCTTTTCAACCCTCTTTGCAATGCGTGCGTGTCCGTGATGCCCATGGAGCTGAGAGCTGTTCCCTTTCCTGGCTGAGGACAGGCTGGGAGCAGCACTTGCCACGGCAGGAGAAATTCAGGCAATTCTGTGCCATCCTTTGTTGCCAGGAAAAGAAAACCCACCTGCAGAACACACCCCTGATGCTGGACACCCCTATGCATGGCATTCTGGACGTGCCAACCTGTCATGCAGCTGGGTATCCAGGTGCTTCAATTCCCTGAGCAATCCTGGTGCTTACAGAGGTGGCCAGGAGCTTCCCATTCTCTACAGTGGTAGGACGAGAGGTGATGGCCTCTGGTTGCACCAGGGAGTGCTTAGGTTGGGTGTTCAAAAAGAGTGGGGAGGCACTGGCATGGGCTGCCCAGGGGGTGATGGTCACTGTCCCTGGAGGTGTTCAAGAACCATGGAGATGTGGCACTCAGGGGAGTGGGTTGGGGCTGGCATCACTTGAGTGCCACTTATTGTAGAATCATAGAATGGTTTGGGTTGGAAGGGACCTTTAAGATCAGCTAGTTCCAACAACCCTCAGCTATCGGCAGGGACACCTCCTGCTGGACCAGGTTGCTCAGAGCCCCATCCAACCTGGCCTTGGGTGCTTGCAGGGAGGGGACATCCACAACCTCACTGGGCAACCTGTGCTGGTGTCTCACCACCCTCACAGTAAAGAAGTTCTTCCTGATGTCTATAGTTTGATAAGTCTGTCCTCTTCAAGTGTAAAGCCATTTTCCTGCATCCTTTTGCTGCATGGCCATATAAAAAGTGGCACCCTACCACTCCGGTGGTAAATACATGGTGACTTCAGCATATGTGGGCATCTACAGGGCCCTGTGAAATTCCCAGCACTCAGCAGACCCAGTGCCTTGGCAGGGGAAGGAAGAAGTTACATGGCATTATAACGGGCTGCCAGTGCCTTGAGTGCAAATCTACGCATACTGAAGGGCTAATAAATTTCTCTTAATGTATAATGCACACTAAGTGCATCACACTCTGATGGTAGATAATGAAGCAGGATACATTTTGGTGTTTAATAGGAAAGACCCCCTGAGATTCTGCTATTGTGCTCCTCAGAACCCTCCTGTCCAGCTCTCCGGGAAGAGCTAATATTGAGAAGTTGAGTTCAGGGCACGGTAAACCCTTAGCACCAATGAAGACAAATAATGATTTTTCATTTTATTTCTCCACAAGAAGAGCAGCTTGCCCCTGACTGAGCTACCAGGAGCAGCCTGTGAAGATCTGGCAGCACCTTTGATTTCTTTTTGCCTTGGATGGGTCTTAGTGCATCATCACCAGGGCAGGAGCGTGCTGTTAGCACTGAGCTCACTGACCTCTCTGTGTCAGTGCAGTGAGGAGTGAGGCTGCTGAGGCTGATGTTTCTCGGAAGAGTTTTGAAGTGAAATGTGGTTTTGTGAGGCTGCTCTGAACTGACGTACCCTGGCAGAGTGTTGGGGTGTGAGGAAACTGCAAAGAAAAATGGGGATAACGGGCTTTGGGGCCATGGCACCACCAATGGGGAATCTTTCTCATGTTAAAGAGCGTGTTCCTGTCTTCTTGGAAGCAAGGGAAGAGGAAGGACACAGTGTCCAGAAATCACCACGTTCTTTAGGCTTCTGCTAAGCAGCACATCTCCAGCCTCCAGGTTTTGTGTTGGCCCGTGGGGCTGCTGACCACAGGGCTCACTGTGAGTGAGGGCTCTTTGGCATCAAAGGAAACGCAGTGGCTGTGCCTCTCCCATCAGGGACCCCCAGCATTTGTGGCTGTTGGTAGAAGAGCACCAGAAAGCGTTTGTCAGGGTTCAGGCAGCATCGCAGTAATGAATTCCCCTGCCTGTCTGCGTGGCACCGTTAATTAAGTGTCGTAGTTGACAAATGACATAAAGCATCATAGGGAAAGACCCAATCCGTTGTGACCAGAGCACGGAAAAAGTGGTGATTATTATGCTTTCACTCTGACACTTGCATTTCTTAACCTAAATCCTGTAACACCGTTCTGTGTTTTGCCTTTGTCAGAATCTTCCATTCAATTACTTTGCACGCTTTTGCAGTGCTTAGAAAATGAAATATTTTATCTCTGCTGCTGCTGCTGCTGGGACTGAGGGAGAAAGGGGGGAAGTGGTTTGTGCTGGTGAGACAATAGAAGAGCTGCAGTCAGATACAGACCCCTGAAGTGAAATTACTGTGTCCAGATTGAAGTATCACCATTGGAGTTCCATGTCTAGACTTGCTTTATAGTCAGAGGGGAGAACTAAGGGTGATTGATTCCATCATGGGCTGAAAGGCTGCAGGGGGGCTGATGCAGAGTGCCATGGGGGTCTGCAAAGGAGTGTGGTGTGATGGGCTCACTGGGAGCCTCCTCCAGTACTGACAGATAAAACCAGGTGAGGTAGACCCTGTCCTGTCCTCTCTCCTTTCCAGTATGCAGCTTTAGGGGTGGGTTTCAGTTGTTATTTTGCACTGGGGTGGCTGTGGAGGAGAGTGGCTCCTCCTGGAAACCCTGGGAGGAATATCCTGCTGTGAGCAGCGTGTTTCCACAGCACAGGGATGCAGATCCATCCTCACATCTCAGGTTGTGGTGTTAATCTGAAATCCCAAACGCCTGGGGTTGGGTTTCCAGAAGAAGGATGAAGAAAGCCCCTGCAGCATCTGGTATCGTTCAGAATCCAATTGCTGGTGCCCAGCCCGGGCGCTGCTGTGGCACTGCTGAGCTGTTTGGGTCTGAAACCAGACCCAGAAATGCTGCCCGGGGAATCAGTATTCTGCAGTAAACATTCCCTGTGCACCAAGAATTGATCAGGTGTCAGAAGATACCCAGTAATGTCAGGATCTCAGTAAAGAAATGCTGTCTCCGGAGGTGAGGATGAGGGCAGCTCCTCACCCATTCCCTTTGGTTCCACAGCATAAAGCAATCCTGCTCCATCTCCACAGCCCTCGGTGCGGGCTGGATCAGCAGCAGCAGTGATAACCCGCTCAGTTGCCATGGTTTCAAGAGGAGCTGTCTTGTAGCACAATGCAGTGGAGGTGTTTTGCATTTTCTTTTCTCTCTCGGGAGGCAAGCTGCAAGGGGAGGCTTGGTCCTCCTCCAAGTTGCGTTTTTACATCTTACCCAGCAGGGTGATGGAGAATGAATTAGAAGCAAACGAGTGTCTTTTTGTGTTTGATGGAAAGCCTGATCTGACCAGCAATCCCCAGTCAGTAGATAATTGGTTTGGGAAGCGTGTAGGAAAAGAACGCGGTGCAGATTTTGATCTGTAAAAGTCCAGTTAGACAACAAACGCTGAAATGGGAGATGGGCACATGGCGAAATCACAGGATGGTTGGGTTGGAGGTGACCTTAAGTGTCGTCTGATTCCACCCCCTGCCATGGGCTGTGTTGCACATCAACTGCTTAAAACTTGTCCACAGATAGCTCCTAGCTGTCATAGAGTCACAGAATGGTTTGGGTTGGAAGATACCTTTAAGATCATTCAGTTCCAACCTCTCTGCTGTAGGCAGGGACACCTCCAGGTTGCTCACAGCCCCATCCAGCCTGGCTTTCCAAATGCTTTTCCATTTTGGACCTGAAAAACTGAAAGAAGTTGATTTCAAATGAAGCAGAAAACCTCTACACAGCTTTGCTATTACATCACATGGTTAGTTGGCTTTTTTTCCCCCTTTTATATTCTGAGATTCTGGAAATCTGTTAGAGTATGTTCAGCTTTATTTATCAATAGTTGAAATGATGGAGAGTTCTCCATAACTTGGGGTAGGTCTCACATGGGATGCTTTCTGCTCCGGGAAACAGATGCCAATTTGAGCTCAAGGTGAGGCAAAAGAATGTGTTTTGTATTGAATTCTTTACATAGTTGGGCAGTTGGTGGCTGTGCCATGGTCTGGCTGTGTGCCTGCTGTCCTGGTGTCTGCTCAGAGCCCGTGCTGAGTGCTGTAATGAATTAGCAGATCACCATGGGGTTTGGTGGTTGGCGATCATTCCTTCAGCTCTCATTTTGTTGTGTTGGAAGCAGTGGTTTACCTGTGGTTTGGGGCAGGGATCCCTCCTTGCCCGTTGCATGAGGACGACAATGAAGTGTTCCTCATCAAGAGAAACACGGCTGAGAACTGTATTTTGGGGACACAAAGATAAATCGGTCCATCCTGGAGCCCTCATGGTCATTGAACAGGCATACACAGTCTGTCCACCAAGCAGAGTGGACCTACACCAGGAACACAGCTTCTTGGCTTCCTCTACCACTTCCAGAATAAAGTCCGATTCCATGACTTGTAACTGGTTCTGCAGTGTGAAAGGAATGGGCTGTAACTCCATACGGTGAATGCTGGAGACCTCATGTGAGCATCACAGCGACCGGCGTTTCTAGGTGCTGGCTGTGATCTCATGGAGAAGTACAGAGCTGGGAAAGGAGTGGTTAAAGCCATTGGGGATAAGTCAGGCAGCTGTGATGGGGACTTCTGTGAGCAGGAGAAGCAGGTGTTTGTGTAATGCCTGGTTCAGGATGGGGGGTAGGTCTGGATGGGTGCAGAGGAAGGGGAGACTTCAGCTTGTTCCCATGGCTCCGTGTGTGACAGAGCATTCACGGGTTGTCCCCACACTTGGATGGAGCTGCATTTGCACTGTCAGTTGGAAGAGAAGAGGAGGAAAGGGAGACATTGCAAATCATTGATGAGATGAGATGAAGAGCAGATGTGATTGCTCCCACCTCAAAGGACATCAGCCGAGCAGCTTGTTCTGCTGGCTCATTAGTCATGCAACCTTAGCATTCAGATGGAGAAGCTTTCTGGAATATGTTTTGTCTTGAGTTTCTGTCCTCATAAAATCTCTTTTTTTTTTTTTTTTTTTCCTTCTTGTTTTCTGGATGGCAAACTTGTGCATGCTGTCCCACTTTTACATCTAAAGAAAGAAGAAATATTCACTGGAAGAAATATCGACTGAGTAATCCGCTCGGTGGCACTGAGCCACCAAAGAGAGGGAAGTGGAATTAATTGGAGGCAATACGAGTGCTTACTGAAGAAAGAAATGTTGCTTAATTTGCTCTTGTTATTGCGTTCCTCCAGTCCTCACTGAGCAGAGCCGTGCAGAGGTTTGCTGAGAGCAGCCCCGACTTGGTTCCACATCACTCCCAGGCAAAGGGAAGTGAAGCACTTCCACGTCACATCCCCCGCTCTGTTCCAATCCTACGTCTGAGGAATTGCAGCAGGTGACATGAGGACAGATAAAGTGTGTTGCTGCCTTTCTTCTCAGTGCTCCGTGCGTTCGGTCACCGCAGAGCTCACGGAGGGATGGTTTGGCCCATTCAGCCCACCCAGCGTGGTCATTACCTTATGCCAGCAGTCATTTCACCATGTTCTCAGACGTCACTTATTTACCCCGAATACGAAGTAATCTGCTCCTGGCAGCCAGCAGGACTTCAGTAAAGCTTTATGAGCTGAGCGGAGATGGCAGAATTTCACCTTTGCTTTCTGGACCCGTGGTTTTAAACCTCATTAAATCGGGCTCTGCAGGTGTTCCGAAATGCTTTTCTCTCTCTTTCATTCCTTCTTCTTCTGTATTTTTTAAATCATTGTTTTGTTACCGTAGGGTCCCACTTGTTTTTCCTCCTCACTGCTCCTCCGGCAGTGCCCAGCACCCCGTGCTGTTCTGCCATGTAACACAGAGGGGAGAGCTCTCTGGGATCAGCTCCTGATTAGGATTTGGGTGTGTTATCCTACAGATGAACTCTTTCTGCTGTGTCACACCATCTGGGCACGTACTCCCCATACTTGATAACACGTGGACGTGGCACAGTCTGTACCCAGCAGCACTGGAGGCTCCATTCCCCAACCCCATTCCCTCGGTGTGCACGATGCTGTGCACATGAAACCAGTTTCCCCTGTGCTCAGTCCCAACCCAGCGATGAGAAGACATCCATGAGCCCACCAGCACCGCAGCGCTGCTTCTTACATCATGGCTTCAGTCTAGGATAGTTGGGCAGTTTCATTTCTGCTCTTCCCAGTGCTCACAGAGCGGTCCGTGCAGTTCTTCAGCTCTCCTTAATGCCACGCACAGCTCTGCTGCTTGCGGTGCTCTGCGACCCACGACGTGCTGGGGATGGCAATGATGCAGCAGGCGATGGGCTGGTGCCCGGGTGCAGGCATTTCTTGTGGTGTTTTGCCTTTGCTAAACCAGAGAGCACCCACAGAGCACTTCTGTATGCAAAAGTGTTGGAATGAGGTGTCCGAGGGAGCGGCGTCTGTGATGGAGGTGCACTGGGGTTGGGGTGCTCGTGGTGCTCATTCCTGTCCTGTGAAAAATGGTGCTGAGATGTCCACCGGTGGCTCCTTTCAGCCTGGAAATGCCCAGTGGAGCACCTGAAATGGGAGCTGTGAGGACATTAGGCTCCTGCTGTATAACAAAGGACCCGTGGTGGCTGTGGTGTGGGTAGATCTGTGAATAAGACAACAACCTGAAGCCGCAGTGGTGGAATTACCCCTTCTGCTGAGCCCCGTCGCACTGATGGGAGTATCCCTGTGGTGCCATGCAGCAGCAGGAACTGGGTGCTGCCACTGTGCCCCTGGTACCCGTGGGCAGTGATGCTTTCTGACCTGGTGCTTTGCTGTTTGTCTCTCTGCAGTGTCACCCTCAGAAATGGGGGAGTCCTTCCTTGGCTTCGAGCTCTGCCGTCCCTGTGAGCTTGGCAAATTAGAGCAGTGTTTAATTCTGTAGGAAATAACACGGCGTGTTTAAGAACGTTTCCTGTTTGGGACTGTTGCTTTTGTAACTCTGTGTACTGCTAATTCCTTCTGAGTGAATTGGCAATTATAGCATCAGAGGGAAGCTGCGCTCCTGAGCTCAATAAATCATTGAGTTTGGGCTCAGGTAGGGCCAGAAGTGGAAGGGACTGATTCTCACTGAGCTTTGGGGTCTCTCCATCTCTCTGTGGCCATCCTCATGTGCAGTCCTCGCCAGTCGGGCTCTGGCTCTGCTGCACGCAATCTGCAGCAGCCAACAAAGGCTCCCAGAGCTGAGCTGGCAGCGCTGTTAATTTTTCACAAGAAGAAATCTCGCATTAAAAATAGAAAATCTCTGATGACAAACTCTGCAGTGGCGAAATTCAAAGCAGATCGTTCCGCTGAGCTCCTTGATGTAGAAATCATTACTGCCATCCACTGCTCTGTTAGAGGAGGAAAAAAAATAGGAAAAAAAAATAGAAAAGAAAGGCTGTGCTGTTGGAGTCTGCTTTAGCATGCAATTAGCACTGACAGAGCAAGTGACTGCAAGGATTTATCAACCAGCCCGGAGCCGAGGTCTGGGAAGCATTGCAGAGGTAATGCATTACTCATGAACGCCGTGCTGTATCCTGGAGGAGTTTGTACATGCCGTATTCCTAATAGCTGTGCACGTGATGAGCTTTGGGTAAATGCCCACCAGCTGCAGTGGAGCAGTGCTGGAGCAGAGCAGGGACCCCAGGCTGGTGTGTCAGCACAGAGCTGCTCATCATCAGGCTGCAAAGAGGTGGCACGGCAGAACTTTCTGGATCTTCAGCTCCTCCTTAGCATTGCTGCAGTCCCAGCTCTGCTCACATCCTTTCCAGAGAGTTCTCGATCGGCCATGCTCCAACAAGTGCCGTTATTTCCTCTTATGCAATGGGCAAAGTGGGACAAAAAACACGTGCCAGTTTCCAGCCCAGTGCAGTGCTCCCTGCAGCAAGGAGATGAGTTGATGTCTCTGCACAGACATGCACCAGCAACCTTATAGCAAAGGTAACATGGGGTGATGTCTGGAGCTGAAGCAGAGCGATGCAGGGCCGATGAGCTGCAGGTGTATGGGGTGTACTGGGGTGATGGGAGGTTTTCATCATCTGGCTGAATGTGGATGGGTACAGCAGTTCTGCACTCCCCATCTCACTCTACTTAAGCTGCAGTGCATGGTTATTTTTGTCTCTGCATGGGCCTTCATAGAGGTCCATCAGTGCAGTGAGCAAAGGGCATTTGTCTCCTTCCAAAGGGCATGAACTGGAAGGGGTGGGGGACTCCCTCCTGCTCCAAAAGTGGGGAACAAAGGTGGAAACAGCAACAAGCGTGAAACACAATGAGCCACGGATGGCTCAGGGTCCTGCAGCCACGTCCAGCCCTTCTACTCTACCAGCTTTCCTTTTGTCCCTTCTGTTGCTGCTGTGTAGTGAGTTCTGACAGCAGTGCCACGTGCAGGCAGTAGCTGGGCTCTGCTGCAGGAATCCCAGCAGCATCAGGCCAGGAGGGATGCTCAGCAGTGCTGGGCAGGGGCATTGCCAAACCCCTGGCTGTGCCACGCAGCTCTCCCACTCTCATTCCATACTGCAGCAGCAGCAGGAGCCTGGCATTCCTCAGGGATGGGCTTGGTGTTCTCTCTGGACAGAGACATGCAGGTAAATCCCTGCTGCAATGTTTGCTGCCTTTGGGTCAGGCGAAGTGCTTTTTGCTTTACCAAACAGTGATGAGCTAATAACATTCCCTGTCCTTAAAAGCCCTTCTGAAGCCACAGCTTATATCATGTTCGGTTTTGTTTGGCTCGAGGGAGTATGGTTGCTTTTATATGGAGTCGCATTTTTATTTATTTCCAGGAATTAAATGGGTTAAAAAGGGCCCCCTTGAGAGTACCCAGAGGCTTATGGAAGAATCTGAACTTCTTCTATGACCTCAGTGTTAAGGCATGGAGCCACTTTGCTTATGGTGTGCATATTTGGCCACAGCTGAATTGTTTCTCTTTTTCTGATCAGATAACACTTGGGAGACTTTGGAAAAGCCTCACTTGCTCCCAGTTCTTTGCAGGCTGTGGCAGTGTCTGCAGTAACGTTCTGCACCTCCAGATTGAGAAGGCCTGGGTTGCTTTCTTTAGCAAATGCAGTTTGTGGAGAGGTTCACAAAGAGAGTGTCAGCCAGCCCAAGAACCCTGCAGCTCATGGAGCACTGAGGTCCGAGCCCAGAAAATAGTGGCTTTACAGAACCTTCAGCAGTTGCCTCCCCACCAATAAGTGCCATTCTCACCTCAAAATACTCAGCAGCACTTCACTTTTTTGCACCGTGTTTTCCGTGCCCTAACAGAGAATCAGTCCCTCAAATCTCTGAGAAGACACTGCCGTCTTCCAGTGCCCTGAGCAGGATGTTTGGGCATGGAGAAAGGTCAGCAAAGGCAACTGAGCAAAGGGAGCTGGTGTCTCTGGTACTGTGTTTTGTATTATAGGGGCACTGTGTGTTGCTCAGTCTGTGTGTTTGGGTTGTTGTTCTGGCAGGTCCTGTGCCAGAGCCTCTTAGCTACTTCAGAAATGGAGGTGGTGTTAAGAAGAAGTTTTAGTAAAAGCAAAGTTGCATCAGTCTGCACAGGAGAAGTCAGACAGCGAGGAATGCAGCTGTCATTTAAAGGCCATTTTTCAAAGTGTGGATGTCTTGGATGTGTCATTTTCTAATGGCTTCCCTCGGTAGCATGCTTTTCAAATTACAGTCATATAAAACAGCACCGTGGCTTTTGTGAGATTGTTCCTTCAATGTTGCTAAATTTCTGTCTGCTCATAGAGAAAGCATCGTTGCATTTATCTTCTGATGATCTGATTTCAGTTATAATTGGTTGCCAATAATTAAAAAAGTTGGTGGACTCCAGATGAGAAGAAGTCCAGCTCTGTCTCCCAAAGGCTTTGCAGGAGCAGAAATGGCTCCCAGAAGCCCTTCTGTTGATACGAGATGCAAATACTGACGTGCTCCTTCATCTCTTCCCAGGAGTGGCCACACGCTGCTTGCCTTCTGGTTTTCCCGTCAAGAAGGAAAACTGAATCGACAGCAAACTATCGAACTGGGACATCACATCCTCAAAGCACATATTTTTAAGGTAACGATAAGGAAAGCAAAGGTTTGTGCCGTCCCAGTTGAATGCAGTCCACCGACACTGGTGACATTCGTTCTCTCTTTGTTTTTGGGCTTCTGTAAGAGACGTGCAGGATTTAGGTTTACGGAATTGGCAGCAGCATGTTAAGAAATTCTTCAAATTAAACCGTCCTTCAGACCATGAATTCATGGGAGAGCCTCTTACCTGGATTCTCTCCCCTCCCCTGAGAGGTTTCTTACCATCTGAGATGAGCTCCTGTAACAACACCTGGAAAACGAATAAATCTACTCAAAAACTCCGAGGTTTTGAAGGATGCAGACCCTGCCCACAGCAGTGGGGTTGAAACTACGTGGTCTTTGAGGTCTTTTTCAACCCAGGCCATTCCACAATTCCGATTCCGTGACTTGCCCATGTGTCCTCACCATTGCTTCAGTGATGCCAATGGTGTTGGGTGTCTTGAGTCGTTAAAGGATGAATGTCATCTTCTGTGTATTGCATGAATATCTAAACTTACACGATTGAACGTGGTTGGGATTTCTGTGGTGTGATGATGTGGTTATCTTCAGATGGCTGTTCGGAAGACATGCACTCACTCCTCCCATCCTGGTGGTGACTAAAACAACTTATTTATGGGTTCAACAGTTTTATAACTATTTTTGGGTTGTTTCAACCAATCATTATAAAGTTATTTTCCATTCCTCCAATGGCACTAGGTTGAGTTCACTATGGTGCACCATGCCATCTCAAAAGCTTAATGGTTGCTGAAATTCTTCATTGCTTTTTCTACCTTGAGCTGAAGCAGCTATTTCCCTCTTTAATTCCCTGAATTGTGAAGAAAAGAAGCTCGTCACTGAGGTCTGTAATTCAGGTGTGGATCTGTCTCTGAGCATCCTTCCTGAGATGAAACAGACCCCACTGTCTGCTGATGGCACTCATCCCGCAGTCACACACTTTAAAGGGATACAGAGGGCTTCCAAAACAACAATAAATAGAATAAGTGACCCCATGGCACGCTGAGGAAGCAGAAATCAGGACTTGTGTATCGTGGCAGAACTAGAGATGGCTGTGCAGTTTCCATGGAAACAACAGAGTTAATGGTAAATCAGTGGCAGAACAGCACCGTGCTGGGCATGCCACAGCACATAGCACTGCTGGACACTGCTGTCCCTGTGCTGGGGCTGCACACACATCCCTCTGTCATGGATCGAGCTGTCTGCAGGCACATTGGCTGCAAAGCAGTTGTCCCCTTGGTGGAAGAGGGGAGGCTTTGCTTATGAGTGCTCACACATGCCAGCGAGATGGGTTGGAGGCAGTCTGGTGCTGGGTATGGAAATGTTAAGGCTTCCTTAATTTATTCTGTTGGTGAGCACGTACCGTCGTCAAGTTTAAGCGTATGAATCATAAGGAAATTCTGTGAATCAGTTCTGCCCAAATAAGACGAGCTTTATGCAAAAAGAAGAATAGAAACGTGCTGTGCTCCTCAGCACAGCATCTTCTGGGGGAGGTGAGCGGGTTTGGGCTGCTTGCAGCTTCATCCTGCCTTGCGCAGACCTTGCAGGTGGCTGCTGCAGCTTCACGGGTTATTTCCTACAAGCTGATTGGTTCACCCCAAAGGGCAGATGTGCATTGACTTCTTGTGTCTTGAAACTGCTCCAAGTCCTTATGCCCAGGAGGATCAGTATGATGTGGTTCGGGGTACGTGGAAGCAGCTCCCATGCAGAGCTGGAGGATTATGGTTAAATCGGAGCCAGTGTGGTTACTGAATTAATCCTGGTCTGACAGGCAGGGCTGGTGTTGTATGAAGGGCTTGGATCTATGCTGTCTTTCCTTTTTCATAGGGGCTGAGTAAAAAAGTTGGGGTGTCATCCTCCATCCTGCAAGGGCTTTGGATCTCCTACAGCACTGAAGGTCTTTCAATGGCTTTGGCATCACTGAGAAACCTCTACACCCCAAACATCAAGGTACTGCAGGGAGGGGAGAGCTGGAGGGGCTGCAGAGCTCCCATGAGGAGCTTCCACCACCCCACAGCACCAGGAGCAGGGTGTTCCTGGTTTTGATGGTTCTGCTTAGGAGCATGCAGAGGGCTGTGGTTTCAATTCTTGTCCTGACAGTAAACTCTGTTTCTATTTACAACCCTCAGCTAACAGGTCCTTTCCTTCTGCTCTGCAGGTCAGTCGCCTGCTGATTCTGGGAGGTGCCAACGTGAATTACAGGACTGAAGTTCTGAACAACGCCCCAATTCTGTGCGTGCAGTCTCACCTGGGTTACACGGAGATGGTGGCTTTGCTCCTGGAGTTTGGTGCCAACGTCGACGCTGCTTCTGAGAGCGGCCTGACCCCCCTTGGGTACGCTGCTGCTGCTGGGTTCCTGAGCATTGTTGTGCTGCTGTGCAAGAAACGGGCCAAGGTACGGTGACTCTGTTCCTCCCACAGCTGCCTTATGCTGTTCCACACTCAGTGCATGATCTGCAGGCAGGAGACGTCCCTCTTGCTAAAGGACATCCCCTATCAGCTGGTCACAGCATGCTGCTGCAGAGGGTTTGCTCGTTAAAATGTCCTGTCTGTCCAAATGTCACATCAGCACCAAAGGCGAGCAGCTCCAGGCAGTCTGTAATGGGTGCTGTGGAATGCAGTTCTGGTGCAGGAGCTGCCTGATTGCACTGCACTAATGGGCTGCTGAGGTTCTGTTGAGGAAAAGTCCTTGAACCTCACAGTGCAAAAATGGCAGTGTTGCTTCTGCAGCACGGACTGTTCTTCAAATACCTCATTGAGACTCCTCTTCCAAAAGCTTCTGTTGGACTTGTCCTAGGAAAATACCCTTTGTTCAGCTCTGTGGTGAACATTTGGAGTTTTAATTGGATGTAATGAGTCACGTTTGTATACTTGGTTGGAGAAGAAAGTTGTGCTGATGTCTGAAGTGAAACCTCCTGGAAACAATTAGTGGTTTCCCTGTATGGTTAGCTTCAGTTCAGAAAGCAAAATGTGGGTTTGTGTCGCTGTGGTATGAATGTCAGGAGGACTGAGGGACTTTTCAGACCTTGCCCTGTTGTCTGTTGTAATGTGAGGACAGGATGAAGGAAAAATAATGTCGCTACTGTTAGGATGTTTTGAGAGTCTGGTGAACCCCTGGCACTTGTTGGGGGATCTGCTCCTGCTCTGAGAAGAGAAATTTTGGGGATACAGTGCAGAACGCTTGCCCAAGCTTTCCTTGAGTGTCCCTGAGTGTGTTGAGTAAATCCCAGCTGGTGTGTTCCAGCACTGAGAACTGTGCCCCGTCCTGAGCAGCCAAGCAGAGGAGTTCCTTCAGGGCTGCCAAGTGAAATCTGTTTCCTATTGACTCCTGCTCACATCGGGTTCACATCAGGGTGTCAGGCTACAGCTGAGGCACTTCTGTGTCCCTTGAAAGAATCCTGAGATGGTATCTGGGAAACAAGCTGCTTTCCTTTGTGGATCTGGGGAAGGGAGACAGCAGCGTGTATATGATCTCCAGAAAACACAATTTCTGTATTTCAGGACACAAAGGGAAAGTAGTTTGCAGCCTTTGAGTCTGAAGAAAACGGAAGCTAAAAAAATAAAAAAACACCCATAGTAGAATGGCAATTTGGCCAAAGCAAACACTTGTGGCCAAGAGGATGCCTCAGTCTGGGGCAGAGTATCTTTGGGAAGAGCTGCTGTCTGCTCATGGAAGGGAACGTTACCAGAAGAATACACATTCTGCACACGTGGCATGATTTTGAAAGCAGGGCAGGAAACTCAGAAGGAAACAAGGAAGATGCTTCGCCCGAGGTTTGGCTTCACTGCATTTTGCCATCTTCTCTTTTCAAGGTGGATCACTTGGACAAGAACGGTCAGTGCGCGCTGGTCCACGCCGCCCTCCGAGGACACCTGGAAGTGGTGAAATTCCTGATCCAGTGCGACTGGAGCATGGCTGGGCAGCAGCAGGGGGTGTTCAAGAAGAGCCACGCCATCCAGCAGGCCCTGATTGCTGCAGCCAGCATGGGCTATACAGAGGTAAGGCTCCCAGCCCATCGCTCTCCATGGGACACCAAAGGTTAACCAAAGTGTCGAGCAGGGGGGGGGCTGGGAGGTGGAGCCGTCATGGACTTGACTTCAGATTTTGCTTTTGTTCAGTATAATCCATAAAAACATAGATAACGTGCTCAGATCAGAGGAGCTAATTAAAGAAAGCTGGGTAATTGCCATTAGCTTAAGTGAGTGTGAGTTGAGCCAATTAGAAGCAGATGTGACTTCAAAACCGTACGAATCTGCGCGCTGACATCATTTGTAACAGGGCACAGAAATTTGCAAATGAGAATTTTCCCCCAAACCATAGCGGTCACCTTTGTAACTTACAAAAGCAGTTTCATGTTTGCTGTACCCTAAATGCATGTGACTGCTTACAGAAAGTACTGCAGGTCCCTGATGGGAGATGCTTGCAGGCACAGCTATAAGCTGATGATGTACTTGCTGAGTTTTCCAAGTTTGGTGGTGGAACAAGTGTTCTGTGTGTTTCTGATTGATCCTGATCACTGCTGGAGCCAGACACACACCGGAGTCCTTGGTGGGATCATGCTCCAGTGCAGCCAGCCTTAGGCAGGCAACACAGTGTCCACCAAGAAGCACAGCCTTCTGCGAGGTCCCTGTCCCCTTTATCCTTTCTCATGTCCAGTGTAGCACTACAGCAACTGGAAGGCTGCAGCTGTAAGCAGAGTCTCTGCTCTCTCCCCCCACTGCCCCCTCCTGGCACTCAGCAAATGCTCCTTCCAGCTGTGGCCCCAGCACTGCTTAAAAATGGTCCTTGCTAGAAGGGAGCTTATAGGTCCTGGATGTAACCTCATTTGGCTGCAGCTTTACATAAGGAGGAGGCAAATAACTCTAACTCTGCCACTCCGTCCTGTGCTGTGACTCAGTTTCCCCAGCATTCAAGGGAATGATCAGACTCCTCACTCCCCACCAGGTGAGAGGCAGTCCCAATGCCACGCAGCATTTGTTTGCTTAGCACCTGCTGCCCGAGCACCCCCACCACGTGCTGTGCTTCTGCAGCAGAACAGCACAGGGACTGGGAACTGGCACTGCAGAGGCCATGCTCAGTGCCTTAGAGACACATGGGGTTCTTGCATTTATGGGGCAGCGAGTTAGGGGATGGATCTCTGGGTGAGTATCCACTCGAGCTGGGAGTGCCAGGCAGAGAAGTGATGCCTTCTCCTCAGTGTATTCGGAGCAGCTCCTGTTAAAGTGTCACCAGTTTATTTATAACGCATTGAGGTTTGTGAGCTGACATGTCATTTTGTTTTAGATTGTCTCCTACCTGCTCGATCTTCCAGAAAAAGATGAAGAGGAGGTGGAGCGAGCACAGATCAACAGCTTTGACAGTCTTTGGGGAGAGACAGGTGATTTCTGCAGATCTGTAGCTTCTCCTGCATGTTTGTGTTTGTATTTACGGGCTCCTGGTACACCCCTGATCCCCGCTTTGCTCGGATGGAGAAGTTCCCTGCCTCTGATTACATTTCAGGTGATTTACAGATGCCAGGGTGTTCAGGTAGAGAGTTGGGCTTTGGAAAATCCTGAGCTTCTGCTGCTCCTGACACTGGGTTGGGGCATAAGGCACGCAGCAGCTCTGACAGCCAGGCCCCTGCTTTCTGAAACATCCCACGTGAAGTCAGATGGATGCACACTGCTGCTCAGTTTCTCTTTGCTCCTTTGCATCTTTACCCAAAGCATCTCTGTTCCGCTCTCCCCGTCCCTGTAACACGCAGCACTGATTGTTAAGCTATCCATTATTTAACACCTGCTAGTTAAAATGAAGTCCTTTTCCGCAGTGCCCTTCTTGATGCTCACAGCATAACACAGAAACCCTTCTTTCCTCACTTCCCCCAAAACAAAACCAGCCATTCACCCCTTCCTCCTTGCACACACACAAGTCACGCTGTCATCTCCGTTTCCTGAGTTGTTCAAACTTGGACTTGTTGGCTTTTGACTCTGGTGACCTCCTAAATGTTACCCGCTGTCTCCTGCACTCAGGTCACCTGTCCACTTGCATCAGTGCTCCCGTCGAGCTGATGCTCCGCAGCGCAGTCCCTGTCTGGGTGAGAGAGCACTGCCTCCGACTCCATCAGCTTTGTTTAGCAGTGACATGCTCCGGGGTGCAGGCACTGCTGTGCTGGGCTCAGGTTGGCTGCAATTTGAAGGGGAAAGAGCTGGGTTACGTTCTGAGCTGATGGGTACTCTGTACTTCTGAAAGCACTGATACAGTGCTGTAATGGACGGAGCCTGCTGGGAGGTATTTCCTCTGAGCAAGCTCTGCTTTAAATGTCAGAGGGAGAGGATTGAGGTGTCCCAGCATGGAGCAGAGCACAGGGAAAAGCAGCAGCTCACTGCACCCACAGCCACAGAGCAGCAAGGGCATGCTGCCTTTATTGGTGGAAATAATGCCACAAGTGTGCAAATAAACAATTTAGAAGTGCCCCAAGGGCATCGCAGAGCAAAAGAGGAATTGGATATAGAATTCTTCAAATGAAATGATGGAGTATTGACAGTTAGTTAGAGGACAGTGGCATTTTTATCAGCGAGCCAGGTCGTAACCCCAGGCCAGAGATGGCTCATCCAGAACACATGCTGCTCTTGGGCTGCTGAGCAATAGTCCTGCTGCAGAACAGCAGCAGAAGGGTAGCAGATAGAAGGTGGTCCAGGTGGCTTCAGAGTTTGATTAGAAGTGACAGAGATGCATCCCTGCAGCGTGCCCTCAGAAGCAGCATCAGGTAATGCAGATGCTCTTCGTGGGTTAGGATAGTCCTGGTTGTCTTGATGAGGTGGCAAAGCCTGGTGGAGAGCCCTACAGCTTTCCCAGCTGTTGTGTGGCTCTGCTTTTCCCTACAGCTCTGCTTTCACAGGTCACAGCCCTCCTGACTTTCTGCTCCAAGCACTTTGCTGCATGCTTTTCTCCCTGCATAATCCCAGCTCTTCTCTTCCCTCACATCCAGGCAGTTCTGCTGTTCCCATCCCCCCTGTTGCCTCAGGGTCTCCAGCAAAAACCTTTCCCCCACTGTCACCTTCCTCCCATACCTCTCCTCTCCAATGCCAAAAGCTGGGCTCGTATTTAGAAGGGACAGTTGGCAGTGCAGACTGCTGATGTGCAAGTAGCACACAAATTGGGGAGCTGTTAGAAATGAATTCCCACTTACCCATTACAGCTGCTGTGGGCAAGGTAGGAAATGGAGCAAAACTGAGTCAAGCTCCAAAATGGCAGCAGTGTTTCCTTCCATCACAGGTAAGATAAGTTTATATGGATCACAAGACTCCCTCACACGTTGTTTTATTTTTATTTTCCTGAGAAGAAATAGCGAGTTTAGTTTGCACTTGAAGAGAGTCGCTGCTTTCAACCTAAAAATAGCATTGTGCTCTGAAAATCCAAGTGGTGTCTCTTCTGTTTTTTGATACTTGTTGCTCGTGTGTCTGATGTGCCATAGAGCAGAGCCGAGCTCCCAGCTTGGTGATGTCAGCCTGATATCATCCCACAGCAGTGCCAAGTTGCATCATGAGGTTAGGAACTGCTGACAGCACAACTCCAGATGGATCCTGTGCCCCTGGGACGAGGCTCCTATCAAACCCAGCACAAAAGCGCCTGAGTCACTTGTAACAGCTCCATCAGGGCTGGAGGTGCAAGAGCAGCAGTACTGCCTGCATTTGTCCTGCTGCCAACCCCTGAAACAGATCCGTGCACCGTATCGGAGCCCACTGCAATTAAACAATTTCTTCTGCAGATAAACTTACTTTTCTGTAAGAAAACAGGCACGCTTTGCACTGCAGGTCGAGTCCTGCAGCAGATTGCTTCTGCTGGGGACCCAATGGGGACCTGACATCCTCGTGATGGAGGGTGGATGGAGTCATCCTGGGTTTTGTTGGCTGTGCTTTGGGAACTGCAGCAACTGTTTCACAGCATCCATGCCAAGCGTTGGTTATTACAGGGTGTGATAGCATGGCATTCCGTTCTCTTGGAAGAGCTGCAGTGTAAACGCTGCCATTTTCAGGCACCAGTCTCTTGCTGGCTGGGCTCGCTGTGCTCGCTTCTTCACAATGAGCCATCAGTTCTCAGGCAGCAAAACTTCCAAGCAAACCATTTCCCTTCCTGGTGCTTCTCAGTCTTGATGCAGCAGAGGAGAAGCCGTGCCTCGTGCTCAGGGTTCTGTGGTGGCTCCCGCAGGCGCGTCGGTGTGCGTGAGGATGTCAACAGGTGGATATGTGCACCTGAGGAGTGCTAAAAGCTTAAGGAAGGTTCTTGCAGGAGTCTCGCTGTGGTTTAATTGAGCTTTTGAACTGGGATGGGTGAACAGAAGTGCTGCCTCAGTGCTGCAGGACGGAGGTGTCCAGCAGAGCAGAGAAGGGTATGGCAATAAATCCAGTCATCCTGTTCCAGTAAAGTCTGCTCCAAAGTGCATTCTGTGGTGTGTGCGGACTGTCTAGCTGACGTACGTAAATCATTTTGATGTGAAATACCTGAAATTAACCCACAGATTTCAAGGTTTAGAAATAGAACCCCAGAGCCCCGTGTGCTGATCCCTCTGCTGCGTGCATTAGGCACAGTCCTCCCTCTATATTGGTAGCTTACGTTTAAAACCCACATGGATCTGATTATAGATGCTGCAGTATGTTCTGCTTGTGGTAAAGGGATGATTTTTCTTTTTAACTCTTGCTGTCTCTCAACTCCGAGCGAAGAGAACTCGAGCATAATGTGGAACAGAAGAGAGAATTAATTAAATCCCCCACCATTAACAGCGTTGCAGTTGGAAACCCATCAACACCTCGTAATCAGCCGTCCCACAGAAATGTACTTCAGAGAAAAAACAGGCGACGTCAGTTAGAAATAGACTCCCACCTTCTGCTCCAACTCCCACCGGAGGCAGCACTGAAGTGCACGGAGAGTGGGGGGGGGGGTGGGGGGAGAGAGAGGGAGGAACTGAAAAGTCTAAAATTAATACCAAAGACGAGTCAAAGGCAGGTCCTGCACTTGGAACTATTTTCGGATTGAATGTGTCTTTTCAAACCCAGCCATGGTTTTTGGGTTGGCAGAGCAAAGTTTGACAGGGAGGGGGGTGAGGCATCAGCTGTTCCTTCCCCGCCCACTGAAGCTGCGAGGTGATTTGGTTTTTGCACAAAGACTATTGCAGGTGAGGTTGGTCCTGCCCAGAAGGAGCAGCCAAAATGAGCGTTTTGTGTGGAGAACATCTGAGCACATAGCTAACACTTCTGCATTCCATCCCCCATCCCAGCAGCACTGCAACAGAGGAGAGCCCAGAGCTCGCTGCCTTGCTATCAGGAAACTGTCCCCGATCCATCCCCATTCCTCGGTTGCCATTGCCCACTGGGGGCTGTGGTTGGGGCCACGGGGCACCATGGGGCCGTGGTGGCTGCTCCTCTCACTGCCCCCTCTCTCCGCAGCACTGACAGCAGCAGCAGGCCGGGGGAAGCTGGATGTGTGCAGGCTGCTGCTGGAGCAGGGAGCTGCCGTGGCACAGCCCAACCGGCGCGGTGTGGTGCCGCTCTTCAGCGCTGTCCGGCAGGGCCACTGGCAGGTGAGCAACTCATCCCACCTCTGCCTGAGAACTGGGGCTCTAATCTCAACGTACAGCGGGGGGGGGGGGGGGGGGGGGGGGGGCTGAGATTTCATGCTGTCATAGAGTCGTTAGGATTGGAAATGCCCTCTCAGGTTCCCCCGGGCCCAACCCCAACCCACTCCACTGTGCCCATAACCACATCCTTCAGTGCTACATTTCCAGGGATGGGGAACCCCCCAACCTCCTTGGGCAGCCTATGCCAGCACGTCATCATTCTTTTGGAGAAGAAATTGTCTCTAATACTCCTCCCACAGTTCACCTTAAGGCCATTATTTCTCATCCTCTCACTGTTAGTTGGGAGCAGAGACCAACCCCCTCCTCCTTTCAGCCTCCTGTCAGGTTGTTGTAGAGCATGAGATCAACCCCCTGCCCAGCTTGCTTTCCAGGAAAGTTTGCAAAACCTTTAATGATTTCAAGATGCAGGGACTGCGGTGGACCTTCTGAACTCCCATCTCCTCCCAGCAGCTCCTCCAGGTGTGCCCTCACTTTGTGTGTTGCAGATCGTGGACCTGCTGCTCACCCACGGTGCCGACGTGAACATGGCAGACAAGCAGGGCCGGACACCGCTGATGATGGCTGCATCCGAGGGACACCTGGGAACGGTGGAGTTCCTGCTTGCACAAGGTTAGAGCACGGGCTTGGAGCACGTTGGGGTCTGCCCACAGCAAGTCCCCTCCAAGAACCTTCTGTATTTCCTTGGGGATGAGGAGTTGTGACCCCATCACTGGATGGGGCAGTGGGAGAAGACCCCGACACCTTACCCAGCTTTTGGAGAGCACGGTTAGAGTGGTTGGGGTACTCGTTTTGGCTTTCTGTTTCGCTTTCTGTGTTTGACACTCATGGCCTCCAAACCACATATATGTGTAGGAGTTAAGGTGCCAGGGGTTGGGACACATTAACACTCCCATTTTCAATGCTAGCATTGCTACCCACCGTTTTGACACCCGCACCAACAAGAGGGTAAGGCCCTGATGTGGGAAAGGATTTGGTGTGTTGGGTGTTCTGAAGACAGTCTGCTGTTTGAGTCCAGTGCTCACAGATTCACCTTGCTCAGTGCTTTTAGTATCTCATAATTCTGCTACGCCTGAAGTCGTATTTCAGTTTCACTCGTTTCTGGTGTCACGTTTGAGGTGATTCAGAGCAGCACGCTGCCTGCAGCCTGTACAGACACTGCTATTTCTGTCCTTCCTTAGATACAGGCCAGTGGGACTCATGCTGCCCGGTGCTGTGCCCTGCACGGGGCTGTGACAGTGATCATGAAGCTGAGGGGCCAAGAAATCAAAGGCATGAAATCCTTTTGTACTTGAAAGGGACCATTCTTCTAAATAGCTTGTTAAACGCCACTAAATCTGCCATTAACACATGGGCCTGAAAAGTTAGCTCAAGCCTGGGCAGAGTACAGTGATATCTGGGGTATGTTAATTAAAATAGCTTTAACAATCCTGTTTAATGATTCATTAAAATCAAAGTGTGTGAATCATGAGCCATAAGCAGTAATTAGCGTGTTGCAAAGCAAGTCTCATTTGACTGTACTTGATGAACGCACTCAGCGTTTGTACACACTTTTTATTAACCGAGTCGCACTCCTCAGTCAACCTGAAATCCAAATTGGTGGAGTTAACCTGCTGCTCAGTGAGCACCAGGAGGAGCAGGGCTGTGAACCGTGAATTAAACCTCCCTGGTTGTACCTCTGCCAGAGGGGATATGTGCCCGACAAGACCTTTCCCACCGCAGCAGGGATCGGTCCCACCATGGCACCTGAAGCCACTTCCCCTCCAAACTTTCTGCTTGTTCCATCTCTGACTGATTAATGCTGAGTGGGTCAGGGACACCTGGGGTGTGCAGGATGCATTAAGGAGGAACAGAGAGGCGCACAGAGATTCTGCTGGGAGCCTGGCTCTGCTGTGGCACTGCTCGCTGGGACCTTCAGCATTTACCACTGCATCGGTGCCCTGAAGTCTGCATGTCATTCCATTGTGTGTTGGCTCTTCCCTTGGACTGGGGAAGGAATGGGAAGGTTGGGTGATGTGCAGCTTTCCAGCCTTCCCTCTTCCTGCAGGAGCCTTCTCTCCTGCTCCAAAAGTCAGGGGAAAAACAAACAAACAAACAAACAAGAGAATCAGAATATTTCAAGTTGGGAGAGACCCACAAGGGTCACTGAGTCCAACTCATGGCTCCACATGGGACTGCCCAACAACAAAGGGCTTTGTTTAACTGCAAGAAAGAAAATGGTACAAATGAGAAGGAATTAAATGAGGTTTATCCTCTTGAGCAGAGCAGCAGCTGGCCTCAGCTGGCAGAGGGTCACCTCGAGAGCTTTCACAGAAGGGTTCATGGGTGCATTACAGCGGGATGAAGGAGGTGAGGAGCAGTGTTGCCAGCAACGTGCCACCCCAGCACATCAGATTGCCCCAGCCATGATGTGCACGCAGCAGGCACAGTGCTGGGGCTGTGCTGAGAGCTGCACAGAAAGCTGCAGCTTTCTGAACATAATCTCCAGCACATACTCATGTTGTTTTGCTCCTCCACAAACAAGTTGTGCGAGCTGGAAGAGACATAGCAGCCCGCTGTCATCTGGGCAATGTGTGCTGCCCAGGGATGTGTCAGCTGGGATGAATGGGAAGTTCAGGACGTTCACATTCCTCCCCCACTTGCTAAGCTTTCTGGAGCCAGGGAGAAACACATGCTGTGGGTGCTTGAGAGTTTACCTACAGGAGAAAAACACCTGCGGCAGCAGTTTACACCAGCCTGCTGGCAGGAGCATCCTGCAGGTACGCACAGCTCCTCGGAGCAGCAGAGCTGATGCAGTTCTCTTCTGCACGCTGAAAAACGAGAGCCCTGAGTGTGCCATGGCAACAGGAGCTGTCTTCGTGCCACGCAGAGGAGTGTTCACTTAATGCTGCTGTTCAAATCTCGTATGCGGATCCATATGCCGTGTGAAGCAATGCTGACCCGTTGGTATGGCAGCGCAATTTCTGCATCCAAGAAAATGTCAAGTTCCCCCTCCTTGGCTTGCAGTTGGCAGTAGTTTATCCCACAGCGTTGTATTTTTATTGGGTAAAGTTCAGGGAGAAATACTGCTGGAAATTGTGTCGATTTGGGTAAGAGGGAGGAGAGTGAGGAGGGGGAAATGTGCCCTTTCGGGGAAGAATGGAGATGATTTAGTTACCCTGGTACGCCGCGACCTGCTGAAACAGCAAAATGGTCCTCATCTCTGACTCACACAGGCTGGATTAAAGAAAAACAACACCAAAAACAGTTAAAAGGAAAGATTGACATCTCAGCAGAGGGACGTCAGATCCATCCTGCTGCTCAGACAGGGTTTTCCAGGGGGTGGAGGGGATCTGTGGAGCTAAGTGTGAACAAGTTTGCAGCTTGGCACAAATAAACCTGCTTGCGCAGCTCCTATCAACACATTTGGAGTTGTGATGGAGGGTGGGCTACAGAAATGCTAATACAGTAATTAATAATTACATGTATCACTCTCTAAAAACAAGCTGTCATCACCGTGTGCACTGTTTGTGACGGTTTGTTGTCATAGAGCCCTTCAAGTGAGCTGCCACTTGTCCTTCCAGGTGCCTCCATTTCTCTGATGGACAAGGAGGGCCTGACAGCCCTCAGCTGGGCTTGCCTGAAGGGCCACCTGGCCGTGGTGAGGGCCCTGGTGGAGAACGGGGCGGCCACCGACCACGCCGACAAAAATGGGCGCACACCACTGGACCTGGCAGCTTTCTATGGTGACGCGGAGGTGGTGAGTGGCAGAACCAAAAAGGGCAGCTTGCCTTAACTCCTCCAAGAAGTACAACACGTCTTGGTGTGGATAGCATGGCTTGGTGTAACAGTCACATGGTCATAGAGTGGTTTGGGTTGGAGGGGACCTTAGAGATGCTGGAACTGTGGAATGACAGCACAGTTGAGTTGGAAGGGACCTTGAAGATTGTAGAAACATGGAATGGTTGAGTTGGGTTCGAAGGGACCTTGAAGACGATAGACTCAGAGAACCACAGCACAGTTGGATTGGAAGGGACCTTGAAAACCACAGACCCATACAACCACATCACAGATGGATTGGAAGTGACCCCAAAGCCTCCCTGTCTCATCCCCTGCCGTAGGCTGGCTGCCTTCCACCAGCTTCAGCTACCTAGAGTGCATCCGTGGCCTTGGACACCTCCAGGGGATGGGGCACCCCCAGCTCTGGGCAGTGTCAGGGGCTCACCACCTTCTGGGTAAAGATAGTCCTCCCAACACGTGGCCGGAATCTCCCCTTTTTTAGCTGGAGCTGAGCAAGCTGTTTCTGGATGTCTTTCCCCAGCAAGCTGACCGCTGGTTTGCCATTGCAGGTTCAGTTCCTGGTGGACCACGGGGCCATGATCGAGCATGTTGACTACAGCGGGATGCGTCCCCTCGACAGGGCAGTGGGGTGCCGCAACACCTCGGTGGTCGTCACCCTCCTGAAGAAAGGAGCAAAGATAGGTAGGGCCTGGGGGGACGCGCGGTCAGCGCTGTGCGCGGGCACTCGGATCGAGCTCCTGGTGAACAGAACCCAGAGGCAGCCTCAGCCCCACTGCTTCTTGGTACCCCAAAAGCAGCCCCGAGTCAGGAGTGCCTTGATGTCTCGTTAAATTGGGATGTTCTGTTGCTGTCGTGTCACTTAGAGAAAGTGAATAAACAAGCGTTTCTTTGGCAAGGTCTTTCCTCCGGTAATGCTTTTTCTATCTCTACTAGTCCGAGTCGACAGGCGTACTGTGTCCATGCATTGCTGTGAGCTGCTGCCTCCACTGCTCTGTATACGCTTCAGACCTCAGTGTTACCTGCACTGCTCCACGCAGCCGCTCACGTTGCGTTTTCCTGTGAAAGGGGATTTTGCTGGTGCATTGGCTTCTTTGCTGCCTGCCTCTCACAGCTGCTTTTTTCCTTTCTTTTTTTTTCTTCTTCTTTTTTTTTTTTTTTCACCTTCATCCATTTTTTTCCCCTCTCTCCTACAACTTTTTGTTTTCTCCTTTCTTTGAAGGTTGTCAGACGTTACCGAGTCGCCCACGAGGTATATCTCATTGCTGTCAGCATCAGCCTCGATCTGATAGCTTTGTCAGCCTTGCTTTCTCCTGTTTGATTTAGCCTGCATGCGTCCCCAACACCTCTAATCTTTTAATTTACCTCACCTTCGAATAATTTTTTTAAATGACTGTTGCAGAGAATAACTTGAACTTAAAAACTAACCCGCTTCCCCCCAAAATGTACTGAATCTACTTATAGAAATACCGGTGACTTATTCTTCCCCCACACTAATGAGCTGTCCCCGGATTTCTCCACCCCTGCCTCCCAGATTCAGTCAGACAGTGATGCTCTGCACTGGGTCCACTGTGCTGTCCTGCAGCACTTCCCAGCACAGAGCATCCCCAACCCATCACTAGTTTTTAGCTAGGATTAGCTAGCACACCCATACATATATTTGTTAATTCACAAATAAATTACCTACTGTTACTGTTGATGTATCCGCTTGGATTTTCCCTTTAAACACTGCTCACTCCCCCCACACGTTGCCCCCACCCCACTTCTGCTAACAGCACTGCCCTCTCGTGGAGATGGCTCCTGGCATTTCCCTGCGTGGCCGTGCTGATTAGTGCCAGTGTTAATGACTGACTGCCAAGGAAAAAAAACATTGCAGTGTGGATGCTGTTAATTTTAAGTGCAAGAAGAATTGTCAGCTCAATAATTGGGAGCTCTCTGCTCTTTGACCACGCCACAAGTTGTTCTCTCCAGCAGAAATTCCCACCCCAGGATATTTTTTCCACCCAGCTTCCTACCACCCTTGCATTGTATGAGTTTTTTACCCATCATGCATCCTGTACACTGCAGGTCCAGCAACATGGGCGATGGCCACCTCCAAACCAGACATCATGATCATCCTGTTGAGCAAGCTGATGGAGGAGGGAGACATGTTTTATAAGGTGAGAAGGGTTTTCTCTGGGAGATAGGGAAAACACAGCTTGCTGCATGTGTTTGCACCGAGTTTTGTTCCTCCTTTGATAGCTCAGTGAGCAGTGCTGCTGCCTTAAAGCCTGCAGGATTCCTTGTGCTGCAAACTGGCTTTGGTTAATGGGGTTGGGGGGGGGGGAGGAGGTTGAATGCCAAAGGCCATAACAAGGCTGAAGCAAAGCCAAGGCTGTCTGCATTCGGGGCTTGAGCCAGCACTTCATTTCCTCCTTGAAAACACCAGAACCCAAGTGTTTTCCAGAGGTTCTCAGTGCTGATGTCACGGCATTAGATCTGGCAGTGTTGTTACCTAGCAGCTCTGTGCTGTGAGCAAGGCAACGGGGCAGTATGTCCCAGAGAAACCTGTGAAAGAAAGGAAACTTGCTGTGATGAAAGCAGATCGTCAGGGTGCAGGTGGCTTTGCCATTGTCCTTCAGCTCGTGGGATGTGTTCCACCATTACAGTTACCATTACGTTTTGCTCCCTGTGTGTTAAGACCTGGAGATCTGCACGCACACACACACACACACACACACACACACAAAAAAAAAGACCAAGTACAACAGTGATTCACTGTTAGGCTCCAAGGGTAAAGCAGAAAATATGCAAAGCTGGCATTGCAACGGCAGTTATCTGCCAGAGATATGTGATACAACTCCAAAACTTGAATCTAAGAGGTTTTAAAGCTTTACTGCTCATAGCTGCAGAACTTTTGTCTGGGTCATCTTGAATTGCATGCGTCCCAGATCCCGTTTTGCCCTCTTTCTCTCACCCCAGCTGCTGTGGCTGCCCCCCTTCAGGGCACAGATCATCCCATCCCAAAAACAGATAACCAGAATAGCAAAGATGAGTCACCTTTTAAAGGTGACTGCTGCATCCCAGTAGCGATAAAAGGAACCCATCTGACAGGCTTAGATGTAGACACCTAATTTCTAGGCATCTGAAATCCAGGAGATGAATCCCAATCCATTTGTCCAGTGTCAGAACCACATCAGTGCTGTAACACTTTGCTATTGCTATTGCACCCAAAGACCAATGCTTTCTGTTCCTTACCCTCCCCAGTGTTTGCTGAGGTTCGAGTCAGGCTGGAGTGGTGTGAAGGCTCATTGCTTGAGTCCTTCTCCTCAGCATGGTGGAGTTGCACTGGACGTGTGCTGCATGGCTGCTGAGGTGCATGGCCCCTGAGTTGTTAGCAGGGTGCCAGGAGTGCATCCTCTCATGGGAGGGATGTAGGGTTCTCTGCAGAGCTGGGTTACTGGTCGCCCGGCTCAGAAGTCCATTTGTCCATAGTTCAGACGGAGTTGGATCAGATTATTAAAACAGTTCTCAGTGAGTTTCCCACTGTGTGAGAGTGGGGGAACTCAACTTGCACAGGGCATCTGCGTTTCCAGATCAAATACTGGACAGGCAGCCTGGCTTTCATTTCTAGAAAACAGCCAAATAATGAGATCGTGTTACCCTCACCGCCAGAACACCCGTGGGTCTGGCAGTGCTCTGCAGAAAACCCCTCCAAAGGATTTGCTTTGACATGTTCTCCTTCTATCAGAAAGGTAAAGTGAAGGAGGCTGCCCAGCGCTACCAGTATGCTCTGAAGAAGTTCCCCAGGGAAGGCTTTGGGGAAGACCTGAAAACCTTCCGTGAGCTGAAGGTGTCACTCCTTCTCAACCTCTCCCGATGTCGAAGGAAAATGAATGTAAGTCCCCCACTCTTGGGAGCAAGCAGCAGCATCCTGCCCCTGTGCAGAGTTACGTCCCTCCTGCATCCATTCCCCGACCTCTGTGCTCTCCTCTTGTATGCCCTGGTTGTCCTTCACAGGGCAGGGGCAGTTTATAATTCCAAAGTAATCATTTCATATACATCCCCGGTGATTAAATATTCATGGCCGTGTTTATAGCTTTTTGAATTTTTTATCACTCCCTTTTGATGATGATGTGGGTTTGGGGGGTGGAGGCATTTTTCACATTTCTAGGGCAGTAGTGAGGGAGGAGCCAGGAGATGTGCTCCTTGGAATGCTAATTAATTTAAAATGAAGGAGCATATGCTTAGGGGGCTAACGCTTCCCCAGGGCAGTGACTCATCCTCAGACACCCCCACATGCTCCCTCTCCTCCCAGCACTGCCGTATCACTGTCACTCCCTGCTCCAATCCAGCAGCATCTAGCGACAAGCCTCGGCAGTGCTTCTGTTCTCCAGCACGCTGCTGTCTCCCCGTTGCTCTCAGACTTTCACCTCCACAACTTTTCAAGTCTCTGTAGACTCGAAAAGCGATATCTCCGCCAGCGCCGTGAGCCAACGATGACTGCACGGGGAAGGGAGGGTGGGATTTTGTGACACCTTCATGGCTTTGAGCTAGGAGGGAGACAGATGAAAAGCAACGAAAAGAAAATCTCAGTGCTGGGGAACAAACAGAGCAGTTTCCAGAAGTGTGAACATTCTCCTGAAGCAAGCCAGCCCCCTGCTAAGCCTGCATGTTCAGGACAAGATTCCCAGCTACTGTTCATTTGGTTTATGATAGAAACTGAACAGTTGTAAACAGTTCTGCAGTTGTTGCACCTGTAGGTTAGACCATGAGGGTAACTGCCTCTTGCCTGCACGCCTGGTTTGGTCTGTTAGGCAGTATTTCTTCAGTAACTGCTGCTGAAGGTACAAACAAAAGTATTTGCCTACAGACCAGACTTCAGAATGTTCCCCTGTAGGTTCAGAAGTAGAAATCTTATGGAGGATTTTTGCTCTGGCCTGTGCCTGAGAATCTGACAGACCCACCCTGAGATGAGGCAGGCACTGCTCTGTGGCCTCTTTGCTCAGATGAATCGCAGTGTGGGCTTCTCCCAGCAGGGTGTCCCCACAGCAAACCCCAACATGGACACCTTGGGAGAGATTCAACCTCACCCTGAGTTTTTTAGGGCACGTGGCCTTACCTGTCCCTGCACAGCTGCTTGGTGCGAGGCAGGAGGTCATGGTGTGCTTATAAACTTCATTTCTAGCAGGGTGAAGTTTACTTGCTGAGTTCTTGGACCTATAAGAGGTGTTCTTGGGTGCTTTCTCCCAGGACTGCTAAAGGTTAGAGCCTAAGGTAAAGCATTCAGTTGGAGGAGATCCCCTTCATACCTGAGCTCAGCGCTGAGGATGAGGGAGGACAGGCAGCAGGGTGTGAGCTGATATCATGGCATTGCCACTCAGCATCACATCTCCATCCCTCACTGTCATGCTCTTCTTCCCCACTCCCAACAAGTTAACACACAGGGAGAGGCAAGGGGACAGTGAAACTGTGGCCCAGGTAGGAGACCTTTGCCAGGCAGGTCCTGTTTGTAGCTCCCAAGGTACTGTCAGTCCCTTCCTTCATGCACAGCTTTATTCAGCCCCTTGCAAGTATGTCAGTGTTTCAGAAGTGGGAAGCTGAGGGCGTGGGAAAGGTTTCCTATCGCTTTTGACTGGAAAAAGAATCCTTCATGAGATTACATTCCAGGCTCTCAGAGACCAGATGTTTCCTCAGGACTGTAGGTTGTTGGACAGGGATTGCATATTCTTGTTGGGGACACAATGAGAATGGAGCCAGTGGCACGCCAGCCTCCAGTGGGTGCTGACAGCATCCAGCATGGAAAGCTGAGTCCCTGGATGTGCCAGCAGAGCACTGTGGTTGTAAGTGATAAGGAATCCATGTGAAACATTCCAGTACTGTCAGGTTTTCAAGCTAACGTGCGAAGTATGTCCATAACAAGTTTGTTTTCTCCCCAGTGTGTGTATGTTTTTTATTTTTCTATCTATTCAATGACTCACCCACCTATTGTAATGACAGGACTTTGGAATGGCAGAGGAATTTGCTACTAAAGCACTGGAGCTGAAACCGAAATCGTACGAAGCTTACTATGCAAGAGCAAGGGCCAAACGCAGCAGCAGGTGAGGACATAGAGAGAGCTGAGAGGGTCTGGTCCCTTCCTGCACGTGTCCACCGTGCAGCACTGTGTGAGTGTCCCCACGTGAAGAAGTGGCAAAGGAGCATTCCTTCATGAGATGACAGAACTGAGTGTAAAAATGTTTTTGAGCTGTTGGTCTTTGCTGAACTTCGTCTGAACGCCTTACTGCACTGGGAGCCTTTACACCAAGGCTGGGTGTTCTTCTAAAAATACACTTTATTCAGCCACAGATTGGACTCAAAGCAAAATGTGATTCACTGTATGTGAAAGGGCAGGCTGCTGTTCATCACAGTGCTTTCGTCTGACCTTAAATCCCTGACTTGCTGCCCTGCAGCACTCCTTCCAGGGCAGAAACTGGTGACGAGTCGTGCAGTGACTGTGCCAGCTGTTGTGCTTGCGGCCCTCAGAGCACTGGGCCGTGTAGCATGGCCTTTCTGTGCATCTGGAGCCCAGGGCATTCCCTTGGTCACCTCCTGGAAGGCTGAGTGATGGGAGATAAGATTCATTTAAACCCGATTTGTACATAGGGGGCTTGCTTTTGAGTCCTACACTGAAGGGCTGTGCATACTGTCATTGCATGAGTCTCAGTTGTAAATACCATGCAGGGCAGTGCGAAGGATCGCCAGTTGCTGGACATATGTGGAGTCCACCTGTGTAAACAGCACAGCTCAGTGCTGTGGTTTGGCCTTCCACACCAGCAGGGACTTGCAGGGCTGTGTGCTCCTCCTGCACTCCATGTGGGTGGTGCAGTCCTGACCTTGTGTTCTGCAGAGGAGCCCTTCAGCTGAGCCACGCTGACCTCGTGCCTTTCCTTTCGTGGCTTTCCTCTCCATTGTTTCCGGAATGCTTTAAGGAAACGTAAGAACTGGGTTCCAGATTGTATCAGCCCCCAGGCATCCTTTTCTCCCCAGGTTTTTCCAGCAGAAACCGTGATCACTTCGGCCCTTGTTTGTTTCCCTGTTTGTGCAGCACCCCTGAGGTCAGCTGAGGCCAGGGAATGAGGCTTTTCTTCCTTGCACCTGAATTCCAGTGGGCTGTGCAGAAGCTCATGCTTCTGGGAGGTGCTGGGGAGTTTTTCTCTCTCTGTGATAGAGCAACAAACTGGGGTGTTGGCATGTCCAGCCTGGGGAGGTTGATCATCCCCCAGATCACAGTCATGGTCAGATGGATAGTTTTGCTCCAAAGTGAATGATGTCCCTGTAAATGACAACCCACCTCCCCAGACCCCACCTCCCGTTACTCCTCACAGCCTTGCCATTGCTAAGCCATCCCAGGGGGGCTGCAGGCTTACTTACATTGCTCAGACCCTTCATTTTGCTGAAGTTAGCCAAATCCCTTGCAAAATCGGAGAGGCACCTAAGCCTGAAGTGCTGCCCCTGGGAGCCCCTGGGTCCCACTGCCAGCTCTGACGCTGTGTGTGCTTGGCAGTGGGCAGGAGCAACGTTTTCACCGGCGTAAGCAGCTGCAATTCCATCAGAGCTGCACTTGTTTACAGCTACAGTGAGCTCAGCTGCTTTGGCTGCGCCTTTGCTAGCTCAGGGCAGGGCTCATGGTGGTGCTGTGAGTAATCAATCAGCCCATAATACATGCTGCGGAGGACAGGTGTTCTGCTAGGCTGCTTTGTGCCATGTCAGGACCTTATTTTCCCTTCTTCCCAGAATGGCTGGCAGTATTTACCTTCAGTTGGGATAAAATAAATCCCAGGGAGGAACATAGGGCAGCAGCCAGTAGCAGCGGTCACACTAAGCCAGACAAAGCCACTTAACCCCCAGTTGCCTCCGAGAATGGCTCCGTACGAATGCAGAATAACTTCAGTTCTCCTCTCTGTCCCTTTGTCAAGCAGGCAGTTCGCAGCAGCCCTGGAGGACCTGAACGAGGCCATCAAGCTGTGCCCCAACAACCGTGAGATCCAGCGGCTGCTGCTGCGGGTGGAGGAGGAGTGCCGGCAGGTGCAGCAGCAACAGCAGCAGCAACAGCAGCAGCAGCAGCAGCAGCAGCCACCCCCACTGCCAGCAGAGCCCGAGCCCGAAGCTCAGCACGAAGAGCTGTATTCTGTGCAAGACATCTTTGAGGAGGAGTACCTCGAGCAGGACGTCGAGAACGTTTCCATTGGCTTGCAGACAGAGTCCAGGCCAAACCAAGGGCTTCCCATCATCCAGAGCCCGCCCCCATCCCCGGCTCACCGGGACTCGGCCTATATTTCTGGCTCACCCCTCGGCTCCCATCAGGTCTTTGATTTCAGGTCCAACAGCTCCGTGGGCTCACCCACCAGGCAGGGCTACCAGTCCACGTCTCCCACTCTATCTCCGACACACCAGAACTCCCATTACCGGCCCAGTCCTCCGCACACCTCTCCTGCCCACCAGGGCTCCTCGTACCGCTTCAGCCCACCTCCCGTTGGGAGCCAGGGGAAGGAATATCAGAGCCCACCGCCTTCTCCTCTTCGCAGAGGCCCTCAGTACCGCGCCAGCCCCCCCGCAGATGGCATGAGCGTGTACAGGTCGCAGTCGGGCTCCCCGGTTCGCTATCAGCAAGAACCCAGTGCCGTCAGCCCGCTCCCCGGCAGGCCCAAGTCCCCGCTGTCCAAAATGTCACAGCGCTCCTTCCAGATGCCCCAGCTGCCCGTGGCCGTGCCGCAGCAGGCTCTGAGGCTGCAGCCTGCAAAAGCGCAGATCGTGAGGAGCAACCAGCCCAGCTCAGCCGTGCACTCCAGCACCGTCATCCCCACCGGGGCGTACAGCCAGGTGGCCCACTCGATGGCCAGCAAGTATCAGGCGGCGGCGGGGGAGATGGGGGTCAGCCAGAGCAGGCTGGTGTACCAGGGCTCCATCGGGGGGATCGTAGGGGACAGCCGGCCCGTGCAGCACGTGCAGGCCAGCCTCAGTGCGGGGGCCATCTGCCAGCACGGAGGGTTGGCCAAGGAAGATCTCCCGCAGAGACCGTCCTCTGCGTACAGGGGGGGCATGAGGTACAGCCAGACACCGCAGATCGGCCGCAGCCAGTCGGCTTCCTACTACCCCGTGTGCCACTCCAAGCTGGACCTGGAGCGTTCATCCCTGCCCTCCGGCCAGCTCGGCTCGCCAGACGTGTCCCACCTCATCCGGAGGCCCATCAGCGTTAATCCCAGCGAAATCAAGCCTCACCCGCCGACCCCGAGGCCGCTGCTCCATTCGCAGAGCGTCGGCCTGCGCTTCTCTCCCTCCAGCAATAGCATCTCATCCACCTCCAACCTGACGCCCAACTTCCGTCCCTCCGCCTCGATCCAGCAAATGGAGATCCCTCTCAAGCCGGCCTACGACAGGGCATGCGACGAGCTGTCCCCGGTGTCCCCCACACAGGGGGGGTACCCCAGTGAGCCAGCCCGTTCCCGGACCACGCCGTTCATGGGAATCATTGATAAAACGGCTCGGACTCAGCAGTACCCCCATCTCCATCAGCAGAACCGGACCTGGGCCGTGTCGTCAGTGGACACTGTAATTAGCCCTACGTCTCCTGGCAATCTCCCCCAGCCGGAATCATTTAGCCCGCCTTCTTCAATCAGCAACATTGCCTTTTATAACAAAACCAACAATGCACAGAACGGCCATTTGCTAGAGGAAGACTATTACAGCCCCCATGGGATGCTGGCCAATGGGTCCCGGGGAGACCTCCTGGAGAGGGTCACCCAAGCGTCCTCGTACCCCGATGTGAAGGTGGCGAGGACGCTGCCGGTGGCACAGGCCTACCAGGACAACCTGTACAGGCAGCTCTCCCGGGACTCCCGGCAAGGGCAGACATCCCCAATCAAACCAAAGAGACCATTTGTGGAGTCTAATGTGTAAGAGACGCTTGTTGGAGTGAGACCCTTATGTTTGCAGCACACACTTCCAAGCTTGATTTCCATGCATATTATTATTATTATTATTATTATTAATTATTATTATTATTATTATTATTTTTATTTCTCTTTGGTAGCGACATGACCACATTTCTCCGGTACTTGGTGCGGTGGTCAGACACCATGCACGCGCTCCAGCCCTTCCGTCCCCCAGCTGACTCTGAAGCCACCGTCAGCCAAGCAGTACATTGCCCAATTCCAGCTGAGCTCCCTCGCTTGGCAGCTGCCAGCCAGGATATCCCAGTGTGCGGTACGGGGTAGGCCAGGAACATCCCCTGCGCAGCGGGAGGTAACCACGTCTTTTTCCAGGAGGCAGTCGCATCCGATTTCAGTTAGTTTCTTTTTGAAGTCTCAATGAGCTCTTACTGATGACAGTTCCCAGTGGGAACAGAGCAGGAGTCCCAGGAGCCTTTTCTGAGGCTGCATCTGCAGGCCACCACGCAGCCGGGCCATTCCCTGCCCGGCACTCTCTTTGCTCACACAGAGCATCGTTTGTAGCTATGCACAGCATCCATCCTGCTTGCCCGGTGTGCAGAATTGCAATTGGAAATGCATTTCTTCAATTGCTTACACTGCTGGAAGGTCACCAGGTGCTTTGCTACTTTGCCATCCAGGTGCCCTGATGTTGGTTTTGCGGGTGCTCAGAGATCGCGTGTTCATGGGCTGAGGGAACTGGGTGAGGAGTGGGACCGCAGCTCCGTCTCCCTGTTAGAAGATGGTTGAGTCTCACACGTGTATCACCAGGACAGCTGAACGTTGGGGTTTTCATTTGTTTCGGGGCTTTTTATGGTGTTCTGTCTTTTCAGCTAGGAAGGGGGGAAGAATTAGGAAGAATCCAAAGAGGAAACCCACAGTTTTATGTTTATTTCTTGGATGGGATGTGTAACGTGGCACTGTGGCTCTGGGATGGGATGAGTCCAGTGACAAAAGCCACTCCAGGGTTGCAGGATCCATCTCAAAATCTTGGAAAGCGATTGCTCTGTTCTCTACCTACAGATGGGAGAGATGGTGCTTTGCTCTTCAAAGACCGTCAGTGAAAAGAGAGATATTTATAATTTATTTGTGCTCTGTTTCGAGACATTTTTTGTGGTTTGGTTGTTTTCCTCTTATTTTTTGTAAATGAAACGCAAGTCACATCAAGGCAGTGTGAAGAGCAGAGGACGCTTCCAGAAACCTTTTTACTGAGCTTTTCAGTTGTTCCCTGGCATTTTTGGGGATGGACGGAGGGAGTTGTTTCCCAATGCTTCGCTTAGTGCTGCTTGCTTAGTAATTTGCCTTTCCATTACCAAGGGCGATTGGTTGGACGAGTGATAAACCTGGAGCTTGTTTTAAAGCAAAAATAGTGCCTGCTGCCCACCACCAAGCCTCACCCATAGCAGCTCTTAACAGCAAAGTCATAGGACCGTGGGGTGGTTGGGTTGGAAGGGGCTTAACATCTCGCCCTGCCACCAGCTCAGGCTGCCCAGGGCCCCAGCTCTGGCCTTACGGGACAAGAAAAGGATCTGGTACTGAGCAGGAAGAGTGAGCAAAACCTCTTGATGTTTCCAAAGGGCTCCCCAGATCTGGACGTAGCTTGCAAAATGCCTTGAACCGAAGTGCAGCGTGGGTTTGGAGCCAAGCTGTCCCCAGCAGTGGGCATGGAGCACCTCAGCCCAAGCTGGGCAAGGCAGGACCTTGTGTGTCACAGACACACCGAGAGCATCCTGGGCTTTGTGAGCTGTGGAGGCACTTGTGCTGTTGCGTATTTGCCCAGGGCAGTGGTTTTTTTGAGGTTGGCTTGTTGCTTCTCAAGCACTGCTCAGCCCCGACCTTTGCTTTCTCACAGGGCTGGAGGAGCACTGCTTCTCTCCTTGAAAGCAGCGTGCTGCTGGGTGTCCCTCTTTTGGAAGCGGTTCTGCTTTGTAAGGAGAAAACCCCTTCCCCTCGCGTTTCCCAAGCAAGCAGCTTTCTGCCTTCAGTTACTTCCTCCAATGGGAAAAGAAACCGAGCTCAGCCCCACTCCTCTGCCCAGCAGAGCACGCCCTTGGAGAGCTGCATGCACTGCACTGCGCTGCCCCGTGTCCCCCAGTGTCACCTCGGGTTTGTGAAGGTGTCCTAAGGGGGAAAAAAAAGCAGTTCTCCCCATAACCACACACATGGAGACAGTGCTGGCGTAGTGCAGCGTGCGGGTTTGTCACGATAGCGACTGTTGCATTTTCACGGGATCCTTGCACTAATGGTTTTCCATCTGTCCTCTCTGTACGTGGGTGCACTTTACCGTTAGCATTCGTCCCTCTGATAAATACTGGATGTGTAAGCGTTGAGTCGTGTCCTCGTTAGGAAATAGCGAAGCAGCTCTCGTCTCTTGGTGTATTTTTCAAAAAAAAAAAAAAAAAAGAAGAGAAAAAAAAAATACCAACCAACGAATTGTCACATTTCCAGCACAAGAACTGACTCTTGTACATAAGCATCGACAGGCGGAGGCACTTTCAGACATAATGTCCTTTGCAGTGGCTTCAAGGCGCTTCCCCAGCAGTCCTCATCGGGGCGAGGAGCTGCCTCCTCCTGCCCACATCCCTGCTCACGCAGGAGCAGAGGTCTGTGCACATTCGCAGTCCCACTGTGAAGTGCCCTCGTTGCTCTCATCCCTCTCTGCTGTGTCTTTGCTGCAGACCGTCGTGCCGCCGCGCTGCGCTGTGCCTTCAGCTTCTTTTAGTAATCCCCATCTGGGCTCCTCACGTTGTGGGTCCTTCAGGTGCACCGGGATCGTTGGCAGCCATCAAACCCTCCAGATTTGGCTTTCGGAGTGCGTTGGGTTGGCGGTGTGGGAGAGCGCACCTGTATTGAGCTGCAGCACCAGCAGATGTCCCTCGCACTCCGTGGAGCCGTGTTGCAGAGCTGCAAGCTCAGTGTGAGGCTGCTGCACTGCGCTCACAGTCCTGGTTTGTGCCCCACTGTAGGTTCACATTGTTCTGGTTTGTGCCCTGGTTTGGAATCACACGGTTCTGGTTTGTGCCCCACTGTAGATTCACATGGTTCTGGTTCGTGCCCTGGTGTCGAGTCACACAGTACTGGTTTGTACCCCAGTGTAGAGTCACACGGTACTGGTTTGTGCCCCAGTTGTGCAGTCACACGGTTCTTTCTGTGCCCTGGGATGAAGGATGCTGCAGTGTGAGGTGGGAGTAACTGCATCATGGGGTCGTGCTGCTGCCCCTCCATGCTGGGCGTGACATTGGAGGGCTCTGATGGCTGTGAAGGACCGATGGAAGTGGTTTGGCAGAGGGAAGGTGTTCCAAAGCTGAGGTCCTTGATCCGGTTCCAGAGGTGCAGCCTGGGCTGCCCACCCCACGCCGCTTCACCCGCAGGGCTGAACTTTGTTAACAGGTTTTTTTTGTTGTTGTTGTTGTTTTTCTTTTCACAATCTCACGTGGCTGTAAAGAAAACTGCTTCGCTAGCGTAAACAGTGTGTGTGCATAACGCCTGAGCCATATCTATTTGGGTTAAGGTCCTGAAGCGGGGTGGTACGGAACGGCGATGCAGTCCCCTCGTACAAAAGCAGATGCGAATTCAGGGTTACCCAGAAGAAGTCTAGCTGAACCCAAGTGCCAGCTCTGCCTTACCTAGAGAAAAACAAGCAAGCCGCTGTGCCTGTTGGTTGCAGAGGAGGTCCTGGGTCACCCGGCGCGGCTCCTCGGTGGCTTCGGGCTCGGATTTGTCTTTGGGGTCTCCGATGACTCCCGGCCGCAATTCACGGCGTTCTGAGAAGGGCTGAGGGCACAGCAGAGCTCTGCAGAGAACGCCTTCGCTCCCGGCTGGTTGCGCTCCCCAACGCCTCTGGGGTGCATTTGGACACAAAGCACAACGGTGAAAGTCAATCTGCTTTTTTTTTTTCAGATTCGTTTGAATAATTGCTGGATTTTCATTCAATCAAACTCTTTTTTCTAATCTAAACCACTAAGGGCTCAATTCTTTAGCAAAGATGCGTTCGTGTCCAAACTCCTGACGGCAGCTGGATCTCACTGGAACTGCTACAGATCCACCCGAGAGAAAACGAAGCTCACGGCGATCGTCACCGCTGCAGTGAACGGACACCGATGGGATCCGCCGCGTCCTCCCCTCCCGGCCACCGCCACGTCCCGCTCTCAGTGCCACGCCAGCTTTGCAAGAAGGACTTCATCCCTCCTGGGAGAGCCCTGCGGGAGGGCAGGTGGGTGCCAGGTCCCGGTGGGGCCGGGCTGGGTGGGCGCCTCGGGCCCAGGAGAGGCAGTGGCTTCGCCTTCGCTCCTCGCTGACCTACGGACTGGTGTGGACTTCCAGCGCCGCAGGCGTCGCTCCTGCCCGGCGTTCCCTTTCCCATAGTGTTGCATTCAGCGTTTTGTCTCTGTTTTCTGTCTTCACTTCCGAGAGGATCCGAGTTGGTACAAACCTGTACAGTATGCACATTTTGTGATTTGTACAATCCCCCGGTTGCCATCCTTCGAGACACTTGCTGGGAAGATCTTTAAGACACTTAATTTTCCTTTAGCTTTTCTATAATTCCGATGTAAAGGACTTTTCTCTGTACAGTATATTATTCAATGCATGTTCTGTTCTCTCTACTGATGATATATTGAACACCACACAGTTGTGACATTGTGCAGTGGGGAGAACAACCCCTGCGGACAGCGGAGGCCTTCGCCTCTCATGTATAAGGAAAGAAGAAAACATATTTTTTCCTTTGCTGTATTTGCTTGAGCAGAGTTTTCTTGTCTGTACATGTGAGCTGTGAGATAGATGTGAAAAGTTCAAAAGAATGCATTTCCCCCTCACCCCGATGTATACAGATTGTAATCTGTACAATGAAAACTGTATGTATGAAAAAAAAAAAATGTACTTATTTATAAATGGTTAACACTTGGAAACTTTGGACTGATGGTTCTTCCCAACCTGACGTGGATGATCCCAAATGGCAGCAGGCGTGAGTAGGACCAGCCCGGCTCTGCCCATCCCGGGGCAATGGGAAGTGTTTTGGGGTACCCAAAATGAGTGCTGGTGGGAGGCGAGGTTAGCTGCAAATATTTATTAAGGTGACACATTACACAAGAGGGGAGAGCATCTCGAACACAACGACGTCACATCGCACCCCTGTGGCGTTGCTCGGAGGGAACTTTGGTGGGCGCAGCCCTGGAGGGTGCGGGGTGAGAACACAGAAATGTCGGTGATGGGACACTCCAGTCTGCTGCCTGCACGGAGCTGGGAATGGGCTTCAGATGTTGGCAGTGGAGAGCTGAGGTCGGGCTGAGCCTGGGGACACTGCGGTGGCACCTCTGTCCGCACGTAGAACAGGGGATGCAGAGAGAGCTCTGCTCACCAACACCGGGCACGGAGCCGGGGTACACAGACATCCAACATCCACCAGGACCAGGTAGCTGAGGGCATGGCTGCGGGCCTCACTGGCTGCCCCTGGGGCTCTCACTCTCCGTGAGGGTCTTGAAGTCCATGGAGAGGGCCATCTCCTCCGCCAGCGGCGCCCGCTTCCAGTCATCCCGTGTCAGCACGTAGCCCACCACCAACCCAAAGGCCACCAGCAGCAACCCCAACGTGTTGGCCAGGACTCCCTCGGGGACAAAGTGGCTGTAGGAGTCCCTGTGGGTGCAGATAGGGACACTCGAGCTTTTTGGCATGGGTGACCGTTCCTACCAGGGCTGGAACCTCCCTCATCCTCATCTTCCTCTTCCTGGAGGAAGCTGAGGTGACCCCACAGCCAGGTACAGACACTGGGCAGGGTCCTTTGTCCCCAAATCAGAGCAAGATGCGAGACTGCTTTGCATAGAGACCCTACAGGCAGCCTGGCCCCACAGCTGGGTGGGCTTGGAGCTCTCAGGGTCATAGGGCATCCCTGCATCCTCCCAGCAAGTGGGTGGAGAGGTTTTTGGGGGAACCTGGGCTTCCTAGGGAGGTTATGCATGCAGCTGGCTGCACAGTGGTCACACTGATTGTATTCCCCATGAGGACCAAAGGAAAAAACTGCTGCAGGATCCCAGCCCCTATTAAACAGCATCTGGGAAGTGACTCAGCAGCTGCACAACTCAAACCCTCAGGAGATGATTCACAGCCACAGAACAGCAGTCTGGGCAGAGGTCCCATGGGCTGGGGCAGAGCAGCCCTTCATGGAGGTCTGGGGGCTACAACCCGCCCATCACACACCTGATGTTGAAGAGCAGCATCTCGGTGATGCCCAAGAGACAGGTGGCGATGGAGAAGGCAAAGAGGGCGATGCCAAAGAAGACGTGATGGGGTTTGTAACGGCCACGCAGCGAGAAGGACATGCCAGGCACCAGGAAGAAGCTGCAGCCCAGGAGCCACTGCAGGTCATAGGGGCATCAGAGGGTGCTCAGCCCTACAGGCAACCAACCCAGAGCTCCCCGTGGGCTGCCAGCACTCACCTGCAGGAGGTAGAGCACAAAGGCAGCCATCCCGCACCAGCTGTGCAGGCTGTACATGTTGGAGATGCCCTTGGCACGGTGCGACTCGAAGACGGCCACAAGGCCTAAGGAGAGGAGCCCATCAGCACTGGGGTGGGGGCCCCATTCATCGCCCCCACCCTCAGCACCCACCAACGAGCGCGATGAGCAGTGCCAGGCCATGCAGCAGTGCGTGCAGCGCTTTGGTCGAGCGCCTGGCCTCGTTCCTGAACACCCGGTACACCAGGAGAGCTGATGGAGAGAGGGCGGTGAGCAACGGGGTCGTCTCCCTGAAACCCCCCCCCACATCCTTGGGCCCACCTGGGGGACTCCCACAACTCGCTGGGACCCCCATACCTCTCTGAGACCTCCATGTGTCCCTGGAACCCCCCCCATCCTTGGGCCCACCCTGTATCTCCCCCACATGTCCCTGGGATCCGCCACCTCCATGGGATCCCCACATCCCTGATCCACCCATGGGATCACCGTAACTCCCTGGGACCTCCACCTCCTTCTCACACTCATACATCTCTGGGACCCCCCCCCACACACACACACTCCCTGGGATTCCTACATCTCCCTGGGTCCCCCCCACATCCCTTGGAACCCCAACCTCCCCAAGGATACCCACCTCCCTAGGACCCCCCACATCCCTGCGATCCCCACATTTCCCCACATCCCCACATGCCACTGGGCCCACCCCATATCTCCCTGGGACCCCCACACCTCTCTGGATCCCCCCACATCTCTGGGAGCCCCAACCTCTCCAAAGACCCCCACCCCCCTTGTTCTCCCCCACACCCCTGAGACCCCCCCCCCACATTCCCATCCTGGTGGCACTGGGGGCTTCCACCCATTGGGGGCTCTGGATGCCGACACAGCCCCACTCACCGTCCCCCTGCAGGAACACCATGCCCAGCACCATGCAGAGCGGGTGGGCGTTGAACTGCAGCGGGCTCTGCCAGGACACACCACCCCGGTAGCGACCCAGCCACGCTCCCGTGGCCGCCAGCAGCGTCAGACCCAGCAGCTGTGACACTGCCACGTAGGCTGAGAGCCCAGAGGGGCTGGAGGATGGCAGGGCCCCGTCCATGGCGGCCTGCGGGGACACAGCGAGGGCAGCCAGGACCTGACGGGGCCCACCCTGCCACGGGACCTGGATGCTTCCTGGAGCCACCACGTCACCTGCAAAGGGTGGCACCCAGCTGCCACGACACGCCCAGCCCTGCTGGCTCCCGGTCCCCACTGTGTTCCTGTCCCCATGTTCCCATCCCCGAACTCCCCACCCCAAGCTCCTGACCCCTCTGTGCTCCTGTCCCCATACTCCTGTCCCCAAACTCCTCACCCAAGCTCCTGATCCTGCTGTGCTTCCCTCCCCATTCTCCTGACCCCTCTGTGCTTCTGACCTTTCTGCGCACCTGTCCCCACTCTGCTCCTTACCCCATGCTTCTGATCCTGCTGTTCACCTGACCTTGAGCCCCTGACCCCACTCTGCTCCTGTCCCCAGGATCCCATCCCTAAATTCCTGTCCCCTCTCTGTCCTCCCTCCTCTGCTTTGTCTCCTCCCCATGCATCTGTTCCTGTTCTGTAAACATCAGGAGGAAGTTTTTCACTCGAAGGGGGGTGATGCACTGGATCAGGTTGCCCAGAGAGGCTGTGGATGCTCCATCCCTGGAGGCATTCAAAGACAGACTGGATGTGGCTCTGGGCAGCAATATTGTTTGGTGACCCTGCCTACAGCAGAGGGTTGAAACTGCATCATCTTTGAGGTCCTTTTCAACCCAGACCGTTCGATGGTTCCATGATTCTCCTGTTCTCTCCACCCTGTCCCAACCTCAGCCCTCCTGTCCCTGTATGTCTGCTGCTGCCTCCAGCCCTCACACCACATCTGTTCTGCCTCATTTCTCCTGCCCCAGCCCTTCAGCTATATCCACTCTCCCACCCCATCCCTCCATCCCAATTCCTCCCCTTCTCACTCCCTCCCAATCCCCATCCCCATCTCCATCCCTCCACACCCATGCCACCTTCCACATCCCTCCCCACCACATCCCACCCTCTCACCCCCACCCCACAGCACCCCAGAAAAATCCTATTCAATGAAAGCAGCGCAGGGATGAGCGATGCTGCTCGGGGTCCCCACTGCACTGAGTGGCCAAAGCAGAGGCCACTGGGGACAGGGATTGGGGGGGACACCACTCTAATCATGCTCACAGCCCCTGAGACTCACCTGCAGACGTTTTGTGCTGGGTTATCAGAAGGGGTCCACCAGCACAGCCACTGCTCTGCTCCCCAAATCACAGCCCCAGGGCCACCTCTGTCCCTGCCCGTTCTGCGCAGCGTCTGGGGCCGGGCTGTGACAGGCAGACCAACAGTACTGCCAGGACCAGGGGGGGGAGGGAGGGGGACAGGAGGGGGGCATGCATTAAGACCACGCACACACTTTATTCCCAGCCACCTTTATTGGATCAGCCGGATAAGTGGGTTAAGGGAATTGGTTTATCCCATTAGGTTTCACTGCAAATGTCGCCTGCCCGAATCCAGCCTCAGTGCCCGGGGCCATGGTGGCTCTGGGGGATGCAATGGGGACAGGGTGAGGGGGTAGGAGAGGCAGCAAGATCCTCTCTCCACCACACAAAGCCCCCCAGAACCCTGGGAACTGCCTCAAATTGGCACCTGCAGAATCCTGTCCTCCCCCATTTGGCCTCAAGGTTGGCAAAAAAACACCGAGATGTCATCATTCAGAACTCAAACGCCAGCTGCAAACATCTGGGCATGAGGGGACAGCCTGGTCCCCAAACACCATCAGATCTGCAGGTGGCCCCTTAGCCATAGAAAAACAAGTTTACAGCTACCACCAAGCACCGGGGTGACAAGCACCCCCACAGCAGAGCAGCAGGTCAGGCAAATCAGTCCCCCCTCCAAATATTACCCCCCTGCCCCCCAAAAGCTGTCTCCTCCATACTATTTCTTCTCATGGTGGAGTTTCCCCCTGCCACTATGTCCCCCCAGCATCTCCCAATCCCCCCTCCCCAGGCAAACCTGGTATCCCTGGGGCTACAGGTTCATGTGTACATCCACACTGCACGATGCATCCCTCCCCCCAATGCTCCCCGCTCTTACCTGCGGGTGCAGCCAGCACCAGGCCCAGCGGTGACAACGTCTGAGCTAGGGACAAGGCCACTGCGTTGGCAAGGCAACGGCGCGATGGCAAGACGAGGGGGGGCTGCACCCCCTCAGCATCACTGCAGACTGAGGGTGCCATGGCAGCAGGCGGGGAGGTGGCAAAATGGGGTGGGGGGAGGGGGGGGGATCTGTCACAGCGTAGGGACAGCCCCCAAGGCTGTACATCACCACTGTGTGACCCCCCTGCACTGCCAGGCTCTGTCCCTCCCCCACCACCACTGCTCCCAGGGGACCCAGTAACACCCCCGGGTGCACCCCCACCCAGAGTTGCCCCAACCCCACACACAGCCCCGGTACAGAGGACTCTTCATCTTCAGGGCTTGTTTTTCATTCGAGCAGTGCTGATGAGGGACGTGCGTGGGTTTAATGTAATTACCTCCTGCTAATCACCTGCACCCATATCAGCAGCGCCAGGGGATGTTTTGGCAGCCGCAGGGCTGATGGTAGGGTGGGTGTGAGGGCTGATGGGGGGGGGGGGGGGGGCATATCCCTGTGTCACCCTCCCAGGGTCCCCACGTTTGTGTGGTATCCATCACACAGTGCCACTAGATGTCACCAGGAGCTCGCAGTGCGCAGCATCCCCACGCCCCAAGGGACCTGCAGCACCCTCTGGTGCCGTGGGACCTGGAGCACCCAGTGATACGGGGCACTGTGGGACCTGAAGGACCTGGTGGGACCTGGAGCACACAAGGACTTGTGGGATCTGGTGGGACCTTGGTGAGACATGGAGCACCCAAGGACCTGATGGGATCTGGGGCACGCAAGCAGCTGGAGGACCCGGTGAGACCTGGTGAGAACTGGAGTACCCAAAGGAGCTGATGGGACTTGTTGGAACATGGTGAGAACTGGAGTGCACAAAGGAGCTGATGGGACTTGGTGGAACATGGTGAGACCTGGGACCTGGAGCAGCCGAAGACCTGAAGGACCTGGTGACACCGAGTGGAACCTGCTGGGACCAGTAGCACTTTCCACCTGCTGCTGTACCATGGGGAGCACACCCCAGAGGTTCAACAGAGCTGATGTCCCCATTCCCAGTGGAAACTCATCACCCTAAAAGCAAAGCCTGCTCCCTGCTCCAGGACAGAGCCTCATGTGCTGCAGCCCTGAGCTCTCATCCCTGCGAGAATGACTGCAACCCTGGGCACAGGGACACTGCAGCTTGCAGCAGCATTATTTCTGCAAAGCAATTGAAAATGTGTCAGTAGTTCTGCTGGAATTTCAGCAAATCTGCCTGCTCAGCCACTAGCAGTTAAAGTGGGATGCTGAGGGCATTTTCCAAGTGCCTCCTGAACGCAGAGGTGTGGGTACCAGCTGCCTTCCAGGAGCCCTGTGCCAGTGTCTGACCACTCTCAGGATAAAAACATTTCTCCTGCAGCCCCACGTGAGCCTCCCCTGGCACAGCTGTGTGCTGCTCCCACTCATTGTGCCACTGGTGACCAGGGAGCAGAGACCAGGCAGCCCAAGGGCCTCCCACCCAGAGGTGCTGAACAGATCCAGCCCTACAGTGGAGCCTTGGGAGCATCACAGATCCTCATTCACTGCAAACCCTGGAGCTCTTCCACTGAACCCTCTGACATGTTGCAAACTGACAAAGCAACACCCCTCCCTCCCCCCCCCCCCCCCACTTCCATGAGCACACGTTGGCTGTGACAACAACTTCGCTCTCTGAGCACCTTCCACCATCCCCAGAACACCTTCCCCACGAGTTCCCCACCTGGCAGGGCTGCAGCTCCCGGTGGCAGATGGTGGGGATAACACTGGCTGGCATCCAGCTGGCAGGAGCCTCTCCAGACCTTTGGTAAATTGTTTGGGTAAATGGTTTACCAGAGATGAACTCAGCCATAAAACCCACCATAAAACGCAAACCTTTAGCCACTGGGCTGCCGCTGGTGGCAGGGGTCAGACAGGCTTTGGGACAGAGCTGAAGGAGGGTTTCCCCTCCCGTGGATGGGCTGAGACCTTTGGAAGTGCCTTGAAAGGGAAGAGAGCTGGGGGCTTCCTTCAGGAGAGTTGGAAAGATGGGATGCTCCACCTTCCTGCTAAGAGCAGCGGTGTTTTAATGCAGAATCATGGAATTGCAGTGGGCTTGGCTTGGAGGAGACCCTCGAGCCAGGTGTCCCTCACCAGATCAAACTGCCCAGTGCCTCATCCACAGCCTTGAGCACCTCCAGGCAACACAGCAAAGCATCCTCATAGGTGTCTGTAGCCACGCAGCAGCCCACAGCCCTGCAGAGCCGGACGTGTGTGGCTGCTCATCTCATCCACACACTGGGGACAAACCTGAGGCCATCGGTCCCTTGCACCCATCAGGAACGGGGAACACAGTGGTGGCAATGTGGGGACAGCCCAGCCGCTGCCACCACCCCTGCACGCTGTTCGTAACAGGCTCCTTAATTAGCGAACGGGACATAATGGCTTTATTAAATCTGCCTGTAATGAAACCATCCCTGTGCTGCTGGAGTGACACTGTCCCCAGTGGTTCCCTCCGTGCTTGGGTCCCAAGGACCACCAGGAGCCCCTCAGATCAATACCCTGTGTTGAAATGAGCCCCCCCTTCCCCCCCCTCCTCCCCAAGCTGCTGCCCCCTCTCCTCCCTCCACCTGAGATTATCCAATTACCATTTTGCTGATCTAACGCATCACTGGTGGGTTGTTTCATTATTTTCTCCCCCTAAATCAACTTTGTATCGCTTCAGAAATGCTAATGGGCGGGATGCATCCCCGAGGAGCGGCTGCGGGAGCACAGCTGCCGAGATTGGGTTTGTCATTTAATGCAAGGGGAGAAAAAATGCTGTTTCAAGGGGTTGTTGGGTGCAAATCCAATGGGTTTTGGGATCCATGAGCTCAGAACCCCTCCAGCACATGGAACCCCTGCACTGACTGCCTCTATAAGACCCCCATTTCCAGGGCTCCCATCGATTCCCATTGGGATTCTGCTCCCCCCCAACCTGGGGCTCAGAGCGAAGGGCACAGACACCCGTTTTGTTGCCAGCAGCAATTAAACCTCCTTCTCCTCACTGGGAGCACAGTGCTGTGATAAGATATGTGCAGCAAGGCACTCACACTCCATCTCTTTCAGGAGAGGCTGAAGGCTCGTTTATAGGGATTTTAATAGCTGCCTGGATAAACAGCGGTGATAACCCTCACCGGACGCACAGCAGATGATTAATGCTCCCGCAGCAGTCACGCTCACTTGCCTTGTGGCTAGGATTGTTTTGTGTTATTAAGGAACAGGGGGTGGGGAGAGGAAAAATGTGGACTCTGCCACATTTTATTGGATCGATGCATAGGTGTGGAGGGAACACAGAGTTCTCCTGCATCACACCCTGCCTCAGTGCTTGGCCAATGAGGAATGGGGATGAAGGGTGAGGGATGAGGGATGGAAGGTGAACGGTGGAGGACAAGAGATGAGGAATAGATGACAAGGGATGAGGGATGGAGGACACTGGATGAGGAACAGAGGACAAGGGAAAAACTGTAGATGATTTCTGGCTCTCAGTTCTTGCCCCATAGTTCTCCCATGGAGCTGCCTGTTAGGGTCAAGCATTGATGGACAGCTCTCCCAAGATGCTGTCATCATTCATGGGCTTTCATGCCCTCTGCGTGCTGCCTTCTGGGGGGACTTGCAATGTCACAGTCTCAGGACGTTGGGGCTGGTCCCAGCCCAGGGGTTCAAGCTGGAGGAGCTCCCATAGTGGAACCCACATGTGCACCTCCTTCTCATCTCCACCCATCCCCACCAGGCTGCTTGGTGCCACAAAGGCAGGTGAGCACGTGGTCACTCTGGTGTGTCCCTTCTCGTGCCACCAGCCATAAACGTGTGTCCTATGGCCAACACGCAACAGGAGGCGTTGTCAAAGGCAGGGCTGAAATCTTGCTGATGTGGAGCATTTCTGCTGTGTTCAGCCCCAACAAACGCTGACTGTGCTCTTCTGGTGCTATGGGGTGGCTGTTTTGATGACAGGGCAAGCTCACTGCCAAGAACCACACCCCAAACCAGGGGAGAGGGGGTGCTCTGTGTTTTAAATGGGTCTCCTAGCCTGGAAATGGCCAAAAACCCCTCAGCCAAGATATTTTGCTGATGTCCAACAGTGCCCTGGTGTCCCTGCCAACCTGTCCCCAAGCCCAGCTGACACATCAGGACTGTACAACCTGAGCCATCCTATAATGCCAGAAGTGCTCAAATCCTTCTGGACCAGGATTGCAGTCACTGCTGTTCTTAGCTTGCATCGGCTGCAGTGCTTGTTCCAATAGTTTGTCATCATTTTAGCACATGCAAGTCCAAAACAAACTGCAAAAAGACATGTTGCCGCGTTTCGTATTTTGCAGGATGATAAAAGGGCTGTTGAGACGAAGAACTTGGAGCAGTGATGTTTTCCCTCTCCCTCACAGCGACGTCACAGCTTCTGGGAAAGCAGCTTAGCGAATTATGCGCTCTGATAATTGATTGAATTCATCAGTAAATAAAGCAGCATCATTTAAAGCCACGGTTTGGAGCAGTAGGAAGAATTCTCCAGGCAGGGTTCCCACCATCCGTGGTGCCCACAAAACCACAGTGGTGAGGGAAATGAACATACGAGGGTGCACACCCAAAAGAAACGTCTTTTTTCAGGTCAACCCCACAGCAAACCCATTCCCTCCTTCCCAGAAGCACTGAAATTGCTCAAGGGTTGGGATGGATCAGATGGGAATTCTGAACGCTTTGAGAAATGTGATGGGAAAGACAAAATGGGGATTTTAATGACACAAAAGGAAGATGGGACTGGTCATCCCTGGATAGAGACCATAGGGTGGGCTTACACCCACCACAATCCCCAGATCTCCCCAAACAGAACTGGGGACATCCCTAAATTCCTCCTCTTTCGCACACCTCCCACCACATGGCTAACAGTGATGATTCCTTACAGATCTCCTAAAAAATTTTTGCTTTCAGACTCCTTGTTTCTGCCTGATCTGTGGGTCTCTGGGCCAGGAGCTCATTTCCCATCACTGCCCCTCTCTCCCCAGGGCTGTGCGTTGGGAGGTTTGGTGAGTCAGGCAGCCAAAGAGCTCACTGAAGAGAATGAAAGCAAACAGTGCTCCCTCCCCAGCAGCATCCTGCCCTGGGCAACATGCTGAGGGGATATCTGAGATGTGGGATATCTGAGATTTGGGGGATACCTGAGCCATTCTCATCCCCTTTCCTCCATCAGTTCTCCCCAGGGCTCTGTGCCCGACTCCAGGAGCCGCTGCCCGTAGGTGCCTCCTCCAGTTCACACGTGTCCACACACATGTGCTGTAGGGAGGGGGAGGCTGCTGGTTGCAGCTTTTGATGGAAATGTGAGCGGATGGGAAGCATCCTCCCAACTGGAGCAGCCGTCGGGGACATGGCATCTCACCCAGGAGCCCACGTCACCCCACAGCCCTGCAGCTGCTCGCGGTCCTGCATCCGTCTCCGTGGCAACGCCATCGTGTGCATCCTTCGATGTCCCTCCAGTCCACATCTCAAGCAGCCCTGGGAACCCCATAAATTGGGGTCCAAATGAGTCCCCTTATCATCCATTTCAGCACCACCCAGACTGCAATGGTTGTGGGGGTCCCTCTGCACCCATGGGTGTCCTGTGGCAGCACAGAGGCACTGACTCACATCTCCAGACTCGCATCCACCATCCCATTTGATTTCCTGGATCACAGCTCCTTCCAGCACTGCCCCGTGTCTGATCTTAGCTGGTGATTTTCAGGATGGGATGTCACCGAGTTGGGGAATGCAGCCACACTGCCCAACACAGCATCCCACAGCAGCAGCAGCACTCAGAAGAATCTCGAGCACATCAATCACGAAAACACTGCAAGCTCTTCCCCATGGAAAAAGGCTCCGAACTGCCCCTGTTGGAGTCACCATACTATGGAGAGGTTGAAGAGCCCATTTCAGCCTCAGTCCTGGCCCAGCAGCTGGGAAAACCCCTCCCCGGTGTAGCAGGGAACAGGGGGCTGGCACTTCTCAGGAAATCTCCATTCATCAGCGTTTGGTCATCAGCCAAATTGGAGCCCAACCAACCATTTCCCCAACTTCCCAGGGAAGTTTCCAGGGACACATGGCCGACTGGGAGAGGGGAGGGCAAGGGTGGGGCAGGTGGGTGTCGTGGTGTCCTGGCTGCAGGCACTGCTGATCCCACTGGAGGACACAGGACCAGTGTAGGCGATGAAGGTTTTGTGGATGCTTGCATCAGGGTGTGGTGTGGTCTGGAAGCTGTGATTCTTGGAAGGGGTTTATTGATATCAGGGGCTTGTGGACTCCTAAATTCCTTTTTTCTCTTCTGGAAGTGGTCCTCTGCATCCCATAGATGCCCAGTAAGAGGATTGGTCCCTTGACAAATTGCTGTGATGTCTCCATTGGATCACCACGGCTGTGCTCAGCGTGCAGTGGGGCCAAGTCAAAGAGTTGCCCCCATTCCCTCACTTAAAATCTTCCCCCTCAGTGGTGGGTGTCCACAGGGTGGTGATGTGGTCAGTGGGATGTGGCCAACCCAGGGCCAGAGCTCAGCCTGGGCACAGCTCCCAGGGCTGGGGCCAGACCTCAGGGAAAAGGGATTTATTAAATAAAATAAAAAAAAAAATCAATAAAATAAATAAATAAAAACCAAAGAAACGAACAAAACAAAATAAAAAGAAAAACAAACTACACGAAACATGCTATCAAGCTCACAAAAACGGATCTGGTTTCCATTTGGAAAGAACTTTTTGTTACTCATTTGTCAATCAGCTTAATTCCCCAAATCCAAACACTTGGGATGGGATGGGATTTCCTCCACAGGCAGAAGAAACACTGCTTTGCTCAGAAAAAAATGAGGTTAGGCCCAGGGGAGCTGTGCTGAGAAGCTGTGGGTCACTCTGGGATGTCCATGGTGGGGTTCCTCTGCCACCGTGGTGGGAGGGACCCGGGGACAGAGCCAGAGTGGGACAGACCCCGCAGCCGCCCACCCCGCGCTCCCAGCCTTCCTCCTGCTTTATTTTTATTCCCACCCTTCCCTCAATTCTTCTCCCTCTTCCCTTCCGACCCCTTCCCCTTCCCTTCGGCACGGCCGGGAGCCGAGGGGACTTTGCACCCCAAAGGCAGCGCTGTCACCCCGCTGCGGTGCAGCCCAAGGGCGAGCGCAAAAAATGCTCTCTTCTTATCGGCGAGGGGAGGCAGGCACGGTGGGCAGGGTTAACGCTGGCTTATAAGCAGGCGGCAGCGTTGGGAAGCTCCCTCGCAAGGCTCCGGCGCGGCTCCCACCACGATGCTCGCAGCGCTGGGGCTGCTGCTGCTACCGTGGCTCAGTTCGGTGGGTGCCCCGCAGCCGGGGCTGGAACCCCCCCAGCTCGACCCCACCGAAGCGGGGGCCGTTCTCTTTGCCGACGCGTACAACAGCACAGCCGAGATCGTCCTCTTCCGAAGCGTGTCGGCCAGCTGGGAGTACAACACCAACCTGACGACCGCCAACGCTGCCCTGCAGGTGGGTGGTGGGGTGGGGACATCAGGGGGTGGATGCTGTTGGCTGGGGGTCCCCTTTCACACACACCCCCCCCCCCCCCCTCCCCTTTCCTTCCCATAGGTTTCTTGGTGCCCCAAGGTGCTGGCACAGGGCTCGGACTCAACGCCTGGGGATGGCAAGGTTTTACCCCAAAACTGTCCCTCTGGAGAGCCCCCCCCCAGCACCACAGCCCTGATCCCTCGGCAGCCTGGGTTTATTTATTTTTAGAGGTGTTTCCCTATTCTCAGCACCTTTCACTTTCCTGCCCCCCCCCTTCCCCCCCCCCCTCCCACCCCCTGTCCTCCCCAGACCGGGGTCGGGTGTCAAATGTCCCTGTCCCTGCCCCTTCCTCCACGTCCCTGGCACTGTGCTGTGCCAGAGCCCTGAGTGTGAACACACAGCAGGATGGCAGGGGGGCATCATCCTGTCATTCCTGTCCCACGGGGACAAAGCTGGCTTTGGGGACACACTCCAAATGTGGGAATTCTGACGTGTGCCCAGCTGGTGTTGGCAGATCCCTGTGGGTTCCCTGCAGGTGTGGCTGGGGGAGGGGGGTTGACATGCACTGGGGCTGGGACATGGAGCTGCACGGCTGTGCCTGACACCCTGCTCTGCGTGGGCATTCCCCTAAACGTTGTCGGATGAGGGGACCCACCGTGGCCACAGTGCAGGGACGCAGACATGGCATGGGGACAGGGACACGATGGCACAGCCACAGCACTGTTACGCAGCACAGAGCTACACGTGTCACCCCATGCAGCAAATTGGACACGGGGTCAGCACAACCCGTACGTGACCAACTTGTGTTTGGGGACCTGAGTGTCACCTCCACGCTGTCACATAGTCCCAAGCCCACCCGGCAGCCTGTGGGGCAGGGACACACACCGTGTGCTGCTTTGTCAGTCTTTGCAGGGCACAGCAGGGACGGGATGGGGATGAACGCTGCCAGGGCTGCTGCCAGGTTGGCAGGAAACCCCGAGTGCCCCCTCCGACCTCTTTGAGTGAGCTGATGTGAGGTGTGGTGTTAATAAATACCTGAGGATCACAGCTGAGCACTCGCTGTGATGTCAGTGCATCTTGAGCCAGCCCAGTTCCCCTCCCCGCTGCTCAAAGATGGTTTTGGGGGTGAGAGGGGGAGACAGAGAGAACTTTTCTGGCTGCTGTGCGCAAAGTTGTGTCCTCCATGGGAGATGCTCCCAGCAACTTGCAAAGTACCCTGCATACTGCTTGTCCAATTCCAATGCAGCATTATCCCAGGCAGAGATGGAGAGGAGGGGATCCAGCCCCTGATATCAGCCCATCAAAGGGACAGCAGGGATGTGAGGTGTGTGACTGGGAGACTGAGCACCAAAGGGTTCACAGGGTGACCCAAAGGCTGAATGCGGGGGGATCTGGTGAACCCTTGGGCCAGGTAATCCCCGCTCAGAGCCATATGAGTGTGCACAGAGGGGCTGAGCCAGGTGTGGGCTCCCCCAGGACCTGGAGCCAATGATGTGAGATGGCCCAGGGGACAAAGTGACACTGGGGAGCAGCAGCCCTTGGCCATGCAGGGATGAGCAGAGGGATCCTGGAAGAACAGAGAGGTCTGTGGGTGTAAGAGCCTGCAGCCTCAGCTTGCTCTGCTGGAGCTGTCAGGAGAGTTTAGGGCATGATTCCTCTGACCAAACACAGGCAGCTGCTCAAGAAGATGAAACACAGCTGGGCTCTGTCTTCTGGCTCAGAAGCAGGGTGCAGGAAGGGATCAGATCTCCCTCGTGAGCCTCCACATGTAGTGGGGTAACTCCCGTGGCTGAAGGGTTCTCGCTACAAGGTGTCCCCAGAGCTGACGAGTCCCACTGTGATGTCCCCAGGGTAAGGCTGCAGGCACTGGAATGTCTCAAGGAGGGCACCTGGGTCAGCTTCAGGCATCTCCCTCCCTGACCCAGGCCACCTCCAGCCCAGCCATGCTGCAACTCCCATGCCTGCAACTGCAACTTCCATTCCCCCAAAGGAATGTGGAGATTAAATATAAACAACCCAGGCTTGTTGGAGCCAGGCTGGAAATGCCACAAGCAAAAGCTAATGAGCTCCAAAAATCACTCTGGGATGGCACAGGACAGGCATTTTGCATGTTCTTATTGCTCACTGCCCAGGCTGGGGTGCTCCCCAAAAAATCAGTGTTTGCAGACTGGATTCGTGGATGTTACTGCCTGCAATGTGCCTCTTCCCGAAAGTGTGGCTGCAGCTCCAGCTGCTTAAATAAATCCCACAGTGCAGGAGCTCCTGCTGTCCCACGGCCTGGGAAGGGAGGCTGGGGCTGGCAGGGCTGGAGGTTGGAGATGGTGGAAGCCCCAGCGGTTGTCCACGTGGCATAGACACCCCATCTCAGTGTCCCCATCCCATCCAAGCCACTACAACACCTCCAAAACAACCTCAAATGCCACCTCCTCTTCTGCAGCTGTGGATTCAGCTGGAAACTGCTGTCTCTTTCTATAAATGTCACTTGGGGATGTCTCTGTCTGTCCCCACATGTCCTGTGCCCTCTGGCTTGCACAAAACCTCGTGACACTGCATGTGGTGGCACGTCCCCCTCTCTCTGTGCAGGTTGAGGCATCGCTGGAGGAGCAAAACTTCACAGAGGCATGGGGGAAGAAAGCCAAAGAGCTGTATGGCAACATCTGGAGCAATTTCAGTGACCCGCAGCTGAAGAAAATCATTGGCTCCATCCAGACCCTGGGGCCCTCCAACCTGCCCCTGGACAAGCGGCAGCGGGTAGGTGATGCATTGGTGAAACCCTAGAGATGCTTGCATGCTTCTAAGCCCTCTGAAAGCACTTTTTCCCTGAGCATCCAGATCCCTCTGCAGGCCCTTCGCTGTGATTTGGAGGGATGTTGTAAAGCAGGGAAGTGACAGAGGGGACAGATAGGATCTGTGGTCCACCCCCCCCCCCCCTTGGGGAAGCACATGGTTGGTATCACGTAGAGCTACCTACAAGGAGGAGCTGGAGATTTCCTGCTTACACTGAGCAGATTTGGGTGTGCCCTACCATCCAACCCATGCCCAGGGCTGGGGGCCAGCTGGCTCAGCTGGACACAGCCCAGCACCAGGGACATCAGGATTGTCTGAGCCTTCCCTAGTCCTGGGCTTGTAGCTTAAATGCAAGTAAAATTCTCCGGGTGCAATATCTGTGCATCTCTGCTGGCTCGTGGGTCACCCCTCCACTGCAACACCGCTTGGCTTGCAAGCCCACCAATACAATCTCCATAGGAGCAGCTTTGGCCCCAGTTCCTTCCTGGAAATCTATCCCTGATAACAGAAAGCATCACATCTCCCCACACATCATCCGCATTTCCCCCTGCCCGCGCCCGCTGCCGTCATCCAACACCACCCCCTCCACCCACCCAGAGCAGAGGAATGGGGGCAGAGAGAGGGACGGAATTTCCTTCCCTGGGAATGAGCTCCCTGGGCAGGTTCCAGGAAACCTCCCGTCGCTATTGTTTGCTGTTGTTGAAGTTTGGAGAAATAAATACCCTTTCCTCCTCCGGCTCCTTTTTTTTTTTTTTTTTTTGCCCATTCTGATTAACAGTCCGTTCTGTCTGATGAAGGGCGTTATAAATAGCCACGCTCTGAGACGTGGAGAGGCTCTGCAAGCAGCTGTGAATGGGTTGTCTGTCCCAGAGAGCCTCCACACAACGGGTGCAGAAATGATGCTCACCTCCCCCAAAATTCTGTTGTACAAACACACTGGGTCCTCTTCTGGACACACTCACGTACTCCAGAGGTGGGAATTCTTTGTAAATCCCTTCTGAGAAGCAGTTCCCATCCCCTTCCATCCCCAATGCCTTTTCCTTCCCCACAGTACAACACCATCCTGAGTGACATGGACAAAATTTACTCCACGGCCAAGGTGTGCCTTGACAATGGGACCTGCTGGGATCTGGAGCCAGGTACAGATCTTCCCCATCCCTGTCCCCTGCCTCCCAATGAGCACACCCAGTGTGCTCTGATCCCCGAATCCCCAGTGGGTCGTGCTTGAGAGGGTCCTGGTTCATGTTCATGGGGTTGCCCTGGGATGAGGAAGCTTTGAGCACAAGTCTGGAGCACTGTGACATGGTGGTGCTGGGTTGATGGTTGGACTAAATGACTTTACACATAGTTTCCAACCTAACTGATTCTATGAGTGCGCATGGCCGGGATGGGTTGGTGGCTGGACTTCATGACCTTTGTAGCTTTTTTCCAGCTTTAACGGTTCCATGATTCTGTGATCTGGGTCCAACACAATGGTGGTGGCACCTCACAGACTTGAGATGTGCCCTGCTCCTTCCCCTCCTTTCCACGGGGCTCTCATGTCCTCTTTGTCCTCTCTGTCCCAGACATCTCAGACATCATGGCCACCTCCCGTAGCTACAAGAAGCTCCTCTACGCCTGGGAGGGATGGCACAATGCTGCAGGCAACCCACTACGTGCCAAGTACCAGGAGTTCGTGACACTGAGCAACGAGGCGTACCAGATGGATGGTGCGAGTGGGATGAGGGATATGGGGTGGGAATCAGGGCAATGTGGTGTCCCACTCTCCTCATGCATTATGCATAGAGCTTCCACTTCCCCCCTGCCCAGATGTTGACACCTTGGGGAAGGGGTGAAAATCCCACTGACACTCAACAGTCCCAGCTCTTGGGGCTGGATGTGGGGGTAGCCCCTTGGGGTTGAAGCCAGGGCTCATCACTGCCTCCCTGCAGGATTTGAGGACACAGGCAGCTACTGGCGCTCCTGGTACGACTCCACCACCTTCGAGGATGACCTGGAACAGCTCTACAACCAGCTGGAGCCACTCTACCTCAACCTGCATGCCTTTGTCCGGAGAAAGCTCTATGACCGCTATGGCCCCAAATACGTTAACTTGAAGGGCCCCATCCCTGCTCACCTCCTCGGTAAGGGCTAGGGGTGCTGGGAGGGCTGGAGAGCCCTAACAGGACTGGGGGGCCCCAACTGTGTTTCTCTTCCTTTTGATCCATCTCTGGCTCTACTCTTGGTGTTTTCTGCTTTCAGGCAACATGTGGGCTCAGCAGTGGAATAATATCTATGATCTAATGGTCCCCTACCCTGATAAACCCAACCTGGATGTCACAAACACCATGGTGAATCAGGTACGGGGCTGAGGGACTTGTTAGTGAAACCAGTTGGAAAAAAAGGGGGAGGTATTGGCCAGGGCTTGCCTATAAAACTGAGTCTGTGGGGGTGGTTGCCCATTTCTGCATATGAAACAGCAGAAAAGCTGTTTTGGGGGAGGGTCAGGAACACAGAAATGCCCCACTCCCCCTCCAGTGATGGTCAAAGAGGCAGTGGGTGAGAAAAGAGGCATGATGATGCAGTGGGGCCAGTTCTGGGGGCTGCATCCATACCATCCCATGTGTCCCACCAGGGCTGGAATGCCACCCACATGTTCCGGGTCTCGGAGGAGTTCTTCACCTCCCTGGGGCTGCTGGAGATGCCACCTGAGTTCTGGGAGAAATCCATGCTGGAGAAGCCAGCAGATGGACGGGAAGTGGTGTGTCACGCCTCAGCATGGGACTTCTACAACCGCAAGGACTTCAGGTGTGTGGGGGCATGTAGGGTCTGCAGAACAAGACCCTCCTCAGTCTCCCATGCTGATCATCATTTGGGTACCCCCAGCCTTATTTTTCCCTTGCTGAGATAGGTTTTTAAGGTACGACACTGCTTTTGCTCTCCCCTCCGCTGCAATTTCATTTTCCACATGGGTTTTTGCCACCCTATCATGGATCCTGAGAATTTGTTCCCATCAAGAGGTGCGTGGGCAGACCGGGACCTCTCACCCAGCTCAGACAATTCTGCTTTCACCCGGCAGGATCAAGCAGTGCACAACGGTGACCATGGAGCAGCTGTTCACAGTGCACCACGAGATGGGCCACGTGCAGTACTACCTGCAGTACAAGGACCAGCCTGTCTCCTTCCGTGGCGGAGCCAACCCTGGCTTCCACGAGGCCATCGGAGATGTCCTGTCCCTGTCCGTCTCCACTCCCAACCACCTTCAGAAAATCGGGCTCCTCAGCAGTGCCGTTGAGGATGAAGGTACGGCAGTCGCCCTGCAAACCTGGAGGGTTCAAACACTGCCCATGGCACCAGGAAGGGAGGGGGATGTGCCAGGGTAAGCTGTGGTCTGTCAAGACAGCTCAGAGAAGAAAAGGCCCTATGCCTTTTCTCATGCTTATTTACAAACACCAACTTCTTCTTGGTTCTGTGGATCTATGCATGGACTCCTTCTTGGCTCCATAGACAACCCCTTCTTGACTCATGACTCCATGGACATCTGCTCATCTCCATGAGCAACCCCTTCCTGACTCCACTCTTTTCACCACCGAGAGCAGCAGTGATGCTCCCCAGACACTGTCTGTTCCCTTTCCTAATAGTCCCAAACCTGACAGCAGCATGTTTGCGCTTTATCAGCTTCAGTCTTTCCAGTGTTTCCCCTCCTCTCCCCAAGGAGCTCCCAGGAACCCCCTGAGCATCTCCGCAGAGGTGGCACTGAGAGCTCACGTGCTCAGTCACAAGGACAGTCAGCGGGTGACATGTCTGCCTGCCAGGCAGTGCAGCAGAGGAGGACTTGTCAGTGCAGGATACTGCCCAGCTTGGCAAGGATCTCCTCCCCGCAGCCAACATGTCAAAGCAGACGGCAGCGGAGGAAACCGAGTGCTCACAGCCTCCTGCTGCAGGCAGCTGCTTTGCGGAGGAGGGACAGTCCCGGGTCCTCCTGCCTTGTCATTAAATCAGTTTCATGAAGGGGAAGCCATCACAACACACAGGAGCGCCAGGCCCACACTGTACAAACAGCATGGAGCAGATGGTCCCTGCCTCCGGGCATCAGTGTCTGACTAACAGGTCCTTGGCGGCCACGCCAGTGCCGCAATGGCAGCCAGAAGCCCTTTAGGGCACTGCTGCCAACTCTTCCCAACCCCACAGCTTCAGCCGGCTCTCCAGCTGCTCCTCCTTCAACCTGCCTTTGCTGGGTTTCACCAGGGAGCAGGGGGAAGCAGATGTCACCACCCCCTGTGCTGATGGTGGTTACTGTCCCAGGTTTGACTCCAGTTCTGGATCCAAACTGTGGCATCTTTTGCTTTGCCATGCCAGCCTAGGGGAACAAACCGCTTTCAGCCTGAAGACCACATAGAATGAACTTGTGCATTAGAGTTACCTTCATCAGAGACTTTTTCATGCTGAGAGCCAGGCTGAGGGGAAGGGGACACTGGGTTTGTCACTTCCATTGCTCCTACTCAGTTAGAAGGCCCAAGTTGCCCCAGGTAGGAGCTGCAGCTAGAAAAACCTCCTGTGTCCCATGCAAGATTCACTTGAGAGCAAAACTACATTTGAAATGCTGATCCAACTGCCCATCCAGCTTCCTCACCCTATAGCCAACAAAAAATGTGGTGGCCTTAGTGCTGTTCACCCAGGTTCCTTCACAACCCCATCTGAGCTCTGTTTCCTGCAGAGAGCAACATCAACTACCTGCTGAAGATGGCTTTGGAGAAGATCGCCTTCCTTCCCTTCGGTTACCTCATCGACCAGTGGCGCTGGAATGTGTTTAATGGCCGCACACCCCCGACCCGTTACAACTACGACTGGTGGTACCTGAGGTAGGGGTCATCACAGAGGATGGGTGCGTGCATGGAGGCTGAGGATGTGCAGGGAGGGGAAAAGTGGCCATGGAAATGGCTGGAGATGGACGGACAGACGGACGGACGGAGGGATGGATGGATGGATGGATGGATGGATGGATGGATGGATGGATGGATGGATGGATGGATGGATGGATGGATGGATGGATGGATGGATGGATGGATGGTTAGCACTGCATCTTCTTTTCCTATTCCCTCCTTTGGTTCATCTGGCTTCCCCTTTCCAGTTTGTATTCTTTTCCTCTGTTGTCTACAGAACCAAATACCAGGGTATTTGTGCTCCAGTTTCGAGGAATGAAAGCAACTTTGACCCTGGAGCAAAGTACCACATCCCTGGGAACACCCCTTACATCAGGTAGAGGAGATGCTGGGAAGAGGATGGGGGTTTGTGGGGGGTGCAGGGATCCCAACTCTTCAGATAGAGACTGGGATGCACTGCTCCTGCTCGAGACACAGAAACCATCCAACGCTTGGGTGCAAAAACGATGGGGAGCAGAGGTGTGGCAGGGTGCCTTTAGCCCTGGGACACATTTGCTTCCCTTTGTCCCCAGTGCTCACCTTCACGGGCTTCCTCGGCAGGTACTTTGTGAGTTTCATCCTCCAGTTCCAGTTTCACAAGGCGCTGTGCCAGGCGGCCAACCACACCGGTCCCCTGCACACCTGTGACATCTACATGTCCAAAGAGGCTGGAGACAAACTCAGGTGGGGACAGAGGAGGGTCGGGACAATCGCCACGGGCAGATGTGTGCATGGAAGCTGATGGTGTGCAAGGAAGAAAGGAAGGAAAGAAGAAAGGAAGGAAGGAAAAAGTGGCCATGGAGATGGCTGGAGAAATAGCTTTCAGATGGATGGATGGATAGATGGAAATTCATGGAAGCACTGGGGTGGGGTGAGTGGTTCTCACCAGAGTCCTGCTATTATCCCTGTCACTAGCTCCACCCAGACAAGAGGTCACTGAAGCATGTTTGGTTCCCATTGACGCCCTGGGTGTCAATGAATGCATGAGAATGTGACGGAGAGTTTTCAGCCCCCATGCTCAGGCTAGCTGGGGGGGCTTCAGAGGCAGTTTCCAGGTTTGTGTCCCTGTCAAGGAACAGTATCTTCAATCCTTATGGTGTTGAGATTCCACCACTGCTTCTCTCCCACCCGTGCCTTGGTCTCACACCAGCAGTTACTGTCCCGCTCCATTGCAGGGAGGTGTTGAAGGCCGGATCTTCCAAGTCATGGCAGGAAATCCTGTTCAACCTCACTGGCACGGATAAGATGGATGCTGGGGCACTCCTGGAGTACTTCAGCCCTGTCACCACCTGGTTGCAGGAGCAGAACAACAAGACGAATGAGGTGCTGGGCTGGCCTGAGTTTGACTGGCGTCCCCCTGTCCCCGAAGGCTACCCTGAAGGCATTGGTAAGTCTGGGGCTGGGAGAAGCCAAGGGAAATCACTAAACCTTAGGCAAGACAAGGAGGTTTCTGCTGCAGATGAGTAAGGTCTCCATACCAGGAAAGAGGGAAATACCCAGCCTAAGGGTGTTTCCTGGGTGGTTTCAACTTCCAGTGATGCAGTTGCCATTACTCTGCCCAAGCGGGTCTAGAGTATGTAGAGCTTGTCTTGATATCCCATCCCCTGTCCCATGGGACACTTCCATCTTTGGTCTGCTCCCAGGTAGATCTGCAGCTGTGGGAAAAGTTCAAGCATGGTTTTTCCGTGGAATGATGCTCTTGTAAACAGGACTTCCTCTCTCTTCCCTCATTAATCTCTTCCTCTAGACAAAATAGTAGATGAAGCACAAGCTAAAGAGTTCTTGTCTGAGTACAACAGCACGGCTGAAGTGGTGTGGAATGCTTACACTGAGGCATCTTGGGACTACAACACCAACATCACTGACCACAACAAAGAAGTCATGGTAGGGAAACAACCCTGGGACAGTGAGAGAGGAATATGTGGGAGGCTATGGGGATGCTGGCAGTGGTGCTTTTGGGGATGGCCTGTCTCAGGGATCTCCTTCAGGTAACTCCTTTCCTGTCTCATCCTGCTTTTACAGCTGGAGAAGAACTTGGCCATGTCCAAGCACACCATTGAGTACGGCATGAGAGCCAGGCAGTTCGACCCTTCGGACTTCCAGGACGAAACTGTCACCCGCATCCTCAATAAGCTGAGTGTCCTTGAGAGGGCAGCCCTGCCAGAGGATGAGCTGAAGGAGGTGAGCTGCAAGGGGACAGAGCAGGACTGGGTGTTCTTTGCCATTTTTTTGTGTGAAGACACAAGCTTCTCCCAGCTTTTAGGAAATGACACTGGGCAGCTGCCCCTGCCCCTGCAGAAAGTGATGGCTTGAGACCTTCTATACAAAGGCATTATTGCTTGTGGGGTTTCCCATCCAAATGTTGTCAATCTCAGCTGCTTGGATGGCAACAGCACTTTACATGCTGACCTAATACTTTTCATACTGACTCATCATTGCCTCCTTCTGGGCTCACGCAGCCTTCCAGGACAGTGTGAAAGAGGGCAGAGGAATACACCAAGGGACTTGTTCCCCCAAGAGAAGGAGCAAGGACAAGCAGCTCACATAATGCAATCTCCTTTGCAGTACAACAGCCTCCTCTCGGACATGGAGACCACATACAGCTTAGCCAAGGTCTGCAGGGAGAACGACATCTGCCATCCCTTGGATCCTGGTAAGATCTGGTGGGGATTTCAGTGGTTCTTCTGCAGCAGCCCTGGGAAGGAGGGATTCTCCACAGTGTCACAGAGAAGGGTCATGAAGGGGCCCTTCCACCTTCTCTGTGATGTCCCCTGATCAGTGCTTTGGGTCTAGCATCATTGCAGCAGGCCAACCCACCCAACACCATCAGTCTGCCTTCATTGCTCTCTCTTTAGATCTCACGGACATCCTGGCTACTTCACGGGACTATGATGAGCTCCTCTTTGTCTGGAAGGGCTGGCGAGATGCTTCTGGGGCAAAAATCAAGGACAAATACAAGCGATACGTGGAACTGAGCAATAAGGCAGCTGTGCTCAATGGTCAGTGTCCTGTTCCTTCAGACACCCACCATGACCTTGGAACCCTGTGAGCAGGGAACTGAGCTGATCATCCAGATCAGAGCCAACATCTTGAGGGCAGGGAGATCCCACCAATTCTCGTTAGGTCCACTGTCTCATGGGGAAACCTGAGGCCCAAGACTTGCCCAAGAAGGGAACTGACAGCTTCTGCTCTTGCCCTTCCACAGGATACTCAGACAATGGGGCTTTCTGGAGATCCCTGTATGAAACACCCACTTTTGAAGAAGATCTGGAGAGGCTGTACCTGCAGCTGCAGCCCTTGTACCTCAACCTGCATGCCTACGTACGTCGTGCCCTGTACAACAAATACGGAGCAGAGCACATAAGCCTGAGGGGTCCCATTCCTGCTCACTTGCTGGGTAAGGGCTTTGCTGGGCAGAGCTTTGTCTCCCAGAAGGAAGAGATAACTACTAGGCCATTCTTGTGCACAAGCTGAGAGTAACCGGTTGCCTTTTCTTTCCCTGTCTCCCTCTTGCACTTCCCAGGCAACATGTGGGCCCAGTCATGGTCCAACATTTTCGACCTGGTGATGCCTTTCCCAGATGCCACCAAGGTGGATGCCACCCCAGCCATGAAACAACAGGTTAGTGCCTTCACAGTCTGCTCCATTCCCTGGGATCCTCTGGTCACTGCCAACACCAACACTGCTAAATTCTTTGATGCTACCAAAAACTTCTATAAAACACCTCTGTTCTGTCCCTATCTGGATGTACTCATCTCTAATTGCCATCTACAGACCTACCCTCCCCTGAGGGACAAGACTGTCCCCAGCCTCCGTCCAGCAACCCCAGGAGTGTCCGTTGCTCCTCACTGGACCCTCTGTCTGCTTCTCCCCAGGGCTGGACAGCCAAGATGATGTTTGAGGAGTCAGACCGTTTCTTTACCTCCCTGGGCCTCATCCCCATGCCACAGGAGTTCTGGGACAAGTCCATGATTGAGAAGCCAGCAGATGGGCGGGAGGTGGTGTGTCACGCCTCAGCGTGGGACTTCTACAACCGCAAGGACTTCAGGTAGGACAAGAGAACGTAGCCTGAAGCCACCACACTGCCTCTTCTCTTGTGGCTGTGGCAGCCCCACTGGTACCCAAGATGCTGGCATGGCTGGCAGAAGCTCCCACGGCAGATGGAGGGCAATCCACACCTACCCTGACTTGCCCTGGAGGGTGAAAAAGGCAACAAACACCAACAGGGAATGGGCAGGGAAGGCAGGAAAGGCAGGAAGACAGACAGAGACCAATCTGGTAGCAGGAACAGCCCAGGCTGGCATCAGACCTGGGGAGGGGATACGTGGAAAGAGACCAAATTGAAAATTAGCTTAAGAGGGTATGGACATCCCTGAAGACTTTCACCCTAGCAACGCCCTCTGTTCTCTCCCCATCCCACTTGTCCTCATCCAGGATCAAGCAGTGCACCGTGGTGAACATGGATGACCTAATCACAGTGCACCACGAGATGGGCCACGTGCAGTACTTCCTGCAGTACATGGACCAACCCATCTCATTCCGTGATGGAGCCAACCCTGGCTTCCACGAGGCCATCGGGGATGTCATGGCCTTGTCTGTCTCCACCCCAAAACACCTGCACAGCATCAACCTGCTGGACCAAGTGACAGAAAACGAAGGTGAGCTGGCATGGGAACACCACGCAGCACAGTGCTTGGGGAGGCAGCTGGAAATGCAGAGGGTCAGGGCAGAAGGTACCAGGGACATGCACAGTGTCTGTGTATCGATGGAAGGGACAAGATCCAACAGGGACACTCTGCCATTGGGCGGAATGATCCACACAGGGTGGAGAGGTGGCTGCCCTACTGCCTTGTTCACATCTTCCCACTCTGGGCAGAAAGTGACATTAACTACCTGATGAGCGTCGCCTTGGACAAAATTGCCTTCCTGCCCTTTGGATACCTCATGGACAAGTGGCGCTGGAAGGTGTTTGATGGGCAGATCAAGGAGGATGAATACAACCAGCAGTGGTGGAACCTCAGGTACGCTCACATTCAGACATCTCTTCAGTGCTTGGCCATAATCTTTCTTGGTGTTTTGTCCCTGTGGCCCATTTGGCTGCAATTGGGATGTGATGGGATACATAACCCCTCACCCTGTCCTTGCATCCCTCCGTAACCCCTCCCAGGCTGGACTAATTCTCCCTCTCTGGCTCAGGCTGAAGTACCAGGGCTTGTGCCCACCAGTACCAAGGTCTGAAGACGACTTCGACCCAGGGGCAAAGTTTCACATCCCTGCCAATGTTCCCTACATCAGGTGAGCAAGCAGAGCTTGGTCAGGGGGGCACCTCTTGGGTGAATGATCCCACACAGAAGCAGGGACCACCAATTTATGTGCAGCAATGCCACCTTATTTCATGGCTGGTTGGATACCAGGTGGTGCCCATCCAGAGACAGACAGAGCCCCAGAGGGGAAGGCTGGATTTGGGAACTCTCCAACAAGGATGGGCTCACCTCTCCAGCCAGTCATAAGCACACATTGAAAGGAAAAGTGGCATTGACAGATTGGGTCAAATTGATGCAGGTGGAATTTCAAAGCTAGTGATGCTTCTCCAAGCTGAGATTCTGCAGCGACAGGAGGAGGGGAGAACATTCACTTCCTTCACAGCCACTAGCAGAATCTGTCCCCGTGTAACCTTCCAGGTACTTCGTCAGCTTCGTAATCCAGTTCCAGTTCCACGAGGCACTCTGCAAAGCAGCTGGGCACACGGGACCCCTGCACACATGTGACATCTACCAGTCCAAGGAGGCTGGGAAGCTCCTGGGGTAGGTGCGGGGGCAGAACAGGGCAGGGCAGAGACTTTATGTGCAAATAGCTTAAAGCCAGGCCATAGCTCAGCAAGACAGGAGGCAATGCAGCCCCTGGTGCCCCATCCCTTCCTTTTTCCAGTGATGTCCCTGTCTCTGGACTGTGGGCAGGGGGACAGTGGGCTGGGTGCTGCAGCTGTGATTGCAAAAGCAGCCGCTAGATGGTAGCTGGGACCCTGGCAGGGGAAGGCTCACTTCCTCCTCCTCCTCCTCCTCCTCCCCCGCAGTCCCCTGTTCCTTAGGGAAAACATCCCCCTCACTTCAAGGAAAGCGCCTGCAAAATTAACCCTTTCACCCACAAAGTGAGTGCATCACTTTGTGATGCATCTGGCTGAATTCACTGGAGGGTTTTACCCCAACATCCTACATGCAAAACCTCTCTCTGTGCTCACAGCCCTGTGAGTGTCAGAAGGCACAGACTGTGCCCCAGGGCTGCTGGCACCAAGAATCCCAAGCCCTGGCGAAGATGAGGGCCACTGGATCCAACTTCTTCCCCCACAGGGATGCCATGAAGCTGGGTTTCAGCAAGCCGTGGCCTGAAGCCATGCAGCTCATCACGGGGCAGCCCAACATGTCAGCAGAGGCCCTGATGAGCTACTTTGAGCCCCTCATGACATGGCTGGTGAATGAGAACACGAAGAACGGGGAGGTGCTGGGCTGGCCCGAGTACAGCTGGACTCCTTACGCAGGTACAGGTGGGAATGGGCTGGACATGGTTGGCCCACTGTGGAGGCAGATTTTGGTCTTCACTGGAGTGGGGATGGGGCTCATGGCAGACATGGAGCTGTTCCAGTGCCCCTTGGCCACCCAAAAAACCACAGGGGGTTTGGATGTCTCCTGTTGACCTCCCAGCAAGCTGAGTCTCAAGCAGACAGGTCACCCAAGAGCCCAGCCAAGGGAGAGTATGTGACCCACCCAGCCCAGAGTCACCAGCACCAACCATGTTCCTCCTTTCTCTATTTTCCAGCCACTGAATTCCGTGCTGCTTCCGACAAAACTGATTTTCTGGGCATGTCTGTGGGCACCAAACAAGCCACCGCTGGTGCCTGGGTCCTGCTTGCACTGGCACTTGTCTTCCTGATCGCCACCATCTTCTTGGGTGTCCAGTTGTTCTCCTCAAGGAGAAAGGCCTTCAAATCCAGCTCAGAAATGGAACTGAAATAAAGCAGCCACAGATGGGGGAGTGCAGACAGGGTGTGAGCGTGGGCACTTGGGCAGCTGTGTCAATGCTGCGGGCACTTCTGCCCACAGAGCCATGGGTTTCCACAGCCCAGGGCTCCTCTCTCCAATCAGGTTGGACTTTTTTTCCCACTATGCAAGAGCCAAAGCTGAAAAGAGCTATTTATTTGCCAACATCTGCATAAAAGGAAGAGAAATTCAGGCACCGGCGGGCACGGAGCCATCAGGGACTGCTCCTGTGCCCAGGGGGGAGTGAATCCAGCGTGGGCCCCCACCACCCATCTCCATCCCCTGTGCCAGGATGGGAAAAGCCATGGGGGCTTCAATGATAGGGGGCACACTTGGGAAGGACGGAGCATGTTTCTGACCTCTGCCCATCCCTGGTTTGCCCGCTGCTGGGCTGTTCATTTGCATGGATGAGAAATAAACCCATGTCTTGTTACCCCCAGCTCAGCAGCTCTGCTCTTTCTTGGGGGTGGGGTATCTCAATGGGATGCTCCAGCAGTGAATGATGCGCACTTACGTAAGAGTCGGGGGGGTGGCTCCGAGGTCAGCGATCGCCGCACGCCCTCCAGCTCCGATTATCTTGGGATCAGCAGTGCTTGAGGCTTTTTTTTTCACCCCCATCTTTCTTCTGCTTCTGTAAATAAAACTTCGTATTTGTTCTGCAGTGATTAGGTGCAAAACTAATCCCAGGCCAGGGATTATTGCAGCCTTAAAGAGCTGTGATCTGCTGCAGCCCCGAGCAGGAGGGGAAATGAGGGGATGCAGGATGGATCCTGCTGTCACAGAATCACGGAATTGGAGGAGTTGGAAGGGACCTCTTGAGATCATCTAGTCCAACCAGGCTCCCTCGTCATCTGATTGCCTCCACTCTCAGCCATGTCTTACAGTGGGAAACTGAGGCCCCAGAGGCACTCGAGAGGAGCAGAGGGCACGTGTCTGCCCAGCCTTGCTCACGTATGTTGTTGTTTGCTTCCAGCCCCCCTCCATCCATACACAGGACACCCACAGGGAGGGTCCATCACCAGTCACACTTCTTCCCACCACATTCCCTGGGCTAGGGAAGCAGCTTCCCTCATGCACTCATGCACACCCACCCCAGTGCAGCTGCCCTGTGTCCCAGCACACTGAGCAACATCCTTACCTGCCCCAGCTACATGATGCTCACAAAGCATCATGTGTCATGTCCCATTGCAAGGTGAGAGCTGGTGTGAACCCACGCTTGCTTCCAGCCCTGTAGGGAAGGCTGGTGCAGGTGATCTCCATCAAGTTTAGCTCATTGCTGGTAATTTTGAACCCTGTGTCTTCTTTCTGCTCAATTAATGGAGGAATGAGATCTCCAAGGTCATCAAGGTCCTACCGGAGTCATGAGAATTGCTTTATGGAGAGAAGAAGAACCACACTAAACACTCTCATTCAAGGACTGCAATACAAACTCAACCCAAACTCAACATCAGAGGATCCACGAGGAGCTGAATGTCCTGGAAGAGGATGTTGGACAGTGCCACAGTGGTGGGTAATGAGTGTACTGAGCTGCTGTCTCCTGATCAGAGAGGTAACACAAGATGTTCACCCAGGAGATGGAGGAACACACCACATTACCTTCAGCACAGATCCAAGACCCATCCAGAACATGAGGACACACATTACCTTCAAAACAGCTCCAAGATCCACCCAGGATGGAAGGATACTACATTACCTTCAATATAGGACCGAGATTTGGCTGCACAGTGGGACAGGACACCAGGTTTAATTCCAGCTCAGCTCAAGGTGGAGCAAAGTTCCCAATCAGAGACTAAATGTAGTGTCTGGGCCATGGGTGGGGGAGAAGGTGAAGGTTTCAGGGCAATCAATACTCGCTGATGCACTCAGGGCTCTGCTGACCCAGCACCAGTGTCCTACAAGATACCTTTAAAATAAGGATGATTTTCTTTCCCCACTGTGATGACATCTGGAGAGATTTTGCCAGCTTCTCCATTGTGCTTCCTGATGAAACTGGCAAAGCTGCTTCCTGGGAAAAATAAATAGATAAACAAAAAAGAGTCAGAAAAAGAGGGGTTTCCCTCTCAACTCACGTAGCTCCACTCAGTGGAGCTCAGAAAGCATCACCCCACACCTGCAGGGGCTGTGCTGGGGATGTCTGTGCACAAAGCTCGTGGAGGGCAAATCTGCCTTAAAACCATTCCAATGGAAAGCGAAAACCACTTCCCTTTTCCAGCTCAAAATAAGAACATTTTCCTGTCTTTTTATGCTCACTATCCTCACCGTGCTGCTGAAGGGGGGGACCCCACGTCCCTGGTGCTGGCGGGGGCCCAGCCAGGCTGGGTCTATTCTTAGCTGGTGGGTGGCCAGGAAGGGCGTGCAGGGCCGCGTTCCTCGCATTCCCCTTCCCCGGGGACAAGGAGCGCCTGGAAACATGCAGCAGCAGCTTGGCAGCACCCGGCACCCAGGGGCCAGCAGCAGGGGACACCCTGGGTAGGGGTGTCAATGGGGCAATATGGCACAGGGTTAGGGTCACCGGGCCCTCTATCCCAGGACCCTCATGCTCCCAATGTCCCCTCCATCAGCCCCTGGGCAGGGACAGGCTGCTTCGCCCAGGGTGGTCCCTGAGAGTGTCCTCCACAGCTCTGAGCTGCTGCTTTCTGTCCTTGTCCCCCCCAGGCAGTGGCAGTGCCACTCCTGTTTCCTTGGGCTGTCCCAGCAGTGGGACCCCAACAAGTCATCTCATCCTTATGCCCACCATTCAGTGCACATGGGACAAAGTCCTCCTGCTTGAGCCAGTATTTCCCCCTCAGAGCAGAGAAGGAATTTCCATGAAGTAGAGGTGATGACAGTGCGTCACCGAGCCTGAGCATTGAGCTCTTCTCTCCCTCAGCCAAGGAGGATTCCAGCCAAGCAGACACACTGCAGCCACCAGCAGTCACCTCCCAGCAGCTGCGACATGTACCCACATCCTGCCCTTACCTGGACATCCCTGCAGCACTGCCTTGAGTTATTGCAGCCTCCTGCTCACCCCATCCATCCTTCTGTTCACCTCATCTGTCCTCCTGCTCACCCCATCCATCCTCCCAATCCCAAGGATAAGGGGGGAGTCATGATCCTGCCCTGTGCCTCAGTTTCTCCCTCTGTGCAGAGAGGACATGCAGAACGGTGGTGAACTGAGCATGTCACATCCTGGAGCTGAGCTTGCACATCTTTTCTGTTGCTTCCACGTGAGCGTTGGACTCTGTTGGGGAACAACCCCCATGACTTGGTTTAATGTCATCAAGTCCTCCCCATGTTTCCAGCCTCCCAGTGGGCCTCCCCCTCCCCTGCCCATCCCTGGAGCATCTCCCAACAGCCGAGGGCACAGACACTACCAGGCAGGCAGGACACCCGTACCCACCGGGAGACAGCCCCGCTGTCTGCCAGCATTCCTGTCTTTCTGTCCTCAGCCTCACTCTCTGGCTGTGTTTGCAGCCCAGCTCTAATTACAGCAATGTGGAAGAACACCAGCTCGCAGTTGGCAAACATTTCTCCCGGCAGGCGTCAGTCGGCAGCTGCAGCGTTGGGATTTGGGTGCTTGCCCATCCTCACCGAGCCCTGTGTCCCCATCCTGCCACGCCGTACCTGACCCCGTTCCCCCAACCCAATGCCTGCCCTGTGGCTGCAGGTGTGTTATACCTCCCTGCATAGTGCAAATATTTTATTTCCTGGTGTTATCCTGCAGAATCCCGCAGCTCGCTGCCTACCGGGCAAACCAAACATGCCCTGATTGAACCCAGACTCTGCAGGAACAGATGGTTCGATGGGGATTGCTGGTGCAGGACCAGGAGGGGAGGGCACCCAGCACCTGGTTTTCCCTGGGAATTGGGAAGTTTCCCACTCGTTGCCTGGGGTGTGGGAAGGAAGAAAAGAAGGGGAAAGGAGTAAAACCTCAAAAATGCTCTCTGAGGAGGAGGAAAGAAATGAGCGAAGGAGGAGGAGGAGAGCAGAGCAGGGAGAGAGGATTAATGCTCAGTTGAATTAGAGGGAGCCCTTCAGCTGCCTTGAACAGCAGGATAATTTGCCCAGAGACCCCAGTTCTTCCTATTTGGGATAGAATGTAAGCTCAGGATTAACTGCAAACATATGTTTAAGTCCCAAAGAAGCCCAGGGAATTGAAAGAAGCCCGGGTATAAAGCACTGCTGAGGGCATGGACCCACTGCCTCATGTATGAACTGGTTCTTCAGGGATGATACGGGAGACTGGGAGAGCCATGGGGGCAATGGGAGAGCCATGGGGTCACTGGGAGAACTATGGGGTCACTGGGAGAACTATGGGGGACAGGGAGTGCCACAGGGACATTGAGAGGTTCCTGGAGCTCAGTCAAAAATAAGCTGAGAGGGAATGACAGAATCCATCTCCAGCTGCAAGGGCTGCATGGGAAGAGGTTTGGTAGAAGGCTCTTCCACCTGATGAGACCTCCTGTCCAGAGAAATGAGGATCAAAGAGGCCCCACTGATGTGTCCAGAGGGGAGCAAGGCTTCCTAGGCTGCCCCATAGACCCCAGTCTGAGAGGGGAGAAGGGGATTCTGCCCTGGACTCCCTCCCATACCTAAAATCCCCCTGGTGCCTCCGCTCTCCCCTCTGTGCACCTGATCACCTCTGGGGAGGGCTGGGAAGTGACACGTGCCCGCATCATCGGACACATCCACATCCACGTGATGTGTCCACGAACAGTCCGGGCTGATTTATGGGATGAGAGGAGGGCAGGAGGCCAACCTTAAATCCTGACTGTCCCATGATTAATAATCAGAATTATGATCATATTAGCCATAAAAATAATAGTTGTTTTGTTTTGTTTTGTTTTTCCCCTTGCAGAACTGGTCACCCAGGAATCTCAGAGCAGTTTCATAAGGCTGAGTGACCGACGTCCCTATTTTCTAGTGAGGAAATTGCAGCGCAGAGCTGTCTCCCTCGAGTCACCCACTATATCAACAAGAAAACAGAGGAGGCAGGAGCCTGGACTCTGTGTCCCTCTCCCTCCCCCATGCTATTAAGCTGCATCTCTGTAATATAGAGCAAAATATCCTTCACGACTCGCAGTAAATCATGGCAGAGGCAGTGTGCAGAGTGGATGGGGGGGGAAGATAATGGGTTTTTCACCCTCTTCAACAATGGAATAAGTTTTTCTCTGCTGGGGGAAGGCAGACTTCCGTGACAGACGGAGATAAAAGCAGCAGCAGTGCTCTGAAATGGGCTTTCAGGGGATCTGGCTGTGCCCAGGGACAAGAGAAGGCTCCGATGGGCACTGCTGTGGGTCGAGTGCCCCATGGCAGCCACCCAGTCCCCATGAGTACTCCTGAGGTGCTCTGGAATATTAATTGAAAATCCCAGCAAAATACTCCGGCTGATGATAATGGACCGTAATCCTCTTAGACCAATTTCATGCCTGAAAAATTGTGCATAGCAAAATAATAACAAAAAGCCCCTCAGTGGACACTGCCCTTAGCAGTGGGCCCAGGGGAAGAGGGCTGGCCAGGGGGGATTGCTCAGGAAGGGGAGGGCGGTGGTCCTCTTGGTCTTCTTGGCACAAAGAGAGGTGGGCAGGAGAAGTGCTGAGCTCGGTCTGAAGATCAGCTCTGGTAGGGCACGGTGGGATCCTGTGTCCCAGCTGAGTGCCTGTCGGGACCCTACAAACCCCATGGGGCCGGATGACCTGGGGCACAAGCGTGACCCTGGGATCTACTGCCTCACCCACATCCCACGGAGCCCCCGTGTTCCTCGTGTCCCCCACAGGTCCTCCGTGCCCACGGAGCCCCGTACCAGGTCGGGAACCCCACGGGCAGAGCACCCCCACCCCACCAGCGCGACCCCCCCGGTCCGCTCGGACCTTCAGCACCACACGAGTGGACAGCGCCGGGCGCGTGGCCCCGCCCGGAGTGCAGCCCCCCCCCGCAACCCCGAACCCCCCCCTAGAGAACGCCTGGGAATCCCCCGCAGACCCCCCACACCTCTTTCCTTTCATCCCCAGCCCCACAGCCCCGCCTCCAAGCCCTTGCAGCCTTGCACCCCCTGTTCTCCCCCCCCCGCCCCCCCTTTTTACATCCTCTCCCCTGCTTCTCGCAGCCTTACACCTCATCCTCTGCACTCTGCACGCTTCGGCAGTCCCCCCCCCCCCCCCCCACCCCGCCTCTGCACTCTTGCATCCCTGCGTCTCCTCCTCTGCCCTCGCACTCCTTCCCGCACCTCCCCTGCACCTTGGCACGACCTGCACACCTTCCTCCACCCCCAGCACCCGCTCCTTTGCCACCCCCAGCACTCCAGAGCCCACCTCTGCTCCCTCCCCCACTGCCCCCTGCACCCCACCGCCCCCGGCTTGCACCATCCCAGCATCCCCAGTATGTCCTGCTCCAGCACTGCCACGACACCCCCACCTCTAGCACGCTGTCCTATGTCAATACCCCTGTCTCCCAGCATGTCCCTGCCTCAGTTTCTCAATTACACCCCTGTCCCATCACCCCCAGCACCCCCAAGAACTGCACCTCCAGCATCCCCAATGCCCCACTGTCCAAGCACCCAAAGGACCCCCTCTCCAAAACCTCTAGCACCCCAAAACCCCATCTCCAATACTTCCAACACCCCAAGAACACCACCTCCAGCATCACAAGGATCTGAACTCCAACACCCCAAAGATCCACTTCCATCACAAGAACCCCACCAATATCACCTCTGATACACTAAGAACCCCACCTCCATCATCCTCAGAGCCCCAAAACCCATCCTCCAACACCCCAAGGATCACTTCTGTCAGCTCCATCACCTCTAGCACACAAGGACCTCACCTCCATCACCATCATTACTTTCAGCCCCACCTCCAGTACCTCCACCACTTCCACCATCTCTAACACCCCAAGGAATCTACCCCCATCACCCTGGCACACAAGAACCTCACCCCAAGGACCCCACCTCTGTCACCTCCAGCACCCCAAAAACTCCACCTCCAACATGCCCAGCACCCCACTGTCCCACCATCCCAAAGACTTAATCACCCACAGCACCCAATGAACCCCAATTCCATCACTCCAAGGACACCACCTCCATCACCTCCACCACCCCAAAGACCCCACTTCCATCACCCCAAGGACCCCACTTCCATCACTCCAAGGACCCCGCTTCCACCACCCCAAGGTCCTCACCTTCACCACCTCCACCACCCCGAAGACCCCACCTCCACCCCCTCCATTTCCTTACGAACCCCACCTCCAGCATCCCCAGCACCCACCTGCTCCCCAACCCCCGCACTGCACCCCGGAGCCCTCCATACTCGTGGGGCCAACGCCGGGAAGTGCCAGGGGGTGCGGGGGGGTACCACGCGATACCGAGGGACACCCGAGGGACACCGAGCGCTTCCGGGGAGCGGGGAGAGCAGCCCCCCATCCTCCAGCTGTTGCTACACGAGCCACCCCGAGCCGGGACAGCGGTGACTAAGCACTTTGGGGATTTCTCCTCTCATTATTTTATTCTCTTATTTCCCCCTTTTTCAAGCGGAGCCTCCTCCTTTATCCCCCCCCCCCCCCCACTCCCTCCCTCCCCACCCCCCCTCCTCTTTCCTCCTCTCCCCCCCCCCCCCCCCCCTCCCTCCCTCCCTCCCTCCATCCTCATCCTCCCCGGCCGCCCCCGCCCGGGGCCGGGCTGGCAGTGCGGGCGGAGGGGTTCCCCCTTCCGGCCGTCGGGAGCGCGGAGCCCCGGGCCGTGTGCTCCAGAGCTCGGCCAGCCCCGGGGTGAGGCGGAGCGGGGCCGGGCCGTGCCGTGCCGGGCCGTGCCGTGCCGTGCCGGGCAGCCCCCGAGAGGAGTTCCGCCGCTATCGGAGCGCGTCGGGGCGATGCCGGTGCGCCGGGGCCATGTGGCCCCACAGAACACCTACCTGGATACCATCATCCGCAAATTTGAAGGGCAAAGTGAGTAGCGCACCCTCCCCCCCCCCCCCCCCCCCACCACCCCCAACCCCCTCCTCGCCTCCCCTCTCCCGGTGCTGTTTCCTCCCCCCCCCCCCCCCAGCGGTCCCCAAACTTCGGGCCGGGTGTCCCCGGGAGAATGAAGGCTCCTCCGTGACCTCCCCGGGGAAGAGAGGGGGTGGGGGGAGTGGAGGGGGGGGGGGGGGGGGGGGGGGGAACGACAGCCACGCACTCTCCCCGCGGTATTTATAGACAGAGCGGCGCGAGGGGACGAGCGGTCCCGGCCCGACGGATGGGGGCACCGCGGGGAGTGCGGGTTTGGGGGGGTCCTGGGGCGGCGGGGAGGGGGCTCCCCCCAGTGCAACGCAGCCCGGATCGCTGCTGTTTGCTTTCAACTCCGCGCTGCTCCGCGGCGGCCGTCCCTGGTGAGACGTTGCCATTTGCTGTTGCTCGGAGTAATCCCTTTATATGAATTTTTTTGGGGGGGCTGGTTTGCGTGTGGAATAGAGAGCAAAGAGTTCGTGCGCATCGGGGAGCTCTGGGGTTTGCATGGGGTTGGGGGGGGGGGAGGGGGGAGAAGTGCTGCGCTCACCCTACCCAGACACCCGGTGGGGCTGGTTTGTCCCTGTGTGTTTGTCCTTACACAGCTGGGGACAAAGGAGCGGGGTCCCCCTACAGCCCCTCTCCCATCCCCCCCCCCCAAGTTCTGCAGTTATGGGGCTGCGCACCCCCCAGCACCCTGACCCCCAATGCTTTGTCCCAGTTTGCTGCCTGGGCAGACGCCCCTGCGGGATCTGCGCTGCTGCTCTGGCAGTGAGTGACGTGACCCCGAGGAAGGGAAGCGAGAAAAACTGTGCCTGGTTCCTATCAGTCCCCGCTGGGGAGCGGCGGCTGCGGGGCAGCGGGGGCACACAGCGAGCTGTGCCAGCAGAGAGGCAGCCAGAGCCCTCCAAAACACATCCCCACGCTGCCCTGCTGGTGGAACAGGTGTTGGGGGCACCCAGCTGAGCCCCCATCGTATCCCCTGCCCGTGAGCGCATCTCCTGTGGGTGCAGCAATGCTAATAAAAGCTGCAGAGCACAGTGCACCCCTCCCAGCCACGCACGATGGCAGGGGTGAACCCACAGGTGTGGTCGAGGCAGGAAGAAAATCTGGGGCCGAAATCCCCAGTAGGAGGGCTGGCTGCTGTGCTCGTCCCCATGCTGGCCTTGAGCACATCCCCTGTGCCATAAATCCTGTCCTGCACCATCACAGACCGGACACAGTCCACGGGGGGAGATGCGTATCACCCAGAAATGGGGTTTGGGGTCTCCTTGCCATCCTCATGGAAGGATTTGGGACCACCTGGACATAGGGGTTTGTGCTGTTTGAGGTGAAAATGCACTCACCAAGACATGTCTGTCTTATGTGGGGAAGGGAGGGTGCCAGGGATGGGAGCCCCCCATGAGGGGTCACTGAGGGCTGATGCAGAAGACTGTGGTGCTGGTAGCTCCTCAGCTCCAGGGACCCTGTGGAGACATTAGGGGGAGCCCCGATGTGTCGGGGGGGCCCCATTCCCCACCCTGCAGCCATTTCTCCACGTTGGAGCAAAGCCGGCGCTCAGCACGGGGCTCTGGAGCACAGATGCCATTCCTGGGTAATCCAGGAGATTAATTGGGGTCTGGGCTGGGAGGCGGCCTCCAAAGGGACCCTCTGTGCTGAGCTGCCTCCAGCTCCAGCCCAGAAGGGTGCCAAGGGCTGGGGGGGGGGGGGGGGTGCTCAGCCCTTTACATCAGCATCCGTAGCCCCTCCACTGCTACAGCCCGTTCTGGTGCACAGCATACCCCAGTCATAAAGAACACACACACAAAAAAAAAAAATAATTATATATATATATATATATATATATATATATATATATATATATAAAATCTGGATCTCCTGTAGGAAAAGGGTTCTCTCTGGGCTGGGCACCACAGGCTCAGCAGCTCTGTGAGACCCCGCAGCATGACACGAGCCCAGCAATGCGGGAGCACTGCTCCCTGCCTCAGTGTCCCTCTTTCCTCCACCTGAGCCCCAGACTTCTGCAGCACGTGGGCCATGTAGCTCAGCAGGGTCTGGGTTTCAGCTTCAGCCCGAAGGCACAATTATCCCATAAAACATTCGGAGAATCATTAGTGTGGCAGGTTTCAGCCCAGCTTCCCGCAGAAGCGGAGCTCACGCCTCCTCTCACCTCTTGCCTGACTTGAGTCAGATCAGAGCAGGGTGGGAAGCGCCTGAGATGTCTCAGGTCCCTGATGAGCTCCTGGGTTGAGATGGGCTCTGCTGCTCTTCCCCATGCCCAGCAGGGATGGGTTTCCCATGCGTTAGACAGCAGTGAGCCCCCATACGCGAGCAAAGGGAGAAGATTTGGGGCTGTGCAGTTTGGCATTTTAGCAAGCACCCTCATCTGAGGGTCTCCACCATCTCCATTTTGCATCCTCCCACACCCCCCCCACTGGGATCAGCCCAGCACACGCCCTGGTGACGGGCACCAGAAGTCCCACCCATAGATCGGGTACCCCAATCTCTCCATGCCCCCCTCCCCGAGCCCCATGCTCTCCCGTGTCCCCGCAGACCGCAAGTTCCTGATCGCCAACGCTCAGATGGAGAACTGTGCCATCATCTACTGCAACGACGGCTTCTGCGAGATGTTCGGTTACTCACGTGTCGAGGTGATGCAGCGGCCCTGTACCTGCGACTTCCTCACCGGCCCCGACACCACCAAGAGCTCCATTGCACAGCTGACACAGGCACTGCTGGGCTCCGAGGAGTGCAAGCTGGAGATCCTCTACTACCGCAAAGACAGTAAGGGATGCTTCTGGAACACGTGGGGCGAAGCGGAGGTGGGAGGTGGGGAGGGTGGTCCTGGTGGGTGTCACCCGTCTCAGCTGGAAAGTGAATTGTTGAGTGGTTTGGGTTAGAAGGAACCCTAAATACAACCCCTTCCCATACGTGTGGAGTCCCAGCGCATCGCTGGGGACAACAGCACTGCCCACCTTGCTCCGGGACACAACTAGAGCAGGTTGCCAGGGGTACCATCCAACCTGGCCTTAAGTACCTCCAGGAATGGGGCACCCACAGTGCTCCTGCTGGCTGTCTGTAGTTGGGCCAGGGGGGTCTGCTGTCACCAGGGCACTTGGATTGCACCCAGGGCTTTGCCCCCGAGGGGTGGGAGCAGGGGGACCCGCCGTGATTTGGGTGCTGGGACCTTAAGCAAGGGAAGGAGCCAGTGGATTATTTGGGAATGGGCTCGCAAACCTTTAGCGGTGTCTGAGAGTGATGGGAACGCTCACAATATCCCGGTGCCATGAGTGAGGATCCCATGGGGTGCTGCCATGAAGGATCCTTGGATGTGGTCCCCTGATCTGTGCTCCATGGTGGGGTGAGATTGTCGCTTCCAGCCCAGAGCCGTCTGCAGGCGGGCATCGAGCGGGATGCGGCTGTGCGTGCACAGATGGAATTACACTAAGATGAAAATGAAGCTTTGATGGAAAATACTAGTGATTAGTTCTAATACTGCAGGAAGTTAAATAAATATTTAGTGCTTGACGTTGCCAAACAGCAGTGGCCGAGGCTGGCAGGGGTGTGGGGAACTCAGGAGATCAGACACTTGCTGGAAGTAAAAAACGTGAAGTGTTTCCTTTTACTTCAACTTGTGGCACTTCATCACTTCAGACTGCGTTGCTGGGGGTGGGCTTGGGAAAGGGCTGCTGTCAGCTCCAAGCACAGGGGATGGAGGAGAAAGCACTGGGAAGGAATCACACAGCAGGAGCTGGGCTGCCGGCCCGCGCCCTATCTCCGGGCAGGGACCCGGCTGTCCTGGCCCTAATGCCAGTCCCTATCTCCTGGGGGGACTGTGGGCTGGAGAGGGCTGGCCAGAGCCCAGCACGGCCAGGAAGGCACGAGGGGGAGCAGGCACACGCCGTCCCTTGCTGCTCCCTGCAGCCAACGCGTGGCTGTGATGAGGACATCACCCGCAGCCCCGTGTCTGCTCGGAGCAAGAAAGGAGCCTCAGCAGATTTAAGCTGTGTCCCCTTCCCACCAGCACCCAACAGCTGGGGGTGATCCTGCCCCCGTGGCTGCTGCTGGCAGCTTCCCAAAGGATTTGGGACTGCATTCCGTCCATCCCCCACTGGCAGCACAATCCAGCTCCATCCTTCCCTGCTCAGAGTGTTCCCGACGTGGGATGCTCACCGCTCTGCTGCTCTTCCCCTAGGCCATAGGAAATGCTCAGAGCTGCTTTCTTTTTCTTTCTTTCTTTCCTTCTTTTTTTTTTTTTTTTTATTAAAAACAAAGAAAAAATAAAATAAAAGGGGACCAAAAAAAAAAAAAACAAAACAAAACACAACGAAGCTCAGAAGAAAGCCCTTCGTGGCTATTTTTAAAACCCCACCAGCAATATGCTTTCCAATTGTCTCCCCCCAGCACTCAGCCTGCGCCCGCTCAGCCCATTATAAATGGGTCTTATCGGCAAAGAAAAGGCCTTTGCATTACAGGGAGCTGCTGCTTAATTAGACCGCGGAGGCTCCGAACCCGCCCGTCCTCCTTTTCAGCGCGGCGGCACCAATCTCCAGGCTCGACCTGCTGTTTATTACTGCGGTACTCTGGGCTCTGCAGCTCGCGTGGTTGTTTCCTGGCTTTTGTGATTGCCAGAGATGATGTTATCCCACAAAGCTGCCTGCCACGGCCCACCCCTCACCCCCCCCCCCCAGCAGCGCTAGGGAGGGATGAATGGAGGGGATGGGGGTCCCGGAGGGGGGATGGGGTGCATGGAGGGGGCAGGGTGCTGACTCTCAGGTGGGTTTCCATGTGGTGTTGCTTTGAGGTGCTGCTTTGGGGTGTCCCAGTGCATCCCTGCTGCCCAACCTGCTCCAGGACACCCACGCTGTCATTAACCTGTCACTAATTATGAAAGGTGGAATGGAGGCACTAAGTGCTGGTGGGGGAAGACAGGACCCTCCCCACCATAGCAAACCCCAATACGGCTTTGGGAAGAGGGCAGAGCCCGGCTGCAGGCTGCAGTCTTCCAGCCAACACCAGCAGCTCAGCCCCAAGTTTATGTGGGATGCTGCCCAGGGGTGCCCAAACCAGTGGGGTCAGGAATAGCCCCACAAAGAGCTGCCCTGGGTCAGGTCCCCACCATGGCTGGGGCTGAACTGGCACAGAAGAGTCAGGAAGGGATGTGGGAGCCCTCAGGGATCCCCTTGCAGGGCCAGTGGACACAAGTGCTGGACACAGTGACATGGCACAGCCAGAGGAGCAGCAGCTGGCACCGAGCACTGTGCTGTTAATCTGTGTGGATGCTTATGAATATGGAAGGGGAGACGTGGGGACGAGACAGCTGCTGGGACAGCCACCTGCTAACAGCCCTGCTATCCCCATCCCTGTCCCTGTGGTCCCTGTGGCCAGAGTCCAGGGCTCATCCTCTTCCAGCACTATTTGTGGCAGTCCCCTGTGAGTTTAGGATTTGGGATCATCCAGTGGAATCCCTGCACTGTGCCACAGCTGGGATTTCTCTGGGGACACGGTATCCCCACTGAGGTGCCCTGCAGGTCCCTGTGTGGCTCACTGTGAGGTGTCACCGCAGGTGCTGTGTCCCTATGGTGTGGAGCAGGCAGGACCAAGGGGACCTCCCTCACAACGAACCGCATCTATATCCTTTTGCTTTTACCAGAACGTGTGGGTTTTAGGCCACGCCAGAGCTGTTTGCTCTGTGTTTCTTTAAGGGTCACTCTCAGCAGAGCTGAGCTGTGACCTCAGAAAGGGGACAGCCACCATAGCCCGACTCCAGATGGAGATATATAAACATCCCCGGTCCTGATGACAAACACTGCAGTCCTGGTGAGCTGGCCATGTCCCTCTTGGCACAGCTCCTCCAGCTCTGTTTGGGGACGGCGCAATCGGGGTTCAGAGCTGCAAGGGACACACATCCCATGCCTGCAGCTCCCCGGAGCAGACAGCCCATGAACAGAGAGATGGACCCAGAATATTCCCACTGCCTTCAGGGATGTGCTGCTCTTTGTGTTTCCCAAAGCTGATCTATCCCTGAGTAGTAGCAAGGCTCATCCCTCCTGCACATCCCAGGTGTTGGGACAGCTCCATCCCCATCCTCATCCCCATCCCCTCGTGCCCTTCCCACCCCTCTCTTCCGCTCCATTATATAATGCCACTATAGATTTAGCCACTCTGCCATGAGACCCTGCAGATTAAATCTGCTGGTCGGGGGAGGGAGGGACTCAGAGCTCCCAGGGCAGATTAATAGCTCGCTTTTTTAATATTTATAACAATACTGTTTTGTGTCCAGCTCTCGGAAACCCCCATATCCCGTTGATTAGTTTAATACCAGTGATAGAGACAAATGCATTAACCACTGGTGGCTGAGGAGGATAAGAGGGCCGGTGAGGGAGGGCTCCCACAATGACATTTTTAATGTTATTAAGTGCTTTTATCAAGGTCAGGAGACAGCATGGGTCAGGAAGTACAAAGCCTCCAACGCTGTGGCTTCAGGTTCTGGGGTGTTGTTGGGTCTGGGGTGTTGTTGGGTAAGGAGAGGTTCAATGCCAGCCCAGGGGTTTGGGGAATGAGCTCTTTTCCAGCCCAGAGAAACCCATCAGGAGTTGGAGGTTGAGGTGCTCCAAAGCAGCATCCTCACTGCCAGACAGTGGATAAATCCTCATTTTCCAGCACAGCCCCTGCTCAGGGCCCAGGTATCACACGGAAGGAGGATCCCAAGAGCCTGTGCTGGGGAAGGGAAAATCAATTCCAGTGGAGAACCAAAGGCCAGCACTCATTGCCCCAGTCCAACAGGAGCCCTCAGTCCCACTCCCATCCCACTCGGGGAGCAGGGCGAGGCGTGGGCAGGTTGTGAATGCCCCCAGGACTCCTCCAGGAGATCATTTGGCAGCTAGATAAAATTAGACGGATGGAGACAGATTAGCTGAACAGCTGAAGGGAAGAGACAGGCAGATGGATGGGGACAGGCGATCGAGGAAAAGGGACAGCAGCTTGGGACAGGGGACTCAGCCCACCCACACCGGGCACCGCAGCAGGGCCGGGGTGTGGGGTGCGTGGTACCCCACATCCCCACTGCCCCAAGACCCCAACTCTATGAGGATTTGGCTCTGTGTCAGGGAACGCACTGTGCTGTCCTCTCCATCCCCAACACCTTATCCCCCCATTGCCACCATCCCTCACCCAGGTCCCAGCCAGGCACTGAGCTCCTAACACGCAGGATGAATCCCAGCTCGGCTGGGTTGATTCCCCCAGTACCCACACTGGTTTGTGGGATCACACCAGGCTCCAGCTGTCTCCCAGCCCCAACCCCAGCCCCAGCCGTGGCCCAGCTGCTCTTCATGTCCCCAGTTTTCAGCTGTTCGATGTCAGCCTGAGGTTAACCCTTCCCGTGCCAGGCATGACTCAAGGTCTGTCACCTCCTGGCACCACAGAGGAGCTTAGCAGGGAAAAGAGAAGCAGTGAAGGGATACAGTGGGACAGAGCACATGAGCCCAGAGCAGGATTGGGATGCCCTTGCTGATTAAAGCACAGAGCTGATGGCTGCCGGCTGTCTGATCCTTGGGACACTGCTGATGCTTCAATATTAAGTGCAGAGGAGAAAAAAAACCTTATGTTGTAACACAGCAAAGGGGAAAGCATCACACAGCCCTACCTGCCACAAGCAGAGCTGCAGCACCCCAGGGCTGGCACCGCATCCTCCTGCCGGGCCATGCCACCACTGTAGCACCATGCAGGATACCTGGGCACTGCTCTGGTACCCGCTTTCCTTTCAGACCCCATACAAATACCCACAAAAAAGGGACAGTCTGTCTCTTCTCCATCCCCGTAAGGCACAGTGTCCCTCCGAATGGGCTTTGTGTGCTGAAAACAACTCCCTCCTCCTCCCCACCTCCCTCTTCTAAGTGGATTTCCCCTCCGCGTGGTGAACAACGCCGAAATAAAGGAAGGAAGGAATAATCCCGGCTGCGGGGCCCTTTAAACGGATTGCACCCTATCCATTTCTTTCCCTTTCTTGTGCGTGTGTGCATGTGTGCGTCTGTGTGTGTGTGTGTGTGTGCGCGCACCACTGACGTCACGGCAGATTTGGAAGTTGCCCGATGTCGGCCATCTGCTCCTGATTACGGGAGGCCCTGAGCTCTTTAAAATTACACTCAGCAACGGCCCGAGCACGGCCGTGTATCCCCACGCTGCCGGCCCCGCTAATCCCCCCCAACCCCGTTAATCACCGCGGGTGGAGGAAAGAGTGGGTTGATGCCACGATTCAAATGGCCCCAAATGCAGTTGGCAGGGTGAGGGTGCGATGCTGGCGCTGGGTGCTGCTGGAGCTCCGTGGTTACCCCGCTGTCCCGGTGCTTCTGGGAGGTTTTGGGGGGATTTTCAGGGGGATTTGGCCGTGGGGATGCAGTCAGTGCCAGCACAACAGGAGGTGGCTCAAAGAAGGGCTCTGCATTGATTGCACTCTGGGGAGCAGCAGTTGGAGGATTTTCTGTTGGAATGAAGCTTGCAAGAGTGGGACAACCTCTCTGCACCCTCCTATTGCTACCTGGGGAAGGGGCTATGGGGGTTTTGGGGTTCCCCTGCTGCAAGCTGGCATCTGGCCGCAGTTCAGACAGGAGCATGGAGTTGAGCTGTGCATCCTGCATGGCTCCATGCACTGAGAGCACCCTGGGGTCCTCCTGCAGCCTCACAGGTCCCTGCGCCCATCCCCGTGCCTCAGTTTCCCCACAGTGCCATCCATTGCCCATGGAATGCAGCCCCCAAACTGCTTGCTGATTGCAGGGCAATTAACAGCGGCTTGATTACAGTGTTTAATGAGGTTGAACTGCTACCTGGAAACTTTTGGAGTTCTTAATTACCCACTCCGTAATTGCTAGTCTAAAGTACATTAATATAAATGACTGTCTGGGATATAAAAAATAAGAGGCAGAATGCGACCCGTGGGAGCGGGGATGCAGGAGCAGGAGACGGAGCTTTGCACATCCTGCACACATAGGGTGCACCCAGTGGGAGCTGAACCCATTCAGAAAGAATGTTCCAGCAAAGCTTTGTGGCACGGGGCCCTCTGTGCCACCCCCCTGAACCCCTCTCTCTCCGTGACAGCCTCGTGTTTCCGGTGCCTGGTGGACGTGGTGCCGGTGAAGAACGAGGAAGGCGTCGTCATCATGTTCATCCTCAACTTCGAGGACCTGGCTCAGCTCATCGCCAAGAGCTCCGGTCGCAGCCTCCACCACCGCCTGTCACAGAGCTGGCGTGCAGGTGTGTGCCACCGGGACGTCATGAGGGGCAATGGGGACAATGGTCAGGAGGGTGGCATCCTCAGAGAGCTGTGTTTCTGCAGGGTTGGGGAACCGATGCACCTGAAAGGTTAAAAAAGGCACAGTTTTAAGCCCTTGCCTCGCTGCCAGCCTCTTGTTATGTGATGCTGGGAGGTTTCTGGCAGCCCCTCGGGTCCCCCTGCGGGCTCTGGGGCTGGGGAAGAAGGGCCTGGTGTGGGGCAGGCCACGTGTGGAGGTGGCTGGGGTGTATTTGGTGTCACCGACAGCGAGGCCATGCTATGGGGATGTCATTGCACAAGGATGGTTGTGCTGGGATGTCTCACTTCCTCGCCATCCTGGGTTCCTCCGGGGCTTTGCAGGGCTGCTGGGGTCAGCAGGAAACTCAATCCTTGTTTTGGGGAAGCAAAGAGAGAGCAGTGATGAGACTCCGCAGGGGATGTGGGTACCAAAAGATGCGGATGCTGGACCTGATCATGGGAAGGAGGGGTGTAGCTCCTGAATACCCTCCTGCTGTATGCTCCTCTGTGCCCACCACCTATGTTTTAAAGATGGCAACTAATCTTACCCAGCTCTCCATGCAAACACCTCCTGGGGTTCAGGTCACCGCAGGGCAGCTGGAGTACAGCCGTGGGAGCAGCCATGTGGGGTGGCACAACACGACCACAGTGGGGTCACCGGGGACTAAACGGGGACCGTTGCATTGGGACTGGGATGTGTTTTCATGTGTCCACGCTTGGTGCATGTGTGCAGCCCGGTGCCATGAAGGCGTCTGCGTGTGCAGCAGTGGGTGCAGTGCAGATGCTGTGTGTGGATTCAGGTTTTGCGCATCCTCAGCACGTGGGACATACGGAGCGACGCGCGTGTGCGTATGGATATCCCTCGTGGGTGTTGCTCGGACTGTGAAAGGATGAGGTTTATATTTTTTGGTGCATTGCTCCCATGCATGAACTGCTGAGGACGTTCTTAGCACCGGCACCGGTGTTGCCTTGCAGCCCCTCAGCTTTCATATGCTCTCGGCATATGATGCAGTCGCGTTCCATCGAACATACTCTGAGGTGTATGTTTGGTTGCAGAAGGTGCCCCAGGAGCAATGGCAGCAATGTGCATCCCTGTGGAGCTGTGCTTGGAAAGGCTGGTGCCAGCCTGAACCGCTCTCTTGCATGGGTTTTCTGATGCTGAGCTGCTTGGCAGTGTATTGGGTTAAGTGAGGGCAGGCAAAATCTGCCAACAACGGTCAGCTCCGCAATATGCTGCTGTTTCCCAGAGGATGATGCTTTTCTGGAGCTGGTGTTGCATCCCACGTCCCTTCCCTGTGCCACCAAGAGCATTGCCACTGATGGAGCAGTGAGACATAAGGAAGCCAGCCAGAGGCTCGCCGAGCAGTTCATTTAGGCTGCTGAATTGTTTGTGCAGGGTGAAGCCACGCTGGCCCAAGCCTTGGGATCAGCCCAGCTCCTGGCTCTGCTGCTGGGGATCGCCCAGGGAAGGCTTTGGCCACATCACAAGCACACTGAGCAGTGCAGAAGAGGTCGAGCAGTTTTGTTTGGGGCATCACGCAGTGGAGGACATCCCTCTTTGGGCGCTCCAATTCCAATCCTTTTTCCCCCTCTCTTCCCCTTTCGCTGCTCTCTGCAGCCCCCACTGATATCACCCCAGCACCAGGCTCCATCGAGGTGGTGCTCTGCTTCCCAGAGGACACTTTGATCCAGCACCAAATCACCAGAGCTACAGTTTCAAATACTTTATTTCAGTTTGATTTTTTTTTTCTCCCCCAAGTCCCACCGAGGAGATTTAGAGGCTCGATTTCCTCCAGGTCCAAATCCCTTAAGCAGCTTTAACCAGCTTAGAGATGCTCTGCACCTTTCCCATTGTGCACTCGTGGTGGCAGGGGTCCCTGCATCCCAGCCCTGCATTCTGCTGGCTCAGAGCACACAGCGCTGCGGGAAAAGCGAGCGTCCCCCACAGCCACCCCAAATCCTTCGCAGCCCGTCCCCTGCCACCATCCCAACCCACCCCACTGCAGCCATCCGTGCAGCTAGGTTACATCTGTGTCTCTTGTGTTTTGTCTGTGTTTTTCTTTTTAACAAGGTGAAGGTAGGAGGTTGAAGTTTAGTCTCCCGTCCCTCCGGCGACTCAAAGTCCAGCGGAATTCTCTGCCCACCAGTGAGTTTGATGGAGTAGCCATTGACTATGGAAAGGTAACCGCAGCCTTTGTCTGATCTCAGCCTCAGGCTAGGTCCCAGCTCTTCCTCGCTCTCCCCACCCCGCTCCTCCTCTGCTGCTGTGGCTCTTGGGCCGTACCCGGCGGTGGGGGTCCGGTAATGGGCAGCACCGGCCCTGGTGGCACTGCTTCGGTGGCATGGGATGCAGGAGACGTGCCGAGATGGCTGGCACCACTGCTGGAGCTGGGAGGAAGGGCTGGCTCCGCAGTGCAAGTTGTTGGGATAGTGGAGATCAGGGGACGTGTCCCCTCCTTGGAGCTGTTGGAGATAGTGTGGTGTGAGCAAGGAGCACGGCTGGCAGAGCTTGCAGGGAAAGTCCTCAAAATGGCACATTTCTCAATGTCTTCATGGCTGGGAGCAGCCTGTGCAGCTCTGGCTTCTCAGCCCTCCAGCAAAAGGTGATGCTGTCATTGCTGATGTGATGAGATTGATAAATATCGATGGAGCCTCTTTAGAGATTGCTGTCTCAGTGTCTTCTTGGTTGTCAGAAGTGCTCGAGGTACCTCTGGGCAAAGGCGTGGTGTTTTCTGAAAGCACAGGGCTGTGGCAGGAGGCTTTTGCTCTGCTAAGTCATCCCCAGGCACAAGGCTGTTGCTGTGCCAGTTGTATCCTGCATCCAGCTGCTTCCCCACGTTCCAGCTTGGATAAGGTGAAAGGTGCTGTTGTGCTTACAGCGAGTTGAAGGCATTCGTAGCTTTGGCAGGTGCTCCAGTTGTGTTGATCCTACGTCCCCAGTGGTGTACCCCCACGTCGAAGCTGCACAGTGCACTGCAGCTTTTCAGGTGTACATGGGTGGACAATGCTCTTCTTCAGTGAAACCTGCTCCGTGTGGGGATAGCCCAGCAGGAGCAGGGACAGCCAGTCCTTCTGGGCACCACCTCCTCAATAAAACCTTAAATGGTTCTTGGGGATGGTGGGAAATGCTGCAGTGTGCCCTGGGCACGTACACACAAAGCCCCAGTTCCTCCTGTGGGTATTGATGGTTTGGGTTTAGCCCCCTCGCTCCAGGTTTCTGCCCCAGAAGGCAGTGGCTTTCTGCACCCACTGCAGAAGTTGATAAAGCCTGTAAGCTCCTTAGGTTTCTGGGGAAAGCATTGTATGATTCTATGAAAAAATGTTGGATGGACATGGTTTGGTGATAGGACTTGGTAGGTGAGGTCAGTGGTTGGACTTTGATGATCTTGAAGGTCTTTTCCGACCTTAGTGCTTCTATGATTTGCTGTGATTCCATCTCCACTGCTTCCTGGTGCAGAGCACATCATTTCCCACAGGCAGCAGCACAGGACCCCAGGCACCCACACCCCATGGTGACCTGAGCTCTGCCAAGGGGAGAGGAAAAGTCAGGTCCAGAGGTGGGATACAGGGACACTTAGGAAGTGAGCAGCAAACCCATCCCTAAGGCGTCCCCCTCTCTTCTTGCTCTGGCTTCTCCTCAGCTGCTCAGCTACTCCTTGCAGCCCCCCCAGGGCCACCGGAGCTGCCTTGTCCCCGAGGGCTCGGTCTCCCCTGCCACAAAGCAGCCTCGGTTCTGGTCCAAGCTGGAGCTGAACTGGGGAACCACAGCATGTCCCAGCCCCTGCCCTCCTCTTACCTCCCCAGCTCCCTCCTTCCCCCAGCACGCGAGGACTCCTTCTAATAAAACGCTTTCTCCCGGCTGTCTTAAAGCCTGGTGGTGACTCCCTGATTTTGAGGGACTTGAAGACATCGCCCAAGGAGAACTGTGTGCAGTCAGAGACCGAATCCCTCCTGGAAAAGGAGAGGAGGCCGAGCCTGGAGGCCGACCCCACCCTACAACACCCGATCCCGAAACAAGAGCCTCCCTCGCTGGGCCCTCGAGGGTCGTACTCTGCGTGGGGTTTCATTCGGTCTCGCCCCGGGGGCAGCTTCCACAGCCTCCGCAGGGTCTCCTCCTTGGACAACTTTGAGGCTGCGAGGTCTGAGTTCCAGAGAAAATTCAGGGAAAGGAGGGCAAACTCAGGTAGGGGAAAAAGCCCGGAGTTTTCGGTCCTACTGCGATGGGGAGCGATGGCCCCAGGGGCCACCAGCACATCTTGGGGGGGGAGGTCTCTTACGCTGCACTGCCTTTTCCTCTGCAAACGGATGATAAAGTGGGGTTTTCCACCTCAAACCTGCTGCTCTTGATGTGGTTCCCTGTGTAGGCAAATCCTGCTCGTTGGGTAGAGCCATTTGTGGTGTTGTGTGCGTGACGCAAGGCCGCATAAGGTCGTGTTTGGCCATCCCAAATGAAGGCATTTTGGTGCTGTCCTCTTGTTCTTGTAGACGTAATAATATACATAAGGTAGAGGCCATTCAAGAAAAGCCTCAATAAGTGGGATCGGAGAGGCATCAGTGTGTGGTGTTTGGCTGGAGAAAATGGGAGGCTGGGGGAGAATCATGATCCTCAAGTAGACCCAAGTTATGAACCCTTGGGGAGGGACACAGTGTAGAGGGAGGGAAGGGTCTGAGTGGAAGGGAGAAGAGTGGTACATTGGGCACCTTCCCAGTGTCTTCAGTCACCTCCTGCCCACTACATCTCTTGGGTCAATGACAGGATACGGAATAGAAAGGTTAGAAAACTGCAAAAATAACCCAGCCCTGCCCAACAGGAGATAGAGGGGGTGAGACATGCTGGTTATGGTGTTTAAGGATGCTTCTGAGCCCCCAAGGGTGGGCATTACACATCACCAAGAGTCAGACCACACGCTGGTGGTGACACTGGGTGGGATGCAGCCCTGGACCCAGCTCCACTGCGGCTCTTCTTTGGGCAAGGTGCCTGGAGCCTGGGAGTGGGGATATATCTTGGTGGGGACACATCTTGTTGGGGACGTCAACCTTCTGGTTCCTGGCCAAGAACTCAGGCACAGCTCATGAACCGTGCTGATCATGCTTGAGTATGCACAAGGAGGAGACCCATCTCCAAACTCAACTGCTTTCATGCATCCTTCCCTGGTGGGTCTCACTGGGACCAGTTCCTAACCCAACAGATTCTTCTGAGGCAGCAAAGCTCATTGAGTGCCTCTGTATTTGGGCACCTACTCTGAGCCCCATAAAGGAGGCTTAATGGTGAGAAGAGGGGTGCTGTGTCTGAAAGCTGTCCCCCTCTTGGATGTCTTGGGTTGGACATCCTCTATCAGAAGCCACCCTGAAGAATTATGGCCTGGTTGGTACCATCTGGTAGCACCTCATGATTGTCCTGCACCATAAATTAGGTGCAGGAATAGGGTCAGGGCTCTGTGAGTCACCTCCTGCTCTTTCCACCCTCCTCAGCACTCCTCTCCATCCTATTTCAGAGGCTTCCCACGTGAAACCCAACCCTCCAAACTCCACCTCAGACTCAGACCTCATGAAGTACCGCACCATCAGCCAGATCCCCCAGTTCACACTCAACTTTGTGGAGTTCAACCTGGAGAAGCACCGCTCGGGCTCCACCACGGAGATCGAGATCATCGCACCCCACAAAGTGACGGAGCGCACCCAGAACGTCACTGAGAAGGTCACGCAGGTACGTGGTGATGGGATGCCACCAAGGCAACGGTGCAGGTGCTGCCAGCAGGATGCAATCGTGGCTGTTCTTGTGGGTTTTGGAGGAGAGGGCGGTGATACCTGCAGTTTCTTTCCCACTGTCCCCAGTGAACCCAGTGGAGACCCCACCCTGGGAGCAGGAGTGGCCACGCCGAGGGCCACACGATCCCCTGGGAGACAGCAGGTGGCACTGCACTGTCACCAACACGTGTGGCACTGCGCTGTCACTGCAGGGGATGCTCATGACTCTGTGTTGTCATCATGCTGTCATCAGGACTACGCTTCCTGATGGTCCTGGTGAGGGAAGTGGTGAGGACCAACCCTGTCATGTCACCTGCCACAGTACCCATGACCTGGGAGCAGAGAGAGGACATTGCCCAGAGCCACCTCCCCTCTTTCTAAGCATAGGAAAAGAAATATTTTTAAATGGCCATTGGAAAATAATGACTTAGATTCAGCATGTGAGTTTAAAGTCCATGGGAGATGCCGGGCTGGGATGTGAGCAGGGAGAGGGGCATCACAGTGTGTGTGCAAGGTGTTACTGCATCCCACAGTCCTGGCTGGGAGCTCCTACCAGTGGGGGAACTGAGGCATGGGAAAGCTATGACATACAAGGTGTATTCAAGGGCACCTCCCATCTTTGCCAGGAGCAGCTTGAAAATGCATCTATCTGAGCCCAAAAAAGCCTCTAGGTTTGGCAGCTGGCTTGCTCTGCAGGACTTTCCTCCCAGGAGCTCTGCATCTTGGCTCTCCCCATATAGCACAGGACAGTTTTTTAGGCTTGCTCCCTCCCAGCTTGACCCCTTCAGCTCAAACCTTTTGATCTCAGGGATCAGTCCCAAATCCCACAGCAGGACAGCAAGTGGCCTCCATGTCCCCACCCTGGGGGACACCCGCATGGCAGGGAGAGCTGGGATGATGCTGGCACGGCGGCACTGGCTGCTCGATGCAGGGTCATTAGCTGGCAGCGGGGTGACGGGATCGGAGCTGACGGGTCATGGCTGCAGGCAGGCACAGGGTCCTGTGGTGCAGCCATGCAGCACCTAAAAAAGTCAATCTTCCCTTTGCCCATCTCCAGGCAGGAGATGGGATGGCGTGGCATGGCATGGAATAGGAGGGATCTCTCTTCCCCATTGCATCTCCCCATGGCCCCAAGGGTTGGGATCATCCTGCCCATCCTCACCCCAGTGTCCCCTGTGCCTCCCACCAAGCTGCAGCTCCTTGCTTCTGGCCACTAAATAATTCACAGTGAGGCAGAGACAGCAGCAAGACGCGGCGTCTAAAAATACTGTCTGGCAGCAGGGAGAGGCAGACAGTGGCTGATCTGGGCACAGCAAGTGGGAGGGAGGGCTGACCACAAGTGCAATGAGTGTGCCAGGCTCAGCCTGGAGGCCAGAGGCTCTCAGGGATGCAGCAGGGCCAGTGCCACCAGGATGGGGTCCTGGCACCTCTTTCAGTTCCTCCAAGGTGCTGCAGGGATGGTGGAGGTGTGCAGGAGGGTGATGGTGGAGGGTGCTGAGCTGCATCAGGATTTGTGCTAAGAGGCAAATAGAAGGGAGGGTCAGTGCCTGCCTGCAACCAGGCTGCCCACTCTCTTTGCTTGAGGATCTCTTGGTGACTCTGGCATGTCCCCCTCATCAGCACTATGTCCCCCTTCTCATTCCCATCACAGGGCAACAAGAAGAGGAGGAAGTTTAGCAGTTCTGCCCTGAGCCCCACTGGATACCAGCAGTGAGCTGGGTCAGCCTGGGCAGTCAGGGCCATCATCTTCCATCACTCACAGCCCACACACCTCCTGTTCCCTCCTCCCTCTTCCTCTTCCTCCCTTCCATTACCACCTTGCTCACCCAGCACCCCACACAATGAGCCTGTGGCTGCAGCTGAAACCAGTACATGCAGGGGAAAGGGGAGAAGGGAAGGGGCAGCTGGCCAAGTTGCCATGGGGGACTCAGTGCCAGTGCTGCCATGCACTGAGTCCCCAAACCACTGAGAGGTGCCACCTGCAGTCCCCCCAGGACAGTGCTGCAAGTGCTCCCTGCCTCTGAGATGCTTTAGATGCACTTTTAGGGTCGCTTCTTTCCCCTTATCTGCCTCAAATCTTTGTGGTTGTAGGGTTTTTTTACTGATTCTTGCTTGGAAAACAGCGGGTTAAGCCCCTCTTGCTCCAGCTTTGGGAGCAGGGTGCCGGCAGCAGGGTACACAGCAGGCACAGGGAGCACAAATATTCGAGGTGCTCACATTTGGGACTACCCCCCAGCCAGGCAGGATAGAGGGAGGTTCATCTCCAAGGATGAGAGCACCACTGCATTTCCCAGACACAAGGTGTAGGAACCCATCTCAGACCCACAGGACACACCTCAGTTTGGGGGCCACGCATTAAGCAGCACCACCTTGTCCCTGCAAGATCCGCTCCCCAAGCCCACGCAGCGCCTCATTCCCCCACCACAACGATTGCATCTCAGTCACTTTTTCCTATCCCTCCCTCTCCGTCCGCCAGCGACGTCGGCGGTTCCCGCGCTGCCCCATTGGCGCTCTCGTCCCCACGGGGGCCCCAGCATCGATTGGCTTTGATTAATCCACTCCGGGCTCCCAAATGCCCTTCGCAGCCGCATGCCTCCCGCCCGCCCGGCCGAGCGCGTGCGTGCCTACGCGGGTGATGCCGCGGTCCTGCACCCACCACGCCGGTCACTGCTTGGGCGCATGGGGCTGGGGACCCCCATGGGGGACAGCCGGGCTTCACGGAGGGTCAGCTGCCACCTGGGGCGCCGGGCAAGCCGCAGGAAGGTAGGAGCTGGGGTTTTCCTGAGGGTTGTGGGATAAAGGAGAGGTTGGTTGTGGTGGGATGAGGTGCTAGGTTCCAATCATGGGAGCCCTTGAAGCCTGGAAGGAGGTGAGTGTCGGTGCAGGAGGGGTCAAGCCCTTCTTCTGGAGAAGTTGCCAGTGTTGTGGCAGTGCCCGTCACCATGGCCTCAGGGTACATAGGGCTGCGGATGGGCTGTGGGATGTGTATGGGTCCTTCTCCCTCCTCAGGGATAGCTATCACACCCATTTTACTCGGGGCTCGGTGCAGGGTTGCCTTTCACTCTTCTCTATTGGTGACATAGGTGGCTGGCACTATGGGGACACCCAGGGACACAGAGTGACAGGGGCAGGGAGGGACCTGACTCCAATAACCCTTTTCATGTCACTGTCTCTCAGCATCCAAAGCAGAAAGCCCCAGCCCTCCAGTCCCCAGCACCTAGCCTTGTTTCCCCTCCCTGGGGATGCTCAGATGGGCACTGCCCAAGGCCAGGCTTCACCACCAGTGGCACCAGCTGTCTTCTCTGCTTGGAGGATGGCTGTCCCAGAGGGACAGCAAGGGAATGTCCATGCTGGGACCAAGAAAGGCACTATGCAGGGCTTGCAGGATCCCTAACATTCCACCACCCTTGGGACCACAGCCATGGGACTGCGTCTCCAGGTTTGTTGTCCCCAGATCTCTGTAGCAGGGACACTCAGCAGCTCCTGAGCTGATGGCACAGAGGCTTGGCAGGATGCACTGCCAGTGTGGTAGGGTCTGATGGTACAACATGAATAAATGCCTGTCCCAAGGGTGCTCCAGCCATCAGAGCTGGCCAGGGAGCTGAACAGACCTTGGTGTCAGCCACAGTGTCCACTTCACCTTGTAGCCTCCTGAATAGACACTCATGAAGGTAAATGAAGTGAATTAGTTGTAGAAAACCCACTGCACAGTCTGTGCTGCCCCACTGGCACGTGGGAACACCTCATGTAGCTCCTGGCCTTGTCCAAGTTCCATTCTGATCTCCACATCCTTCTCATGCCTGTCTAGAGGGCCTCCTTTGGCAGGGAGGTTGGACTAGATGATCTCTAGAGTTCCTTTCCAGCCCCTACAATTCTGTGATTCTGTGATCTCCTGGCAGGTGCTGTCCCTGGGGGCTGATGTCCTCCCCGAGTACAAGCTCCAGGCACCACGCATCCACCGATGGACCATCTTGCACTACAGTCCCTTCAAGGCCGTATGGGATTGGCTCATCCTGCTGCTGGTCATCTACACAGCTGTCTTCACCCCTTACTCGGCCGCCTTCCTGCTCAATGAGGAGCAGGTGGAGGAGAAGCACTGGAACTGCAGCTACTCCTGCGACCCACTCAACATCATCGACCTCATCGTGGACATCATGTTCATCGTGGACATTGTCATCAACTTCCGTACCACCTACGTCAACATCAACGACGAGGTGGTGAGCCACCCAGGCAAGATTGCCATCCACTACTTCAAGGGCTGGTTCCTCATCGATATGGTGGCTGCCATCCCCTTTGATCTGCTCATCTTCCGCTCTGGCTCTGACGAGGTCAGGAGAGGACTCATGGAGGAGTGGGAGAGGGATTTATGGGAGAGAAGGAGGGGAGTATGCATGGGTTAATGCAAGCAGTGGATGACTCCCTGCAAGGCAAGGGGTGGTTGTCAGAAGGATGGGCAAGAAAGTTATTACAGGTTTTTATTAAGTAGGTGGGATCTGGATTTTCATTTCCAAAGGTTTAGATAGCCATACAGATCTTACTACATGTGTTAAGACAGTGTCCAACTGAACCCACTCCCCTTACAGAGGAGACAGCCAGCACAGAAGGCTGGGAGCTCAGGGACTGGCCTACATGTCAGCAAGGATGAATTTTAGGTTAAGTTTCCAGCCGGACTCAAAATTCAGGCAATGGAATGGGCTGTTGTTACCATGGTACCTGAGGTTCCACCTCAGAGCATGTGGGATGGGGTGAAAGGCGATGGTTTTTGGTGCAATGCAAGGTGAGGACTTGTCAGGAAGCATGGGATTGGCCTTGTCTCCTCTCATTTGCTCACCTGTAGCCCCAGGGTTCACTTCCTTCACAGTCAGTGGAGGTAAACTTCCCGTTTTGACATGATACATCTGGCCTATTCCAGGTGGCACCTCCAGGACGAGGTGATGCATGCTCTTTTATCCTTAAGAGGTAGCAGGCCTAGACTGGAGATATTCCTTTGGCCAAACTGCTCCCTGAGGTTTCTCTCCTCTCCCTGCAGACCACCACTCTCATCGGTCTCCTAAAGACCGCTCGGCTGCTGCGCCTGGTCCGCGTGGCCCGCAAGCTGGACCGCTACTCCGAGTATGGAGCAGCTGTGCTCTTCCTGCTCATGTGCACCTTTGCCCTCATCGCCCACTGGCTGGCGTGCATCTGGTACGCCATCGGCAACGTGGAGCGGCCCTACATGGAGCACAAAATCGGCTGGCTGGACAACCTGGGTGACCAGATTGGCAAGCGCTACAACGACAGCGACCTCTCCTCCGGGCCATCCATCAAGGATAAATACGTCACTGCCCTCTACTTCACCTTCAGCAGCCTCACCAGCGTGGGGTTTGGCAACGTCTCACCCAACACCAACTCTGAGAAGATCTTCTCCATCTGCGTCATGCTCATCGGCTGTGAGTGCTCGGCCCTGGAGGTTGGAGGGGCAGCTGTGGGACACCAGGCTGTCAGACGTGGGGATTTAGATGTGGATCTCCCTCCATCTGTGCCTCTTCTGCACAGGCAAATGGATGAGGAGATAGATAGAAATACAGGCTTTGGAAACCTGCTGGTTCCAGGTCCACAGTAGATATGGGTTTTGGAAATCTGCTGTTTGTAGGTCCGCGGTGGTTGGACATGCATCTCCCCACGTCCCTCTGAGTCCTGCCCTCTCGTTGTAGCTCTGATGTACGCCAGCATCTTCGGCAACGTCTCCGCCATCATCCAGCGCCTGTACTCGGGCACAGCCCGCTACCACACGCAGATGCTGCGGGTGAAGGAGTTCATCCGCTTCCACCAGATCCCAAACCCACTGCGCCAGCGCCTGGAGGAGTATTTCCAGCACGCCTGGTCCTACACCAACGGCATCGACATGAACGCGGTGAGTGTCATGTAGGGAGGCCCCACATTTGTGTCCAACCTTGTCCTAAAGCTATAGAGTCCACCCAAATTTGTCTGCCCTTTTGACCAGGACGGATATGGGAGGCTGAAGAGAGTCTGTTAGCCCGTTCTCCTCTGTTTCCCCCTTTTCTCCTTCTCCCCTGTCTCACTATTCCTCCAGCCATTTCCTGGGACTATGAGAGTGTTTCTTGGCTGCTGGTGAGGAGCTCAGAGCCCCGTCGGCACTGAGCTCTTTCAGGACAGTGTCTGCCGGTGCCGCAGAGCCACGGAGCCGGGATCGATCCAGCTCCTCTCCACGCTGCCGGTTGCTAAGCAAAGTGCATCCCGCTCTCAGCATCAGGGAAAGGAGGGCATTTAAATAAACCTCGATCCATTTTAATTAGAGCCCGGAGAGGCAGCTGTTCGTTAGCAAAGAGGGGATCAATGGGGGAGCCGCGCTGGAGAGGCATGATGGCTCTGAGCCTAGCAGGGAGGTTTGGACAGAGGGTGTGGAGCCCAGGGTGGCAGTGGGGAAACAGGACTTGACTCGTGGCCATGGGGTCTTATGCACAAAAGTGCTGTCTTGGCCAGCTGCAAGGCAGAGGGGTGTGAACACTAGATTTGCATGAATTCAGCCCCTGCTGCCTCAATAAACTGGGCAGCAGTGGGAGTATTGCCGCTGGAAGAGCTTGGGGCCACCCTTTGCCTGCAGGGGAGACACCCTGGGCTGGACATCAGTGGCAAAAACAGAAAGCAAAGCCACGGCACTCTGCCAAGCACAGGTTCTGGCTCAGTGCAAACCCAGGTCACAAATCCCCTGTGCTGAGCTAAGCCTGCGGCTTGGACGTGCCGCCGCTCACACCAGTTCCTGCTGGATGCTGCTAAGACACAACACAGTCTGATCAATCATGCCACATCCCAATCGATGCGTTCGCCCCTGATTTCCCAGCAGGGAAATGAAGAGGGCTGTGCAGCACTGCCAGCACATGCAATTGTGACAGAACCAAGAGCAGGCCACGCTCACCAGCCGGGCTGTCCCATGTTGTGAGTTTTACCTTGATCTCACCTTCAGGTTCAGCATTTGTTCAAGGAGAGGTATTTGCCATGGGTATATTTAGCTGTTGCTGCGCACAACTGGCCTGTGCTGCTTCTTGGCATTCAGGCAGGTGCTGTTTAATTAGGACAGCACTTCGTTACCAGCCTGCACCCTCATTCAGCAGAGATGAGTGGGTGGAAAGATGAAAGGGGAATATGACCAGTGGGTATAATAGATTGATCTGGTTATTATTATTTATTGCTCGGGAGTGCTCTCATCCCTGGCCACATGTAGTGACGAGGCAGGGACAGGCAAGCAGCAACCACCAAAGGAAGATCAGCTTTTGGATTCAGCTTCTTGGGCTTTGGGCTCCCCATTTGGCTGCACCACAGCACACATCACCCATCCTGCCTGTGCCTCGGGGTAGCCCGGACTGTGGCAGTCCATCCTGGGAACAGTGGTGTGACCACATCCCTCCCTTGCTCTCTGCAGGTGCTGAAGGGCTTCCCCGACTGCCTGCAGGCAGACATCTGCCTCCACCTCAACCGCACACTGTTGCAGAACTGCAAGGCTTTCCGAGGAGCCAGCAAAGGCTGCCTGCGTGCCCTGGCCATGAAGTTCAAGACGACCCACGCACCACCTGGAGACACCCTGGTGCACTACGGGGATGTCCTCACCACGCTCTACTTCATCTCCCGGGGCTCCATTGAGATCCTCAAGGAAGACATTGTGGTTGCCATCTTAGGTGGAAAAGTCCTTCCTTCTGGGAGGGCAAGGGGTGAAGGGTGATGGATGAAGGGCAGAGGGAAATGGACTGTGACTGCTAGAGGGTGGCAGGTGAAGGGCGAAGTACTTGTCTAAGTCCTGGAGAAATTAAGATTGTTTGTTCCTCATCATCTCACTGGTCAAAATACCAGTGGACATGGGATGGAGGATTCTCTTTAAATGCTGGGAAAGACCCCAAAGGACTGAAGATAATAGGGCATGGCTCAGCAGTCCCCCGTGGTTACTGATGACCCACTGCTCTGCTCAGTCTCCCCATCAGTGATGGCTTTCATGGTGGAATCTCACACTCCACTGTCAGGGTTTCTATGCATCCACTTGTCCATGAGTCCCCACGTAAGAGCTCCTGGTCCAGTGGAGTTGGGATGGGCACCCACCTGTCCCTAACAAGCTGTCTCTTTGCACAGGGAAGAACGACATCTTTGGGGAGCCCATCAGCCTCTATGCCCGTCCAGGGAAGTCAAATGCCGATGTGAGGGCCCTGACCTACTGCGACTTGCACAAGATCCAGCGGGAGGATCTGCTGGAGGTCTTGGACATGTACCCAGCCTTCTCTGACAACTTCTGGAGCAATTTAGAGATCACCTTCAACCTGCGAGATGTGAGTGCCAGAGTTGTCCCAGGGATGGATTGTGGTCAGTGCCTTAAATCTGGCAAGTGGGAGGAGAGCTGAAGTGAGGATGTCATCCTGTGCTCCTCACTCCATTTGGTGGTGAATTGGTCTACAGCCAAATTTCCTGACCCAGTCCACGAGTTTATGGTTTCCCATGGGCACCCTTGCCTTGCTGACCAGTTCCTCTGTCCCTCAGGCAGATAGTGTTCCCCGCACACCGCTCAGCGAGGAGTATGACTGCACCTACCGGCGGGTGCGCCGACGCAAGCACTCCCTTTGTCAGCCCAACAAGCCCGGTGAGTCTTCTCCTGCTTGTTTCACCTCCTCACCATCCCGCATCATTCCCAGCACCGTGCCAGCCCCGCAAACCAAAGCATCAGCAGAGCTAAGGAGCAGAACTGCCATTCAATCATTGCTCTGGCAGGCACCCCAAAGCACTGCCTCTGTCCTTGGGACACCCACACTGCTATGCCTGCCTCTCTTTGGGATGCTTCAGCCCTACAAGTACCCTTGAGGGAATGTGGACTGATTCTGTCATATGTGCTGTTCCCTGAATTAACCTGTTGTGCTGCCCCACAGACCCAGACACGGGCATCTCTGATGCAGAGCAGTATCACACCTACTCAGAGCTCACCAACCCGCAGGATCCGCTGAGTAAGGACCAGTGGGACGACGTGGGCAGCAGCACCACTCCCTGTTCCCAGACCAGCGACGATGAGGCCAAGCCTGGCAGCCCCACGAAAGCTGAGCCCTTCCCCTTATCCAAAAAGGATGACTTTGCCCTGCCAACGCTCAGCCTCATCACCGCCAGCGCCAGCGGCACAGAGGTCGGCAAGCAGGCAGCAGAGAGCAGCCAGTCCTATGCAGGTACCCACATCTGCAGCTGGTACGATGGGACTGAGGGATGCTTGGACATGGTGGTCTTTGGATTCCAGGGTGATGGACTCTCCCACGTATGTCAGGGTGGTGGCTTTCCATGATCACATAGGGTGATAAAACCTGGACAGGGTGGGGATGCAAGTCAGAGGTGCTGAGGGGTCTCCTCTTCTTTCAGCCACCCCCCTGGACATCCCCAATATGTTCACCTTCTGGGAGGATCAAAGGCCCAACCATCACCCAGAGCCCCTGCAGCATGTCTCCTTGGTGCACAGCTCTCGGGACATCCCCCTGCACAGCGACTACAGACCTGGGCAGATCGAGTCCAGGCTGGAGCTCCTGCAGGCCCAGCTCAGCAGGTAGGCAGGTCCTTGGGATGCAGGGTTGGTGAGAACCCAGGGGGGCTCTGGGTCATCACCTTCTGCTCTCCAGGGGTGGCTGCACCAGACTCTGTGTGCAGCAGATGCCACCTCCAGACCCTCGGGACACTGTGCTCCTTGGGGTGGAGATTGGAGTGCTTTGCAAATGCTGCAGTGTCTCAAACTGCAAGTCTCACTGAAGCCATGCACCTCATCTCTGCTGTCCCACCAGCCCTGGGTTCTACTGTTGTTTTTGAACAAAAAGGAAGAGCCTGCACTGGAGAGACAGGTTTAAAGGCAACACCCATGCAAATGGACAGCACTCCCTCCCACGGTGCTGCATGTGTTAAACTCACTTCACCGTTGTACCCACGTGTGTATTTTGGTGTCTCGCCAAGGTGCCAGCACCAGCAGGGCGGACCAGATCTCCCACCTACTCTGAAAGTGCTGCCACGGCTATTGCCTGCAAGGAGGGCTAAGACCACTTCTGCCAGTTTCCCCTGAGGTTAGAACAAGGCAGAAGGAAAGCACTTATTCATCTTTACATTTTCTTCTATTACAGAGTTCAGAAAGGTTGGCACCAGCCCATCTTGCTCCCATCTGTCAGCACAGACAGCTGGCCTGAAGAACTGGTCCAGGTTAAAACTAACCACTGCATTTTCCACACCTCCAGTGTAGTTTTAACTTTGCTCAGTTCCCTGCTCCAGATCTTGGTTTGGCAACACAAAAAATCAGGCAGGGAAAAACTGAGCGCAGCAGGAGAGAGGCAGTAGGTCTGAAAATATAAAGGTTTCCCCAAACAGCACCGGGCAAACCAGCATCACCCCCAGGCAGCCAAGTCAGCACCTCCTCCTGCTCAGGGTCTGGTTCTTGTGGTATGTAGCAGGATTCAGTGTGCTAACACCAAGCTGCTCTGTCCCCAGGCTGGAGTCCAGGATGTCGTCAGACATTAATATAATCCTCCAGCTCCTGCAGCGCCAGCTGTCCCAAGTGCCGCCCGCGTACAGCCCCATTTCACCATCCTCTCACAACCTGGCCATGTACGGCATCATCCCACGAAGCCTGGAGCCACTCGTCCCCTGTGCACCCCTGGAGGATGAGCAGCAGACGGACCCAGGAAAGGTAAGGCCACCCCACATGGCTCAGCATCCTCCAGGCTTTCTTCTGCCCCCAGATGATGGGCCCTGGAGGGTCCTCTGCAGTCTCCCTTGTGTGCAAAGCATAGCTAAGTTCCTTTGGGTCAAGTCAAGGCCCAGGAGTCTTGAAGCAGAAGGTTTGCCTGGAGATGCTTCTGCCCATTGCAGCACTGATTGGTGGGCTCAGTTTGCACAGTCAGTAGGGAAGGGGATGGGTTCCTCTGTTCTGAGACTTTACGAGCAGAAAGATAATATTCAGGGGTCTGATGGGGTGAGAAGATTGCTTGGCTTCTTTGTTTTGCTGTTGTCATAACCTACCTGGTTCCTCCTTTCCTACCAGAGCCCAAGCTACGCGGAGGTAGAAAAGTTCCACTTGAAATCCAGGGACTCCTTGTCAAGTGGGATGCACCTCACTGTGGCATCCGATGAAACCATGACAGTCTACTCCGAGCAGGAGCACCACTCCCCACCTCTTCCAAACCCAGAGCCTCCCCACCAAAGGGCACCAAACACCCAGGGACTCTTGCGGGGCTCTCGTTTCCCCTCCCTCCCTGAGCACTTGGAGGCATCTTCCGAGCACCAGGACATTCAGAGACACCTCTCCGACCCAGTGCTTCCTGGAAGTTAGAGACGTGGGGGCTGCAAAGCAAGTCAAGAGGAACCTCAACTGTGAGCTCGGTCAGTTGACGTTGATTTTGACTGCAGGGATAAGACAGAGGACAATGCCATTGGCTCAGGGGTATAATTTGTAACTGTCTTCTGCCACCGTGAAAGGAAGCATAGAGTGGCTGGCTTCCAAGATCAACATTTTCCAGCGGTTCCCATAGAGTAGATTTAATTTGCACATTCTAGTGAACCCAGAGCAGTTCTTTCTTATGGCCACCAACAGGCTGGCTAGGCCAAACAGCACCCACCACCTCTTCCTTGCCGAGGCTTCCTCTCGAGAACAGCACAAGCCCAGTGAGCCACAGCATCCGGAGGGGAGCAAATGCACAGCTTCCAGCTGCGAGGCCACTTTGCTGTCAGCTCTTGGGACCAGGGACCATTGTGTTGGTACTGGGCTTAGCCCAGCAGAGCCCACGGGTGCTACAAAAGCGTAGACACCGGAGGAGGAGGAGGAGATCTCCACAGTGCGGTACTGGGGAGAGTTGCAGGTGGGAAGCCCAGGGCAAGGACAGAAGCTCTCCCTGTCCTACCTGATGGCCACTGAGACACTAAGGGCCAACAACCCCTGCCACTTCAGCACGCTTCAGCACAAGTCCTAGGGCACTGACTTCTCCAGCAAGGCCAACTGCGCCTTGAAAACCCCAACACACATCCCACAAATCCCCATATGAACCTAACTGGTCACTGACCTGGACGTAAAGCACAAAACTCAAAAGCACAATCCCAGAAAGCTGAAAAGCCCCAGATACTTCACGTCCAGTCCTTCTTCCCAGCTTCTCTCTTTTGATAAAGGTTTGATAGATGCTTCCTTCTCCTCAGCCCTTTCCCTGGCAGACTCCCGCAGCATCCCGTAGGAGAAACCCACTTAGCATTGCCGCCTTGCCGTTCGGTTAGATGCTGTGACAGTCCTAGGCCACCTGCTCAAGTAACATATTGAGCTCCCTTTGAGAGTAGTAAAACTGTGAGCATCTCTTTCTCTGGAGTTTTAGTGTACACTTTGCTAATAAAGATGTTTTTGGCACCTGATGCGGATTACAACTGTGTTTGTGGGGAGGATCACCACTGGCAGTACAAAGCAAGCTGCTGATCTGTAAAGATCCCTGAAAGTCATTGAGTGTCCCAAGTTGGGAACCATGAGGATCATGGAGTCCAACCTTGACTCCACGTAGCACCATGCAAAAATCAGACCCAACGAGAGTATTGTTCAGACACTTCTTGAAGTCCAGTATCTCAGCACTGCATCCAAAGCCCCGGGCAGCCTTTCCATGGCCACCACTTCTCGCAGAGAGCGTGGGACCAATGGGGCCCAAATGCAGACCAAGGACAGGGCTGGTTGGCCTTCAAGTAACTCCTACCCGATGGGACACAGCTCAGTCTCAGCAGCAGTCAGAAAAAGCTCTTTTACTTCCACCAGCCCGCTGCTGCTGTTGCCCTGCACGCAAGAAACAACCGAGCCAAGCACACCTCAGGCAGAGGTGGCACCACTCGGCCTTGGAGCAGCAGGACCTCAGCACACAGCACTGCATGAGCCCCATCTCCATCCCCCACTGAAGGAGACCCGGGGAGCTCCGAGGACAGCATCGTCCTCGGGCAGGGCGTAGATTTACCTCTCCCAGCTGATGGCTGGCAGGGGGCTCCCCCAGCCCCCAGCCCCTAGCCCCCCAAAGCCACTACTTATATCCAGCCCGGCTCGGGTTTCAGCTCCTTGCAGCAGCTGGGACACCTCCTCCTCCTGCCATGCCCCAGCCCAGAAAGCAGCTCGGGGCTGCCGAGGATCTTTGCGAGCAGCTGCGGGAGCGCCCATAGCCTTGAGCTGGATCCCGGGTCTCATCACGAGGAGCCCGAGCTTCACCCTGCCCACTGAGAGGCAGTACACAGCTCCAGCTACTCCTCAACGCCGCCGCGTGCTATTAGAAGTGAAACCCCATCGTTAAACGCCATCTGACCGCAGACGAGCTCGTCGCCACCCGCCACCGGGAGAAGGCGGGGCTCGAACTCGCGGCCACACCGACAGGCGGAGCGGCTCGCCTCGGGCTCACGTGACTGGCACCGCTTCCATCCAATCAGATATCAACAAGGGTCCAAAAGCCCGCCTCACGCCACTGCGACCCCTGGGAGCCAATGAGGTGTCGAGGACGAGCGTGGCCTCCCCCTCAGGCGGGATCGAACGCAACGATAGGTCATCCCGGCAAGAAGGCGGGCCCTCTTTCGGAATGAAGGTCAACGCGACCAATAGAAGACCGAATCGCGCCAAACGGAAGGGAGAAATACCCAATAGAACGCGCGACGTGCGCAACTGACGGGCAACGCAGCCAATCCGCACGCAGAAGGCGGGGCTACTCGCGTGGCTTCCGCTCCCGTTGTGTGAGGGGCCGAATCGCCAACGGCCTCCGCGCTTCTGTGTCGCCGTCTCCGCGGTTGTGGCGCCGGGCCTGGGGCTCCCCCCCCCCCCCCGCTCCAGCCGCCTCTCCGGCCTCGCTCCCCTTCCCCTCGGCCCTCCCCGCCATCCCGCTCACCCCGGCCGGGCCCAGCGCTTCCCTCAGCCTCGCGCCGAGCTCAGCCCCCCCCCCCCCCCACCCCCACCCCCCCCCCCGTCTTTCCTCGGCTGAATCTCTGCTCCCCTCAGCCCCCCTCCCCCACCCACCCACCCACCCCCCCCCCCCTCCCCACCCCTCCCCCTTCCCGGGGCCCACCCGGCCGAGCCATGTCGCTGCACGGCAAGCGGAAGGAGATCTACAAATATGAGGCGCCCTGGACCGTGTATGCCATGAACTGGAGCGTGCGGCCGGACAAGCGGTTCCGCCTGGCGTTGGGCAGCTTCGTGGAGGAGTACAACAACAAGGTGGGCAGGGCCCGGGCCGAGCCGGGGAGGGGGGGAGGTCTCCCCCTCCGTGCCAGGGGATGGGAGGGCTGCAGGGAGCTGTTGGAGGCCGAGGGGTTGCGGTTGAGGGCGGCTGGCGGTGCTGCTCCTCGTAGCTCGGGTGCGTGCGGCTTTTCATCAGCGAGGCAGAAAGCTGACGGCCTGGGCTCGGCTTTGTGCGAATTACAGGCTGCGTGAGGCTCTGTTGGCGATGTTGCACCCTTCGTGGAGCGCTCTGTAAGTGTGCAGGCCGCTTGCACCGACCCCCTCGGTACCTTCGCTTTTTCACTGAGAACAGGGTTGTCGTGGTGAGGTTGCGTCCTCAGTGTTTCCGTGTTAGATCGAAGCAGGGAGGGTTACGTCGGAGGAGAGGTGCTCATCCCTTCAGGCACCTGAGCCGCCCTTCCTAACAGTCTTTAATGCACTCATCTGATGTGATGAGTGTGCGTGAGTGGAGGAAAGATGAGGAAACACATAGCTATACAGCTGTGAAGTCGGTGTGAAAGGAACTGTGTATCCAGAGTAGCTTTGTACATTTATATCGTCTGCGCTTCGCAGCTTTGTCAGGCTGCTTAATGAAGGAAATCACTTCGGAAGTTGGTGTTGGGGTGATGCGCTGGGTCTGTGCAGGGTGCGTTGAGGTTGGTCAGGTAAGGGTGGCATCTCTTACAGGAGCAAAGTGAGTGCACTTGCAGCAGTCCTGGATGTGATGCTCCTGTGTGAGGTGGTGAGCTGGCTAGGTGTGAACTGTTTTCTCGTGCTGGTGAGCACTTTGTGGTTCTGGGAATGCTGTTTTCCAGGCAGGTCTGAGCTTGCAAACTTTTCACTTGTTTAAAGGCAAACCCTATGATGATTTCTGTAGAGTATATTCTGAGATAACAACCTTCCAAACATTTTTTTTTTTGTGTGTGTGTGGTTAGAAGCAGTCGAGCTTGTTAATTAGGGGTACATTTCTTTTGCCTTTACATCCTTCTGTTTGGATCACTCCCTGGGGGTTGCTCCCAATACCAGTGTGATCAGGTCTGCTTTTCATTTCAGGCCTGAAGTATAAAGGCAGTTGAGTCAGCAACTCTGTTTTTATTTAAAAAGCAACAACAACAACACTCAAAGCAAAAAATTAATGCTCACAGTTGCTGCAAACAGAAATTGTAGTACTGCATAACTTCCAGCTGCTTGTAAATACTCCCCAGAGCTTCTCTTGGTCTCTGCTTCAGGAATTCTCTTGACTTCAGGTCCATGTAAGTGCCAAATGTTATGAGATTTAATTAGTGCATAAAGCAGGAAAGTAATTGTACGCGAATGAGATGCCAGCCTGGATGCTGCTGCCACAGAAGTGAAGATGTCTCATTAAAAATTAAAGCTGTACAATAAATACAGTGAAACGTGACCTTCGCTTTGCTGAGACGTTTTGCCACACCTCTGGTAATTCAAAGAGCAGGGGGGGAGGGTTGTGTGGCATTTTTTGTTTGATGCTTTTCATGGTGCTTTCAGTGCAGTCTTCTGTACTCCTGTTTCATGCTGCCAACTTCTGATATCAAAATACTTCTAGAAATACAAGTGGCACCAGCTGAAAGGAAAATGGGAGAGATCATGGCAGCTCACTTCCACGTTAACTTTCTCTTTGCACTTTGAAGGCTTTTGACAAGCTCCAAGCGTTCTTTCTGTTCTGTCATTGCAGTGTTTTGTCCTAAATAACTGACTTCTTTCCTTCCCCCTGCTACACTGAAAATCAGTTCAGAGTGGTGATTCTTAATTTCTTGATATCTAAAGCAATAGGTGGCTGCATCTCTTCCTCATTACTCTTCTGTGTGCTTTTTTTTTTTTAAAGGCTCTCAGAAAAGATGTAATGCACTAATAGTTGCAGCAGGAGTTTCTGCTTATTTTTCTGTTCCTGTGGTAATTACCAGAGCTTGAAGTACTTATGGTTGCGTACATAAAATGGCTGTTTACACCTCTGTTTTGAGTGGATGCAGTTCAGTCAGCTGCCAAGCCATGACTTACCACTGCCCCCAGCTCCCAGGCTCCTCGAACCTCTGTCAGCTCTCCACTAACAAGCTGTATGGTGTACGAAAAAGCTGATTGCCAAGATCACTTTGAACCCCAAAGGAGTTTTGTTTCAGCTGCTACACCTGTGCTGATCAAATCACTGGTACAGAAAGAGAGATGACTTTGCTCCGGGGGAAAGGACTAAAATTATTTAGGCTAGGTTTTCCTGAGCTTCTTGAATCTGCAAACTGCTGTCGGCCTTCAGATGGATCACAGGCATAATGGGAGGGAGCTGAGGTGTTGGTAAGTTCCGCTGTTAATGCTGTGCTGCAGACTCCTGCAAGTTCTGTGGGTCGGTAATGATTTGTGGAAAACAAGGAAAGGCTGATTTCAGGATCTGTGTGTAAGACAGAACTCAAGACTGCTTCAGAAGGAAATAGTGCTGCACAGTTTACTGCCACCACTGGAGCAGACTGCTGGGTTATGGCTGCATGCTTCCCTTGTTGTCACCTTCTTCTGCACTGTGCCTCAAATCAGAGATCCTTTACTGTGGTGGTTTGGCTGGGGAGCTGTTGTTTTGTTTTGTTTTTTTCCTGTAAGGTTTAGATTTGCAAAGAAAAACTCATTGAATGCTGGAGATTAAAGGGTGCAGTGAGAGCTGACTGATTGTATGTGACCGTAAAATAATTATGAAATGTCTTCTTTCGGATCACGTTGAGGAGTTTTTCAGAAGTTAAGGAATGCTGATTAAAGGCACTTCTTTACTCATATGCACTGTTGCAAATCAACCTCAGGTTAACGAGGTTTCAATTGTGATAGGAAAATCCACCTCCAATTGCAGTGTCTGGGAGAAACAGATAATCGTGTAGCATTTCTGGCTACTATCATATCACAATTGCAAAGCCAACGGAGATTGAACACCCTCGTTTTCCCACCAGAACGAGTTACAGGTACGTTCAGATTGTGTCCTGACTAACATTACTTTCCTCAGTCTTAGCTGGCCTAGACTTCAGACACTCCTTGGTGCTGTAGCTGGCAGCAAACCTTGCTTCACTTGCAGGAGGGAGACTCAGGGCTCTTGTGTAATTAGCATCCTGAAAATAATTCCATCTCTCCATCTCCCTGTGTTCAACCTGCACGATGGGATGGATAAGAGGGATTCTGCAGTCATTGTATGTGATCAGACCTTTGAATATACTGAGCTAGGAAGGAGCAGAACTGATCAAGCAGTGTTTTCTGCTTCTGTCTCTGGGCAGACCAGTGCTTCGTGCTCAGAGTTATCACAGTCTGATGTCGAGTCTGACAGTCAGCATCAGACAACTGATCTTCAGCAGTTGCCAAGGGATCTTGTGTCACATTTTTATTCTCTAACCTGGCCTGTGTTTGGGGGGAAAAAAAAAAAAAGTCAAAGATGCTGGATTGCTACATAGTCATTGCCTTCTCTTGCTCTGAGAAGAGGTTAAACATGAATATGCAGAGCACGAGCGTATCAATTCACGCCAACAAAAGTGAGTTCTCTGCTGCTTTAGATTTGCTTCTGGTTATGGCTGTGTTAATGGCTTTGCTTAGGTGTAGTACACTCATACTGAGCTGAAAACAGCATAAGCAAAGGAGAAGAAATGATTAGAAGTCGATTGTCTTCTGATTCTGACCTTGCCACAAGATTTTCTATGACCAAGGACAATTTGCTTCCTTTGTAAAATCTGCTTAGGATTTCTGATCCCTAAAGGAGTTAGAAAGCTTTTTGTCAGTCATTTGAGAAGGCTGGGACACCCTTGGCGGGTTTGTATTATAGTGTGAAGCATAATAAGGAGTAGCTGTAATGAAGGGAGTGCAAGGCAGGCATCCAGCTAAGCTTCTAAAAACAGCCTGCAAGTTTTCTAGGGGTCATTACAGTGTAAAAGATGGATCTTCAGTTTGACAAGGGGAAGGTTGGTATTTGTAAGGAGCATCTCTAAATGGACTTGCAGCTGCTGATGTTACAGTGGAAGGTCTGCTGAAGGACTTGTGTTGGTGGGTACAGTAGATTTCCAGACTAGTTTAAACATATGGTTTATTAACCAAATTGCTTATGGAAGAATATTTAGCCATTGTCCAGATTAACATCTTACAGTAAGTCTATTAAGCCACAGTCTCCAGGAGGAAGCTGCAGTGTGGAAAATATTAGGAAGCTCTTACTGTGAGCAGCTCACAAACTAATTGTAGTGAGTTGTCTGTCCTCTCACTGTTTGTGTTTGGACAGCATTTAACGCAGTGGGGCTTTCATCCTGTTTAGGTCTTGCAGTCACTGCTGGGGTAAATGTCTTCTCCCAGCCCGCATTGTTCTCTGAAGACTTTCTGACATGTCAATATTTTTCTAATAACATAATGTCTGGGACTTCAGGCATTACTTCAGGTGTTGTCATGACCAAGCAGTGTGGAGATAGTTTCTTGTCTGCTCTGTCTTGCTTTGCTTTCACAACTGGGCATTATCACATTACTCTGTGAAGAAAACAAACACCTAATTTGGAGATCAGCTCCATAAAACCTGGCAGCAAACCTCCCTTCTTGGTCCTTCTCCCACAAAACATAGGAATAATTATGTAAGCATTTTCTCCCTCCATTTTTCAAGTTTGAATTCTGTTTACTTGCTGTCTTTGGAATGGAATTATTCTGTATTTTAGTTTTGTGCAGTTGTGACAACGTGTTTGTTAACGTGGTATTGAAAACAGCTTGGTAGCTAGCTGATGGTGGTCTGTTGCAGTCTGTAGGGTTATAGCTAAGGACACAATGATATGGGCCTTCCTTGTTGGTCGTTACACAAGCCATGTATCAAAAGAGAAGGGTGGTCTTTAAGGGACTGGGTTATGTTTCACTTATTATCATCACAGCACTTTACTTGGAAGAGATGATCTTGTGTAGTTCACTTTGATTGTTCCTAGCTGGGGCAGGTAAGCAGAGCTTTTAATATTTCTCATTCCATTGGCGTGATGGTCTTTTTTTAATTGTCCTTGAGGTTACAAAAGGCATCCCTCTGAAATGCACTCAGTCTTCATGTTGTAATTATTAATAATAATAAACATTAAAAAATCCTTTCTTTTAAATATGGTTTCGTACAGGTACAGCTTGTTGGTTTGGATGAAGAGAGTTCAGAGTTCATATGCAGGAACACCTTTGATCACCCTTACCCCACCACGAAGCTCATGTGGATCCCAGACACCAAGGGAGTGTATCCAGACCTGCTGGCAACCAGTGGTGACTATCTGCGTGTGTGGAGAGTGAGTAAATTCTGTTCTGTGATTCTGAGTTCCCCTTGGGAAGACAAACTATGATATGAACTCATTTTCACTCAAGACCAGATTTTTCACTGTTCTTTCAAAGATGTTTTGCACTTGCTGCGGTGTGAGGGTTAAGGCATAAAATGAAGCCAGAGCACCTGATAACTTACTGTTGTTTTTTTTTTAACAGCAGTAATAATGTTATGAAATATGAAAGCTGTAGGAGCAGCAGATGTATGATGACAGCTGCTGTTTGAATCACCTAAGTGAAGATAGAGGTGGCGATTGTGTTTTCCAGAGTTTTAAGTTGTAAAGCTGAGAGGATAGAAACCTGGGATTAATACCTTGCGTGTTAGGATTAATACCTCACGTGTTGGAAGTGCAAGTGGAACCAGTCATGTGGTGTTGCTATTTCAGTCAGTTGCTTTGCTTTTTCTGTAGGTGGGTGAAACAGAGACGCGGCTGGAGTGCTTGCTGAACAATAACAAGAACTCTGACTTCTGTGCTCCACTAACATCGTTTGATTGGAATGAAGTGGATCCTTACCTCCTCGGTAAGACTGGCAAAATGAATGAAGTCTGGTGAAATCCCAGTGTGATTGTTTTTTTGGCTTTAACTCGAGGCTTAAGGGATGGAGAAGTTCATCCCAGAGCTGCATCTTCCACACAGATTGAAGTAGACATAAGCTATTTACACTCTGTACCTGTGTGAAAGACCATGTCTGCTGCTAAAAGGTTTGGGTCATTTGAATGTGTGACAGACTGCTTGACATTCTTGTTCTTAAATGTACGCTGTTCCTGTAGCTGTTTTGGTCTGTAGATGTCAGAAACTATTACTACTTAGTGTGTTAGTGTAATTTGTGAGAGTTGTGCTGATCTGCTAATATTTTGCTAAGAGAAGTGCTTTTGTTTCAGGTACTTCTAGCATTGATACAACCTGCACTATTTGGGGTCTGGAGACAGGACAGGTTCTGGGAAGAGTAAATCTGGTCTCTGGCCATGTCAAGACACAGCTTATTGCACATGACAAAGAGGTGATGGCTATTTTTGGTTGTTTACATTGCTTTTTTTTTTTCCTCAAACCATAAAGGAACAGAGCTTTTGTTTTCCCCTTTTTTCTTAAGAAATCCAATCTTTCAAAAATCTGATGGTCCTAAATTAAGATTTATGAGTTTTACATCTATTAATTATAGGTAAGATACAGTCGACTGTATTACAAACTAATTAAAGCTGTTCTGTCAGCTAACAGAACTACTCTGCTTACTCATCATAGAATCTGGACTTGAATGTGTTTGTTTTAGAAGATTGTGCTACAGAATATTTTAGAAAAATGAGATAAAACATCAGAATGGAGTTGTAATGAACTGTGTATCAAAGGCAGTAAACAGCTTACAGATTCTTTTATGTTAAAATGAAATCTGAATTCCAGAAAGTAAATATGTTCTGTTTCAGTGAATAATCCTGTAGTGACATAACTTGTTTTCTCCCCTCCCTTTGGCAAATACAGTAACTTAAGAACATGCTTAGGAAACTCAAGCATCTGATGAGAAGTGTTACTACTATTTCTGCTGTCTATGTGGAAAATCCATTTAGCTGTGAATTAGGAGGCAGTGTGCTCACTAAAACTGAGGTTGTGTTTCTCTCTGTTTCGGTGTTGAGCAGGTGTATGACATTGCCTTCAGCCGTGCAGGTGGTGGGAGGGATATGTTCGCTTCGGTTGGCGCAGATGGCTCAGTGAGGATGTTTGATCTTCGTCATCTGGAACACAGCACCATAATTTACGAAGACCCACAGCACCATCCGTTGCTGCGTCTCTGCTGGAATAAGCAGGATCCCAACTATCTTGCCACAATGGCCATGGATGGCATGGAGGTAAGGCACTAGTTCCTCTGCAGAAGGAGCAAGGCGATTTGGGGGAGGTGGATTGGTCATTAATACTTCTTGAAATGAGGCTGCAGTATCAGTATGTGGAATATGATAAGGGCCAATTCTTATTGCAGCAATTTCAGTAGGAGCTAGAAGTAAGTTTGGCATTATAAACATGAAGGTCTCTGTGCCCCTTATGTATTTCAGCCAATTTTTGAGGGTTTTGTGAGCCAGCTGGGCAGCAGCTTTCACATAAAATCATAAGTGCGGGCATTTTAGTCACCTTATTCTTTCTCAGCTCCGTACACAAGGCAGTGTACCTTAGATTTTTTTTACCTGTACTGCTTCAGGGAAGCATGAGTCATTTTCTTCATAACTCACAAGCCTCCTATGTGAAGTCTGACTACTTGCACACAACATGCTGACCAGCTAGAAACTATTCTTTGAGAACAGTGTGTGCTTGCCAAATGCATCCTTTCAGAAGGTATTTAAAGCCATAGTTCAGAACTTCTAGTTTTCTGGAGGGGATGGGGAGGTGGAAATACAGTTTATTAACTTAGATTTTTGTTTCTGAAGGTTGTGATTCTGGATGTCAGAGTTCCCTGCACTCCCGTTGCCAGGTTAAACAACCACAGAGCATGTGTAAATGGAATTGCTTGGGCACCTCATTCTTCTTGCCACATTTGCACAGCAGGTAAGTGTGGAAAGAAATTCGGATCAATCTCTTACTGTCTCTGCTGGTGAATCGCTGTGAGTCTTTCATTACACTTGCATTATCCTCTCTTCAAAAAAATTAATGCAGTTCTATCCTGCCTTTTTGCTAACGATTGTTTGCAGTTTACAAGAACTTTGATATTGCCTGTCCTAACATTTTTATGGATATAGACGCCTATTAGGGTTTATTGGTGAAGGTAGTGAACCTAGTGCTCTAATTGTGCATCTCCTTTGGTTAAGCTATTTTATTTCAGTGCTGCATAACTTTTCAGTTTAGTTCTTAAATGTTTTCACTTTGACTTCCACAGATTGTTTTTTTAACTTTGTCCTCAATGACATAATTATCCGAACATGTGTACAAGTTTTTTCTTGGAGAACAATTCTATCAGAGTATCTGTCTCAATTTCTTATCTAAACTACAAGAGCTATATTGAAGCTAGCTTCTTTTACTGCACCCCTTTTTAGTAGCCATGTATGGACTTCTTGTTATACGTTGAGCCTCCTTAGGATTTTGTTTTCTTTTGTAGCGGATGACCATCAGGCTCTCATCTGGGACATCCAGCAAATGCCTCGTGCCATTGAGGACCCTATCTTGGCCTATACAGCAGAGGGAGAAATCAACAATGTACAGTGGGCATCGACTCAGCCAGACTGGATAGCTATCTGCTACAACAACTGCCTGGAAATTTTGAGAGTGTAACACTACTGCTTCATGCCTAATTGAGGCAGGGCTGTATTATTTCCCCACCCCTCTAAAGTAAGAACAACACAAGTCAAGTGGCCAGTATCTGTTGTTGCTTTGCATCTACTGTTCCAAGAAACTGTTACAAGAATCAATGGCAGGTGTCTCCTGTCTCTCCAAGACTTTAAAATGCAGAGACATGCTGAGCCTCTTGGACCTTTTGGGTTCTGGTTTTCTTTTTGTTTTTCCTCAGTTAAAGTTCTGTATATTTGTTTGTTGACTGTGTTAATAAGCTTGCAGGCTTTAAGTTGCTGCATATGTCCAAGTGTTTGTCAGCTAGTCGGGGCGGCACATCTAGCTAGTTTAATAGATGCAAGTGCAAAACAAGGTGGGGGAAAAAGATGATAATATCAACAGCCACCTTGGCAGGAATCTTTATCATTCCTGTTGTTGCTGCCTCTAAACTGTTTAAACATTTGTATGTTTTTTATATATTGAGCTAACTTTCTATTGAGTAAGGCTTTTCTCCCGAATTCTTACTTTTGATATGTGATCCACTTCCATATACCCAAAGCAGGATATCTTTGTTGATACAAATCACAATAACACTGCAGGCTCCCTGGCAGTAGAGGCCTGCCAGAACTAACTGTTGCCTTGGCTCTCAATACCTGGTTACCTGGTGCTGTGAAGTACAAGTTCTTGTTGCACAATTTCTTTACACTTTTCTGATGCTAGAGGCAGTTGCTACTATGGTAGGCCTTATTTTTAAATTATAACTGAATTTACTGTGTGTCTCCTGCAGTTGTGTTAGCCAACAGAACGGTAATGGGTTTCAGACAGAAGGTACTTGCATGACTTGAGCTCCCTCTGAGGGAACTGACTTCAGAAAAAAAATGTTCTTTGTAATGGACTCTGGATTTGACGTTTCCAATGAAATGATTTCCCCTTAGGGGGCTTACTATCTGAACCAAAATAAAATGGTTTCACACTTTGCAGCTTGCTTGATTGGCAAATAATACGAGCAAGAACTTGTGGTTAACCTGTACCATGGAGCTTCTTTGCATTTGTTCTGTGTTCCTGGGAGTTCTTGAAAGGAGAATGCTTTTTTCCTAAATGTACTTGCTTTGTACTGTCAGGTCTTGTTGAGTGAGTGAGATGAGTTGGAAGAACTCGTCCACTGTCCAAATGAAAGCTGTTTCTCTCAAAGAAATAATTCCCTAATGTAATGAACAGAAGACAGATATCGAATGAAAGAAACAGTGCCACAGAGGCTGTGGTTTGGTACTTGTCATGCTTGTGTCTATTTGAGATGCATCCAAGGGCATCTGTTTCTGTTTTGAATAGTGGAATGCTCTGCAGTAATACGTTGCAATCAAAGCTGAGTGGATTAGACAAGATAAAAATCTTTAGTGAGGTCTTAATATAACACAGCTATTCAGATAAAAGCTCCACAGTACTCTTCTTCCAATGAAGGCATGACAACTCTCGCTGGTCTGTGAGTGTATACCAGCTGAGTTTTGATGGGAATGTCAGAAACGATCAGCGTTGTCTTTCCACCTGATGTATATTCACCTACAACTGCAGGCAGCATTAAAAATAGGGCACAGCTCATGTGGGAAAGACAAGTTGGGAGAAGTGATTGCAGGGAAACAGCAAAGCTGATGCAGAAAGCACTGGCCAATACAGAATGGACTCTGGAAAGTTATGTCATTCTGGATGAATTATTATTCTTGCACAGATAACTTCTTGACGTAGAGCTTAGAAAAGCACTGCCTTGTGAATTAGTTTGCAGTTCAGTAGAGGCAGCGTTTCTGCATCACCTCTTCTAATATCAGAGCCAAGAACTTTTCATGGTTTAAGCTCATGTTTTGTCAGTGGCATTCTGTGTTCAGCTGTGGGATTTTTGACAGCAGGCTTCTCTTGGCGATCAGGTTTTCATACTAGCTGTGTCTTCCAGAGATAAACTGATCTAGATGTCAGAGCAGCATTAGCCAAATGGCTTGGTGATAACTTTACAGTAGCACTTCATCTTAAATTGGAAAATACTTGAGCAGAATTAAGTGAAAATTAGGGTTTTCTTAGCAGCCACATATAATTACGTTCAAAGCTTTAGAAACTCATAAAAATACATCCGCTGACTTTATCATGCACTGTTTAATTACAAACAGTGGGCGTAATGTCCTGTGTCACTGAGGGAATTTAACTTCGGTTTGGAGTGCAAGCTGAGTTGTTATAGACAAAATTTCATTTGATTTGTGGACTGGGGGATGATGGGAACCACTAGAAGTCCTCTTCATGTTTCAGAGTCTCACCCTCGTATAGGTGGCATTATTTAAAAGTGAAAAAGATGAACGTGCCTGCTGCTTGGCAGCAGATTTGTTTTAAACAACTGTAGAATCCTTCTTTAAAAAAAGATATAAGCTAATTTAGTTGAAAGTAAAGTGGCTAAAAGATTCTATAGGCTATAATAAATGGCAAACAGAGTCTGTTCCTCCAGGAATTGAATCTCTGTTGTGTTGTGATGGCAAAAAAAAAAAAAAAAAAATGTATGCATGGAGGGGCTAGTCATGAAATAACCTGCCATGAGCCCAGCGAGTGTCAGTCCCTCCATTCATAAAACCAATTGAAGTTCACTCGTGGAATTGAGTTCTCGTTCCAAACTACTCAAAGGCAAGTGAAGGAATTTTGTGGACTCCAGTGGATTCTAAATAAAGCACGCATCCTGTTTGTCGAGCTGCCTCTTAGATCTGTAACACGTTGCTTTGGGCATAATCTGTTGTCATTCCTTGTATGAAATTACATTTGAAATCACTAGAGGCTGTTTTGGAACAGGGAAATGCTACTTAAAATAGCTGCTTTTCAGAGATGTCGCTTGAAAGGTTAATGACTGAAAAGATACGAAAATCCTCATGGGTGAGATGTTCTCTAGTGGAAATGGCACTTCCATATAGAGAGGAAGTGAGAGACTTGGATGCCCTTCTGCCAGCACCTGCTGACACAGTGGCAGCAAGCTGACTGCGCGCTGGTTCCAGTTTATTTGCAAGATAAAATAAAAACCTTGAGACTTGTCACTGTAGCCTGTGAATCAGAAAATACAGTTTAGCTCATTTTATTGGTTTAGCATTCTGTTCTGTTATGTAGGAAACCTCCATAAGCATTACTTTCTTTTTTTTTTTTTTTCCCCAAAGTTCACTGATTAAAATACTTCAGTGTTTGATCTTTTATTATTTTGTGCTCACTGGAGGATGCAGAGCAACTGCTCCCAACTGCCTCATATCCCCTGAGCACGAAGTAACGTGTCAGTGAGGTTAGAAAAACAGAGATTTGCTGTTGTTGGTACAGGCATGGTTTTGATACTTGTACAGAAATGTCACTTTTCTCTGACTTCCGTAGCTGTGCAGTGCTCCGTTTGACTGATTCCAGATATGCTATTGTCTGGTTGTTGTGTTCTGCTGAAACCAAGCTTTCCATAGATGTGCGGGCAGCTGGCTCTCAGCCAGGGCATCTCAATCATACCTCATTAGCGAGGCTGAAAACCTACAGAAAACAAGATGGGTGTTGAATTAGCGCGTAGTGTGCTAAACTCTTAATTGTCAAAATGGCCTATGGTCAGTTGCACCTACCGGACTTGTACTTCTGTGTGCAGGGATTTAAAAGGCAAGGATTTGAGTGCTTTGACAATCTATTTAGAAAGGAAGCGGCGGTTTCAAAGAGTGATATGAAAGGAGACTGTTAAGACAAGTTGTTCCTTACGGAACCTTGAAATGTACTTAAAAGGGGAGGCATTGCCTCTCATAAGTCAAAGTTAATGATCCTTTCAAAACTTAGCTCTAATTACTCTCCTGAATGTTCTGGATAATAGTAAAAAAGATCTATTTTTTGCCTGGTGTCGCAGTGAGGAAAGCTGCATCAGTCTCAACTATAGATCATTGCCTTCCAGGGTCTAGGTGAGGGGAGGAGTCCCAATATTTTGGAATTCACAGATGCTCTTGTGCTTGTTTTAAATGTAAATTACAAAGCTGAGTGTGTCTGTTTTGTTCTCTTGCAGATGGCACTTTAACAAGTATATTTTTGGTAAGATTAGGAGGAGAGTCATCTTTTCCTCAGTCTTTTTATGGTAGCAGTTTGTGTTTTGTATAAAATATTAAATACAACAGTCACTGCAATCCTGAACTGGCTGTGGTTGTCAGTATCTAGTGGACCCTTGTCTGTTTCTACTAAACACCAAAACAATGAGCACTTGACTATACTCTTAACGTTAAACTGAAGTAGTTAGAGAGTGGCACAACCTTACAAGGTCAGCTTGTAATTCAGTGCTGCTTGTCTCCCTTTTGCTTTGCTTAGGAACTTGGCCGTGTCTGGAAATCTTCCTTGAGTTTGAAGATGATGGCAGTAGTGCCAGATTAGTTGCGGACAGATGCAATTGTATTCTTCAGATAACGTTTTGATGATAGAACGATTGCTGCTGATGGTAAATTGACACAATCTAGAATCTTGAGCCCGTTGGTTCCCTGTGTTTAACGGTGTTCCGTTTCAGGACATCCTTAGAAGGATCAGTGACGACAGGGTCAGCTATCGGCTGAGTACGTTGCATCAAAATACTGAAATGGTTTGTCTTCCCATTGCTGCTGGGCAAAATGGTCCACACTGTGTTATCCATTCTGTTAGCACAGGTTATCTCTGGTACGTGCCGACTGCTTTCTGCTTTCAGACCAATATTCCAGCAGGACTGTACTTATTGTACAGTGGACATTCCAAATGAGGTTTTCAAAACCTGTTCTGGAATGGGCAAGGTACTGTTGGTTTGATCCCTGTTCCTCTTTTGCAGAGGTTTATTTGTATGTGGCACTTAAAGAGCACTTTCTCATGCTTAGAGAGGCAGCTGTATTGTCCTCTGCTTACCTGAGAAGAGTCAAAGTGTTGTATTGTTGAGGTATATTGAGAGTGTAGTGTGCCCCTGACTCTTCTTCTTTCAGGAAGAGATCTCCAGAACTTCTCATCATCACCATTCACCAGCACTAGAGAGCAGGAATAAATAGGAACGCACGTAAACACCAGTGACAAATGCTCACCCAGCAGTTCATGGCAGACTCCAGAGACAAAGGCATTTGTGAAGCTTGCTCACTGCTGTCTAGTTTCAGAAGGCAACTTTGCCAAGCATCTCGGTGGCCTTTTGTGCAGCCTTTGATACTCAGCATCAAGCTAGAATCTTCATACTCAGAATTTTAAAAAAGCAGAGAAATCGATATGGCTTCCATCGAGTTCATCCTTCTTCAGGAAATAACAAAGGTTATTTCCTGACAACTATTGCTGCCTAGGGTGGCTGTTAGCCCATGGTGCAGCTCTCACCAACAGCCACAAGTCAGCATCCCTTGGAGTTTGCTTTCCTGGTAGTACAGCTTGGGGCTCTCAGGTCTCCCTTAGAGGTAATGGTTGGGTCTGTCACAACTGAACAAAGGCAGAAATGTGAGAACCAGAGAATAAGAGAGTCATAGTGCAGCTGTGAGGCAGTGCGTTGCTTTTTTTGACAACCTGATGAACATGAATTACGAAATTGACTATTTAAAAATAACCTTGTTTTGTTTTGTTTTGTTTTAAACTTGAGTTGCTAGCAGTGTACAATGTAATTTAAATCTGTTGCGCCGAAGCATTTTTGTTACCAATAGTCAGTAGGAGATGTTTACTTTTGTGTGTTTTTTCCCTTCTGCTCTTTCCATTCACAGTCTCGTTGTGGTAATTTCCTGAAGGTGTAATCTTTGTAGCATGATTGTACAAACGTTCATATGAAATCCCTGACTTCTTGTCCTCACTAAAATATGCTAAAGCAATAGTAGTTTTACTTCTGTCCTTCTTTTCTCCCCTTCCACGTTGAGATTTGCAACTTTACTCCTGTACTGTCCTAGAGGAATCCTAGTATCCTGCTATCCAGCACACGTATGTTGTTGACATGGATAACTGCAGTGTCTCTACTCCTTTATTTTTATGGAGGAAATACAAAAGGTTTTGTTACAATGGATTTTAACACCTGAGTCATGGAACCATGTTGTTGAAACTCTGTAAATTTTAGGGCAATTTTCTGAAATCGCTTGAAAGTGGAATGTTGCACCCTTTTATGCTATTTCCTGCTTCCTATGTAGTTTTATTCAGATTTTTTAACCTTCTTTCTAAGTTTCAGCCTCCTGTGTATTAGGTACAGTATTTTCTGCCTTTCATACTTTGTAATAAAAATGGAACATTTGTAGATTGACTGCAGTTCACTGTGTGGTGAGTTAAAACTGGTCCCCGTGGGGCAAGCAGGGAAGTACTTCTCGCAGGAGACATGAAGGCTCTTTCAAAGGTAGGGAGGACTGCTTTATCTTGTCTCTGCTTTACAAAACTGGTTCAATTTTGTATAACTCTTCCTCCTAATACCCAAACCATCTTGCTTATTCAAGCTACTCCCAAGTTGCAGGTTACTCCAAATCATTATATTGTTCGGATGCAGGTCACAAAAGAGCTTGAAGAGAATGGCTAATAATAAAAGTATGCCCACATTTACTTTCTAAAACCAAATTACCACATGTTCCCCTTATGCTAGTGCTGCCTGTAGTTCTGTTTGCTAACTTCCTTGTATAGTATTTCTCCCCTACAGAAGAAGAATGATAATTATCTGTCCTCATGTTTTTTTTTTTTTATTTTTAAGATGATTGGAAGAGGGATTTTCTAATACAAATAATTGGTCTCTGAGGCTTTCTGAAAATGGGCAAATTAAAGACAAAGCAATTAGGCTCTTTAGCTTCTGCGTCTCCTGTGTGCAGATGACCTCTGTTAAAGGGTGTTTTCTTTACAGGCTTTGTCACTGTTGTCAGTGCTAGGACTGGGATCTAGAAGGGGAGTAGTGTAGCAGAACGTGAAAATCTGTCCTACCTTTGAGTTCGGTGAGCAGGACCAGTGGCTTCAGTAAGTATTTAGATTAGTTCAACTAAACTGTTGTCTGACATCTAGTGTACTTTCAGATTCTTCACTAATTCTTTGTGTACTGGCTTTGAAACAAAAGCTTTTTAAGCATCATGACCACAATGGAAAGAGTTGCCTGCAAAGATGCTGCACTGTTTTTTAAGCTATATATGGACTTTGTTCGACTAATCCATATTTGGATAAGATGCTTTCCTTCTACGAATTGTTTGTCTTTACCCTAGAAATGTGTTTACAAAATCCTAGATCTGTTTCATGGAGAATTCTGAAGCACAAATCCAAAGAAATTTTCTCATCTTTCACTCCAGTGGAGGAAAGCAAAGAAGTTAAATTGCTGGATGCCAAATTCCAGCGACTGTTTTCAATATTGATATGCACTGCATCAGCTTCCTGTTCGAGGGGACATGTTCTCTTCACTGGAGATGTAAATCACAGCGTGCATTCAAATAGCATCACATTTGCATCTGCTTGAAGTCAGTTTTGAGTTCGTGCAGAAATCTCAAGCAGCAGATATTTGATGCCACAGCTCAAAGATGCTAAGCAATAACTGTTGTATTTTTAGTGACTTTAAGCTGACAAAAAATCTCCGTCTCTGGGAGTAACTAAGCAGAAAAGCAGTATGCATTGTAATGCCAAATCGCTCTTTGTTTTTTGTTTTGTTTTTTTAACTTTGCTTAAAGTTTAATTTAAATCTGTCCTTTTCGTTCAGCGTAAATGTTTGAAGTTTCTCCTTATCCAGCATGGGACTATGGAAAATGCAACAAAAATACTATCAGTGACTGCAGGGCATCCTCCAACAGAGGGAACTCAACCTGTCTTTCTCATTTTGTGATGATCTACCTACCGTGTTGTTGTTGTTGTCACTGATTTGCCATCTTTTCCCTTCATTAGGACCAATAGGTTGCTACCGGGTGTCAGTTGGCTTGGATGTGGAGGCAAACTCAGCAGTAACCACTCAAACCCACCTGTTCCTATAGGCACTGTCTATTCAGCAATAAAGACTGGAGTCTATAAAATGCAGCTGGAAGCAAGCAGTTTGGGTCCTAATGAAGTCCTGTGGGAAAGACTACTGACAACTTCTGCAAATTGGACATATTGGTGCAAAAAATTCAGGAGCTGGTAGATGATGAGAGAAACAAACTGCTTGTCAGCGTGGCAAAATAAGTGTCATTAAGTCCTGTGGAGGAGTATGTGTAGAAAAAGGAATAGCAAGAGGTTCTCTACTCTTTTCTGCCCTAAGGAACAACTGACATCTGGCATGGCTGGCTGACTTGCTGTGTGACCCCGAAAAAGGTACATCTCTTGACAGCTCTAAGTGAAAAGCCCTTAGTTAATCAGTGATCAGTAAGTGGCTTGAAAATACTTGAAAATTAAAGATGACCTCAACAGTAACAGAATAGTTATAATACAGTGTGATTACAACAAGATTGTGCTTTAATCTTGTGCATTTTTTTGTGCTGCTCCATATGTGGTTCAGATTGCCAGCTCCGAAGCAAGACACAACCTAAAAGCATGTCATATTTCTAACATCCTTCCTCTTCAGTTTTGCTCGCTCTGCAAGGAAGAGAATGTCTCCTATTTTTTAACGAGACAGCTTCAGAGCCCCCTCTGCTGGAGTGCTGGCAGCAGGCAGACAGACGTAGCTCGGCCAGCAGAGCAGGACAGGTACGAGCTGCTCTTCTGGGACTGGGGAAGGGAACCACTGGGTATGGTTTTTAAGAAAGAGTTTCACGTAGATGTGCTCGGCTGGAGGTGACACTTAGCCAGCTTGCGTTGTGTCTCCCTGTCCAGAAGTTGCGTTATGATGTCAGTTCTGTTGTTTTCCATTAGTACCACAGTCAGGATTTTCAGAGAGCTGCAAAACACCCAAGAGAGCATTAACAAAATGAGAACTGCCTGAAACCAGTGAGATGATTCTTCAGAAGAGAGGGCCAAATGCTTTCCTGCATCATCTGACCATTTATGAAGGTTCCTTCTCTTCCCCCTCCACCAATTTATTCCCTTGCACAGCTCTCTGGCTGTGGAGATGTGCAATAAGGAAGTTTTGGCATGAGACAGCGCTCAGCCTGGAGACTGCTAAGCTCCCCAGGAAGGATGTGTGTACCTAAACAAGAAGGGGAACAGGAAGGAAAGAAGAAATAGTACATCTGATAGCGAGGAGAAGAGGCTTTTTGAGTCAGACAGGTACGCTTCAGAGAACGGAAGTGCTACCAGAATAGAAAATGTGATGGCACAGTGATTAAGAGCCTGGGAAAAGATGCCAGGAGCTAAATCCCTAAGGCCTACTCCAGTCTTCCTGTGTAACTTTTAACAAGTCGCTGGCTCTCTGCAGTGATCTTTAATCCCGAAAATAGGGATTACATTTCCTTTTCTTGCTTCGTGCAGTGTGTGACAGCATCAATTAGGCCTCCGTAAAATTCCTTTAAAACAAATGAGTTAACTATAAACATAGTTGCCCCTGGAGAGTCTGGGTGAACACCCATGCTGATGATGGTACATAAAATACCTCCAATCAATCTGAATACATTTACGATGAATTCTGTATGTTTTGTTGTTTACAGAAATGAAGCCTCTCTTCTGGAAAACACCAGCTCTAAAAGGATGTGGGCAATCTAGGTGGAAAACCACAGAATATCAGTTTGTACTGTAGTGTTACTGTAAAATAACCTCATTCTTTTGCTCAAAATTGGCATAGCGTTGAGTGTAAAAGTGAAATTTTTTTTTTTCTCCTGAAGACCTATAAAACAGGGGCATCTGCTAAATTTTCATGATAGAACTGTGGCTGCAGTTCAGAAAAGGTATGGCAGCTTGTCTAGAAAAAAATGTGAGGAGGGAAGTCTGCAGTGCTCCCCCTCGAGAAGTCTAATGGCACTTGCATATAGACAGTTATGCTAATGTCTCTAAAAAGAGAAGTGCAAAGCAGCAGTTATTGCCTGCTGATGTGTAGCTAGGTAGGTGTGTGAAGTAATAAACAATTAAGGACAAATCCATTTTCAAGGGAAGAAAAAAGCTGCTGTGAAATCCAGGCTTTCTGGGCAACTGGAGGTGGAAGGAGCATCTTTTACTGAGGTCTCCTGGCTCATTGGCACGAGCAGGAGCTAGCAAGTCTGGTATCTCTTCAAGTAAATCAGCTTTCTACATGAAGGGCTTGCAGTGGGTTTTATGTAGCAGGACTTCAGCTGAGCACTTCAGCTGAAGTCAAACAATAACATTGAAGGGTAAAGTGGCTATAGTGTGTTTTGACATCAGAGCTGATGCTCTAGGGAATTAATAATGTGTTTCTGCAGCTCTAGTCTCACAATTAATCATTAAATCCTTTCTATCATGACCTTGGCACAAAAAACAAGTATGATAATTAAGTTTGGTGATGAACAAAAGTGGGAAGCTTCAGTAATACTAGGGAACTAGAATATCTTAAAGAATTGATGGCTTTGAAGAGTGAGAAATGGGAGACATGTAGCAGCAGAAGCTGTGAATGCAGAGGAGAAGAGAAATTACTGAAAGGAAAAGGTATTTGGAAGTTGGTGAGGAAAGGAAGCTTGGATTTACTAGTTGTTGAAGGGCAGCAATGAGCCACTGTGAATCTGTGAAAATGCATTTAGAAAAAATTAGTCTAATGGCAATGATGGTGCTGTCATATAAGAGAGAAGAACTAAAATTAGGATAGAGGCCGAAAAAGGGCTACCAGGAAGACACCACAGAGGCTGTATTATTAGATGAGTTAAAATGGCTTACTCATCTATTAAAATGGAACCTGAAAGGGGAAATGATTATCATCTTGATGTATTTGGAGAGAAAACACCAGGGGAGAGGAAAGGATAATTTAAGTGAAAGGATAGCCTTAGCATGAAAACAAATGGCTATAAGCTGGGTGTGAATAGACAGCAAAACTAGAAAGATCTTTCTAATTTTGGAGCGATACAAGAGATACTAAAAAGAAGGCAGGATTAGGCTGTTTTTCAGATGGGAATTTCCAGGTGGGATGTGTGGAAGCCCTCAAGTCTAAAAACCAAAAGCAGGGCTGAGGCGATTGGCTTTTTGTACAGCTTCTGGCTCTTGACAGGTCAGATCTGTTGATCTAAGCATTCCTTTGCAGATGGATTTGTCTGTCTGGTATGACATAGCAAGATCTTTTCATTACCCCAAATAGGTTTTTAACAAGAATGCAATGATAAGAGATAATGTCATCACGATTTGGTGATACCCTGAATTCCTCCTGGTCAGTGGGGTTCACGTTCCTGCACTTGTCCCCACTTTTGAGAAATTTTCCTTTCCAGTTCAGTTTTCTTTCCTGTGCTTTCCACTTGATGCAACCTCACTGACATTGCCGTGTTGCTTGTGAGCAAAAACATTTAGCTAACAACGCGCTTGCTGCTAGATGTCTGCCAGATTGAAAAGCAGCTGCTGAAGCCATCTGCTCGAGGTGGGTTTCCCAGCAGCAGGGTGGCCGTCGTCGCATCAGGGAAGGAGAGCTGGACTTGCTCTTAGAAAAACAAAACCCCTCCACTGTGCCTTGTGCAGGAGGAAAAAAAAAAACAACCACTGTCAAAATACATCCCCCAGGTGGAATGGAAGCAAAAGGAAGGGCAGAGCAGCTGAAGTCTGGACATTGTTTTTAGGAGATGAGTTGATTTATGAAGTTCGAGGTAGAGTTACTAGGTTTGACTGGACAGTAACACTACTTCTTTGCCCTAAAATGTGTGAAAAATCTGTTGCATTGCATGTTTGTTTTGTTTTTAGCAGGAATGTGTTCTGCTTTATGGACTGTCTGCTCCAGGGGAGGTGACAGCTGCGAATGCTAAAACTGGGAGGAAAAACATAATAGGCAGCAGGAGTCCATCAGCAGGTGAATGAATGAGGCAGGTGAGCAGTTCCACTTCGAACAACACAACCACTTTCTCATTAATATAAACCCCTAAAAGAAAGGGAGGGCATAGTGAGCTCCAGCCTAGTGCTCCCAAAGCTCACTGCAAAGGGTTAAACGTGTGTGAATTTACTTTCATATTGAGTAACTCTAACAAAGGCACTGCCTGATGACAGCACCTAGCAGCGCTGTGGTTGTGGAAAGTATGAAGCAGTGCTTTGGAAGACTTAAAAAAATGACAGCATTGTTTATTCTGTTCCTTGGACGTGTGTTGTCCCTTGGTGCAGCCTGAAGGGAGCTGTGCCGGGATGCTGATGGTAAAGGGGCCTTTCTTTAGAACAGCCATGGGAAGATGGCATCTCTTCCCACGGAGCCCCCGTGTGCTGTCTGGGGCAGCTGTCTAATGCCTTCTCTGTTGAGCCATGATTTCAGTGTGTTTTGGGCTCCTTTCTGTTCCGGAACTGTGGTTGTTTTTCTGTGTGTGTTGTTTTGGGTTTTTTTTTTGTTTGTTTGTTTTTTGTTTTTATTTTCCCTCCTCCTGTCTGTTTTATAAACGAATTTCTTTTATAAAAAAGGAAAAACCCTACCCCGCGGCCATCGGTGGGGCAGGAGCCCTGAACTGTGTCCCCCCCCCCCCCACCTTAGGGAGCGGAGGGTTCCTGGGGTGGGCGCTAGGACCCGGCGCTGCAGCCCGGCCGGTGGGCGGGGACTCGCCGCCGCCCGTCATTCTGATTGGCAGCCTCCTGTGGGCCGGTCCCCTCCGTTGGCGGGCGAGGAGGCGGGGCCAACCCCTCGAGCAGCACGGCCCCCCGCGATTGGCGGGGCGATTCCCTGAGCGGCGAACCGATTGGCGGGCGGCGCCGTCCGGCGGCGCGGATTGGCCGCGGGCGGCGGGTCGGCCCCCTGTGATTGGCAGGCGGCGGCGGCGGCGGGTGCGCGGCGGCGGCCGCCGAGCGGTTTGTTTTGCTCGCGGCCCGGGCGCTCTGCGGCGGCGGCGGCGGGGAACGACCGGCACCGCCCGAGGGCCGCCCCGCAGCCCCCGCAGCCCCGCCGCCGCCGTGGGAGCCGCAGCGGGGCCGCCGGAAGGAGGCGGCGGCGGCGGCGCGGGCCTGGGAATGTGGCGGCGGCTCTGAGCCCTCCCCCTCGGCCCGGCCGCCATGGAACCGCGGCGGTGACAGCGTTACCTCAGCGCGCCGCCGCCGCCCGCCCGGCGCGGGGCTCGCCGCCCGCCGCTATGGGTAAGAACGGCGGCTGAGCGGGTGCGGGGCCTGGGCCGCCTCCCGGGCTGCGGGGCGGGACGAGGGACCGGGGCGTCGCCTGAGGGAGGGGGCCCGGGGGGGAGGGGGGGGGGGGGGGCACGGCCGGGCAGGCGGCGGCGGCTTCGTGGGGTGTCCACGAATCGTGGATGTTGCTGCTGGGAAGTGCGGGCAGCCGGGCGGGGTGGCCCCAGCGCGGGTTCCGCTGACGGCGGCGGATGGGGGCCCCGGGGGTCGGCGGGGGGGGGGGGGATGGGTTATCTCCGAAAGCGTCCCCGCGGTGGGTCCGAATCGTTTTGGGCGGTGCGCGCTGTGTGTGAAGGGCTGTTTCGGTTTTTTGCTTTGTTGTTGTTGTTGTTGCCCGATTCCCCCCCCCTTTTTTTTTTTTTTTTTGGCTTTACGGTGGTGTCTTTCACGCGTTGGAACCTAAAAGAAATATAAATCCGTTTAGGTTTTATAAATCAGAACTGAGTCCTGCGTTGGCAGGGGAGTTGCTGCTGTTACCTGCGGTGCTTTGTGGGCCGCAGCGCTGACTCTTCCTCCAAGTTTGGTGCCGTGGGACTCCCTCACTGTTCTGTCCTTTCATTTGTACCGTAAACTGCATCGCAAACGTTGCTCACATCGAACACAGACTTGTTTCCTTTGTGCCCTGAGACGATCCCGGCCGCGGGGACACCTGCAAGAAATACGTGACGGAGCTTTGGTTTTGTAAACACAAAAACGGGCAGATCCGTATGCAGGCTCCTCTTCTTTAAAGACAGAAGCACGGCACGGTCCAGGCAGCGTCCCTCCTGCAGGAGCCGACCTGATGCTGCATAACTCCCCGTAGCTGCCGAGGAAGGAGCAGGGCTTCTGTTGGAAGTGCTTTCTCGGGGCTGTTGGATTCCTCTTTGTAAACACGTGAGCACGGGGTGAAGAAGAGCAGTTCCACGGAGCACTGCAGCACAGTGTTGCAACTGCAGTACGCATTGCTTGTGGTAGGAGAGGTCCAGACTCATTAGGCTGTTGTGATCAGACCTTTGAAAGATGGTTGGGTTGCATGACTCTTGAGTTTTCTCCCACCTTGTTTCTCGTGAGGTGCTAACCCTAGCAAGCACTACTGATGAGAGGTCAGTGCTGCAGGTTGCTGGCAGTGGATCTCAGGCTCTTCACAGGAAGGGCTACAGCAGTTATTTCCAAACCTGTGCTTTCCAAAGACAGTTGCTCTGCAGCAATGGGGCACTTGCTTCTAATAGAGAAGTGTGCACCTATGTGGGGAGCAGAGGGCAGAGCAGTGTTCAGGCCCAGAGCAAAGTGCTCCTTGCAGGCCCACTGCCACCAAGGCTCTCCCTGGCCTGCTTTGCTTTCCTGCCTGTGTCACTTCCTTCCCTTGGCTCTCATTGCCCAACACAGCTCTGGTGCAGCGTGGTGACAGCCCCCACTGCCAGGGGGAGGGAGGGGGCTGAGCCCAGGGTCGGTCGGTGCCAGCTGAAATCCACACCTTTTGGGGGGGAATTCCTCAGTGAGGAGAGAAACCTCAAGTATGTATTGCAGGTTCATAGGGATGCTCTCATTTTTCTTCTAAATCTGCAGGCCAGGTCACTTCCTAAAGACAACAGAGCAGAGATTTGTTACCACTAACACTGTCGCAAAACAGTTTCGCTCCGTTGTTGTGAAGGGCTCAGAGCTCAGCTTTTCCAAAAAGCCTGCTTGCAGAGCTTTTAAACAGATTCCCTTTTAAAATACATTCTCATTGTCCCGGGTTCTGCTGGCAGAATGAGCAGGCAGCCCTGCTGTTGTTGGTGGCAGACAGCAAACACGTGTCTGTTTGCTTTTGTCAAACGACTGCAGCGTCGTCCCTTCTATTATCATGCTATATAAAATAGCATCCTGCTTTATAGAGGTTTGCAGACTTCCTGTTTTTACCAGTCTGCAGATGCTTTGAGTTGGGGTTTTTTTTTTTTTAACCCTATTTCTATTTTGTGCCATTGCCAACCTGCTTGGAGCTGGGGAGTAAACCATTCATCGGCTGAAATAAACGCTTTATGCTGATGAAGGGTTTTCTCTGTGAGCAGCAGTTCCCCTTTATCGATGTTATAAAAATCCTTGAGTGTAGTTTTTAAAACATGAAAAGCATTTCCTGGACAACATCTTTCCGCACAAAGCAGAGCTGTGTTTCCCAGACCTACTGGAGACCGAGCAGAACAGGGTCCCTCAGTGAGCTTCCAAAATTGCTTATTTTTCATTTGTAATAGCTTTTGCATTGTGTGATTAATGTGATGCTGCCGCAGATACTTCCTTGAAGCCGATCTATAGAAATCCTCCCTTTTGATGGAAGGAGAGAAGTATTCATGCTTGGCAGTGTTAAGTCCATCGCGGCGTTGTCCTAAATGGAAACATTTCTTCCTTACGCAAATTCAAATCCATGTTTCACGTTGGGTTTTGTGTTAAAAGTTGAGAAATGCTCTATTTGCTGCTGAACCAACATAGGGATGAATTGTTTTGCGTATACTGTTAGATGAGGGAGCTGGTAGACCAGTGTGTGATGAATGAAATCATGTAAGCTCCAAATCCACCTGCTGCTGCCTGGCGTTGTGTGGCTGCGTGCTGTAAAGTCGTAGCAGTAGCATTTCCCTGCAGGTGCAGCCTTTGCCACTCACGTGGGGTTCCAGTGCTTCCCAGGTGCTGCCCTGGAGGGTTTCAAGTCTCAGAGTAGTGTAAATCCACAAGTTAGCCAACAGGTGAGTTCTCTGCACGGCCGAGGTGCAGCCTGCATCAGGAGACAGATAACTGCTCACCTCCGTGTCCTCTCTGCCCATTTCCTCCAGCAAATGGGAGACTTTGAAAATCAGCTGAGGCAAACACAGCCCGGGCTTTGGCACCAAGCACCAGCAGCGTGTGAGTGCATCCTAAATGTTGCTCCTTATTTTGGAGTGAGGTGCCACAGCGATCAGGAGCAGTTTCTCATTCGTAGACGTGTTCTTTGATTGACTTGATCTCGTGTCGTGGGCGCTCAGTTAGAAGCTGTTTTCATAGCTGTTTTGCTTGCCCAAAGGAACCCGGACCATCTGCCAAGGCAAGCTCTCCTTCATCCTCCTGGTAGCTGGCCAAACCCAAACTGTGCTGTAGTGGAAAACTTGCATCCCTGCTCCTCGCAGTGTGCCCTGGGTGCTGGGTGCTCAGCACTTCGCAGCTCCCATCCTTGTCACTCTGTAGCGTGGAGGGACGGCCCCTATTGGCTGCCTCACTCAAAGATTACCCTTAATACCAAACAAGAGGAAAGAATGAGAGCGAGCTGGAGATGCTCCAGCGAGGTAAAAGGTGAAGTGCTCAGATGTAAAGTTGGAAACAATTAAAAAAAAAAAAAAAAAGAGCAAATTGTGCAGCTCGCTACCTGGAATATTGACTTCGTTCACAGCCGTTCTATCACGTTTTCCTCCCACGAGGGGTTACTGAGTGCTGAGATGGATCCTAGCAGTTATTTCCTTTGGCTGATGTGCTCTTCAAAAGCAGCTTCTTGCTTTGGTTGCGTTACTTACACCCCTAGTGTAAGAGACAGTGTAGTTATTGTCCCATCTGGCTTGTCTTGGAAAGCAGCAGTTTGAGGGGGGGGTTGATTTTGGTTTTGTTTTTATTCCCAAGGATCTTTGTTTGCTGTGCTCTGCTTTCTTGCTTTCTTGCTCTCTTTTTTTTTTTTTTTTTTTAGACTTTTATTCTAATTTAATACCTCCTACAGATGGTTGGGGGACTTCTTCCCAATCCCCATCTCCAGCCTGACCTGGCTGACGTTTCTGCTTTGATGACAGCCCATCTTGGAATTTAAATAACCTGCTCAGTTTGGTGTCTTAAGAAATGATGCCGTGCCTTGTTGAAATCCTAATAGTCCTTTTCTCAGTGATGCTGAGAGCAAATGTGGTGAATGCAACGTTTCAGAATGTGGACTCCACAGCTCTGAGGAGCGCTGTGTTGCGTTTGTTGATTCCTCATGCTGTCAGGATCATCAGAACAGTGAATTTGTTTGCTAGTGGTCCCCAGAAGCACCACTGCTGAGTAACCATGGCATTTGGACTTCTCTACGTGGTGAGGTTCCGATGAATGAGCTCGGACACGTTGCTTGGATTGAAAATGCCTCCAGTTGTTGGCCTGGTATCCCTTCAGTGTGTCAAAGCAGTATCAAGCTCTAATGCTGTTGAGAAGGCTGGGTTTAAATTAACTAGAAGAGGTACAGTGCTGTTTTTTTTAGTGGTTAAACAATAGCTCTTGCCTCTGGGGGATGAATAAAGCTGCCTCTCAGGAAGAGTTAAGCAGAGGAGAGCTTGCGTTGCCTTGCAGCACATGCTAAAGTGGAAGTACCTCTGCTCCTCAGTCCTGGGCAGGAATTGCAGAGCACATCAGTGTGGCTTCTGTTCTGGCTGGGACTGGTTTAGGTGTTACCCCCTTACAAACACATCTGTTTTCTTCCTTTTTGCCACTACATGTTGGTAGTGTTCATTCCCTGTGTGCTTCAGCAGCTGTGTACGTCCCGCATCTGTCATCTTCAAGCACTGCAGAATCTCATTTACTGTTCAGACATCATTTAATTCTGAATGCAGTCTTCTGCATGTAACATAAGCTGTCATGAACAAGTGCATAACACGAAATTGAAGGAACAGTTCCTTCAAATGAGCCCCATTCACAGAGAAATGCAGATGCAAGCCAGCCTGCCATTGAGTGTCCAGCAGCTGCTCCCAGGGCACCTCTTTACCCATCCGAATCAGTGTCGTGAATTGTGAATAGATAGGTAGCCTAAAAATATTTCAGTTTGCACATGTCAAACTGATGTGCTTGAGGACCTTGGAGAGGTAGGGGTGTGATCTGTGCCTTTGGTGTTTCACGTCACTTTCAAATATTCCCACCGTCCCCTCAAACTTTGCACCTAAAGCTGCTGGTGAAGTGCAGCCAGGCTTTGGAAAGGGCAGCTTGTCCTCCAGGCCATGCTCGTGTCCTCCAGACCTGATCTGCTACTCACTGCTTCAGATTTCATGCATCAGCCGTACCTCAATATCAGGAAGGTTTTCCCTGGACTCGTTATTTGCAACCAGAACAGCACTTTATCCCCCAAAACACCAGGTCTCTGTGTGTGAAACGACAGCCCAGTGATGGAGCAGGCGTGAGTGTGCCTAGTGACACATCAGCTCAGTGATAGCATGGGATGCTGCTTTGTTGCACAGATGACACAATGCCCAGGTGCAAAGCGACAACTCCTGTCCCATTAGGACCAAATTTCACGTGCCAAAGTTGTTGGTTTTTTTCTCCCTTTTGTGCAAGTGATTCAGGATTGTTACGCTTGCAGAAGCAGAGGGTTATTTTCAGTAGCTGTTAAGCACCTTTCTTCATGCTGGCATCCACCACATCTCCTATGCATTTTGCAAAGGAAGAACTCCTTAAATTGTTTACATCAGGAATCTTAGCATCCAAAGCTAAATTTCAGACTGTAGTGTAAATAGGAATATCTCTGCATGTTTTAGTTTTCTTGCGTTTGCAGGAGGCCCTGAATTGAACTTGCAGCATTGGACGTTGTTCTTGGTGATGTGCAGTTTGTATCTGTTCGGTAGATCTTGGAGTCTTGTAAGAAACTTTGAACTTCTTTCCCTCCGTTTCTTCTGGGAAGGAGAGAACCGTTTTGAGGATATCAGTGCAGACGTAGTCGAATTCAGATATTTTATTCTGTTTGTCCAAATTCTCTTTTTCTTCCTACTGGCCGTAGTCAGTCACACTGGCAAGCAGGAATTCCAAGGTAACAGGATATACTGCTGGAGGGAAGAGATTCTTACTGGGTTTTCCTTGGCAGAAGAACATCAGATTGCCCTTCCTAAATGACCTGTGATGATCTAGCAAATCTGCCCAAGTGGGACTGTTTGTTCCAAAGTCAGAACCAGGGGCCTGGGGGTATTTGATTCTGCTTTTTGTTCTGATTCTTAGCATGTCAGCTCCCCTTGTGACATTGGACTTTTGTCTGTTTACTACTTCAGGATCTTAGGTTGTTTTTTTTTTCTATGACTAAATGAAATCAACTTTCAAGTGATACAGTTGATGCTCACGCAGGCAGCTCACTATTGCAATTCCTGTGCCCCACAGATGAACAGGAGGCCTTGAACTCCATCATGAAGGACCTGGTAGCGCTCCAGATGAGCCGACGTCACAGACTGACTGGATTTGATACCATGAAGAATAAAGACACTGCTCACTCCAACAAACAGGTAACAGAATTTAATGAGTGCCTGGAATTGGCACGAGGAGGCAGAAGGGACAGAGCAGGCTGATGGTGAGCCTGCTGCCTGCGTTCTGCCACGTGCTTCTAGCCTGGCAGCTGAGGCATTACGGGTGAATGATCCCTGTTCTTGTTCTGGTGTTGCCAACGTGGTTGCTTTGTTCATGTATTTACCTTCATGAACTAAGGAAGGTACAGTTTGGATGTTTTGCAGCATCTTAGCATTCTGTCTTCCACCCACATGTGTTTCTGATGGGTTTTGAACTATGTAGGATTAGCTAAAAGGTTTAACAAGTGGCTTTCTTGTTTTGTGGTCTCTACTGCCTTTTATTTAAATGACTTCTCTCCTTATTCTTAAAGAAAAAACACAATGCCAGCAGTCCACCCGTCTTGAGCAGCCCTGCAATAACTAACCAGTGTGCCTCTGCAGTGGAAGAAAAAAAAATCCCGGTGAGAAAGTTTGCTTCCTATTCACTATTAGCGATTGTAAACAAGGAACATGTTTTAAAATTGTGTGTGGCAAACTTTGCAGGATTCACTTCAGCAGATGGTGAGGGCCAGGAGAGCTTTACTGGCTCTGTCATGGTGTAGTAGTAGCATGTGGTTCTCCCTGTAGTGGAAATACTTAAACTTAGAGGGAAGCAGAGAACTGAGAAGCAGTAATGATGAAAAGGAAACAAGTATTTAAACTTGTGATTCAACAGAGGGTCACTGCAGGTTAAAGCTGCATAAAGCAATCTGTTGGATAATGAACTAATGTCTCATCTTCACATGAGTCAGACTGCATGTGAATACAGAATGAAGAGCCTGATAAAAGTGAGTCAGACTGAAGTTGATTCAAGAACAGCAAAGGGGATTCTCTGAGAGGTCTGGCTTTAGTTAAAGTGTAATAAATCTTGCCTCTGTGAAAAAGGAAGCAGCTCTTTGCAGGTGTCTCAGTAGAGACAGCATTCTCCTTGATGGGGAGAATTGGCTGGAGTTATCCAGACATGTGTCACACGAAGGAAGAAGTGAAAGTAGCCCTTATTTGAGTATGGGGATGCAAAATCCATTTTCCAAATGAAATACTCCCTCCAAAGTAAGAAGTGGCAGTGTCAATACTCCAAAGCTTCTCTAGTTTTATTTTACTTTTCTCTACGAAAAAAAGTCTCTAGTAAACTATTATTTTTCTGGTAGAAAGACAAGACAGACTAGTCCAGCTCTGGCACTGCTCATCATCTGAATGAAATACTTCAGTTTAAAAATCAGTGATTTTAGTCAAGAAGTATTTGTCCAGTAGTGTCTTAAAGAATTAAGTCAAGTTAACTGCAGTTGGATTGAGGTGAACACAAGAAGCTGCCTGTGTCAGTAAAATTACTGTTTCCAGTTACATGCTTATTACAGGCTTAAGCTTGCTGGAGTGGGCTGCAAAGTACGTGTCTGTCTCTTCCTTGTGCTTTGTCTGCTCATAATCTTCTCGTTCAGCTGAGATCTGGGATTTCTTTGAGTGTGCTGGACAAATCCTTACAGTAGCACAGAGCCCTTTCCAAATCATGTTGAAATGTAAATTCAGAGAAGTCTTCAATCAAAATCTGTAATTGGTTTTTACGATACCACATCATAGAACTGGAATACTAAAACCCCAAGCTTGGATTTGTTTTCTTACTCATCTCTTATGCGAGTCACTTCAAAAAGCAGTTTGTGTAGGTGATAGGTTCCCCATGCTTTCAAAGGGAATGCAGAGTGCTAGATGTTTAACTCTTCTAGGTTCTCCCTGAAAGGTAAACACTGCCATCACTTTGAATTCCTTTCCTTAGATCTTTGAAAAGTAAACACAATTGGCCAGTGTGTGATCCTTCTGAAAAAAAAAAAAAAATGCTCAGGAGAAAGAGTCCAAATTTTGTCAGTGCTCATGATTACTTTTCTCCCCTTCCCTTTGTTACAGGTTACAAGTTTGAAAGGGTGCAGTGGAGGTGAGAAAGGTATTTTAGTTTGTTCAGGTGCCAGCAAGTTGGCAAACGGTTTCTGTACAGCCCTGAAGATCTTTGAGCGCTGCCTAATTTTAACTAGAGAGAACTTTGTCATTTTGCTATTTCATAACCTAAAACTCATCTTGACGGCCGTTTTATAGATTAAATTTCTGTCCTCGTTTGATTTCATCCCTACGGATCCATTCAGTTCACTTTGACCAGACTACTTCAAATAGTGCAGAGAAAAATCTAGGGCCTTCCTTCCCAGATAATTTGAAGAGTTCATTCCTTCCTCCAAAAAAGAATGTTCTGTCAGTCTTTGACTGCTGGACATCATTTATGGCTTATTATTCCTACACTGTTTGCTGCATTTTTCCTTTAGTGTCCAATGATAAAGTGACTTCTCTAAAAGGTGCTTCATCTTGCTGTCTTTCTGGAGGAGATTCTTCCCACATCTGAAAAAAGCATCTTTGGTAATGCTGATGTGCAAATGAGCCACCTGCAGATTATAATTGCTGTGATTGGGAAGCTCATTTGTCACCATCAGTTACGTACCTATGGTGCTGCAGGAATGCTGTGTACTGGCAGTGGTTGCATAGGTCCCTTTGAACTGCATTCTTGACCACTGGGCCTGCCAGATATTTCCTCTCGCTGAAGAGCATTTCCTGGCCACGTTTTTTTTTGAAGTTCCTAGATGTGTGATTGCCTATTGTCTGAGGCTTTCACAGATGGTTTCATCCACCCCAATAACACAAATTGTGCGGCAGAAATTATGGAGTCTTATCAGAGCAGGTTTTTCCCTTTTATTTTTATCTTGGCGACCTGAATTTGGGATCTGAACTTTGAGCTCCAGAGTTGAAAGTTCAGCGTGTTGACTCTTCCGTGTCATACAGCATCTTCTGAGTTTACAGGGTGATGCACATGTTGTGCAGTTGGTGCTTTTAAACATCTGCCAGGGGGGAGTGATATCCCCTTTGCACTTTCAGAGATGACACGTGGTTTGCTTGTTTGTAGCATCACTGAGTCCAGGAGCTGAGTTTTCACAAACGCAGAGACTGTGACTGCAGTGTGAAGAATGTCATGTGTTCCCTATATGTCTCTTCTCTGTCGTGACAAAAAGCAACATGCTTTGAGACTTCCCAGAGCAAATTACCTTCAGTGAATGTGCAGTTGGATCCCATTTCATGCTTTTATCACACAGCGTTAAAGATATTTTAACAGTAAGGAAAATTAAATCTAGATTTGGGTCTTCCGTATAACAATTAATACAAATTGCAACTTAGTTTTTACCCCTTTCCTTCTCTTTTTTTCCATTCCTCACAGTGCTCTGTTCACATTTCATCCTCTTGGTTGCCCACCATCTCCTTCAGCTTCCATGGAGAAAGTGATCACGTTTGCTGTGCTCTGGTTTGCTTTCTGAGGTGTCCATCCCTGCTGCTATTGCAGAACTCCTGCTTTGTGCTGGGGCCTTAAAACCTTCCTGTGGGCCATTTGTTTGCTTTTCTTTTTGTTGGTCGCTTTCCTTGTGAACTAACCTTTAGTTCTTTCTTTTATACAGAATGATGTAAGGATAAAGTTTGAATATAACGGGGAAAGACGGTAAGTCTGTCTTCTCTCCTGTCCTTGTTTCATTGTTATTTCCTTAGATACTTGGTTTTGAGATACTTTATTTTATATATATATATATATATATATATATATATATATATATATATATATATATATATATAAGATAAAAGGAATTGACTAAGTTATCACTTTTTCTGTTTCCAGAATTGCTTCTATTGAGTAAAAATCAGTTCCCTGTGGTTGCACATGAGGTTTTCTTAGTGAAGCATGAAGGGATGTTCCTGATTGAGCGCAGCAAGTTAAACCTTGACTGCTGTTCAATGTTAGGAAATAAAAACAAAGCCATAAACGCGATGTTAAGAAGCACTGAAAGCTTTCCTCTGTTGTTTGTAGCATGTTGTTCACAGTCAGCCTTCGCTTTGAAGCCTTCTCCTTGACGAGTGCAGTTTGGAGCACGATGCCAGAGCTTGTTAAAGCTCACTGCATTGGAGCAGGCGATGGGAGTGCAGATGTAATTATATCAGTGGGAATTCTGTGAAGGTTTAATGGTCACCTGGAAGTTTCAGAAGTTGGCCTCAGAAAGTCACTTACTTGTGCTCTACTGGAGAAGAGCTTTATCACATGTAGGGATTTTTCTTAGAACAGGAAAGCAGAGGCGTTATTTTGTGAATAAAGCACAGTAAGGAGCAATGTGTAAACTTTTCCTCAAAAATAGAGCATAATGAGTTCTGTGGCTTTAAAAAAAAAAAAAAGCAAAACAGATTTCTGGTGCTCGAGAGGAGAATTTTAAGACAGTCATAGCTGGGAGCTGGGGTTGCCTTTGTCAGCCTTCTCAGCACTGCGCCGTGTGCCGTGGCACAACTTCCCATGCTGGCGTATTGTGACAAGGCAGCTCGGAAACAAACTCTTGTCACCATCGTCCTGTCATCTTCCGTGTCTTCTGCCAGGGTGCATTTAAGACTGCTCAGAGCTCAGGGGAGAAGAAAGCTTTTTTCTTGAAGTAATGTTAAAATGAAAAGGTTGATTGTGCATTAGTCTAATTATGCAGTTACGCTTGCCTGAATTCCCCATTCCCAAAGTGGTATGCAGTTACAGACAGCAAGCTTGCACTGAGAATGTGAGTGTGTGTGCTTGGTTTCAGAGGGGCTGCCAGATCTAACCACAAATATTTAAGGTGGTCAGGCAGGAATGGGCTCCTTAAACCCTGCAGTCCAGGATTTTGTGTTAGAAGAGCGCACGGAGTTTTTTAAACTAATAGAATTTGTGGCACCTGAGAACAGCTCTGCTTTTTAACGCGTCCAGTGTAGAATGGAAGCCTTTATAAGGGACTCCAGTTCAGCTGAGAGCTAAATTACAGTGCCAGATTACTGTAATTTCATGGATATGTTTCTTAGTAATATGTAGAAAATGTTATTGTGGGCTGCTTTTTTAATAAGGACAATTATTTCTAGATTGCTGAATGTTGTAGGTCTGGTAGCAAGATGAGCCCTTCCTGGGAAGTGGCTGGGGAAGCCAACTAGCACTCCAGCTATTTAGAACAAAAGCTGTGTGCAGTGTGAGGATACTGAGTGCTGACGAAGCGTGGACGTTTCAAAATGAAACGTTTTGGAAGGAGATGGTGAGGAGCTTGCTTGTAGGAGCTCCGAGGCAGAAGAGCTGACAACCGTCTGGGTTTCATGCAGGGACTAATTAATAATAAGGTTTGCTGGAATGAGGTCTGATGGGTTGTAAGCTGGAGTTTACCACTGAATCCTCCAGTTCTTGACCCAGCGTGTTTTATTTATTGACTATTCTTCTAAGAGAGAGAAAGAAGTCTTTCTGTGGCTGTCAAGGTAGCAGCTTTCTGAGTACTTGGCAACTTCCTCCAGCAGAACATTCCAGCAAAATAATCAGTTTTAGATGCATTCCTGGAACTTCATTTTACTACTTGGCCTAAAGCATTATAGTTTTTATTCCTTTGTAGGCAAAACAGAAATCGCAGGATCACCAAGGTTGGAAAAGACCTACAAGAGCATCCAGTCCAACCATCCACCTATCACCAATAGTTCTCAAATAAATACCTTGTCAAGGAATTAAATACTTAGCTAAGAAAGCTCTAGAACTGTTTTCTGAAAAGCATGCCTGTGCCATGGTGTTCATCAGGGTTCCTTAGGGCAGCTCTGCCTGTTGCCATTGAGGATTCCTTGAGCCTGCTGGTGTATGTGGATTAGGACACGATGCCATTCAGATGGCTGGGAAATGGCTGTGTGTGAGGATTAGGGTGCTAGTAGGTCGCAAGGTCAGGGCTCAGAGAGAGTGACCAGGGAATTTATGCCTCTTGAAATTGTCAGTCAGTTGGTGAGTGTGCCCAGTGATGCGTTACATGTAAGTGCACAAGGAACTCAAATGCAAATACGTTTCTCCTCTAATGAAGCTGGGGAGGAAACATGGCAGTATGAGACTGATCTGTCTTGCAGGGGTACTCAGAACTGCTGTAAGTCAGCTGGTGCTAACAGTTGAAGCAGTTAGTCACTAAGTTTGGATTCATTGGGCTACCATTTAAAAAAAAAAATTAAAAAAAGAAAGAAAGGAAGGAAAATTAAAACTTAAAAACAAAAAAAAAAGCCATGAGCGTTGAAAGTTTGCACAGTGAGATAGAGCTGACGTCCCTGACCACCTCTGGGAATGAGGACGTTCAGATGCCTCTGCGTCCTCCTGCTGACGCCTTCGATCAGGAGCTGAGGACTGACTTGCTGTGGGAAAGTTTGTTGAAACCTTTCAGCATTTTGGAAAATATTAGGAAGTGTTTTTAGTTCAGGTATCAGAGCATTTAAATCAAAACATTCTCTCGGGTTTTTGGGCCCTCTGCTGCTTTTATTTCGAATCTCACTATATTTATTTGCTTGTGTTTACTGCTTGAGGCAGTATTCTTTAAGCCAACACACATAGCACGTTTGTATCCTCTTCCATGGGTGAAATTTATTTAGGAAGGGGTATTTGTCTGTGCAGGAACAAAGGCATTCAATTACAAATGTTCAGTTGAATAAATCTGAGATTGAATATTGTATTTTGACGAACCAATTGCAGATGCACCAGAGATCAGGAATCCCTTAACAATTAACATCAGCTCAGGAATTCCTTGATAAATAATATCAATTCAAGTTAGAAAAAATGATTACTCACTTGAGGAAGAAACATTCAAACATGTTTGTTTGTTTGAATGAATGATTCAGCCATCTAATTTGATTGCATTGTCAGATATGTCTGTTTTCAGTGAGTGGTTTTCCTGTTGTTCTTTCAGAATTATCCTGTTTGTCCGTCCCTTGCGCTATGAAGATGTGCAACAGAAAGTGAAAACAGCCTTTGGCCAACCTCTGGACCTCCACTACATGAACAATGAGGTACAGAGCATCCATGTCAGTGCTGAAAACTTGCAACAGTCTCTCTAGGTGACATCTCCTCTTTCCATCCCAAGTTCTGTGCTCTTAAACTGAATTTTGGCTTTTTTTCCCCTCTAATACAAACCGTGAGTTAATCACTGTGCTCCAGAGGAAGATGTGCTGCTACTGACAGAGCATCTCACTGATGTCTGTGGTGAATGAACATCAGCATCTCACTTCTTCCTGCTGGGGTTATTTTGGAGATGTTTGTGGGGAGTGTGCATTTGTCTCTGAGGAACTGGTGCTGATAAGCTGAAGTATTTTAGGCTTTCTCACTCTCTTCCTTATTTTTTTGTCGTGGTGCTGCCCTTGCATTGTTAGAGACTGCATCCCTAACCAAAGAGACACCAGACTGTATTCACCAGTAGAAGCTGGACAAAAATAAAAGTGGTTCTTCAGTGTTAACAGCATCCACATTTTGAGCTGTGAGGGGGGGGGGTGAGAATTGAAGGTGTCTGAGGAAAATTTCATGGGATTTTACTAACAAGCTTTACATTCCTCTTTGATTCCCTCTTTCAGAGTCTACATTTTCCCCTGTTTGTTAAATTCTTGTTATGGAAGTAGATTCATTTTTGCTGTCCTTTCTAATGTTGTTTTTGTTTGTTTTGCAGCTATCTATTCCTTTGAAAAATCAAGATGACCTGGATAAAGCAGTAGATCTCTTAGACCGAAGCTGTAATGTGAAAAGCCTTAGAATATTACTGCTTTCTCAGGACAGAAACCATGTAGGTAACAACTTCTGTAACTGCAACAAAATGAAGGGTTTTACCCTTAAGTGTTACTCCTAGTCAAGAGTAATAGGAATTGGTAAGATTGCTTTGCTTCACAGATATAGATGTGAATATATTTATTCTCTTTGTTTTGATTTACCTCTAGGGTTTGTTCTCTGAGGTTTTTGTTCCTTTTTTTCTGCTACCCACAGTGGTGTTTAGGGACTGAAACACTGAAAGGAGATTTTTCAAGCTGTAATTATGAAGGGCATTTTATTTGGAGTACCCAGTGACTGTATGCAAAAAACTCATTATGAGTCTGGTTCATAGAGAAGGGTTTTTTTTAGTTTTGATTAATGACACAATGTCACAACTTCACATAATTAGCTTGTCTTTATGAAGGCACAAGTTGTTCTTGATGACAAGCTATTAGCACTTCTATTATGGATGGGAAGTCTCCTGATGATTTTTTAGCTCTGTAGCTTACTGCTTTGAATCCAGTTTTACTGTGTACAAACTGAGTTGCTTTTAAGCTCATGATAGCATATATAATGATGAATTTGATTGTGTCTTGCTTCACTGTCTTGGATCTCGGGGCTGTGGCAGTGAGTTTCAGTGTCGTTTGCACTTTTCAGCAGAAAAAAACATAACATAAGAAGGAGGAGTAGAAATGTTTAGGTTTGTTGGGTTTTTTTTCTTGTTAAAGTTAATATCATACAGCTTTTAAAGCCAAAGACCCTGATAACATAGATTTTTTATTTGCACATTACTTAATTCTTTTGCACAGCATGACACAAGAAGCTGTGCTGTCTTGAAAGCTCTGCTGGTTGTAGCTTGTCAATCTAGAATGTACATCTCTGGGATTGCAGGCTGTCGGCTCAGGCTCTTGTTATAATCACACCTGTAATTCTTAGAGCTGTCAGGAGAATAAGTCTATTTCTTGCTAGTTTTGAAATTGATAATCCGTGTTAATAGATACATAAGTGCCTTCAGGTATATTAACAGCCATCTCTCAAGAGTCCCAAGTGCCAGAATCTGGAAGGGGATGTGGAGGCGATGCTCTTCTTTGTCCCGTGCCCTTTCCCTGAGCATTTGTTTCTGGCTGCTCCAAGGACAATGCTTGGCAAGAAGACCTTTGATCTGACCTGGTGTAGTCAGACTGTTCTGTGTTGTCAGGAAACGCTCTGTGAGAGGTGGCCTTCACTTTTGGTATTACACAGTGAAACAATTTTCTTTTACAGACCTCTTAATTTCAGTATCTTGAGGCTACAAACCAGATGTTATGTGATATTATAAACTTTACATAAGCCACCAAAACCTTCTTACAGTAAATGCTCGGCAAGTCTCATCCCTACACGAGCCAGTGTTGTGCTGGTGTCCTTTCATTAGCTGTTTTTTCCTCTTTGGCTCAAAGAAGAAGCAAACAGCAAAGCCTTCAGTGAGTGCCACTGTTTCCCCCCTCTCCTCCGACTTCCTTTTCGTCTCTTAGCTGTCTGACAGGAGAGTCCTCCATGTGATAAAGCAAAAGCCCACAAGCCTGAAGGAGGTTTCTTGGCTGCATGATCTCATCCCACTGAGGGAGCGGGAAGCATTATTTTTCCTGAAGTACAGGATGCAGATTTTGTTTTGGTTGTGCTCTTTTTCTTTTTCTGGGGATGGAAAGGTAATGTCGTGACTTTGGCACTAATACGTGTATAAACCAACTTAACTTTACAGCAGTAGCTGTGTGACTTGTACTGAGAGCCTGTGTTTGTGAATATTGTTTACATTAATTTCCTTGTGCCTCTTGCTGTGGCTCACGTGTGCTCTTTCTTTTATCAAGAAACTCAATCCTTTGTCCTTTCTCTCTGTTTGGAAACTAATGGGAAGTACTGGCTGAGTTGAACACCTAAAGCACTAAAGCCACACTGCCCACATAAAGTGACCTGTGCACCCCTTATTCAGTTCACGTGAATGTATTCATGACAAGTTTCTGCATTTTAAACCATACTCCCTCCTTACTAGGTGCAGTGGGTTTTGCTTTTTGAACGAGCAGCAGTTCAGTGCTTGGACTTTTCTGATGTGTGGCCTCACAGCTCTTTTGCCAGTCCTATTCAAATATGTCTCCTTCACTGCTATTTCTGTTTTGAATGAAATGAAGGCACCGTGGAAAAAGGACCTTTGATTACATTATGGCTGTGTAGGTTCAGGGAGGGGTGAAAAAAGCATTCAGCTTGGTGTCTTCACATTCTTTCTGTTCTTAAATTCTAGCACTTTTGCTTAGGTTCTCTGAGTAGTTCCCGCACTTTTAAAAATCAAAGGGCATCAAGTTGGTAGCTAACTGCTTTTGAAAGAGTGCAAGATTCCCAGTTTATCTATGCTGGCTGAAGTGGCTGACAGAAATTGTAGATCTGAGCATGATCTGAGCCCCTTTCCCATTGCATTCACAGAGAGCTGCTAAAGGGAGACAGAACTGAGACCTGTAAATGCTGCTCCTGGTTTGAGGCTGGAGGATAGTATGCTCTAGTTGTTCGACTCCTGTTTCACAAAATAATTGCAGAGCTTCCTCTTCTGCTGCCTTTCTTGTTTGTGTCCTGTGAAGTGATGTGAAGTAATAAGACATCAGGCTCTAGGACTGATTTTCAGCTACTTTCTTGATACTAAACATAATGATGTTTTTAAACTGTAGCCAGACTGCTTGAGCACCGCAGTGTCATTTTATTTTGTTTTCATTTTACCCAACAGACCAGTTCTTCACCCCATTCTGGACTGCCCAAACAAGTCAGGATTAAAACCTCCCAATCTGTGGGGGATGTCAACACACCCTATCAGCAGCCAGAGCCCCGAAGCAGGCACCTTTCTGTCAGTGAGTATTTTTTGCCACTTCATTTTTTTTATTTTTGGTGAAAATGATCTTTTGGACAGTAGTATTTACAGTATGGAGTTGATGAAAGCCATGAGAAAATGAAAGGTTATTCCGGGACGAGGGAGTTCATGTTCAAAAGCTCTTAATGCATTTGTAATAGAAAGTTTCAGAGTTCCTTGCTAAGCTGTTGAACAGCTGAGGAGCTGCTAAAGGGGGTGTGCTAAAGCCAGATTCATTGAGGTTAGAAATTTGGAAAGCTTATGTGAATCCATTAAGCTTTTGTATTTAGATTGGCAGTTTCTCTTCATGAAATCTAGATTTGATTTTTCTTTCTTTTTTTTTTTTTTTTTTTTTTTCCGGAACCTGTTCTTGTTCCTGGAATGAAGTATTTTACTGGTAGCACAGGAATTGCCACTGCAAATGTCACTGCCCTCCCTGCGGAGTTCCCTTACCTTCCACTTGCAATTAGTACATCAGCAGACCACAGGGCAAATAGGACAGGTGACTGGGACAGCTGCACAAAAGAGAGTGAAGAAAGTCAGTAATATGTAATTCTGTCTCATTTCCTTTGTGTTTGTTAGCTTTGTGAGTTCACACTCAGTGGGAAGATCCATGGAAGACTCCTGTAATGTAGTTCTCAACTTGCAAGTTGACAAGTGTTATCCATTCTCATAACTGTGTGCATGATTTTACAGGGAGAACTTTCTGACTGTATGTGTACACCTTACAAAACATAGGGTGCACAGTATAGAGCATTGGTTTAGAGCAGCCACAAGCATGCATTTTTATTTCCATGGGTTCTGCCTGTGGTAGATTTGGCTGAGCTGCCTGATTTCTCTGTGCTATCTCCCTGTATAGCTATGAAGTACTGTTCAAATCTGTGGTTGAAAGATGCTCAAAGCTATGAGGGTTTTAAATGAAAAACTAAAATGCCTGAAAAGCTCCTGAAAATATTTTTTTTTGTCCAAAAAAAAGAAAAATAAAAGCGACTTCATGGTTTAGAATTGTTGTATGAGGCCTCAGAGAGCTGTGAAAGACCAAGAAGAAGGTGAGCAGTAGCAGGGATCTGAAGGCTAGAGCCTGAGGTGGTAGTCTGTGGAAATGGCTTTTACCTTGAAAGTGAGAAAAGCTGAAATTTGCTGGAAGCAGAAGCAGAGCGTGGATGCATTTGTCATTTGTTAGAAGAGCTATTTTAGGGCTCGTCAGACCAAGTGCTGCAGATGACAGGTGCTGCAAATCACGAGGGCAGTACTGGGAGCTGGGAATGTCAGAGTTGTTTTGTTTCCAAGTTTCTAAACCAGATCCCTCTGTGGAAGAGGAGTACTTCAGTTTAATTAACTGTAACCTTGAGGCATGGTCTTAACTAGATTTTGGATTGATGTTTGTGAAGCAATTGTACTGTCAAGTAACAAATGCAATTAAATTGGAGGCAACAGTTTCCATAGTGGCAGCTCTGAACTCAAGTTGGAGCCCTGATGTTTTGACCAAACCATACTGGAGTGGAAGCTCAGTGGAGAAGGGCTTAAGAGAAGCAGCAGTTCTCTGTCCTAGACCTGTCTAGCAAGAATTCTTCTGTCTTGTCTGGAGTCTGCTGGTCCCCTTTTATCCAGTTCCCTCTTAAGAAGTAGCAAACAAAGGAAAGTAGTGCTGAAATGATCAGAAATATTTCTGAAACTGGTACAGAAAGGGTTTTCCCATCCATTATAGGCTGATGTTAATATGCATAAAAAGAGCAGCATTCCTTGCTCCTATAAGGAAAGCAGTGGTGTATCCATGCTTGTCTGAACACCATGTTTCTTTTTTCAGACAGATTCAGTGCCAATAACATTTCATTTAAAAAAAATCTTTCTCTTTTGTTGGCATGCTAAGGTATCCAAACAGTGAGGCCAAAGCTAACAGACCGTTCTCAGTATCTGTCATGGGGAAATGGCATAGTAATAAGGGGCCTCTTCTGTATCCCTGTTGCTCTCTCCTCTTATGCCAGCTTATGGACACTTTCTGTTTAGCCTGTCATCAATTAAGAAGGCATTGGTTTTATTTTCTGAACATGTCAGAGTTTCAGACTGCTACCTTACTGGTTCCAGTTCTGTTGGAGGTCTGGTAGTAATTTGGCAATGCCTTAAGTCGGTTCACTTTCTCCTCTTTTCCTATCTTTAGTTTTGGAGAAAGAATGTGCTCCTGTTTTGTAGTGTTTCAAACGCAGATAATTCTCTATTCATAACACATCGTGAAACGAAAGCTGAAAGCAGCATTCAGCTCTCTGTTTGCATGCAGAGAATACATCTGTGTAGTTCCTGTCTTCTGAAGTGGACAGGCCTCAAGCCTGCTGTCACCAATTCAGGGGAAGTAAAGATAAGTTTTATTATGAAAAAAAAAAAAAAAAAAAAGAGAGAGAAAAAATAGTTGCTAAGCATTCTGGCAGCGCTTGTGTTTTTTCCACTCGCTTCCTTTGATATACATTGATTTAGTGCCGACTTCCTTTTCCTGCCCAGGGATGGTGGCCTTTCCACAATAGTGCCTGGGCTGGTGCCAGTGGGACGTGGGCTTCCTTTGGCATTGGGTTGGAAAGAGTGAAAGTATGCTCCCGTGACTCAGTGCAGCCACACTCTTGTTTCTCTCCCCTCCAGTTGGCTTGTACTGTCACGTGAGCTCTGCAGAGCTGCTGGTGAGACCAGGTGATAGCTCCAAGCAATAGATTGTCTTTTTGTATGCAGGCCACCTTCCCCTCGTACACTCAAAGCCATGCCAGTGTGCTTTTCTTTTCATCCTGCAGCCCTTTGAAAGGTGTGTGCAAGGTTTTCAGTTTGCTGCTGCCAGTGTTTGCCTTCACTCTTGATTATAATAATTTCTGTCGAAAATATTTTTCTTGGGAGAGTATTTGCTGATCTTTACCCATCTTTCACAGCACCTGAGTACACACGCTTTAATTAAAGACAGTGTTGTAAAGAGCACAGCTTGAGAGCTGATCTTCAAACTCTGCCTCTGACTTCATGGGTGACCTTGAGTAGGTTGGCTGGACCACAGTGTTTCTTGGAGCTCAGAGTTGAACTTGGTGGGAGCTGCAGGTGGATAGGTCGCTGCAGAAGAGGATTTTATATTCCTTCCTGTTTCTAGTGTGTCATCTTCTTTGAGATCCACAAGGGAAAAACAAGCCCCAGGTGTTGTCTTCCTCTCACAACAAGAAATTCCTTAGGCAGTACCAAAACAGATGAGTAAAACGTTTTTCTCATCTTCTGGCCACTAAACACACACACACTGTCTGATCTAGCTATCTCATCTGATAAATGGAAAAGGTAGAGTTGATCTCCCATGTGTTCTCACCAAAGTTAGTCATACTATTTGAATTTCACACAATAAAACCCCAATGTTAGGGTTGTTTACAAAGTGGACAGTCCTCCCAAGGAACATTTAAGTTTACAGTATTGGTATAATTAGCTCAGCTGATGATAACTAGGAGAGGTAGTACTGACACTCAAGGTAGGTGATGAAGTTATAGCCAAGACAAAAGGTTTGTTGCTCTGACGAGTGATTTGTTTTGTGGAGATGAGCGGTGCAGTGAAGTTCACACCCCTGTTAGAGAGCCAGGAATTCCTGAAGTCCTCTGCATTCCCTGAGATACTGAATTTATGCCTGTAGGGTTGAGCAGGAGAGTGTCATCTCAGTTTGGCGATCACTGATGTCAAAGATGTCCTTCTTTCTGGCTCAGGTTCCCAGAACACAGGCCGGAGTTCACCACCTCCTGGGTACGTTCCCGAGAGGCAGCAGCGCATTGCCCGGCAGGGCTCCTACACCAGCATAAATAGTGAGGGCGAATTCATCCCCGAAACCAACGAACAGTGTGTGAGTATGACCATCAGGGTAGAGAAAACTAAATCCAGCAGCTGCTCTCTGGGCTCTCTCTTTCATTCTTAGAAATGTTTCCTTGTTCATTCATCGGTGACATGGATAGTGGGATTGAGTGCGCCCTCCATCCAGAGGGACATGGACAGACTTGAAAAGCCCACGTGAACAAAACGAGGTTCAACAAAGCCAAGTGCAGAGTGTTGTGCCTCGGGAAGAGAAGGCTCCAGGAGACCTTACTGCAGCCTTCCAGTACTTACAGGGAGCTTATAAACAGGAGGGAGAGTGACTTTTTACACGGGGTGATAGTGATACTGCAAAAGGGAATGGTTTTAAACTAAAAGAGGGAAGATTTAGGTTAGATGTTGAGGGTGTTTTGATTTTTTTTCCCCAGTGTGTGGCAAGGAGCTGGAACCAGGTTGCTCCAGAAAAGTTGTCCCATCCCTAGAGATGTTGACTGGATGGGGCTCTGGTGGTGGCAGCCAGCTCACTTCAGGAGGCTGGAACTGGATGATCTTTAATGTCCCTTCCAACCCAAGCCATTCTGTGATTTACCATGCGTCAAACTTGTTTTTAGATGTGTACATTCAGTGCCTTTGTTGAGCTGCCAAAAGCAGTGGTCATGCATATTGGTCATTGTCTCCCCACCTCTGAGTGAACCCTGCAGTTCTGGTGTGTGCTCAGGTTTCCTATGATCAGGCTCATGTTGACCCTCTTGCATTTGAAACTGCAGTTTCCATTCAGAAAAGTAGGAAGTAAGGCCAAAGGGCAGCTTGCAGGTGGAGACAGCAATGCAGTAGCACCAGCTGAGGCTCTCTGTTCCTGAAGTCACTTGGGATGAAACCCAGCTCAGCAGCTGATTTGCTTTCACTTTCTCAGCAGAGTACTTTATCACCTAAAGCAAAGCAGTGGCTCAAATTTGATACGTGCTTAACGGTTTCTGGGGATGACACAGGAAAAATGTTCATTCTAAATAGCTTCAGAATTCCCTCTTCAATTGGACATCCTCCAGGCAGGCAGCAGTACTCTAATCATCTTGCACAGCCTCTCTTAGGCATTAGACTGACATTGCTGTGTGACTTCTTTATGTTGCAGATGCTTGACCCTTTGAGCAGTGCTGAGAACTCGGTGTCAGGAAGCTGTCAGTCCTTGGACAGGTCAGCAGACAGGTACAAATGTATAGGCTGGTGGGAACATTTGTCCTTGAAATCAGAGTGCCAATTGTACCTATGCACAAGTTTGTTTTCCATCTCAAATTTTCTTGGGGAGATCTAGGAAATTATTTCCTACTTCCAGCCCAAAATATTTCTTAAGAAGAATTAACTGCATTTGAAGGTGGGTTTATTTTCTGGCTAAAACATAACCCCAACAAACTGGTGCCTCAGTAGCTCTATGTTATAAATACAGAGTTCTGAAGTGTGCCGTGTGTGTGGAGCCTGGACTCAGAGAATATCTGGCTTCAGGGTGTTTAAATCATTCAGACAAGGCTCTACTTGTTTATTAAAAAAAAAAAAAACAAAAAAAACAAAAACACAACAACCTATTCTGAGGTTACACAAATATATCATTACATTGGATTCCAGTGTTCTGCAAGATACTGTATTAATTCCAAAGATAAATGGGGAGTCTCTGCTGCTGCTGATAGCCTGATGGTCTAGATCTTTCTCTTCCTTTCCTTTGCTGTTGCTGGTGCCCATCTTGTGCAGGTATTAGGGATTGTGCTGCCTTTGAATATTTAAAGTGTATATGAGAAAGGGTATGAATTTTTAAGTGCTTTGCATGTAAAATTAATGATTTGAAATAACCTGAAATTCATAAACTGAAATGTCCTATTTATGTTTATATATGGACTCTCCTAAGAGAAGTGTTCTGTTACAAAGACAAGTCCTTTTCTCAGTTTGAGAAATCTTAAAATCTACAAAATTGTATTTTTCCTCCTGCAGCTTTTGATTTTATAAGGGGAGGAAGGGCACGCACAACTTAAGCTGTTGGTGAACAACCATAGATCCCATTAACTTGAATATTAACTGTGGCTTTCCAGCACATGTGATTTAGGACTGCAGCAAGTTTTTACGATTTCCCCAAGCTGATTCCTGTAGGTAGTGTGTGCCTTTATGTTGAATGCTTGAGGTTTGGTTCTGTATCCATCCACATCCTCCCCATGGTTTATGGAGTCACAAAGAAGTAGTTACAGTGTGTGAAGGGAAGAAAGTTTCCTGGTTATTCCTTGTTGGTGTGGGTATCATCTGGGGAAGCTGCTGTTTTCCTTTGTGTAGTTGGAAAGGAATCTCACGCGGGAGCCTAAAAGCTGTATAAGGCTCACTCCATTTGCACTGGTTTACAAAAGATGCAGATAACGTGGCTCTGGCACGGATTCACTTTGTGTCATCTCTTAAGAGGTATGTTAGAAGCCTGCAGCCAAACAAGGAGCCGTACTTAGGCTTGCCTTGAGGAGTCCTCCTAATTAAGGAGAAGCGTGAGGGATCAGTATTATAAGCAGTGTTTGTGGTTAGGCTCATCTCCTGCTGGTAGAGAGAAAAGTGAACAGAAGTTTGCACGACAGGAACTCTTACCCATTCTGTAAACCCCTTAGGACAGCAGTCCCCATTCTCCACTGCCCCATGAGCAATGTGCTGCAACCAGTATTCTGAATAAGTGGCACAGAAAGGATGACTGCCTACCTCGGGAAATAGTCAGGGGGTTAGCCTGACTTCATTGTAGCATGAAATTATTGCAGGGACGCTAATTTGAGAACCACCATTACCGACGTGCAAATATATGAGCTTGTGTTTTAAAGTCCTTGTAGGTTTCTCTCCAGTAGCTAGCAAAACTTATTCTTGCCTTCTTTCTTTAATAGTCCTTCTTTTCGGAAGTCACGGATGTCAAGGGCACAAAGCTTTCCTGATAATAGACAGGAGTTCTCAGGTATGTCAGTGTCCAGTATAAAGAGTACTTGATCCAGACATGTTCTGCTGTTTGCTGGGATGATAAAAATGGAAGAACTGGGGATATGTTGATCAGAAAACTGAGGTTATTTATTTTCTACAAAAAAAAAAAAAAAAAAATCTGCCGTCTCAGGAAATTTCTGTCCTTAGAAAATGTGTGCATTTTGAAAGAGCCTCACTTCTCTTTTTGCATCTCCTTTCAGACCGTGAGAATCAGATCTATGACAAAGCGGGGAAAGGTGGGACCTACCCTCGGCGCTACAACGTCTCCATGCAGCACAAAGATTACAACGATGGTGAGTTGTTTTCGGACCTTCTGTTCCAGTCTTGAAAAAGAAACTGGAACAATGACAGTCTCCAGGGATGGGCACAACTCCTAGCTGAAGAGCCCTTGGAGTGCCCTGGTGCTTGCTGCAGGTACTGCTGGAGTTATTGCAACCGTGCACAATGCCTCATTTGCAAAGACAAGATTTCTTTGTTCACTTTGTGCTTACTCCTGCCATCCAGGCTGATCACTGAGTGGCAGGGTTGAGCAGTGCACATGTTTATTCCTACCTCAAGGATTCATTAGGCTTGCTAGTTCACAATGCAGACTTGCTTCTGAGTCTTTAAAATGAAGATACCAGTGTCTTAGAGTCACATCTCTTCTAGTCAGTTGGCTTTATGGAAATTAATTTTTTTAGGTTCTGTAAGAGGCACAAGTTCTCACAGTCTGTGTCTACATTTTTTATTTGCAAGTCCAGGCATCTTGTCTAGAAAGTCATTCTGTGTGTGTGGTTATTAGCAAGCCTTGGAGATTGTATGGTTGCCTGTAAACCAATTTTTTTCTGTGGAAGGCAAGTTCTATTCAGGTCTTGCTGAGGCTGTTTGGAACCAGTACTGCACTGAATTTGTTAAGATGTCTCCCTTCTGCTTTGGGGGAGTGGTTCAAAGCAGTGCTGAATGTCAGACCCGTTAGATATATGTGCGTTGTCTTATCAGCAGTAGATTCTACTTCATGGAAAAAGAGCTCTTTATCTCTTTACCTTCTGGCCATTACTGTCCAGTCGTAAGGACGTTATCTGGAAATGTTTCTTTTTTTCTCCAGGTCGACGGACGTTTCCCCGGATACGACGTCACCAAGGGAATCTCTTCACTTTGGTACCTTCAAGTCGTTCCTTAAGCACCAACGGGGAAAACCTGGGCCTGGCATTGCAGTACCTGGACTCCCGGGGGCGCCTGCGGAGTGCTGACAGCGAGAACGCCCTTGCTGTGCAGGAGAGGAACATCCCCACTAAATGTAAGTGATCACCAGGCAAGGAAGTCTGTTAGAGATGAACCTACAGATCCAGTTTGATCATGGCTGGATTTTTAAGAAGCCATTCCAGAACACATAGTCGTGTGGCTCTGTTTCGAGACCACTCTGACTCACCTGTGAGAGGTCCTTTTTTTTCCTCACTTGAGTTCATTTAGAAGCTGGTGATAAACTTAGTCTAGCAGTGGTCCAGGAAGGCAAGTACTGCTATTAGAGCATGTCTAGATCTGCATAACCAAGCTGTTTTCTACTACCTCCTACTTTGGTTGTAAGAGTTAATGAGTCGTATTAGAGCCCACAGTAAGGTGACAATTTACGAAGGATTTTAGGAGTTTATTGTGCTTGAAATAGTTCAGTAGTTGTCAAGTAGGAATACGTAGTCTTACAGTGGGAACTGACCTTTCCTTTAGAAAACACTGGAAATTCAGCTAAGAGATAAAAAGCTGTAAGCTGATTGATCTGGATGTCATGCAGGATTCTTAAAACTGCCAGACAAACTTATTTTCTGAATACATTAACATTTATAGTCAAGCTTGCATGTTGCAGTTACTTCACTAGTTAAGGACTGTATTTATTTCACTTGCTCCTTGGTGAAAAGATTTGCTTCTGTGTTAATAACATGCCTGAGTTGCTTTCTGGGGACCTTCATGTTATTACAAAAATAAACTAAAAGGAAGAAATAGAGCATAAGTCATTACTAATGAACTTCAGCCTTTCCATACAGTAATTTAGGGATCAAAATAAAGACATTAAGCTGGCAGAGTAAGCAACATACTTAAACACTGACTGGCAGTAAATCTAATTAAATTAGACATGGCAGAGCTAATCTCTGAGCTCTTCTGTGTTTTCACACCGTCCAGATGGTTGGTTCCTGTTTTTGTTTTTACAATTTCTTGTTATATACAAAATAATTGGATGCATTGCACTGCATGTGCCTGGTAGAGTCGTTTTCAATGTTAGTTAAAGCAGTAGTCTTTGAATAATATGCTTTGTTATCAAGAGCAGTCTGGAAAACTGGGCTCAAGACTTTCTGGGTCAGGAGGCTGCCCCTTCTGCAGTAGGCTGGGCACTACACTAAACAGTGAGAGCTCCTAATTCCCTGCTGACAGCCTCCTGCTGGGGGTGTTGGAGGTGGCTGCTTTAGATGGTTCTCTTGTATATTGTTTAGTCTTAATTGTTCAGCAGGTGATGAAGGTACCTGCAGTGTCCTTATGTTATGGTCCCTTCCATTCCAGTTTCCAGTAGGGAATTATGACTTGTAATTTTTCTGCTCCAGCCTTGCAGTAAAATCCTTCATGCAGGAGAAGGAACCTCAGACTAAGCACTAATTGGCAAAGAACTCAGAAATGATGTCCTTCAAGTTGTCCCAGAAGCTTAACAGACCTTCTTAGCTGGATGGGATTGATGGGATGAGGCTGATCCAGTTCTTCTCATCTAATGCATGTAGTAACTACAGATCACGGGTCGGAAGGTCCAGTTTAATTGCTGCTCCATCTCTTGAGATTGTGATGTTGTAGAATCCATCCTGCTGGTGGAGTGAATTTTCGTATTCATGTTCATATTCATTTACTGAATAACGTGCACTTGTAGTGTGTTTAAATAAAATGTTTCACCATTTCTTCTTAATGGGACATGGGGGCCTGGGAATCTGAGTTTGGAGTTCTGCCACTCAGGTCCTGGGAGAATCCTTTTTATGTCCACATTTTCATCTGCAAAATATGTGTTTCAAGCTCTCTAAAGTGGGGGATACATCTTTGAAAGAGCTCACTGTTATCTTCAAATAGCATAGCCAAAAAGAAGAAGTGTTCCTGCTCTTTTTCAGCTCCAAGTGCTCCGATAAACTGGCGACGAGGAAAACTGCTGGGCCAGGGTGCCTTTGGTCGTGTGTATTTGTGCTATGATGTGGACACGGGCAGAGAGCTTGCAGCTAAGCAGGTCCAGTTTGACCCAGAGAGTCCTGAAACGAGCAAGGTAATTCTTTTTGCAGCTGCTAAACTTTGCTGTGCAGACCTTGTAATGTGCCTGTATCTATCTGTCCTCGAAAGCTGCCATCATTATTTAGTTGGTGCTAGTGTTTCAAGTCACGTGAAGAGGAATAGGAGTCATTTAAAAATTACTTTTCCGTATTATTAACTTCAACTTGAAACTAAAATCCATTTTCTGGCTTCGCTTTTGGCTCCCTGTTCTCAGCTTTTTGGTTTGATGCCAGGTTACTTGAGGAATACTAGACTGCCCTGTGTTCCTGGTTGGACATGGATGTGAGTGAAAGTAAATCCAGAAAGAATAGGATTTTTTCTCTTTTATTAAATGATAATAATTTATCAAAAAGCTGCACGTGCTTACAAAACCCATTTCCTGGGTATGTGGTAGGCCCTTTATCAATTGCACTGATTAAGAAGTGCCAGTTTCCACGACTGAGTTCTCCTTATCCTCAAAATAAACTGTACTGTGGTGTGTAAACTAGTAAGAACATAATATGACAACGCGGTAGAAACAGTGGGGATGATGAGAAAGGGCACCTTGAGATCTGTACTCTACTCTAGCAAACTGATTTTGCACAGTGAATACAAATGAGTTGGCTGTTACGTTCTTCTGTAGCGTTGAACAACATACCAGTTTCCCCATGTTAAATAAATCCACTGAGTTGAAATAACTTGTCCATGAAGATTTAATTATTCTGGTTTTGTGTGGGATATTGGTGCCAAGAGAAGGCCCAACTTGATGCATTGTAAGTTATATGTGTCTCTGCTGTAAATCTGTCAGTAAATCTGAGCCAAGGAAAAACAGGCTGGAATATATTTTGAAGGCACTGAAACTCCAAACTTTTAAAGTATCAGTTGGCCCCTTTAAGCTACTTCCTCTGGTTCCATGCATCTCTGCAGCAGCCAGGTCCTTGCTCTTGAAGAGCTGTATCCTCTCCTGTAGTGAGAGAAGTGATTCTGGCAGCTTTTAGTGACAACGGGGGTGGAGAGAGTTAAATGGGACTAATTTGGGGAAAACCATCATTCCTTTCTCCATAAATCCTCCTGCTCCAGCACCTTTGATGTACAGCCTGTTTGTTCCCTGGATTCAGCAAGAACCTGATACTTTTCCTGGGCAACAAACATCTCTGATTCAATCTGAAATTGTTGGATAGCCTTTTTGCCTTTGCATTGTAATTCCCTGTTGTCTGTGGCAAGAATAAAGCAGAGAATTAGTTTCATGTGCATGGCTGCAGGTTCTTTGAAGTAAATAAGAGAGGAAGAAGTTTCTAAGGTCGATTCAAAAAAAAAAAAAAATCATCAGCATAAATCAGAGCTAGGTGAGAAAAGAAGTTAGGAGCTTTTAGCATCTATAATCTAGATATCTAATGGGTTCAGGTTCATACAGAAAGATTCCTGTCTGTTCTCTAATGATTTGGACCTTTTTCATAACTGAAATTAGAGCTCACTACCACCAGCTTAGTGCTGAGGACTGAGGTTATTTCTTATTGTCCCTGAAGAATGCTTTCTGTCAACTTGCCTAAAGCCATTCAGTAAACAGCTGACAGATTCAAGACAACAAAGTTTTTTTTTTACTGGTAGTAAATTCAAATATGATCCTGCCTCTGTGCTATTTCTGCACTACTTCTACCAGCTTATTACATGGTAAAGGTTACCATGAAGCATTGGTGTTTGCCTTTCCCATGAGCTAGGTGAACCAATGTCACTGAAGAGACTGCATCACTGTGGAAGTAGTCTCATCCTGCCAGTGACGTGGATGGATTTATTAGGATGAAATATTTCCTGGGGCTGGAACTTTATTTTCTCCTCCAACGTCCATAGGAAGTGAGTGCCCTGGAGTGTGAAATTCAGCTGCTGAAGAACCTCCAGCACGAACGCATTGTTCAGTATTACGGATGCCTGCGGGATCGAGCAGAGAAGACCTTGACCATCTTCATGGAGTACATGCCAGGGGTAAGAGCTGACACAAAGGGAGATGAGTGGTTTTGTTGGCTGGAACTAAACTTCTGCTTAAACTGTGTGGTCCAATGTGTCTTGTACTTGAAACGCATTCTCTTTGTTAATCACTAAAGCCAATCCTTTCCCTTCAGTGTAAATTTGTGCTGCCAAAGTACTTGAAAGAACTTGGGCCAATTTGTAAATCGGGGTAACTGATCTAGCAGAATCATGCAGTGCAGCAAGCTAGCATAAAACTGACCCTGCAAAAGGGAAACCTTCGACCTGGATCTGTCTGCTGAGCTAGTTTATTGCTCGTGTCCACAGACATTTGTACCAACACAGCTAAAGGATGCAGAAAGTGCACAAACTCCTCAAGATATTTTGCTGTAAAGCAGCATCCTTGCTTTTCTCACGAGGAGCTTCACAGGGCAAGAAGTTCTGAGAGCCTCACAAAAAAAGGCTTTAGGAAAGGCCAGAATTCGTGACTGCGTTGGTTGGGTGTATAACACGGCTTCAGCTCTGGGAATTGAATGGAGACTGTGAGATTTGTGGTATGTCGTTTCTTTACCAGTCTGTTCTGCTTGGTTTTGGCACAGGGGTCTGTGAAGGACCAGCTGAAGGCATATGGTGCTCTCACGGAAAATGTAACCCGGAAATACACTCGCCAGATTCTCGAGGGAGTCTCGTACCTTCACAGCAACATGATTGTGCACAGGGACATAAAGGGTGAGATCAGCTGGTGATGTGTGGATGTACGGCGTGCTAAAGGAGCTCTGTGAAAAAGAAGCCAAATCTTAAGAATTCGTTATTCTGGATGGGACTTCTGAACATTGCTTTGCTCAATATCCATTTGTCTTGTACCCTGACCAGGCCTTAGGGAAGGGGGTATTGTGGGCTGGGTGAAGGAAGTTGGGTTGTTTCCTGTACAGAACCTGAGAGTGTGGCAGTTGGTGTTTATAGTAAAGAAGACTGCAAATCTCTAATGCATTCTTAGGACTGCTCAGCTGTAACTCCTCATCCTTCTCTGACACCTCAGCAAAATGAGGTTAAGCTTCCTCCTGACTTTCACTGCCCTCATAACACATTTGTTTCTTTGTGGATTCCCTTCTGATTTCCTTTCTGACCGAAGCACTGTTTCTCAGCTGGTAAACATACCAATTGCTGCAAAAGAGCCCTGTGACTTCTCTTGTACGTCTTACTTACCTCAGACTCTTGCGATTTGTTCTTCCTGCTCTGTGTAAGAGACCTCTGTAACCTTGTAGATATTGTGTGGTTAGACTTTAGTCTTCCTCTTCCCAGCATAACCCCGTGGAGCCAGGCAGTCTCCTTAAGAGTTAATGTCAACAGATGTGGCAGGCACCACACAATTTTTTTTCTGTGCTCTGGAGGGACAGGAGCATTGCTTGCTGCAAGAAAAATATCATCTTGTTCCTGCCTATAAATCTTCATTGCCTCCCCTCTAGGGCTGGTAAAGGGAAATGAGCCTCTGATTCTTGAATAACACCTTGTATACTGCTCACGTGGTGCTCTATACCAAATGATTTCCTACCAATGGATTATTCACTAGTATGCACCTATCTTCCAAACCAAACTATTAATTTGTCTTCAGAGTGCTGAATGGAAAGCGTTGCTATTCTGAATTCAGCTCTCCCGGTGGGAAAGTGAAGTGGTAAAGTCATCAAAGAGCACAGATTTTACTGGAGGGCAGGAAGAGTTCACATAGGCATATGCCATATAATGGCAAGAAAGAGTTCTTGATCCTATTGCAGCTTTGAAGGGAGGTTTGTTGTGTGTATGTGTTTAAGCCGTAGCTTGTATCCACATGTAAGGTATCCTCTTAAGTTTGCTTTTTTTCCCTCTGTTTCATGTTCAGGACCTCTGACCAAGTAAAGTGGAGATTGACTTGTTTATTGTAAGGGTTCAAAGTGATTTAATTAGATACATGTGTTAACCATTGCTTTCTGGTCAGCTGGGTATATTCACCAAAGCAGTATCCAAATAAAATCCTTTTCTACACAGCTATGTACTATCTAAGCCATTGGCCTAGGGGCCCTGTGTAGTCTGCCTGAACTGTTTACAGGCAGTGTAACAATGACAGTGCTGACTCAGCTCTCATTTCCCCTCCTCCTTTGCTTCCTTGTGTTCTTCCCCTGAAGTTTTTCCCATTTGCAGCTATTAACAGTTGGCTTGTCTACAGCCTGAAATAAAGAAATGATGTTTAGCAGGTCACCTGGGGCTTAACAGGGAGAAAGCCATACCATGAGCGTGGGTATTTCTGAGCTAGATACTAACTCTGTAGGCTGTAGATCCAACAGCTGGATTGCATGAAAACAGCTGTCTCTATTCTTTTTTTTTCTTCTTCTTTTTCTTCCTGTCCAGGAGCCAATATTCTCCGTGACTCTGCTGGGAATGTGAAGCTTGGGGACTTTGGGGCCAGCAAACGGCTGCAGACAATCTGTATGTCTGGAACAGGCATCCGCTCTGTCACTGGCACACCATATTGGATGAGCCCAGAGGTGATCAGCGGAGAAGGCTATGGAAGAAAAGCAGACGTATGGTGAGGGTTTAATTTTCTGCCTGTGGATCCATTTCCAACTTTTCTGGACGCTTGCTTTCTGTTAACTGTATGTCCAAGTTCAGATTTAGTCTGGATCAAAAGCAGTTTAAGGTGAACTGAAGTAGTTGGTTTGAACTTAAGGCAAGACCTGCTGCAGGCTGTGCTTTGCAACACCACTGCTCAGTGTCTAGGTAAAAACTTCCATTCATTCCTCCCTCAAGCTGATAGCTGATAGTCTTACTTTCTGGTGTGAGGTTTCCACCCTTCTTATGTCCCTTATGTTGATAAGAGACTGAAGATTGTTTGGGGAGGGTCCATTCATTTTGTTTTAAAATGAGAGGTATGCTTATAACTCTGGAAATGAAAGGAACAGAATTTGAGTATGTTGACAGAGCTTTAAAGGAAAGATGCCCGAACCTGGAATAACACAAAAGATACAGGCCAGATCAGAGGTGATCTAAAGTATGCATGAATGGAAACTGCAGCCATGCTATTATTGGCATAGCTGAGATATATCCTCTATCAAAAGGAAAAAGCAAAATTGTCCTGTGTCAAAATGTTAGTTTTGGAGGCCTCGGGAAGGTAAGATTATAAAACCAAGCTGAACGACAACAGCATAAAGTATGTTTGTGTCTCCACAGTGAAGCAAGGCCTACGCAGTTTCCCACACAAGCAGTGAATGGAGGCATAGCTGAAATGTATAACTTGTGTGCAAAGAGTTAAGTTCTTCAGAGTCTCCCAGTTGGGATTCTTTGGGAGAGAGTGGAGCACGTGCCCTTCTCCCTGGATTGATAGAGTTGTGGATTTCCTCTTGGTGCTGACAGTCCATTCCCATCAAAGAGACGCTGCCGTTGGCTGGGTTCCAGTTCCTACAGTCCCAATCGTTATTTGGGGGGGGGGGGGGGGGGTCAGAATTTTCCAGTGCAACTTTAGTCCCAGGGTGGAAGTGCGTGGCCAAGAGGCTCAAAGACGTAACAGATCTCTCCACCTGGCTTCCCGCCACTGCTGCAGGCCCCTCTCCAATTTTCTTTTTCCTAAACAGCAGAATATGTGAGCTATTTGTTATTGCTGGAGTGACTTGACATGAAAAACATTCCTGCTGTTTGCTGAATATCTTAAAGAAACCGGATCTGCTTAAACGGTATAAATCAGTCTAAACAATAATATATCCCTGCCTGCTCTTGTGCAAACCCCCAGCACTTGAGCACACATGGTTTGCATTTTCTGTACTCTCTTCTAGTAAGTCTTAAATGGCTGAAAATCAGTGTAAAAATTTCACGTTGGATTTTAAATGTTGTCAAGAAGTCATTTCTTGCATATTCATTGGATTTAATTCCTTTCGTCTCTTGTCTTGGCAAGTGATGCAAGCCTGCCTCTGAGAATGTCTTTTCCTTGCGTTTCACTTCAAAAGAGGGTTTAGTTTAAAGAGAGAAGCAGCAGATCTGCTTTTTTTAATGGACCGATGTGATCAGAACACAAAAGTGGATGTTGGAAGTTCACTATCTGCCTCTGCTTAATCTGTGGCCTCGAGGAAGCAATTAATCCTTTTTGAGCAACATACAGTCACTGCTGTACTACAGAAACCCGTCTTTCTTGTGGAAGTATTGTGTCACACTGGCTGCAGAAAGGTGGCTCATCCATACCCAGCCTCACAGTCATGTTTTTGCCTTGAATTACCCTGCAGAGCCCCTTCAGCTCCACTGGGAGTTTTGTCTTCACGTAACGATGCATCCGCTCTCTGACTGAGAGCAGAATTTGAGCTAAGGAGAGCTGGGCAGGTGGCATTTCACAGTTTTCTCAGTGCCGTGAGAGCCACAGTGGAAACCAGCCTCCCTGTCTCAGCACTTTATTGCTAGTAAAAGCAGCAATGTTGGCAGATCTGGCTCAGAATCTGTGCACGCATGGCATTCGCTGAGCACAAAGCCATTTTAGAGCTGTTTTCAGAGCTCTACCTTGATGCTGGCTGCTTGCAGGCTCTCTCTGAACACTGTGCGTTACTGTATGAGTTGGTTCTCACTTTTTTTTTTTCTTTTTTTTTTTTCCTGTCTGCTTTTCCAGGAGCCTCGCTTGTACTGTCGTGGAAATGCTGACAGAGAAACCACCCTGGGCAGAGTACGAAGCCATGGCAGCCATTTTCAAAATTGCCACCCAGCCAACCAACCCCCAACTCCCATCCCACATATCAGAACACTGCCGGGACTTCCTAAAGCAAATCTTTGTGGAAGCCAGGCACAGACCCTCTGCTGAAGAGCTGCTCAGACATCAGTTTGCACAGCTCCAGTACTGAATTACCTCCCTTGCTAGCAGCTCCTGCTGGGCTCTCAGTGCTCCGTCTGGTCTAGTTGCAACTGCCCATTGTGGTGCTGCATCTTCAAAATGCCAACTCAGCTGTCCTAGTCCTTTGGGGAAGTTATACCAAGGAACCTAGGGTCTGCCCTTGTGCCTGATACCTTTGTTTGCTGGACTAATGTTTATTCTACCGACAGCTGTCCAAACAGAGCTGCGTTTTGCCCTAGTTACCTTGATGTGAAACTGTAGCTGGCTGTGTGTTCTCTGCGGGCCCAAGAGTGGGAATGTAAGAAGTGGATCTAGAAGAAATCTGAACCGGTGTGGGAAGTGGAAGAGCCGCACTCTCCGTAACAGAAACGTGCTGCAGCTTTCAAGATCATCTTTTTTACAAGTGGTTGCTCGTGTGGGTCACTGTTTTCCAGACCTCTAGGGCTTTAGAGACATCTGTAGTACATGAATCCAGCAAAAAGCCATGTGTCATTGAGCATGCGCTCGCTATATTATATATTTTTCTTCTTAAGTATTCAGCATCTGAAGGTGTTCAGAAAATATTGATTCAAAAGTATGTGAATAGTGTTATTTTATAATGAAACCATGGATTTTGGGGTGGGGGTGAGGGAGGTCTTTCTAGCTAAACGTCAGGATAATCAGTAATGTTTCAGCAGAATGCAATCACTCTAGAGCCTGAGATAAGGGCTCTCCCACTGGCATTAGAGAATCCAGAGCTTGATTTCCAAGGCTTGATCTGTCCCAGCATTAAAGCAGCGTTGGTTAGCTTGTGCCAGCCAACACGTGTGTGCTCTGTGTGCTCCTGGTTCATCTCCCCGAGGCTGCTGGGTCTAAACAAAACCCTGCTGGAAGGGAGATGTGCAGAACAGCTTTTTGTTGCACCTCTCATTTTGGCTGGTAACTTTTTGCTATCCCTTAAACCAAAGATAGTTTACCTGGTGCCTGGGAATTTACTTTGGGAAAAGCTTAAGTGTTCCTTTGGTGGCCTGGCCTAGTGGAAAGTTAAGAAAATGGATTGCTTTTTTTTCCATGTGGAGCATTTGCTGAACACCGGTGTGCACAGTAAGTTAGGGTTAAGCTCATCTCACTGCGTGCATTGTGTTTTACATGTGTGCAGGTGTTCATTTTAAGGTTCCCATCAAATGTTTTGGCCCTATTTGAATATGCTTTTGTACAAATTGTGTCCGTGGAACAAAGAGAACACTTGTAATGCTAGCAGATGTCCAGAACTATCTGACCAAGAGGACATATACAGACAGATATATCCAAGACATTCTCCATTTGATGTGTACCATATCTGTGACAACAGAGTTCCTGATGGCTTATTGGCCTCAAATACTGCACTGGGACACCAGTAATACTTATTTCATGCAGATGAGCATCAGCTTTTAAGTGCTGGGGGTTCATGAGTTAATTAAAAGTGTTCTGCATGAAATGAAATTAGGAGAAGCAAGCACATTACTAGCTAAAGTACTGCTTCATAAAGCAGTGCTGAAGGTGTTCTACTCTTGTGTTGGAAACCATTTTAATGGTCCACATGCCCTTCTTTCCCCACAAAAAAAAAAAAAAAAGCTTGAAAATTGCTTCATAATGCAGTAAGATCATTAAGAATTCATTTTAAGCTCATGACAGGGTAAAGCAAGCTTTAATGTGACCAAGCTCCTCGAACACACTGTATATAATAATGTGTTGAACTAGAAGAGGGGGAAAAAAAAAAAGAAAACACCCTGAAAGGGTTTAACAATCTGAAGTGGTTTTTCTGTGCCATACTCAGAGGAATATGTAATTGGTGGAAGCAAGCTTGTGTTGGTTTCACTTTCAGGCTCTCCCGCACTACTGCAAGGATGCACTGTTTCAGTTGCAGGCACTTAGGGGGATCTTATTTTTATGAAAGCCCTTGTTCCATAATTTATTTAGTGAGAGCACTTCTGTTGATCTCCTTAAAGCCTGGAACTTGACTCCAAATTGTCCAGCCACGTGGCCTGACTTTCAGCCTGCACTTCACTATTGCTTGCACCAGAGGGAAGTGAGGGCATGACACCACTGTTCTGTTCTGTTCTAGGGAGTATTTGACACCACTTCGCTGCAGTGTAAATGTCCACAGGGGGATGTTAAGTCCTTCCTGTAGCCGTGGCAGAAGTAGGGTGGCCAGCACTCGCGTGGGGCACCCTTCAAGCCTTGCAACTAGGAATATACCAAAGATTGGAATCTTTATCCCACTCAAACCTGCAGACGTACATGAGCAGTGTTGACTGCAGTGGTCCTTTCTGCATGGGTTTCTCTCTTCCCTTGGCTCATCCTCACCAAATCGAGACCCCCTTCCATGGTCTTTTTTCCTTGCTGTCCCACACGTTGTGTTTTGGGAGAATAGGGCATGAGGAAATGGTGTAACTTTTAATATTTCAAAGCAACGAAATCCTCAGGATCTGTTGTGGCTTTTACCTCATACACATCATGGAAGGCTGTTCCAGAGCAAAGCAAAGAGCATCACGGACTGATGGGCTCAGTCCTTCCCCTGCCAGAGCTTCTGGTCCTTCCCACCACCTATGCTGAAATGTGCCTACTCTGTGTATACACTTGTATTCCAGTCTGTATTAATGAAAGTAAATAGCAATTGTACAGTGACAGAGAACATGGGGTGCCAGCTTGGACTTGTTGTATTCCAGTCCCTGACCCAAAGCCACCCGTTCGGCACAGGAACAAGCCAAAGCATTACTTGTATGTTTGGAGATGCACTTTTATGAATGTAGTTTATATCGCTCTTTTTTAGCTCTTTTTACATCATGTAAACGGTGATGCCTCATACTTTTTTTTTTTTTTTTTAATTTATATCGTAAAAGATCATATTTGGTGATTTTTATATATATCGACTCGACTGTTATGGGGTAAGGGGGGAGGATGGGAAATAAATCTGACGCCTTTATGAATTTAAAAAGGAAAAAAAAGCAGCTGGTTTTGCAGAGAATTTGCTGATGGTTTATAACAAGTAGAGCCAAGCCAAAATGCCACCTCTGTTTCCTCACTGCCGTCTTGATTGTGGAAGAGGGAGATCTGAATTCCTGAGTCCACTGCTACAGCGAATTAACTTGAGGTTGGCACCTCTCCTACAGCCCTGACAGCAAAGAAATCTCAATCGGGCATAAATGTAATGATACCCCTGAATTGAATTACATCTGACCTCTTGATCCCGACAGAATTGGGAAAAAATAGGAGTAAAATTGTTCAGAGGAGAGCAGCCGGGCTAACAACACACTGCTGTGTCCGTTCCAAATGTCATTTTGTGTTTCCAGCTGTTCCCTCCCTGGGAGGGATATGGAGTGAGTATTTAGTATTGGGATTCTTGATGAAAAACGCTGCAGAAGTGGAGAATATTCTTTTCACAAATTATAAGAGTACTGTTATCCTGAAGCTTTGAGCTCCCATCAGCAGTTGAGCAGAGGGTTTGGTGATCTGTGAGCTTGTCAGGAAGCAGGGTGTTGGCATTTTGGTCTTGGCATGACGATTCTGTGCATTCCAGGTTATGGGCTTCTTCTCCACTAAGATCTAATATTTGCCTGTTGTAATTACTGCAGTTTGGATTTCTTTTTCCCATTTTTGGAGTACTATTCTAGAGGGTTTGAAGACACTCCAAAGGAGTTCCCTTGGCCATTAATTACCAAAACAAATTGACCAAAAGGGAAGCTGGCACCCGCTCAGGTGATGCAAGTTATTTCCAAGTGCCAAGAGAGCAACGGTCGTCCGTGAAAGTTGGGCAAGTGCATATCCCTGCTGCCTCCCCTGGTTGGCAAAGCCCAGCTATTCAAAGCCCTACAGGGAAGGGGCTGAATCAGACCCCCGTGATGGGTGCTTAGGTGGAAAGATCTTTATGTGTTTGAGTATCTTCAGTACCCGCCCGTGGGGCTGGGAGAATTCGGTTCATATTCTGTGGGTTAATAGTATTTGGGCTTCAGATTTTTCAACCCCAACCTTGTTCAGGAGCAAACTGACCAGCAGCTCTAAATTCCCCAGTTAGAAAACGCCTGGGAGGTGGTTTGGAAAAGTGGAAGAGGACACGGTTGCCCATCAATGCTTGCCTGACATAAATTGTGCAGAGCAGGGAGAAGTTGCTTTAACCTGGATTGTGCAGAAGACCTTGAACCAGTAGTCTATATATACCGACCGGGGGCTTGCAGTGCAAAGCCAGGCCAATGTATCGTTTTATTTACAATAAAATTATCATTTATATGAAAGCCTTTCTGGTGGCTGTTTGCAGTGTAGCATCCATTACCCCCTATGTAAATTATGCTCCTGGATATGTGGGTGGGACAGCTAGTTTTAACCAAGGACCTTAACCAAAGTATGTTCCTTTCAGGGATTTATTTTTTGGGACAGGTGGAGAAGTGTCCTGTTTGTGAAGCATTGCTGCTCGGATCAGGTAAGCATGTCCTCTTCCCTCAGGGGAAGGTCACATTCATCCATTCTTGCTCCTCCAAGAGGTAGAATGGCTCTAAGTTTTATTTTTTTTTTTCACTGCTGCTGCTTTTACGGTGTAAAAATAGCAGTGTCTTCATTTCACCTTGCAGGAGATAGCTGGACTGCTTCACGTGGACTGTCTGTGGGTGGAGAGCAGAAGCTGAGCTTTAGTAAGTTCTTTAGTCCAGATATGGGTCTATAAGTGGTCCTAATTTCACCAGTGCAGGCAGGCAAAAGGGCCTGGGCAGCAAGACCACGAGGAGATGGTCTGCGTGGTGGTGACTGCCCTGACTTGGGATGCTGTGCTTCTGATGGGAGCTTGTGGGAGTCATTCCCAGTTGAGTGGATAACTGCAGCTCTAACTTAGGAAGCTCAGCCTGCTTGAAAACGTTGATTCAAAGTACCTGGAAACTGTTCCTGAATTGTTTCTCCTTTGGCTGTGTTGTTAGGTCGTTTTATAAAGCAAAAACGTGGAGAAGTGAGGCCTCAGGACTTCAGGCAAAGGGGAGATAGCACGAGCTCTGCTGCCAGAATTGATGCCGACCCACAAAGGGGAACCCTTGCATGGAGTGTGCTCAGGGTAAGCTTAGCTGTCCTGAAGCAGGGTAAGGGAATGGGTGCCCATATTTCCAAGTATTTTCAAGCTTTATTTTTGTTTCCATCATGCTATCTTAGGAAAGGACAGAAATAGTGTTCCTGTAAAAGCTGCTCTACAGTTCTTGCTCAGATATTCATTTTTTCCTGGTACTGTTCTGTGTTTAAGAGCAAGTCTTAAGTGCCATTGTCACTTGAGCAGTGGATTGGGTGCCAGTGTGGTACGTGGAGATGCCGGGCCAGAGCCAGAACTTTCCCTGCAGTCTCCTTTTCCCAGGTCAGAGTACAGTTAGCTGCTATGTCTGTTAAATGCAGAAATATTTGTTCATGTAATACGTTAACAACCAAGAATGGACGGGTTAATAGGCTGATGCAATAGGAACCCTTGCACATGGAACACATGCGTGGCATTTGTGTGCTCTTCCAGAACTGATGAGAACCAGAAAACAAGCTGCCTCAGAACAGAACTGTCCTGTGGATCCAGACGTAGCCATCTCCTGTTGCTCCCTGACACTCTCTCTTTGTGTCAGACCCTGAAATTCCCACTCATGCCACAGGACAAGCTTAGAAGCTCACAGGCTCTGAAAGCCAGTTGCATTTACTGTAGGACACCCTTCCCAAAGCTGAGGCTTTCCCTCTCCTTCCTGCTCTGTATGATCATTCGCTTTAAGAATGAACATGAGATTCATGTCTTAGGGCTGCAGGATGGCCTGTTTTCCTCCTGGGCTGCCCTCTCAGGAGCAACGTGCTCCACAGAACTGTTCCATGAGTGCAGTGTGTGGTCCTGCCTTGCATCTTCCCCACACCTCTTCTTGGGTGGTTTGGAGCAGGGGGTGGGAGAGGAAAGTGCAAGCTTGGGTTGGAGGTGGGAATGATCCGCCACAAGCACTGACCAATGCACAAAAGGAATGAACCTAAAAACCTCAAATGCTTTTTTTTCCCCCTGTAAATGGTGTTACATTTGTAATGTGGCTCAAGGGAAGGTGACCTAAGGTAAGTTTTCTCTTTAAATCCAATGCTACACAATTCTGAAGCAAATGTAACTTCAGGTTGGTTATGTTAGACCGCTGTGGCTGTTTCTGTTCGCGTAGTAACGTCTTAACTAGGAACACTGTCTTCTGGATGCAGTACCATGTGGGTGTACTGCACTACATCCAGGAAATGCTGGCATGGTTCACTGCTGTGTCCCTTGTTCTGCTGGTGTGGAGCTCTGCCTAGTGCTCACTTTGTAGCTTCAGTGCACGACCACATCTCTGCAGTGGAGGAGAGGAAATGCAGGTGGCACTGTGGCATTGCTGTGCTACATGTAAGAACAAGTGTGTGCCAGCTCCTGCAGCTCTACACGTGGCAATCATCTCCCCAGCTCTTCCTCCCCCTCCCAAAGGCTGCGGGCTGCCCTCTGAACCCACCAGTGCAGTTTCTGCCCTGCACTGCTCCAAAACATCTGTCCCAGCTGCACGGTGCTGCCGAGCCACGCCAGAGGGAGCACAGAATGCTTCTCCAAGCTGGTGGCCAGCTCCTGGCAGCTAGGAAACTTCCAATAAAAGCTGGGATGGTGTTTGGCAGCCGCGTGTGCTGGGAGCCTCCGCTGCTTCTCTTTTCCTTGGGTGCTTATGCTGTTAAGCCTTACTCTGGCCAGCTGTGGGGTCTGAGCATCCTGAATCACAGGAAGTCATGCATACAGCACCAGCAGATCGCTGCTGGCAGCCAGAAGGATGGAGGATTCCAAAGGAGATTTCTAGTCCCAGGGAATGAGACTCACATCCTAAAATCAGCTGGATTTCATGGAAACATTAGGGACTTCTGGCCCAACCTTAATCTTTGTCTTACAAAAAAAAACCTCACAGCTGGAGGAGCTTTAAGCTCAGGGTTCTGTTCTGCTGCTGCTTTTGGTTGTGTTGTGTGCACTGTCATTGCTGCAGAACTCCATCCTTCAGGCACATCAGATAAGCTCAGATCCCATGCACACTCCCACTAGGGTTTCCCTGTGCACGGAACCTGCTGTGTTAATCTGGGAAGCAGAGTTTGCCAGCAGGTGGGGACAGACACGTCTCTCAATGTGTGAATGTGATGCTCATCAGGTTCACTTTTGCTCCCCATGAGAAGGGGGCATAGGAAAGTGAGGTAGCAGAGAACAGGGATTGCTTCTGCCATCAGGAAAATCCCACACTGCAGTTTTCAGAATGGAAGGAGGAAGGCAAGCGGGTCCGCATTGCTTGAACCTTTCTTTAACAATAATTGGAAGCCTTTTTTCTCCCTTCCCTACCCTAAAATTATCTGGGTGAGTTTAAAATTCCTTGTGTATGATTTCCTCGCTCTGCAGAACAGAGCAGCAGCCTGCCAGTGTGAGAATGGGGAAGTGAAGCCAGCAAGAAACAGGAAGCAAAACCAAAGAGCCTGCTTTCATTTTCTAAGCCAAGGAAGGGACCGGAACCTGAACGGGGTCACGGGGCCCCACTGCAGAGCAGCATTTGCACTGCAATGAATCTTGCAGGGCTGGGCAGGATGCAGCTTTTGTTGTGGTGTCAGGAGCCAGCACACCTGTGTGATGGGCAGGCAGAGCACTCTGTGAGGCTGACACTCACCCATCTGCGTGCGCAGTCCTTGCTGTGCGCTGGGTATCCTCACACGTGCCTTTGAGAAACCTCAGAACGAACGAGGGAAGGGTGATGTCCACCAGGAGGGACACCAAGCTCTCACCATCCCTCTGCGGTCATACATACGGACAGCCCTTACCGTGGAAGAGAGGAAGGTTATCAGAAGCAGTCACCGTGGATTCACCAAGGGGAAAACTGCCTGGCCAACCTGCTCACCATCTGTCATGCCATGACCCACTGGGCAGATGAGAGTTACAGATCGTGCGTGTGGAGGAAGGAGGTAAACAATCACTAAAAACACACCCATCTGGATTCACTGCATTACATCTCATATTAGGCTCATTAATTAGCGTGGACTCTCCCATCCGAACACGACAGCTCAGCAGCTGGAGCTGATGGACACCAGCCCAGCTCAGAGCTGGCTGTGCCTGCCTGCTGGGGCATGGAGGGAAGCGAGTAAGCCACCACGTGCATGCAGCCAAAAGGGCAGACAGACTTCATGTGGAAGCTGAATTGTGGGTACAGCTGTGGGTGTGTCCTCCATCCTCCTGGCTTTGTTCCCCAGATAACATCTCCCTCAGTCCCAGCACCACACGTGCATCCCCCAGGGATGGTTTCTCCGCCCTGTGTGGGCAGAGGCTCTTTGTACAGTGATGTACTGCGCCCGAGTGCTGCTCCCACCTCCCTGTGTCCCTGGAAGCACAGGACAAGTCAGGGAAGGCTTGGAAACCTTGTATTACAAAAATAAAAGAGCGGTGTCGCACGTGGAGCCGCTGCACCCGGCTCCAGCGCAGAACGTACCAATGGAAGGCAAATATAAAAAAGACACACACTGTTACAACAGTCGCAGGGCAACATCCTTAAGGCTGAACAATCCCAACTGAACTGAGCTGATGTAAACCAAAGACCCTCCTTATTCGGAGCCCCAGCAAGGCAGGATTGGTACCGGGAGCTCTGCTCTGACTTACAGGCTGGGTTGGGGCTCTCGGAGCCCTTTGGTCTCCTTTCCCATGGCAGCAGGCCTGGAATGTGTGCACAGGGCTGGGATTTCACAGGGGGCAAGCACTTCTGGTCTGAACTCATCAGGGAGAAAGGGCTCTGGGTTTGGGGGCTGTACCCCACTCACCGTTGCCCCATCCTTACAGTCTATAGGACCCCTCTAGACATCCTCCAGAGGTTCCAAGGAGGGCTGGGCTGCCTCCATTCCCTACTGCTCGGGTCCCCTTTGCTTTACATCAGCTCAGTCAGCACCGGCTCAGCACTGCTGTCTCCGCTGGGCTCCAGGGAAGGGTGGGCCATGCTCTGCTCATGCCGACTTGGTCCCGCTCTCCACTTCCTTGTGCACCCACAGCTCCTTGTGCTGCTTGCGCCCAAAGCCCTCGTCGTAGTTGCCTTTACTCTTGAAGAGCTGCTGGAAGTGGGGCTTGCAGTAGAACTCCCCATGGAGTGCCGCGTAGCTGCCCAAGCTGGGGAAGGAGAGGGGTTAGTGGGGCTCAGCAAAGGCTCAGGAGCACAGAAAGAGGGGTGGAAGGAGGAAGGAACATGCACGTTGGCCCTTAGAAGAAAAGGAACCGAGGGTCCTCTGCTGCCCTCCAAGAGGAGGGCTGTGATGGGCAGGATGGGAAGAGCCTCCCCACACCCCATAACTGCCAGCAAACACCACGGCAGCACCCAGCATGGCTCACCTGAGCTTGGCGTGGCAGTGCTTGCAGCAGAAGCAGGAGTTGTGGAAGACAAATTTATCCGCCACCAGCCGCTCCATGGGATAGACGGTTTTCTGACAGGCACTGCACATCTCCTTCACTTGTGCCTTCAGGCTGAAGGACTGGGCAAGGGGAAACCAAAGGGACAGAGGATGAGGGAAGGGGGTTGGAGACCCTGAGCCCATCTCTGTCCTTCCCCCCTCCTCACACAGCAGTGGGGTGCAGGAGAGTTGCAGTACCTTGGAGCGCTGCACTGTGCTGCCTCCTGAGTTGTTCTTTGCCTCCTAAGGAGAGAAAATGAAATGAGAGTGAGGGACTGGCAGGTGAGGCACTGAGCTGTGTTTGGCAACCGCTGATGACCTCTGAAATCTGCACCATGAAGGCACAGGGCTTCTCTGGGGTCAGGGCACAGAGCAGCCAGCTCTGCCATCGTGCACTGCTCACTGGATGTAGCAGCACGCCACGGCTCTGCTTGTGTGACAAGGTGAAGCAGCACACTGGTTGCTTTTCTAGTGGAGGTGGCACATGAGCACAGACCCCGGGGTCATGCAGCTCTCACCATCTGCAGGCAGTGCTCCCTGTCCTCGTCAGCCCTGGAGCTTTGGTGGGTAGTCATCAGCCCCTAAGCAAAGCTGAGTGGGACACCCGTCACATCCCTGCTTCAACATCCCTTGGGTCTCTGCAGAGTGGCTGCAGCAGAACCTCGGGCAGAGCCCTCTCTGTGACCTACCCTGGCAGATCAGCACACACTGCCTTGTGAGTTTTTATTAACAACAGCTCTATCTTGGCATGAGATGCTGCTCACACTTCCTTCTGGCCAACAAACATTTATCCCACGCAACGCTTGGGGCTCTGCAGTTCCTCCACACTGTACCTGGGATGCCCCTCGCTCCGATGCAGCACGCAGTGCTGGCTGCCCCTCACCAGGTGTTTTGTTCCCCTGTTAGCAGCCAGCCATGCTCTCGTGCTGCACGGGAAACACCCACGCCGTCAGCAACACCAGAAAGCTTTCAAGAGTCCCCACAGATCGCGTGGGGAGCGTGGAGTTAAGAGTGAGCCCAGCATCGCTCAGAGCCCTCAGCTGTGAGAGGAGCAGATGCAGACACTGAGGTGCCCAAATCTCTGCCCTCAGAGCGAGGTCCCAGTGCACCCTTAGAGGGGTCCCATCAGGCAGTGACCCCGCAGCATCACCCCATGCATCCCTGCCCTTTCCCCTGCTGCTGCTTCAGCTCTGCTTGGGCAGCACAGCCCCAATTCTGCCTCCAGGGTGAGCTACCATCGCCGCTCCTCCTGCCTCGTCCTTCCCCAGCATTCCTCCTTTGTATTTTTGGAAGCAGTTTGTCTAAGAGACACTCAGGAAGCTCTCACTTCACCGAGCTGCCTCTCCAGACGCTTCCCAGCTGCTCTCACCGCCTGAGGTCGGGACGTGATTTCCCTCTCCCTCCCACTTTTGCACAGGGCTGAACAGAAAGCCAAAGTCAACAGAGCAGCGCGGGCAGCGAGGAGACTCAGGCCGTGTAAAACCAGTTGCATCCCTCGGCGCTGGCAAAGCAACCACAGGTGCCCTGCTGGGGTTGGGGTTAACGGGCTCTCTCCAGGCTCAGCTCATCAGCACTGAGGAAGATGCTGCTGCCTCAGAGCTGCCCGACATCCGCTCCCGAGGCCGCAGTGCTCTGCCACCGCTCGTCACTTCTCGGCAGCCTCCTGGCTCCCACCAGGCACACTATCTATTTCGTGTCTGAGATATCCTCCCTCGGGGAAGGGCCGTATCCTGTCCCAGCAGGGGATGTTCTCGAGCCTTTATGTTTTTCCATCTCCGATCCCTCCGATCCTAAGCAGCTCGCATGCTCGCGATTGTGATCACGGAAAGCCATGGAAACACAAACAAACAGACAGCAACCCGAGCTGAGTGGGGTGAGAAGTGCTGGACGGAGCCCGGACAACGTGCTCAGCAATGTGCTCAGCAAACAGCACCTTCTGCTGGAACCTTCCCACCCCCAGCTCCTGTTGTTTGAGCAGCAGCAGCTGTGCTTTCGGTCACCCCTAAAACGCAACCTCAAATCTTTGAGAACAGACCCAAATGGGCTCTGGAATTCCCACACCAACGGCAAGGGATGCGACGTACATGAGATGGGGTTGTGCTGGCGGCTTCCGAAGCCTGGAACATGGTTCTGTCCCCTCCTCCGACAGTTTAATCCTGAGCTTGAAGCCTGTGGGCCGCTGTCCCCAGGGAGGTGTTGAAGGTGGTCCTCTTGCAACACCTGGAAAGGAAATGTCAGCGGGAGCGTGGCAGGTTTCATCACCCCAACCCCACAGCCACGCAGCTCTGCGGGAGCTGGTGAGTGATACTGGCTCCCTTGTGGGATCCAAGACATCTAAGCATGCCAGAGCTGGGGCTCAGTGTTAGGAACTGAGGTGGGGTTAGCATGCAGCTCTGAGACTTTCCCATACAAAGATACTGGGTTCAGATGGGAGAAGGAGAAGAGGCAAAGTGGCAGCTGCTGTAAGCATCCTCCAAATCACGCGTGGAAGAAAGTCAGCAGGCAGGTACAGCCTCCAGCCAGGGCTGCCGTCCTGCTGAAGCAGCAAGCCCAGACTGTCACTGGTGCAGCCACCAAAGGATGGGTGATGCTGGATTTTAGTCTGATTTCAGCCCAGAGAAGCCTCTGCTGATCAGAGCAGCTCACAGCTCAGCAGAGCGAGTGATGGAAACTGTCTTTCCTCAGGAGCTCACACTGCCTTTAGGGGTGAGTTCGACCCCTCCCAGCACAGTTCTAATGCAGCACAGGAAGAAAAAGAAGTCACTGAAAAACAAACAAAAAAAAAAAAAAAAAAAAAAACACCCAGTTTGGTAAAAGTCAGATGAAAAGGTACCAGCAGATCCACGGGGTTTTCCCCGTTGCACTTTACCTTCAGAACACCCATAAAAGGCCAGGGTTGATGAGCCCTGTTTTGCACATGTGAAACAGGCAGAGGGTTGAGCTCATGGTGCAGAGGGAAGAGCAGAGTGGGGCCACTCAGCCATGGCCTCGGTCCCTGAGCACACCACACTGCCCTGGCTGCAGACGGGAGCAGAGGGGCAGCTCCGCAATGACGGCGATGTGCTGCCACAATCCAATCTCCCAGTGACGTCTACAAACACGATTGTGTTTGTTTTGGGGAACTCTCAGGTCCCCAGAAAGCCCCGACACCCAGCAGCTGCCATCAGGTCGAGCTGCTGCAGCAGAACACCCCAAATGAGCGTCTGCTTTCAGAGTCCAGTGACCTGTGTGCTGGGTCCTGAGCAGTGCAGCCAGGCTTCCAGACCAGTGAAAAACCCCTTCCGAGCCCGAGCTGAGAACACAACTCCAATTTTACCTAAATCATTTCCCGTCCTCCCTGCGGTCTGCTTGTTATTTCCTGCTCGCAAGCGGGGTGGAGGCAGTGCACGCATACAGCTCATGTTGGGGGCCAAGCAGAACCCCCCCACCATCTCCATCCCCTGGAGCAGCATCATCCCTCCCACACCTCCAGGGTCTGCATGGTGCACAGACCCCACGGGGAACCCAAAGAACCCACAAAACCCCTCCAGTCCATACCCCACGTGTACCTCTAGTGCAGATGCACAGCCCTTGCCCTCCTCACCTCCTTTCACCTCTCCCCGCCTGTCCCTCCAACATCTCTCCTCCCCTTCCTCTTCCTCTCACAGCTCATCTTCCTCCCCTACCCCAGCTGCCTCAGTTTCCCCAGTTCCTCCAGCCCCCTCCTCCCCCCCTCCCCCCAATCCCTGGCTCCTTCTGCTTCTGTTTTGCCCTTCACCTCTTTCTCTGCACACAGCAGCTCCCCATTCCCATTCCCTTCAACACCAGTTATCCCAACCCGTGTCTCAGTGCTCTCCATCCAGACCCCCCCTACACACACACACACATACCCTTCTGCAGTCCCGTGCCCACTCTCTCCCAGTCTGTTTCAAATACGAGAGGCCCCGTTGGTGTAGCTGCCCTACAGACAACGAGATGTTGCTAAATGTCCTTCCTGTCCAAGGACAGGAGTAGAAGCCTCAAAGGGGAAGGGTGTGCTGAAGCGATAAGGGAAACAGAGCATGTTAAGAGACCGCAGGAGTGTTTCTAAGAGGCTTCCAGTTGCTGTCATTGTTGTTTCAAGGAGGCATTAGCCTGCGCAGAGGGGATTTGAGCCCAGAGCAGTGCACAGAGGAGCCCTTGTGGCACAGGCTTTGCTTAAGGACACTTCATCACATTGATGCTAGGACTGCTGGTGCTGGAAGGGCTCGCTGATTTCACAAAGACCACAGGGGATGTCTGTGACAAAGGAAGCCCAGCCCGGGCCTCCATGGTGGATGCTGGCATCACAGCTGCTAGCCCTGATTTCTCCAGACTTCTATTCCTAAGCTCCTTCACCATCTGCACAGCCCAAGAAGAGGAGGGCTGAGTACTGACTTCTTATCACACAGCTCAGGATGGGACAAGGACCCCTTCACCCCACACACGCTACAGCTTCTGCTCCTCCTGTCTTTCCTTGGAAGCATCTGATGGCCCTCCAAGGGAACTGGGCGTGAGCTCAAAGAGGTGGAGCTCCTCTGGGGGCTCCTTGGTGACCTCAGCAAGCTCTCTTTGACCCAGGACCTCGGGGCTGGAGCTCACCTGCAGGGCACACATGCTTGCTGCCACGGGAAAACAGCAGGAGGAGTACTACTGCTCTGTCTTCTGGCACTGACCAAGGAGCAGTTCGGGCTGAGGAAGGTAGCATCCAGCCCAGAAACTGCTCAGTCACAAAGCATTGATCTCACAGCCTCTCCCGTCCCCTCACACCTGCCTGGCCCTGAGGACAGATGTAAGGACAGGGAAGCACCTGGAGCAGCCCTTCACAGAAATTCCCCAGCTCACTGGAGGACCATATCCCCCCCCCTCCAGCACACAGCATTTCCACCTTCTCCTCCCCAGCAGCGCTGCCCTCGCTGCCCACCAGCCCCATCTCCCTGGGCCCCCAGCCCCAAGCAGCCTGCTGCTGGCTGAGAGCCTCTCTGAAAGCTGATGATGGTTTTCCGGCACAGGAAAGCAGCGTGACTGCAAAGGGTGAGAGGCCCCTCTCCACCATATGGTTCCCATTAGCGGCCCTGTGAAGTCAGTGTTTACTGCTGGGATCACTGTGCCATGGCCAGAGGCTTTCCCAAAGACCAAGCACAGCATGGGGGGGGAATCCAAACCCCATCCCAAGAAGATGCTGTGCCCCCAGCAGCATGGCATTGGCTCCACTACTCAGAGGGGCTACCAGGCATCTCCCCCATTAAATTTGGTACTGCTGACATATCACGACCACATGGCTGGTGTTTGCATTAATCCTACAAGGCAAATCCATGCCGTGAAATAAAAGCATGCTGTGGCATCAGCATCAATCAGGCCAGCACCAGCCCAGAGACACGGCATCCCCACTGCTGCTGCAGCTTCTCAGGCATGGAAGGGGACAGCAAGTCACAAGCATGGCAGACCTCAAGTCGTGGTGGTGATGTGTTGGCAGTTGGATTTGATGGCCATAGTGGTCTTTTCCAGCCTTAATGATCCCGTGATTGTAAGTCAGCTTCAGATCTGGGCTCCCTGCGTAGCTCCAAGCCAACACTGGTGCACAGACCCAGCTCAGGTTCCTGTTGCTGTGATGCAGAACAGAGGGCTCTGGGGGAAACCAACTGGGCCACTTCTGTGGCCACCACGGCCCCACCACACAGGGCTGCCCCTCTCATCCATTTTCCATCCACGTTCTGCGCCCGAGCCGTCTCTTGAAAGGCTGCCAGCGTGCAGGAAATCTACAGCCAAAATGCTGAGGGATGCTGACAAGGAATAGTTGTGGGGAGGAACAGGGCTGCCTTTGTCAGGGCAACAATGGGGGACCCACACAAGCCAGAAGAAGCCCCTGCCCAGCTGCTCTGCTCTCCCACCTTCAGCCCTGGGAGCGTCAGGTCCAGCCCTGCCCTGAGGTGCAGGAGGATGCTGCTGGGATCCATCTGTCCTCCAGCAGTGGGAACTGAAGCACGGAGTAGCCCATCCCTTGGACTAGAGCCACGTTTTATGGCATCCATTAAGCATCATGAAGGGAATCTCTGCTCCCTGGGTTCTGCTATCTCGTATGGAGTTCAGAGAGAGCACAAATGCAGCGGGGAGCTGCTGGGTGGAGAAGAGCTTCCCCAGGCAGAGAAATATCTCTCATTAGTGCCAGATGATAGAACAGTCAGAATCAGAGGTTGGAAGGTTCAGGTTGGGCATTAGGCACAAATGCTTCAAAAGAAGGAAGATCTGGAAGCTCTGCAGCACAGTACTAATTAAGTGCACCACAAACAGGCACAGCAGGCAGACAGCAGTTATGCCCCTTCCATCCCCTTCTCAGTTTTTCCTTAGCCTTAGAAGACTCCCCATGTTCTACCCAGAAACTCCACCTCCCGGTTTCCTACAAAACATATTTATCCCTTTACTGTTACCCTGGAATCTTGCTCCCAGCTTGCACACTGTAACTTCTGCCACCCAAAAGTCCTCGTGGAGGGTGTGCCTATCAGCCTTCTCTTTCTTGGCCAGGAGAAACCAATCCCTTTAATCTGTTCCTATAAGAGGAGCTCTCCATCCCTGCTGCTACACTGGAGGAAGGCTCAGACCTTTGCACCCCGCTTGGAACCCTTCCCTGGCAGCACACATCTGTGCTGATGTGCTCTTCCTCTGTCACCTCTGCAGTAATCCCAAGTGCTCATTCTCCTGCAGTGCCCTCCGCTCGTTGGCCATACGGAGTGGGCTGTGGGCACACCAGAGGAGTGAGAAATACATCGTGTATTTAACGACTGCAATAATCCCTTCACCCAGATTTAACGTTTTCCATCCCAGAGCTTTGCTGATAGCTAGGTAAGCTCTGCAACACTCCCAGATGGCAGATTAAAAAAAAAAAAAATTACAAATGACTGAACTGGAAAGCAAAAGGCAGACACCTCCAGCCAGGAACGTGGCAGCTGCTTGACAATGGGCTGCAGGAGCTGAGGATGGGCAAAAAGGAAAAGGAAAACCCCTCACAGCTGGGGTCCGAAGGGGCTGCTTGTAGGCTCACAGACCTGCAGGAGGAAACCACAAGTGGAACTCCCTTCCCTACCGAGAAGTCTCGTGGGACTTCTGATGACCAAAAAAAGGAGAGCACTTGTGTTGTGAGCCTTACAAAAATGAAGATGCACACGGTCACCGCACACCCCACACTGAGGTGGGCCCTCACTGCTCACCTGGGAGCTCTGCCTCCTGCAGGACCCCATGGGGAGAGGATGGCAGCACTGAGGCTGTTTCAGACCACACTCCATCACTTACCCTGCCATTATTTTTTTAATCTGCATTAATTGCGCTGCAGGCATGCATTCCCCAGCCCTAAATACACAGCAGCTCAGCCGGGAGAGCCCTCGTGTGATGCCTTCAGTGCACAAAGCCCCATTTCTAAAGCACAACACAGGCTGCCACACAACCACAGCGTTCCAAAACATATGCCCACCCCATCAACAGAAACCAGTAGAAAACCATTAAAAAATATCATCAACGTGGTATCTTTGCTGGTCTGAGTGATACAAAGGGATTACAGGGATCAGATCATTCTCTTACCACAGTGGGAGCCCTGGGGTCGATCCTGGCTGTAGTTTTTGGGTGATGCTGAACACAACATTTTGTTGTTGGGGTCCCTAACCCTCCCCCCCCCCCCCCCCCCCCATCCCCTTTTCCTCTCTTGAAAGCAGAGCTGCTTCCCTTTGTGAAGCCCTGAGGGGGTCCCCAGCTGCTCAGGGCAGCGTCAGAGCTGGGAGCATATTCATGCTGGGATCAAATCTCACAGTCGTGCTACAGCCTCCCGAGAGGAGGATGGAAGACCTGTGGCTGGAGGGATGTAAAGCAGGGCTGGATGGGTGCTGGGAGACACAGCACCAAGAGTCGGCAGGCAGCAGCTGGGGGGGGAGGGGGAAATAGGGGAGCAGGGATCTAACAGGTTTTCTTCTCTCTCTGCCCTTTCTGATCAGCTTAAGAAAACGGATCTGTCCAACCCCACCACACCCCCGAGCACGGGATGCAGCACACAACAAAGAAGGAGCTCAGCACAGCTGGGGAGCCCCAAAACGCTGCACCCCACCCCCTCCCCCCAAAAACCACACTCCCAGACCCTATTCGCTCCCCACCCCACTAAGTAACAGGTGCGGGCCCCAACCCCCTACACCCCACTTAAGGCATGGAGTGCTCCCCCTACCCCCCCAACAGCATCCCAACCCCAATAACCACCCAGTGCCCAGGCAGCATCCCCCCGCGTGCTCCCCTCACCTTAAAGTCCCTCGACCGAGCCACCTCCCAGAGCAGAAGCCCCTGCCTTGGGGGATGGGGGGGGGGGGGGGGGGGACACCTCCCTTGGGGGAAGAATACGTTTATGGGGGAAGGGGGGATGAAACCCACCTGCTGCGCGGCCCCGGCTGCTACCGCCGCTCTCAGTGCGCCCCATCTGCAGCCCCCCCCCTTCTCTCCATCTCCCCACAAAGCCCCGAGCTCCCAACCCGCTTTGTGTACCCCCCCTCCCCCAATCGCTCCCCACAAACCCAGACCCACCATACCCCCCCGGGGCTCCGCCGCTGAGCAGCAGAAGGGGCTCAGCCCTCACCGCGCTCCGTCCGCCGCTCGTCCGCCCCGTCCCTTCCGCGCTCGGGCGCGCTCCGTGCGCGCTCCCCCCGCCCCAACCTCAGCCCCTTTTATCGCGCGGCCGCCGCAGTGATTGGTTCCCTGCGCGGTGCGGCTCCGAGCACCGCTCCTTTGTGTGCAACCGCCTCTCCCTCACCCGGCCCTTAAACCACCCCCCCCCCCCCCCCAACCCCGACCCCCCCCCGGCCGTGGCTGCGGAGTGGGGGTCCCCCCCGGCTCTGCACGGTCGCCCCCTAAAGCGGACGGAGCCGCGATGGTTTCGGGCGCTTTGTCCCGCGGAGGAGCGGTGCCACGAGGGTGGATGGGGTTTTGTTTGGGGTCGGGGTTCCGCCTGGAAAAGGGCGAAGGGCGGCGGGGGGGGGGGGGGGGGGAGCTGGACGGAGCTACGGAGCTGGGCTGCAGCAGTGAGTGCACGCGGGGAGCGGAGCACGCGTGGGCATCCGCGCGCACGCGGACCCGCGTGCACGTTTGCACCCACGCGCGCGCACCCACGCGAGCTAGCGTGCTCGTGCACCTGGGCGCTCGCGTGCGCGCATGCAGGTGCTCCCACGCGCGAGTGCGTGCGAAAGTGCTCGCGCACAGGCACCGGTGCACGCGCACTGCAAGCGGTTGCTATGGCGACGCGCGAGGTCCCAGCAGCGGGGGGATGGGCGCTCCTCGCTGTGCCCTCCCCGCCCGCAGGGGGCGCCCTCCCCCGCCCCGCCCCCACGCGCCGCCGCTCTCACCGCGTCCGGAGTCCTCCCCGCCAGCAGGGGGCGCTGCGCCGCTCTTGGAGCCGCTCTATCCGGCGCCTCAAGATGGCGGAGGAGGGTTCGGTGTGCAGCTTCGTCTTCAAGAAACGGGGCCCGGCCGCGGGTCGGGGCCGGCGGAAGCGGCCCAGCAGCGACCAGGAGCGGGGTGAGGGCCGTGGGGGCTGCGGGGGGGCGGCACGGCCTGAGCCGGCCCATTGCGGTGCCCGAGGGAGGCGAGGGAAGGCCGAGTGCCGCCCTGGGTGGTGTTCCCGCGCAGTTGGGCCCGGCCCTCACAGGCGCTGAGCTGTCCCGGCGGTCCCCTTTCCTTCGAGCCCCGCGTTGCGGTCCCCCAACCCCCTGAGCCCCGCGCTGTGCCCCGCAGAGAGCAGCGGCGAGGAGGGCAGCACGGTGGTGCGGAAGGAGCGGCGGCGGGAGACCCCCAACCCCATGATCCAGAAGGTGAGGTGTCCACACGGCGCTGCGCTGTCGGGGCTCGGGCCGGGAGCTGTGCTGGGCGCATCCGTCCCTCACAGCCGCTGTCTGTTGGTCCTTCAGACCCGGAGGTGCGTGAAGGAGCGGCCCTCGTACGCGCTGAGCAGCAGCGACGATGATGATCCGTCGAAGGGGATCGGAGTCACGTACAAATCAACGCGGTCAGCGGTAAGGAATGAGCCCAGATGTGCTTCTGGGGTGAGGTCGGGTGAGTTCAGCTAAGGTTGGTCCTCTCAGAGGTGGGAATTAAAACCCCAAGGTGTGGCTAGGCTTGCCTAACACTGCAAAGTTCTCAGAAGAAGGTTGTCCTGAATCAGATTTGCTCAGTTACTGGGCTCATGTTTTCAGCTTTAGAGCACCTTCTTCCATGATGCGGTCATGTAACGAAGAAGGCACTCCCATCTTTATTCTTGTGAACAGCGATAGGATAAAAGCTGCAGAGAGAGGTCAGTGTTTTCTTAGGATTGATGGGAGAAGAAGCCTGAGGGTCCTGTAAACAGCTGGAGTGGAGAAAAATCAGTTTTGAAGTTTGGGACACGGCTAAAAAATGCTCTTCCCATTGTATTTTTCTCAGATGCTCCTCTTCATCCAGTGAAATTGTGTGTATCAATAAAAGTCGGGTCAAGATATGTGTAAAAAGCAAGTACCAGCATTTACTGTGTTGATGCTTTTTTTCCTCTCCAGACCTGCTTCCTTACTCTGTGTCCACATTTTTTTGTGTGTGTGTGTGTAAAATGGGAATAGCATCCAGCCATCCTCAGTCAAAGATGCAAGATCAGACTGAGGTCTCATTATCGCATTCGAGATTAATATGAAGACTCATCTGTAACGAGGGAGCCAAGGGAGGGCAGCATGTTCTTACAAGGAGGCTTTGGGGCCCTAGAAGCTTTTGGCCTGTAAGCTGGATTTGTTTTCAATAGAGGCTGGGTGTAATTATTCATTGGTTTTTGTGCAGCTGTTCCTGAAAAGCTGACAAAACCTAGGAAGAGGTGTCTGTTCCCTGTGTTCAAGAGGAACAAAAACAAGATTGCTGAATTGAAACTGCCTGTGGGAGAGGTGGTCTCATGATTGAAGTGTTGAACATGGGGGACCTGAGATCAGTTTCCAGCTAAGACAAGGTTAAGCTTGAAGGAGTAAAGCGGGGACCAGTGTGTGCTGACTTTGCAGTCTAAAACCTAGAAGCAGGAAGTAATTAGCATCCTTTCTTCCACAAGTACTGGGCTGGATTCCTGCTGGCAGCTGCTCAGAGAAGTTAGAAACCACTGGAGGATGAAGCAGGCCGTGCCCAGTACTTATTCAGTGACTGACCCTCCAGGTCACCGAGGGGCTCTCTGTCTCACGGAGGCTTTCTCTTTGCTGTTGTCACAAGTTGTTCTTGCTTTTCAGAAACCTGTTGGCCCAGAAGACATGGGGGCCACAGCAGTGTATGAACTGGACACGGAGAAAGATAAAGATGCCCAGGCCATCTTTGAGCGCAGCCAGAAAATCCAAGAGGTCAGTCATCCTCACCTGTAAGAGTTAGTGGTGTGCAGAAGGCGTATGTGTGCTTACTCATCCCCTTTTGCATGCCAGGAGTTTGAGTCTTTTCTTCCCTGCAAATTTGAGAGGCCAAATGTGTTGCCTGTGTAAATAAGGGGAACTTCCTGGTGTTACTGACTTGACATGGCCAGGAAGGAAGGTTGGTATTGAGGAGATGGAAGCTAACTTGAGACGTGAAGCTCTTCTGGCCCTTAATTGCCTTTCTTTTTCCTTTTGTAGGAACTGAGAGGAAAAGAAGATGATAAAATTTACCGTGGTATTAACAACTACCAGAAGTACGTGAAGCCCAAAGACACATCAATGGGAAACGCCTCTTCAGGAATGGTCAGGTAAGTTGGGATGAGCCTGGGGTGGAGGGAACCACTGAGAGTTTCAGACGTTGTCCACAGAGGCGGTTGTCTTGGGCTGAAACGTTGCTGTTCTTGCCAACTTGTTCCTATCTAATGATTCTGGTCCTTCTCTCACCCTTTCAGGAAAGGACCCATCCGTGCCCCAGAGCACTTGAGGGCCACGGTGCGATGGGACTACCAACCAGACATCTGTAAGGACTACAAAGAAACGGGGTTCTGCGGCTTTGGAGGTGAGTGGATCTTGCCTGCAGGTGAGTATGTACTGCACCTGATCTGCAAAGGAATCCAGTCCGGATGGTGACCCCAAGTTTGTGGCAATAAGACGCACACTTACTAATTCACAGGCCCTTGTTTGCACAGTTAGTATTCCCTGTGGGGGATGGGATTTCATGTTTCTTATCCCACTTCCCACGTGGGTAAGTGCTAGAGCTCTCATTGTGGCATCTAGAGCATGATGCTCGTGGCCTGTTGATCCTGACAGGGAAATATGGCCTGCTTGGCCATCGGGTTTCATCTTGTGCTGGGCGAAGCTCAGGCTGCCCCTGAGTGAGGTGTTCTGTGAGCAGCTTGGCAACGGGGGAAGAGTGTTCACCCCTCCTCCTTTGTGCTTTTCAGACAGCTGCAAATTCCTCCATGACCGCTCAGACTACAAACACGGCTGGCAGATAGAACGGGAACTGGATGAAGGCCGGTACGGAGTCAACGGTACGGCACAGCCACAGCTCTCCTGCTCCCTAAGCTAATGGGGTGTGTGAGGACACAAGGTTCTGCCTTCTCTCACACTGTAGAGTGGATGCGTCTCGCAGACTTTGCTGTCTCAAACTGCAATGGGTTGGTGAGGTAGAAAGGACTCATTCCACAGAGCTGTGGAACTCCCTGCTGCAGAATTTCCTTAGCACCAGTAACCACTGCCAGATTATCACTGACTGCTACCGGGGAGTACTACTTGCTCTGTGTGTCTGTACAGGGTACAGCATTCTGCTGTTGTGTGAATCCCAGTGAGCAGTGTGGAGCTGGGGAGGTGGATAGAGCCATCTCCTGCGCCACAAATGCCCAGGAGCTAGAAGGCTTTCAGGCTGCATCACATCATTATTTCTCACTATCTGTATCTGTGGCCTCAGAACGCACGAGTGTTGTTTGTGCAGTCTGCTTGTTCCCTGTGCAGTTGCAGGGAAGGGAATGTTCTCTGAGCTGAAGAGTTTAGTAGCAGCTGTTTTGGAAAAAAAAAAGATAGGGGACTGGAGGATATGTCTCCTTTATAGCAGCACGTGGGCGTAGTAGAAAATTTGCTCCTGTGAGATGAGCAACAAGCACACTGGCTCATTAGACCTAATTATATCTCAATCCCACGCATTACTGCCAGCAGTGACACCCAGATGCTAGAACTCCATTGTTTCCAGCAGAGATTCGAATAATCCCACCTGCTGTACTTTCTCCATGTTCCACGCCCCATGTGTCAGCTGGCCTGGCTGCTTCTGCTCTTCTTCCACTCTGGTTCACTTTCTCTTGTGCAGATGAAGAAAACTATGAGGTGAGCAGTGATGAGGAGGACATGCCTTTCAAATGTTTCATCTGCAGAAGTTCCTTCAAGAACCCCGTGGTCACCAAGTAAGTGAGGGGGCCAAAACACCTGGAGTGGATTGCATCCACTACTCATCCATCCATTCATTCACTGTGGTAGCAAACACTGTCACTGTCCACATGGTGGAAGGTGGGACGTGCTCATTGTCTGCTTTTCTGGTGGGTGAGGAAAGCCTCTGATATCCAGAGAGTCTCACAGCCACCAGGCATCTCCTTGGTCAGGATCTCAAGCCTTTGTTGTCCAAGCACCTTCTGATTTCCACAGACACTGCCTGGTTGGTCACCTTGCAGCAGCCACACTGCTGTGCTGACAGGTGCCTGCTGTCTCCCTGCTTCCCCCAGGGAATACCACAGCCTGTCTGGAAGAGCTCTCTGATGGCTGCGTGCCTTCAGCCTCAGTGAAGCAATGCTGAAATAGCTTCTGTAAGGACAGCAGGCAACATAGGGACAGTGCTGTGCATCCAGCTTACTTTTGCATCCCTCAGGGCTCAGCAGTTACTTCCAACTCCTGGATGCAGCGGGTGCATCTGGTGTCTGCCAGTGCCATCTGTTTCTCTGTACAGGTGTAGGCATTACTTCTGTGAGAGTTGTGCCCTTCAGCACTACCGCAAATCCCAGCGCTGTTACGTGTGTGACAAGCAAACCAACGGAGTCTTCAACCCAGCAAAAGGTGATTGTCACCTGTGGGAAAGGGGGGGATGATGCTGCTGCATGCACGCCGTTGTTTGACCTCGCTGCAGGTTGGAGCTCACGGGCAGAACTCACAGCATTCGGAGGGTCCAAGTCAGGGCCTGGGCGTCTTTGTAGGTGTAAGAAGAGCCTTTGTGTTTGCCCAGATGAGGAACTTGGGGAGGCTGATTTCTGGTGAGGGTGTTGGGAGTGAAGACAGCATTTTCAATGCTGTTGTTTGCAGGTCAGTAATCCACTGACAGAGCCTGTAACTGTAGCACCTGAAGCCCCGGTGGCTCAGTGAATGGTGGTGGTTCCTGGCTTAGCCTTTGTGTAGGCAAGTGATTTTTGGTAGGTGCTTTAGTTCTCGGAGGAAGGTGTGTTGTAAACTGGTCTTGGGCACCCGGCTTTGCTGTTGGACTGGAGTCTCATCGTGCCTCTTCCTGCTTTTCAGAGCTCATGGCAAAATTGGAAAAACACAAAGGGGAGGAGGAGGAGGAGGAAGAGGAGTCGAATCACTCAGACCATGGAGAAGACCCACACTAGCTAAGCACCCTGTTTTGTACGTAGCTGAATAAAGTTTTCATGGGAAGAATGCACTGATTGCAGCCTTCGGGCCAGCAGCTGCAGCTACTGACAGCTCATCCAACCACTGCTGGCTCAAATGGGGGCACAGGTGGTGCCAGTCTTCATGTGCTGCTGTGTGAAGGCACAGGACAGTGGGTAAGCTGAGAGTTGTCCCCTGCGCCATCAGCACGACCACAGTAGGGGGGAAAAGGGGGAGAAGGAGGGGTTGAACTCTGTTCAGTTACTTTTGATGAGGTGTTGTTATTTATTTCACTCCTACCTTGGGCAATTATCCTGCTCGTGCCCTGCCAGCTAGCACAGAAATCTACCCTGAAGTTACAGGGGCCAATCTCTGTCCTAAAATTTTAAGTCCGTATTAAGTTGGATCACGTTGAACGCTGAAAGCAGGGAGAGGAATGAAAATTATGCTGCACCAGGTTTGTCACCTTGGAAATGTGAATTCTTTGGGAAGTAAGCCAGACTTCTGCAGTTGGATGTGATTTATCTGCAGCTCCGAGGAGTGTATTCTCTCCCATCTTTTTTGCTGCCTCTTGGTTTCTGGAAGTCAAGAGCTAAAAGCCACATCAGGCAGGCTTTAGCACTTCAGTGAGTAATGCCACTGTGGAATCATCCCTCAGGGAGTAAGCCAGCAGCTGCAGCACGTCCCCAACACAATCCCAAAGACTTTATGCTTTGTTTTATGATTATTTTTTCCTTGCTGCAAGTACCATTAACCACCTCTGGCCAGGCTGCTGGGGATAAGAATTCTGGCAAGAAGCAAGCTTCATCATGGGCTGAACTGCAGGATGCAGCCTCCTAAGTACAGAACTGAGCAGAGCATGAGGTTGCACCAGCATCACTGCTGTGAGCCACTCCTCTGTCACCTTGCAGAAACTGCAGACTTAAAAACTTCAGAAATATTTTATTTGTTTTGGCAAAAAAAAAAAAAAAAAACACTAGAGTAACAAACTGTGTCTGGGTTCAAGTAGTCTACAAACAGAAGAAGGACCTGTTGCCAGCACCACTACTCCCCTCAACCACGCTTACAGGACTGGAGTCTCAGTGCTTCATTTGAGAGTGGAAAGACCTCCAGCACCAGTGGTCCTTGGAAAGGTCAAACAAAAATCCTTAAACACATCTCCAAAACCAAATACTGTGGAAGGGGGGAGAGCTGCCACAGCCAGGAATCAGGGGCAGCATGTGAAAAGCAAGCCAAGGACTGCTGTTTTTAAATCTGTCATTCAGGGATGATGGAACAGAAGTGGCAATAGAGGGCTTAAAATCATTCTGTACATAATGTTCACAGAGGTGTTGTGAATAAGAGGATTGTGTGTGAAAATTCCTTTTCCTCCATGCCAAGTCAAGTCACTAAGAACATGCTGGTACAAATATTCCGTGCTGTGGGAGGCTAAAAAACCTGGTACGCTGCACAGAAGTACACAGTAAAATTTGTTGAGCCAGGCAGCCATGGGAGGAGGGGCTGGAGCTCAGAGCACACAGCCTCAAATGGGAGACTTCAAAAGCTCTCGGCAGAAGAGAACTCAGAACTCAGTGCTGCAGAGGGACGCCCGGTGCAGAAGGTGCCCAGAACAGCATGGGGTTATCTTCAGTTTTTCATTTTCCACTTAAGAAAGCACTCCTTTCCCCACCCTCAGAAGTTACACAGTAACAACACTGTATTCACGAACCTGACCAGCTCTAAGAAAACGCCAGAACTAAGAGCTGCCTCCCTCCCCTTCTTAACTCCAAGGCACCCTTTGAAAAATAGAAAAATAGGGTCATGCAGCCTTCACCTGTGATACAAGGAAGCCAGTGATTTTTAGAAAGACAGGAAAAGAGACTGTAACTGAACAAATTCACTCATGCTCTTCTAGAGTTCTGCTAGTGCTCAGCTGCAAGAACTGGGATTTTGGGCACTGCACCAAACTGGAATACCCCACAGCTCTGGTCTGTCCATTTGGTTCCAGGCTTCCAAGTAAACAGGCAGCTGAAGCTCCTTCCCAAGGACCTGTAAACTCTATGTATAACATTCATCACCTTTTATGAACAGGAACAATAAATTACAGTGTCCAGAAAGCTCCTCCAGAACCAGTCTGTTTATCTAGAATTCCCAGTCATCCACATCTAGCTGCTCCAGGTTTGATACCAGCCCAAAAATGCCACTGGGGTCCTGGGGCTGTGTTCCTTCAAAGTTAGTGATTGGTGTGACAGGGCGCAGCAGCTCAGGTAGTGCTTCAGAAGCACGGCGCTTGATCTGCGTGGAAGAGAGCTCAGCTGCTGAAATGCTTCTTCACACGGGCAGGCAGCAAGGGGGACAAGCACCCTGCTGTCTGCACTGGGAGATACACAATCTGCATCTTTTGCACACAGTCATTCCAGTGACACTTGTGTGATCCTGATGTTCCCCTCAGGGAGGAAGAGAAGCTCAAGTGTCGTGGGGTAGGGAGCTGCTGGAAGAGCCACCTCAGGCTCCCAGGAAACAGCCCCCCCACCTTCCCAGAGAATGCAAGGATCACTAACGTGCACTACTGCTAATCACCAAGCTAATTGAATCCCTTCAACATATCCCAGATAATACAGCAGCTCCTAATTCCCACCCTCAGCTTTGCAGACACAGTAAGTTGATGACTGCAGAAAAGCCACTGCTCTGTATCTGTGCGTTAAATGATCTCCTTACCTGCTTGAAAAAGGGATGATTAAGCAGAGCACCTGCACTCGGCCTGCAGAAGGGATTCAAACAAAATCAAAGAAGAAAACTAGTTAGTGCACTTTGACCTTTCAAGATGCCCACGTGTTTCTCTTAGCAGTTCACCCTCACAACCCAGTTCCACCCTGGGCCTGGCTTTACCTGAAGTCTGGGTTCCGCTGGAGGCACTGCCCTACGAAGTTATGGAAGCAGGTGGAGAAGGTGCGAAGATAAGGGTGCAGGGCTGACTCTCCGTTGGCTGCTCTCACGTTGCTAACAGCCATGCTCTCACCCAGCCCATAGTTTGCACTTGAACGAGAGGTTTTCATGGTCAGCTCATCAGCAGGAATTGTGGTGGTGTCTAGCAGGCAGGGAACAGTTCCATTCAGCTTTTCCAAGAGCATCTGGAAGTGAAGGACATCAACATCCCACATAAGCACACGCAATTAAAACTTCTCAGTAGATTTCTCACATCCTCAGCATTTGGACATAACCCTTCTGACAGTAAAGCCTCAATACAGGAGCACAGCAGTTCCGTAGAAAAAGCAGCAACGAGAAGGGAACTCAGGACACCCCTGTCTTCACAACCCAGAGCTGCAAGGCAGTTCTGCATGTTGAGATAAAAGAAAGATGTGCCTTCAAACCTTACCTGAGTGGAAGGCATGTCTTTAAATGGTACATGTCCATTTGCCAGCTCACAAGCTGTTATCCCTATGCTGTAAATGTCAGATTTTGCATCATATCCCTGAAGATTCTAGAAGAAAAGGAGAACAAGAACTGTAGACCTGCAGCGCAGAACAGGTGATGCCCATGATTTGCTATGTAGAACAAACTCAAATGATTTCAGCAGAAATCAGACAACCCACACATAGGATTGGTCTGCTGTTATAACTAGTTTTAAGGTACAAAGTACAGAGTTAAGATGCGCATCAAGAGAAAAAGCAGCACTGGGGCTGTTTGGTTTACTTCTCTCAGAACATACCCTAAAACCTCAGAAAGTTATGCAGAGATACTATGTAGAGCACAAGCAGTAGTTGGTTTTTAAACACACCTGCTGCAAGACTTCAGGACTGAGCCAAGGTAGGACTTTGATGCTGTATTTGGGAAAGTCGTGAACAACTTTGAGGCGCTGCCCGTGGTTAATCATACTCAGGTTACTTCTCAGGCCAGAGAGGTACACCTTCCCATCTACAGAAATCAGGATATGGCTGGCTTTCACACTCCTTAAAAGAACAACAAAAATCAGTCAGGTTCTCTCTCCCCAAAGGTTTATATTCCTTACAGCATCCCTAGGAACACAGCTAGTCTAGAAGTACTCTACAGAGGATTCAAGGCAGGAACACTTACCTGACCAACTTTTACAGCACATCCCATGAAAGTACTGACCACTAATAACCTAGGACATTCAGCATTTAAAATTGAGTTTCTCAACAGAAGAGGAATATCAGAGGAAAGGAAAAATACGCTGAAGGGTGGAAACAGTAATCTAAGGAAGAGATTTTTAAAGGAGTCAACCTTAACGAGCACCTAATGAAAGACTGAAAGCTTATTAGGAGACAGAATCCTATGGACATCCCGAATACTGTGCAAAATACATACACAAGAATCAGCAGGACTCAATTCACCCCCTTTGCTTTTCCCACAAGGAATGTTTGCGTGGCAAGGAGAAATACAGGACTGGAGGCTGTGGACTCAGGACAGACCTCCCCACAGTGTCAGTCTCAATTCAAAAACAATATACAGCACCTGAAGAAAGCCTTAGCAGGTCTGCCTACCAACATGAGTGTCATGACTTCAGACAGACACTGGCCTTCAGGATACAGAGGTAAGCTTGTTTCAGTGACACTTTTATTTCTATTGCTTTTACCTATGTACATAGCCCATGTGGTGGATGTAGTCAAGTGCTTTTAATACTCCTTGGAGGATATATGCAATAGCCAATTCACTCATCCCATCCATAAAATGGGTGCAGATTAGATCTTTTGCAGAACCTAAAGAAACAAAACATTTTGTCAGTGCTCAGAAAAAAAAAAAGGGTGTTTCAATAAAGATGTAACACCTCTTACACTTCATTTAACAAGGTCAGACAAAAACCTACCCTCTTCACTTACCATAGGCCATGAAAGATGTCACTACCCATAGCTCATTGTCAGCTATGAATGTTGCTTTGTATGGCACAATGTTAGGGTGGTTGAAGAGCTTGGAAACGTGAAGTTCCCCCTGAAAGCCAAAAAGATATTCAGATTCAATACAGTAAAAACAAAAATATTAATACAGTACTGATAAGCACTGTCCTTGTCATCTGGTTCTCTCCTGAAATTACACTATGGTATTACAAGGTTCATGTTACCTGCAAGAATGTGACCATTTCATTGGTGCAGGCTTCCAGGTTAACTCTTCTGACAGTGACATACTCCCCTGAGGGTTTATACCTGGCTAGGTTTACAACCATCAAGTCTTCAAAGCCTCTGCCTGAAATAAAAGGTGTTCAAGCTTCAGCAAGATTTCTGCAAGCACACAATTCGAAAGAACTCCTCCAATCCTTGCCCCTTAAATAACCTTTGCACGTTTACTCAAACTATTTATGGCCTTACAAGAAGTGAAAGAAAGTAACTGTTCCATCAGAAGACATCTCCCTTAGCACTTATCCCATTGATCCTAGCCAGTAAGTTAATGTTATCCAGTCTTTCAAGCTCACCACTAAGCAGAATAAAATGATTCAGCCACAGCCCCTCCAAGGACAGGGAGAAAATTCAGGGCCCTTCTGCTGACTTTTTACTTCATACTCAGTACCATTAACTCACTACCTTTAGGGTTCAAACCTTTAGGGTAAGCATCTCAGTTTTATCAAAGTGATTTTAAAATCAAAGAAGAATCACAGAACCACAGAATTGAAGGGACCTCCAGAGATCATCCAGTCCAACCCTCCTGCCAAAGCAGGCTCCCTAGACCAGGTTACAGAGGGGAAGTGTGTTCTAATGTCAAAAAACAAGAAACTAATCAAGACGAGGCCAACAAATCTGCGGCTTTTTTTTTTTTTTCCTGTAAAGCAGAATTCCAGTCCTCCAGCCCACCAGTAATATTACCTATGATAGTGAGCAACTCATAACAGCTGCTGTCTGGGAGGAAGTTGCTCATGGTGTCCCTCTTAGGGGAAGAAGCTATCGACTCGGAGCTCGCCTCATTTGTCTGGGGGGGAAAAATGAAGTCAGGTCAAACACATGCTAGTAAAATCATCTGCTCCTTATCTTATTGTACACACTCAGTAAAACAACTGAAACAAGAACAGACAATTTAACTGCTGTTAAAATAATATTAAAAAGTTAAATGTCAATTGAAATCCAGGAGATGCCTCATTTCAGAAGATCCAGACATCTGCGTTTTAAACACGTAACCATAAAACGTTACGCTTACTCACTCACTCGAAGCTACAACGCCTTCAGAAATATTTGGACAAAGCCAATTACTGTCCCCTAGAACAGTTCAAGCACTGCTCTGCAGCAGCCATCTGTCTGCAGTTATTTACAAACTTCAGTGTCACCTGAGCAAAGGCCACGAAAGCACAGCTTGTTCCTGACTGTGGCAGTCAGTACCCGGCCTGCTGCGGGGGCTTCACTGCTTGCTGCAGGAGACCAGCACAGCTGAGGCTCCTGAGCTGAATGTGGAAGTGATGAACTACCTCAGAGAAGGTATGAAGGTCAGACACGCATGAAAAATAAAACTCCAAATGAAAGCAAGAATTCAGCTGCAAAGAATCAGTGCTTACAGGAGGGGAAAAAAAGAAAAAGACTTCACACCACACAGGGAATCAGCATTCCCAAACCTGACAGCTTTTCTTTGCTACTTCTAACATAAAGCAACCTGCTTTATTTACACACAAGACAAACTGCAGTGCTCTTGCAAGTTCCTCTACACCTTGCAGCTCCCTTGAATTCCCAAAGTCACAAGGAGTGCATCCTAATGCGGATCTAAATTGATTTGGTGTCTAACAGCAGATTTAGTTATCTCAAATTTCCAGCACATTTAACTCCTCCTGGCATTTGGAAGCTCAGCTCATTTCTTCCATCTCATTCTTCATCAATTGGAAATGCCCTTTACCAGACCTTTTCTCATGGCACGTGAAATAGAAAGGGCTCATACATTTTCCTACAGTGTTTGAATATTAGTAACGTACCCTATTCCACATTCAGGCAAGGGGAAATGCACTGCAACAAGCACAGGCATCGTTTACCATAAATTACATTGGTTCAGTCTGAGGATTCAGCTCCTGAGAAGCTTCCTAAGTTCCAGCTTTGCAGCTGATTTTGAGTAACATAGTTTTACCTCTCTCTGTCTACCTTAAAAATAAGGTATAACTTTTGGTCGTGGGAAATGGTGAAACTCAGTTTTGTGAACAGTGCTGTGATGCAATTTCAACTCAAACAGCTGTAGCACAGCAACTTAGCTGGCGTCTGTTTCAGGGTCACTAACCCCTCCGATCTCAACAGGTCTAAAAAGTTCATCCCACAGCGTCACAGAGCACTGCAGCTCTGCTGAGGACACTGAATGGAAAGTTACTGCCTATTTCAAACTTGTGGCAAAGCTGCTCGCCGATTCTGACTTTGACTGCATTACTGATTATTTCTTCCATCAATTTCACACAGTCCCGTCAACGTCAAGACTGCCAGGAGAGACACACAGGCAGATGGAAACCTCTGAAGCAGAAAGGCACCACCAAGGAAGTGACAGCAGACAGCTCTGATAGCAGCGTTATGGAGCAATGGCAGCTGGTGAAACACTCAGCACTACGTAAGTGGTTTGCTTTATTCAAGTCCACTCCAGACAGAGCATAAGCCAACAAAACAGATGCAGAAATCAAATAAACCTTATTCATGGTTCAGGCTGTTTCAACAGTAATGGAAAAAAGAATGCAAACTCTCTTTTAAGAAGTCTCCATCAGAGGTCTTCACTCACCTGTCTTCATGTTAGCAGTGACTGATAACTGAGAGTTAATGCAAAAGGAGCTCCACCAGAAAGTTACCAACATAAACTGAAATGTCACTTATGAAATACTGGAAAAAAAAACAAACAAAAAAAAAAACCACTCCTTGGTGGTTTCACACAGGACAGCTTTTGGTGTATGGTTCAAAGCAAAAGCAGCTGCGAAATGAAGTCACACAGGACTTGCTTTATGGCGTGACTTTCATGAATAGGCAGCTTTCAGCCTCGTTGATCAGATTTTAATTGGAAATAGGTTTAATGAAACTGATATAAGGTAACTATTATTATAAATGCCATAAGAAAATGAGTTACGTGATGCTAGCAAAGATCTGCTTTTGCCAAATCACATTTATCTGAAGCAGGAAGGGGGAAAGTTCTTTTTGTTCTGCTGCCTCTCTCGTCACCTCCTTATTCCTTCATCTCAACACAAGCAACAAAAATATTCCTTCAGCCCCTTCCCCAATTATTTGCCTTTCTGTATAACCATGTGAGAAAAAGTGAGTTTTCATTTAGCTGTAAAAATAAGTCACCAATCCCCCTGCTTTGTCCAAAAATCTGAGTACTTTAACAAAAACAATACAGATGCTAATCTCAGTGTTCTCTCAGTATTGCATAAGGTGTGAATTTACTTGACTTTATATGAAACATTCCATATGAGCTGTGTATTTTCAGCTTTGTTTGTGCCAGTAAATTGTAGACAGTGGCAAAAAATCAATTATCAGCAGCTTGAACTGACACAGTTACAATCAAATCACACTTAATTCCTCTTAGTAATTAGCTTAAACTAAAGCAACACCTGCACACAGAAATGTTTCAATGTGGTGTGAGCAGGTGGGGAATAATTTAGAGAGCTCTCCTGTCAGAAAGTGTGTTGTCCTCTGAGCACTGCTCATCATGAACCGTGCTGGCTGTAATCAGGGCCTGCAGAACAAAAAGCAAAGGCAAAATTCTCAACTGCTCCGTTCTGGCTGTATGGCTTTGAGCGCAAATTCCACATCCACAAGTGACTTTAGTTTTTAAGAGGCAAAGCTCTCCAAGCGTGCAGAGAATTGGCTCTGAAGAAGATCAGACAACAGGGGATCAAGTCACCTCAGGCTGAAAATTACAGTTTTCCGATGTCAGAGCCTCTCATATAACTGCTCTCCAGAGGAAAGAAATAAAAATCAATGTGTTCAGAAGGGAACAGAAGTTCAGAAGTTTAGAATGGCCAAAATAAATACAATTCAGGGCTGTTTTCAGAAGTCGTGCGGTCTAACTTCTTCCCTTTATTCTAAAACAGTTCAGAGATTAGCATCATTCAAAAATCAGATCTTAATAATGTCAAAACAGAGATCCTTGGGCAGGTGGGGGACCAACCCCATACCACGAACCCAAGAGATGAAGTCCCAACTTCAGACCAGTCACAGAGTTTGCAAACCGTACACCAAAACCTCCGTGCCAGGGTGAAACCCGTCTCCACACTCGTAGAGCTAGGTGTAGAGATGAAGTAATATAACTAAAGGTAAAAAGAAAAATCAAACTTCCACAAGGATCATCTCCATGCAATGAACCACAGCACCACAGCCTGCAAACGCCACTTACTTTTCTCCGAGAGTCACCCGGAGGCTGCTCTGGAGTAAAGAAATTAATTGTTCACCAAGTTGTGTTCAACAGACACCCATTACAAATACAGTTTGGAACACAGCGATGAAAACTGAGCACACAACCCCACACGATACTCCTTGACACCAAATAGCTACAGATATATTTTTCTGTACAAATGTTTTGTTTAAATTACAAATAATCAAACTGTGAATGGGAATCAAAGGGATCCAGTAGTGCTACTGTTTATATTCAACATAAAAGTAAACTGATGTTTAAGAAATGATGAACATACTTGGCCTGAATACGCAAGAAATAATCTAATGCCTATTTATTTGAAGCAGAAGCTCAAAGATCTATATATACACAAGTCAATGATCAAGATTTCTGCACCCTAGCAGAACATTCTGCTTACTGCACACTGCAAAGCAGTGCAGAAAGCAATCAGCTCTCTGCTGTAACAGTTTCAAACTGCATTTTTACCCATGAATTATAATCCACCTTCTCAAACTGTCTGAAAACAGTACTGCCATCAACGTGAAACTGATTTCCAAACGACTTGTTGGATGTTTCTGTTAACTTCACACAGCTAGTCAGCCTGAACAACCGTATTTGGTGCTACAACCAGATGTATCCATCTCTTTTCCCACTAGATATCTATTTTCAACCAAGTTAACAGGCCTTGAGGCTACAACAAAGCAATTTTAGCAAGGTCACTTAATGAGAGGCAAACTTACCTCCAAATAGTTCGAACTCCCTTAAGCCCTCAACAATGAACTTCTCGGACACCCACCGCTAAGGGAAAAAATAAACCCCCCCAATAATCAGTTACTTCCTTTAGACACAAACTGCTCCCCTTTCCTCCCACACCCCGAAACAAAAGCAGAATCATAACACTTCACAGTGTTACTGTGGTCTGCAACCCATTAGCAACAACCACCTCACTACAGATATGAATATATGTAATTTTTGCCACTATGAGGGCACACATGCAGCAAGCACACAGGTATTACTGCTTCTCCTGAATGGCATGCACTTGCAATAAGGTAAATTTCAGGTTATTCAAATGAGAGCTTTCACACATGCACACAGAGCAAAACCAATAAGCGTGCTATGCTCCCTTACACAAAGATACCAAAGTTCGTTTGGGTGCAAAACTCAGTGCTTTTATAGAGACAACGTCTTTGAGAACTTGAAGCATTTTGGCCACGCAGTAACTAGGTGCAAAATTAAAACAAGTGTTGCGAAAGTGTCGTTCCCTTCCAGAATTCATGCTTAAAAGCAAGCAGTCTGTGCAGAGATTCGCTTCGACCATTCTATTTGACACTGCGATTCAAAGAAACGTGGAACAGAGAGCAGAAGGTGCAGTTTTAGGCTTGCGGTGCTGCATTAAACAATCACAAACAACAAAAGAACGACAGAACAGACCGCGCCGTTCCGTGCAAGCAAGGGCGGTCCTGGAAAGCACCGCCCCGTGGGTGACAGTGACCGTACATCGCATCGCCGCGTTGGAAGTCATCAGAAGTGCTTTTCTCACGTGAAACCGATCGCTTTGGCGCTTGAAAACGCCGCCGTTTGGCATCCCAAGCGTTCGGTTCGGAGAAGCGGCGGGAGGTGCCGACCCCCCCCCCCCCCCCCCCCCCCCCCCCCCCCCCCCCCCCCCCCCCCCCACTCAGCTCCCCTCGTCCCGAGCAGCGCGGTTTTAAGGCGGCTCTTAGCGACGTTCCCGTGACCCCGGGCGCGGTGCTTTCCAGGCGGCCCCGAGCAGGCCGCGGCCCGGTTTACCGGCTGAGGGGAGCTGGACGCCGTTTAACACTCACCCTAATCCGTTCGGGTTTACTTACAAGAAAAGACATGGACTCCGCGATCGCGCTACCTCACGCGGCTCACGTAATGAAGGACAACCTAAGGGACGAGAGCGGTGGGTTCGCCCGCCCGGCCCCGCCCGCTCCCCCGCCGCCCCCGGCCCTCACCTCCTCCTCAGGCCGCGGCCGCCTCGTACCGGTACAGACGCTGCGTGTGGCGTCAGCGCGCCAGTCACGTGACGCACAACGTCGCGGCGCGCGCGTATGACGCCTCTCGTAGTCCCGCGCGCGCGCGCGAAAGGCGGGAAGCGGGCGGCGCCGCCGCCATGTTGGTTCTCCTCAGGGAGCGGCCGGACCGCTTCTCCCGCGTGGATGCTCCGCGAGGACAGCGGCTGCCTGCGCTCCAAGAGGCAAAGCCGTCCTTTATCCCATCTCTATACACCGTGCTCTGGCTGCAGTCCCGACTCCACCACCGCCCCTCCCCCCTACAGGCTGGTTTACATCACTGCCCCCACATCACAGCTGAGGTAACACGAGTCGAAGTGCCTCAAAAAAAACAAAACATTTAAACAGAGAACGTGCACTGAGCCCTCCCCGTGGCACCTGAGACTTTGGGATGCCGTTAGCTGAGAGGAACATGGAGTCCAAAGCAAAGAAGACAGGGGGAAGTGGTTCAATGATGCTTTACTCTTCCGTAGGTAGTTCACTGAGTGTTCATATTACAAAATTAGCTGCCGTGGGACTTGGGGAAAGCTGTCCGCTTCTTCAAGGGAGCACAAACCAGCATTTGTTTTCAAAGTACTTTTTGAAACAAGATCATACTGAGTCTTTAAATAGTGCTAAAACTTCACAGTCTGCATCAGTTTTGGTTTTAAATAAACGTCACCAACCATTATAAAATCTAACACATTTGCATGGATCAGGTTACAGACTTTTGCATTCAAATCCACGTGAAGAACCCCCACGCAGGAACAAGAGCTTTAAGCAACTGCTGTTTCAACAACAGCTCACTTTTATCGCCTAAGAACAACGTGCACAAATCATCGAGCAAGAATATGCAAGACGCTGTTTCCCCACAAAACCGTACAAAGTCTGTCACAGCAACAAGATAATGCCTTCTGGACTGGAAGCATTTATAAAATGCAGAGCTCTCTCAGTGAAGTGCTTGCCCAAGGGCATTCACTTCCCCACACTTATACTCTGGAATGACCGCTTATCAGACAAGAGCAGGCGTCCCCTGGTACGTTTTCACTTTTTTGGGGAAATTGGCAATTGCAGATGCTTCACTGAATCTAGCTTCGTGCTGAAGACAATTAGGAAGCAGCCGCTAAGACCAGGAGAAACGTTCTTGAGGCAAGTTTTTACAGTTAAAAGTCAAAGGAGGCTAGTTGAAGCTGCTTAACTCACCATGCACTCTTGCTCCTAAAGAAACAACACACTGACATTACAACTTTACACTGTATCAACGTTGTAGCGTTCAAAACCACAAGTGGGAAAGGACGCTCACAGACTCCATTCCCTGGTATGTAACCATCTATGTGTTTTACACATACGCCAATCATGCCTAATGAACTAATACTGTTTCAGTACCTTGTTTGTAAAGAAAAGAAAAATAATTTCTGTTCTACTGGGCTTAAATCCCTGAAGTATTCATAATGTGTATGGAAGGCTTTAAGTTTTGTGCCTTTAAAAGCTTGATGCAAATAAATGCACAGTAAATGCTTATTGTGCAGTTTTCCTCCCCTTAATTTAAGGAATTCTCCCTTCCTTCCGAATAGCTAAAACCAAAGTTTAAAACCAAAGCATTAATGTTACCAGCACACATGGACGTGTTTACAATCTCACATTTTTGAAGGATAAATGACAAAGAGCATTCAAGAATATTGCTTTTTTTTTTTCCCCAGACAAGTAGCAAAAATTCATACCACCAGGAATAAAACTGCTGAGACAAAGCTCTGTACATAAACCTGCAGTGTTGCTGTAGTACTTCAATACGTAACACCAATGCAAGGAACATTTCCCTCAATGGCTAGTAGTGTTCAAAGAACTGTAGGACTATGGAGTTAAGTAGGTCTTTGCACCCTCTGAATTCAAATCCTGCAGGTGGTGATGAGACAGGCTTCTCACAGTGAAGTCACATAGCTTTCACTTTGATTTGCTTCATCTTCATCTGCTTCTTCTCAAGCTTCTTCTGCTCACGCCGCAATGCAGCCTCCTGGAGGAATGGGTACAGAGATCCCAATGAGCATCAGTGATCTATTCCAAGAACAAGCTCGCTGTTTCAGAAAAGCAGAACAAAGAAGGCTGTGCTTGGGGTCACATCTCTGACCAGGTGAGCTGGTTCCCCATTGACAGCCTTCACATGTTTCAGAAAGAGAGCATACATTTAACAGAATGAGAAATTAAGTCAGGTGCTGCTGGTGTTATGCCTACAGGCAGCCCTAGAGATACTAAAGAAGTATGCCAGCAGTTTGAAGCAGTCTGAATCCCCCTCACCTCCAGTCGACGCTGTTTTTCTGGATCCTCCTCGTTCATGATCCGCTCCTTCTCTGCTCGTTTCTTCTCCTCTCGACGGGACTGGGCAGCTTCCTGTCTCTGCACGTGAGTCAGTTTAAGGAAGTTCTCTTCCACACGGGCCCTGTTCTTATCAGCTTTCTGCTTACCCTTTTCACAGAGAAAAGCAAAGGCAGTTAACAGAGATTAGCAGAGTGAAGTACCTGTGGTAGTTACATTGGAAAGATAAGAGTCCTAACTTTAAGATTAAGGATCCAATGTTAACTTCTGGAATTTATACAATATTCAGAAGGCACAAAGGATGTACCACTTACTTCTCTGTTCAGACGGAACTTCTTTGCTTTGTCAATACAGTAGATAACCATGCTCATCAGTGGCAGCAAAGATTCCATATCCTTTGGGGAAGTGTTGCCTGAACCAGGCACTGAAATAGAGAGTTCTCTTTTAACTACAAGAGACTGGCAGGATTTTTCTATTGGTTGTAATTCTCTTGATTGTTCATGCCATTAATGAAACAGACATTATTATCCACTGCCTTCTATTTACTGGTTAGTCAGATCCTGATCACATGCAGTGAAATCATTTCTAACACTGCCTTTCTCCAGGTGGAAATTCTTGAGCATACGACTTGCACAGAGATAAAGCACACTACCACCCTGACACACAAACACACACAACTCACATACACCAGTTCTCTTACCATTAAATGTAAACAAAAGTGTCTTTTTAGTTTCGGGCAGTTTTGTAAGCTGACCCTCCCTGGCAGGAAAGAAAAAAGTGGCTGAAATGAGTGAAGAATAACAAGGGCACACAAAATATCTGACATGGTCAGGAATCTCATCAAGAAACAAGAGACACTTGCAAACTACACAAGACTGAAATAAACATATTTAAGTTTCAGAATATTCAGAATCCTGAACTGTTTTACTCAGTTCAGGATTCTAATGCAACAAAATCAAACCTACATTTCACACAGCCTTCAAAGCTTAGCCATTTCAGCACAAGACACTATTTTGTCTTATAAAAAAAAAAAAAAAATCACACCTGCGCTCCTTTTTTAGAGGGCAATTTCAAGTTTTGATACAAATCATTTATTTATGTGCCTGTGAGCAGATCCCACACTTGCAAAAGCCTACACGGTGATTAAGATGTAGGATAAAGCACCACTACTTGACAATTCTGAGGCAGCAGTGAAAAGTACCTCAAGACAAAGCTTTGTGAAACAAGAAAATACTGCATCTGTGTAATTCAGAAACATATCTGAGAATTAACTGGAAGAGCAGTACCTAAGCAGCTTTTTTGGTGCTTTTTTTTTTTTTTTTACACTGCAGACTTTGCTCAAACTCTCAGTGCATTCAGATGAACGTGTGTTTTTTCAGCCACTCCTCCTGCAATGTTACTTACTGCCTCCTGAACTCCTGTACACCTTTAGAGGGATTACTCAATTGTTCTCCAGGCAGCTGCGTACACTGTAAGTCAGGTCTTATCAAAGACTGGGAGCTGCCGAAGCTCCAAAGCTCCAGCACACAAAGATAAACACTCCAGGCAATACACCTTACACTTCCAAATTAATGCAGCACTGGAAGCACTGGGAGTGTATTTATTCAGCTGTTCCACCTTTGCTCCCAGTTAATGTGCACTCCATCCAGCAGCACGCTGCAGACGAGTTTGTCAGCCTCTATTTTGCTCTGTGTTACAACAGAAGGAGAGATCTAGCTTTATACGTACTCTTGCATAAGTTTTGGACCGGAGAACTGGTCCGAGAATTGGACGGACTCGATCTTGTCAGCATAGTGCGTGAGGAAATGTATCATCTAAAAGAGAAACTGGGGTTAGTTTTTCTTATCACCAACACTTTCATCCACCTGTACACTCTACATTGGTTTGCCACTGTGTCCACATACCACTCAGAAAATCTGTGTGCTCTGCTTGCCACAATGACACTGCAATTTAAAACTGTCAGGTTTTTTGGCCATTGCTAGAATGGGCCTCAGTGTCTGGAATCAATGCAAGCAACTCCGGAGTTACTAGATATTTAACTCTCATTTGGGTTTTGACATTTCATTTGATAACAAAATTTAACACTGAGGGCTCACGGACAGACTAACGTCTGCTTTCATCTGGCTGTCGAGCTCCCTTGCAAGCTCTGCAAGGAAGTTTCCAGTCCTCAGTTCATATTTCAGACTAACAGTTGCTAATGTAAAAACAAAGAATTGACAACTACATCCTTCTTCCAGCCCTTAATTTTCTTTAAGGTCTTGATTTTTCTAAATGGCCCTAGTTGAGATCTAGATCTATTGTGATTTTTAAAGGAGATTAGGATTAGAATTTTTGTACAGGCTGCAAGTGCTGGAAGCACCAAGGAGTATTTGTACTACTTCACTCAAGATTACCTTTGCGTCCATCATTCCCTCTGTGACCTCCCCCATCTCTGACAAGATAGCCAGGGAATCTGGAAGCCCATACTTTGCACCAGACTTGGGTTTATCACTGCAGAACTCACTCTAATGCAAACAGAGAAAAGAATAATAAAAATAATACAACCAATAATCTCACCAAACTGTTCAATCAGAATCAGACCCCTAAAAGTACTCAATAAGAAACAGCAAGAAATGGATTAACTCAGGCACTCCACCTGGCTGAGGACATTCCAAGCACAACGTAAAGCCTGCAGTATCAGTGCATGTAGTCTAAGTTAGTATTTCCCTTCAAAAGTGAGTGCTTCAGGAAAAACAGAACAATTGTAATACATCCACTCCAAAACACTTGAAGGGGATTGATGTATTTTGCATATTTTCTTTGATAAACTACTGGTGTACTGCCAACCACACTTCAGTGTTGTTGTCTGGGACTTTAAGAGAGATTTGCAAATCACTGGCTATTAGTGGATTCTCTGCAAGCTTTGGAGCTTGCACATTCAGAAAAGTTTCTTGATTTCAGACTAGGTAAAAACATGACCCAAAATTTTCCATGTCAAACATCACTAATTAAGTTTACTTTTGAATCCTTCACTAAGTCATTTGTGCAAATTACATGAGGTGAAACAAGACTTGAATGTATCCTGACAGCACGCTCCAACCTCCTTCTAAAGAAACAGATTAAAAGAATGGGATATAAGAACGTCTTATTCCAGTGTGAGCACACATACCAGGTCCTGCATCTCCTTCTGAAGTCGCACCAGTGCTTTTCTCGTTCCGACAGCAAACACGTAAGTGTCCATATCTTCGTCATTCATTGTTACCTTTATTTGCTGCAGGGCAGAAAGTAATTCACCTTGATCAGACTTCTAAACGTACTTTGTCTTCAGACTACCAGGCAAAAGGAGACCCACGCCTCCATTTCTGCTCCTTCAGTGTTTGATTGACATCTTATTTCATAACCACAAAGAACAGAGTGAAAGCAAGGCCACACACAGCTGAGATAAAGCTTGTTAAATTAAAACTTCTTGGTGTGTCTTAAGGAAAGGTAGCTTTTCATTTGTTCTGAGCATTCACTGCACACAACAGTACTGTTAGATCAGAACGTTATCTCTGTTGGCATTTCTGTGGTTAGAAATTCCCCTCATCTCTGAGAGCAAAGGACAAAGCAAACAGTGACTTCACAAAGCAGAACGTGCATGCCAGTCTATGCATTCAAACAGCTCCGTCTGGCTGAACAGACAAAGGATCAATTATTTTAGATCATAAAACCACATTTTATCAAGATGAGGCCTTGGAGCACTATGCAAACTGCTCAGTAAAAATCCAGAGATAAAACACTGTCATCACCACTTTGCATTTTATCAGCAGAAGAGAACCATGAATAATTCTTGCAGATACTGAACTGTAAGGTGCAGAATACTGCACAAAGACACCCAGCAGTGCACTTGTGGCTGTGCTGCTTTTTGTTGTCTTTATAACCCTCAACAAAGGAAAGCAACCATTCATCACAGCTAATCTGAAGGGTTCAGTACATACCACTTGGTCACAAGCTGGCCTCATCATGCGTGCAAGAACATTCAAAAGGTCTTGTCTCTTCAGAAACTAGAAACACAAGGTTTTCAACTCAGAATATTGATAGACATACTTAGAATAAAGGTCTTCATTGGCGTATAGTAGCAGAACAAGGAAAAATGAAATTCAAAACTGCTCTGTTTATTTTTTTTTTTTTTAAACAGAATAACACCTCTGATGAACACTTTGAAAGCCACTCACATTGCTTGAGAACAGACCTACTTTTTGCATTTCGTTGAGCTGCTCAGGGCCCTGTTCTCTCTAATTATGAGCTGAACTAATACGTGGGACTGTGTCCCGGGTGCAGGATACTGTCTTTGTCAGACCTCACTGAAACACCTGCTGGTCCTTTCCTCTGCTTAAGTCCCTTTGAATGGCAGCTGGACTCTTCAGTACGCACTGTTTATATTTCCTGTTTTCTACCCTCTGTAAGCATTCACTCTGACCCACTCTGGAGGGCAGAATACAGGACTGCCTGACCACCTTCCCTTGCACACATGCATATTCAGAACACTGCTTCAATCTGAGACAGACCAGAACTGGGCCGTCCTCGCTGCTCACACTGGAAAGAGGCAACAACTGAGCAGTGGGACAAACTCACTCATCCCTACCTTTAGCTGGATGAGCATTCCTTCGCAGCACACCCTTCCAGAGCACCACAAATTATATATGTGTTCATTTTCTTGATTTAGTTTCCCAGTGCTTGTAGCTTCTTTATTAGTGCCATCATCCCCTAAAGAAAACAAAAACTGCAGTCCAAAACCCACACATTTAAACACCAAGTGGCATCAACAGACTTAGAAATTGGTTCTCCTGGATTACTTCAGTATTGCCACAGTGTTTCTGAATAACACACACTCCTACACCATCATCTAATTTCAGCACTGGGAGACTGGCATACTATTTATCCACATCCAGAGCTGCCACTGGTGCTACCACGCAGCTTTAATGAAACAAACTGAAAATCCATCCTGATCACCTCAGAACTTACCAACGAGAGCAAAATTACTCTCCAGCAGCTCCCTGTGAGTATTGAACCACGCATGAGCCAAACGGTTGTTTTTGTTCTTCCCAATGATATAATTCATGATATAAGCAAGAAGACCTGTTACCATCAGGATCTCCATGTAATAACTCTCCCAGCTGTTCTGAAGGTGAGCAGGGACCTAGAGAAAGTAAATGAGAAAAGATTCTTAGTGCTTGTACAACAATAATGTTACTGACATGCTGCCAGAAACAATTAAGTGATGAAGTACCATACAGAAAAAGCATGAAAATTTATACCTACATTAACTATTGTTATGGGGTCTTTATTTTTGCTAGGAGATGCGTCTGGCTTCTCTTCATAGCCTTCAAACTCCTCATCATCATAAGGTTCACTCTCTGTATCACCTTCCTGAAGGAAAAAAAAAGCAGCAAGCATTGTGAAGATCCAAGGCCTGGCAATCACAAGCCAGAAACACACAGCAAGAAAGCATGGTTCAGAGATACCACCGGGGAATGCACAGGGGAGGGAGATTACCTGTGCATCAGTGTCAAAGTCTTCCTGATTCTCATCCTGACCTTCAAGCTCTACAGTGGCTTCTTCTTCATCATCTTCTGTAGTGATGATCCTCTGAGGAGACTCTGTGACTGCATCTTCATTAACATCTTCAAATTCAGCAAAGTCATTATCATCATATTCCATAATGTCATCCCCATCTTCAAAGTCATCATACTTTGCCAAAGAAAAACACCACGGGATGAGCAGGACAGCGACAAAAATATATAAATTCTTCATTTTCACTGCAAAAAAAACAAAAACCCAAAGAAATCAAAAACATTACATAAAACCCTCATGCTAGGAGATACCGGTTACATTACACCTCCAGTGACACTCAGCTCCCACAGCTTCAAAACACTGCTGGGGTCAGAGCAGCGCGACAGCCATCAAACTGCCTCGCCTTGCCATCTTCTCTATAAAGAAAGCAAATACTCTCAGAAGAAAATTTGGATGGTGAGGTATGAGACCCTCTGCAGGAGCAGCTGAGGCAGCAGTGAGTTCGCATCTGGCCAAGCTGCTGAGATGAACGAGTTCCAGAAGCAGAGACATGCTGCTATAAAACGTCTCTCCAAGAGCGCCTCGAAGTCGCCAAGCCACTTCAGAGAACACACACTGGGTCTCGAGCTGTCATTAATCAGCATTTGGACGCAGTCAGATAAGTGCACGTGCTACAGCAGCAGTAAATCTTAAATGTGCCTAATCCATTCACTTTAAGCAGCAGCGTTCTGGTGGCCTCTGATAATTTAAACTACTCATCTGTGATCTTTCTAGATTGCTTGCCCGGAATCAGGTCCCAGAGCATCCCACTGCTACTCCTGCTCAGATACAGAGACATTTTCTTGAATAACCAATGAAAAAAAAAAAAGTGGAAGGAGGATGGATATTGCACCGGACCCCAAAATAACAGAACAGAAGGGCTCACGGTACCAAAGCTCTCTCCATATCTGCCAGGAACACGCAGAGATTTGTTGGGGTTCTTTTTGGTGGCTTTGCTTCTTTTGCCCTCAGCTTCCCATGTCTTTTTGCTTAAGCCTGAAGCAGCCCCAGGCTCTCACTCAGACTGCACACCACCAGCTCTACACCACTGAGGTCCAACCTATGGGTCTCAGAAGGCAATGAGAACCCTGCTCCTGCATTTCCCAAGCGCCTACGTTTGATCAGCTACAAAGGCTCAGCTGTAAGATTCTCCCTGCTCCCTCCTGCAACCAGATCTGAGTGGGAACTCGCATGTTAGCGAGACTGTTCCCTTAAAAGCTCAAAATAGATGTTTCTAAATTTGACTGGCCCTCCTTTGAGCACCACACACTCACTGCTGTGAATGACAAGGACAGCTAAAATTGACTCCTGTGCTTTCGATTCGAGCAAAATCCCAAACGAAGCACGTTCACAAGAGCGCAAATCAAGGTTCAACAAAGCAGAGCTGAGGAATCCAGCACGCCGTTTGTCTGTGCCACGACGTTACGTGAATTTAAACGTTAGAACAAAGAACGATTTGCTTTGTTCTTCATGACAGAATCGGTATTCGGAGGTTACGAACACCTGGACAACCAGGCCACCTCCTCAGCCCAACCCCTGCGGTTTCACAGGGAGAGCTCTGAGCCCAAAGTACCCCACGAAGCTTCACACAAAAGCAAGCCCGCAGAAACGCGTGGGCATGAACACAGCCGCCTTCCTCGCAGCACAGAACGCGTTTTAAACATCCGCACGACGCGGCCTTCCCAACGAGGGCTGCCTCCGGCCCAGCCCCTCGCCCAGAGCCGTGACCCCACCGGCCCCAAGCTCACACCGTGCCGGTGCCACAACCCCCGGGGACACGAGGAGAGCACGGCTTCAAGCAGCCCTCGCTACCCACAGCCACGCTCACCTTCTCCCCTCTCCCTCAACTCATCCAAACTCCCGTTCCTCAGCCCGAGAGCCCCAGCCCTGCCGCCCTCAGAGCCGAGCTGCCCGTGCCGAGGGCACAGCGGTGCCGGCAGCGGAGGGAGATCAAAGGGGAGAGCGGAGGCCGAGCCCACCCGCGACCGCGTTACCTGAGTCACGCGGCGCGGCGCACCGCACAGGCCCAACCCGCCGCCGCGGCCGTAAACAGCGCAGCGCTACGTGCTTCACGTAGCGAGAGCGGAGTATGCGCAGCACGCGCTGCCGGCGGGGCTCTCGCTGCCCGGCCTTCACCTGCGGCTTCACCCGCCGCTAGCGCGCATGCTCCATAGGCCACGCTGCCCTCAGGGCGGCACGCACGACGTACGGACGTACGCACGCACGCACGCACGTCGGTGCGGCGCTACATTCCGTCTCCCCACCCCCCCCACCCCCCCCGCCCCCGGTAACCGGGGAAGTGGTGGTCGGCGGCTGCGCTTCCCGCGCGGTGAGTGAGGGCCGCGGGGGCGGGCGGGGTGGGCTGGGCAGCTCGGTAGCCCCTCCCCCGGCACATTCCCGCGGGCGCCGCGGGGCTGAGGCCTAGCGCGGCGGCGGGCGGCCTGGGCCCGGCCCGCACAAAGGGTCCGCCCCCGCGGGCGGGAAGGGCCGTGAGGGGCCCGGCGCTGCGGGGGAGGGCGGGCAGTGCTCCGCTCCTTGTGCTGGAGCACGGTGCTCCGGGTCCTCCACAGCGGCTCCGGTTCCGGGGGTCCGCGCAGGGGCTCCCGGCGTGCCCTTCCCGGGGCGGGGGGGGGGGCGAAGCCCCGCGTTGCTGCACGGTCTTTTCTGCGCCCCTTGGCCGTCCCGGGTAACGCTCCGTGCGCAGTGACCCGTTTGGGAGCGTGACAGATGCAACGGACGCTTCTTGTCTCTCTGGGGTTGGGACAGCGAGAAAGAGACCCTAAATTTAGACGTTGTAACTTAAAAGATTGCCCGCTGTGCTGTCAGCGGCAGAAGTGCGGCATGCCGGCTTTCATCCGTCCCTAGTATGTTCCTATAGAGCTTCTATGGATGCCGCGCACACAGGTGGACAAGCTGCAGGCAGAGCGGGGTAGGGCAGTCAGCAGCTGCCGAACTGAAAAGCAGTTTGCCCTGAAGTGAGCCCTGTGTTCCGGGCTCGAGATTTACCAAGCAAGCCCCGAGCTGATACACGTTCTGCACAGGGTGCAGCAGCCACTATTTATTCCCAGATTATTTTAAACCTATTTCTTTTGCCACTGTGGTTCCCACTGAATGTGAAGATCTCTGTGATAAGGTTTGTCGCTGTTGGGCCGTCCCGTTCCAGAACACTAGAAAGCAGTGAGGTCATACTTCTTTTGGCAGCCTTCAAGGTATGACTTTCCTGGTCATGCAGACAAAGTAACTAAATCACTTTAAATGGAAAGTGTTGTTTGTCCTGCGTTGCAGGTTCCAGCTTTGGGTTTGTTTGTCTTAAATGGCAAAAGTGAAAAACGTAAAACAAACAAGACGACCAGGTTTGTTTAAGTAGTATTTGAGGAATACAGTATTTAGAAGTGAACTGCTTTGCTTTGTTCTTCAGGTTGTAGATACACTTAAACTTACGCGAAAAGAACAAAGGCCAAATCCTTTTTGGGGAACCAGTCAGAGTTTTGTCAGTTATAGTTCCCAGGTGTCTCTGTCATGAGCACAGTAACCTACTTTCAAGAAAAGTCTTGGCAATTGTCAATGCCTGCCTAAAGCACAAAAGCATTAGCTTATCTGTTCTGATTTTAACAGATCTATTGAGGGCACCATGAATTGGAATAAAGGTGGACCTGGTACGAAGAGAGGCTTTGGTTTTGGTGGATTTGCCATAACACCTGGAAAGAAAGAGGAGCCTAAGCTTTCTCAGCAGTCTCACAGTGCTTTTGGAACAGCTGGTTCTTCTGCTGCTTTTTCCAAATCGGGACCTCCACAACTGCCTTCTTTCTACAAAATTGGGTCAAAGCGTGCAAATTTTGATGAAGAAAATGCGTAAGTAGGGTTATTTCTTGCATTTCTCTAGTCCAACGCTTTGGTCTTTTACAGCTCCTAAGATTAATGAAAGTATTTGTAATATCTGTGAGGTTTCAGTATTTAGGAAAGCCCACTCAAAAGTAAATACTCTAACACAGCAATAATATCAAGAAACCTGAGTGGTCACCTGCAGCAAAGCCCTGTGTGGGCACTGACTTTTATTATCCTTTTCTGCATGGAAAACCTGACTCAGAAACCCTGAAAGCCAGTGCGTTGCTACGGGCTCTATGCTGACTGGGCTGATGTCTGCTCCTTCTCAGGTACTTTGAGGATGAAGAGGAAGATAACAGCAATGTCGACTTGCCATACATTCCTGCAGAGAATTCCCCTACTCGTCAGCAGTTTAATTCCAAATCTGCAGACTCTGACAGCGATGATGATCCTCTGGAGGCATTCATGGCTGAAGTGGAGGCAAGACCCAGCTCATGAACTGTTTATTAACTCATGTGGCAGTACTTCTCTCCAGTCAGGAGCAGCAAATGCCAGTCATGGCTTTGGCAGCTGTCTTCAGAATATCACTTAGCTTTTGTTTTTTATGTAAGACGCTGCTGATTAAAACTCCGAGGTGAATTAAACGGGGAGGTAGTTGATACAGTTTCCAATAGCTTATCTACGTGTTTTGGGCATGCTAAGACTACACAACATCTTTGTGCACTTCTGAGTACAGCACTGAGGATTTGTGTGTCTTTCACCACCTGAGAGGAAGTGATTTGTGTTTATCGCAAATGGTTCCTTAGCTGCAATTCTTAGCTGGATTCTGTCAGTGTTTTCCAGAGGAGTGTGGAACATGTATTTTTTCAACAACACTGCCACAAAATTATGGTTGAGTTCCAAATTCTTAGGAGAATTTGTTTACTGAAATTGGATATGGGAAAAGAAAAGGTTCAGTTGAGAAAGTATTGTCTCTGTGGCATGGTGGTCTAGTTACGTAGGAACAATTTTTCCTCCCTGGTTTTTATCATCTTGTTATCTTTTTAACGTCTCACAATTTTATAACCTGTTAGGATCAAGCTGCTCGAGACATGAAGAGGCTGGAGGATAAAGACAAGGAAAAAAAGAATGCTAAGTAAGTTCTTTACTGTAATTCCCGTGCCTAACCATGTCTTGTGTGGTGCTAAGAAAATTCCAGTGCATTTTGTTGACGTTCACTGTTCTGTAGATAACCTGAAACAGTATTGCTGTACCGTAGTACTGGAGATACTGGAGACTCCTCCAGACTTGAACTAGGTTTTAAGATGTTCCCTGTAAGGTGCTGCATTAGGTAATGTGTGACAGTTGGGAAACTAAATTTGGAGTTTAAACAGTTTACGTTTTTGCAGCTTATCTGTCTGTTTTGACCAAGGTAAATAATTATGCTGATGATTCTTGATGTAAATGTCAGAAACATTGGTAGGACTTGCATTGCATTGCATGGGGTTGATCAGATTATACATGGTCCTGAAACAGAACACCGGATCCAAATCACCACGTGGGGAAGTTCTGAACCGGATTTGCACTTCCTGGCTCATATTCCTCTTCAGTTATGGGACATCTGATAGCATCGAGAGCTTAGACCAGGATGATCTTTGATGTGGCTTCTACTGGGAAGACGGAATCCTAATCTTTCAGTCTCATTAATAGAAGTAAAATGAAGTCTTTGCAGGGTCACTGTTATGGTTGACACCAAAGATGAAAAATCCATGGGTTGGGATTATAAATGTTACTGAGTTGTTAGTGTTGTGTCTTCCACAAAATATGGAGCTCAGCACTAATCAATTGAAAGTATGGAGCTGAGTATGTGGAACACTTGCAGGGAAGTTTTTTTTTCTCCGCTTGTTTTTCCAGGGGTATTCGAGATGACATTGAAGAGGAAGATGACCAAGTGAGTTCCTATGCAGTCTTTCTATCTTCTTATTTGTTTTTTATCTTCCCTCCCCAAATACGTAACTGCTAGGTACAAACAAAACTCAAGTGTCATGCACAGTACCCGGACAATTCAGCAGGAAGCTCTAGGGGCTGCCCTGCTGGCTCCACCCTTCTAGGTGTTTCATTAAAAAAAAGAAGAATACTAGGAGACAATCTTTTTTTTTTTTTTTTTTTTTTTTTTTTTTTTTACTTTGAGAAGATTTTTTTCAGCCAGTTTGAATTTCAACTTCCTGTACAGCAGATTTTTTTCTTTTTTAAGCTGAGGGTCTCATCAAGTTTGAGATGAGCTGAATGAACTAATACGGAGCACCACTGTGGAAGCCATTTGCAGTGAAATTTTGTGTCTGTTGAGGGCAAGAATCAGGCTTTCTGCTCTTTGTTATCAGCGTGGCTCCAGTTCTGTTTGAGGATTGTAGGTGTCACTGTAACAGAACAATAAGCAAGAAGGAAGTATTTCATTTCAAAATGTACCTTCTTACCAAGCTGTAGTTAATCACAGTACTTTTAGTAATGCAGAGGATGGAAGGCTTGCTACCAATTTGGTGAGTGTAGCCATGCTGAAGTACAAGCTGGAGTAACTTATACCTGCAGACAGCTGCTGAGCAAATACATTGTGTGCATGTTCCAGTGTCTGAGTGATAGCTGGACATGTGAATGAAAAAGCCAGATGGTGGTATGCATTCCTTCGTAATTGAGCCTTGCTTTAATAGTCTGATCATAAATCTTTGCTTGAAGAAAGTCCATTGAGTCTGGTGATTCTGCGAGAGAATGTCTTGATGTGCCAGTGAGACATAAATGGGATTCTGTGAGTTCTGAGCTGTGAGGATGGCATGTGGCAGCAACTTCTAACTTGGGCATGTGTCAAAGGACTCCTGAAATAGTTTCTTTCCCATTTGCTGTTGACTTTTCATTTCTTGAGTGTGATTAGGGGAAGAGGAGAAACTTTAGCATAGTTGGTTTATGTAAAAGAGGTAAACACAGGGTAACCTACAGTGTTTGTATTTTGTCCATGTGGAAATAAGAATAGATTCTTCTATTACTGAGGCATTACAAGTTTTGGTGGAAGAAACTTTTAAGCAGACCTGTAAGAGAAGATGGTTGTTTGTTGTTTTTGTTTGTTTGTTTGTTTGTTTGTTTGTTGTTGTTTTTTAAAGCATTTTGTGGTCTTAACTGAACGTTGTAGTTGTTTCCTTTGTTTCTTCTTGTCTTTTTTTCTGGACATAACTGTCGATATTTATTAGAAGAACCAGTCCTAGTGAACGTTCTGTTTCTCAGTGATGTGTGTGAAAACAAACAGCCATCTAGCGATTACACTGTTAAACAAATGTTGTGTTTTTGCATCCTATTGTATGCAATTTTACTGATATGTTTTGCTGCAGGAAGCTTATTTTCGCTACATGGCTGAAAACCCCACTGCTGGTGTGGTCCAAGAAGAGGAAGAGGATAACCTGGAGTATGACAGTGATGGGAATCCAATTGCACCGTCCAAAAAAATCATTGATCCTCTTCCACCTATTGACCATTCAGAGGTAGGAGGTTATTTTCCATTCTATTCTGTCTGTGGGATTGTAGAAAGCAGGAACTAAGAGTTGAGATATATTCCCTTTCATGTGTATCAGTGTTGTCAGGTGACATTTCACTGCTGTGCTTCTTGAGTCTGTCTAAAAATCCTTAGAATTACTTCATAATAAACCAGTGATATTGCAGACAATTAACTTTTTCTCGAAGCTTTCCCTCCAAAATTAAGATGTTCAGAGGGAATCTTGAGTCTTGGATTAACTGAGTAATTACTCTTCCAGATCGAATATCCCCCCTTTGAGAAAAATTTCTATGATGAGCATGAAGAGATCACCAGTCTCACCCCACAGCAGGTGGTAGAGTTACGGCACAAGCTAAATCTGCGGGTAAGTATGTCACAGAGCCATCTTCTTGGGATCTTGCTGCTTCCATTCTTTCAAACTGCCCTAGTAGTTTTAATTAAAGGTTCTGAATGCCAAGCCTCTTTACACCTTCAATGACTTTGATATGAAGGAGCTTGGTTTTCCTCAGCAGTTCTTGGAAGTCTCTGAGCTTCTCTGGGCTTTCAAGATTGCCAGTTATATAGGTTCACTTTTGCTAAAGAACCACAGAGCTAAGAGCTGAAACTGGGAAAAGTGAGCAAGAGTTGGGTATTTTTCCCATTTGAGACACATTAGTGTGTTGACTTCCTGTGAAGGGAACTATCTGGGGAGCAAGGAGATCAGTTATAGAAGGAGATAGGTGTGATTTTTAGTAGCTTGTGTTCACTGGCAATTTATGTTTGTTTGTTTTTTAATATCTGGAAGTCCTGTTTGCATAACACATAGGGAATTTGCACCTAGTTAAACTTAATTCTACTCAAAAAATAAAAAATATCTGAGGTAAAGATACCTTTTCTCATTTCTGTGCAGATGTATTTGTTTTTTGTCTTGCCGTTTTCTATGAACAGTGTTTCTGTTTTTAAGGTCTCTGGTGCTGCTCCTCCAAGACCAGGCAGTAGTTTTGCTCACTTTGGATTTGATGAGCAGCTTATGCATCAAATCAGGAAATCTGAGTATACCCAGCCCACGCCTATCCAATGTCAGGTGAGTATTGTTACTCCCTAATATCTTAAATGCAGCTAATAGAATCTGTAAAAAGGTCCTTAGCGCATATGAGGTTGTATGCAATTCTAGTTTCCAAGCTTTCTCGGAGAAGAAAATGTTTTATGCTTTGTGTATTTTTATTTTTTATTCTTTTTCCTAAAAACTTGAGAGGCCCTTATAGCAGCAGTGGGGATGAACTGCACTCTTCATCACTCAGAGTGGTTACTGCAAGGATAGGCTTGGAGAACTCTGGTTTAGCATTCTTACAGCTGGACAGGACACATCTGTGGCCAGATAAATATATCCATAGGATGTTGTAGCGTGCCCAAACATTTGCTTTTCAGCCTTTGAAACAAGCTAATCTGAATTTGGCAATAAAACTGTATGAATCCACATATGTTGCTGTGAGTCCTCTGTAACACGCTTTTCTTTTTTACCTGAGTTATTCATGTAAAACAGGGTAGAATGTGGGTTTAAAATGTCCTTATTTCTAGGGTGTTCCAGTTGCGCTGAGTGGCAGAGATATGATTGGGATAGCTAAGACTGGAAGTGGAAAAACAGCAGCCTTCATCTGGCCAATGTTGATTCACATCATGGATCAAAAGGAGCTCGAACCAGGAGATGGCCCCATTGCAGTGATTGTATGCCCAACCAGAGAGCTTTGCCAACAGGTGTGTGTCTAGAAAGCGTGTATGTGCCACACAGCATTCCTACAGCAGGCAAAATCCTGTGCAGAAGTTGCCAGAGAACATCAGTGATGTATTTGAAAGAAGTTACTCTGCACACGCCTCCAGTGTCAGCTTACAGTCCTCTCTTAAACTGCTTTTTCTCAAAGGATCATGACAAATTTTAAATTGGTGTTAATTTTACACAGTCACCCCCAAATTATTCCTAAGTACTGAGTGTACTGTGGGTCTCTTGCCACAAGCTGTATGTGTGGAAGGGTAGAGCCTGTAGCTTACAGTGCAACTGGATGGCTAAATACATTTCCCCAGTAAGCGAATGGGAATTGTCCACAAATGCTGCAGTGTTGAGCCCTGAAGATTTCTGAGTAATTTCATGAGCTGAAAAGTGGATCTCGGGAGCTGGGCTCTGTTGTTAAGGTAGGTGTATTTTCTCAGATCTGTGTAACGCGAACGGTGATGTGTTCTGTTTAAAATCCTCAGATCCATTCTGAATGTAAGCGCTTTGGCAAGGCGTACAATCTGCGCTCAGTAGCTGTCTATGGAGGAGGAAGTATGTGGGAGCAAGCCAAAGCCCTCCAGGAGGGGGCAGAGATCGTCGTTTGCACTCCAGTAAGTACCTTTATACCAACAGTACAGTTGTCCTGTTGTTTTGTTATTGAAGCTGAAACATTGACTCAGAATGGGTGCTGATTCTGAGCCACTGATCTGAATGAGGACTATTCTCAAATGACCTTGCTTATTGCAAAACTGTGCTAAACTGCGTGGCTGCTGCTGGGGGAAGTATTACTGTGGCTGTTTGCCAGGATACTGGGCAAAAAGTGTGAATAACTCCTGCACCAAAAACTTGACGTTTTAATAGTTAGTTCCCAGTTAAAGTGTAATTGATGTGAAGAGCAGTCCGTTTTTGGATCTCAGCACTGCTGCCCTTCAAAAAACTGGCCCTAAAGTTCAGTTTGGACAATGTAGTTGATGAGAGATATAGTTATTTGTTTCTAAGCCTTGAAAGTTGATGCTTCCTGAGATGTTTCCTGTTCTGTGTCTCTGGTGAGGATAAAAGCAGTTAGGTGCTCTAAGGTTGAGTATTTTAACATTTTGTTACTATGCTTACAAACTGGCTTTCATTTTCCCCCCCTCCAACAGGGTCGTTTGATTGATCACGTGAAAAAGAAAGCTACAAACCTTCAAAGAGTCACTTACCTTGTGTTTGATGAAGCAGACAGAATGTTTGATATGGGGTTTGGTACGTTCTGAACAGAAGTCACTGTTTTGGAAAGTAGTGGTGTGTGTTTCTCTCCTGTGTGTGTGACTGTAACTCCTGTAGTGTTGTATACTGTGTTGTAAAGTTCATTTAGGAAATATTTTACATGAAAATCTCGTATTTAAAGACCTAATTTTGGCATTCATTCGTTCTACTGCTGTTTGTTAAACGAAGTAGCGAAGCTGCACGTCGAGTTATTCTACTAACTAACGAGGATAAGGCGTTGATTGGAGTGTGTTCCTTCTTTTTCAGAATACCAGGTCAGGTCAATTGCAAGCCACGTGCGTCCGGACAGACAGAGTGAGTATGAGTGTGTTTCAGGTTAAACTACTGGGAGCTGAAGGGAGGCTGTGTGGTGGGCTACCAGTTAAGAATCTGGAACAAAGATTGCACGACTGTGTCGAGAACAGAAAGTCCAGTGAGACTTCTGCAAGGCTCCAGTGGTGGAGCTCTGTTTGAGAGCTGCTGGGAGAGGTTGCTTGTGAAGTGTGAGCGTTTAATCAGATCGTTCATCCGCCTGTAATCCCCCTGCAGCCTTTACTCAGAGGAAGGATGATCAGCTGAATGAATATTCACATAGTTTGAGATCCCATGTTCTAAACGGAGATAAAAGGAGGCTCACAGCATGCCATGTATTATTCACATCTTGTTTCAAATACTGTGAAATGTGTTTCTACTTTGAGGAATTCTCATAGTGCGAGTTCTGATTTTCCTTAGAACTGAGAGAGACCGTAGCTTTGGATCGTTGACATACAGAGCAGTCATACAGGTTCATAATGTGTGCAGTGTTTCCACAGATTCAAAGATTTATTTTTCAAGGAGTTGAAATACTGTTTGTTTTTTTGTTTTCCTTTTAGCCCTTCTGTTCAGTGCCACCTTCCGTAAGAAGATTGAGAAACTGGCCCGAGATATTCTGATTGATCCAATTCGAGTGGTGCAGGGAGACATTGGAGAGGTAATCGTGCTTTGGAGGCAATCACAGAAATGAATCATACCATTGTCTGGAATTTATGTTAAAGAGCAGTAGTCATCTCATAAATTTAGAAGGAAGTGCTTCGTGTTTAGCAAAGAATTTGTAGATTGCTTTTTGATATTTTTTTATTGTTGTGCTGTTCTTTTTGTTGTTTTACTTTATTGAGCTTTTTGCCAGCATGTTTTCTTGTGACGATGGAAGAGTTTCATCATGCAGTGAAACAACATTAATGCAATGATTGATTTGTTTGCTGGGCTGAATCAGTGGGTATATCCTTTTGCTTTGTCTCACAAGTATAAATAAAACAGCGACAGCTTTTGCAGTGGAGGATTTGAAACTTTAATACCTTTCAGCTGGTTTACTCAGGAGTGTGGATTCTATACTTGCTTGACATAGCAAGGGAACTGTCAGCAGACTTATTACCACAGTCACTGAAGTGGGTGGGTGTGCACTTGCTGTGAAGAGACTTCGTGCTGTTGCAAAGTTTCACAAGATGCTTTCTGATCATTCTGTTTCCAGCACATTCTCTGCATTTTTTGTCCCCGTGAGATATCCCTTAATAACAAAAAATGAGTAGCTACCTGAAGCCTTGTCTTTCTAGGAAACTGTTATTCTTAAAAGTCGCTTAAGAGAAGGAGCAGCTTGCCTAGTTCAGTCAGTTTCTATTCTTTGATCTAAATTACTAGTCTGAGAACTTAGTGCTCACGATAATTAGCACTGAAATGTGTAGAAATCATATCTTCCCTAGAAACTTCAGGTGGTGCTTTTTGCCCCACTGTACTTTGATCATTTCAGTGGAGTGTGTAGGGAGTCTGTTTATACCTCCTTTCTTTGTGATGCTATGGGCAGTCACGGCTCACAGACGTACTTTATCTGACCACCATCTGAATACCTTTCACTGAGGAGCACCCTCTCCACCTCAAACCTTGCTCTTGCACATTGGTAGCATCTGTCATCTAAATTGTAAGTACCCATCTTCAGGTCAACCCGATGTTAAATTGCATCACATCAACAATTGCAGTTTGCCTCTCAGGTTTTTCAAAGAGTCGCCCTCCCACCTTGCCTTCTCTGTGTTGTGAAGATAAAGTGGTCAGCCATTAAGTGAGCAGGAGACAGCTCACTGGCACAGAATGCCAGTTCCCTGCTTATGATCTCTTCATTCTCAAAATTGGTTTAAATTTCCAATTTTTACTCTTCTGTCAGTGTTTGTCTGCAACGCTGCCTGCATCACTGCGTATTTCTCTCCTTAGGCAAATGAAGATGTTACTCAAATAGTGGAGATTTTCCCCTCTGGCCCCAGCAAGTGGAACTGGCTGACACGGCGCCTCGTGGAGTTCACATCTTCTGGGAGTGTTCTGCTGTTTGTCACTAAGAAGGCAAATGCTGAAGAGCTGGCCAACAACCTCAAGCAGGAGGATCATAACCTGGGGCTCCTTCATGGGGACATGGACCAGAGCGAGAGGAATAAAGTCATTTCAGAGTTTAAGAAAAAGGGGATCCCAATACTGGTGGCTACTGATGTAGCAGGTATGTGAATTGATAAGAAACTGCAGCTCGTGCAAGTGGTGGATATCAGCTGAAAAGGTAGCAGAGTTCAGTGGGAGACGAGGTTGACAGATATGGATATTTTAATATACAGAATGTCAGTAAGCTGCTTCTGAAGGAAATAGTAGCTACTAATTAATCAGCTGACAGATTTCTTCATGCTTATATGAAGAGGAGGTGGGAACACTTGAGGCCTACTCTAGAGCAGCTTTTGTACCCAGATGTTTAGCTGGACAGAGAATGAAATTCAAGGTCCCTTAATAAAGACCTCTTTCTCTCTTGAAGTAACAGTTATTTGAAGTGATATCTTCCATCTCCAGTCGTGTGAGCTTGGTGATGAATGATACTGCTGCACTTAAGATAACAAAGAGCTTTAACCTACAAAGGATCAGTTCTTGTGGAAACTTTTTGTATGGTGGAGCAGAATGATGTGCTGGTATGGATGGCATTGCTGTGAGTCGTTTCAGGGTAATGATTCTTACCACTGTATTGCTCTTTATTACAGCTCGTGGGTTAGATATTCCTTCCATTAAGACTGTGATCAATTATGATGTGGCCCGGGACATAGACACGCACACCCACAGGATCGGTCGTACCGGCAGAGCAGGAGAGAAGGGAGTTGCCTACACCCTGCTGACTCCCAAGGACAGCAACTTTGCTGGGGATCTTGTCAGGAATCTGGAAGGTGCTAATCAACATGTTTCCAAAGAGCTGCTGGATCTAGCAATGCAGGTACAAAGCAGGACTTTGTGAGTAGAGGAAAGTTGCTCATCATTAGCTGACAGAAAATCAGGCACTCAGAGACTTGTTTTGAGTTCCTTCATACATTCTCAGTGTCCTTTTGGCAACCTGTGTTGTTTTTAAGTAGGCTTGGTAGTGTTTGGTTTTTTTATTTAAATAACTTATGAAGGAAAGGGAGATGCAGTGATTTTGGACTGCAGTATGTAGCCTACTCTGGTATCTCATTGCAGTCAGATTTTTGCTCTGTGTTTGTGGCAGGTACCCAGGAGATGCAAGTTAGCTGAAAGCTAAACTAGAAAATGATTACAGGTTCATTCACTCTGAACTGTTGCTCGGCAGTGCTGCAAGACAAGCTTGCTATATATAGGTATGACTGTACTTGCACCACAGTGCTTGTCAGCTCCTGAAGTTGCTGGCCATGTAGCTGCAGGGGAGCAAAAGCTTTTTGGTAATGTCCACATTCAGAGATGGATTACACAATTCTGACTTCATCACCAAGCAGCTCGGACGCTAGCTGCTAGAAGTGAAAGTTTTATTTGTCACATACAGAGGCAGCAACACAATTTGTGATGCACAGCTCCGTAGGCTGCCTGTCAGAAGAGAGGACAGAAGCTGAGTGGCTTGGCTTATGGGCTTACTTGGGTCTGAACAAACTACCAGGCACGAGGAAAGATGTAGCTAACCATTATTCAAAAACCAGGCAATGGGAGGTCTGGTTGGGCTGTTCTCTCCTGGCCATTAATTGTTGCAGGGAGTTTCACTGCAGAACTTCCATTTCTTAGCCAGCCAATGGGCTAAATCTATTCAACCCAGCTATGAGTAAATGCAGACCTCTCAAGTGAATGACATTAGAAATGGTATTTATTCCTGGGTTTAGAAGAAGCAAGCCAACAAAACTTCAATGTAGATGAGAGCTCAGGATGTAAAATCAGTCTTCTTTAGGAGCATTGGTAGGAAAAGCTTTGAAGCTGTGTGACCAGAATGTCTACAGCTTAGTTACCAGGCAGCGTAGTCTGTCGTGTCCCATCCCCTTGCAACAGCTGTGTTCTTCATTGGGAAATTGTGCTTCATATTTTTCATTCAGAATGCTCAAAATCCTTCTTTTTGAAGTTTAATTGCCTGTGTTCATCAAGCTTCTTATTCCCTGTGTTGTTCCCCTTTGCTTTTCTTTTGTACAGAACCCATGGTTCAGGAAATCCCGTTTCAAAGGAGGAAAAGGCAAGAAGCTGAACATTGGTGGTGGTGGCTTGGGATATCGTGAGCGTCCTGGTCTGGGATCAGAAAGTTCTGTAAGTGGAGATGCTGAAGTAGTACTAGAGTACAAACCTCTGCTTTCCCTAATTGACATAGGTCTGTCCATGCTAGGGGAAACATTGCCAACACTTACAGGAGCAGAGTCAAACTGCAGACATGTTGGAAATGCATCATGCTCACTGTTATTCCAGAAATCACAGCTGAAGTCTCGTTCACGCTTTGTCATGCTTGTGACATCTGTGAACACCACCATCTGATTGCGTTCTGCTTTTACTGCAGGGAGCTGGTAAATGTGGTTGGACTGTTGAGTAGAGAGTTGCTTAGACCTCCTGCACCTTTGCTTTTCTGTTTCCTTAAGATCACAGGGCAAACTGTGCTGTTGCTCAGTGCTCTCTGAAGGTCCGTGATCCTCAGTGGATGTATTCCTCAAGTGCAGAGTGAAGAATAGGTTTGGAAAAAATGTATTTGATGTATTTCTGCTGGATAAATCTCTCCAGTTGTCCTTTGTCGTTCTGATTAGGACCGTGGCAACAACAACAGTGTGATGAGTAACTATGAAGCATACAAGCCATCATCTGGAGCAATGGGAGACAGACTCACAGCAATGAAAGCAGCTTTTCAGGTTGGTTCAATCCAAGTTCTAACTCAAGAGGAAAGGAAATAAGGTGGAAAACATTTGTTACTAATAGTTCCAAACAATTTTTTGCTCCCTAGAAAGTGCAGAAACCCTGCTGACATTGGGGAAATTGAGTAGTTGCAGCCACATCTCTTTCATGAAGTGGAAGAATTAGCATGCAGGCCGGCCTGAACGTATTTGCACAACATTCATTTGCCAGATTTATTTTGTGTTCTGGATTCTGTTTGTGATTATGCTTGATCCTGTTGGGCTGCATAGCACCAACAGTGTAACTGCAGTCAGAAGAGGCAGGGAACAGGGGAACATTCCTCTTGAGTGTAAAAATTAGCCCCACAATACAGAAGTTCCCTTGTTTCTGGGGTCAGGTAACAGATGTAAACTCCTAATTCTGTGCTGATAGGCACAGCAGGGATGTAATCATTCCAAGACTGGCTGTTTAGAAACTCTCTCTCCCGCGGCCATCCCAAAGACAGATTTGTGCATGCATGGTGACTGTGTGCTCTGTGCTGCAGCGTAGAGCCAAACATGCTCTTTTCATCTCTGCATCTCTTCCTGGCAGTCTCAGTACAAGAGCCACTTCGTTGCTGCAAGCTTAAATAACCAAAAGACTGGAAGCTCTGCTGCTGGTGCTAGCGGCTGGACGAGCGCTGGGAGCTTGAACTCAGTACCTACAAGTTCAGCGCAGCAAAACGCCGCCCATCCCGACAGCCCCATCGCAGCCACCGCGGCAGCAAAGGGCGTCCCAGGCTTCACCAGCACCACCACACTGAGCAGCGTTCCCCCCTTCCCCAACGCCGGAGCACAGGGCTACAACAGCAGCTCAAATCCCAGCCCCAATAACCGGGAAGGCCTCAGCAGCGCTCCTCGTGGCGGCGGCGGCGGTGGCATCGTTAGGGAACGCTATGACAACAACAGGAACAGTCGGCACAACGAGGTCCCGCGCCGCGGAGAAGGAGGTGGTCGCTACAACGACGTGCAGCACCATGGAGAAGGAGGTGGTCGCTACGGCGATGTGCAGCACCATGGAGAAGGAGGTGGTCGCTACGGTGATGTGCAGCACCATGGAGAAGGAGGTGGTCGCTACAGTGACGCTTATCGCCACGGGGAGGGCCGACACGGGGACAGCCATCGCCACGCCGACAGCCGGCATTTCACCGACACCGGCGGACGCAATAACGTTGACAGCAGAAACGTCAGTGAAGGGAGGAACAACGAGAGCAGGAACGGGGAGAGCAGGAAGGATGCCAACAGCCGAGACAACAAGACAGATGGTTTTGCTGTCCCAGAGCCCCCAAAACGTAAGAAGAGCCGATGGGACAGTTAAAAAGGTGGTGCTCCGCGGCCTGGAATTCCTGCAGGTAGTGTTTGTCTTTTTTCCAGAGGATTTCTTGGGTTTTTGTTGTTTTTTTTTTTTGGTAACTGGTTGTTGAGCAGCTGGGGGAGGAGAAGAAGGCCACGCAAACTCCCCGTGCACGTCTGCGCCGGTACATCTGCAGACATTCACTCTAATGATGTGTACATGCAATGCTTAAGTCAAAAAGAAATCATTTTGATAAAGCTTACCCGGGTTCTGCGTTTAAATATTCAGTGCTCAAATAACTCTGCTGGATTTAAACAGATCTTCTTGACAAGAAAGAAGCTGTTTCATGTCCTTGGAACAATAAGGAACTGTTTCAGGTTGTCTTTTCTTAACTAGTGTACCCACTTAGAAACCAGTCCATCTAGAGATGCTCAGGACCCACCTGATTAACCCTTCAGCAGTTTGTTTGGTATGGTGAGCTCTTCTCCAGTTTCTTCTTTTCACATCATCTTTTATCCCCAAATAAATTCTGGCCTCCAGATTGCCCCTTCCATCTCTCCCTGTCACTTAAGAATGTATCAGTTTTCACTGCTTTAAGTGGGATGGAGCAAGTTGAATTTTCTTTCCTTTAGTTTCACACGAAAGCTGTTCAAGGGTTCCTTCTCCAGCCCAATTAACCACACTTTCCCAAGTGGAGGGTGGACGCCCTGCTTTGTCTGTGGTCAGTACAGCAATCCTATTGCCCAGGTATCTTTTTTCCCTTGTAAAGAACCTCTTTTTGATTTGGTTTTTTTTTCCCAATAACCTTCATTTCATGGAAGCCTGCATAGCAAACATGTCTCTCTGCTGTGCCTATGCACCCTCTGTTATGAGAGGGCTGATTGCTTTCTTCAAAGTAAGAACAAAGAAAAAAGGGGAAAAAAAAAATACAGATATGCCCAGAGCAATCAAAATCTGGTCCCCCCCCATGAATTGAAGCTAAATGAAGGGGCTTCGTTCCAAAATTCAGGGACCTGCTGCTCAGAAGCCTCTAGGGAGAACCTGGAAAGCAATTGATGGAGTGGAACAGCTCAGATATCACCCCATATTGGACACGTGTAGTTACAACTGTAAAATCTTGCTTGACCGTTTTTAACTCATTGTGTGTATTACCCGTTTTTTAACTTCTTTTTTGTTTGCACCATGAAGGTAAGGAGGAGCTCTTGTGTTGAAACGCAATCCGTGCTCACCTCTGTTTTGTTTCTACTGGGAGAAGTATCAGAAGCTGTCAGGTTTTTGTGACGTTGTGACGTTTTCTTTATCCGCTGTGCATTTGCTTTCTGCTTGCTTTAGTAAATGTTTTATTACTGGGACAAAACACCTAGCATGTGCTTTTCATTCTCCACTTTTCCCTTTGGCTCTTCTGGCTTTGGGATAGAGATTGGTCCGATTGAAGGTCTGACTGCATCCCTTTCTTTCACCAGAAGGTTGGGTTGTAGTTGAGAAAATAATGCCATGTTTTTTCCCTCACCATCTTTTACCTCCAACAGTTTTGAAAGCCATATTTTAGCTCAGAGCCTTCTGGGGATTAGGTGTCCCCCATTCTCCAAGTGGTCCAGAGCACATTGCTTATTATCCCAACCTTTCAGAGTGATTGTTGGGCTGGAAAGAGAACTCAGCACCACTCCTGCAATCTGACTTGCATTGCACATGTCCTAAATTCAGTTAAGACAGCAGCCTGACTCTTTGGGCCCCCTCATAACCAGCTCTAATGCAATCTGAAAACAGGTTCCACTTGAATTATCCTGTCACTTTTTGCACTGGTTTGAGCTCTGGAAGATGCAAGAGTTTGTTTAGTATTCAGTATTAGGATGAGGGGGATCTCCTGTGGCAGGTGTTCAGTGGCCTCTGTTGGATTCCCCTTTCCTTATCACACATGGTGTTTTATCACAATTAAAGATTGGACTTTTGGAACCAAAAAATAGCTCTATACTGTAAATCTGCCATCTGCTCCCTCCCTCCTTGGGTTTCAGGTTGCTGCCTCTGGGAACTGGCCTGTCTGGAGCATGTGCTTCTTCCCCTTCTTTTAAATGCATCCCTCTGCTGCTTTGATAGGATTACTGAAATTCCTCACCCCTCTCTCAGCTCCCAGGAGCCCCCGGAGACTTGAACGAGTAAATATTGATCAGTGGCAGAGAGCTATAAATGTCAGTTCACAGGTCCATGTTAGATGGATAACAGGGCTGATTCCTTTAACACAGAACAAGGTAGCAGTGTGAGCTGCATGCCAACTCCCCTGAAAGAGTCTCCTTGCAGTGGCAGGCTGTACTTTCTTCTAAAGAGACAGCGGCACAAATCAGCTGAGCAAATCAGCTACAAAGAAGCTCAGGGTTGTCTGCAAAGTGTAATCCTGCTCCTGCCTCTGTGCTTAAGCATCAGTCACCCCTGGAGCAAAAAAAGGGCTGTGAATCCACACAATTATTCACATGTTCTCTGGCACTATTTTTATTAGGAAATTACTGTCTTGAGGGTCTCATTAGAGCAAGTATATCCCCACTTCCTACAGCATTTTAATTCTCCCACCCATCAGTCTGGGCAGTGCATCACAGTACTCTCAGGAGTGTCTTTACCCAGCAGAGCTGGTGCTGAGGTTTCCCAGCAGTCAGCACTGCCTTGCAGGGTGGGCAGTGTGGAGCTGGGGCTGCCTTGTGCCCCAGGAATGAGCAGGGAGGACAGAGCTGTGGGGCTGTGATGCTGGCTGGGCTCCCAGCCCTGCACACCTTCTGCTGTCCTCCTGTAACCGATGGCTGTATGAGGATGGAGGTGAGGGCAGGGTGAGCTGCTCTGCCCCTCTCACACTGCCAGCCCCAGGCTGTACAACGGGGATGGGTGCTGAACTGGGGAGTCAGACTGAAGGACTACAGTCTCGTTGGCTCAGCTCTGTGTACACTGGAGCTGAAGTCACTTTCCAGACCATCGCAATATGGCACTGAGCCTGGAGGACTGTTTCCTGTGATGATTCAAGGCTTTGCATGCAGACATCACTTACAACAATCACCTGCATGTGGAAGCAAATGAGGTTTTGTTCATTTTTAGGCCAGGCAGGTACAAGAAGTAGCAAGAGCATGTGGTCCTGTGGCACATCAGCTTTGAGGAAAAGGAACAGTGAGTTGACTCAGCTGCTATCCCCCGCCCCAGCTCTCCATGCAAGCACAGAAGTCATCCATAACATGAAGACCAGTCCAGCTGGGAGGTGCAGTGTTAACTTCATAGCTTCGTCTCCAGCTCTCTGTTCAGGTTGGGGTGACTCTGATCCAGGTCTTTTAAGCCCACAGTGTTTTCCCTGCAGGTTTTCTGGCTCATCTCCCGTGTCAGATGGGGCAGGAGGGCCGCAGCACAGGAGCTGGGGGTGCAGCCTGGTAGGCTGCCACGGGCAGGGGGGAGCAGCCCCCGGGGCTGTGTGCCCCCCAGCCCTCTCCCTGCCAGGCTCACGCTGAAGCTCACGGTGCCATGGGACACCAGCCCACCGTAACAGCAGCTCCCCGCCGCGCTGCTGGCGCGCGCCTTCTGCTTGAAGTCCAGGGCCAGGCTTCTCCGAAAATGGGCTTTTTTAATCTCTGCCTGCACCTGTGGGGAGAGATCAGAGCTGCTGCTGCTCAGAGCCAGCAAGGCAGTCTTCCCAAATCTTTTGAGTTTCCCTCTGGTTGGCCCATGCTCCGGGGTGCTGTCCCTCACTTACCTCCCCATTGCAAAAGCAGTAGATAAAAGCCACAAAGAAACCCTGCCGAAAGAGACGGAGGAGTTTGAGTGCCTGAGCTTGGGTTCCCAGGTGAGCATCGCTGCGCTTGGAGCATCGTACCTGAGAGGAGTTGAAGAGCATCTCGTAGTGCATCTGGATCTGCCACAGGACCCCGGAGACTTCGGTGTAGGGCATGGCCATGAACACCACGTAGTGGACTCCAAAAAGCGGCATCAGCACCAGCGTGGACTTCAGCAGCTTTCTGGGAGCAGAAATCAAGCGGTGAAGCTGAGACCTGCTCTGCCAGCCACCTCCTGCAGCCATCCCTGCACCTCACAGCCCTACGGGGAACCATCCCCGTGAAACAGGCAGTGAAGGAGCCGGGCTGGGGCACAGCTCTGCTTGCCTGTACTGCTGCCGGGGGTCCAGCTTCCCCGTGTTCGTCTCCCAGAGTTTGGAGGCCAGCACCCGCACGATGTTGAGGAAGAGGAAGAAGTTCACCTGCCAACAACCACCCAGGGCGGGTTTGTTGCCTTCAGGGACCCGGCCCTGTGACTGACAGCAAACAGCCCTGGGTCCCTACCAGTCCCCCTTTTCCCCAGAAAGGATTGCTGATTTCCTACCACGACAGCAGCCAAGATGGGGACCTGGTAAATCCACTTCATGTTCCCTGCACTGAGGTCCCAGCACCTGAAGGGAAAAGGGAGGACACACTGAAGAGATACCTGAAATCCTGGTGGCAGCCGATGGCTCCGTGTCCCCCCAGCACCCTCCCATCTCCTTCCTCCCACCTTCCCTTCCTCGCTGTCCCGGAGCGTGTGGCTGGGAGAAGTTTGGGGGTCTGGGTAAATCATCTTGGCACCATCACTCTATGGTGCACCCAGCTTCCTTCCACAAGCAGGACAAAGACCCGGTCTCAATTACTGCCACTTTTATGAACGAGCCTTGTGTGTTTGTTGACTCCTCTTGTTCTTCTTGGAAATCTTTCCCTTTCTGAAGCTCTGGTCCCCACAGATTTCTCGCTACCTGCCTTCCCCTCCCCAAAGAGCTGCTGGAGGAGGTGGATCTACGTACTGTGTGTCTGCCAGGGAGGCCCTGACGCTGGCCCAGATGGACACAAACACAGCAGGGAGACCTGGAGGGATGGAACACAGGAGGAGCGTGGCTGAGATGGGTGTTTGCAGCCCAAACCAGTTCGTGGTTTAAGTTCCCCTGCCCTCACGGGTGCTGCTTGGCGATGCCCCAGCTCCTTGGGGTCCAAACTCACCCCAGCCAATGATGACGAGGACCCACAGGTAGCTCCTGTTGGAAAGGAAGGCCATGAAGATCAGGCTGTGCAGGTACAGCCCTTCCACCAGGATCCAGTAGTGGTTGGTGGCCAGGAAGTAGAGGAAGAGCGTCACCACCACCTTGCAGCCAACCTGCAGCGTGGGTCAGAGAGGCGACCGCATCAGTCCTCCCCCAGAGCTACGTGTCCTCTGGGTTTGTCCAACAGAAGCTGAAGGGCATCAGCACGAGGAGAACACAGCCGGGCTGCGTTTGGCCCTTTGTCCCATCCCTCCCAGAGGCATCGCCCTGAGTAACGCAGTCCATATCCCCTCACCCCTGAGTTCCTAAATCCCCTTTTCCCCTGATCCTGCCCCCGTGCCCCGCTACCAGGTGGCTGCGTTGTCCCGGTGGAGGGCCCAGCTCTGCCCTGAGGTCCTCCTCCCTCAGCTTTGCCTCGCTGCCCAGCGCTCCCGAGTAGAGCACCGCGTCCTTCAGGAAGATGCTCGCCGCCCGGCAGATGAAGGAGGTGAAGAGGTGCACGTGGATGTAGTTGCGAGTGCAGTGCAGGCGCCTATGGAGAAGGGGATGACGTGAGCCCGGCCCCAGCTGCCCTACAGCTCGTTCCATGGGGGCCTGGACGTCAGCTCCGAGGTGTCAGCCCCCAGGAGGTACACCTGGGAGACAGTGGGACTTCAGCACCTTCAAAAGCGGGGTAAGGGGGAGCTGGTTGTGTTGGGGAGCCAATGAGACGGGGTGCCTGGGGGCTTTGGGAATGGCCTGGAGTGGTTCCTGTTCCCCCAGGGGCTGCTGCACATGGGCAGTGGGGAGATTCTCCCCCCCCCCCCCCCCCCCCCCATGGGGACAGGAGAGCAGTTCCTCCTTACTTGAAGTAGGAGAGGATGCAGACGGCCACGATGAGGGAGGCCAAGGAGATGGAGTAGCCAATGGTGTACATCAAGTGCAGGCGGTCAAACACCTCCTGGAAGAGAAGGGCTCTGCTCCAGACCTCCCGCAGCCTGTGGCCCTTCTGCCTTTGAGCTGAGAGCACGGGGAGAACTGGGAGTGCTGGGAGCCCTGCTCCCATCCCAGCCCCAGAACCTTCGAGTCACCTTCTCACGGCTCCGGCTCTCGGAGGAGAAGAGCACAGCGCATTCGGTGTAATTGGCCCAGGTCTTGTTGAGGCTGAGGGCCACTTCCCAGGTCCCGTAGGCACTGCAGTACCTATAGGCACGGCCTGGGGACAGAAGAGGGCTGTGAGAGCTACAGGACCCTACAGGACCCCCAGCAGTGTCCTCAAGGTGATTCCTGAGGTACTGCTCAGCTGTGAGGGCTCACCTTTATGGTTGAAGTCGTAGATGTAGTCGGGGCAAGGCACGGCCACCTCCTGGCTGGGAGAGCCCTTGGGCCAGCAAATGATCCCATCCCATTCTGGGAGGCAGCTGGTGTCTGACCAGGGGGCGAAGACACTGTGCCTCGTGTCCCAGTGACACAGCATCCATCCCATCCCATCTCGTCCCATCCCATCCCATCCCATCCCATCCCATCCCGTCCTATCCTATCCCATCCCATGCATCCCATCAAATCCCAGGCCTCCAACCCTGTCCACGTCCCATCCTAATCCACGCCATGCATCCCATCCCCATCCCCCCCATGTCCTTCTGCCATTGGAGGGGACGCAGCCGGGTCCCCCAGGCCCACCCACGTGCAGGATCAGGCACTACCTTTGATCTTCTCCAGCTGAGCTTTGATGTCTCTCTGACATTTCTCCCTGGCTTCCACCAGGAGGTAAATCTGTTCTTCTTTAGTGAGAACGTCATCAGGGTCCACCTGCCCACAGAGATGGGGGGGGGGAGGACACAGTGGGGCCACTGCTGTCCAAGGGCTGCTCAGATCTGCTCCGTGCACACTATGCTCCACTGCTGGAGCAAACAAAGGCTGCAGCCCCGCAGCACTGTGCCCTCCCTGGGAGTCACGGGATCCCAGAGAACCGTTTGGGAACACCAAGGAAGAGCAGAGCAACGAGGGATGCAATTTGGGGCCGGGATGGGCGAAGCAGCAGCGCCAGCAATGGAAGGAGCCAAGATGTGGTGTACACAGAAGGGTGTGGGGCTGCACTGCCCCATCAGCATCCCCAACACTGCTGAAAAGCCATTAATGGGAGCTCAGAGCCATGAGATCCCCAACCAGCGTGGGTTAGCAATTAGCAATCCGTAATTAAAGCCAACAGAGCAGAGAGACCCAAGGAGCCGGCGCACACTTACCAGAGCCCGGGCAGAGCCCAGCAGGCAGCAGCAGAGCAGAGCAGCCACGATGCTTCCCCCACTCACAACCCCCATGGGACAGAGCCAGCGAGGGACGAGAGCCGTGTCCGCACCGCTGCAGGCTACGGGGTGAGCTGGGGTGTGGGGTGATGCGCAGCGTCCTCGGGGAGCACCATCCCAAACCTGGTCGCCATCGAGGCGAGGTGTCAGTGGGGCAGCGCTATAGGGATGGAGGCTTGCACAGGGCTGCCATGCCGTGCCTGCTCCTATCGGGTGCTGGCGTCTCGCTGGCTTTAAGCTGCTCCTGGAGAGTGTGCAAACAGTTCCCGGTGGGATGGGGATGGCAGAGGTCTGTTGGCTCAGCCCTAGGTGCTAAAATCCTCTTCACTCGAGGCAGATTCCTCCTTTCAGAACGTTTCTTGCTGCCCAGCAGCTCATTTTTCAGCTGTCACACATTCCCCCACCACCCCAATCTCCAGACTGGTCCTGAGGAACAGAGGGAATGGGAGTGCAGCTGGAGGTGGGGAGGCAGAGGGTTCGACACGTGAGCATCTCTATGCACTGATGCCACACTCAGGCAGTGCTTTAACCCTTTTCCTTCTCTTGGGATCGAGGATCGGCCCCACTCCCCCCAGGGCTTCCTGCAGCATCTCTCTGCAGGACTGCACGGGCACACCCCAGCACCAGGTCCAACACCATCCCCAACCCCACAGTCCCTTATCACCCACATCCCTATGGGAAAGCCCATCATTTTGGGATCATGCCCACACCCAGCTCACTCCCACCACCCCCATTGGCTTGAACACTTTGTGTCCACCGAAATACAGACCCGGGCAAAATGGGATACAAAGCCAGGCATCCTCAGCCCTGAGCAGAGTGACCTCAGTGGGATGAGGCCAAAGTCTGAAGCCTCGGTACAAAACTCCAGGAACTACAGGACCCCAAACTGTGGCTGAGTGTGCCCGTAAATGGCAAAATCCTGCACAGGGCAGAGCTGGGGGCCTCCCCACTGCTGTGTATTCCAGGCAGAGCTCTGGTCCTGGCCACACGGAGGAGACTGGGCTCTGCAGGGCTCAGTCAGAGGGCTGAGACAGCAAAGCAGCTGCTGCTGCTCACTGATTGAACCAGAGAGGAAAACTGCAACGGGATGCAGCTGTAACCCACAGAGGGAGCAGGGCAGGGCTGGCAGCTGCCCCTTACCCTGGTCCTATTTAGACCCCTACCCTGAGTGTGCTCTGGGAGCTCGTGGAGGAGGTTGTGGGGTTTTTAGGACAGGGAAAGGGATAAGTGTGTGTGGCAGGAGTGGTGTTTTGGGTGCTGGTTTCTGCCCAAGGAGCTCCTGCTGAGCGGGGCTGGAGGGGGGGGGGGAGGTCACTGGAGCTCCGTGGGCTGATGCTGAGGGAGGGAGTGATCACATTCCCACTGCAGGTGAAACCTGACCCAGACCTGGAGTTTGCAGCGAGCAAAACATGTTGTTTTCTGCCAAACTGCTTGCTGTATTACACCGAAATCAGGGCAGCAATCACGGTAAGTGACGCCCACCGGCCCCATCACGCGGCCCCCACAATCCGTGCTGGCAATCACCGCACGATGGCACGCAGCAAATTTCCCTCCTCCTGAAGGACCCCCACGACCCCACCGGTGCCACGTCGGGCACCTCCGTACTGAAAGGACACTGAGCTGCTGGAGCAGGTCCTAAGAAGGGCAGCAAGGCTGGGGAAGGGCTTGGAGAATGTGGCCTATGAGAGACTGAAGGAACTGGGGCTGCGTGGTCTGGGGAAGAGGAGGTGAGGGGAGACCTCATTGCTCTTCAAACACCTGAAAGGTGATGGCAGTGAGAGCGGGGTTGGCCTCTTCTCACTGGTGACAGTGACAGCACGAGGGGACGTGGCCCCTTGTGGACCCACCCCAGTGAGGGCACATGCTCCTGTAGATGCACTTTGTGCACGCAGCCCAGACCAACAGTGTCACAACTCAGACCGAGTGTGTGTCCTGCAGGACCTGTTTCACACTGCAGCAGATGGAGCATCCCAGGAGGTGCTCCCAACCCCTACCAAAGGTTTGGCCCCCTTAATTTCTGTTACCACAACCCCACTCTCAGAGCCGGTTTCCTCCACCCGCGTTCTGGTGCTGTACTTAAAGTGATGTGTTAGGGTGCCGTGCTTTGATCCTCGCGCTGTGTTTCAGGGCTGCTGAGCCCCACGGATCCTTCCACCCCTTTTGCAGGAGTTTCCCAGCTGCCAGAGCTGCACGAGAGACTCCATTTATCTCCCCAAACCGCTTTGGGAAAACCTCCTGCCTCCAGGTAGCACCCACAGCAGCACGTCCAGCACCCAAAGGGGACGGCAAGGGGGGGGGGGGGGGAAGAACCCCACTCAAGCACCCGAAGTTTGAACGCCTGCAGCCCCTCCTGAGCCGCTCCCACGCTGCCGTGTCCCTGCAGGCACCGAGCACGGCCCCACGCAGTGCAGGTGCCGGGCGTGACTGCCGCGTGGGGAAAGCTCTCAGGATCCCCGAGCTCTCAGGAGAGCCCGGAGCATCCCGAGAGGTTTCCCCCAAGCGCGGGAGCCGATGACAATGGGCAATTGTCGAGTTGGGGCCCCTCTCGTTTGAGTTTTCTTCCTTTTATAGTAAGTAGCGGCTGCTCCAGCAGCCGGCCTGCCCCTGCGGGGTGAGGACAGGGCTGGCTTTATAACGGAGGCTGCAGCCCCCGCCTCGAATCGCTCCGCCGGGCAGGAGGGTCTCATCCCAGCGCCATGCCGCTCAAGAAACCCGACCCCAAGAAGGACGCACCCAAAGCGGCCCCAGAGGCGATGCGGGACTTCGCCTTCGACCCCAAGAGCGTGAAGGTGAGAACGGGACGGCGGCATCGCGAGGGCAGTGCCGGAGAGGGGGGAGGGGAGGAGAGCATCGCTCCGGCGGTGATGCTGCGCGGTGCTGAGCTGAGGATGCCGCGCTGGCTCCAATGCCCCGAGCTCCGGCAGATCCCAGCAGCATTCGAGAACACCGCTGCTGCCCGCTGCCTCCATCCTAAGGCGTTCCCCCCCCCCCCACCCCCCCCAGCCCCGCATCGCCTCCTCCGTGTGACAGCATCTTTTGTGCGAGTCCGCACGTTTTTGCTGTATTTTTTGCTGTGGTTCCCCAGGAGACGGTTCCATTTTGAAGCCTCGGCTGCAGGTTGTTCATAGCAGGCTCAGCACAGAGGCTGTTTGATCCCTGGAAATGGGATTCCAACGCAGGCCGAGGGCTGAGCATCCTCGCTGAGCTCTCCATGGGGAACTGGGGCTTTGTGGGAAGGGTGGGAGCATCCCTGGGCACAGCCACCGCCCAGAGCGGGCTGCAGAGCCGAGAGGGGATGCTCGAGGGCTGGGCAGAGCCCTTCACTCCCCCAGCACCGTCCCCATGCTCTGTTTTCTCTTCCCCTGACAGATCGAGTTCGCTGCGGAGCAGATTGAAGGTAAGTGCAGGCATCGTCTTCCCCCACGGGTGGTATTTCATGCGGGGATTTTTCTGCAGCAGGAGGTGGGAAAGAGCTCGGCTGGGAGGGGGAGGCAGGGGAGTGGTGCAGAGACGCTGATATCAGGATGTGCTCAGGGACCGGCAGGTTGTGACAGCCCCCCGAGCCCCCGCCCAGCTGTCACCTTCAGTGATAAAAGCCTTGTGAGGTCAGTGAGAGCTCAGGGATGCAGAGATCCATAGCACTGACACCGTGGGGACAGATTCAGGGGGTGGTGACGTTCAGCAGGAGGTACAAAGACGCCAAGTAGAAAACCCAAAGCCCCAGGCAAGAATTCCCTGCAAACCCAAAGAAATATCCTCCAACCCATTGGGTCTCCAGCACCACATGGGGACCGTGGCCACCCCATCCCACCCAGCAGCTGTTGCTGGGCATCACCAAAGACCTGAAGCTCATTAATGCCACGGCCATTAAGCTCTCAGCTCTGAGTGTCCACGTGGAAGGGCTGACGACACACTTGTCCCACTTGGCCAATCCAGGAGTGCCACATAAAGGAGGAAAGCAATCCTAATTTAGGTTTCCGCCCTCCAGGTAAAAGGCAACACTCTGAAGGTGATCATTTGAGCTTGGAAATGGATCTCCTGCGTCCTTCCAAGCGGGGATGTGATGTGGTCTGCAGGGCCAGGTGGAGACGGTGACCCTGCAGCAGCAGTGCCACACCGTGCCCGCCTGGTTGGGGCCGGTGGAGCTGATGGGGAACTGCAGGCATCAGTCGGGTGTGGAGGGAGGGTCGAGTGGTCTGCAGGAGGCCTGAGTAGAGGAGGGGAAGAATTAAGGGGACATTTTGCAGCGGGGACAGCATCCTGCAGCTGGTGCTGGTGCAGAAAGCCCAGCAGGATTCACCCATCCGGGTCCCTAGGGGTGACAAAACCTGCTCAGGAAGCCAAGCGACTTGTTGAAGGAGTCTGTCGAGCTTGGCTGCTCGCTGCCAGCGCTGGTGCAGCAGCGATGGGCGCAGAGGGCACCCACCATGCACACGTCCCTCCCTCTCCCCCCATTCTGCTCCTGGTGGGGTGGGAGTGGGGTGGCCGTGGGTAAGGGGCAGCTGAGCTTTTCCTCGTCACAGAGTTCAAGGAAGCCTTCAGCCTGTTCGACCGGACACCCACGGGAGCCATGCAGATCACCTACGCGCAGTGCGGGGATGTCCTACGGGCTCTGGGTCACAACCCCACCAACGCTGAGGTCCTGAAGGTGCTGGGCAAGCCCAAACCAGAAGGTGACAGCACGCTGGGGCTGCTGGGGTGGGGTGGGACAAGTAAAAAACCCTGACAGCCACTGAAGGATCGCAGTGAGCCCGGTGAGGTGAAGGAGCTGGGAAAGGAGTCACGCAGTGAGGCTTCATTCCTGTGTGACTCCTTCCCATCCACACCTGCACCACGACTGACCCGAGGGACAGGATGTCCCCAGTGGGGATGGTGGCAGGGATGTGAGCAGACGGGATCCTGAGCTGGTGCAAACCTGAGTCACCCAGTTCCAGCGCAGTGACAGCTTGGTGACAGAGCACTCAGTGGTTTTCATTTTCAGCAGTCCCCAGATTATAGTTATTCTTGATGTGGATCTTCCCATCTTATCCATGTACCAAAGGTCCCATCTCCTTGTGAGCCTTCTCTCCCCATCCTCAGGTGGAACTGAGACCCAGAAGGGTCCCCTTGGAGGCCGACCTCAGCCTGACGAGTTTTATCTCTGACCCCATCTCCTCGTCCGCTTTCAGACATGAACACAAAGATGCTGGACTTCGAGACCTTCCTCCCCATCCTGCAGCACTTCACCCGCAACAGAGAGCAGGGCACCTTCGAGGACTTCGTGGAAGGGCTGCGCGTCTTCGACAAGGAGGGCAACGGGATGGTGATGGGGGCAGAGCTGCGCCATGTGCTGGTCACACTGGGTACGGCTGCCCTCCCCTCGTCATCCCCCTCATTGAGCTCTTTTACTCCATTCTTTGTAGAATTCTTGGGTTGCTCCCAAAGGTGTGGCTTTTCCCATGTTAAGCCACGGCTTCATGTGTGAACGAGGGAGATGCAGAATCCGCATCACCCGGAGCCATCAGCAGATGGTTGCATTTTGGTTCTCCATCCACAATCTCCCCAGCCCGTAGCAGTGCTAACTCCTTTTTAACCCCTTTCCAACTCCCTTTTCCTCTTTCTGGTGGCTTTGGCTGTCAGAAAGAAGGTCAGGAGGGTCGCAGTAGGGCGAGAGCCTTCCCCTCACCTCTCCATCCTCCTCCTCCAGGGGAGAAGATGACAGAGAGCGAGGTGGAGCAGCTCATGGCAGGACAAGAAGATGCCAACGGCTGCATCAACTACGAAGGTACAGCCCAGGCACAGTGCTCCAGTCCTGGAGTACAAAATGAGGAAGGTGGGGACCCATCATCCAAGGACAGCTGTGATGTGTCACCCAGAGTGGGAATATGGTGACTGTGGCAGTGATGTCAGGAAAGGCTGTGGATGACCTCATGTTTCCAAGGGTTTGGGGACTGTTGTATCCCTGCTCCTGGCGGTGTTTTGCTTTAAGCTGTCAAAAATAAACAAAGCCAGCATCTTTCACAGCAGGAGATAATCGGGAACATTTGGAGACACAGATTGCTCGTGGCTCCGAGAAGGTGAAAACCTGGCGTGAAGTCTGGGAACCCCTAAAATTGGAGAGCCCTGAGGAAAAGAGGGTTATCTGTTCCCTGAAGCCTCAAAAAAACAGGGATGGCGGGACTGGTTTATCTCCAGGAGGGGCTGGGGGTGTGGGATGGCACGTGAAAGCTGGGAACAGAAGGAGACATCCTGGTCCTGGTGGAGTCCCCTTTGTCCCTGTGTGGCCCTGAGCACAGCTCACAGCATGTCTGAGAGCCCGTTTCTCATTCCTCCCCAGCTTTTGTCAAGCACATCATGTCTGGCTGAGCCGAGGAACTTCAGGTGGGTCACTTGGGGTCTCCCCCTGTTGGCTGTGAGGCTGAAAGTGCTGCAGAGGCACCGAACCCAGACCCACAGGCAGCCCTGCAGTGGGGCAGCTGGGGCAGCAGCAGTCCCCAAAAGTTGTGTTTGTGGCAGTTCCTAAAGCAGACAGAAGTCTGAGCTTTGAAGGTCCGGCACTCATTTTGTTTTGGTTTGAATCTGTTTCTCCTCCCCTCCCATTCATTGGGGTGGACACAGGGGTGGTTGGGTGGCAGATGCTGCTGGGGAGGTTTAATTCTACACAAAACTATTTGCATGGATCCGTTCTTTTGTTCATTTATTTGTTTTAATGGCGTGGAGTTATAGTGTCCATAAGCTTTGGGTTCACCTGGGAAGCGGTGCTCCCATCACAATGGTTCACTGCATTAATCCCTCTCGTGCTTTTCCCCCAGGTTCTTGGAGGTGATGGAATCCATCTGAGCACCACAAACCACGAGATTCCTACATCCACGTCCCCCCTTTCCCGGATGTCCCCCGTGGGCAGAGCCATCCCACAAACACACATTCCGCCTCCACGAACGTGCCCCAGTGGGTACACAATGGGACCAGTCTGAACCTTGGTTCTAAGCCTTAAATTATTCTTTTCAGGTTTTTCCTGTGCCATTTGCGTTATTAAACCTCATTCCATCCTCCCTTACGTGGTCTCCCTGCTTTGGCTTTGGGCTGGTCAGTAAAGCAGTGGGTGGAGAGCTCAGGCCTCAGCAGTCAGAGGTGGCAGGATGCTCTCACAGCATGGGAAGAAAGGGAAAAGAGCGGGTTTGGTGGCCTCCAGATGGGAGGGAGGAGCTCAGGCATGGCATGAGGGTCTCTGCTCGTTGCCCTGCCCTTGCTGCGGGTTGAGGGTCTTGCAGCTGGGGGAAGGAAGGCTTGGAGCAAAGTGAGCACGAGGGATGGCTGCATCCACAGTTTTTGGGACACATCTTCAAACCTTTTGGATCCGTAGCCCCTCCACCCTACAGCATGCTGCCCCGTGAGCATTCCCTGCAGGTCTGAGCTGAAGGACACTGTGCAGCAAAGAGGGACGTGCTTGGCCCTGCTGCTGTGTGGTTAGCATCCTATGTCCCAGCCAGGACCATGCCCCCGGGATGGCTTTGGAGCAACCACTGTGATTCATGAGTAGCATCCCATAGAGCCCAGACAGGCAGTGCTCCCACACACTGCAGCCAGGAGCCATCTAGGGCTGTGCAGTGCGAGCTGGCAGCTCCCTTCCTACCTGCAAAAATCGTGCTAGCATCCTTAGACGTGGTGAATAATTCATGACAGATAACTCAGCCCTCCCATCAGCACAGCACCTGGGAGCAGATAATGCTTTGCTTTGTTCCTTATTCCAGTGCCCTCGCTCCATCACTCGGGCTGGCAGCGTAAAGCACTTTTCTTCTTCACCGTGGCTGACTTCGGCCTCCACTCACTCATTTCTGCACAGTGCCCGAGCAACAGCTGTTTCCAATTCCCTCTGCTCCATACGAACGCTCATAAAAAGCAACACGAGCTGTTTATAGATGCAAGAGCAGATTTTTAGCTTCTGTCCGTGGCATTTCTACAGCTTCCACTTGGGAGAATCTGGGCAGTTCATGCCTTTAATGCGCTGTCTGTCATTTAAGCTGGTAAAGGACCGTGGTGAAAAGGCACAATAGGACAGCACTTGCTGCACTTCGGGGTCACGGTGGCCACGACACCGCTGTGGCATTGCTCCTGCAGAGGATCATGCTGTTACAGATGGGAATGAAGGAGAGAAGTGAAGGATCTGCCCAAACCCGCAGAGGAAATGTGCAGCAGGGGCTGGGGGCCCCACTGGCTGTGATGTTTCTGCCCCAGCAATCAGAGGCCGTGCTTCTGTTCCTGCACACACAACGCTTTCCAGCCTCCAGCTCCTGTGCAGAAAGGAATAACACTGTAAATCAAAAGCAAAGAGGTTCTTGCAAGCCAGCAGGCAGAGGGCAGTGGAAAAGGATAGGGAGGACTACAGAAGAATGTGAGGGCTGATAACTCCAGCTTCTGCAGCAGCCCCGGGTGTGTCAGCCACGCTGGGGATCTGCTCTGCCTCTCTGGGGCAATGAAAGCTTCATGCTGAGGCAGGTTGGAATGATGTGCTTGGACAGGAGCAGCACACAGCTCTGTATCTGCACAGCTGTACGTCTCCATGAGCCCGGCCTCCTGCAGAGAGCTCGGGGTGCTGAGGAGTGGTTTCAGTCCCACGGACGTTTACACAGAGCATCCATTGACCTCAAACACAGAACTGCACGGCTGGAGGAGACCCTGCAGATAGAGACATCCCGAGGCAAGAGTTCAGGCTGCTGCCCTTTCACAGTTCAAACACTTCACTGGAAGCCCAGGAGATTCCAAGAAGTAAAAAAAAAAAAAACAACCTCCCACTCCAGGGAGAGCCTGTGGCTGTATCTCCTCAGCCTGAGATAAGCAGAGGCTCATACCAAAGATGGGTGTCAGGAGAAGCCTGTGTGCAACGGGAGGTGGGCAGAGCTTCCATCCCGGGGATCTCAGCGTGCACAGGAGCAGAGATTGGGGTGAGGATGATGGAAACAGAGCAGGATCTTTGGAATGTGGCTTCACGCGCGCACATGTACGCACGCACTGGCCATCACGTATGGGAAGGTTCTGCTGAGTTTGGGGTGAAATGGCTCAAGAGATGGAGTCAAGCAGTCCCTGTGGATTAAGAACTGGTTGGCTGGTTGCGTCGGTGGTTGTGTGTCTGGTACGGGACAAATCCTGGTATTCATACAGACTGGGGGAAGCACTCCTGGAGAGCAGCCCTGCAGAGAAGGACTTGGGGGTCCTGGGGGATGAGAAGCTGCACATGACAGTGCAGAGGACCAACAGTAACGTGGGCTGCATTAAAAAAGGGGTGGTCAGCAGGGAGAGGGAGGGGATCGTCCCCCTCTGCTCAGCTCCTGTGAGGCCCCATCTGCAGTACTGCATCCAGGCCGGGGACCCCAGCACGAGAAAGAGGAATGGGTCCAGAGGAGGGCCGTGAAAACGATCAGAGGGATCACCTCTCCTACGAGGAAAGGCTTGAGGGAACTGGGATTGTTCGGCTTAGAGAAGGGCCTGGGGAGATCTCATTGCGGCCTCCCAGTACTTGAAGGGAGCGTACAAACAGGAGGGGGAACGGCTGTTCACATGGGTTGGTAGTGATAGGACAAGGGGGAACGGTTTAAACTGAGACAGAGCACGCTGAGGATGGATGTCAGGAGGAAGTTATCGCTCCGAGGGCGGGATCAGGTTGCCCAGAGATGCTGTGGATGCCCCATCCCTGGAGGCACTCATAAATAAATAAATAAATAAATAAATAAATAAATAAATAAATAAATAAATAAATAAATAAATAAATAGATAAATAAATAAATAAATAAATCAATCAATCACGTTTTTAATTTCCCGTCGGCACCCAGGAGCTCCGAGAGCACAAACCCCGCCCCACCCCGTCTCAGCGCTCGGCTTTTTCCGCCCGCACTCGGGCGTTTCCGCCGACGAGGGGGGGCTTTCCCAGCTGTTTTCCGTCAGCGCTCGGCTCTTTCCGCCCGGCTCTTCGGCTCTTTCCGCCCTGCTCTTCGGCTCTTTCCGCCCGGCTCTTCGGCTCTTTCCGCCCGGCTCTTCGGCTCTTTCCGGCAGCGGCTTCGGGTATTTCCGGCAGCGGCTTCGGGCGGACTCGGCGCTTGGCCCACCTCGTTCCTTCCCTCCCCGCCGCCCGCCCGGTAACGGTCGCTGCGAGTTTAAATGAGCGGGGGCCGGGCCGCGCCGCGCCGCCGCCGGGACGCGCACTGAAGGCGGGGCCGGGGCCGCCCCGCTCCGTGCTCGGCGAGGAGGAGCAGGAGGCGGAGGAGGCCGAGGGGAGCAGGATGACGGTGCTGCAGGAACCCGTCCAGGTACCGACCCCCCCCCCCCCCGGGCGGACGGGCTCGGGCCGCCGCCGCGCTCAGGCCCCGCGGCCCGGCCTAGCTCGGAGCCGGCGCCGCCCGCTCCGCCGGGCCCTCAGCTTGAGGCCGAGAGAGGGCCCTCTCCGCTCCGGGAAGGAGCTCTCGGTTGTCCCTTCCTCGGCTGCCGGGCCCTCCCGGGGGCCCTCGGCCGTCCGCTGCCCCGCACGGGCCGCCCCTCCTGCCCGGTGCCCGGCGCTGGTGCTGGTCCCCTTCGCTCCGCGGACGGCACAGGGCCGCTCCTTTCCCCCTCAGCTCCCCCGGGGGAACCTGTTGAGCCCTCTCTCTCTCACCTCTTCGCCGCTGTCTCATTTCGAAACGTGCTCGGCTCCGTGTTGCTCCCCGGGAGTTGGCGTGGAGGCGTCAGGCTTCCCCCCAGACTGTATCTCTACGACGGTAGGAGAGCTAGGAGGAAAAAAAAAAAAACAAAAAAAAAAACCAACGCCATAGCGTTTTTCTGCCGTTTTTCAAGTCGTGCCTCGATGAGCATCCTGCTCTCGTTCTCAGACGTCTCATTGCAAAGGTGTAAGTTACAGAATAAGAGTGGGCTGTTTCTTTCTGTTTTTCCCATCCGTGCCTTGCTCCAGTTCTGTAATTTTCTGTTAACGATATCATAATCTCATTCACGTTCTCTTTTTTATTTTTAGCGGCTTAACGTATTTATTTTTTTCTCGTTATGTTTGGAACCTCTTACTGTAAACATCTTGGTAGCACGGGAGTGATTTTCTGTAATAAGCATAATGAGAAGTCTGGCTTTGTTCTTCCTCTAAGGAAAAGAGGACGAGGAGAGGAAGGAAGGTGGAAGACCCCCACCCTGCTGGTCTGACCCTGCCTGTGTGAGATGGTGGCAGCAATAGCACTCTTGCAGACCAAGGCCCTGTGTTTGTGGTGCTGCTGTTCTGTTCCTCTGCTTGGAGAGTGAGGGGCAGCGTGTTGGTAGCCAAGGTTTTGGCTGTGGGGCACCTCTTCTTCAGCAGTGCTGCAACCTTTGGATTCGTGCTGTTGGTTTTTAGCAGCTGGTGGTTCTGGGAAAGCAGGGGCTTATGTTAGACGAGGAAGCAAGGATGCCTTTGCTAGGGAAGGACAGGAAACAATGTGGAACATTTCCATGGCTGTGCTAATCAGACCAAGCCAGTGGAAAGTATTTGCTGTTCTGAGAGTTCCCTGGTAGGAATGTGTGGCCCTGCTTTTATTTTTCATGAAGGTAAAGATCTCTCTAATGCTGTTCTCAAGCTTTTAGCAGCTTGAAAGTTTTGATAGGGCTTGCTATATTGGATGAACCCATTTAGGTTCTTTAAATGCCGAAGAACTTTTTAGTCAGCAATTCTGCTGCTGTTCCCTGCTTACAGCAATGCTGATAAGTTTAGGATTTGTTACTTCTTGTGGCCTTGGCTGTGCTGTTGGTTTTCAAGATAGAAAAGTTGCCATTGCAACCATCCAGAGCAAGGCTGGTGTTTGGTTCTGCCTGGATCTGCTGTTTCAGACCGTAGCTCTCCGTGTCATGCTATGAGCACTGTGCTGAGAAGATTTCTGTACCAGCTCACACTTCTTTTTGCACTAATATTGTGTGGCCAGTGGTCAGACTCCATTTTGCAGCGTGCAACTCAGATGAGGTTTAACTGTGCTTTCGGGTTCCCCCTTTATCTGCAGTCTGTGCATTTCTCTCTGGTTTTCTATTTATTTGCACCTTTTTTTTTATAGTGTGCTTGAACAAGTAGATGCTACTTCTCATTTTTGTAACTGCAGAGGTGTTCTGTCTGCTCCCAGTTTCTCAGGTGCCTACAAGGCTGATATTCCAGGGCAAACTCATCATGGTGGTACACAAAGTCTGACAGATAAATACTAGAGATCTGTTTCTATGTTGCCTTAGAATTGCAACGTTTTAATTATATAAAATTCATGTCCTAAAAGACATCAAAAGGGCTGGGTTAGATTTCTGTTGGCATATTGGTTCTCTTAAAACACTGAACGATGCTTGAACTCCAAGACTGCTGCCATGGCTGGAAGTGTGTGATACCAGGAAGTGTCTGATTACTGAACAGAGTCTCTGTAGCTAGCAAATATAGCCATGTCTGTCACTGGAAACTCTCTTCCCTTCTCCTCACCTTGGCCAAATGTTAAAATGTGGTGGGATGTGATTGCTCGGCACGCAGCTGTAACTGTCAGAAGTGTGGGCTGCTCCTCTAAGAGCTTTGGGGGCTAGTATGTGGAGTGATGCTTGGATGGTGCACAGGATCTTCTGGGTTGAAGGTAGATGTGTCTGAACTGGCTTTTATTTTCTTTCTTTCGACTCTGGGGATGCTTTGCTGTAGAGCTGTAGCCTTGCATGGTTCCGCATTTACAAATTAATGTGTATTCAGGAGGCTGAGTGACTAGAACCTGGAGACTTACCTCTTCTGGAAGCATGATCCACTCTGAAGCATTTCAGGCTTCTCTGCTGTCCATGTTTGTCTGCAGCTAGGAGAACAGACACACAGCCACAGTGCCTCAGCTGCTTCCCAGCCCCGAGGAGATGGCTTCTTCAGGTCCCAGTGGGCACAGTCCATGTGGAGTTTAATCACTGCAGCACAGAAGAAAGTAAGATGGGTTGTCCTGCCCTGAAGCCTTGCAGGACTGAGCAATTTTTATTGGATAAATGCCCCCCTGAAGTTTTTTTTCTTCAAACCACTCTTCTGGTATGATTTAAGCAATTATTGTGTGCCACTGCTGTGGTGTGAATGTGTTGATTCTCTGCTAGGAAAAATGAAACCACTGCTCTGCTAAGATAGCGATGCTCCAGTCCAAAGCTTGCTTCCTAAAGGATGTGGTAGAAATACTCTTTTTTTTGTTAGTTTATCTAAACTAGAGCTTCATTTCACCTGCTGTTCCTATAGGAAATCAGTACTGCACAGGTGTGGCTGATCCCTGCCCCCACAGGCAGTGTGTGTGAGGATCCAGTCTTCAGAATTAGCCCATTGGAGGCACAATTCCAACTGCACCTTTTGAGTTGCAAAATGATCGTGATTACATAAGAGGGGTTCTGCCAGCTGGCTTTCTGCTTTCAGTGGGACTCTACTCAGCAAGGCTTGTTCTCTGAGCCAGTGTGTAGCATCCCTTGTATAACGTGGCTGTGATTTAGCCAAGAATGATTTGGGTCCCCTCTCAGCCTTTGGCAAGTCTTTCTGGCAGTTTGCTCTTGTTTGAAAAAGCAGATGACATTTATTATTTTCTTTGCCACCACCACCCACACACCTTTGTTTTATAAGTGTGTGGAGATGGTGTGTTTAACTTCAGGACAGCATCACCTGTGGCTCGGTGAAGGAAGAGCTGCTCTGGAGAGCAGGAGAAAAAGGGGACCTTGAGCTGCCCTAACCTGGGTTTAGTCTGGAAGGCTTTAATGCCCTCCTTCTGCTCAGTACTTGGGGCACGTAGCAGTGTACAGCCTTGGAGCTTCTCAAGGTAAAAACAGTAATCCCTCACGCAGGCAGTGTGGCTGAGGTTACCTGAAGTATGGAACGGAGAGACATAATGTCTTTGCATTATTACAGTCAACTGCAGAGAATTAAATACTTTCACATTGGCTTACAGTACCTGTTGCTTTTGTGTACAGCTGGGACCTGCTGACCCAAGAGAAAATACCTCTGTAGAGGTGATGTATAAAATACCTATATAGTAATTGGGAACTCTGGTGTGCTCTGCCCATGGAGACTGTGTGGGCTTCCCTGAAGGAGAACTCACACGGTTTTTTTTTCACACCCTGAGTTTGTCAAGTTTGTGTTGGAAGGAGTAGCATATGGTGCATGTAACTGTTTGTGATGTTTGGGGGGGGGGGGGGAGAAGTGAAATCAGCACTTTTCCTACTGGAGACAGCATCCGTTATTTCTTTCTCTCTGGGAGTTTAATCTTAGTTTTAGATGTCTGTGGTGTTGGAATCTGGGTTCTGTTCGTCTTTGCAGCTGCGTATAAATATTGGAAAAGTATTAGACCACAGAGCCTTGAGTTCCTGAGTTCAGCTCTTGTATGGATCAGTAATAACAAAGCTACTGCAAAACAGCAGTTAGCTGGCCTGTGGGAAACTGCTCTGCATCTGGAGCTGTGGTCCTGGTACCAGCCTGTCCCACCTGCAAGCACAAACCCGCAGAAGCACACATCCTGCAGCTGGTAATGATGGGAGGAGGACTGAGCAGGTGTTACGAGGGATTCTTTTTTCCTTTCCTGAAGATATTTTAATCTGATCCAAAGGGAATTGTCTGGATGCTGTAACGAAGCTGACACACCCCAGTGCTCTCCATCCTCTTACTGGGCAGCTCTTGCTGTTAGCTCAGCTGATAGCAATGCAGTGCAGGTCATTATAGCAGCTATTCCAATAGCACGTGTGGTTCAAGCACCTGTGTCTGCATTTGTTTTGCATTTCCCTGGAGTAATGCCGCCCTTCAAGACTGAGTGCTGTCCACTCCACACGCTGAACTTTGGTGTTGGTGGAAAAAGGAGCGTTAGCACCCTGAAGCAGATAGTTGTGTTTGACCCAGTGTGCGTACAGAAGCACAGTGCAGAAGATAAGCAGCCTTCGTGTGTCTGAATGGATCTGTTTGTCCACCTCACTGCATTGCACACATTCCTGTGTGATACCTCAGCCCTCATCAGTGGCAGTAAAGCGGTGGCTGGTGAGCAAGGACTGAACCAAATGGCAACAGCAAGCAGTGGGTTGCTCGAACCAACATCTGATCAGGGAGAATGCTGAGTACTTAATATGCTTAACCAGCAGCAGGTTTGTATTGACAACCTCACAGCCTGATGTGCTTCCTAGTCCTGTTGGTGTTCAGTTTCTCATGCCTCAAGGTGAGATGGTTTTACGCACAATGCATTAAAATGGGTTGGGCTCCCTTGATTATTATTTTTTTTTGCCTTCTTTCTTAGGCTAAGGGCAGAATGGTGCTGTGCTAGCCCGCTGGGGGCTGGGCTTCTTCTTTCTGACTGTATTATTTGGTGGTCTGCAGTAATCCATTCTCCTGTAGGCACAAGGCTAAAACTGTAATGAGTGGAGGTGTGCTCTGGTTGAGGCTTACAGATGGCTGTGTATGCCAACTAGTGAGAAACAGTTGTTTGTAGATAGGGTTGTGCTATCAGTGCTGAGATGGTTGTCTTATTTTTAATCTCCTTGCTGCTAATAGTTGGAGTAACTAAAGGCTGTGTATTTTTCCCTGAAATTCCTTAAGAGTCCAGTGGAACAAAGCTGAGCTGTACCTCCTGACGGCAAGAGCTAAGGAGTTGTGCATTCTTAAATTTCTCTCTAAATGTAGACTCTGTTTTCTTGTCTTGCAGGCTGCTATATGGCAAGCACTTAACCACTACGCGTACCGCGATGCGGTGTTCCTTGCAGAGAGGTTATATGCAGAAGGTACGTACTGCAATGCGAATGTTTTCTTCCTAATTTAAGACTTTGAGCCTCTGGTCTTTTGTCCTCCTCCAGCCCTCATAACCAAGCTTAACTTTCTGCTTGGGAAAAGCTGGAGAACGCTGCTCGTTTCAGTTGGGAAAGAGAGTCACAGAATGGCTTGGGTTGGAAGGGGCATCTGATCCCAGCATCCTGCCATTGGCAGGGCTGCCAATCAAATGATGCAACAGCAGTGCTTTCTGTTCTTATTTTTTGCTGCTGATTTGTTTGTGAAACGTCCTTAAAAGTTAAATTTGGAGTTGGGTGTTCTAAGTGTAATGCTTCCATTGGTGCTACGTGGTCTCCAATGGGAGAAACTTGTACTCTCTTGGAAGACATACAGCTGTCTTGGAGAGATGTAGTATGCATTCCACAAGTTACCTTAATGGCAAAAGCTCTGTTCACACAATGTTCATTGGTGCCTTAGCTAGAAGAATTTTATGGGCTACAAGAGAAGAGCACAGAGGAAAATAGAGACAGTGATCATCAGGACTTGAAATACACAGCTCTTGTGGAGCTCCTAAGTGTAGTGCTGTCAGTTCTGGGCAGGCAGCAGCAGCACAAATCCATGCTTTTCCTTGGTCCTTCAGAGACCAACTTCCTTCTTTTCTTGTGGTCTGTTTTCTTCCTTATCTTTTACTCTGTGACCTCAGAGAAGCTTTTTGTTCTCTGCTTCTTTCTCTTTGATACTGGTATTCAGTTTTCTTTATTTTGGAAGTTATTGTCCCTTAATCACTAACGCAAACAAGAAAACAGAAAAAAAACCCACCAACATGAAGTTTAAAAAGAAATAAGACATTTTTGTTTAGCCTGAAAAAAATGAACTTGAGCTTAGGCTGTAACCACATCACATACCCTGTTCCATGCTCTGTTTTCTCATGTCTTGCATTCGATGTGCCCACAGTGTGCTTCTTGTCATTTGTTTTGAGAATTGGAAATGTTTTTCCACTCGTCAAGATTACCCATGGAATATTGGCTCTCCCTTCTGGTGCTCAGATGAGAAGCATTGCGTCGTGAACCTTCAGATTGTAGTAAAGGTGTACAGGGAGCAAACAGCTTTTAGAGGTGGCACATCTCCCCTGAACACTGCACATTCTGGGATGCAGGAAGATGCTAGATGGAAAGTGATTGCCAAGAAATGAGGAGAGTCCACTTTGTGTCAGTACACTGCTGTGTATTTTCTTGGCTGCTGCAAAGTCTCTGCAGAATAGTAGTCTTGTAGGGTACTTCAGGCAGTGTTTCTCAATGACCAGCAGTGCAGAGAGAGAGCAGCTTGCTGTCCCTCGATTCAGGCAATTAACTGCTACTAAAACATCTCACTTCTGGTTACAGTAAGTAATTATGCTGCAGAGTAAAAGCTGCTGAGTTCGAGTTCACTGATTGCATAACGACAGTGGGGTTTTTAACCTGAGAAGAGGTTTAAGTTCTCCTGCTCTTACTGTGGTTGTGGGAACATCTGTGGCTTGGTGCTAGCTCAGGATGCTTGAAGTGTGTGAAGTTAGTGGATGAAGTGATTGATTTAACTTTAATTATTGAAAAGATCTCCTGGAGTTTTTTAGCATAAGATTAATGAAATTTTCTTCTCCCTTTGGGCCTTCAGTTTCTCTTGTTGCTGTCCAGGTGATGACATACTCAAATCCTGCGCTCCACTGAATGCTATTTTAAGTGTAAGTCACCCAAAATGGTTTCTGCAGGATGCTCCTACTGATTTTTGTAAAGGGTTCCATGAAAGTTTTCAGTGCTGAATTCCATCTGCTTGTTAACGTGTTCTGGAAGGTGTGAAGTAATATCTTTTCTAATTAATTGGAGATTTGAGAGAGTCGCCTTTGTAGGTGGCCTTTCTCTGATGTGAGATATTTTGTGGCTTAGTGCTGAACAAAGAATAGGACTCAACCCCTTAAAAACTGGAAAAGGGAATGGGAAGTGAGGATGCACAGATAACTTCACACAGTCACAGCTTACTGCTCAAGTGAACATCAGAGCATGGCAGTGCTTGCTGCCACCTCACGGATGTGTGTTCTCTGGTGTTTTAAGTTTCAGCTGACAATTATACAGTAAGCTTTCACAGTTACTCTGGGGATTAGCTGCTCTGTCCTTTATGCTGCAAGTGCAAGTACAATCAGCAAGTCTGACCTCAGCCTTTTAAACCTGGATGCCAGCTCTTTGAATAGAGCATTCTCAGGGCAGTACGCAATACAACTCTGCAGTGGAAGAAGTGTTGAAGCAGACATGATTCATTCTAAACAGTTCTGGTTTCTGTCATAGAAAATGCTATTGTGTCTCGATCACTCCAGCATCCTCTTCTGATAAAGATTTTGTCCTGAAGCTTGACTGGTTCTTTAGGATTAAAAAATGTCACAACTCTTCTTTAGGAAGAAGGTTTAGAGGGGAGTTTGTCCCTGCCATGAGGCAAATAAAGCATCTGAATGGTAACTTGTAAGCCACGATCGCAATGAAATAATTATAGGCAGTGAAAAGGACAAGATCTGATGTTGGAGAACAGGTAACTGGTAAGTGATCTATTTCAAAGGTCTATTTAAGTGATCTGAGGAGACAGAGTCAAGGGCTTCAGGAAAGTAGCAGAAGTCGTATTACAAATAGAGAAAGTTCAGTCCTGTAATTTGGATTAAAACCATAATTGGACTGCTTAAGCTGAGGTTGGCTTTCCTTATGGGAAGGTCTTCCTGACAGCTATGATTGTGCCAGTGTATGTGTGCAGCTCAGCAGTCTGCAGAGTGGTCCTGGTAGGTGTTTGGTGATACTCGGAGCCAAAACTTGCTGTGGCCAACAGGTTAAAGCACTTTTGCTCTACTAGAAGTGGCTGCTCTGCTTGGCTTGCTGTTGTTTCTACAGCAGCTGGCTAATGCTTATTTAAATTGGGTAGCCAGAAGGATCAAAGTTCTCTTCCAACCGTAGATGTTGAGTTGGTATGACTGTGCAAGAAAGCAGCACGTGGAGGCTGCTTATGTGCTGACAAATAAAGAAATGCACTTCAGAGGGTAATGAATTTCTCTAATGTTAGTACTTCCTTTCTTGTATCTGGTTCCTGGCTGTGTTCTGCTCCCACTGGTTCCCTGTATGGAAGTGGTAAACGACCAACTGATGGTTTTCATTTTATTTCTCTTAGTACATTCAGAAGAAGCACTGTTTTTACTGGCAACGTGTTACTACCGCTCAGGAAAGGCATATAAAGCATACAGGCTCCTCAAGGGACACAGCTGTACTACTCCACAGTGTAAATACCTGCTTGCAAAATGTTGTGTTGACCTCAGCAAGTAAGTGAACCCTCTGTGTTCTGTTCCAGGGTTACAAATGCATTTCTTCGTTTTAATTTCTCCTTGATAGCTGTCAGAGTGCACGGGCTAGAGATTCACTGTCCCTTCAGCTCTAAAGATGATTTTAAGTTCAGTTTATTTTGCTTCCAGATGTGGATCTAATGAGCAATAGCCCACGTTTGAGACCTTCTAGAGGTTTCTGCAGTAACTCTGTGAAGGAGTTTTAAAGGGGAGGGGAGAGAGGATTGGTTGCTGATATGGCTCAGCAGATCTGGGAAGTGTTTGTTTTGCTTTTGTGTTTCTCTGATGCTCTGGCTTATTTCATTAAGTGTTTCCTGTATGGATTTAATGGACGGGCCACTTCCCTCCAACAGTGAGCTTGCCCCTGTTACCCAGTTAATGCTGGGCGTGGAGAGGGAGAGAAGATGGCAGACAAAAAAAATAAATCTCTTCTTAAAACAAGCAAACAAAACAGCTGAATTTCTTTCCAGAGAATGCTGGTTTTGACAAAAAAAATTAGCCTTAATGAGGCATAAGCAGGGGAATACCTTGTTCTTGCTGTCACACTTCAGAAAGCAGTAGCATATAAACAAAAGAGCTCAAGCTACAGCTCCTAATGCCCACAGAGTTTGTTACTGGGGTTTGTTTTTTTTATTGTTTTTGCCTCTGTGTAGACTTTCCAGGCTATTGCAGCTCAAATGTAGGAAACAGTATCTGGCTGAGGTGCAGAATGAAGAGACTAAAGCTCCAAAGGAGGGAGAAACTTTTGTTCAAGGGCCTTTTAATACTGCTGAGTTCTTTGCAAAAGGTGTTAGGGTTTTTTTTTCCTATGAGGCAGCTTGTTTGGTGACAGGGTTTGGGGTGTGAGTTTATGGGTTTTCTCTTATTTTTAATGGCCCTCTTCTCAGTTACCACCCCCCACACCCCCCAAAAAAAGGTAAATTTTTTTAGTGGGTGGTGAAAAGTGTAGTTTGATGTAGCTGTGATTGTTTTGTGGTTGTCATGACTCTAACTGCAGCATGTAACCAAAACGCAGGTCTCTTGCAGAAGCTCTTTGGTGCTTTCTTTAGCAGGCAACTCTTCTGACGTGCTAAGAGTAGCAGGGAAGTCTTGACTTACTGCATTTCTTTTGATGCTGTTTTAGCACTTTTGAAGCTGTTAGGATACAGGCTTCTTTGTGCCTTCTGTTGAGGGGGGAAATCATGTTAATGCTGTGCTTGGGAAGGTCCCCATACGGTAAATCTGAAGCTGATTGTTCTCTCCCTTGCTTTTACTAAGCCCGGATGTGTATAACATCACTTTCTGAGCTGATTTCAGTTAGGTAGGAGGGATTTCTTGAAGAATCTTCAAGATGTTATATTTAACTGACACTGCTATATTTATAGAAATGTGCCTTATTGGCTTGGGGGAGTGGTTTGCACTGATAAAGAGCATCTACAAACAAATGTGATTTCACCTGAAGGCAAGGGGAGATTATACATGAATCAGAGGCATTCAGGTGCCACGTGTGCCATATCCCAGTGTTGGATCTTAGGAACTGGGAGCCTGGAGCCTTACAACTTGCTTGCTGGGAAACAAAGCCAAGCTGAGTGGTTTTTTCAGGTAAAACACCTTCAAAAATGAAGCACCTGGAAGACTGCTTCTTCCTTAGTGCTCTACTAAGAGCAGGCTCTTTTGGGGAAGTCATGTTGTACTAGCTACCTCTGGTTTTGAAGCGGTGTGGGATTTTTCTTCTTTTCCCTAGTGGAAATGTCAGGCTTCCAAGTACTGCATCCTCCACATTGCTGGAGAAATCAATTATTTGACGTTAATTAGCAGGAACTAGTTTTGTATGTTGTTTGAAACTTGTGACCGCTGACAGTGGATTTCTGTTTTTGTTTGCAGCAGGGCGAAAACACTGGACTGCCAGTGCTGTGAGCCTTGTAACCCCTTTAAACCTCTTGTTTTTTAAAAAGGCTTGCAGAAGGAGAGCAGATCTTATCTGGTGGAGTGTTGAATAAACAGAAAAGCCATGATGACATTGTCACGGAGTTCGGTGACTCTGCGTGCTTTACGCTCTCCTTACTGGGACATGTCTACTGGTAATGCTGCTTTGTTCATTTTGCCTTCTGAAGTTTAGGCTTTTGGGTGGTGGTAGTGCTGGGGGTTTGGTTTTGATTCCATCAAGTGTTAAGGGAAAGAAAGAAAAATTCAGCTGACACGGGGTATAGCTGTGTGGGTTGTGGGGTCAGGCTGTGTTGGAAGAATGATAGATGCAGGCAGTTAGGGAGACCATCTAGCTCAGGAGCAGGCATGGTTTGTCTTTTGCCCAGAGCTTCTGATTGCCCCAAAACAATCTCCTGTCTTGTATGTTCAACGTGTACTGAAGTGTCATGTTCTTACAACTTAGGTTTTGGTCTGTGATATTCCTGAAGAGAAGTTCTCAAGGTCCAGTTCCCAGTATTACCACTTTGATTTCTCTGAACTGAACTGCAAAGTATCCAAAACTTTGTTTTGAATGGAAAAAAATGTTTAACTGTTAGCAAGAACAGCCCCTCTCTAAGAATGAAAGCTATCCAACTGTGCTAGAAATGATTCTGAGGACTATGATAAGCTTCCACCTGTGCATAACTATGCCAAGCAACTCTAAGAACTCAGTATTGCTCTGTTTCCATGGCTTGAAAAAGTGAGGAATGTTACTGGGACTCTTAATGTGTTTTTGGTTTTTTTCAGTTCTTCTCCTGGAGAGCTATTGAACAAAAGTTCTGTTCTTAAGTTTCCTTATAAACTGTTGCATTCTTTTTGCAGCAAGACAGACCGGCTTGCCAAAGGATCAGAATGTTACCAAAAGAGCCTTAGTTTAAATCCTTTCCTCTGGTCCCCTTTTGAGTCGCTATGTGAAATAGGTAGGTCTGCACAGCTGTCTTCCTAATGAAGATGTTTTCTATGTTTCTGGTTCAGTCAGCTTTTCCAATTTGCTGTCACCATACAACAGCGTGTATTTTTTTTATTCCCTGTCCAATACTAGTTAGGAAAACACCAGCAGAATTCTTCTGGAGTGTTTCTGTGAGTCAGAATGGATTTAAAATGCTTCTATCTCACGTTCTTCTATCTTCACAACTTTTACATTTTGGATTTTGCAGTACCACCACAGGTTGGTACCCATAGTGAGGATACCCTGAGAAACCACACACACTTCTGAGAATAACTTCAGTTGGATAGAACAAAACTGTTTGTCCAGGGTTTTGCAGTGGCAGTACAGTTCTGATTTTGTGTAAGGGGTTTGGAAATAACTAAATAAGAACACACTTTTCCTAAAATACACTGTTTCCCCCTCCCTCCCCCCCCACCCCTTGTTTCATCCTGAATCTTCAGCGTATGAACTCAGGGCAAACTGTTCAAATCTCCTTCCAATCTTACAGGTGAAAAACCAGACCCCGACCAAACGTTTAAATTAACGTCTTTACAGAACTTCAGCAGCTGTCTGCCTAACACTTGCACAACGTTGGTGTCCAATCACAACATATCCCATAGACAGCCTGAGACTGTCCTGATGGAAACACCGCAGGACACAATTGTGAGTTTTTGCTGTGATCGTTGTGTTACAGCACTCCTTCCTGCTTGGTTTTATATTACTCATGAGAAGATACGCTGCATGGGTAACTAAAAGCTGCTTTTTATTTTATTTTATTTAGGAGTTGAACAGGATCAACCTGGAATCCTCCAATGCTAAATATTCCTCCTTGAACACAGATTCTTCTATGTCTTACATCGACTCGGCTGTAATTTCACCAGATGCTGTCCCTCTTGGGTCAGGAACTGCCATCTTGTCTAAACAGGCTCAAAATAAACCAAAAACCGGGCGAAGTTTACTGGGAGGACCTGCTGCTTTGAGCCCCCTGACTCCAAGGTGAGTCTCTCAGGGATTGTTTCTGCAGTTAGCTGCTCTTCTGCTGAGCTTGGTTTGCGTTGCACAGCACGAGACTTGCTGATAGTGCATTATGAACAGTGCTGCAGAAGCAAAAGCAAAACAACTTCAGCGACTGCTCTTGTCATCTCTTCTGTTCTTTAAACAAGCAGCTGGTGTTTTATGATTAGAAGGAGAAAGAGCTCTTGATTCACTGTTTCTTAACTGCATTCACACTGGGGAAGTCTTTATTCCAGAGTAGACGGGCGTTCTTTTAAACTATCACAAAAAGCTGCTCTTGGATCTTTCCTTGAGAAGTATCTTTTTTTTTTTTTTAAGAGCTTGTAAATATAGGCATTTTCCTATTTGTTGCCTTAATTACAGAAAGCACTGTTAATACTTGGATGATCTGTCTGTATTACTTTTGCAGGGAGGCAAAGTTCTGTGTTCTTAAAATTCAGAGATAAGAGTACAGATGAGAATAGATCGTAAGATATTGGGGGGTTAACCTGAATCAATAAGGTGTTTCTGAAGTGGAAGCTGATGATCTGTCTCTGTGCTTTGACCACAGAATTGGGCTGATTCTCATGGCCTAGTATTTGGACTTAAACATTTGCTCTTCATTTTGTTCTCAGCTTTGGAATTTTGCCACTAGAAACCCCAAGCCCTGGAGATGGATCCTATTTGCAAAACTACACAAACTCTTCTTCTGTAATTGATGTGCCATCCACAGGAGCACCTTCAAAGAAGGTACTTTGTGTTCCAGGGTGCAATTGCTGGTCTGGATGTGTACTTTAAAAGAGGAATCCATTATACAGACTCAAAAAGAACCCACCAAAAGTCAAACACACTCTAAAAGAGTTCTTCAGATTGGCTGCAGCTGGTTGGTTATCTCCCTGGCAAAAGTCTGTAGACTTTAGGAAGTGTCAGTTGAAATGAAACCTGCTGTAAAGTAGTCTGTTTTGAAGTAATGACAGTTTCACAGTTCCCAAAGCCTCAACAAAACCCTTTTTTTTTTTTTTTTTTTGCTTTGAAAATCTTCTCAGCTGAGCAAATAGGGCAGTAAGGGAGAAAATGCTGCATTTCAAACAGTGTTTGTGTTGTAAATATTTTCAGCTCATCCCATCGCTTCCTTTGGTAGGAAAACAGATTTTTTTTTTTTTGTCATCCCAAAGTTGTGTGAAGACAGACAAGAGTCCTTTCTTCCTAGTAAAAGTAAGCCCTCCCTCCTGCCCCTAAATATCATGTGTCTGCAGGCTGTCTTGCTGGCATTGCTTGGCAGACCTGAGGGGCAACCTGGGGCAGATGCCATCACTCCTGTCCTCCTGCAGCCCAGCAGGAATGTACAAACAATAACAACTGAACTGTGAAGGATTTGAAGCTTAAGTGTAAGCTGGAGCCTGAGACCAGTCAGAACTTGAGGTTTTCACTTTAATTTCTTTCTTTAACACGGGTATCTTCAGGGATAAGTTCAAATAATACTAGAAGCTTCAAGTGTGCTTGCAAGCAGTTCCTGAATTCTGGTTTACAGCAGATCTAATGAAAGTGCTGCTGGTGGTCCATGGGGAGCTGACTGATAGATGGTGTTTCGTTTGGCTAAGTCTTGTCTAGAAGAAACTGAAAATTATCTTTTTTATTCAGTAAGAAGTTGCTGTCGTTGCCATAGTGACAAATGAGGTGGAATGTTGACAGCAGTTGAGGAACCATTTTTTTTTCCTTTCTGAAAACAAAAACTGAGGCTACTTCCACGTATTCTTATTAAGTTCAGAAGTTGCATGTGCCTTTTTGCTGTAGTACTCCCCTGCATTTAAATCTCACTTGTGCTGTGTGATAGATGCAAGGCTTCAGGATCTCAAGTCCCACTTGCTCCTTTGTTACTTTCCTAGGTGTGGCACAAGAGCACTGTGGTGTGAATTTTGCTGATCTCTACAAATGCTCTTTGCCCAGATGGATCTCTGCTAGCCCTAAAAACAAACACTTAATAAATTTATTAAATAGCTTAGAATTCTGGTGTGTGCTTTGTCCAATGTATATAATTACTTGGCCACTTTCACTTCCAATTGCCAAGTTTGAAAGCACTCTAGTGTAGCTGTGGCTGGAGTGTGTGTGACTTAATGGAGGCAGTTTCCTAGGAAACAGCCACGTAAGTTAATGAGGTGTTAGGATTGATCCAGAGGCTTCCTGTCTGAGTGGGCAAGCTTGTGTGCTGGCTGCTCCAGCTGTCCTCTGATAACAAGGCATCAAGAAGGAAGGGGAGGGACAGGACCTGTACAAGTCAGCCCATCAGACGGTGAACTTCTGTGTGAACTTGCTCCTGAGAACTCGGGTTCAGCTCTAAGTCCCCACGTAGTGAATGTGCCAGGGAAGGCATCAGGGCACACTTTTGTTTGCAGAAGACACCAGAAAATATAGCGTGATGTTTTGGTGTTAAGTCATGCTATGTGCTTGCTACCTGTGGCAGATTAAAGGGGAGAAAGGAGTGCATGTGGATACTAAGCACTGCTTTGCTGCTGTGCAGTACCTTGCTGTTGTGCCCACTTGAGTGCAGGTCTCTTTTCTATCCTGAATTATGCAGGTCCCTTCTTGAACAAAAATGCTTTCTGTACCTGGCCCAACGACTCATGCGGTAATAATAGGAGGTACTGGTTTATGCTGTGGACAGGTGTGCTAAACTGGCACTGCAAATTATTCCACAGTCTTCAGGGGAGCAGCAGCTTAGATGGTGTTCTGTAAGAGCCACCATGAGATGTTAATGGTGGATGACTTCTGGATGTGAGTGTAAGGCAGCAGTTCTGTGTCTGTTTTATTTATACTTTCTTCCTGTTGAAGAGGAACTTAATGTGATGGTTTTTAGTTCCTTTTTATTCTTGCACAAACACTTAATGTCGTTTCTTGCCACTAGATGGAGATTTCATGTCTTTCAGATAGTGTGCATGAAGCTTTGGGAAGCTGTGTTACTGGCAGCATCTTCAGACAGAATGAGGAATACTTCAGGAGCTCCTTATGAGTGGGGGGGGACAACCCTTTGTGGGAGTGATATTTTTCCTCTGTGCAGTGTTCAGTAGGCAGAATAGAATTGAGACTTCTTAGTGACATAATAACAAACCTGTAGAAACTTCGTGTTGTGCAGGCTGTCACCAGGATAAGCCAGGCTGGAACAAAGTCAGTCTTCTCCCAGAGTGGAAATAGCAGAGAGGTCACTCCAATCCTCGTTGCACAAACACAGAGCTCTGGTCCACAGACAAGGTAAAAAATGGAATCCCTCAACTTGCTGTTACCTTTCCCATTGCCTTTCTGGAGGGTTCAGGGTTGTTTGTTTGTTTTGTTTGTTTGTTTTTTCCTTTTTCCAACCTATAAGGACAGCCCTGCAGAGTTCTGGTTTGGAAGAGGAAGTCTCTCTTCTGTTGGAGAGTGACTCCAGTGGGTAGAAAGGTTGTGTGGTGGGAGTTTTGTTTTCAATCTCTTTGGCAGTTAAAAAGTGTCATCAATAAACGATAAGGTTGGCAAGAAGTTATGCTCATGTTCTTCAAACACAAGAGGCAGATTTGTTTTCCACCCCTTTGAGGTAGAAGTACTTGCCTTCAGCATGTGGGCGTTTTTCTTTAAAAGAACAGAGTCAGTTGGTTTTTGTTTAAAAGGAATGGAAAAATAGCTTGAATGTGCTGTTTGTTTTCAGTACAACACCTCAGGTATTGAGCCCAACAATTGCTGCTCCACCAAACTCACTGCCTCGAAGAAGCTCTCGCCTTTTCACTAGTGATAGCTCCACAACAAAGGTAACAGAATCCATGGTTGTTTGTTTTTTTTTCCAGACTTAAGGGGCTTTCCTTACCCATGCCACTGCCTAATGATTTCCCCATCTGTACATCAATTGTAGCAGTTTGGGAACAAGCTCTGTCACGAGCAGAACTTAAGAAATATCAGTCTGTAGAAAACATGTCTTGATGCCATATGTTACTTTTCATTCTCAAGAGTGCTCCACTAAGAGTGGGAAGAAGGGCATCATGAACAGAAACAAAGATGTGCACTGGGATGACGAGTGCAGTGGTGCTGCTAGCTGTCAGCCCATTTGACAAGAGGCTGTGTTGTGTGGATATATTTATTTAAAAGCTGCCTTGGTTGGATGCTTTTCTTCTCTAAAAGCAGGCTGTACTTCTTTTTTGTCTGTTTTCTGCTCTTTAAACAGTGGAGCAGGACTTCAAAGCACTGTTAGTATATTGAAAGTTTGCTGTTTAAAAACAAACAAAGCATTCAGTGGAGTTAGGAGGTTTCTGTGTAACCAAGTTCAAAAGTAAAACAGCTGGGAACTGTTGGGCAAGCTGTGAAGAGGCATATTTATGCCTTTTACATAATTAACTTGAAAGTTTAGTCAGTTGAAGTGATTTCTTTCATATAAGTAACTTCTGCTCTTTTTACTTGCAGGAAAATAGCAAAAAACTAAAAATGAAGTTTCCACCTAAGATTGCAAACAGGAAAACAAAAAGTAAAACAAATAAGGGAGGGATAACTCAGCCAAACATAAATGATAGCTTGGAAATTACCAAGCTGGACTCTTCCATCATTTCAGAAGGGAAAATATCCACTGTTACACCACAGATCCAGGCTTTTACGCTACAGAAGGCAGCAGCAGGTCTGTTTGAATGCTATCAGACTTCAGTAAGGTCAGACTTTGTGTATCTACGGTTTTTAATCATAGGATCATAGAATGGTTGTGTTGAAGGGACCTGAAAAGCCCACCTAGCTCCAACCCTCTGCTGTGGGCTGCCTGCCCCAGCAGCTTGGGCAGCCCAGGCCCCATCCATGGCCTTGGACACCTCCAGGGATGGAGCACCCACAGCTCTGGGCAGCAGGGGGCCTCGTGTCCCTGGTAGAGAATTTCACCCTCTCATCTGACTTAAATTTCCCCTCTTTTAGCTTAAAGCCATTCCCCCTTGTCCTTGCACTGTCTGCTGTGTAAGAAGTTATTCTCCCTCCTGTTTATAAGCTCCCTTTGGTGGGTGGGGGGAATTCCTTTAGTCCTGTTTATCATTTCAGTCAACCTGCAGCTATCACCTTTCTGTAACTGTCAAGGCAGATTGAATTCTGCGTGCTCCAGGTAGCTTACAAAGAACAGGTGAAGTGGTAGGATGCAAAAAAGTGACTGTGAGGAAATCTGACTCTGGTTCTTATTGGTGTTTAAGATGTTTTCAGGCGAGGACCCTGGAAACTGATTCAAAGGAATCATCTTTCCTCAAAATTGGGTTAACGTTGTCTATTCTCCTTATTTCCTGTTTAAGCACAACTCTTTGTCCAGTTTGACAGCAAGTCCTGCACAAACTGCTGAATTCCTCTCTTTTGGCTCCTTAAAGTTTCCAGGCAGCAAGCAGATGTATCCCTGGATACCAGACACATGGAAACTGTTTGAGACCTAAAAAATAAAAATAAAAAAGTTGGGAGTTGTTGTTGTAAGTGCAGAAATCCACTTCTCCTGAGCTTCAACGTTTCTCTGTTCCTGAGTGTTCTGTTGCTGGCTTAAGAAGCTGTCAGTACCTGACTTCCATTGCTGTTAAGAATGTTGTGTTTTGAATTAAGAGTATATAAGCCTGTTTAAGGACTCTTGGAAGATCCGAAATGAAAAACTGGGAGTAGAGCTGCAATGAAAAGCTTATGGGGATTAGCAGTTTCAAGTAAATAAACTTCAGCTGTCCCTTTTCCATTTGTACTTACTGTGTTCTTCTCCTAGAAGGTTTGATGAGCCTCCTTCGTGACATGGGGAAAGGTTATTTAGCCTTGTGTTCATACAACTGCAAAGAAGCAATCAATATTTTAAGCCATTTGCCATCTCACCACTACAACACTGGCTGGGTGCTGTGCCAAATTGGGAGAGCTTACTTTGAACTTGCAGAATACATGCAGGTAGGAGCTGCGTGTGGTTGGGTTTGAAGCTGGGTCAGTAGTTCTTTTTTCCTGAAGAAGCTGAGTTATGCTTTAGGCTTATTGTAATGCTCAAGCTATTTCTTCTTGCCTCCACATCCACTCCTGGGAGTCTCCTCTTCCTCTCCCCACCTTCACCCACAGCTGTGCTGATGCAGCTGTTTGAACTGCATTGCTGTGGATAAGACCACTGAAACAATTTGGGTTCCAAAACCAGGTGTCCCCCCCCCCCCCCCCCCCCCCGTGCAGTTTCACTCTCCTTCTCTCTGTTGCCCTGGTAGTTGGTGTGTTCACTTCTTGCAGGAGTCACAGGGCAGCTGGAGTTCTGCTTGGCCTGACTGTGTTGGAACGTGGTCGTCTCCTTTGTTTGGAGGGGAGGATAAAAACACAACAGGGCTTGTAGCTCTGCGTTGTGTGTGCATAGCAAAGAATTCCCACTCTGGACATCTGAGGCTGTGTGCTGTGCTTGGGTGGGTGGAATTGTTGTAAATTTCATTTCTGATTTCCTCTCTTAGGCTGAAAGGATATTTTCAGAAGTAAGGAGGATTGAAAACTACAGAGTCGAAGGCATGGAGATCTACTCAACTACACTGTGGCATCTGCAGAAAGATGTTGCTCTTTCTGTTCTTTCGAAGGATTTGACAGACATGGATAAAAACTCTCCAGAGGTACAGAATGCTGTGGTGCTCTGTGAGATGAGTAACTGCATGTGGCACCATCAGTGACAGGGAGCAGAACTCGGACTGCAGCTCGATTAGAATGTCATTCTCACCGGTGGTGCAACCAGAGAGGGAGGTGGCAGGGTTGCCTGTTGAACTGATGCAGCCTGGGGTGGCTGCTTGGCATTAGAACATCAGTTTATATGGGGCAGGTTGAAACCTTTTATCTGTTAATGGTTATTTAAATTTGTGTTGGCATCGTTGTTCTGGGAAGATCATGGGTTGGTCAATCACTCCTATTAATGCCAGGATGTGAAGATAAGGAACACTCTTATTTTCTTATACCAGCTTCTAAGTGCTGTAATTAATTCCCTGACACATATATTTCCTGTGCAACTTGTACAACACTGTTGGAAAATATTTTTTATGCTGAAGTCCATTGAACTGCAGAGTGTATGGTGGTAATAGCACATACGTGATATGCAGACAGGCTGGCAATTTAACACGTGCCACAGCACAAGCAGTGTGTGTGTGTGTGTGTGGAGGGGTTATAAATCTCCTCTTAATAGAGTTGAGAAAACTGTGGAGTTGGGATTTTTTGATGGAGAAAAACCTGTTGAGGTCATTCTATTGTCTTACACGGGAGGGAAGAAAACCTGAAGCAGCTGGTCAGTACTGTTAAAACTGTATTGTAATCTATCAGGAAGTGATATATAATGGCAGATCTGTTGAGCTCAAACTGAGTCATTGTGCACGTTGTAAAAGGAAACTGTCTGCTGACTTTGGAATGCTGTTTTTACTAGGCATGGTGTGCTGCAGGGAACTGCTTCAGCTTGCAGCGAGAGCATGACATTGCAATCAAGTTCTTCCAGAGGGCCATTCAAGTTGATCCAAACTATGCTTACGCCTACACCCTTTTGGGGCACGAATTTGTGTTAACAGAAGAGCTAGACAAAGCACTAGCTTGCTTTAGAAACGCAATCAGAGTCAACCCCAGACACTATAATGCATGGTAAGTCATGCTTCGTCCCTCTTCTCTTTTAAATCCATTCTGTGATATGGAACACCTCTCGGAGAAACAAGTTGCAGGTGCTGCCATGAATTTTGTGCACGTTTTCTCTCATTGAGTCACTTCTTACCCTTGGTGGAATAGCAGGTCTGTGTGCCACTCCTACCAGTTTGTTCTGGCTGATGAAAGTCAGTTTACTTAGGATGCACTCTTCTTAACAGAATTGTTTTCCTTTTTTTGCAGGTATGGGTTGGGAATGATTTATTACAAACAGGAAAAATTCAGTTTAGCAGAAATGCATTTCCAAAAAGCACTTGATATCAATCCTCAGAGCTCAGTCTTACTGTGTCACATTGGAGTAGTAAGTAGATTGCACTCAGCTCTCTCCTTGTTGTGTTTTAATCTGCCTCTGTACTTCAGCTGCAGTCTTCCTGAACTTTAAGTGCAAAAAAACAAACAAAACAAAGTTCAGGTGACCTGTGAGAGGATCTTACTGTGTGAATGAATAACCATGGGATTGTGTCAGAAAATAAATCCTCTTCTCTCCTTCCCCCAGTTGCTTTTAGCCAGTGTTGAAATGACTTGTCAACACAACCTGATAGCACGAGTTGTCTGTAAGAAAGCTTGGTTTCTTTAAGACTTGGTAGAAACAGGTTGTAAGTAAATATAGCAGCTTTTCTACCAGTAAAATGCATTTTATTCTTTTCCCCTTTTAAAAATTTTCTTTCTGTTCTGTTTTAGGTCCAACATGCACTGAAAAAATCTGAAAAGGCTTTGGATACTCTAAACAAAGCTATCAACATTGACCCCAAGAACCCACTATGCAAATTCCATAGAGCTTCTGTATTGTTTGCAAATGAAAAGTACAAGGTAAGATTTGATGCGTGCAGACAAACCTTGAATTGTCTTTCAGCTGCTACAGCAGTGAGTGGGGGTGCACTGGTAGCATTAAGGCTTGCAGCATGAGCAGGAAGAGCTTGGGACAGAGCAGCTAACAAAGCATTTGTTTTTGATAAGTGCCACCTACACTGAGGGGGAGATGCATTTAAGTTTAATGGCCATAAAACCTGAAGACAACAGACGTGCTGGGTTTTTCTGGGGTCCTGACAGATTATAGCAATAAGAACTCACTGCTTCAAAGGCTGTTTCATCCTGTAGAAAACAGGAGGCCATACAGGTTGTGCTGATCCCTCTGCTGACTTGTACCGTGGCCAACAGAAACAACTTTGGTAGTCTGTTCTCTGAAACCTCGCTTCGGGAGCGTGTGTGCACATGTTCTAGGTAAAGTTTTCCCTTCACATGTTTTGAAAATTCATAACTTAACCAATGAAATATAAGGATTAGGGTTAAGGACTAAGTGCCCGCTTGTTTGTTATTAAAAGTCAAAAGCAGAGGATAAATGTGAGCAGGAAAAAGGTGCTATTGTAGGAGATCAAAGCCCAGAGTATGTGCTCTGCTCCTATAATTGGGCCATAATGTGCTGTAGTCTTTGAACGAGGAACTGATGTGAAAGACACTTTTGGTGAGACCGTACTGGTGCTGTAGGTGGTAGGTGAGCTTCCAGGTTCCCAGCAGCACTAACTCACAGTTCAGTGATGCTGTAACTGGTTGCAGATTGCCAGCTTGTACTTAATTTTTACTCTTCCTTTTTTTCAGTCTGCTTTACAAGAACTTGAAGAACTGAAACAGATTGTTCCCAAAGAGTCTCTTGTTTACTTCTTAATAGGAAAGGTAGGTGAAACTTCACTGTGTGTGGAAGTACTTTGTTTGCCTTCATTGCAGAAATGTCTGCTTAATGAGGAAATCTGGTGCCTGTTGCCAAGCTGTTTACATTTGGGGCAGTACTCTGTAAATTCACAGAGCCTTAAATAAAACCCACTGCATGCAGTCTCACAGCTCTCACAACGTATCTGCTTTCAGCCTCAAAGGACTGGGGTGACCTCAAACTATTTTGATAAGCACCCAAGGGAAAATAGCCCAAGCTCCTGGCATCTTCTTTACCTCTGAGTTAAAGGAATTCCTTTTAGAAAGCAAGAAGTAGATCTTGATCCAGGTCTTTACTGGAAAGAGGTGCAGTGGTGAAAATAACTTTCAGAGTTGGCCTGTCCATCAGTCAGCTGTGGTGGTGATTTGGGCCTTGAGATATGAAGGTGTGTTGCACCACTCTCAGATTTCTTAATGCTCAGTAATTATCTGTGGAGTGCTTCCCCTCCCCCATCAATAGCCTCAGTGTCTGTTTCAGCTGATGGCCTTCCCCAGAGAGTTATGGAAGGCCATATCCTCCTGTAACAGTTTGGGAAGTGGGAGATCTTAATGAGGCTGTAGGAGTTCCAAAGCTTAAATTATATCTGAGTGCCACTTCCTTATGTTCTTGAATCTGTCAGCCGCTAATTTCGTTTGATCACTTCATTTAAATTTGGGCACTTATGTAGGAACACTCATGCAGTTTTTCTGCACTCTTCTGCTGTTTCCCTTTGGACTCATGTAATAAATCTGATTGAATCTACTCCACTGCTTTTCACAAGATGTGGGTTAGCTGTGGCTTACTAAGTTTGTTGTCCAGCCTTTCAAGCAGCAATTTATAAATGCTGCATTTCATGCTTTTCTTTTAGGTTTATAAAAAGCTGGGTCAGACTCATTTGGCCCTAATGAATTTCTCATGGGCAATGGACTTAGATCCCAAAGGAGCCAACAACCAAATTAAAGAGGCCATCGATAAACGTTACCTTCCAGATGATGAGGAGCCAATAACTCAAGAAGAGCAAATCAGCGAATGTTATCCCTACGAATCAGGTTTGTGTTTTGCAACCCTCCCTCACTCAGGGAGGTATTTCCACTGAGGTGTCAGCTGGTGTCTGGAGGTGGGAAGAGCTCCAGGTGTAACTGTCAGCGCCCGCTGCTCTGCAGAGCTCTGGAGGTTCTCTGTTCTTCATGGAACTGAAATATCCGTAGAGGCTTTGGGAGAGGTTGGGTGTTAGTCCAGAAGCTGTGGATGTGTATCCTAGTAATTCTTAACAATCCCACATGCATTGTGCTTTCAGTACTGGCAGCTTGTCCTGCAGTGCTTTTCCCCTTGCTGTTGTAGTTGGATTACTGTGCTGCCCTCACACTGACTGTGGGCTGAGAGTTTCTCACCAGGAGATGGAGACAGAGTACTTGAACTTCTCAGCGATAATCACATCACAGAGCAGCGGGGGGGGGGGGGGAAGGAAAGCCCCACAGCTTAATCTGTCCAGTAAACATAAATGAAAGTCTCCCAGTGTCCGTCCTTTAAGTAAAATACATTTTGATCATAAGTGGAGTGGTCGTGATGCACTGATGTGGTGGGTAACAAGAGTGGGCACCCATTAAAGAAAGCAGAATGTCAGTTTTTTTTATCACTTGATCCTTTTATCACTTGATCCTAATTCCTTTCTAAATGCATTTATTTCGACTTGATTGAGCTGTTGGGGGTCAACTCTTTACGAGGAAAAAGCCCTATGGTTCTGAAGTGTTCTGGGGGGAGGGGGATGAAAGCAGTACTCCATTTCGTGCTGCTGAAGAAGTTAACCAGCACACTGCTGCTATGTGTTGGAGCTGGCTGTGGAAGAACTTGGTGAAGCAGCCCAGTGCTGTTCTGACTGCTTTTGTTTTCTTTCCAAAGTTGGCACAGATGAATCCCAAGAGAGCAGCATGACGGATGCAGATGACACACAGCTCCATGCAGTGGAAAGCGATGAGTTTTAACCTCCCGAAGCCAGAATAGGGCTTGAGTGTGTGACTGGTACTGTTGTGTTCTCCCCTTCCTTTGCGTCCTGGGTCTTCACATCACTGAGCCAGCACTGTCATGATTCTCCACTGACACCACGAGTACACCACTCAGACTGTGCACAGAATTAATGGCAGTGCAGTATTTGGCTGCTGCTGAGTCTGACTAGTTGGCTCTTATGCATTTATGAAAGTGACTGAGGAGGAAATGCTACTTCTGGACTCCCCTTTGCTGGAAAAATATCGTGGAAGAGAGACTTGTGGTTTGCTGTACCGAAGCCAGTAGATGTGGGGACAGTACTAATGAAGCAGTGTCTTGTTCTTTCCCCAGGAATGTGTCTTAGTTTGGTTCTTCCTTGGTAAGCAGAGTGCTGAACTTCATTTCCGAGCTCTTCGAGGACGGTGTTGACGGATGCAGGCTGATGAAGACTTTTGCATATTGTAGTGTAACTTAAATGCCAGGGAATGTAAATGACCTTAAAGCTGCAGTGTCTCCAGTGAACAAACAGAGCACATGTGCTCAGGACTGGGGCTGTCAGACAACGAGAGATACCCTGTGAGAGTGCAAACCTGCAGGGGTGGAAACGTTGCAAGAGAATCGCAGTGCAGAACCACAGCTTTCACAGAATGCTTTCATGTCCTAACCAGGAATTAATTTATTCACCTAGTTTCTAAAATGTGTTTCCTTTGTACGTGGAAGGAGCAAGTCAGCAGTGCAGCGCTTCATTGATCCTTTTTTTTTTTTTTTTCCCCCATGTACCCCTTGACTTGTTCTTCCCAGTGTGAGAATAAATGCTAACAAAGGGCAAAACCAAGAGAGAAATGCAGGCAGGACGTGGAAGCACGCAGCCCTTTCTCTGCAGTGACCTCGTGCTGCTCTGCACGTCGTGGGGAAGACCACGGAAGCCTTAATGCAGTCAGAACCTTACAGTCAAACACATCAGATTAATGCCTGAGATCGTATCCTTTTTCAAACCCTTTTGTAACGTGTGGTCTGAGCAGAGTGCAGAGATGTGCAATTCTCTCTTTGTTGTTTGTTTGTTTGTTTTTTTTTAAGCTGTTCTTTAAGGTTGGTGGAGTACTTTCTCACCGTAGGAACGTAGACCCCTCTCCTCCTCCCAGAGGCTGTTTCTGTGAGAAGAAAGCTGTGCCACACGGAGCCCAAACTGATCTTTCTCTGTAGTGTTTTGCAGCAACAATTGGTGCCCTTTATGCAGTGATGATAAAGAAAGTGTATGATAAAAGCAGTTTTAAAGAGCAATTTATGCATAATAAATTGGGAATGATATAAATTTCATAGCAACACACTTGTTGTCATCGGTGTTGATCTTTCTGTTGCTTTTTCCAGATGTTTCTCTCTTTGTGGGGGTTGTGTAGTTTACCTTTTGGAAGTTTGTGCCTGGAGCTGCAGCCTTGCTTTGCACAGTGCCCTTCTCAGCTCCTCGCTGTCGTGAGTCACAGGGACGATTTTATTGTGTGAGAAATAACCTGCAGTGCAGCTCACAGTGCCTCTGTGTGCTCTTTGGAAGATGGGGGATAAGCAGAGGAGGGTGACCTGAACCCCCCCAGCAGCATTAAAGCCCTGAAACAATGCTGGGATGCAGCAGAGCTCTGTGCTTGGGTGCTGACTGCAGCTCCTGGTGTGGTTCAGGTGGATCTGCACAGTTCTGTGCTGAGGTGGTTGGGGCAGTGTGGGGTTCTCGTTCCCCAGCTCTGAGCCCGCAGTGAGGGGTGCACGAGCTCTGTGGCCGCTGCCACCCTCCGTGTCTGAAGGCAACACCTGTGCCTGCACTGCTGTGACGCATGATGTTTTCCTCTTGGTTCCCAACCCGTTTTTCCAGGCAAAAAATAACGAGCTCCATCCCTGGCTGCTCCTCAGCTGCAGCTGGAGAGTCTTTTCCTGTGTCTCTCTTTCCTTCAGCTCCCAGAATGGCACGCTCCTTGTTCTGTCTCCTTCTCAGCCTTAACCCTCAGCTGGGGGCTGCAGGCTTAGGGAGCTGTGGCAGCTGTGAACAGTGACACAGTGGTCACAAACTCAGCGGGGATATCAGACACTGCAGATCTAACACTTAAATCTGTCCCTACCTTCACGTGTACATCCTATGGTTGAAATGAGCTCTTTTAAGGGGTCCCATTTGAGCCGTGCTGTCATCTCTCCTCCTAAATAGTTACGTGCAATTAGTGCTTGATTGGTGAGGGTTTGTTACTCTTCGTGGTGCTGGGGCAGCTGAGTCTGAGTGTTTGTGTTCATGGGGTGGAATTGGGGGAACTGTCACTTTCGTACAGCAGAACTGTGGAGAAATGTGTGTATTCCTTGCATTGAAACAATGTCATTTGTCTTATTTTTGCTTTCTATTTCGAGGAATTGTGAAGTGGTGATGGGGGGGGAGAAATCTTTTCTGTTAATATAATTTTTGATTCATTAAAGGAGGTGGAAACCCAAGGGCAGATGTTGGCAGCCAGTGTTCTGCCCCTATAAAACTGCTGCGTCCCAGGGTTGTGTCTGAGCTGTCCCAGCACCAGCGTGTCTCTTTATAAGGGCAGCTGCACATGCTGTGTGCAGAGGAAGGGCCACAGTTGTGCTGTCCTTGGACTAAAGCTGTTGGCACTCAGTCCACCCTATCAGCCCCATCCAGGTGTGTTCTGCCTTGAGCTGCGAAAGTTGCACTGAAATCGAGCCCTCTCATTTCTGTATCTCTCAGCCTTCAGAATCACACAGTTCTGCTGCTCTCCCTGTGCCCTGCACTGGTCCTGTGCTGGGGCTGCACCTTTCCCAGCAGTGGTGTGGAGCTCTCAGTGCCCGGCTGAGCTCCAGCTGACCCCAGGGGAAGCTCTGTGTGCTGGAATGCACACTGCACTGCTCCTTCCTGAGCTGTGCTGGGGCTCAGCAGCACCTCAGGGCTCCCAGCTCATGTGTTATTTCAGTGCTTTGTGGGCGCGTACAGCTTTGTGCTGGAGCAGTAGGTGCTGTTATGTCTTCCTCCCCTCTGTTGGGGTTGGGGACTTGATTTCAAATAACCTCATGGTGCAAATGGGGGAGTGCAGAAGTGCCCCGTGTGTCAGAGTGCTTTAACAGCTCTGTTCCATCGCAGACACGCTGGGAAGCCAAATCCCAAAATGACCTTTGTCATCTTAAAGGTGTTTTATCAGCTGATTATCTCCACTGTAAGAAATCCAGTAGTTCCCAACAGCAGCTGGGGGCAGCAAGAGAAACTTGGGGTGTTTGAACCACAGCAGCGGCAGGAGGGTTTGTCTGCTCTGCTCTGATCCCACTCAGTTCCCTCCAAAATTCATTTTGGACCTTAGGGCTGTTGGAGAGCTGTGAGTGTAATGCAAAGGGACATCAGCACCACACACGCAGCTCCTGGTGTCACTGTGTCCGTCCATCTGCCAGCATCGTCCCGTGGATGGGGCAGGAGGTGTCTGGCGCAGCTCTGCTGCTGCTCACCATCCCTGGAGGTGCCCGCAGCCACGGGTGGGCTCTGGGCAGCCTGAGCTGGTGGGTGGCAGAGGGTGGGACGGGGGTGGGCTTCGAGGTCCCTTCTACCATAACCATTCTGTGGTCAGAAATGTGGCTTCACAGAGTTTGGCTCTGCGTTCAGACAGACTGAACGTTCTGGGTTTTGTCTCCTGCTGAGTTTCTGGAGGTGTAAAGGGCCCCGTGGGTGCTCCTGCTGCCCTTGCAGGGATGGCTGCACTGCCCACAGCCCCGCCTTTAATTCACTGCAGGTGGAGGCTGCAAGATAAAAGAAATGAAGCAGCTGGAGCCCATGGGAGCACAGTGTGGTGCTGGACTGCTCAGGGCGGACACCCACTGCCTTCCATCCCACAGCTGGTGTCACAGCCACTGCCCCACTCTGTCCCCAAGCCCCACTGAGCCCCTCTGCTGCGTCCTGAGGGCGTGGGACGTGGGCACGGTGTCACCTACAGGAGGTGGCTGTGGTGTCTCCTATGGGACGTGGCACGGGGTGCTGGAGGGGAAGCAGGCTGCGTGTCCACTGTTGTACGTGGGCTCAGTGTCACTCGTGAGACCTGGGCTGCGTGACGTGGCATTAACTGTGGGATCTAGGCCTGCTGTCAGCCGTGGGATATGGACCCGTGCTCCCTGCGGGCACAGTGTCATCCGTGCGCTGTGAGCCCGGTGTCACCTGCTGGGACGCGGGCTCAGTGTCACCCGCGTGGGGTGGGACCCGAGCGTACTGTGGGCCTGGCGCCACGTGCCGCGCACGGGCTCGGTGTCACCGATGCGACGTGGATGTGGCACCACTTGCGCGCAGCTCGTGGGCCTGGAGCAGCCTCCCGCCGTCCGCGGGACGTGGCCTCGGCGCTCCCCCGTGGGCCCGGTGCCGCCGATCACGCAGGAAACCCGCGTCCCTCCGCCGCGGGGCCCGGGGCCGGCTGGACCACGGAGCACCGGCCTGCCGTCCCCGGCGGGACACGGGCACGCCGTCCCCTCCGCGCTGAGCGGCACCGCCCGACCCCGCGGTCCCCGCTGCCCCGAGCCCCCCCCGCGGACCCCCGCCCGGCTCCGGGCCGCCCCTCGGCGGGGGAAGGCCGGGACCCCCCCCCCCCCCCCCCCTCACCCACCCCGGGGCCGAGGTCGGCGCTGCCCCGGAGCGCGGGGCTGGGGGGGGGCGGGGGGGGGGGGGGGGGGCTCCGGGCGGGGGCGCCGTCGGGGGTCCCGGCCCCCGCGGCGGGGGTCGAGCGGCGGCCCCGCATCAATCACCGCTCGGTCCCCGCCCCCTTGGCGCTGATTGACGCGGCGGGGACCAATGGGACGGGCGCACGCCCCGCGCTCAGCCAATGAAGGCGGGGGAGGGCGGAAGGTCCCCACTTCAAGGCTGGTTGGAGCGGCGCAGGTAGGTGCGGGCGAGGCGCTGCCGGTGCGGGGCGGCTCGGCCGGGATGGGGGCGGCGGGGCCGGGCTGCCGCGGGGCGGGGGAGGGGTCACGGCCTCGGCCCGCCGCCGTCCCGCAACTTGGCTGCGGGGAGCGGGCCGCGGCGGGGAGGGGAAGAGCGCGGGGGGGGAGGGGTGGGGGGGTGGGGGGGGGGGGCGGGACAGAAGGGGCTGTAGGGCCCGGGATGGGCTCTGTGCTGCGGGGGGAGGGGGAGGGGGAGGGGGAGGGGGAGGGGGGGGCGGCACTGTGCGGGGCGGGGGTCCCCTCCCCATAGGGCCTTCATTGCAGCCCCGGGGAGCGCGGCCACGGCGCATCCCGCGCCCGTTGGTGGGGGGGGTGGGGTGGGGTGGGGTGGGGGGGGCTCGGGGGTGTCGGGTCTGAGGGTCCCCCCCCCCGCACCCTACGGCCCGAGCCGCTCCCCGCGGTGCCCCCGGGCTCGGTGCGGCCCGGCGCGGGGTGGGCCTGGGCTGCGGGGTCGGTGCGGGTCCTTAACGCTGAGCGCGGCCCCTTTTCCCCGCAGCTCCCGGATCTCCCATCCCTTCTCCTTCGTCGGTAACTCGCGGAGCGGAGAGCGCCCGGCGCAGCGCTGAGGATGGGCCCCGCCGGCATGGGCTGCCAGGTACGGCCGCACCTCCGCGCGGGGCTGGGGGGAGGACGGACGGACGGACGGACGGACGGACGGACGGTGCCCCCGAATCCCCGCGTCGCTTCCTTCTGAATCGCTTTGATTTGGAAGCGGGGTGTGACGTGGGTCCGTGCGTGCTGCTCTGCCCCGACGGCCGTGTGCGGCTCACGGGGTGAGAGCAGCACCCAGGGGTGCCCCGTCCAGGATGGGGCAGATCCACACCGCGTCCTTACACCGTGAGCTCAGACCGCTCGGATCCTCTCGGCTCCTCGGTGGGGTTTACGCAGCTCGGATCTCACTCAGCTCTCTGTTAGTGTGTGTCACCGATACCCCGAGTTCTGTGCTGGGGGCTCTCGTGGGTTCAGCTTTTTCCCGTGGAAGCTGTGGCCTTAATGTGGGTTTTCTTGCGTGGATGGATCCGCTCACCGATCTGTGGCTCTGGGAGTGGGAAGCCACGAGGGTTTCCTGCTGCTTGCTTTGAGAAGTCACCTGTTAGCTCACGAGCGTTGTTACGGGGTGAGAGCTGTGTCCCAAGCAGTCACGTAACGTGAATCTGAGTAAAACCTCCAGGGGAATGCTGGCTGGAGAAATTCTTTTGCTAGGGATAAAGCGAAAATCTTTACTCAGTCCTTTCTCAGTGACATCAGACAAACCTGCTCTGGTGTCTGACCTCCGTTGGCTGACACAGCGCTGAAGGCCATTAACGTGTGTGTCCATATAGAAAATAACCACGAGCCGTTGTGTGGGCCTGGAGGAAAGAAACCTCGAGTGCTGGAGTTTTGGAGACTAAAGTCCTCCGAAGTTTGCGTTGCTCTGGTTCCTGGGAGCGGCTCTGGGATCAGCCCTCGCTCGCAGCGTGCTGCAGGGGGTGAGCTGCGTGGAGTTTGATGCTGCTGTGGCTTCAGGATGCCGTGTGCCCCTCGATTTCTGTGTGTCAACGGGCGAAGGTCAGCGGCAGCTGGAAGTGGTGTTGGTCTGTGCAGCCAAGCATTGAGATTCCCACTGTGAGCTCTGGTGGGAGCGGGGGGAAGGAGGTGCCCCCGTGTTGGAGGCACTGGAGGACATCCTGGGGGGGGCGGGGGGGGGTCTGTGATGATGGCTGTGTCTGCTCGGTGTGTGGAGGCACTCGGATGGACCTTTGCTGCTGTGAATGCATGAGTGGCTTCTGTTTCTGTGCCGGCAGCGTTGTGGCTTTGACTAGGAAGTGTTCAAACGCTTCTGCACCCTGTATTCCTGGTGTGTGCTCAAGCTCTGGCACCCAGTGCTGCTGTTGCAGTCTGCAGGCCTTTTTCACCATAGGAGAAAGCAGCTCTGCTGTAGCCTGTAGGTTCTCACACAGCTCTTTGCCTGCAGCTCCTCAGAGGGAAGGGAGGGTTCCTGGGAGCGGAGGAGCAGATCTGCTGTATCTGTTTGCTCCTTCACCTCTCAGCAGTGGGAGGAGAGCTGCAAACCCTGCTCTGCTGCCTTCCCCGTGGTGGGGGTCTCACTGCCATGCTCCCCTCGCTGCCTGTGCTGTCAGAGCGTGTGTCTGTGCCAGCCTTGCTGTGGGAAATACCCTCAATAAGGAGAGTGTGCAGGGGACTGACTCCTTCCACTGGAGATGTCCGACGTTCCCCTGCGTGGCTGAGGGTTTGAAGGCAGGTGGATTGGGCTTGCGGAGCACTGAGACCCAGGGCTCAAAGACCTGGCTGTTATCTCTGGGCCAGAAGCCCTCAGGGTGCAGCAGAGTGAGACCTGAGCATGGCCAAAGGAGTCAGTAATCGAAGATAGAGGTTGCTGGCTGGCTGGCAAAACTGCTGCAACAGTTGGGGATTAAACTGAATCATGAGCAGCCAGCAGTGTGGCAGGGAATGCTTTTCCCCGAGCCTGGAAATCTAAACAGTGATAGAAATAGAAATGAATTCTGCTGTTAGCCAAACTGGGAAAGACTGCATGGAATAAAAAAAAAAAACGTACTACAGCATGAATTGCAAATGGATGCTTAAAGCCAGTGTAAATCTCGCTTGTGGCAGAGGGAGAGCCTGGTGGTGCAGCAGTGTTGGTGGCTGCAGGAAGGGTTGGGAGTCACGGATGAGCTGTGGGCTCACAGGAGGACGTGTGAGTGCAGTGTTGGTGCAAGACAGTTCCATGGAGGCGTTCTGTGAGCCTGAAACGTGGCTTGGGGGTTTCCTCACTTGGGATAAAGGGACGTGTGTTAAGAACTTGCAAGTGAAAGGGAGAGGGGCTGAGCTGCACAGCAGGCATGGAGCTGTTCCTCGTAACCAGCAGACTGTGCTTGCTGGGAATTGCTGGGGTTCAGTGTTCCCCTTTGCTGGTTCTTCTGGTTTGTTTTTTTCACATGAAAACTCCCAGCTCTGTTTGTCCACGGTGGAGTGATGCTGAGTATCACTCCTCAGTGGGAATGCAAATGTGAGTACTGAGATTTGCAAGCACTGTCCCCACAGCTCACTTACCTCCTGGATTTGCAAGGTCACATTTCCCGGCCCTTTCTTCTTTATTTTTCCTCTCTCTCTCATGACATATAACATCTGTCACCTTACTGAGAGATACAGAATGGAGCGACATAATTCAGTCTCTGGGGTACAGTGCACTGCACAAAGCATTGTGATTTCCATAACTTGGAACCTGCATTGGCAGGAGGGTTGGATTTGGTGATCTCCAGAGGTCCCTTCCAGCCCCTGATGGCCTTAATTTCTGCCACCATAGTGTTTCTTATGGAAATATCCAAGACAAGTGGTGGGACCTGAGGCTTGCTCTTGCCCCTTTTGTGCAGTTTTATGCTCGAGTTTTGAATGGATCTAAGCCAGCATGATAACACTGTTAGCAACTTAAAGGGGACGTAAGTGATAAGGGGTCACAACTTCAGGTGTAACTGGATGCTTTGCCATCTGCAAGCCAATAAAACCTGGCTGTCTGGTCCCCAGCTGGACTAACAACTGAAATTCAGGGTTCTCTTCTGTGAGTACTCGGCATGATGTTCATCTTTGGAAAGTACTTCTTTGTGTTCCTTAAACGGGTAAAAATAGAGCTCCCCACGAGGGCTTTAAGAAGTACAGGTTTTCCTGTACAGCATGCATGGGTCTGGAGCAGCGGTGTGGAGTACCTGAGCAGCTTTTGGCAGGATGGAACCAAGGTCTCTGGCAGGGAGTTAGTGGTGAAGTTAGTTAGTTACCTTCACTAAGTAGTTCTACGTTCCCAGGTCCCCCCATCCCCATGGAAACCACATTTGCACAAACCATAGAAATGCAGTTGCAACAGTAACTGGTTCAAAATACCATATTCCTGTGTCAGTAGCAGTATGTGTACCTTCACAAATCCATTCTCCCCCAGCACGAGCAGCAGTAGAAATGACCTCGAGAGGTGACTCTGCCCTGCGAAAGAGACTCCAATGTGAGAACAGCCAAGGCTTGTCATCCCTGCAATTATGAGCATCTGCACCAAGTGACTCAACTGTTAATGTGGTTTTCAAACAAGTAATGCTACTTCTTACATGGATCAGAGCAGCATGTTCACGTCCTGCTTGTTTCAGGCACGTTAAAACAGCCGTTGACCTATGACAGAGGAAATGGAGGTTTGTAGCTCAGGAGCTGTTAGTGGGACAGGAAGGTCCCTAAGCTCTTCCAGCCTCGGTACTAATTACCTGCATGTGGCTCAGTTTAAGGGCTTTGCTCTTTTCCTGCCCCTTTCTGGCAAACGTTTGCAGAATAATCACCAGCTGGGAAGTTCTGTCTGTCACAGCTGAGCAGTGCCTTTGTTACCGTGACTGGACACTTTCCCTAATGCTAAAGAGGGATATTAAGAAGGGTAGTGAACACAGCAAAGGTCTCTTGTTGTCGCAGCTTGTCTGGTTTAAAGCTAAAAATAGATGTGTGTAGAGATGAGTCTTTTATCTTCTGAAGCCTCGGTGGCCACTGATGTTTGAGATTACTCCTTTTGGTTGGGATATCTAGTGAAGCTGCAAACCAGGATGTGAAAGAAATGCAGGGAGCATTATCAGTAGGGGGCTCTTGCTGCTGTGTCTCGTGGTGGCCACTGCTTTCATGATGATTGCCAAACTGGTCTCAAGTTTTTGTGTGCTCAGAAGTCTCCCTTTCTGCGCTCTGGCACGTTTGTTAGTGCGTGTGCTGTTGTGTATAGGCAGTTGTACCTGCCTTAGGAATTCAGAGCAGGTGGTGAGGTTGAACAGAGGCAACGAACGTGTGAGTGTGGGGGGGAAAAGCAATCGGGTACAGGTTTATAACAGTTCCTGTGTGTAGAGCTCTGTGGCTCCTGTGTCCTCTTTGGAGGAGAGGAGATCTTCAGAGAGGTTTACAGCACAGCGCTGTGAAACACTTGTTTACGTGGGGCAGCTCAGAGGCAGCAGAGGCACTGTCTGAGGGACCAGTGGCCGTTCAGCTGGTGGAGCTGGGTTGGGGCTGTGTGCCAAAAGCCTGCGGGGGACAGCGTGAGCTGGGACACGACCCGGGGTGCAGGTCTGAGCCCGCTGGGAGCAGCTGGGTGACACAGTGCAGTGCTATTTTTTGAATGGAAAATGAAAACTGGAAGGGCTATAAAAAGAGATGTGGCAAGGGCCACAGAAACTTTTTTGCTACATCATCTCCAAATCAGGGTGGCCGATGAAAGCTGTCTGTCCTGCAAGGAAATCTAGATCTGTTGCAGGCTGTCAGGATAGAGATCTCTGCTCCTGGTTAGGCATTCCTTGGTCAGCAGAAATCTGCAATGCAGCATGAGGAGAAGAGGAGAAACTTTACTGCACGGGAATATTTTTTAACTTCTTCCACATCTGATTGCCAAAGCCTTTCCCTCCCTCTTCCAGTATACGGATGCACGTGCTGCTTACTCTTCTTTTCAGCTGAACTGAATTCTAGGCAGGCTTCAAAAAGCAGAGGCGTTCGTGCCCTTGTAGCATCCTAAAGAGCCGCCCAGGTGGGGTGAAACAGAAACGGTGGGGTTCACCGCGTGGCAGTTTTGTAAAACTTTAGGGTATAAGAACAGAGCTGATCCTGTGCTGGGTGCGGGGCTGCTGGTAACGCGCTGTCCTGATGCCCTTCTTGGCACTGTCTCCTTGTTCACCCGAAGACTAACTGCTCAAGGTGCTGCGTGGAGCTGCTGGGACAGGAGGACTGGGATGGGGGTGTCCAAAGCGAGGGAGGATGGGGAGGGACAGAGACCAGCACGGCTCTGCTGTCCCTTGGGCACGTGCCCGGCTGCTCGGTGCAGGAATCCGAAACAAAAGAAGGGGGGGGGGGGGGGGGGGGGGGGGGGAAACAACCCCCACCCAACTCGCCAGGACGTGCAGGTGCGTCTCGTTGTGACTCCTGCGCTTTAAAGCCGGCCTACACTTCCCATCAGCCCCCGCGGCCCCGCTTCGCGCGTGCGCGTTCCGCCGCCGCCGTGTGGAGGGGGCGCGGCGTGCCGAGCGCCCCCTGCCGGCGGGAGGAGCGCGCCGCCCCGCGGCGGGCGGACAATGGGGCGCCGCGCCCCGCCCCCTCCCGCAGTGCAGCGCGCGGCGGTGGCTCCGCGGGGCCCCCTGGCTGCGGGCGCGCGGGCGGTGCGATGCGCGCTGCGGCCGCGGGGGGCGCTGCGGCGCGCGCTGCCTCCTCCCCCCCCCCCTCCTCCCACCCCCCCCCCCCTCCCCGCTCCCTCCCTCCCTCCGTGCATTCTCCGGTTGAAGGGAGGGGGAGGGCAGAGAAAGCGCCCGGCCGCCATTTTCCGAAGCCGCACCGCCGCCGCCGCGCTCTCCCGGAGCGGGGGGGGGGGGGGAAAAAGGAAGGAAAGCACCGCAGCGCCCGCACCGCTCCGCGCCGGGCCCGCCCCGCAGCCAGCCCGGCGCGCCCCGAACCGGGGGTGGGGGGGCCCGTGTCGCGTGTCCCCCCCCACCCCCCCCCCCTCCTCCCTCTTCCCCACACCCCGCGGCACCGCCGGTTCCCGGTTCGGAGCGCGGCCGCCGCTCTGCGCCCGCACCGAGGGAACGCGCCGAACCCATCCCCCCGCCGCCGCCGCCGCCGCCGGGGCGGACCCGAGCGGGCGGGTGGGCGGGGGGGGTGCCGGGTCTGGCGGTGCCCGTGGCGGCTGCGGCACCGCACTGCCCCCCCCCCCCTCCTCTTCCTCGTTGCCGCCGCCGCCGCCGCTTTGCAAACTGCGCCCATTTTGCGCGGGGTCGGCCCGCGCCCGCCGCCCGTCACGTGGTAAGTGCCGCTCCGCGCCCGCGCCGCTGCCCCGCGCCTCCCCCGCCGCTGCCCCTTTGTTAGCGCCGCCGCGCCCCGCCGGCACCCGCGGCCCCGCGCCGCCCCCGCCCCAACTTCTGCCCCCCCCCCACCCATCCCTTCCTCCCCCCCCCCCCCCCGCGGCTCCGCTCCCCGCACGGTGCCGGGCGCCGCCGTCGGGTAAAGTGCGCGGGGGTCACGGCGGGGGAGGGGGAGGGGGGGGGGGGGGCGGTGGCGGGAGGGTGGGGACGTGGGGGGTTGGGGGGGGGGGGGGGAGGCGTCCTCCCGGTGGTGTCCTCACGTGGGTGTGTGTGTGTGTGTGTGTGTCGGGGGGGGGGGGGAGGGGGGTTCCAGGGGGGCGGCGGGGGGGGGGGGGGAGGGAGGGGGGGGTGGGGTGGGAGGGGGAGTGGGGGGGAAGGAGAAGTTTGTAAAAGTAAACAGAAAAAAAAAAAAAAAAAAAAAAAAGAGTGGGGGGGGGGGGGGAGGAAGAGGAGAAATTGCATAACCCGCGGAGCTTGCAACACGGGCCGGGGGGGGGGCCGCGCTGCTGACAGCGGTGCGCGGGGCCCCGCGCTGCCCCGCTCCGGCCGCACAATGGCGAAGGGCTGCGGGCGCGGGGCTCGGCCGCGCTGCTCTGTTTACTTTCCGGCCGTTGTGGGGTTTTGTTGGGGTTATTTTTTTTTTTTTTTCCTTTTTTTCCTTTTTCCCCCCCCCCCCTCCCCCCCCCCACCCCCCCCCCCCCCCCCCCCCCTTTTCCACCTTCTTATTTTTTTTTTTCTCCTTGAACGCGGCTCCGGTAATTCCTTCCCCCGGCGGCGCGGGGCAGCTCTGCGCGCCGCTGTTTACTTCCATCACGGGATCAGCATCGCCCGCTGCGCGATCCCGAGCGGTTCCCCCCTGCGGGGCCGCGGTACCCCGAAAAGCAGCGCCGTTCCCTCCGCAGATCCCTCAGAGCATCTCTATCCCCCCCCCCCAACCCCGTGCCCCCTCCCCGCTAATCCCGTTTGCGTACAGGTGGAGCGGAGCGCGGGCTCCGGCTCGCACCGCCTGTTATGTAAAAATGCACTTGAATGACAAAACTGTAGTTTTCCACGGAGCCGGGCAGGACGTGGGAGGAACTGCAGGGCTGCGCCGTGCCGCTCCGAGCCGGACCGTGCGGTGCCGCGTTACATCACGTCAGCCCCCAGACAGCGGGAGGTGAGCGCCGGGCTGGGGCACTGCGTTCCCTTTAAACCGCATTTGTCCTTTTTATAGCCTTTGTTTTCACGGAGGAGCTCCCGATCCTCTTCGCTTCGGCATCATCTCCTCCTGATTTTTTTGTTTTTTAATTTTTTTTTTTTTCCTCGCCGTTGCGGATCGATGCGGAGCCGTAATTCTGCCTTGAATTGGGAGGGCTGGTGGAGGATAATTCTGCCTTGAATTGGGAGGGCTGATGGAGGATAATTCTGCCTTGAATTGGGAGGGCTGATGGAGGAGCCGGGGCTCGGGGCGGCCGCCGTGGGTTCGCCGTGCGGTTTTGGAGCGGAGGAGCAGGGCTGAACGAGGAACGGTTCATTGTGGGGCTCGTTTGTAACGATTGAGCGACGGGGATGAGTTGTGTTGAGAAAGGGGCGGACGACCACGCGGATGAGGCCGCTCGAGTTTTTAGTAGTTCGGAGCCCCGGGTTGGGGGGGGGGGTGGGGGGTGGGTGTGGGAAGTGCGTCTCTTTGACCAAAGTCACTTCCTTTTGCCCTGTTTCTAACTGTTCTTTTTGTTGAGTGCAACTGCCATTATCTCATGGAGGCTCCGAACAAAGAATGTCTCCGGAGTTCGGGCACTCCACCCTCCTCCATCCCAGGGCTCTTCCAGGCGGGGTAGGAACCCGCGTGCAGAGGGGGGGGGGGGGAGATAAGGCTGGGGGCTGCCGAGGAGGAGGAGGAGGAGGAGGAAGGCTCCCGAGCCTGCTGAGCTGTAAACGGGAGTTCAGTGGGGTGGAAGCATCTCAGGTGGGTTGCACACGGGTGGGACCGGACGAGGTGGGACTTGTGCTCTGGCGGCAGGTGATCTGAGCAGCGCCGTTTCCGCTGCTGCGTTTTCTGAACGCCACGGCCCTGCTCAAAACTTCCAGGAATACAATGTCTGTCTGGAACGAATCGCCGCGTGGTTTTCTTTCCCACCCTGCGAGTGGGAAGAAATACTTTGCAGGGGATGGAGGCTCTCTGCTTCTTCTCAGCTGTGATCTGTGAGTCCTCCTGCTCCAGCGCTGCGGTAAACATCGTTCCATTAAACCCCGTGCCCTCCTCAGCCCGGGTTCAGGTGTGGGTAAGTCCCCAACCGGTTGGGAAACAAGTGCCTCATTTCCTTGGGAGCCCTCGTAGAGGATGTGGATGTTCCCAAGTGGAACTCTTGTTTCGAGATGGAGGGGAATGGTGAAATGAGCTGCGCTCGTGGGCTCCGTTCCGGGGGAGGGTTGTGAGAGCACTGTTTGGGTTTAGGGGTGGAAAGGTGCTGTTTGGCTGATGAAATAAGCAGGGAGAGGATAACAGCTGCATCTGAAGGGAGGGAAGCGGGGTCGCTGTCAGGCTGGGCAGGCCGCGGTGCTGTCTGCTGCTCAGACCTCTGCTGTGAACTTCTCCAAGTAGAAAGCCAGATGTTTTTTTTTTTTTTTTTTCTTTAAAAAAACACCCCAACTACTTAGAAAACAAAGTTCAATCACAGTCTGTATCATCCGGAGCTTGTGGTTGGTTTTTATTTTATTTTATTTTATTTTTTTGTGAGCGGGACCTGAGAGTCTTCTCATGTGCAGCTCTATCCAACCTCACGGTCTCTGCTCTGAGATCTTTCTGACTTCCTGTGGAGGGCTGCAGCGATGGGAGGGGCCCTGTCAGGCGCTTGGGGCTGTAATTGTGCCCCATAAGAAGGAGCTCGTGCTGTGTGACAGCAGCATCTCCTCCTGGACTCGATACCATCTCTGTTTCACTGCTGCGTGGTGGTCCTTGCAGGCTGCTCTCTGCCCTGAGATCCGGGCAGCCGTGAAAGCTGGGACCTGCACAGGAGCATCCCAGGGAACGCTCAGGAGCTCCGTCTGAAATGAGGTGTACTTAGGGAGGCCAGGCCCGCCAGCCTGGGCTGATGGAGCATCCAGAGGTGCTCGGGGTGGTGGCCCTGCAGGGTTAGAGCACGGCGATGCTTTTGAGTCCAGGTGGCCAGATAGCACCTGGAGAGTGGAAGCACGGAGAGGCAGCTCTGTTTTTTTTTTTTTCTTGAACTTGCTCTCTGAGCCCCCGAGTTCAGGTTTTCATATTTCCTGGGCAGCTCGCCCGGATTACACGAAAGAAAAACAAAATCTCTCCGATCCTGGCTGAGGGGGGAGACCCAGATTTCATCATTGCAGCTCGGTTTTTTGTCTTTGGGAGTGCTGTCATGCTGCTGCTTTCTGCAGACGTGCCTTTATTTTCTTACACCGTGCTGCTGTTTGTTTGAGTGTAGCAAGCAGCTTTGCTTGGAAGCGTAGCTCTAAAGCAGCAAATGTTTTATCTCCAGGTGCTTTATGTACCTGGTGAAGCCGTTCTTGCTTGTGATTATTTGACTTTCCAGGCTTCTGAGGTGACAGCCAAACCTTGCTTTGTGGCTTTTTTTTTTTTTTTTTTCTTTCAGTGACATCAGACTGATAAAACCTTCTCTGCCTTCACTTATGGCATCGATTGGTTTTATTTCTATCCGATAAGAGTTTGGATGTGATACCTAAGACCTCACATCACCAAAAGACCCCACAGCTTCTGTAGGCCAGCAAGGGAAGGTGCATGTTTTGGATGCAGATGTTTCTGAAGCATGGCGTGTCAGCTTGGGTTGTGTCCCCACGTTTCTCTGGGCGTAGAGGTGTCTTTCAGTGTCAGAATGAGGCGTTAAGGGGTTTTATTTCCTTTCTTTCTCCCCATTCCTGGCACAAGGTGTAGGAAAAGGGGCTGTTGCTGCGCGGGTTTGGATGGAGGTGTGTGGGAGCACGGGGCTGTGAGCTCTCCATGGGAGCCGTCCCAGCGCCGTTTGGCACATGATGAAACCAGCCTGGAATTTCACGTATGGGTGTCAGGGGCTGAACCTCGAAGGGGAATTGAGTTCTACAGAAATTTAGGGAATAGAGCGCCAGGAGGAGTTCTGCAGAGGGCAGATGTGGCCATTGGTGGGGGCTGAGGGCCGTGGAGTGCTGCCCGTGGAGTGGCTTTGGACCCAACAGAGGTCCCCAGTGCTGCTGTTCCAGTGCTGGGAGCTCTCCCAGTCTCCCTGGAACCTTCTGCCATCACAGGTCCCTGGTCCTTCCTCCTGAAGCTCCTCTCACAATTTCCCTTGCTCGCTGTGGGCCCTCATCCCGAGGTGCTGTACACCATCGTGTGCTTGGAAAGCCAGCTCTCCTATCAGGGCTGGCTTCTAAAACCGAGTTTCAGACACAGATGCTCTCTAAGTCAGCAAGGGAGGAGTGTTCTGGGGCATCGTGACCTGGTGTTGTGCCGGGCGTGAGGACTGGCCCTCCTCCTGCCTCTCCAAACACCCCAGCATTGCTTGGCTCCCCTCGTGAAAGGCGGGCAGTGGGAAATGCAGGTGGAGGTGACGTGGATCCGTGGGTGAGGACACCTGTCCCGAGGGCTCCGCTCCCTCGGTGTCCACGTGGGGTTCCTGAGAAGCGAGGGCAGCCAGGCGAGCTGCCGTTCCCCCGCTTCTGGCTGCTTGCTGCAGCCTTTCATCTTCCCTCTGTTAATTAATGCTAACCGCTTTGGCGGTGCTCTAGTTTTAAATAATAATAATAATAAAATAAAAAATGGAGGACGTGCTGGTGGATTTTGGAGGTGCCGCGCTGAGCTCCGGCCGCCCCATTACTGGTGGACTGGTCTGCAGTGGGACTTGTGGCTTCTGCTGAGCATCCCAGCAGTGATCCCTTGGGTGTGGGGTGGTGGGAAGAGCCCTGCAGGGTGGGCTCTCCAGTGCTGTCTGAGTCCCAGGGCAGACAGGAGGTTCAGAACAGTCGGGTTGTAGTTCTCAGAATGACCGTCAGAACCCTCTCAGAGTTCCCCAGAGCTGTGTCCGTGCTCGTGACCCTCTCTGTCTGTTCCCCTTCGTCCCCTCGGTCCTCCTGGAAGGAAGTTCCTGGTGCTTTGATGGGGCTTTAATAACAAACACCTCGCTCTGCTTACAGGCTTCGGGGGAAAGCGTGGTCCCAGATGATGGTTAGCGTTTCTTGCGAGGGCTGTTCGTAAATTCAGAGCTGCCTGGAGCACAGTTTCCAGGGACTTAAATAAAACGAACATACACGCAGTACCTTTTGGAGGTCATCTTTAAGCTACCAGAACAAAGGCTTACTAAGGGAGCCTTTCCAGGCTTCAGAATTATAAATGCCATCCTCAGAAGGGCGAGAGGAGGGAGCCCTGCGCTGGCGTGGTGGGAGGGCTTTCTTTTTAAAGCGGTTTGCTAAGCCAGAGGAAGAGGCAGCGTGAAAGTTCTGCTTCCGTTTTCTACTTCTCTTAACGCAACTGAAGTCGGTGACCTACAAACTTGCTCCGAAATAACTCGGCGAACTCAAGTGGGCCGTGTTGGTGAGAAGGGCCACACTGCACCAGGCACGGGCTGTTCTGCTGCTGGGCAGTGTGGGTGTTTCCTGAGCTGCTCGCCCTATCTTGCCATGTCACGGTGGCAAAGAGCACTGATGCAGGACCTCCCTTTGGAGGGGTGGAAGTGACACTCCCAGCGTAGGGCACTGAAGTGGGGAAGTCCTTTTATCCCTCCTGTCCCAAGGGCGTCTTAGCTACAAGTGGGAAGTTCCCTGCAGGTTCCTGTTTGTTTTCTGGCCCTGAAGAGTTATGGCCGTTCTTTATCGAGGGACACAAATGGTGATGTAAAAAAAAACTATGCTCAGTGCAGTGTGTATTAAACTTCTAGGTATGCAGTGTTCTTGTTCGGAGAGGATAAGGTGTGTCAATTACAAAGTAGGCAAGGTTCTGTTGGCAGGGGACTTTGGGGCCTGAACTCACGCCTGGCATCTCTGTGTTGCTGTGCCAATAGCTTCAAATCTTTGCTTATCAGTTCCTCTGAGTGTATCCTTTCTCCCCTGGCTTCTTGGTCCCTGTCGCGTGTCTCTGGGCTGTGCAGATGGAGGAGGTCTGAGATGTGGCCCTGGTGAGTCTCAGTGGCGTAACTGAAAGTGATTTAATCTCTGCTGGTCTTTAATGGGAGGTGGAGCCCAGCTCTGCGTGCTGGATGGAGGGTTGGGCTTTCTCTGGGCTTGGTCAGGCCTGGCTTGAGAGCAGCACTCAGTTCCCACTTGGAGGAGAATGATGCCCATCCACCCAGCTCTCAAAGGTCCAAGAGGAGCGGGACAGAGAGAGCAGAGAAGCAGAGACAAATGGGATTTAAATGTGGCTCCTTTGGCTGGCCTGCAGACTCTTGGGAGCAGCCCTGGTGCAGCTGAATGAGGCCCAAACCAAACCGACTTGCTAAGTTTTGCTCATTCACCATCTTTAAACTTCAGACAGTCCTCGCTTAGGCTATAAAAAGCTATGTTAATTTGGTCATTGGGCTGCCTTAACGAGCAGCTACAACAAGCTTATGCAAATTTATGTGAAACGAGAGGATTGGCATATCGGGCAAGGCATCAGTGCAATTCCTTATTGTTAAATTGACATTGAAATAGCTCGTGTAAGTACTACTCAACTTCTGCAGCAAAAGGAGAATGAAGTGAGTGCCGTACTGATGGAACAGCCTGTCCTGTGGGCGAGCAGAAGCAAAAAGGTATTCAGAGGGCTGTCACTCCTCGGTGGTAAGGAGAATGGTTGAATGACCAATAACTCACTATCTGGAGGAAAAAAGGAAGCAGCGTATGTATGAATGAAGTGTCTTTGGTTGTTTTTCATAACTGGTGTGCTGGAGCTGAGCTAAGTCGGTGGCTTTCTGTTACAGTCAGTGCAGGATTGCTCTGCCGTGACGTGAGTTAATCTTTATCCATCTTTTTGAAAGAGAAGTAGGAATTCCTGACACTGGAAGTCACCTGGCCTGCTCGGAAATGAACTTCTGGGAAAGCAGGCTTCGTTCACACCGGGGAGCTGACCTCCTTGAAATCCAAGGCTTTCCTTTAGTGGGTCTGCCAGCGGACGTGTGGGGTTGTGGGGTTTCTTTAGCCGCTGGGAGTTGGAGCAGATGGAGATTTGTTCCCCTCAAGGACTTTCTCCTACACGTTACAATTCTCAGTTGTCACTCCTTCTACCTGAATTGGCAGTACTAGTAGTGAACAGTGTTTTACAGATGGAGCTCAAGGATTTTAAAGAGAAATCGGTGAGCTGGGGACTGGGCAACGGCACCCGGGGCTGATCGGTTCCCGAAGGCCTGAAAGGATGTGGGCCTGCTCAGTGGGTGCTCTGTGGGATCCTTGGGGCCAGCCCACCTGCTGCCACCTCTTTCTCCACCTGCCCCACGGCTCCGCTCGGCGCAGAGCTGCTGGTGGCACGGGGAGGATGCTCTGTGCACAGTGCTTCCAACCGGGCCGTGGGATCAGTGTTGCTCTCACCTTGCTTATTGTACTTTCTCCAAGTGCACGGCTTAACTTTTCTCTTTCTCCTTCCCTTCCTGCAGGCTGTCCTCGGGAGAGGCAGTGGGAGGCAGTGGAGCTGGCCTCGGCACCGGGAGAGGCTGGACTTCCCGTCTCTCTGTGCTGAATGGCTGCGATGGCGCCCGCTCTCACTGACGCAGCAGCTGAAGCTCACCACATCCGATTCAAGCTGGCTCCCCCGTCCTCCACCTTGTCACCTGGCAGTGCCGAGAGCAACGGCAACGCCAACAGCATCCTCCTGGCTGCCAACGGCACCAAAAGGAAAGCCATTGCTCCGGAGGATCCCAGTTTAGATTTCCGAAACAACCCCACGAAGGAAGAGCTGGGCAAGCTGCAGCCACTAGTGGCCTCTTATCTCTGCTCGGATGTAACATCTGTCTCTTCAAAAGAGCCTCTGAAGCTGCAAGGAGTCTTCAACAAGCAGACAGTCCTTAAATCTCACTCTCTCTTATCTCAGTCCTTCTTGAAAACGAGTGATCTGTTGGGGAGGCAGCCGGTGTTGGAATTTACTTTGGAGAATCTAAAAACCATGAGTACTAATAGCCAGCCACCTCTCCCGCAAGCGCCTGTCAATGGCTTGGCCAAGAAATTGGCCAAAACTACCAATTCAGACCATGAAAACCCTAGTGCTCTGAACGGTGGGAAGTGTGCTCCTCCTGCTGCTGCCCTCCAGGGCGTTGACTATAACGCAGGAGGTTCCGAATTGGGGGACTTGAAGACCGGGTTGACCAATTGCACTCTTCCACACAGAAGCCTTGATGCAGAACGCACGACTCCTTTTAGCAATAATAGCACTGCAAACAAATCTTCCCTTAATTCCACCGAGCAGCAGCAGCAGCAGGTGCTCGAGGGGGGCAGCGGGGAGACGAGGTTGCCCGGGGTTGGCAGTCTCTCGGACTTTGGGAAGTTGGAGGAGCAGAAACCTCCTCTGTCGGCCGGTCATCACAGCGCTCTCGACTCCGAGATGAGGACGAGGGCGTTGCTGCGACGGCAGGCAGACATTGAGAGCCGTGCTCGCAGGCTGCAGAAACGTTTGCAGGTGGTGCAGGCCAAGCAGGTGGAGAGACACATCCAGCAGCAGCTGGGGGGCTTCTTGGAGAAAACTCTGAGCAAGCTTCCCACTTTGGACCCTGTGAGGCATCGGAGCCAGCTGATGTTGACCAGAAAAGCGGAAGCAGCTTTGAGGAAAGCTGCGAGTGAGACAGTAACTTCAGAAGGCCTCAGCAGCTTCTTGAAGAGCGATTCGATATCGGAAGAACTGGAGAGATTCACGGCCAGTGGCATGGCCAACCTGAGATCCAGCGAGCAGGCGTTTGACTCGGATGTCACTGACAGCAGCTCAGGAGGAGAATCTGACGTTGAAGAGGAGGAACTGACCAAAGCAGATCCAGAGCAGCCCCACGTCCCGCTGTGAGTAGCAGTCGTGCTTTGCTTACTTGTGGCGGGGTGAGAGCGAGGTGAAAGGTGGCAGGTGGAAAGCCTGGGTGTCACAGGGACACGTTTTGATCGGCTTAGATCGAAGTAGTAAAGGTTAAAACTGGAGTGCTGTGACTTGTGGCCTGCTTCCTAGCTCTGAAGACAGACATTCTTCGTGCCCCCAGCTGTTGGTGTTTTTGCAGGGCAGCAGCTCAAGCAGCAGACCCAAAATGCTGTAACCGGTTTTGTCTGGTTGCTTGCCTGTGCGTTGGACCTGTCCCCTGAAACGTTTGTCTTTTCACAATGAGAAGCTTTGTTGTAAACCAGTAAGGCCAGTCAGAATGACAGAGTTCTGTTTTATTTTATGTTCGGCTGCTGTTGGGGAGAGAAAAGTCTTGAAAGGGTTTGTTCTGAGCGCTGGTGGAAGCGTGGAGCGAGTGTCCTCTTCCTTCATCTCTCTGAGAGGTTGCTGGTGGGAATCTTCTTATTTGCGAGAGGCATTAGATGATGACAGCAGCCTAATGTGTTGTTAACTGGATGCTGTGTGCATAAGTATTAGCTGTGAGTTTGTGTGTGGGGGAGGAAAATCATCGTCAAGGAGAGAGGCCTTGACAGGTCAAGGAACGTGAGAAATCCTTCTTCCAAAGAAGAATGTTTTTCCCTAGGAGAGCTAATCACAGTGTGTAGAACTGAGCTCCAGAAAGGCCCTGTTCTGTGTCTGGGCTGTGTGAAATGGTGCTTGCAGGGCTGGTGCTCTGTGCTGGCTGAGCTCAGCACTCAGCTTCTGAAGCATGGCTGCGGTTGAGTGAAAGCCCTCTGCAGCCCGAGCAGTCCTCTCTGCAGCGGGGACCTTACTGGCATCCCCACCCTATTGGGGTTTGCTCAGATCTCTGTGGACAAATAATTGGGTCCCTGTTGTCCAGAGTGATGCTTGAGCTTGGTCTGTGCCGTGAGCAGTTCTGCAGGAGGATGCGGTGACGTCAGCATCCCCCAGAAACTCACTCGTGGAGGACTGCTCATAAACACATTGCATGTTACAGCTCTCAGATACTGACTTGTGGCTGAACTTGGTATTCTGGGATGTTAGCACGTGGTGTGTGCTGGTTGCTGTCTGCCCTCGTGCTGTTAGAGGTGAGCTAGTAGCGTTACTCCTGTTCTGTGATGCCTGCAAACTGTTGGGGTCAGTAGCAAAAACAAAGTTTATTACTATTGCAGTTACAAGAGGCGGCGTTTGATGAAGTTTTCTGTCCGAGATAATATTAAATTCCCCATATAATGGGTTTCATGGGTTCATGTGTTGTCTGACAAAGTGAAATCTCCTTGCCACTCATATTAATCCCAAGAGGAAGCGCCGCATTCAGAGACGCGATGCGTGAAATCCTTTGCTGACTTCTCTGCCCTTTGTGTTAGTCATGCCTGTACGTTCCCCGGCCCTCTTTAAAAACCAGAGATTTTAAAGCCAGTAAAGAGTGCTCCTTCCGTTGTGTGCCGGTGTCAGGAGCTGCTGTGTGTGTGCACTGGCATCTAGGGCAGGCCCACCAGAGCTCGGTTGAAGTTGACGCCTGTGGGTGTTTAGTGATTGGGCTCTGCAGCATCGATCCTGTTGGCACAAGTGCTTTGACGTTGAGTCTCGTGAGCTCTGGTGCTCTTGAGGCTCAGTGCACGTTCGTGCTCGTAACTGGAACTCCTGAAGTCAGCCCCAGGAGCTGGAGCATCCCGGCACAGCTAAACAGCCTTCTTCTCAAAGTAGTACGAGACAGGAAGGGGAAGAGCTGACTTTTTCCACTGGGAAGCTGCCTTGGGCATCTCCTCGTATGTACAGAAGCATTGTTCCTCGTTTGCATGAGCGCAGACAGCCAAGCCTTGTTGCAGGGCTGCTCAAGTATGGCTGGATTTTGCAGCTTGCTGAATTTCCTCATTAATAGAGGGAAGATTTTTTACTATGCCTATTCACAATTCCTGTAGTGAGGCAGTATATCTTGGTGGTGCCTAAGAACTTCTGCCTCATCCCTTGGTTCTCTTCCTGGCTGCTTCTTTCTTCCCCCAAGAAACTCCTTGCTGGCTCAGAGCTCCCTAGGGAGAGCGATGAAGGGTGCTGCTCCTCGCCTGTGGGATCCAAGTAGAAGCATGCAAAAAGAAACAAAGACCTGTTTACGTCGTGCTTTGATAAGAGCTGACCTTTGAGTTTTTCTGGCACGGTGGCATTCCAGAAACGGCATCTGGTCAAGGACGGGCTCGAAGCATTTACCCTGCTGCAGCCTGCCTGGTCCTGCCCACTGAGCAGGGATTGCATCCTTCCAGCAGAGCTCGGTGGGTCCTTCTGGAGCTCTCCCGGGCCATCGTGCAGTGCATAAACAAAGCAGGGAGGGATTTGTTACACCTCTTTGGGAAGCCCCGGTTAATGACGTGCTCCTGGTCTCACGCAGCTAATGCTTTGCAAAGAGGGCACGTGCAGCTTGGGTTGCATTCAGACTGAGGTGGATCGGGGACCACCACGGCGTTTCCTTTGCTCCCAGGTTAATGCTATGCAACTTGTTGCACGTGTGTCTGTAGCAGCTGCCTTCCTCAGCCTGGTTCCTTTGTCTCGCGTTTGGTTGCGGATGAGTTTCATCAGCGCTCTGCAGCTATTGACCTGTGCCGAGCAGCCACGTGGTCATCAACGAATTTACCCTCCAACCTCAGGCTGAGAATCGTGGAAAATATTCCCGAGGAGGTGATGGAAACAAATATTTGGTGCAGGCTCGGGCAGTGCCCCGGTGCAGCCGTGGTGGTTGCGGTGCCCGAGGTCAGGATGCCGGAGCACGCTTCCTAATTATCCCGTGTCACAGTGGGAAATCCGAGCACCTTCTGCACTGCAGTGTTGCAGTGAATCACTGCACAGCCCCGGAGCTGGCGTGCTGGCTCCTCCCCGTGCTGCCTGGGTGGATGGGGGTTGCTGGGCTCGGAGGAGTAACGAAGGCTTTTTTTGCTGATAGGTGCTTTGGTCAGCGCTGGTTTTAGGGTCCTGCACCCCACCGGGGCTGTTTGAGGGGAGCCTGGGGTCGGTGCATCGGTTGGCTGAGCAATGAGAGTTCCCCGCTTCTGGTTTTTCTCCCTTCCTTTTGTTTTTCACGTGCCTGTGTGATAAGGTGGCCTCTATCTCCGGGCCTATAAATAACATCTCTGTGTCAGAGGCGTGGGGCAGATCCCACGCTGCAGAGTGAGGAAGCTTTCCCTGCGGATCACCAGCGTGTTTTGCTCTCATTTATGCAGAACAATCGTAAGTTCATCTCCTCGTGACATCTTTTCAGTTCCTTGCTTGCGCACACGTGGTGTTTTTCCTATCCTCGGCTTCCAGCTGTGTTTGTAGGTCCCGACTACAGCTCTGCTCCTGCCCCATCTGTGAGCATCTCTGTGTCAGACCTGAATTACATGCAGTCACCTCTCCTGGGCAGCAATGCCTTGGTCGGGGGTGATGCCCCTCAAACGACTTTCATCAGAGGAGGGAGAGAAAGAGAGCAAATCCTAAGCATGCGCTTGCTTTGCATGTGAAAGCAGAAGAGCAGGGCTCGGTTCATTGTTCAAAAACGCTTAATCAGGTATCCAGAGTTAAGTAGGGCACTCTGCAGAGTCCCTGTTGCTTTTAAGAAAAAGAGGGCACGGGAGAACACCGCTTGGAGAAGATGCTGAGAAATACAAGTGTAGAAATCATGGCCGTGCACACCTTGTGGAGGTGCGGGGGATGCTGAGCACGCTGCTTGACTTTATCCCTGCTTGATCCCTGCTGGAGTATGCGGGGAGGGGGGGGTGGGGGGGTTAGGATTCTCCTCAGTGCTCACGTTGCCATCTGCAGAGCTCCTTAACGGTAGTGCTGGCTTCCATCCTGGAGGGAGTTCGATGGCTTGGGTTAAATATATCTTTCTGGGCTGAAGTTGTGCCACAGGGGGAGGTCAGAGGCAGAGGGTGCCGCGCTCAGCCGGGCTGTGGGATGTTTGGGTCCTGCAGAGCTGCAGCTGCTCACCGCTGTGTTTTGTTGTGCGGAGCTCTGGCAGCAAGAGTGAGTGCACGTCGTTCATTTCAAGATGGAACTCTTCTTTCCTTGCTGGGCTTTGGCTCCTGCCACAGGTTGCATCTCTGCCTGTGCTTGTGTCTGAAAGGTAATGCAGGGAGATGGAACTCATTTGGGGTCGGGCATCACCCGTACGTGACGCTTTATCTTCGCAGCCCTGACCCAGTGAAGCAGCAAGGAGGAACGGGCTCTCCATCAGGCGTGGGTGATGCTTCGGATAGGTTTGAATCAATATTTACCTGACTTTTCATTGGAAGAAGTCCACGGTGGCATCTGCAGGAGCAGAACAATGTTTGTGAACGCGAACCGGTGTTTCAGGACTGGCGTGGCAGCTCGTCTGCTTTCCCAGAGCCCCCTGTGAAGCTGCAGTTAGCATTGGAGCAAGGGGAAGGGGCCCCGTTTAGAGCTGATCCTGACTCTTGCTCTCTGAAGCACCCATCTGGGGGGTGGGGAGCAGGCTTGCATTGCGTTACGCCGCATCTGTGAGCGGCTGCGGTGCTGAGATGCGTTTTCACCCTCTCTGATGCGGATCCAAGATGAAAAGTGTCTGTGCCTGACATAAAAAGTGGAGGAATGGCAGACGTGGGCTTCCTTAAAGAGATCGCAGAGGTGCGCTTCGCAGATGTGCTTTTTCTCCCTGCAAGACTTTGGCTTTCATTATGCAGCAGCGTTGGCTTCTTTCCCCCTCCTTTGTTCTCCCTTCCAGCAGCTCCGTTCCAGTTGTGCTCACTCAGCAGCCGGGGGAAAGCGTTTCCCTTGCTCGTCTGGCACTGTCCCCCCCTGCCTCCCTCCCTGAATTTTCCACGCAGTGTGTTTTGGGCACACCCTGGCTGAGTGCCTCCTTTCCAAGGCTTGGAGAGCTGCGTGTCTCTGCTGGGCCTTCCTCGGAGACACCAGGTGGAACTTGGAGCACCGACCCGGCTTCGCGTTGCTGTGTTTCTCAATGAGAGGACGGATGGACACACGTGCCTTGGCCTGCTCCTGTTGGTCGCTGGCTGGTGATTCAGCCAGGAGGCAGAAACAAACTGCAGTTGCCACTGGGTCGGTTGGAGTTGCCCGTCTGGAGCCAGCTGGGTCCTGCACTGCTGCTGGTTCCGCTCTCCAGCCCGAGCTGTGGTTCTGTGCCTTTGCATCAGTAAGTCTTGTGCACGGAACGAAGTGTTTTGCTCGAGTAACATCCAGCTCTTCTTTCCCCCCTGACCTTCTCTGCACTGAGGTTGCCTTTTGGAATGCCTGCTGCTGCAGTGAGCGAGCTATTTCCAGGAGGTACCTGGCGCGGGCACACCGAGCCGAGGCTTCACGTGGCCCCCCCAGCACTGGGGGGCTGCCGTGCTTCAAGAGCATTTGTTCCAACCAGGGCAATTGCAGAGCTGTGCTGCTCAGAGCTTTCATCCACTGCTTGCATTAGGAGCTGCATCGAGAGCGGCCCCACTGCCCCTACAACGTGTGCAGCAGCAGCTCGTGGGGCTGCGGTGCTTCGGGGAGGGGGGGACATGGGGTGGGGGATGGGGGGGGTTAGTGCAGGTGAGCAGCTTGGCAGATGGCTGCGTGCTCGCTCCCCGGCCCTCATGTGCAACCATGATGCGGGAGCTGCAATACGAGATGTTCCCTGCGATAATGGTGGCGGAGCTGGGCCGGCACGGCTCGTGACGCCGCTGCTGGAGCGGATTAATCGCTGCTGTCTTACGAATGGCCGAGCCTGCTCTGTCCTCCAGCACTCAGTTCTGCAGCATATTTTGTCTGCTTTAAACAGCTCAAGCTCGGTTCGTCTGTTCCGTGCGCGCATCCCTGCTCTGCGGGATGCACTTTGAGTTCTGTTCCTGCATAGAGGGCGTCCACCAAACAGTGCTGTCAGAGCTCTGAGTGTCACTGCACTTCTGGAAGTGCCTCCCAGCTCGCTGGGCACACACCGAGCTTTCCTTGGGAGCTGCGACTTCATTGGGCTGCTTGCTCAGCCAAACAGTCAGTAACTTCAAGCAGCTCACCTGCACTGCAGCAGTGACTTCTTCTCATTGGGCTCAGAGCGTTCGGTCACCAAATTAAAGAGGGAAATAAGGAGGGTCGAGGTGTTCCTGATGCAGCAGAGCTGTAGGCTTGCACGTGTGACTTTTTTTTTTTTTTGCAGTTTCCATAGTAACACATAACGATGTAGAAAATGTTGCAGGACTTGATTTGTACGAGGCAGGACTTTATTAACGGAGGACTGCAAACTAGGAGGGGAGGGGGGGGGGGTAGGGGGGTTGAGGGGCAATTGTTCTGCTGTCATTCGTTGTCCAGCGTTGGGCAGAACATGTCTCAGCGGTGCTTTTTCAGCCCGTGTGCAGCTGGAGCTGGCTCCCATCTCTTGGGATACCGGCTTAAATATGTGGAGCTGTTACCCCCGTTTGTGTTCGTGGGATTTTCTCTGTGCTTAGAGCCGGGATGGCTCCATTTGGGTGTCTTCGCAGCAGAGGAGCTCGTAGGGCTTTCCACGCACTCAGCATTCAGTGAATTCCCTGATGGCTCCTATTTAATGACCAAGTTTGAGCTTTTGCTGCTTCAGGGCTGATGATGTTACACTGCGTTACCAAATCCAATCCACTCTGGAGTGGGAAGCAAGGTCAGGTTGGGTTATTTTTTCCCTTATTTGTTTTTTAGGGGGTGTTGATAGAAATCTCAAAAATGGATTTTTGGAGGAAAAGGGCTCACAGAGAAGAGAGTTTATGCTTGCGTGTGTGCTTCGTGAACGTGGGTTGGAGCTGTGCAGTCCCTGCCCAGCTGGGAGCGGAGGGCAACCAAGGGCTCAGGTGACCTTGCAGGCAAATCTCCTATAGGAGTAGGAGAATCTTGACCCAGCAAGAAATTCCTGCAGCCTGGATTAGCTTAAACATCAATGCACGAACGTCTCACTTCCGTGTGTCTTATCTGTGGCTCTCTGTTATCGAGTTAGTTAGTTAATCTTTTGACTGAGTTAGGTATTAAGTCTTCTGAGGCCGTGCCTTGTCCGGGTGCCTTGTGACGGGGAAGCTGGGTGGCACGCTGTCCCCTTCTGTCCCTGCCTGCAGCTCTCTGGTTTAGTTCTGCCCATTCAGCCCCTTGCAGAGCAGCAGGCCCCCCATGCTGGGATGCTGCAGGAGCGTGCAGCTCCCTCACGTGCCTCTGGAAGCTGCTTCTCACCATGCTGTGCAAGTGAAGGCACCTTGCATTGCAGGAAGAGAGCAAACATTACAACGTCAGTGCTTTGCATCCTAGTAGTGCTTTCTTTCTTTTTTTTTCTTTCCCCCCTCCTTCTCCAATTTGCATCTGGTTGGCAGAGGCCCCGTGGCTCTGCGACCCACAGCAGTTGGCCTTGGGAGTGCTGGAGGGGGGTGGGTGTGTGCCAGGTGGGTGCTGCAGCTGTGCTGGCCGTGGGTGCCCTTCCTGCACCCCCTGGAAGGGAGCAGTGCAGCTGCTGTGCAGCCCCACTTGCTGTGTGCTGCAGCCTCTCCATCCCCTCTGCGCTGAGCTTCTGCTGCCCCACTGCTCCACGTCCCGACCTGGGGAATGGCTGCTGGGCTTCAGGTTTGTGGGGTTTTTGAAACAGAGTGAGCTGGGAGAGTGAGAAATGTGAACTAGCAGTTGCTGAGGGTGCAGGCTGAGCTTGCAGTGCTGTTGGGGGCACGTGTGCGTCCCACTAGGCCATGTTCTGCTGTAGTAGTGAGGCTTCAGTGCAAACCACAGATGAGCTCGGTGTGTTTGGTGGAGGCCGAAGCTTTCAGCATGCTTCCAGCTCTACTGAAGCTTGCATCTCGCTGGCCAGGAGGAGGAGATTTCCTTCCGAGCAACTACAGCCATTTCTAGGCTGGGACAGCAGCAGAAATAAAAACCACAACGGCGAAGTCTGCCTATTTCTGTGTGAATCGGAGCCCTGCTCCATGTGACTGCTGCTATTCCAGTGCTGGCTATTTCAGAAAGCCAAAGACAATCAGCCTTCTGTGGGGCTGTGCTTTGGATGCAGAACGCTCGCAGGGCCCTTGCTCCGTGCGAGCAACGTTTTGTGGCATCGACTTTGCACCGAGTCCGACTGAAACAAGAAGAGGGTCCTCTGCTCCTGCTCTGCCCCTCTCCCACTGTGTGTCCCGCAGGGAAGGTGCTGTTTGTGCTGACACAGCAAGAAATAACTTGGAAGAAATGACAGCATCGCTGGACAGGCTCACAAGGCGTCAACCGCTTCTATTTCAGGGCAGATAAATCTGATACAGATTAGTTTTAAATATCATTACAACACATGCACCTGAGCATTGTCTTTTGGCATAGCAAGGTGCGTTGCCAGGCATGGGTCAGAGCCTTTCCTTCCAAGTGAAATAACTCGACCTGAGGTGTAGGCAACCACTTGAGAGGAGATCCTTCCTGTGCTGATTCACGACGTGCCCGAGGGCAGCGTTCCTGTGCAGCCAACGGGTCACCCCCTCCCCACCCCTCTGGGAGCGGGCAGCGAGCCCAAAGCACCTTAACTCCTTGGGACTGAAAGCTGTTTTCATTAAGTGATGCTTGTGGAAAAGCTTAACCTGAAAGCACTGATTGTCACAGACTTGTGTCTTAGATCTTAAAGCGCCTCGCGTGCTCTGCAACTCGGCTTTCTTTACAGCTGCTTTTTCAGGGGGCACGAGCAGCACCCTGAGCTCTTAGGGGGCAAAGTGTCCAGCTGTGTCCAGCTGTGGTGGTGACCAGCTCCTTTGCTGGGACTGCTGCCCCTCCTGTCCTCCTGCACGAGCATCCACCCCTCCGGGGTATAAAGGTGTTCTGCGTGTCCTTGCAGCTCATTCTCCCTGGTTTGGCAGTTGGAGCGGTGTTTATTTTCAAAGCAGTGTCCTCTGCAGGAGCTGAGAGCTTTCATAACCCATCTGAGCTGTGGTGCAGCGCTGCCTCGTCCCTCGGTGCTGCGTCCAGGTGTGCATTGGTTATGTTAAACACCTGAAACCGAACGCGACCGGGTACAGGTAAGCCCCGATGGGATTAGCTGCTCTGCAGATGGAACTCAAACAAGTGAACACGAGTGCTGGGACAAAGGCGCTGTGTGATATATCATAAGGGGAAGCGACTTGCTCGAGAGCCTTTCGATGTCTGTATGGAAAAAGTGCTGAGAATTCCCAATTGTTCTCAGCAGAACGCTGTGTGTGTGAGCTCTCCCCGAGGGCAGGAGCTGTGGGTTTGCTGCTCGAGTTACACCGCGCTCCGCTCCCTCCTCCTGTCCTTTGCACAACACAGTGGCGATCTGAACGCTTCTGCTTCTGCTCCCAAATGGGGTGGGGGGCACACAGTGCATCCTTCAGGATGAATTCCCAGCAGCTCGTGGCTGTGATGCTTGCACAAAGCCACGGCTGCAAGACGTCAGCGCTCTCGTAGCAGTGACGAAGCGGGCTCCTGCTAATGAGAGCCTCGCTGCTGCTCTGTTACTGGGGGAATCTGCCGTTGGAATCCTCTTTATTGTTCTGCTCTGATGTTGTGGCATTCCTCAGACCCTCTTTCATCTCGCTCTTGTCTGCCTGCTCGCGGCCAGCTGCACCGGAGCCGTGCGAAGGGTTTGCTGTGTAGAGCTGAACTGCTTCCCCCTCCCTTTGGTGGGTGTTTTCTGCTCTGAGAAGCTCTCTCGGAGGCGTTGGAGTTCCTCAACGAGTCGAACTGGCATCGTGCAGTGAGCGTGCTGCTGTTTGGAGCCGGGGGATTTCGGTCCGACAGGAAATACGGGGATGTGTCTGTGCCTGTCCCGCTGCCCTTGAGAACTGCTGACCTGGTACAAATGGAACATTCATTGAAGTATTGGAGCTCCCGCGTGTCTCGCTTCATTTCTGAGAGTTACTTGTCTAAAAACATCTCGTTATCTATGTAGCTGGATCTTGCCTAGACAAAGGCTGAGAATCTGTGGTCTCGTCCTTAGTGGGGTGAACGGGCAGCACCTCCTCATCCCTCGTACAGAGCAGCAGTGCCCCATCCTTTAGGGATGGGATCAGTTTTGGAGCCCTGGTATTGAGCACGAGAGATTGTGTGGTGATTTCAGGGGGAAAGTTTCCCTCTGTACCGAGATCCATCTCACTGAAGTGGAACGTGGCCGTCACAGCCGTTGTGTGCAGAGCATGCATGATGGCTCTGGGTCCAGCCACGCTCATGGGAAGATGCCCCATCCATCCCAAAGCTGGGAATCCTCTGGGTCTGAGGGAGGGAAGAGCACAGAGCAGTTTAGCTGTTCCTCCCTTCGGACCCTTGGAGGCGATGCAGCCATCAGCTTGCAGTGGATTGCTCTTTGTTTCTGATACAATGACTTTTGTGTTGGCTGCTGTTGTGAAACGCTTGGCTTCAGAGCTCGTGAATGCGTTTGAAAACTTAACCATGTGTTCCAAGCTTTCTTCTGCCACTCTGAATAACGTGGAGCGCTGTCCTAAAGCAGTGTGGGGCTCAGGACCAGCCCAGTACTGCCCCGTGATGGCCACTTTCTCTCTTTAGGTTTTCTCTTTTTCTCTTTTTAGGGTTTCTCGAGCATCAGGATCTGGATGGTGGTGTTGCAGGCTCTTTCTGTTTGCTGCCTCTGCTCATAGTTGCTCGAGTGAATGTTGTCCCTGTTCGAGTTGTTCTCTCTGGTCCTGGCTTTGAGACACGTGGCTGCGACGTATTGCTTGTGCTGGTGAAAAAAGGAAGGAGCATTCGGCCTTCACTTCTGTCAGAAAGTGGAACTCTTGGGGAGAAGTGTCTGTAATGCTCCGCTGCCCCTCCATCTCCCTCTAAAGAACCTCTGATGTTTTTTGAGCTGATGGTTTTTGAGGGCTGGGGTGGTGGTGGGAGCTCTGCCTCTCGTACTGCATCTCCACACTGCCAATCCAGGCAGCTGCTAAAAATACCCCATCTTCTAGAAGAATCTATTCTTGCAAATTGGAGCCTGATATTAAATAACATTCTGTTGGTGGCCGGGGATCCAAATTAAGGAAGCAGGCCAGTAACGAAGGCTGAAACTTGGGGTGTGAGTGCAGGTCTCGAGGCAGCTCCTCTCGCAGCTCTTCGTGCGGGTGCTGGGAGCTGGGGGTGCACGTGTAGTGCTCTGAGTAACACATCCCCCTGCTCCCACTCCACGGGCTTTGCTCAGGAGGGGAGAGCTGCCTTTCTCTCTGCAGAAGCATCAGGGATTGAGAGCAGCGGGCAGGTGCTGGCCAAGGAAAGCACGTTTCTGGTGGAGCAGCCAGCAGTGTATGCCCTTCCACCCCCCCCAGGGTGGGGGTACAGATGCAGTGTGCCCAGGGAGGCTCTGAGGAGTAGGGATGATGGCAGGATGATGACTTCTATTCTGTCTTCTAAGGCATTATGGATCAGGGAGGAGGATCTTCTGGCCTGTAACCATTCTGTTCTTAGTGTGTTTGCAGCCATTCTTGTTCCTGGGGTTTCTCCTTTCACCCTGGGCTCTGTGTCTGCTGATCTGAACGAAGGTGGAGGAGAAGAGCATCCCCTTCCTTCTGAGAACCACGAGTGGGGCTGGGAGCTCATTTCTTTGGTTCCTCCCTGGTTGCCCAGGCATGGCAGGAAGCATCTTGCTGAGTGCCGTGGTGAATCCTCATGCTGAAAAGAGATGAAATTAATGCTGCGTTCTTTTTTCTCACAAAGCAGCAAAAACGTTCTTCTGTTCTTGCGCCGGATTGCGTTAATCATTAACAGCTTAACGAGTTGAAGTGCCGTACCACGTAGGTGTGTCAACGGAGCAACAGATAGCTGAGACATGGAGGGATGGTTCAGGGTCAGGAATAGGGTGCAGGAAATGAAGTCACGGAGAAATGCCATCGCCAGGAGGCGATCTGAAGGCCCTCCTAATGACATTAAGGTCTCACTTCATTAAAGCAGGTGGCAGGTTGGAGTGTGAGGTGTTGGCATGCACGGTCAGCTGCTCATGGTGCAACACCGCAAATGCCTCTTCAGTTCTGTGCATCAGAAGTTTGGCCTCGTTCTTCCTCCATAAGTTTGTTGCACGATGAGGGGAGTGATGGTGTGCGCAACAGAGTTCTGTGGCTCTTTCTGTGCTTCAGAAGAGCGTGCAAACACTAAGTAGGAAGCTCTGCTCGTGGGGGTAGGTTTCATTTATTGCTTGCTAGGGCTGGTTTGCCATCTTCACATGCTGCTCTAAAACTCTTTCTGCAGCCTGCAGCGAACAAAGTACTGAAATGTGACGTTCCTGCTTTGCTAGGGGAGCTGGGTCATCTCCCCAGGGTGTTCCCTACCAAGTTACCTTGCACTTCTCCACAATTCATGGTGGTCTCTCTTCCCCACTGCTGCAGGCACTGCTGTTGCTGCAGGTCGGGTGAGAGCAGCAGGTTCTGCAGGGTGCAGCTTCTCGTAGGGCTGCTGCCGGTCCAAAGATGGAACCAATTAATCCCTTTTATTGTCTCGCTGTCTGACTTGTCCTTTCCATTCCTGCAGCGCTGTGTTGGATCTCGTAGCTCCGAGTGTGGGAGCTCGTCGCCTTGCTTTTGCAGTGCACTCAGTCCGTCCAGCTGCTGCACTGCTGGCACTCCATCCGAGCTTGGTGCCTCGCTGCAGCAAAAGCACAGAGCGGTTTTGTGTGCAGCTTTTAGAGATGAAGCTTGTCAGTAAGCAGGAGACAGCCTGTAAGCTTTGCTTCGAGTGGAATTAACGGGTTGAAAAGTCGTATTTAACCAAAGTACCAGTTTGTGTAGGAGCTCCTTCCTGGCACGGAATAGAGCGCTCGCAGCTCTTCTGTGAGTTCTGGTTATTTCTCAGGGGATGTAAATCATGAGTTCTTTGTCTTCTTACGAAGGTCAGAGGAGCCTGGAGCCTCTGTGCCAGTCTGGCTGGGGATCCCGAGGAGGAGAGCTTTTTCACAACTCTCTGCTGCCTTCTCCTCTCCTCTGCCTTACCCTCCTTTCCCCCACCTCCAGACTGGAGGCTCCGAGGTATTGTGGCACTGTGCTTTGAGACACTGTGCTTTGGTGTTTCCAAAAGCATGTGCTGCTGTCTGCTGCCTTCTGGTGAGGAGCAGCATTCCTTTGTTTGGAGACAGGCAAGTTCGGTGCCGCTGCACGGCAGAACGGACCTCGCTGCTCAGAAGTTGTAGGCTTCTTAAAATAAGATCACCCCCAGTGCAGCTTTCGTCTTCCATCCTGTGATCACTGAGGCACGTCCTGTTTGAAAACGTGTTCAGAATGTCTCCTGGGTCCCTTTCCTCCTCCTGCTCTGAGAGCGAGCTGAGGTTTGGGTTTGGTTTTGCTTTTAGGAGGGAGACCTGTGACAACAAACACGGTCCCATCATTGCTTTCCTTGGTCACCTCTGGCACATACCTGTGCTCTGAGAACACGTTTGCAGTCTGGACCTCTCCTGGGAGATGGTGCTGCCAGAGGGTGCGCAGCCCGGATCGGTGGTTTGATGGTTAACCATTGCTTTGCTGGGAGCTGCTGGGTGCAGCTTTGTGGGTCAGTGAGGCAGAGCAGGGAGTTGTGTGCATGGGAACTCGGGGGAGGAGGCTGTCAGCTGGGAGGTGTTTATTGCAGGGCCTTGGAAGGTGGAACAAAACACGGGGCCCCTCTCTAGCGGTTGAGTTTCCACGTGGGGGTGTGTGCGTGCGTATCCTCTCCATCTCCCTGTTAACTTTTTTTTTTCCCAACCAGGGTGTGTTGCTGCTGGAATTCAGTGCCAGCCCATGTCGTTTTAAGACCCAAACCTGCAACGAATTGCCAGCACGGAGCATGCTGCTCTAACTCCAGTGGCAACTGACTCATCCCAGCACTGACTGAGGTCGCACAGCTGAGGATCTTTGTTCCCATCCGGGATCCCACTGCTCCATCCCGAGCTGCGTGCTTTGTAGGGAAACAGCGAGTCTTAAATCCTGTGCCCGTGGCCAATGCAGAGCTCCCTTTAAACTTGTAGGGTGTTATTTCTGGATGGAGGAGCATGCTCGTGCATGCATGTGGGGTTGTCTTGTGCAGGGAGCGTGTGACTTGGACGTGGCCGTTGTGACTTCTCGTGGCCGAAAGTGCCTGTGATCATTCTGAATATCGCCTCTGTTTCCTCCCTGCCTTGCCAAAGTCTCTTAAAGCTCCACGTTTGCTTCTTCCTGCAGTAGTACAGAAGTTAATGGGAGAGCCAGTCCCCTGCTGCTGGTGCGGTCCATGTGCAGAGGATGCACATGGGAAAAAGACTTCGCTGTATTTGTGTCCTCTTCCTCAGCTTCACAGGGACTGTTTCATGTCAAACTGCTTAAGTGAGCCCTTAACGGTCTGCCCTTTGTGCAGAGCTACTTCTGAAAGCTGTTCTGTCCTTCTGCAGCCCCCACCCTCGGCTCCTCCTCAGGAAAATTAATGTTAGCATCTCGGTAACTCATGCAGCTGTGGCTCACAGCCTCAGTGCCTGCTTAATTTTGCAGTAATTACAAATATTTGAGCATCTTCCTCGTGAGGTTAAGGATGACACCCTGTGTTAGTAGGCAGGGCCTGAAGTGCAAAGTTGGGATTCAGTGCGCATAGCTGTTTTCTGATGTTAAATATAATCCATCTCTTGAGCAGGTTAATAAACAAAAGCACTGGGCACTTGCACGCAGCTGCTGCCTCTTGTCTTCCTGGCACAGACAGGTCCTCGTGGTGGATGTCCACCTCTGCTGTCCTGACACGGTCCTCCTGTGCCCCAAGCCTGCCTGAATTTGGGTTTGCCTGCGAGCTGGGAGGCATTCAGACAGCTGTGCAGTCCGTGGAGCCCTCATCAGCCAGGCTCAGGGGTCTGTTTTGTGGTTGGATTGATATGCTCCATAGCATCTGTAATACGCAACAGAGCACGAGAGCATGGGGGGGGTGGGGGGGTCCCTGGGGGGCGTCCCCCCACAGTGGTGCAGGTAGTTCAGCTCGTGGCAGACAGTGATTGATGGAGTTAGTTAGAAACTTTCCTCCTGGTACTGCATTCTGTGTTCAGGTGTTCTCCTGACCAGCGTTGGGAGCGTGTTGCAGGGATTCCTTGTCTTATTGAGGGTGTTCTGTGCTCTGACTGCTGTACTGTTAGACCAGGGTGAGCTGCAGGTTGCTGGTAGCCGTGCTGGAGCTCAGTGGGTGCTGTGTGCATTGCAGGGGGCACGCAGTCCCCCTCCCACAGCAGTGCCTGATGTCAGCAGGGGCTGCAGCATGGAGATCCAGAGCCCTGCTCCCCTGACAGCTGCCTGGCTCTGCAGTCATCATTACTCAGCAAGCAGCCTTGTGCAGCCAGCTGCAGTGGGGTTCTATGGCCAGGACTTGGCTCTGCTCCTCTGGTCACAGCAGGGCCCAAGCAAGGCATGGCAGCATTGCCACGCTGCAGCTCTTATTAAAGCAGCACCTTTCCCCCTTTATTAAAAGGCAAAACCCTCTCTTCCAGCTCCCATTCCCCTCCTACCCTCTTGGCTCAGCGAGCTGTTTGTTTCCCAGAGCTTTCTGCCTCCTCCATCCGTGTACTGGGACAGCAGTGCTCGTTTCCTGTCCTCCCCACCGCAAAGGGCAGCACAGGAGTGGGAGCAGTCAGTGGGTGCGTGGCTGGGGGGGGTCACAGCAACAAGGGCCATAGTCACAGCCCACCCAGGATGCTGCTCACTACGAGGAAGGGAAATGTCAAGTCCTAGGGATCCTGTCTTCTGCCTTGCGATGCACTACACGATCAAGAGGAAAATGAGCTTTCGATTAAAGAATCATTTTTATTCCAGAAATTCCCTTAACAAAGCTTGTTCAGGTCCAGGCAGCGGGAGCAGAGCTCAGATGTTCTGTCACATCAAACCTTGGTACTGTGGCTCTGCATTAAGCTGCAGCACTGCTTGGCAAAGCTTGCAAGCTTCCAGTGTTCTTGTCTGAACCTCATCCTGAAACTTATAAATATTAAGTATTAATATAAATTTTAATGTATGCTACGTACTATTTTGGTTAAACCTTTCAGAGCTTTCCCAGCCTCCTGTGAGGCATTCTTCCTCCATTTCTCATGGTTGGAGCACGGCATTGTTGGAGGGCAGAGGAACTCCACAGGCCACAAAGCTCTTCAAGATCTGCAGAGAGAAGTCGGGCTGTACTTTTCAGGATGTCCTGCCACACAAGGGTTTTATTTACCCGCTTTTAGGGTCAGAACCAGGCTGTAGGGATTTCTGCAGCACGCCTCGGAAAAGCAGATCTTCACGTGGCTGTGTACTGCCAAGCAGAAAGACAAATTCAGAACGATCCGCTCTGGAGAGGATCCAGGGCGTTTTAATTGGTGTGTATGTAATTCTAGGCTCCCTCTCTGAGCCAAGTCTGCTCTCCTTAGGCTTGATGATAGCGCTCAGCACATGGAGTGCTTGCGTAGTGCTCTCAGGATGCAAACACCACCAAACCTGGGAGCTGAGCTTGGGCTTGCCCACAGAGTTGGGTTGGGGCAGGGCAGGTGGCCTTATTCTTCAGCGTCGTGGCACGTTTCCTCTTCAGCCTTATTTTAGAGAGCTGAAAGAGGAAGAGGGCACAGGGTGTGTTTTGAAGCCTCGTTGGCTGCGCACTGTGTTCCACCAGCACCGTGGAGCCTGGAATCCATCCTCCACCATCCTCAGCTCTTCTAAAGGTTCCGTGGTCTCCAAGCAGGGGATGTTGTCCTATAAAAGAATGCAACCAGGGGAGAAGCGTTGATTCAGAGAAAGGAGGCTGCGAGGCTTTGTTCACCCGGTGGATGCAGGGAAGAAGATGCACTGCTGTAACGAGACGGTTTCTGCTCTCGTGTTTGTTTTCAGTAATAACAGAATAACAGCTGAAAATAGGTACAGCCTGTTCTTTTTCCTGCCATCTGATATGACAACAGAGAGTCTTAATTTTTCTTCGGTAATAGCTGATGTATTTATTTCTTTCTTTTTAAGAGCACTCACAGAGGATGCAGGTCGGGTCACAGCAGGGCAGCTGGGTGCTCGTGCCCTTGGCCGTGGTGCAGAGAAGCCCAAGGCAGCTTGCAGAGGTGCCAGGCAGGTGCTGGGTGCTTGGGGCAAACAAACTGGAACCGAGAATGAATGGGGTTCGGTGACACGCTCAGTTTTGCAGCAGATGTGTGGCCACTGCCTCCTGAGTGGATGCCGGTGTTGGAGGGTTGTTCTTGAGGGGGGGGGAGGGGAAGGTGGGGGGTCTGCAGACGGAGCTGGAGGACCCCACGCTGAGGGTCTGCCCACTGCTGCCCATCCCAGCTGAGCCCCAGGCAGAGCGAGTGACCTCAGCTGCTGCTCCTGTTTGTTCTGGCGTTCAGAATCATCGTGGGTTGCGTTTCCAGTATGTTTACTCTTAGAAAAGTTCAGGTTATGTCATCTCCTTCCTCCCCCGGGGGATATCCTGTGGAAGAGACAACTGCCCCGAGAAGCACTTCCCAGCAAAGCTGTGCTCCTGAAGCTGGTTCCCAGCAGGAGCCTGAATTCACTGCTGATGGGGCTGTGCTCGGTGGAAACGTGCTTTGCATTGGCTGCAGGGAGAGAGCAGCAGCATTGGCAGTGCTCACATCACCTGTGGGACACTGAGGATGCAGATTCTCCTCCCTTGGGTTGGACTGGGACCCTTTCGGTTGTTTGCTCCTTTTCTCAGTGTGATTCACTTCGTTGGGGCTGCAGCACTGGGATGGTGACGCAGCTCTGGTGGAGCACCAGGATGCTGGTCACAAGTGGCTGCAAGAGGAGATGTTCTTCCATGTCTCTGTCTTCTGGTTGCATGTTGCGTTCTCTCTGTTCAGACCTCCCTGTCTCACACTGCAGCTTGAAGGACCTTGGACTCCTGAATGATGCTCCCATCTGCAGGAGGACACAGGAGGGTTGGTAATTTCAGCAGTGGGTCTTCCTCACCTCGACGTGCGTGGATGGGTGGGGTTGATGCAGCACTGTGCTCTACTCTGAGTCTTTGGAGGCAGATCTTGAGGGAAACAAGAGTGAAATCTTTGGCTTAAAGGCTCCGTGGTGGAGCTGATTGCATGGAGTGACCCAAACCCTTGGCTCCGTCTCCCTGGAATCCCACATCAGAGCTGGTGCAGCCGAAGGTTGTGAGCAGAAATGGTGTCAGCAGGGCTTCTTTTTCCCTGTGTCCTTACCTTGTAAGGCCTGATGGTCGCTTGCATATGAGGAGAAGAACTTATCCTGGAGGGAGGTGGTCCATTTCCCCATTTGTTCTACCAGGACTTCACACTGCCGTCCGCATTCCAACAGATCATTTCCCAAATGATCAAAAAATCCTTATTTTTCTCCCTATCAGAAAGAAAATAATAATAACAAATCCCAGTGCCATAATTCCTGCCTGTGTCCTTTTGTTTCTGCTGAATACAGACAGAAGCTCGAGGCATGCTTTGCTTTCACTTGCAGCCCGTGCAGCGAGCCGTCTTGCTGTCAGTGATGCCTCACTCCTTTTTGTTCCTTCAATCAGGTTTTATTTAGCTCCTTGTTTCTGCAGAAATTACTCAAAGTGCCTCCTGTTCCTGTTCCCCCCCTTTTCAGTTGCTCATCAGCTGGGGTGTGCTTTGTCTGCTGTGGATCTGAACCGTTCTGATGTCTTAGCGAGAGTCACCTTCCAACAATTAAATATTAAAAAGGGAGATATGTGTTTTTACATACGTGGAGCTCTGGATTTGGAAAAAAACAGATGTGTACGGAAGGAGAAATAGCTGAAATAGTGCAGTGGGATTGCAGTTGTGCCATGCTCGGTGAAGGGATAGGATTGGGTTATGGGATGCCTGCAGTGCACGTGGGGCAGGGCTGCCTGGAGGGGTTTGCACGAAGGTGGTATGGACACCAGTGGGGGTTCTGCTGAAGGTGGAGGGGAACGTGCCCGAAATTAACACTGTCCTTTAGTCTGGCGTAATAAGCACGCTTGGGCTCCGTTCCCAGGATGACACTGATGCCTCTGAACTGGGGATGAACGGCACCGTGTGCTGAGATGTGGTTTTCCTTTTTTTTTTTTTCCTCCTCATTTTATTCCCCAGCGTAAAGGAAAACAGGCTCTGCCACTTCTCTTCGTGTCAAGGCCGCAGCACAGGGTGGTGAAACCAAGCAGGGATGTCAGTGAAGAGTTCCTCGGTTGCCTCTTTCCTGGCTTAGATGCCCTCTCCCTCCTGCCTCCTCTCGCACAGCCATCTGCCTTTCATCTGCCTCCTCGCGTCTCTGACCTATTTATGAAACACATTTTCACAACCCTTTATGCAGTGACCAAAGCGATTTCCTCTTCCTCTTGGTTGAACCTACCAGGACAGGATGCCTCCCCGCTCTTGTGTGATGCAGGTATTGGTTAAACCAGAGCATTTTCCAGCAGCATCCAGGCAGGATGCAAGGAGCAGGGCTGAAGGATCCCCAGCTGCTTTGCTTCCCAGTTGTTCTTTCGCTTTTCCCCGCGGTAGAACGTTGTGCAGACAGATGATGGCTGTGAGGGCAGGGCAGGATTTAGGGAAATCCTCACCCCCGCTGCGTGGGACCTGTTAGCAAATGTAAGTTGGAGATTGGGTCTCTTGGAACTCCTGGGCAGGTGCTGGTGCACGAGCTGCAAGAGCTGGGAGCCCTCACTTTGCTTTGTTCCTTGCTGCTGGCAGCTCTGCCTGGGCTGCGTGCTCGGTCCTGAGCCCAAGGAACAATTCTGGCACGAGTTTAATTAATTCCAAAGGAAGGAAGGTACCAAATTGATGGCTGCAGTGGAATTCAGTCTGAGATACCGACTGCAGCCGCCTCTAAAGCGACTTTCTGCCTGTGCTGATGGATGCGTGGGGAATAGCAGCTACTCAGGACAGCAAGCTGGAATTCTTCTGATGATATAGGTGAGAAAAAGGCAAATGTGTGACGGAGCAGAGAGTCGGTGGGCTCAGGGCTGCACCCCCACATCACCACGGATGTAGTGCTGTGTGTGCAGCTGCCACTTCTCCCCCTTCTTTTCCTCTTCCTTGCTTTTATTGCCGGCCTGATGGGGGTCTCCTCCTAATTCCATCTCTCCTCCTTAATTGTTCACTTCTCTGGTTCTTGCAGGCCATGCTTTTTGGCCTCGTGCACACGGACTCTGCACTGTGCAGTTTGCCACCTGAACCCCTGCCCCGGAGTGCCCAGGGACCTGCTGGCCCCAGTACCAGCGCAGGGGACGTAATTAGGTCACAGAGGGAGTGCCATCTAACGAGCTGGGACCAGAGCAGCGGCAGCGAGAGCTTTGTACTTTACTCTGTGTAAATGGAGGAGTGGTTTGTGATGTGAGCATTCAGGGTGGGGGGGGGATGGACTGTGTCACCTTAGGAAAAGCTGTGACGAAGCTGGGAGACGTGGAAGGAAGCGCCGTGGTTCTGTGCGTGGGGTTCGGGGCTCTGCTGGTGGTCTCACATCACTTGGCTTTGCAGCCCTGTGTTGGGTCTGGAAGAAGGATGGAGGGAATCTGTGCTGTCACCCTGAGATCGTGGAGTTCCTTTGGTGTGTTGGATAAAGGGAATTCTCTTGAGCGTCGTGGCACTTCTTATCAGCGGTGCATTAGAGCCGTTGCTGTGTTGAAGATGTGAGCTTGCTGTAAACGACTGCAGCAGTGCTGGGGTAGGAGCTTGGTGCTTTCTCTGAGCTCAGTACTTTGCCCTGCAGACGGATGCCCCTGAGTGCACCCTGGGACGGAGACCTAAAGGAAAACTCACATCTGAAACCAGAACTGAGGACAGTGACGGAGGGCTGTGATGCAGCAGGGTGGGAACAGGGCAGTGTGTGAGCTGTCTGTGCTGCCCCAACCCGCTTCCAGCCTGCGGTGTGGGGCAGTCTGTGAGAGCCCTGGCCTCGTTCTGCAGAGGGATTTGCAGCTTGGCTGGTGTGCATAGGAATTCCACCATTTGTTAGCACCACGGGCCCTCAGCCCTGCAGAAAAGAGCTCTGCGGGCTCATTCAGACCCGCTTCCTTCCCTCCTCCACGGCATGCGTGCTCTCGCAGGGTTTGAATTACCCCATACTCTTTTCAGGAAAATAAATAGGGTATCTGTAAGTTTAAACATTAAGGCCTTTGTCAACCCGCAGCGAGCAGCACAGGCCTCCTGTGGATAAAACTATGTTCGGGGGGGAGGTCCTTGCTTTGCAGTGCATTGAGTCCTGGGGAAGGATGGAGGCTTGGCAGCCCTGAGACTGAAGCCCTCTGTCCAGGGCACAGGTGGAGTGGAGGCAATGAGTCCTTCCCCGACTCTCTGCTCTGAGCCGTGTGTGCCCAGCAGGTTCTGCCCTTGCAGCAAAGGGCAGCACACACTGTGAGGGTGGAGGAGGGGATGTCGGCCGCTCTCACTCTGCAGCATTCAGCTTGCTTGCCACGTGGAGCACTCGGCCCTCTGTGTACGGATGAGGCAGTGGTGGAGGGTTCTTGGAGCTGGCTGGAGCTCCGTCCTTCCTTGGAAAGCCACAGTGCTCTTTGTGTGTTCCCCCCCCTCCCCCCTCGATGTGTTCCTTCAGTTCTTTGGAGCATCTGCAGCAGAAGGGCTGAACAATGCGGGCTGAGCCTTTCTTCTCCTAATGGGAATAAAATGGGATTTCCACAGCCACAGCGTGCTGCTGGGGGCAGCTCTGTCACAGCACTGAGCTCTACATCCCTGCTTCCTCTGCCCAGCACCTGCCCTCGGGTCGGACTGCTGCCATAAAACTTTGCTGCAGGATCTCATTGCTCATTCTTTGACTCTTCTGTTCCCAGTGCCTGTTGGCACAGAGCAGCAGCAGCCGTCCCTTCCTGCCCTTCCACTGCTGCGCGCTGCCTTTCTCGTGGTGACACCGAGCTCAGTTAACCTGTTGCTTGTGATAGGACGAGGGGGAATGGTTATAAACTGAAACAGGGGAGATTGAGATGGATGTCGGGAGGAAGTTATATCACTCTGAGGGCGGTGATGCACTGGAATGGGTTGCCCAGGGATGCTGTGGATGCCCCATCTCTGGAGGCACTCAGTGCCAGGCTGGATGTTTCTCTCTGCACTTCTTCACACCGCTGTACTGATCAGCATTCCTTCAGCCAGGGTTAGTTTTCTCCTTTCTCAGATGAAGGGCACGCAGGCCGTGGCTGTACTGCTCCTGCGTTAGCTCATGGGGCTCTCTGCACCCAGAGAGGGAACTTCTGGAGTGGAACCAAGGGAAATAACACCTCTGCCCCTTCCCTTGGCTAAACGACCTTCAGGTTTAACACTGATGGGTTGCTTTGTCCTTGCTCTGCCTTTTTTAGACCGAAGAGGCTGTCTGTGCGTGCTGAGGGCTGTGCTGGGACACATCTCTGTAGGTTGTGGAGCATGGTGCAGGGACCATGCATAGAATCACAAGGTTGGAAAGGACCTCCAAGATCATCCAGTCCAACCATCCACCCGTTACCACTGCATGCACCCTCTGGAGCTGTGCACACCCCCATCCTTCTCATTGCTGCTCCAGAGCGCTCCAAACCCCTCTGCTCACCCCACCTGCCCCATATCAGCTCTATTTCATGCTGCTCCAGCTTCTGCTTTGGCTGGGAATCCTTGTCTTCTACCTGTTTTGTTCTGATGCCACTGTGCAGCTCCAAATAATGTTATTGTATTTTTAAATGCTGGCTTTCTGCTTAATGGGAAAGCCTGCTGGCTGTAAGGGGCAGTAAGGGAGGAGTGGAAGCACTTCTGAAGAACGGGGGTTTTGTGCTCGGCCTCCGGAGCAGAGCTTCATTCTGAGACGCTCAGAGCTGTGTTAGAACCATGGAATGGTTTGGGCTGGAAGGGACCTTGAAGGTGGTCTAGTTCAACCCCCTGCTCCGGGCAGGGACACCTCCCTCTAGACCAGGCTGCTCACAGCCCCATCCAGCCTGGAATGCTTCCAGGGAGAGGGGAGGGGGCATTCACAGCCTGGTTGGGACTGTGTGTTGGGAGTCTTGTTTGCCAGACCCTCTCCTTTTCCTTCTGGGGTGCATCAGGAGGAGAAGGCAGCTCAGGAGCATGGAAATTTCCCACCCCTGAGGGGTTGGATCCTCCAAAATCTCCTTTTGCCATTGGGTTGCAGGATGTGTGGAGCTGGACACAGCCACCCCCCAGGCCAGGACAGCACCCTTTGATGAAAAGGGAAGAGCTGGGAGCTGTGTGTGTGTGTGCTGGGACTCATCGCTTCCCTCTGGCCGTCGGTGCTGGCACCAAGCCTCGTGCAGGGGGGAGAGGAGGTGACATCCCAGAGCATCATTCCATCCCTTCTGCCTTAAGTGAACTCAGCAACAACGAGAAGCACGTCCCAAATAAGTCCCGTTCCGATGCAGCGCCGCGTTGAACGCCGCTCTCCACGCGGAGCCTCGAGCCGCCGTCCTGCGCTGGCAGTAATTTCACATAGTTTCTGTATTATGGAATATTGATTTACTGCGGAGCATAAAAATATGCGGTCCTCAGCAGAAGGGCCTCACCAATTGTTATGCTCCAGGAACTGCTGCTGCTCAGGAATGTGACATAAATTTTCCTTTCCAACAATGGGTCCCCGTTCTCATCGCGTGCGTCGTCCTCCCCGCGGGGCCCCGGTGCCTCCGAGGGCCGAATCCTGCACCGCTCCGTTTACACACACACGTACACACAAAGGCTCTGCTATTGGGGTGACTGCTGTTGCTCCCCCAGGTGCTTTATCCGTGCTGTGCTGGGCTGTGGGTGGGAGGATTTAAGGCTCCTTGTTCTTGGGTGCAGGGGTGGATGCGTTGCGGGTGCTCGGTCGGGATGGAGTTGCAGTCTTTGCTGTCTCGGGTATTTCAGGAGCTCTGAGTTGGAAGAAGGGATGGGTTGGGTGGTCGGTTGCTGTGGGTTGTGCACAGGATGCTGGCTGTCTCAGGGCTGTGCCTCGTTTGCTGATGGGAGGTTGTTGGCGTGGGCACGATGCTGCTGCCACATCCTGCTTTCTAAGGGAGCAGATACAGTGAAAACTGTGGGTCTAGATATGCAGCGGTTATGTTTTCCTGTGTGGTCCAGCCCAGTCAGATAGGTGGCAGCTGAAAGCAAAGCAGTAACACCAATGAAGGGCTGTGCTTAGCAAAAAGGAGCACGCGTTCTCGGAAGGAGTTTGCCAGGCTGTGAGCTTGCAGGTGACATTGCACAGTTGTTTAGTGGCAGTGTCGTAGTTTACCCAGGAGCCCACATCGCAGAGCCCTCTACATTTGGGCTCTTCCTGGGCTTTTTTTTAGTGGGAAATTAGGACTTTCTGTCTTAAAAGCAGGTGACACGTGGAGATGGATGAAAGCTCAGCCAGCCTGTGTCTGTGCTGGTGAAGTATCCTCCTTGTCAGGCGTCTGGGGGTGGCTCAAGGGACAGGACTGATGGGCATCAGGAAATATTTCTTCTCTGAAGAGCAGTGATGCGTTGGCACAGCTGCCCAGGGGGTGGGGGGGGGGTCCCACCCCTGGAGGTGTTCAGAACTGTGGGAATGTGGCACTGATGGGCACAGTGGGGTGGGGTTGGGGCTGGGAAAGCCCTCTTAGACCCCCAGCTTTGGTGGTTCTGTGGCTGTTCAGTGCTCCTTCTCTTAGGACCGTGGCACTTGGCCGTTCTGTTGCTGAGCACAGCCCAGGTTCTGCCCTTGCTGGCACACCGGGAGAGGGCAGAGCAGCCTTTGTTGTGCACAACAGTGCTGCCCCTCCCGGGGGCCATCCCAGGTGCTGGGTGAATGCTGCCACGTGTTCCCCTCAGGGTTGGTGCTTCCCATCAGATCGCCAAGGGCTGGGAGCGGGCCAGCACATGGCAGTGACTCAGCACCACCGGCACAGTGCTGAGTCACCGCTGCCTGCTCCGGGATGTGCTGGGCTCTGAGATGCTGCACTCAGGACCTGAGCATCTCATCCTCAGCACGTGTGTGCCACCAGGAGTGACAGCTTGCTGGGGATGCTCTGGTTCAGGTGCTCACAGCATTCTCTGCCGCCCAGAACCGAAGTGAGAAGTGCCCGTGGGTGATGTCTGTGGGGATGCTCCGAACCGCAGCTGAACGGAGCGATGATGGTTTCCTGGGGAGAATCTGAGTGCAGTGTTTGTCCCATTTGCTGCCACGTTCCCTGCCTGCTTGTATGAAGCCTTCCTTTAGAAAGGATGACTCGAAGGGAGGAGGTTCGGCGTGCAGTGCTTCGCTGCTTCATTTCCTGAGACCGCATTCTGAAACCATTCCTTTTACTGCTAGGGAGGGATCTGGGTAGAAAAAGTGCCACAGGAGAGTGGCATGGGGCTTGGAGCAGCGTGAGCTGCAGTGGCAGTGCTGCTGGGACCGGCTGCAATGTGGGTACTATGGGTTATGTGCAGCCCTGTCCCAGCAGCATCGCTGTGCAGGAGTTCAGGCATCACCTAAGGACAGGGCTGGGACAGCTGGTCTCTTTTTTCCACTCCTTTTTTTTTTTTTTTTTTTTTAATTCTTTTTAATAGAAACGAGCAGAGATGCCAAAACAAACCTTTCCTATCCCGACCCGAGCGATGGCCGCTCTGCGAGCGGAGCACTCGGGGTGGGCAGCAGTTGGGCTGTGCCTGGCACGATGCAGAGCACACGTGGCCCCGAGAGATGGGTTGGATGGAGCTGAGCAGTGCTGCTCACAGAAGAGCCCACCAGCAGCCGTGGGCTCCGTCCGCACGGTGGGGGCGGCTCAGCCGAACAAACTGTTCACGTTGGCTCCTCGGCAGGCAGAAGTGTTGTCATCAGCTGATGAGATTGTTCTCGAGCGCTCCGTGGGGTTTTCTCTTCCTCCCTTGGAGCTGTGTTGGGCACTTTTTAACTCCGTCCGCCCGCAGAGCTCAGGGTGTGCAGCGGAGTGTTGGGGCACAGCAGTGAACCTGGGGTGGGGGGGAGGGGTATGAGCAAGGGGGCACGCAGCAGCCGAGCTGGATGCCAGACTGCTTCAGCCACTGAAGGTGGGGAGAGCGATTGGAAAAGTTGGATTTGCATCATCTGAACTGCGCGCGAGCAGAGCCCTTGGCTTTTTATCAGCCTTCTCCCAGTCAGTGTTGGTGATATGGGTGATGTTTTACCTCGCTGTCAGGACTGGCGTTAGAGCCTCTCGAAAAGCGAGGAGAGAAAGAGGGTGGGAAAGCACTCTTCCAGACAAAGAGTTGATGTAACCACGAGATGTGTGTTGGCATCTCGCTGCTGTTTGGGAGCAGCCATCACACCTGTATGGACACGAAGCACTGCGTTGGGTTCGTGCTGCCAACCTTTGCCCCAGGGCTGCTGCCCGGCGGTAGGTAATGCACGGGAAGCGTGCAGAATTAATGTGGATAATTTGCCCTTTAATAGAGCTGAGCGTCTTAAACCGTCGTATTTGAAACCGCTTTTGTGCTCTGTTGGCAAGTTGTGTCCCCGTTGCGAATCCCAGGGGTCAGTGGGAACCCAGTCGTGCAGTTTGCTGCAGCTGGCAGCGAGGTCTGGGCTTGGACCGAGGGTTCCTGCCGTCGTGTTGGGATGATCCCTGTGCACCTTCACCCTTGTGTGTGCTTGGTGTGCATCAGCGTGGTTTTAAGTTCATGTAGGTGGAAGCCGTGTTCTGGAGTGCTTATCTGCACAGTTGTTTGCACAGCCCAGCTGCTGAGCGTGCAGGACCCAGCACAGCTCATCACACCACTGGGACCACACTGAGCGAGGTGCTGCTGGGCTTTGTGTACATGACCAGTTCAGAGGATAACTGCATCAGGGCGCGCACCCATTCCTGAAGCTGCCAGGACCCACCTGGGGGTCATTCCTGCCCCATGGCACTCTGTGCAGCTGCTCCCAGAAGGAGCGTGGTTGCAAGCTTTGTACTTCAGGAAGGACTGGAGCCCATCCCAGGGATGTGCACTGATGTCACTTGGGATTTTTTTTTTTTTCCCCTTGCTGCCTTTCTCCAGTCACATTCAACTGCTGCACTTCCTCCTGTGCTGCCTGCACCATCCGGGCACGTGCTGCGTCCCCAGCTCGGGTGGGTGGGATCAACCCTTCCATCAGCATCATTCTGAAGTCTGCAGTGCTTAGCAGAAAGGGATCAGCTTCCCCTGCCCCAGCAGCGGGTGTGGGGCTGCAGTTCCGCTTTGCAAAGTTATTTGGAGAGAGTTTCAGACTAAAAGCTGTGAGGTTTCATCCTTTTAATTCTGTGTGCTGCTGTTCAGCGTGCCCTGTAGCCTGGCAGAGGGAAGCAAAGGGAAGGCAGAGGTTTGGGAGGGCTCTCAGCAGCTTTCTGCCTTCCTGCTGTCCCTGGAGGGCGAGGGTAGGGTCCCAAAACGTGGGGAGGTCTGACGCTGGGTCTGACCTGCGGCTGCTGGAGTCGAATTGCCTTCAGCTTGTGCAACGAGAGGATGGGAGAAGTCAATTCCTGGAGAAACAACGCGCTCTGGAAAGCCTTGCGCTGAGCCAAGCGCAGCAGGGGACTCTTCACACAGTGAAATATTCCAGCGAGGAGAGCTGTGGCTCGTGGAGGTCTTTGCAGGGCTCGGGCAGCCTGCAGGCTGCTGGTTTGTGGTGGTGGAAATGTGCCCTTATCTCCTGGCACCAAACTGGATGTGCTGTGCGGGGGGGGGGGGGGGGGCACAGACGGTGGGGATGTGCAGAGCACCTTGCTCCAGGTCGGGGGGTTTTGTGTGCACCACACAGACACTGTGCTCTGTGTCAGAAGCTGCAGGGGGACAAGAGGAGGAGGAAGGGGAATTGCTTTGTTAACCGAGTTCTTAAGCGTGCAGATGTGTGCATCCATCGCCTCATTTCTGCGGCGTGTTGTGGTTTTCTTACTTCCTGGGGTAGTCCGAGCGTTTATCCAGCAGAATGAGGATGTTCAGGGTTTGTTTCTGTAACATAAGGGCTCCTGATGCAGGAGAGCAGAGCTGTGGATTTACGCATGCATTACTCTTTGTGTTCCCGTCTGCCCCGCACTTTGCTGAGGTGTTTCTGTAAGAGCAGCCCATAAAATGCACAGTGGTGTTCCTGCTGCTCTGTGCTCGGTGCTTGCAGCAGAGATAAAGCAGGTAGGAAGTCAGCTGAGGGCTGCAGAGCGTGTGGGTTCCCCGTGCACCCACACATGCTGGTGTGCTCTCACCTTCCCTTCGCAGCCGCACAGATCAGGAGACACAGCTCACTGTAATATCTGATGGTTTTTCCCGTCCTCTTTGTTTGCTGGGTCAGGCCACCTGATGCAGAAATGATTTGCTGCTTCTTGCTTTCCTTTGCAAGGCACTGTGAGCTCTCCAAACAGTGTGGGTGCGTTGTGAAGCTTGCCCCAGCTTTCAGAGTGTGGCCACGTGCTCTGTGCTGGTGTTAGGGTGTATTTCATGACCGGTGCCACAGCTTCTTGGAAGGGGAGTGCGGTTCAGGGGGAAGGGCAGAGGGGTTTTGTTCCCTTTGGGGTCCGGAGAAGTGGGTCTGGCTGCAGCCAGGTAGGACCAGAGCTGCTGGTTCAGCTGAGCGCGGAGTAAAACCTTAACGCTTGCATAGGCAGAACTTCAATCACTGGGTACCCAGAGTTGTTTTCATGTCGCCCTGCAGAGGCACAGCTTTTCCAGCACGTCTGTGACCGGGCTGGTAGTTATTAGCAGTGGCTAGATGGTATCAGCAGTGCCGTTCAGCGTGTCGCTTTTGATCCGGCTGTCAGTTCTGTTAGGTTTTCCGTGGGCTGTATAATTAAAGTCAACACTCAAAATCATCCCCCCCCCCTCCCCCCCGTTCCCCTGTCTGTTTTTCCAGGAGACGAAGGGCAGAGTGGAGATGGGCAGCAGACCGTGCAGCCATCGTCAGTCGCTGGAATTGGCTCCAAGCCCACGTCTCGGACCTGGAATACCGAATCCGGCAGCAAACGGACATTTACAAACAGATCAGAGCCAATAAGGTGAGTGCTCCTGCCCTTTCTGCCTCCTCACGGCTCCCTCCTGATGCCGTGGGGAATGTGTACACAAAATACAGCGTGTCTTTTCCACCTCCCCCCCCATCTCAAGAAGTATATTGCGTAGTTGTGACACATGGAGATGCTGCTGGGCATGGGCTGAGTGCAGTCCTCTTCCCTGGTTCAAAAGCTGCTCTTGGAGTGCTGAACAGCACTTGGCTTTTGCATGTGTGATGCCCTTTTCCATCACTCTGGTCGTTTGGGTTTTGATTTGGGAATATCTGAAGACGGGGATGAGGAACAGCTCAACAAGAAACCTCGTGGGGAAGGGAGGTTGCTGTGGAGGGAGCCATCTTCAGGTGCTATCTCATGACACAGGCTTAAAGCTGAATCAGAAAGAAGGACTGTTAAGTGCTGACCTTTATGGAAGGAATTTTGTTATCAAACTTGCTCTCAGGCGGCAGGAGAGTGGGGGAGAGCAGGGAAGGGATGAGGCAGGAATGGTTATCAGGACTTGTTCAGGCGTGCCTGTCTGAATGTCAGCCCTTGGAGGGAGGAATGCTGAGTTTGCGGCAAGCAGGATCCTGGCATTGCATCCATTTACAGATCCTCAGGAATTCAGCCCTGTGGACTCTTAGCCTGAGATTTCTGGTGATGGCTGCAATGGAAGGAAGGCGCAGGCAGGGGAGGAATGCTGTGAGCCTTTATGCAGCTATGTAGAAGAACAGGCTCTGAGGGGTGAGTGGGGGCTGCAGAGGGGAGAGCTCCACTGCCTGGGTGGAGTACAGCATTGTGAGGAGAGGAGGCAGTTCTGGGAGGTGGTCATTACATCCACGAACGAACCAGCATCAGAAAGAGTCTTCCACCTCGCAGATTTTGCAGGGTGGTTTGGAAGTATAAAACACAGAAGGGCTCAAAATTTGTTTGCTAGAAGTTAAGGAGCAGCAGAAAGGAGCAAACTCAGCTACTGAAGGAGGAGAAGATGGCAGTGCTTTCAGCAGGTCCTGGCAGCTTGGCAGACCTGTGGAACAGCCCCATCCTGGCTACAGGCGTCCTGCATGTTTCATCTGAGGTTGCAGTCTTTGCTTGTGAAGGAGCAGAACGTGACAGTGCTGTGTCAGAAAGGTACATCAGATTTCAGATGCTCGGGTTCTGATGGTGGCTTTGCTGCTGTCCTGGCAGGGCTGCAGATCACTTCTGGCACTGAGTGCTTGGAAAGCGTGCTCTGGTCTTATCAGTGGGGTAAGACTTAGCAAAGCAACTTGCGGCAAGTGGAGAAGATGGGAGAGTGAATACACACTTCAGTAATGCAGAGGTCCTTTCGGAGTGGGCTTTCCTTCTGGCTGTATAAGGGCAGCAGTTAAAAGAATTTGGAGCCAGGTTGTTTTTTTCATCAGCAGAACTCGGCTGTGGCTTATTTGGCCAAATAACAAGGTTAAAATACAGCATCTGGAGGCATTCAGAGCCACTCTCCTTTTCTATTCTGTTTTCAGTTTTGCTGCGTTTGTGTGTTAAGGTTTACACCCCTCTGCACCCGCGCAAACAAGGATCGTTGCCTTGTCAAATCAAAGCAGCAGGAGGACGAGGTGGTGCGGAATAACCTTCTGCTTTGAAGGTGCTCTGCTGCCCAGGTGTCGTGGCACTAATTGTGTTCTCAGCACATTTGGATTGGTTCAGTGGGAGCCTGGAGAGCTGCGGGGGAGAACGGATCAGTGAGCGTGTGTGTGAAGAGCTCAGTGACAGCAGGCTGCCACACTTGGGTTTCGTGTCGGTTTGGGAGCGTGCGCGTGGTTTGGGACTGATGTCCAGGGAGGTTTTGGGGTGCTCTTGTTTCTTTTCACTGCTGGGGAGTGGTGTGCTGCAGGATGGGGCTGCTTTGCTTGCCCTGCTCACCCCGAGCTCTCAGGAGCACTGGTGGCAGAGGATGTGTGCTGCAGCTCCCTTGCTTCCAGTCCTGTGTTCAGACCCAGTTTCTCCCTTTGGTGTTCCCAGTCTCCCCTGCTTGCCGTGTGGAGATGGCTGAGCTGTGCTGCAGCACACCTGGGGATGGCTCTGGGAGCAGCACTGGAAGGCCACGGCTTGCTTTCACAGGGAGTGTGGGAACATCACAGCAGTGTTTAATTGATTGTGGGCTTCCAGCCTCCCTCATCTACTGAACATCCCCCTTGGACCTCAGAAAACTACAGAAAACAGTCGTTCTGTTTATCCAGAAGCTGGCTGCCTGCTAATTGCTGGTCGGAGGCCACGCACAGTTGTATTCAGTTTATGAATAATCTATTTCTAAAGCAATTATATCTGGAGGATGAGCTACCAGCGTTTTACTGGGAAGCCGCAAAGCTGTTGTGCAGAAGATGGTGTGAAGGCGTAGGATGAATCCAGCAGGAGGTGGGAGTGGTCCCATCGACGGTCATCGACATCACTGCACGCAGGACTTTGGTTTTGTGGCCTTCAGATTCTCCCAGCTGCACGTTGCAGGCTGCCTTGTTATGGTACAGCTCAGGTTAGGTGTGATTTGGTTATACTTGGTGCTGCTGAGAGAGAAAATAGTCCAAGCTTCACTTGGAGTGAAACACAGACAGGACAGCGTGCGTTAACCCTGTTAAGTCAGCTCCCTGCCTCCAGGCTTTGTCCCTCCAGGTTTGCAGCCGGGGCTTATTGATCAGCACCTCTTTTTCTTCCTTATTGAATTCTGTGCGTATCGCTTTGAAAAATCTGCTCTGAGTTACGAGTCTGACCGGGTGATTCTTGGCACCCACTCAAGCTGCTTTGCTCCGAGCTGTTGTTCCAGCAGCCGCTTCCCTCCCTTTGCTACAGCAAATTGTTCCCTTTGCTTTGCTGGCGTGCTGCAGCTCCAAGTGGAGAGCACACGGAGGAGGGAAGGGTGGGATGCTGCTGCTGGCCACCTGGTTTGGCCCTTCTGCCCAGGGCAGCAGTGGGCTGCAGCATGTGAGCTGGCTTCAGGCACCAGCCTTCCGCCTCCAAGTTCAGCTTCGGTGTCAGGAAACTCCAGGCAGTGAGGGATTTGGTTTGGCATCACGTCTGAAGAATGCTGTGGGAATGCAAGCCATGCTTTCCGTGTTTGTTTTCTTCTGGAGGACGATGGATGCGCCGTTGCCCTGCTGGGTCCGCAGTTAATCCGCGTTGCCTTCCCTCTCTTTCAGGGGCTGATAGTCCTCGGTGAAGCGTCGCCCCCTGACCCTACAGTGGAGGATCTGTCCCGTCCCGTCAGCGCTGACGTGAAGCTGGAGCCCGGCGTGGAGCGGCTGGTGAGTGCCAGCAGTGTGTGGGACCCAGCACTCCCCATCCTCCACTCCGATGGGATTTGCCCATTGGGAATGCCAACCCGTCGCTCTCCCCTCCCAGTTTACTTTGGGGTTAATAAATGATATGATTTAAACACCTCTTAGCACGGGGTTCCTCAGGGTACCTTTGTAATATGCATTAGCATTTTACGAAGCTTAAAAATCCCAACTAATCCTTTCCCTCCAGCAAAAGTACCTCAAACTGAGAGCAGCGCAATTAGCAAGCGCTTCTGAAGATGTGGCTATTAATATCTGCCTGAGCTTTACCCCTTAGAAAGGGAACTAATGATTTCGGTGAGATGCTCTGGAAGCGATGCTGAGCACCAGGTAGTTATTATTTAATGCAGAAATGTAGGGCACGGAGCAGAGGCGCGCTCAGTTCGGGATGGCTGTGATTACTTTTGATCCTGGGGGACACACAGGCGTGTTAAAATTGAGGGGTTCTGAAGCTGTGGTGCACTACGAGGAGCATGGTGATGGCACGAGGCAGGGTGCTGCTGCTGGACCCCCAGATCCTTCTCCTGTGTGCAGCTTTCAGTTGCTCTGCCCCAGAACTGCAGCCCTGGGATGGGCTTGAAGTCCTTGGCTCGGGCGTTGCGCAGCGTCTGCCTCGGAGCTGAGATGTCCATCTGTGTGTCCTCCCCCCTTTCTGTTCCGTGCTTTAACCCAAAAAGTGCTCAGTGAGTAATAAACAACCGCTGGGACAGCGTGCTCTGATCCTCTTCAGACAGCACGCACTGGGGAATGGGCTGCTGCTGGGGAGCTGACCTGTAAACAGGCTGATAACGGAGATGGATAATCAGATCTAACAAGGTTAGGAGGAAAATTCCCTTTCTTGTCCAGCTCAGGATGTTTATCTGACGATGCCGCTCTATTTTCAACACGGAAATCTGCAGATGGAAGAGCTGTGTCCCTTCTGGCTTTGTCCCTACGCACTCTGGACACTCTGTATACCTGGGCATCACCTCTGTATGTATAGGATAGAAAATATCTGTGGATTGGGTGCATAGGAAAGAAAAGGTTTGGCCTCTGCTGTCTGGTTTTGCTGCTCACAGCCATCTCACTGCTGTTACTCATTTCCTGCTTGGTCCTTTCTCTCATCCCTTTCACTGGGACAGCAGCTCTTCAGACAGGTTTTTATTACTACAGCTCCAGTGCTGCAGAGCTCCCATCTCTTGCAGGTCTTGGGGGTAACAGTGACACAAAATAGAGTCTCAGAGTGGCTGAGCTGGAAGGGTTGCAAGCCCTGCCACGGGCTGGGCTGCCAGATAGAAAATCACAGGACACCCTGAGACGGAAGGGACCCATCAGGGTCATCAAGCCCAACTCCTAATAAATAGGCACTGAGCATTAAGGGGCAACATCTGTGTACAACCAGCATAGTTGCTGTCGAGTATGTAGAAGTAGCTAGTGCTTGGCCCCTTCTTCCAGCTGCTTCAGCCTTGCTGCAGTCCTGGAGTGCTCCTCCTCTTCCTGCTGTGCCTGGGGCTGCTTTGAGGCCGGAGGTGTGAGCAGAGCCCACATGCACCCATCCCGGGGGGGCTGTGCCTGGAGAGCCTTGCTCACAGGGGTGGGGTGTTGAGTCACAGCCTTGATCTGCTCTCACAGTCACAGATCAGCCCCGGGACCGTTCCTCTTGCGTTCTGCTATCTCTTAGGCTGGAGAGCTGCTTATCATTTTGGAACTCCTCAAGCTGCTTAGAATTAGTTTCTTCTGTTAGTTTTTTCTTTTTTTTTTTTTTTTTAAGCTGGGAGAGGTCTGCAGTGCAGAATAAGGAGAGGCAGTGCCTCTGTCCCATTCCCTTTTGAGTCTCATCTGCTTCTGAGGACCTCCTTTGGCCAATGGAAATCTGGGGTGTGTGTCCTGGGATGTGACTGAGGGTCCTAGGAGAGATTAATCCTGCTGTCACTGAGGGGCAGGGCTTTGCAGAGCAGGCAAAGTAGGACTCGGGAGTGAATATTTTTGCCTGAAGATGGGAATGACACAAAGCCTTGAAAGAGTAACGCAGTTCTCACTGTCTGTTCATTGCTGGTCTTGCTAGCAGGGGGAAGCACTGGAAGTTTTTAGTAAGTGATGTTGGTGGAGCGTCTTGCTAGGACATTGCCCTGCTCCAGGGGTTTGTGTCCCGCAGTGGGCGAAGCTCTGAACCTGTCTTTTTGGGCACGTGGGGGACATTGGAGGTGTGGAGTCACAGTAGCCCACCCGGAGTTCTCCTGGGAGTGGTCTGCGTGCTCCTGGCCTCACGTGCAACCAGCACTGTGTGAGGCTGAGCTGTGACTCCCCCACGAGCCCCAGGTGTCCTGGGGTTGTGGGTGACCTCTGGGCCCAGAACCAGAGGAGCTGAGGCTGGAACACCATGGTGGTCTCGCAGTGAGGACACAGCCTGGCTGCCCTGCCAACCCCGGTGCTGGGAGCGAGCTCTGCCCCTGCCCTGCGAGCTCAGGCCTCAGCTCTTGGAGTCACACTGCTCTGTAGGAGCCCCGTTCAGGTACACCCCTACACAGTGCGATAGGACCAGCCTGGGATGGTGCTGATAAACGGATCGATGCTTTCCAGCTCCTCTGCAGCGTGTTCCTATCTCAGAAAACCAAGCCAGGGACCGCCGTGGACGAGAAGTTCCTGCTTTAAGGCCCTTCCTGGAGGAGAAAATAAACATTGCCTTTCCAAAAAGCTGATGAGTCACATGCAGTGCCCTCCCACCCCGTGCCTTGCCGTGGGTGATGGCTGGGGCTCACCAACCCTCAGCCAGAGGGCACAGCTCAGCCTCCAGCAGCTGCAGCTGCAGACCTGGGGCTCCCAGCTTGAGCCCGGGGCAGCCCAGCAGCCTTGCACCCAGACAGGAGAAACCTCTTCTTACTGGAAGCATAGGAAAGCCAGCAAAGTTGCTGAGTTCCCTGCTTTGTCACAGTGTGCTCTTCCCTGGCTGAGTCAGGTCCCTGCTGTGCTGGCTGCAGCCCTGAACCACCATAGCTCAGTGCTGGGGAGCAGTTGCAGGGAAGATGTTGATAGAAGGGGGGCTGATGCTCCTGGGAAGGAGCTGGCAGGACGCGTGGATAGAGAAGTCAGTCCTTTTCTTTTGTCTGTTTTGTTAGTGCTTGCAACGCACCACCGCCCTTGCGTGTGCAAAGGGGGAAACCCAACTGGAGAGACACTGGCAGAGAGTGCAGGAAGTGCTGCAAGAAGCAATGACGTTCAGCCCCGGGGGAGGGGAGGAGCGTGTCTGAGAGCAAAAAGAGCTGCACGGAGCTGCCCGGGGCAGCAGCTTGCTGCATTGTGCTGCAGGCAGAGGTGCAGAGCCAGCATCTGTGGGGGAGCAGTGTGCGAGTCCTCTGCTTCTGCCTGGCTCTGGATTTCCATGCTGCAGTCGTGCAGGAGCTGCTGCTCGCCGAGGTCGGGAGGGTTTGTCTGCTTTTCACACCCCAGGCAGAAGGAGAGGCGTGTGTCTTGCACTTTGTTCCTACTTGCTTTCTTCTGACAAAAAGGTGTTTCCAGCGCTGTGTGCATCAGACAGCTCTGGTTTTATGGAGTTGGCCTGTTCAGCCCCTAAAACCGCAGCCTGTGTGCATCCCGATTGGGGTGTTCTTGAGGAGTGCTGCTCGGGCTGTGTTTGCACACGTATTTGATTAAAACACAAACTCAGTTCTGCAAGGCTGTCCCCCCCACCTTCCCCACAGAGCTGAGGCAGGAGCCTGCAGCCTGGGGCTGCAGCACAGTGCTGGCCTCAGGAAGCAGCCCAGGAGCTGTGCAGCTGGTGAGGAGCTTTTCCTTTTGCACTGTTGAGACAAAATGCTGAAAGGATGAGGGATGCTCCTCCTCCAAGCCTTCTTGCTCCGTAGTGGTTGCCCAGGGGGAGCTGCAAAACTTTCCACGTTTCTCACGTTGGGAGTGCTGTCACGTGCCCATCCCCTTGCAGGAGCTGCTCCCTACCAAGTCCTTGCCTCTCTGTCTCTTGTTGCACACCATCTCCAGATTGTCTCTGAGTTCTGCACGGAAGCCTGAGCTACAGTGCGGAATCTCCCAACAGGGAACTGGGAAGTCAGGAAACTGTGACTGTTACAGGTTTCTATAAAATGAATATATCATCTCTGTCATCTTTCCTCAGAGCGTTTCTGGATCCCAGCCCTTGGACAGCTCGGGTGTTTCTGCTGCGAGTACTCCTGAGTCCCACCCCAACAAGCCCTGTGGAGCACCAAGACCCGTCAATGGAGTTATTAACACGTAAGCTGCTTCTCTAACATAGATGGAGCTCCATTTTCAGGATGGCAGCCCAGCCTGTAGCGTGCCGTTAGGAACAGGGAGGGGTGATGGTGTAAGTGGTTTCTTTTTGGAAAAAAAAGATGATAATTCAGTAGTGGATCATGCTTGGAAGCAGCGTTGGAGGAGATCTCTTGCTTGAGGTTTTATGCAGCATTGTTTTCCTGAAAATGGAATTAAAACAGAGCTGTGTTTACACGGACAGGCCCTGCAGGCAGCCGTGCAGCGAGCGTGTTCAAAACTTCTCCTTCGTGGTTATTTTTAATACACTTGCAAATGGTGTGATCCAGAGATGAGAGGCCTGCTCAGAAAGATCTGCAAACCATTGGCCTGTGTTTCTGGACTTACAGGGGACCCCAGATCCCATGGATTCCATCGGGAATGAGATTCATTGCATTCTTTGTTTCTCCAGGTTGCTTTTGCTAAGAGAGTCTCAAAGGCAGGATTACAAACAAGTGAAAGCAATTCTCCCCTGCTGGAGGATGATGTCAGGGTTGAACCATGTGGTGCTTGGAGGTCCTGGCAGTGGCTGCAGAAGCACATGCTTAGCACCTTGGGCAGGATGCTGCAGCAGCACTGAGTGAGCACACTCAGAAAGACCAAAGGACCTGCTCATGGCTGCAGCTGAGCACTGCAGGCCGTGGCACAGCACTCTGCGTGCCTGTAGCCTTTCAGCTGCAGGGCATCAGGCCACAGGGCTTGAATGGTTAGCTGTGAAACACTTGTAAAGCAGACATGAAAAGGCTCTGCGGGCGTGGAGCCGCACTGGTGTTCAGTAGGTGGCATCCTGCATCCCTGCCACAGCACGGCGGGGTTGCTGCACGTGGGTGTGTGGAACAGAGAGCTGAACGTCAGCATTGCACTTCTTGGTGAGAGGTATTGGAGGGATGGATCCTGAGTGCTAGGCTGAGATGTAAACGTGGTTCTGTTCGAGGTGTGGCCCCCGTAGCGCGGGGTGATCAGAGGAATAACACTCTCCTCTTTGTTCTCCTCTCTTCTCGGGCAGTCTTCAGCCTGGCCTGGCAGAACACGCTCAGGGAGATGGCCAGGAAGCTGAGGAGCTCCTGCATAAAAAGCAGCGGCTGAACATGGTCCCTTCGGATGGGACGTGCGTGGCAGCGCGCACGCGCCCGGTGCTGAGCTGTAAGAAGCGGCGGCTGGTTCGGCCGAGCAGCATCATGCCCCTGTCCAAAAAGGTGAGCCTGCTCTTTTCTCTCCTCTGCACCAAAGGAGCTCCACACCTGATGCGTCGGTCCACTCTGCTTTGCACCTCCTTCTCTGGGGGTGTCTGTGGTTAGCAGGAGGGGAGGAAGAGCAGCACAGCGAGGGGCTGTCGGAGGGGGTGAAGAAGGAGCTCTTAGTTTGCTGAAGGCTTCTGTTAGCTGTCATCGGTGCTGGGGATTTTCTTTTCAGAAACCACCCGCCCTAAGGTAAGCTTCAGAGCGGGTAGTTCAGCCTGGTAAAACGGCAGCAGCTGAGTGAAGCTGTGAAAAATCATGTACAGGAGATACAGACACAGAGCGCAGGAATTAACACAGACCCACTAGTATTTCTCATACGTTATTCTGTGCTCCTCTCCCCTTCCCTGTATGCAGAAATCAGTTCAGCTGAAGGAGAGTTTCTTCTCTGAGCATCGTATGCGAGGACAAACCATGCTTCATCCTTCTTAACTTCCTTTAGGAATGCCATAAGCTGTCAGTTGGAGAATAGATGCTTCGAAATTGAGGGAATAAGGACTTTTTTGCGTGTGTGCGTGCAGCTCTTAGGATTGCAGAACTATGGATGGCACAAATCCACTTACTTGTATTTGAGTCAGAAGTGTTTCAAGTCAAACTTAATTACCACGAGGTTTCAGGGTTTCTCGCTCTGTGGGGGATAGAGTTTAAAGAAGCTCAGAAAGCAGCGTTCTGCTGAGCAAAACAGATTCTTGGCCAGCTAAGTTGGCTTAAAAGTGGGAGTTCACTGGGGGTATTTCTGTGCTTTTGCCCTCAGTGAGCAGTGTTTGGTTCATTTTCCATCCCTTTCTCATTCCAGCTCCCTCCTCCAAGCTGCTTGCAGCCCTTCCCAGCTGTACTGTTATTTGCTAAGGCTTAAGGATATTATCTCTTCCATCATTCGAGTCATTAGTGGAAATTATCTGAATAATACCAGACTCGACAGACTTCGCAGGATCTGATTTGTCGGATCCTTCCATTTCAGTGGGGGTTCATTGGTTGCTGTCTCTGTGTGTTTTGCATCCAGTTGTGTGCCTGCACCGTGGTGGTTTCACACGGAGGAGGTTTGTATGAAGTCTGTAGGTCTGTGAACTGAAGGTCCCTCCTGGGTTAGGAACCATGGCTGAAAGCCACTCCTCCCTCTGTGAAGACATCCCCGTAGGTGCCAGCTCTTGGCACAGTGGTGGTTCCCTGGCTTGTCTGAACTAGAAGAAGGTGTTTTTCCCCACTGACGATGGAATTGTGCTGTCTCATGGTTTTATAAATGAGTTTTTTCAACCTAGATAAACACTTCTAATCAAATTCAGGAGATGTTGTGTGCGGGCAAGCGGTCGTTCTCAGTTGTGTTTCCTCAAGGTCCAGGCTAAACCAACAGGTTTGCTGCAACGTATTGCCGAGAATCAGACCCGACTTCACGACCCACATCACAGGGCAGCCCTTGGAGAACCCCACCACGTGCTCAAGTTCTCCTGTTCCCTCCTCCAGGTCCACCGTAACAGCCTGGCACGGTGCAGCTGTGACGTGAACCCCTCGTGTGCTCTGTGCGGTGCCCGCAGCCCCGCGCCGTTGGAGGTGCAGTACGATGCTCCGCTGCTGGAGCGCCTCTCCCAGCTCGACTCGTGCATCCACCCCGTGCTGTCCTTCCCGGACGGTGAGCACAGCACCAGCAGGGCTTTGAGGGGCGGGGGGGGATGACACAGTGGGTGCTGACATGGGACATCGAGGACTGGTGGGGCTTTGGGGGCTGCGGAGCGTTCATCCTGAGGAGGTGTGGGTCTGCTGGGGCTGCAGGCTCTTCACCTGCACGTGGTTTTAGGGCAGAGCATTTACTGCAGGAGAAGACGGCATTGACTGGGGCCTGGGAGTCCTTGTCGGTGTTGCAGACCCACAGAATTAACCCGAGTTGGAAGGGACCACAGGGATCCTGGAGTCTGACTCCAGCAGCATCCACACATCAGACCGTGGTGATGTTGGTGGTCGCAGACTCCTGCAGTGCTGAATTTATCCGTGTGAGACCACTTGTGGGTTGGTGGAAGTCGTGGGAAGTTTCTTTGACCTTGTATGGAGTTGTATGTGATCTCGGGTGGGTCAGAGGGTACGGGAGGAGGGGATGTTCGCATTAAGCTGCTGCTCATCTGACCCAAACCTATTGGCTGCATGCATTGCTCCCCATCCGTCGTCGTTTCCCTCTGATCACAGCAAACAGAGCGGGCACTTCCAGGAGAGCTGGGGTGTCAGCAGCCCAGAGCAGAGGTTTCCCTGGGGAAGGGGCTGGTTTCTGGGAGTGGGGAGGGGGGTTCAGCTCGTGCTTGGGCTGGTGAGCTCGAATGGAAAACACAGTTCTGCACAGATTTTGTGCCCAGCGCTGCTGGGAACAATTCATCCGGCGTCTTTCACAAGCGCAGTGTTTGAAAACAGGCTAAAACCAAAAATCTGTGTGCTGTTTAAAAAGGAAAAACAACAACAAAAGCAAAAAATCAGTCAGTCCTCAGCCCACCCCCAAGAAACATCAGTGTGCTGAGGAGCACTGGAGGAGCGTTAACACACAACTCCTGCAGCACTGATCCCTCCATCCAGAAGTCCCCGCTCTCCCCCATCCCTCCCAGAGGCGATGGCTGAATAATTTGGGTTATTCCCCAGTGCTCTGTGGGGTCCTGCTGGTGTAGCTTGGTGGGTTTGGGGCAGTGGGCACACGTCCCTCCTCCAGTGCCTCTGACCACAGGCAGAGCTACCAGGAACCGAGGGAGGAAAGCATCATGATCCCCCCCAGCAGCAGCAGGGGGAAGCGCTCTGTTCCCTCTCTTTTTCTCTCCCCTCTCACTTCTTCTTTTTCTGTCCCCTCTCTTCTTCTTTTTCTGTCCCCTCTCTTCTTCTATTTCTCTCCCCTCTCTTCTTCTTTTTCTTTCCCCTCTCTTCTTCTTTTTCTGTCCCCTCTCTCGTCTTTTTCTGTCCCCTCTCCCTTCTCCTTCTTTTTCTTTCCCCCTCTCTTCGTTTCCTCTCCCCTCTCTCCTTTTTCTCTCCCCTCTCTCCTTTTCCTCTTCCCTCTCTCTTCTTTTTCTCTCCCCTCTCCCTTGTCCTTCTTTTTCTCTCCCTTCACATCTTTTTCTGTCCCCTCTCTCTTCTCCTATTTCTCTCCTTTCTCCTTCTTTTTCTCTCCCCTCTCTCTCCTTCTGTTTCTGCTCCTGATTTCTAGCTGGGAGTTTGGGGATGATGTAATAACCTTGGTGGAAGGATGTGAGCCGGTGCTGGGCTCGGCGCGGTTGCCATCTGCCGGTCCCTGGGAGCTCTGCACCGCGGCTGTGACCGGCACAAGGGCGGCACAGTTTGTTTCCTTTTGTCTTGTGTTTTCACCTCCTTTCAGCCCGACCCATCCTTCCACAGATGTGTCAGGGTGGAATGAATTTCCAGGAAGAGGCAGGAGATGAGCAGAGAGCTGTTTTCCCCTCGGTAGCATCCTCAGGGAGCCCTCTCTTCCCTTCGGGATCTGTCCCTACAGACCATATCCGTGGCTCAGAACTTCTCTCACACTGTGGTGCCCAAACAGATGGGGCTCAGAGAGAGCTTTAGCACCAAAGTATTCTAAACACCACTGCTGTGGCTTTTTACTGAGCATCAGTGAGAGCAGCCTGCAGCCCTGCTTCCCTGTCCCGGATGTGGGGGGCTTTCCAGCCTCTGGAATGGGTGGGAAGTGATTCACATCTCAGCTACTGAGACTGCCAGCAGGGCTCCGATCCCTTCCTGCTGCCCTCTGAGGTCATCTGCAGTTCCCAGATCCCACAGCAGCTCTCAGTCTCCGTGCTGGCCGCCCTGCAGGGCTGGTGGGCAGCTCAGCTCCATGTGCGGGCTCTGGGAAGGTTCTGCTCAGGGTCACTTCAGAGTCCCTGGAAAAACACTGTGTGAGATCTGAGGGAGGGATGGCTGCTCCAGCTGTTAGAGCTGACCCCAAAGCATAGCCACGTGCACACAAAAAGCACCGAATAACCCCATTCATGTTCCACCCTTCAGCTGAGGTCAGGAAGGAGGAGGAACGTGGGCAGGAGGAGGTGTGCCATGCTGCAGCATGCAGTGTGTGGGTCTGAAGAGGCAGCATGGGCAGGGCTGGGTGCTCTGGGTCATCAGCTGGGATGGGAGCACCCCTAAGGGACTGATGCTTCCCTGGGCCCTGAAGTGTGCCCACTTGGAGCACCCCAGAGTTGGTGGCAGATGCCCTTACAGACCCATGAACTCCACAGCATACCTGCTCAGCTTCTGACCTGACCCGAAACAGAGGAGTTAAGCTGAATATCTCTCCTCCACTCTGTACTGCTGTAGGTTTGATGTGCTGAGATATCCCAGAGCCTTGGAAGTCAGACAGCAATGATAGCAGAACAGAACGCGGCAGCCACGCGCCTTTTATTCTCCTGCCAGGATATACCTGGGTGTGGATTCTCTATTTCTGTGCTTCTCTCAGTAGAGCTTCGGGTTGGGAATGCTGGATCCTAATGTGACAGCTCGTAGTGGTGGCCTCTGTTGGTCAGGGCTGTTCTTGCTGGGGATCAGGAGGTGATGGTGCACCGTTAACGTGTTGGCTTTCCCCCCGCAGACGTGCCGACAAGCCTGCACTTCCAGAGCATGCTGAAATCCCAGTGGCAGAACAAACCCTACGAGAAAATGAAAGCACCCAAAAAGCTCTCGCTCAAGCACAGAGCCCCCATGCCCACCAGCAGCCTGACCGACCCCGCTCGCAAGGACCGCCACAAGCTGGTGAACTCCTTCTTCACCGCAGCCAGTAAGTGTCCCCCTGCCCCTGCTGCACACATGGCCCCGTTGTCATTAATCCGAAAGCAGTGCAATCCAGGAGGAGAGAGGAGGATGGACAGCCTTCAGACAGAGCCTCTGGGGACGAGGGCAGGTGGTCCTGGCTCATAGGGCCCCCCCTTGCCCGCCGCCGGGCCGTGCCCAGGCGGAGCTGTGCCCGCTGCCGTTGAGCATCGCGGCGCAGTTCTGTGCCCGCAGAGAGAGAGGTGAAAACCATCGTTTCATAGCTCTTTCTCTGTTCCCCTCCTCAGAGCGCTCACAGCACAAAATCCAGGCAGACAAGGCACACAGGCCTCCTTTAGACGATTTTACGGCCGTGTCCAAGGCCGACAGAGCGGCAGAGCGCTCGCTTGGCCAGCCTCCCGCCCATGACAAAAAGCGATTGCGCGACTGCTCGTCTGAGAGGAGTGAAGGTAGGCTCCCACGGCTCTCTGGGGGGAGCTTGGGCTTTGCTGCACATCAGCCTCTCTCCCCCTTGGAGGAGAGGGAACGCACTGCTTCTGGGCCTTGTGTGCGACGCCTCGTGTGCTCTAACAGCTTCTCCCCGCAGGCCCCGACCGGCTGCGTGCAGTCAGAAAACGCTTCTCTTTCCCGCAGGGCCATTCCTGGTGCAGATGATCCTTTTTCTCCCCTCTCCCCCTTCCCCCCCCCCCCCCCCCCCCTCAAAACACACCTTTTTCTATTTGGTTTTTTCGTGTGCTAACGTGGCTCTTCGTTCTCTCCTCCCTTCCCCACGCAGTGCTGAAGCATCACGCAGATGTCGGTGGCCCGAGCTACTTGGCAGCGGCTGCGACCCACGCACCCCACAGCCCCATAGCACGGCAGCTGTCTGCCTCCTCAGAAGGCTCTGCTCCTGCCAGCACGAGCTCCCAGAGCACCTCCAACGCGGCCGTAAGTACTGCTGTCCGTCTGGAGAGCTTCTGAGCTCGCCTCTCAGCTTCCCAGCATCTGGAGCTGAGGGCTTGGCGTTGCCTCGCTGCTGGTGGGGATGCTGGCCTTCCTCCTGCTCCAGTTTTTGGGTGTGCTGTGCTCCTGGCTGTGCACAGCCAGCCACAGGTTCACTGTCAGTTCAGTCACTGCTGGTAAATGTTCCCGTTCCCATGGCCTGCTGGCTTTGCTCCATGTCCGGATTTTGGTTTCTCAAGTTGTCAGGGGATGCCAGGAAAAGGAGTGGAAGAGCTGAGCACCGGCAGCGTGTAGCTGCTGACACAACAACAGTGCCTGCTCTGGGATTCCTGCCCTTCCCGGCCTTTTCTCCATGTGCTAGGCTGTAAATTGGGTTGGGAAAGGGACTCGGGTGTCATCATACCTGAGGTTCAGCCATCACCTGGCTCGTACCATGTGCTGGGATGTGCTCAGCATCCCAAAAAGGATGGCAGCATTTGGGACCTTCGTGGAGCTGTGTCTGAAAGCCATCAGCCATCAGGACCCAGCTCCCCCCAGCTCTGTTCTGCTCTGAAGTGTGTGCCCCGAGAAAGTTCCTGGCCTCTCTGTGGCTCAGCCCGAGCTGGACACAGGGTGTGGGGTGCTCAGAGCCCAGTGCGTGCCTCTGTCGTTGCTCTGAGCTGCCACCTCCAGCTGGGTTCTTCCCAGAACAGCTTGCTGTTGCATCATCAGCTGTGTTGTCAGCGAGGTGGGTTTTGAGTCCTTGGGGGAAGGAGTAGAGGCTCCAACCAGCAGCAGCAGCTTCTCTGGAATGAGCCAGGTGTTTTGGAGATGAGGACACTCCTCAGCAGCCGTAGCGTGTCAGGATGGCATCTCTTCGTGCTTCCTGCCCTTCTCTTCATCTCGCTTTCTGCTCCTTTACCCTCTCTTTCCTGAGCCCAGTCTGAATAACAGGGTTACAGTGCATCACGGCTGAGATGGTGCTCTCAGAGCTGTCCCATGAAGGATGGTGTTGGCAGGCAGCACTGCAGCGTGCTGCCCGGTCAGTCACAGCAGCTCCTTCTTGGAAGCTCATTTCTGCACCCAGCTTCTTCCAGCCCCAAGAGCTGCCTGTGCTGCTCCAGCAGCCCAGAGGTGTGGGTGTTAGGCGTAAGCTGCTGTAAGGCAGGGCAAGGTTTGGGTCTGGTTTTGCTGCAAAATCAGTAGCACCACACTTGTTCTTTCGGGGAGGTGGAGCGAGCAGCTCTGAGCTGAGAGGTGTGTGCATGGCAGGAGCTGCAGCTTCCTGCACTGCGACTTGCTGTGCTTCTGCATTTTGCCTCTGGCTGCCCAGCAGATTTTGCTTCAGAAATGATGGGTCCCTGTTGCACGCTGCCACTTCTACCAAAGCCAATACAAATCAGATCGGGGAAGCTGAGCAACGTCCCGTCACCTAGTGAAGGTTGAGCTGTAATGCAGGAACACGGCTGCTTTGGGATGTAAAAGCGTGGGATAATGAGGTTTCAGAAGGGGAGAAGCCCTGCAGGAGCTTCACCCGTGGGGACAGCAGTGCTGGGCTCAGAGCATGGAGCATCCCGAGCTCAGGGCGGTGTGGGGATGTCCACACTGCAGTGCTGCTCTCAGCTCGGGGCAGGGGTTTGGGGACAGGATGGCGGGAGAGCACCCAGCCCGGCTGGATGAGCTAAGTGTGCAGCTTATTTCTGGCTGGGAAAAGCTATCCCAGACAAAAGCAGGCTGCAGGTGGGAGCTGCTGGCGTCTAGAACAGCTGTCTCAACCCAGGATGAGCTGCTGTGTGGCTGCTCCGCTGTTGGCCCCAGCCCTGCTCTGACCCCGCTGGGGCTGTGCTCCACTCCTGCACTTCTTCCTCAGTGCTGATGGTCCCACTGCCGCCCCACACCGGGGAGAGGGGTCCTGTGGGGCACTTCTCTCCCCTTTCAGCCCTATAACCAAGGGGAGGCCTTCCAGCAGCAGTATGCTGTCCAACACAGACCTCTGTCGGCCCTTTGTCAGTGACTTATAGGGTAGCAGAGCCTCCGACCCTTTCTCACACGGCTCTTCTCTTTGTGTTGCAGCAGCCGAGGAGGAGGAGAGGGGAGAGTTCATTCGATATTAACAACATTGTCATCCCGATGTCTGTCGCTGCCACAACTCGTGTGGAGAAGCTGCAGTACAAAGAGATCCTGACGCCCAGGTCCGTGCCCACGAGCTCAGCCCGGGCTCTGAGGGCTCTGCCCCGATGGCTGCAGGGAGCAGTGGGGGTCTCCTCTTCCAGAGAGGAGCTTTGCAAGACCCCCTCACCCTCTGAAGCCGACACGGGGATCGTGTTGTCTCGGTTGGGGCTGTGTGCCCTGGGAAGTGAGCAGCCGTGCTCTGACGGGGGGGTTGGGGGGGGGTCAGGTGTGGCTGTGTGGCCACACGTTGGGTGTTGGGATTTCTCTTCTGACGGCGCTCTGATGTTGTGTTGTTGCAGCTGGCGTGAGGTGGACATCGGCGCTCTGAAAGTCAGCCCTGATGAAGACAACGAGGAGGTGAGAGCCCCGTTTCCCACTGGGGTGCACACGATGCGCCCCAACTCGATGCAGCACACGATGCTGCTGCAACTCTCTGCTGGTGCTGGAAAAAACTGCACCAGGACGTGTGTCCAGGGTGAAAAAAGCCCTGAGCCAGCCCTGTGCTGTTCCCCCCCTGCAGATCGAGGACTTGTCCGACTCGGCCTTTGCTGCTCGGCACGGGAAATGCGAGGAGATGGAGCGGGCCCGGTGGCTTTGGAGCACGAGCGTTCCCCCGCAGCGGCGGGGCAGCAGGTACAGCAGCACAGCCCTGCCCCGCAGCCACACACCCACCCTTCCTTTCCTCCCATTTCTCTTGCTGCACGGTCTTCCTGTGAGTCTGTAAGAGCTCTCCTCATCTGACAGAGCTCTTTTCCGTTCTCTTTCTGATGCTTTGCTTTGGTGCTGACCGAGCGGGGGACGTGCTGGTGTTTTCTCTGCAGAATCCTTCAGGCAATTCCTGCTGTCAGACAGCGCTTCCCTGGGACTTTGCTTCTTTCTGCAGACGTCCTGTAAGGACGTTGGTGCAGGTTGGGTCCTGACAGGTCACGGAGAAAACGAGCAGGGCTGAAGTTCACGTTGGCTTCCAGGGTTGGAGGTCCCCAGCCCACAGTGGCTGTGGCAAAGCTCTGCATCCCAGGGAGAGGGCTTTGCTGCTGCACCACCATCCCCCACTCCTTTGGGGTCCCACCTTCACCGCTAGAAAGGCCCAGCCCAGCTCCCCCTGCTTCCCCCAGCCGTCCCAGTAGATCCCAGTGACTCTCTCCCAGTACAGGTTCCCAGCAGGGAGGGGTGGTATGCACGTGCTGCCACTTCTGGGTGCTCCCTGGGCTGAGTGGTGCTGCTGAGCATCTCATGCTCCTCCCACACACGGCTGTTGGTGTCACTGATCCCCCCCACCCCCCACTGGCTCTCAGTGTTTCCGTCCCCCCCCCCCATTGGCTCTCAGTGTCTCTGATTCCCCCTCCACTGGCTCTCAGTGTCTCTGTTCCCCCCCCCCCCCCATTGGCACTCATTGTCTCTGATTCCCCCTCCCATTGACTTTTGGTGTCAGGTGGAGGTGATTTCGCAGTGTCTGATGTCACGGGGTGCTCCTGGTTCTGTTCGTGCAGTGCTAGGTGGATGTGTTTCATCCGAGGAGCAGAGGATGGATGTGGGGTGGGGTGGGGGGGTTCATTGCGGGCTGTGCCAACCCTGCAGTCCCTCCCAGATGGATTTGGGGGTGTGGGTATGAAGCGATCAGGGCTCCTGCAACCGACCCTCAGATCCATCCCTCCCTTCAGGTCCTACAGATCGACGGACGGACGGACGACCCCGCAGCTGGGGACCCCCTCCACCCCCCAGCCGGCCTCCCCGGACGTGGGCAGCTGCCACTCCCACTCGGAGCCGTCCCACACCCACTCCCCACGCAGCCCCATCAGCCCCGAACTTCTCTCCGCTCCCCTGACGCCGCTGTCCCGCGATTCCCTGCGGCTCCTGCCCGGCGACGACACGCGCTGCTCCACGCCCGAGCCCGGCCTGGACGAGCAGGTGGGTGCGGGCTCTGCCCCACGCGGGTCTGTGGGGTCCCCACGCCCAGCCGTGTGTCCCCATCGCCACCCCGTTGTCTCTTCCCTTCAGGCCGTGCTGCCCTGGGAGCGCCGCTCCTTCCCCCTCTCGTACGACCCCAGGACAGAGTGCGAGGACCAATGTGACCCCCAGGATCGGTCGTCGCGCTGCACCCGACGCACGTCGGGCAGCAAATCCTCCCGGGACACCGATGGCACTTCAGCTTCGCCCACCCTGGGCGGTATCAAGAGCCGCCCCCCCCCCGGCAACCCCCCCTCCTCCTTCCTCCTCCTCCTCCTCCTCCTCTGCAGCAGCAGCAGTTCAGCGGCCAGCGCACAGATAGAGACGGACGGGGAGACACGAGCAAAACCAACACACAGAACTAACTCTTGGCATTAAAGCTTCCAAAATCTGCGTTTGATATTCAAACATCCTGCCGGGAATTTTCACAGTTTTTAGTGAATTTAAGGAGTTTAGAAACTGTTTTTTTTTTTTTCTTCTTCTTCTTCTTCTTCTTTTTTGCTTTTCGTTTTTTTTTTTTTTTCTCTCCATGTTTTCTTGTTCCCCCCCCCCTTCCCCCCCCCCAGCGGAGTGAAGCCTGGGGAGGGGAGCAGCCCCCCCCCCCCCCCCCCCCAGTAGGTGTATGAGCATAGAGCACAGGGTTTAGCTGACTAGCAGACTTCGGGGGTAGTGTTTCTGAAGCAGAGGGCTCTCCCCCCCCCCCCCCCCCCATAACCCACCCCCCTCCCTCAGAGGTCGTAGTGGAGTGAAGTTAGTGGTGAGAAGCAGTGCCCCCCCCCCCCCCCCTCACCCCCAAAGTGGGGTGTGGGGCTGTGCTGGTGGCTCCGTGCAGGGTGCGGCTCCTGCTGTCCCAGTAGGGGACCCCCTCTGCCCCCCCCCCTTTGCCCCCCTCCCCACCGCCTCCGTCCTTCTCTGGGCAGAGGAGCAGCCCTGGGTGGGGGAATAGGGAGGGAGGGGCCCTGGAAGCTGCTCTGTGCAGAAGGGGTTGGCATTGGGATTGGGCAGGTGGGAATTTGGGGGTGGGGGGGGACAACATCCCCACAGCACTGCGTGCTGGAGAGGGCCGGGATTCGCTGTGTGACCCTATAGGGCTGCAGCATTGGGGTCGGGGCAGTGGGGCTGGGGGATACGGGGCACAGGGCCGAGGGGCTGCGGTGCCTCCTGGGGGGGTTTGGGGCTCAGAAAAAGGAGAGAGCAGCCCACGGGGGGTGGGGGGTGGGGGGGGGGGGGGGGGGGACAGGGCCCACGCTGGGGGGGGGGGGGGGGGGGGGGGGGGATGGGGCCCTCAGCACAGAGCAGTGCTCACCCCATGAGCTCTGTGACACGCAGTGGGTTTGGGACCATCATCACTGTGGTTCTATGGTTCCCCCCCCCCAACCATGCACCCCCCAAATCCCATAATTGCCCCCCCCCCCCCCCCCCGCTTCGCTGAGCGCCGGTGCCCGTCCTGTCGCTAGCACTGTGCCTGTCTTCTTCTGTATAAAAACGCATCACCAAAAAACGAAATAATAACACAAAAAGAGAAAAAAAAAAAAACACAAAAAAAAAACACCAAAAAAAAAAAAAGGAAATAGAGGATTTTTTTTTTTTTTCTTCCCATTTTGTAATCGCAAAGAACTGAAGGATTTGATGGGGGGGGGGGGGAAGGGGGGGGCACCGCCCTCAGCATCGCTCCCGGTTCTGTTCCCAGGGATTCCTCATCAGAAAAAAAAAATACACAAAAAAAAGGACAAAGCCCCCCCCTCCCCCCCCCCCCCCCCCCCCACGGCAGTGCTCTTCTGTTTATGAGGGTGAAGACTCTGAATAACCCCTTCAGAGATATAAAAGCAACGGGGGGGGGGGGGGGGGGGAGAGAGAAAGGAAAAAAAATGGGGAAAAAATGGAAAAAAAAAAAAAAAAAAGAAAAAAAATGGAAAAAAAAAAAAAAAGGAAAAAAAGAAAAAAAAGGAAAAAAAAAAAAAAAACCACCCGCCCCAACCCCAACCGTTGTATTTTGTAAATATTTTCTTTTCCTGCTTTGAGCTGTGTCATGTCCTCGTTCTATAGAAATCGCTTTTCTTTCCGAGAAGCAGATCTTTGTTCATGTCTCGATTCTGTTGGCGAAGCACGGGAGTGCTTATAAAAAAAAAAAAAAAATTAAAAAAAAAATTAAAATGAAAAAAAAATATTAAAAAAAAATTATTAAAAAATTAAAAACAAAACAAAACGAACAAAAAAAAAAATTAAAACAGAATCTCCTCCGCAAAGAGCGTCTGTGTTGGGGGGGTGGGGTGGGATGGGGGGGGGGGTGGGATTGGGGGGGGTCGATGTGACACAGTGCAGAGGAGTCGTGGGTTTTTTTTTTTTTTTTCTCGTAGTCATGACTTTTCTTTTATTTCCAAATCCACTTTCACGGCACCAGAGTGAAGCAGTCGTTAAACGCACGATACACTATGGACACGCACAGACAGGCAGCTAAGCTAGAATGATACACTGAGGTCAGACCTCCCCCCCCCCCCCCCCACGCCCCTCCCCCACCCCCCCCCACCCCCTCCCCCCCGTGGGGCCGCAGCTGAGGGTCCGAGCGGTGCCGGTTCTGACCCTCATCGGACCGAGATGTGTGGGGGGGGGGGGAGGGGAGGGGGAGGGGTGTGGGGGGCTCTGCCCACTCGTGTTCCGTGGGGCAGCAGCACCGCTGTGTCCCTCTGTGCTTTTGGGGGGGGGGGGGAAGGGGGGAGGGGGGCTGAGCCCTCGCCCCAACACCGCACCCCCCCCCCCCCCCCCCCACCCCATGTCCCCGCAGTGCCCACCGAGGGGGTGGGGGGGGGTGAGGGCTCCATCCATCGCCTCCTGCTCAGCCCCACCCCCCCCAGCACTGCCATGCCCCCCCCCCCAGGGCACACAGCCCCCGACCCCCCCCCCCCCCCCAAAAGCCGCATCTCCCGGGGCTGTGGGGTGGGCAGGGCTGTGCTGTCCCGCTCTTTGGTTGGTGAAGAAAGGGGCAGTGGGTGGGGGGGGGGGGGCTGGGAGCAGTG